>OY987299.1:13433733-14707066 GCA_963920635.1 Pseudeuparius sepicola
AGAATTTTTATATTTTGGCGGTGATTGAAGGAACAACCCGCCCTGCCAATCTAGGTTACGTTATTTGTGGTATCACGAAAACAAACGCAGGGACAGGGACATACAAAATTATTATAATTATTAAAGTCAACAAAAAATATATAAAAACATTAAATACGCAAACCAAACGCGGATTCGAGCGGTAATAAAAAGAACTTTAACCAAGACAACTTTATTAGCAAAAACAGAGAAAAAGCGCTTCAACGTTTAGTAGGCTTTGAAAACAATTGTGGGTTACTAATTTCACAAAAATTGTTAATTTAGGACAATACCTACTGTAAATAAAGAATTCCAAATGAATAAATCCCATTTCTCAGCCTACTACGAAATTTTAATTTTTTCGAATTCACGCGCACCGCGACACAAAATTGCGTTTTTCATGAAAACGGTTAAGGTTTTCGTATTTTTACAAGAGACATTTTTTGTTCAAAATCGAATGTAATTTAATATACCGCTGTCTAAAATGCAGATTTTTCAACGACAAAAAAGTTTAAAACACTTTTGTTCGAAAGTAACGACGTAGCCAACGCCCTCTAGCGGGTAGAAGAAAGTTGATAGAAAATTCATAATCGCCGTCCTAGAGAACATAAAAGTACCAATTTTCAACTCGATAGCATAAATGGAACAGCAAATACTAACTTTTTTCTGTTTTTAAAAGAAAACTTTGACGCCCTGTATGTCGAAAACGAAGCGTTTTCGGACAAAATGTTATATGAAGAACCCCATTTATTTTTAAAAATACTACTCAAATTTTGAGTCTGGCGGTTTAACTTCGACTCACCCTGTATATTATAAATAATGGCCGTCGTAAGTTTATTTTACGAGGTCCGTGCTTGACCTCCTTAACTGATCACAGTCTATGATAGGGGGGGGGGGGGGGGGGCGGGGGAGCGAGATGAAGAGATTACACTTTTTCGGGAAAGGTTATAATGACTACATGGTTGATGGTTGACTTTCTTTGTTTTTAGACTACTGTGGATATATTTTCACAAAGGGCCTTTTATGAATGGGACGCCACGTCTATATGTTCTGATGTCATTGGTTGTATATATACAGTGTGGTCATTTAAGTGTGCAACATAATATGTCCCATATTATGGGACTTTTTTTATTAATTGCACAACCAAAATACAGATATTGCCGAAAGTTGATGCATGTTCAATAATCATATTTAGGTGCACTTAGAATGGTTGCAAGTTAAACAGCATACAGGGTAGGTCAAAAATATAAAAATTGTACAAGAATAAAGGTTACTGTTATAAGAAAAGTTGTTTAGAATTAAAAGCTATGCCTAAATACCAAAACATAGCCTCATAAAGAAAAAAAAATTCGTCAATTAATTTCCGCAATTTCTTAATAAACATTTAAAATAAAAATATGTTGCACCTTAAATGATAGTTTTTTAATATACACATTATCATTACTAATGGCATAACTTTTCATTCTAGACAACTTTTCTTAATAACATTTTGCTGAATTTTCAGAAATAAGGGTACTTTACTCTTGTACAGGGTGGTCAGATAAGAATGCAAAGTGCTGTATCTCGGAAACTATTCGTTGTAGAGACTTTCGGTAAAAATTTTTTAGAATAAAGTGGCCAAGAGAAAAACCTGGAAATTATTTTCAGATTTCTAAGATAGTCACCAGGGGGCGTAACCGCCATCTTAAACTTTTAAAGTGAGTTTTCACTGAAATCCACCTAGTAATGTTACCAAAATAATATATGCTTTTTAAAGGTAAGCTTTATTCGAGTAATTTTTGTTTAACACTTTTTGACATATCTATTAAAATAAAGTGGTGGGAAGTGATTTGATATTTTTCTAAATAAACAGCTGTAACTCCTAAATGACTGAACAGGTTTTAACAAACTTGGTCTCGTTGGAAGAAGCATTTATTGATCCATCAAACCCATCTTACCCGTGATATGTCTAAGTCTTAGTGATGCTGCTAGAGCGCCTTATTTTTTTGATATCATAACAAATACGAAGGGTAGGCCATGCGAGGAAAAACAAATGCCTAAAATCAACTTGCCAACAAATATTAAAATCCTATTCCTAACTGAAAATGTTTTTTTTTTTTTTTTAATAAAACTAATGCTTCCTTAAATCACAGAATAGCCACCGCGGCTAGACAAATAACAATAAATACCGGTGTAACAGCGTCTTTTTAAAATTTTATGATAAAACTAAATTTTCTTTCTTTGACATTTTCAGCTAGGAATAGGATATCGAGATACGGTTTTCACTAGCCTCTTTAGGTATCATTTCACTACATTTCTATGAAAAAAAAGTAATATTATTGCATTGAATTTTTTAGAGAATTTTGCAATTTTCTGTTGATATCAAAAAAATAAGGCGCTCTAGCGGCATCACTAAGACTTAGACATATCACGGGTAAGATGGGTTTGTTAAAACCTATTCAGTCATTTAGGAGTTACAGCTGTTTATTTAAAAAAACATCAAATCACTTCCCACCACTTTATTTTAATAGATATGTCAAAAAGTGTTAAACAAAAATTACTCGAATAAAGCTTACCTTTAAAAAGCATATATTATTTTGGTAACATTACTAGATGGATTTCAGTGAAAAATCCCTTTAAAAGTTTAAGATGGTGATGGCGGTGACTATCTTGGAAATCTGAAAATAATTTCCAGGTCTTTATATTTTTTTACCTACCCTGTAAGCTGTTTGACTTGCAACCAGTCTAAGTGTGCTTAATATGATTATCCAACATGCACCAACTTTCGAGAATATTTGTATTTTCGTTTTGCAATTAATAAAAAAATACCATATGTTGTAGGTACACTTAAATGACCACACTGTATACTTGCATCATAATTCTCGAATAGGTAAATCAATTAAAGTATGGGAGCAAAATATTTATATCTTATTGGTGTCAGTAGGAGTGCAATATGAGTAAGGATACAAGAAAGTGAAGGTGTTTAAGTTAACAATATTTATTTATTGACCAGAATTTTTTCAACAACTCTCATAGAAACAATAAAACAATGTTATATGACTGGCACAGAAATTTGACTTTTCTCTGGACGCCACTCTCATTCGACTAATTTTGACAACAAAAATAAGTTGTCAAAACAATTATACAAACCAAATATAAAAAAATCTTAGAGTCCCATTTAGACAATAACACATAAATGCCACTCGATTCCTCCGTAATATATTTAATCTATGAATATAAAATTAATATTTACATCGTGGAGCCGACCAAACCTAATCCAATCGGTCCGCTCGGTAGATTTCCACTTACACCCCTAAAATCGCTATGGACACAGCCGACAACATAAAAATCTATCTTGTCTCCGAGCCGGGTTTGCTACTTTGTACGTTTTTTGTGTCGTCAGGTGTGTCGCGAGTCACCTTCGCGTCTTCCTGAGTTTCCACTTTTGGCTCTGCGGAAAGTTCGATCGCCTTCAGAGGAACTGGAATATACGAGTCTTCTTTCTCGGAATGGTATATGCTTTTCGATTCCTTTCGCTCCTGTTCGGACTGCCACTCCACCTGAAGCAACGATGACAAATAAACCAAAAATGATGAAATGGTAACACACAAACTACATTCAGTTTAACCAATGGAATCTGACAATTATTGTTAATCGATAATTAAATTCTACTTAAGATTTTCGTTCAGACGACATTATCACCTTAGCGTTTGTTTCAAAAATTGCCTCCTAGATCAGATTCTATCAATATCCTAAGATGGCCATGAAATTGCCAAAAAAACATCAGGTAGGCTTTGAGAATGTTTAAGTGGTTGATTTCATTTTGGCCTGCTTCATAATCAAGTCGGCTGGTCTAGCTTGTCTCTTGTTTTAGTGATTTCATGGCCATCTGAGAAAATTGTTGATCAAGTTGATCTAGGAGGCGATTTAAAGAAAGCGAATGCCTGATATGTCATTGACAATGAAACTTTGAGTATTGAAATATCGATTCAAAATGGTGGGATATCTATTAAAGTAAGAAACTAAATGTCGACTTCCAGTTGAACCAGAAATGGCTAAATAGTGGGTATTTTTTGCACTAGTGACAATTTGCAAATGTTTGAAAGTTGTCAAATCCAGAAGGAATTTTGCCAGCATCCATTTCTTGAGATTTGTATCACTGACGACCGCTCGCGATCGGTGAAAATGTTACATTTGACGAAACAATTTAAGCTGAAAATTTTCACAATAATTTCTCACCTTCTGCCTGTGTTGTATCGAGTGGTCCTTGGCTTTTTCCAAAACCATTTTCTCCGTGAGGACGCCGTCTTCTGACGCGTATGCCGCCGCCTGCCATGACACACCCAATTTGGCAATTTCTCTGCCCGACATGCCTTCCGTCATAATCGCCATTTGGGTACATAGTTTGCTATAGTCGAAATTGTCGACTTTCAATCGCCTGGAAGAAAAATTACAAACGTTAAGAAATATAAAGAACAGTAGGGTACCATTATCCCCCACTCCCGAGAAAACATCACCTGATAACAACGCAATGGGCTAGTCTGGTCATATAGAAAACTGCGTGCAGGCGGATAATAGAAGTTTAGTAGACTCCCCTGGCATATTTCATTTTTGTCAGTTCCTCTTAGTTTTTAAATAAGAAATAATCCAAAAGTTTAAGGTATTGCTCCTTTTGCTCTCAAAAGATGGCGCTAAATACCGTCGATATGCTGAAAGTTCTCTGTAGCTAAGTTCACACAATCTTCCTTGTTATTATTTGTGAATTGTCGATTTTTTACAAATCTAACCTAACTATAGTAAAATTATTTTAAGAAGTCCTTACTGGGACTGACAATTAGTAATTTCGCCATCCTATGTTGGCATCAATGCAGCAAAAAATGCAACCAGGTCAAAAGTGCAGGTCAGTAAAGAGCCCATTTGCACAATGAACTACTACTAATAACACGAACAAGGACAACACAGATAACGGTAAAACTCACGAAAAGTACAAAACCCGCGAATATTTTCACTGCTCAAAGTTTGAACCCTTTTGAACGATCCGGAAAACCTTCACTGTCACTTTCACAACACCGAAATAAAATTTGCCTGAGTACGCCCCATAGACGCTGTCGCAAGTAGCTGAATATACCAAAATACCAAAATGAAAGTGTTTTCATGGCTTTTGAAATTATTATTAAAATGAGTTGTAGTCATAGTTATTTTTATTGGTAGCTGAATAATCGTGTTCACAATAGGGTTTTTATTTTATTATGTTCTTTTTTCATATCATTTGGGTATCTTTTCACATCATAAATCAATGAGGGACGTAATTAACTATACCTTTTCAACCTCAAATTGGGAATAATAAATTTCAAATTGGGAATAAACAACTTCAAATTGAGAATAGTCAACTTCAAATTGGGATTAATCAATTTCAAATTGGGAATAGACAACTTCAAATTGGGAATAGTCAATATCAAATTGAGAGTAAACAATTTCAAATTGGGAATATTAAATTGAAAATCAATAACTTCGTAAAATAAAAACACTTATCAACAAGAACAACTCAATTTGTTTATAATATTAAGCAAAATTTCGACTGCCTGGTAAGGTTCAAAAAGTCTTGGCCAGAAATCTTAAAAAGAAGACAAAGACCAAATCATTTATCTCAAACTAAATTTAGCTTATAGAAATTAGAAAGTATAAGTAGTGCAAAATAACAAAAATAATAAATTAACTGTAGCGAGTTGCACCAGAGTAGTTAGTAGTTTGTAAATAATACCCAGAAAACCCACCTGCACTGGCTCATTTCACACAGCAGCGTAACAACAATTGGAAAATACTGTGTTATGTTATCAAAACCGAAGACAAGTACTTACAAAATGAAATTAATATAGACATAATCACAGAACAG
Source organism: Pseudeuparius sepicola (assembly GCA_963920635.1). Lineage (NCBI taxonomy): Eukaryota > Metazoa > Arthropoda > Insecta > Coleoptera > Anthribidae > Pseudeuparius > Pseudeuparius sepicola. Next base: position 13,439,624 of record OY987299.1, read on the forward strand.
CTAATTATTACTAATTCCGAAAGTGACTTGATGACGATGTTAGTGACTATGCATCAGATTGACAAATATTAGGTACCTACTGTAATTGTAAATTATTATACTTAATAGTTGTGTAAGATAATAAATATATTATTTATTGCTAATAATTATTTAAATTATTTTTTAATAAAATTCATCACTCGTAATTTATTTCTGTGCAATTACTCTCCAAGCACGCCACTGAAATCTGTATTAATGTTTATGATTTCCTACAAATCTATTCTAGGAATTATCCGCCTTCAAATTTTGCAGTATCTGTATTGTGTGTTTACTTAGATATAAGATATAAGCAATTATTAAAATATTGCTTAATATGAAGTTGTCGATTTTCAATTTAATATTGAATATTCCCAATTTGAAATTGTTTATTCTCAATTTGATATTGACTATTCCCAATTTGAAGTTGTCTATTCCCAATTTGAAATTGATTAATCCCAATTTGAAGTTGACTATTCTCAATTTGAAGTTGTTTATTCCCAATTTGAAATTGATTATTCCCAATTTGAAGTTGAAAAGGTATAGTTGAGACACATATACCAATGTTATACCCACGGTTAACAGAAAATTCCTAGGGATTTTGTGGAGAATGTCATCTGACAAAATCGGGACTTCTTACAGTAATCGGGGTATACTTATGCTTAGGAATTTTTGATCGGAGTTAGTATACTTCGAAAGGAAATAATTTTAATTTTGAGATTTTAGTTTTAACGTTATAACGAGTTTTTATTATTATCTATATATATTAAAACCAAAAATGACCTTATTTATCTGCTTACCAAAATAATAAACCTATGTAATATTTATAGTAGGTAGGTAGGTAGGAAATATATAGAAAAGCCTATTATAGGTATAAAATCTGGTTGATTTATATACCAGATACTTCCAAGATTCTTCTGCTGAAGATGTTAGTGATTCCTGTTCTGTATTTTGTGCTGTTTGCTGTATCAACCCAATAATGAATAGTGAATGCAAAATAAGTACCTTTTAATGTAAGCACTTATTTAAATACCAAGCTATAATGGGCGCATTTCACGTTTTTTTTTTTTTCGGATAAGCTCAGATGATAGCTTTGACTAAATTATACTTATGGATTTTTTTTCAATTTTTTTTGAAGGCCCGTTTGGCCGAAAAAAAACAAAAATGTCCACGGAGTGAGTATAGGTACTTTTTGTAGGTCCGGCAACGCCGCAAAACGGTCAGGTTCAAATTTAAACAGCCCGCCCACCTTTCTGTCAAATCACAGCTGTGACCTATTTATTGTAAGAGTAGCCTGGCTAAACTTCGCCGCTAACACCTCTCACCTCTCAGTAGTGAATTGTAGTGCCTTGCACCAATTTGCATCAATAAAGACATATTATTATTATTTATTGCGTTGGTTTGTTTTTGTTGTTTATTCGTTATTCGTTTGGCTAGCCATCGTTTACGTTTTGTTGTGAGTTACTGCTTAAAATATAATAGTGTTCAGCATGGAAGACGGCTTTGTTAAAGCATTGTTTAGTTTTCATAATGAAAAATGAAAAAACCCTCAACACAAAGAACAAATCACCAACTATCGATGAGGTTAACTCCGACGACGTAAGACGTAAACAATCGAAATGACAGTGGTGCGATGTTGCCGGCTATTTTGTCGTCTACTTGGGAGGGTTTATTACTTTAAAATGTCCTATTTAAATTACATCTTAAAACTATAATTAAACTAAAATCTGGTTATAATGGTGTGCCACATAATTAATACACCCCAGTTGTATACCTTTTATTAATAATAAGTGTTAAAAAACAAGTAAATCTATTAAATTTTTTAGCCCGAACTTATGAAACTGATTGGTAAAGGGTCCAGCTGACGTCAGCAGGACCCCGATTTTCAAATTTCAATTCTAATTTTTGGCCTAGTTAAAGATAATAAAAACAAACGGGTGGACTTTTTGGGACTTTGAAGACATAATCATAATACATAAGGTAAACGCAAAGAAAACAAAAAAATTTTTTTATGAAATGACCCCATTGTATTGCAATATATTTTTTCCTACCCAGCTTGAAGAAAACAAAATGAATTGGGGAAAATTCTTACAAGGTCCACGTAATCGCCTTCGATTAACCTGACGTTCTGCCCCATATTTTTTCACCAAAACTAGCACGCCAAATTCCGAAAAAGAGGAAAAGATGCATTTTAAAAACCAAGAATTTATCGAGAAAGGACATAATGATGAGGACAACTATATAAATAGAGAGATCAAATATCCATGCTACTTATAGTATCATGGCAAATGTCTATATTTCCAAAACTTGTAGCTAATCTAATATTAAAAATATATCAATTTATCCACCCTTGTACTTTCACTGTTCTATTTTCTGGTGAAAATAGATCTAAATTGTTTATATAATATCAGTGCAACAGTCACCATAATGGGAGGATTGTTGGAATAAGCTTTTTCAAAACTCTACTCCATACTTTCTGCAGCTTATTATTAAACTTCAAAAGGCCACTTTCACAAGCACTAAAAGGAAAATATGTTTTCAAATTAACAAAATATGTATACGGAAATACTGCGGTATTTTATAAAAGGTATAAATGGGTACCTATAGGTACCTACCCTCCAGGCCTTGGTATGTAACAACAGGGACACTTGAAGCAAGCATATTTACTCTTAGAATCCAGTCTCATCCAGCAGATAGCAGGTAATCATACTTTAAGCTGTCATGCTGTCATATACTGTCAGCCTACAAATCACTGAAGTTACCGCACGCAGTTTTGAGACAGACCTACGGAGCGCTATAAGAAGGAGATATATCGATACAGCAGTTTCAAAATTTCCAGCCCTACTTTTATTGCAGTTCAAGTTTTCGACGTCGGTGGCGCGTCAGTCGTTCGCGGCGCTATTTGATTGACGTTTTTTTTGAAGTTCCACAAATTTGTGCTATTTTTATATTAAATTCAGTGGATTTTTCGCGTATTTTGCTAACATTTATAAAAAATGAGTGATATGAAAGTAAATACAGATAGATCCTACGTCTTCGTTGTGTTACTCGAAAAAATTTGAGATTTAAACAGAAGGTAAAATATCAAATTTTGGTTTCCATTTTATTTTTCATTTCCACTTTCAGATTACTAAACTTATAAGTTAGGTAGAGCAGTGCCAAAAAAAGTGCCATGTTGACCTCTGGATCTTTAGAGCAGATTATATCAGAACTGCCAAGCTCTCAACAAGAAGCAGTTGGAATGTGTTTTGCTGCTTCAAAAGTAACCAACCCAAAAAATCAGCGTTATACACTGCCATGGATTTATTATTGTCTTCTAATAAGAATTAAAGGAAGAGCTATACATACGAGCATTTGCGAAAACAAAAACTCCTACCACTTCCTTGTGTAACTTTAAGTAAATATTAGAAGAATGAGTGGGTGTTATGGTTTTCAGAAATCAACTTTCGAACTTCTTCGAAAAAAGTCGTCCGGTATTAAATCAGAGGCAAAAGGGGTATTTATATACATCTAGCAGATTATTTTTCTTTATTATTATTTTTCCTTATCGTAGGTACACTTCTTATAGACGAGATGAAATTGAATGAAACATTGGCATTTGATAGTAAAACATTAAAAATTAATGGTTTTACTGATTTGGGCGAGGGTGATTATACACCTTTACATCAAAAAAATGAAAAGGGAGATCATGCCTTAGTAATGATGTTTCAACCATTCAGAGGTTCATGGGTGCAATCTTTGGCATGCTTTTTAAGTAAAGGTTGTGCATCTGCAACTGTGTTGCATCATCTCATCATCGAATGCATAATTCTTTTGGAAAAAGCAGGGTTTTTTGTTGATGTAGTTACAACCGATGGAGCTTCATGGAACAGAGCTATGTGGAAAAAATTCAACATTTCGGAAGAAAATGTTTCTTGTGAACATGTATATGAACCAACCAGACAGCTATGGTTTTCTTCTGATTTTCCCCACCTAATTAAGAATTTCAGGAATTTCAAATGTTATTCATATAATGAGTTCAAGGACACCTCAAGACAAAGTATTGAGAAAAGGATCTGAAGAGGAGAAGGTAAAAAAATAATATTTCAGAGAAAGCTTTTAATGTAGTGCCCCTTCAATGAAAATGTTTTCAAGTTCTTTCGTTTGCCGCCAGGGGGCGAATTCGCCATGTTGTTGTATAAAACTGTCTTTTGCTCCACAAATCACCTACCTTATCTGGACCTGAAATAGTAAACGAACGAACGGCAAACGAAATAACTTGAAAACATTTTCATTGAAATTATTTGGGTTACTTTTATTAATTTTTTACCGCATCTTTCTAGCTTGCATAGTTCCCGAGAAATGGCCGAGGGCTGCCCTTAACTGATCACGCTGTATATCAAATACTATGGGATAATTATTACATTAAAAACCACCCTTGATGTTATGCATTTTTTGTGTGATAACTATGGATATAAGTACTTGATGGCATCAAGATTAAATCAGGACTCCTTAGAGGTCACTCAAGTTTTTAAAGGAATTGGCCTTTGTAGTAATAAATTGTTATTGTTATTCAGAGATTTTTTGGAAAGATGAGGAGCGCCTGTGGATCATCATCCAGACTCAAAAGTATTTGCTCAAATGTTTCGTTTAACCCATTAGCGCCTTGCGTTACCATATAGCAACGTCCAACAGGTGATCTTTTCGACGCGTCCTAACTTGTCAGCGATTTTATTTCGTTTACGGTAGGAATCTTATTACCGACGTATTACTGTTTGGAATACACTCGTAGTGGCAAATTCAGTTTACATTTGATTGTTAGAGTGTGAGCAGTGCTAGAATATACCATTCAAATAAATCATCGAAAAAAATGGAGCCTCGGTTTGAGTAAGTATGTTTATATTTATGTGTCACATATTTTTGTTACTTTGGATTTATATTTATGTATAGAATGTGTTAGAGTATTCATTGACAAAATATAAAGACATTTTACTAAAAACTAGCTGACTTACATATTCGTAAACATGACTGTTGCCATATAGCAACGCTAGGCGCTTACATTCAGTAAATATTTATTTTTCAATTCCAGGAGAGGATTCTCAGTTTCTCACGCACTAGATATGATTTACAATGATGAAACTTAGACCAATGATTGAAATGCCAAAAGATCGATGTATCCACAATTTTGTTCCGGAATTGAACCTAGCATACGATGAAAGTATGGTAAAGTATTATGGGAAGCACAGTTGCAAACAGTTTATTCGGGTTACAAAATCTGGAGCCTATAGGCTCCAGATTTAGTGTTTATAAACACTAAAGATGGCTACCTAATAAACTTTGATTTTTATCAGGGAAAGAGTCCTAAAATGAATTCGGACTATGATGTTCTATTTGGTAAAGCCGCTAGCCCACTTCTGATAATGTTAGATGAACTTCCGCTAGGAAAAAGACAGTTGGGGTATACTTTCTATATGGATAATTTATTTTCTAATCCAGCACTATTTTCTTTTTGCAATTTCGCGGCTATTCCGCCATTGGGACAATTCGAGAAAATAGAAGTCCAACACAGTGCACCCTAACTAACAACTCGCGTATCAAGTTCGTCCTAAAGGATCATGCAGGATCAATAGAGTCCTCAGATAATAGCCGTATTTCAGATAATATTAGATTTGATAGAATTGACCACTTTGTTCAGCATACAGAAGGCCATAAAAAAAAGAAGGTGCGCGCGCAGCACATGCAAGTCCATAGTTAGAACAATGTGCTGGAAGTGTAATGTAGCCTTGTGTATTGACTATTTCCAGCCATTCCATTGTCGATAGCATAATCTGCTATTGCATATTATTGAAAATAATATATACTTGACGATATTACACTGTTTCATTGCTTTCCAAATAACTGCCAAAACCTTTTTGATTTCTTATAAAATTCTTTGACTTCACAAGCTCCTAGCGTTACCATATGGCAACAGCCTATATTTCTATTTTTGGAATAAAATATTTTCATTTCAGGGAGTCATTTTTTACAGTTATTTATGAAAAAATATCTAAATTTGAAAAAATACATAATTCAGGCGTTAATGGGTTAATGAGCACATAATATTCTCTGGTTAAACCGACTAAAGGAAATAATGTTGAAGGGTCAGATAAATGCTTCAAACTCGAAGAAACTTTTCTTCCTTGTATTGGATGTGATGATGTGATGAATTGATGAACATAAAGAAGAATATACATCTGCAATAGTACGCTTCTATTTAGTCAGTAGAATGCATTTCATTTTTAAACGGAAGAATATCATCGATAAAGTTAAAAAAGAAAAAACGAGAGAATTGAGACAACAGTCAAAATTGTAATTTACTTTAAAATATTTAATCTAGGCTAATTTATTATAGTTACAAATATTTGTAAAATTTCACAAATAAAATACATTTTCACACCTTGTTTTTTATTATTAAATAAACAAAGATCTATTTTAATTCGATACTCCACAAAAGCTATATTTTCCAAATACTCCAGGAAAATAGAGAGCGAATAATTAATAATAATAATAATTGTTTATGTTAAAAAAAAAATGGCTTTATTTCCCAACTTGATCATATGCCCACAAATCTCAACGTAAGTTAATTTTTTAATAATTCACCAAATTAATATTTGCGATAGTTTATTCAGCTCCCTTGTGGGATTAAAACTATAGCCATATAGCCCTATGAATAAAGAACCCCTTATTCATTGATATAGCCAATCGATTTTTATTTATTTCAGAGCCGTCAGGAATATTTCAAAATATACTTGATATAATCCATGTACCACCCAATATACACATATACAAACATTGAGTTAATTAATAATTCATTGAAAATCATTGTTTTAAAGCGCTATTCCGTAAATTTTTAGACTCGGTTAGAACACGTGCGCCTTTAGCGGTGTTTTCAAAAAGCTCAATTACAAGTCCGATTTCGGGCCCATTAGGTTGACATTGCGATTTATCTCCTTCTTATAGCGCTTCGTAGACAGACCCATGGATATATTATGATTTCGGTAAAGAAGATTACTACTACCTTATATCTTAAGGTATTTTCAAATTTTTAAGATTGTGGATATTTATCTTGGACAAGGGGCTTTTAGGGAACTAGACGACTGTAGTTCACCATTGCAAACATCAAAATAATTTTTAAAATTTAATCGTACTAGCCCATTCTCTGTTCTGTTAAAAATGTCGCTCACCTCTTTCCCTCGGTGGCGGGCTCCAAGACGAACTTCTGGAAGTACAGCCGGATGAGGCGCTCGCGCTCCTCGATGCCCGGCAACCAGAACTCGACCATCTCGTCGAGACGGTCGTTGACGGCCCAGTCGAACTGTTCGGGCGTGTTGGACGCCAGCACCAGCATGAACTTGTTGCTCTGCTCGCCGGTCCTGTACAGGAACGCGTTCAGCATGGCGCGCAGCTGTTCGGAGATGTTCTCCGACGAGCGTTTGCGGAGGAACGCGTCCGCCTCGTCGATGAAGAGCAGAACGCCTGGGGGATCGAATTATAGTACAGTAAAATTGGGCCGAAACCCAAACATCCAAAAGAAAAAGTTCTTTCTGGCTCGAAATAATTCCATACCCTCCTAAGAGTTAGTACTAAAAAGTTACACCACCACCAGCGTCGGGTTTCGGGGGGAGGGGGTGAAAAGGGCAGGAAATTCTTATTTTTCACAGTTTTGCGTCAATATCTAGTAAACTATGAGGTACATTAAATTCCGAACAAGAATTGTTATATACAGAATTATGGTAAAGTGAACGGTTTCCATGATATGGAGGGGTAAAGATTTCTTTGTTTTTATTTCACGTAGTTTTTGTTGAAAAAACTTAAAATGATTACAGTATAAATTAGTAACTGAATAATGTATGTAGAATATATATATATATATATATATATATATATACAGTGTGTCCCAGGATTAGCGAATTTATAGGTGTAAATGACAAAAAAATTTCGAGTTGAAAATTGAGCTTCTGGGGTTCCGCCCTGCTTAGTTTCAAACTAATTTTTGACATAATTTTACTTTCGAAAAATCAAGTACGCCTCGGAAATTTTGAAAATACCGATTTTGTACACTAGTAAAGTGCCCCCTCTGTAGCTTTTATGACAAAATGTTATTAAAGAAAGTTGTTCAGAATGAAAAACTGAGTATCTGTGCAAAATTTCAAAATCCTAGGCCTTCTTTGATTTTTGTCCCTTTTTTATTGGAAAACTGGGAAAAAGTGACGTTTTGGTAAAAGATATTAAAAAATATTATCACAGATAACGTAACCAGAAAGTTGTTTAGAATTGAAAATTGTGTACCTATGCATTAAAATAACTTTGACAGTAACTCTACCTACACAGACAATATAAAAAATAAAAACCTAATGATAAAATAACAGTCAAAAAAATTAATGTAGCCGATTATTACTAAATTTAGCATACGTACACCATTTTCAACTCTGAACAACTTTCTTTAATAATATTTTGTAATATCTTTTATCAAAACGTCACTTTTTCCCACTTTTCCAATAAAAAAGGGACAAATATCAAAGGAGGCCTAGGATTTTGAAATTTTGCACAGATACTCAGTTTTTCATTCTGAACAACTTTCTTTAATAACATTTTGTCGTAAAAGCTACAGAGGGGGCACTTTACCAGTGAACAAAATCGGTATTTTCTTGTTTTTCACATGAGCTTCCACGACTTTCTCATTTTTACAAGCTAAGGACAAATTAGATATGGGAATGATTTGACATAAAAGAACAAATGGAAATCAGAACGCTATAATGAATGAGGGCAAAAAGTGAGTACAAATTAACTAAGGCTACTAACTTGTATTGGACATATTTACAGTCATATACTTATGAGGTTATGTTGTGACAAAAAATAACAATCTATGGGTGTAATATGTATCTATATATGCATAGATATATATATTCCACATACATTATTCAGTTACTAATTTATACTGTAATCATTTTAAGTTTTTTCAACAAAAACTACGTGAAATAAAAACAAAGAAATCTTTACCCCTCCATATCATGGAAACCGTTCACTTTACCACAATTCTGTATATAACAATTCTTGTTCGGAATTTAATGTATATCATTTGCGTATAGGATGACGTTTGCGCTAAACCTCATAGTTTACTAGATATTCACGCAAAACTGTGAAAAATAAGAATTTCCTGCCCTTTTCACCCCCTCCCCCCGAAACCCGACGCTGGTGGTGGTGTAACTTTTTAGTACTAACTCTTAGGAGGGTATGGAACTATTTCGCGCTAGAAAGGACTTTTTTTTATGTTTGGGTTTGGCCTAATTTTGTTTTAGTTTTACTGTAGTACTATTAGAACGGTCGAAAACAGCAATGTCGCCAACGGGGCAATGTATATTAGTTTTTTATTTATTTATTTCCTACCTCTTTTGGAAGTGTTGGCCCAATCGAAAACTTTGTGAATGGCCGTAACTCCATCGCTGCCCATGGGGGCAACATCTCCGCCCGTCATAATGGCATAGTCCATGCCAGAATGTTTTGCGAGTTTCTGAAGTCAATTAAAGAAAAAATGTTTCTATAGACAAAAAAAACTGAAATTTTATTATTGTAATATACATGTTTCACACTTTTTACACGTACAATGTGTCCCGGATAAGAATGAACAGCGTGGGGATAGAGTGAGAACAACGGTTAAATGGGGAAAAAGTTGCGCAATTTTAAGGTCAATAAAATGGCACAAAGAGATTTCTAATATCTCTTTTCGTTTTTGAGTTATTTTGACAAAAGTAAAATTTTGCGTTTTCGATTTTATTTTTTTCTGAAGTTCTTATCACAGATAGGAAAAAAAGAAAAACACTTTCTTATGGCACTTTTTAATGGGCTTTAAGATGGCGTTTTTAGATTTGTTCTACAATGTTTCGTTTTTTAGAAACCATTTTTTTAAATTCGGACCTGGATGTTTTGGATACGAAATATTTTAAAAATGTTTTGAGGCAATTATACTGAAAATTCCTTTTTTTCCATTTAATTTTTTTCTATTGTGGCCCTGTATTTAATAATAAGAAGTCTAAATATTAATCAGTATTGTTAATAATTTAACTTACAGTTTATTTTTACTTCAAAAACTTAATATTTTTAAATACGGCCCTGTCTGGTTAGTGTTTTTCTTTGTTGCTGTACAGCAAACAGTGTTGCATTGGGTTTTGGAGTACATTCTTTGATTTTTCTATTAATTTTGAGAAGAAAGCTTTAAGACAATGAAACCAATAACTCTTGCCATTTATTAATTGGAACAATACATTCGTTCGGCCTCTACACTATTTTAACCCAAGATATACATTCTAATATGTTAAATTTGTCGTCATTTGAAAAAGCACCCTCCATTTCTAATAATACAAATTATTAACAAAATGATACAGTGGGAGTTATGACAAATGACAAGGGGTTAGTTTCGTTGTTTCAAAGCCTTCTAGGTGGAGGATTTTTATTTATTTTTTATTATCGTATGTGACTGTTATTAGTCTTTGCCATCCTTTTTTTGGTTCTCCGATTGAAAGATAAGTTGTAAGTTAAATTGTTGACAATACTGATTAATATTTAGACTTATTATTAGATACAGGGCCGCATTAGAAAAAAAATGAATGGAAAAAAAGGAATTTTCAGTATAGTCTCAAAACCATTTTAAAAATATTTCGTATCATACATCATGGTATTTGCAATGAAAAGTGCTTTCAAAATCTGCCAAAAATCCAGGTACGTATTTAAAGAAATAAAGATGAAGATGTTTTCTCAAAAACGAAACGTTGTAGAACAAATCTAAAAAGGCCATCTTAAAGCCCGTTAAAAAGTGCCATAAGAAAGTGTTTTTCATTTTGTGCTATCTGTGATAACAACTTAAGAAAAAAATAAAATCGAAAACGCAAAATTTTTATTTCATCAAAATAACTCAAAAACTAAAAAAGATATTAGAAATCTGTTTATGCCATTTTAATGTCCTTAAAATTGGGCAACTTTTTCCCCATTTAACCGTTCTTCTATCTCTCACCGTTTGCAAGATCCCTATGCTGTTCATTCTTATCCGGGACACATTGTATAACAGACTCGAAAGCATAATAAAAAAAACATAAAAAAATGAAAAATATAAGAAAATTAAAAATTCCGTTTTTTAGCTACCTTACACAATAAAAATAGCTAGCAAAAACAACATTCCCATTTGATTTCCCATTTAAATAAAATATGTATCTATTATTTGGCACAAACTACTGAAAAGTGATATACACTTTTGTTTAGTTCAAATGTACCATGTACCCTCACTGTCTAACTTACCAATACAACAATTTTAGCTTACCTTAGCGAACATAGTCTTTCCAGTTCCTGGAGGACCGTGCATGAGGATGTTCCGGAACATTCCCCTGTTGCGTTTGGTATTTTTCGTTGCTATGGCAACGTCTCTTAACCTCTCCTCCAATTTGGGCGCCAATACGACGCCAGACAAGGCATTTTGTTCTCGGTTCCTTAGTCTTTTAACGGTCTCGATTGGATGTCTGGCCGCCTCCAACAGCGAGAATCTGGAGGTCTCCCTTACCAAGGAAGGCTTACCTATCAGAAAATTTGTGTGCTTGGATAAATATATTCATTTGTCCCCAATTATTTTTCTTTCTAATTTTTAACTTGGAGTCTACATACTTTGGAGGTGTTAATATGTACACGCGCGGCCCTTGAAATCGTTCCAATACGTGCGGACGCAAAGGCGTTCAACTGACAACGTTGCAATTACCCCTCCCCTCTCTCGCGGTTTGAAAGACAGCGATAACCTTCAAAGCGTAAGTGACGGCAAATCTAACATCTTATTACGCGACATTACCTTACGTGACATTGCCAGTTATAGTGCAAAAAACAGTAAATTCGGCGCTGTTAGGTTGGCCTTAGATTGCCTGAATAATAGTGGAAAATCTTATAACCCTGCCCACGGACATTGGCGGCTTTTTTCGCAAAAATCGTTAGACAACCTTGACTAGAGAAGTTCTAAAAATCGAAGAAGGTGGTAAATCTCTTAATTGGGTATCGTACTTTCCTCCAGTACCAAAAAGAACCTCGAAAATCCGATATCTAAGAGAAATTCCCAATTCAAGATTAACCAGTTTCGAGAAACGGGACAGCTGTAGAATCAACGAAACCGACGGAAAAATCCTCTGAAACCACTATTGGAAATTGCTTGTTTTTTCTCATTTCTCGATTTTTTGGGGGCCCGGGAAGCATCAAAACCTCACCCGAAGACTCCAGGGAAGCTTTAAAAATTGAAATAAACCAAAGATTTGGTTCGCGGTTAAGATAAAGAAGTGTAATAAATCAATGTAAAAAACCACTACGAGATTCTTCTATAATAACACAATTATACTTAGATATTATACCTTATTTAACTAATACCACTTTGACAATCAAAGAAATCCGCATAATTTCACGTTACGTGAATCTCAAAACACCAAGAAACTGTGTAAAACTTTAAATCCACTTTATTATAATGATAATGCAGCGATTTATTATCTAACCTATTTTCGTTGACTGGCATATTAATACGTTAGTTAACGCAATTTTTATTTTCTACGGGGAGGAGCGGGTACGAGGGAATGTAGGGGAAGTTGTTGATTTGCGTAGCCGTGGACTTGGCGCAACGTTGCCGCACTTACCCAAAATTCTTGATTTCTTGCTTATTTCTCATGCCTAGTGGAACAATTTATGAGGCCGCACGTGTACCAATATTTGGTTGAAATGCCTTTCCTGGTTTAGAAATTAAAAATTTCCTATGACAGTTCATTTTTTAGTCTTTAACTTAACTTGGAAATGAAACCTTTTTGGAAAAACAAAAAAACCTTATACTTATAGAGCATCGATAGAAATGGCTTACCCAATCGAGATTCGATATATCTGGCAGTAACGCCAGTCGCTCCTTTGGCAGAATATACACCTAAGGCAAGTAAAGACAATCCGCCAGCAGCAGTAAGCACCTTATTCCAATCGGTCAACAGTGCTTGTGCCCCCGTGCCCAGAACTGTCCCGGCAGTCCTAAAATAATGATTAACCACATTAAACGCCGCATTTAAATATTGGAAGTGGCTATTTATACGTCCGACGGATACAAACGTCAGTATACGTCTTGCGCTCTCATTGGCGGGCTGAGTCACGTGACTTCTTTGGACGTGCATTTAACTCCGTACACGTCCGAAGCCGAAGTAAACTAATATTTAGATACGTCGGAAGTGCATTTTTCTCAAGCATCTTTGCAATAAGGAGCGTATGCACGGCTCGTTTTTAGGGGATAGACGCTGCCGTATGAAAAAAGAAGGGGGCATACGCACCATATTGTGGCAGTCGGCAGCGATGCGAGCTGCCGTATGAAAAAAGAACTGGTAATAATTGTAGCCAAAATTTCAAGAAATTCGGGGGTGGGTTACATCATTGTAAATAATTACCACTTCATTTTTCATTCCGCAGCGCCCATCGCGGAAAAAGTAGGGCATACGCAATATAAAATGAGACAAGATAGGTCTGAATAATCTCGGACATCATCCAATCGACTTAATAAACAAGCCGATTCATAATCCATCGGACGGTAGAAGTAAGGTTATGTGTCACGTGACTCAATCGACCAATGAGAGCGCAAGACGTATACTGACGTTTGTATCCGTCGGACGTATAAATAGCCACTTCCTTAAATATTCCCTTTTCTTACTTTATACTCTCAAGCACAGTAATTCGATTTTCTTCGGCTTTCAACTTAATCTGCTCCAAAGTTAGATCTCGGTTTTCCCTATCGACCTTCGCTTTTGCGCGTAGTTCGGCCTCAATCCGTTTCATCTCGTTTTGATGTCGGAGCCCCATTTCGTGCTCGATCGTAGCTTTGCGCATTGCCTCTTGTTTCGCGACCGATTCTTCCTGTCTTCTCAAATTCTCTTCGTTCATACGCTGCTGTTGCCCGAGTTGATCTTCGTAACGTTTTCGAGCGAGCTGATCTTGGTACTGCGCCCTCGCTTGGTGCTGTCTTGTTTCTTCCTGAAGCAATTTTCGTTTTTCCTCGGCTTCGGCACGTTTTGCTTCGATCTGCATTTGAGCAATGTGAGCCTCATACTCCTTGATTTTAGCCTGTTGTTCCACCTGCCTTGTACCTTCTTGCAATTTGGACAGTTCCAGCGCTTCTTTTGCATGTCCTGTTAATTCATAATTTACCTTCAGTTACATAACCTATTTACATGGTACTTACGCGATTTTTCGAGTTCCCTCGCAGCTTGGGCGGCCCTTTCTAGCGCCGAGGAATCGAACCGGTACGCGTCCATTTGTCTTCTTTCTGCTTTTGTCAGATTAGGGGGATCTTTGGGGGCCCCGTCGTCGCCGCCGCCAGCACCCGGGTTCCCGAGGCCCATTTGGCTCAAATCTGGGCCCTGTTGGTTGTTCCTGCCGTAACCGAATATCCAAGACATTTTAGGGAGATTTTAACGCGAATTTTTGCCGGAATTTTCGAGGCTTCCAAAATAAACCCCCAGGCATGCGATTTTTGAGGTTACTGTCAAATTTGACCGTCAAGCGTCAAACCACCGGTCAAACTGGTCAAAGGTCATACCACATGTAGATAAATTAATTACATAGATAGTTCGGCGACTCATTTCCAGGGGGCTCACTGGCGGGTATGGCACATGCGCATTTAATTTTGCTTTCAGAGGCGACATTTGCTGTTCAGGGCAGGATTAAGGAATTTTAAATAATATGACGACATTGACGACTCCATACGAAACGTTCTAAAACGGACACTGGGTTTATTGGCTTGGATAATATTATTTACAACATTTTTATAGATATTACTATTAGAGATCTAATATCAAATATCAAATTCGCTTGAATGAAATCCACTTATATTAAATACTCAAATTTTCTCCGACCCTGTATCATTCTGATCTGCAAGCAGAGAACAGTCCATCGACGGAACAGACAGAGACAAGGCGCAAGTGTAATACCCGGAGTTGTAAAAAAAATGCTGCTAAGGACGCCTGCTCCAGGGCCTTTTCGATTCTCTACCCTCTAATTTTGTGATGCCAACATAATTTACTTTGGCGGTGGAACTTTCGTCTCTTTTTATCAAGACCAAATTTTTACTGGACTCCTATATTGTTATCAAAGAGCAGGTTTGTTCGTTGTTACTGCCACAAAAAATTTAAGGTTATTTATTACTTTACCTACACTTTTCTGATTAGCCAAACAAGTTAAATCTAATAAAAATTCAATACCCTATAGAACTCGGCGCAGTTCACAAATAAACATCAGAAAAATTCTAGGTTCTATATAATAAGGTATTTTCTAAGTGCATTCTTCTTTTATTAGCCAGATCAGAGTAAATAATTCACACAATATTTACTCTGGCCCATAAAATTACATTTGGATTGGATATTGGACCCAAAAAAATTTAATGCCATTTAAATACTACTCCGAGTCACATTTCGGAACTGAATGCTAAACGGAAAGTACCCTGAAAAGTCGATATCGACATTGGCTAACCCTCAGACTATATTCATTAGTCTGAGGGCTAATCTAACCGTTACATTCTCTGTGACGGAGCCGTACGTCGTAACTCAACTCGATCTTATTTTGTGTTTTGTAAAACCAAAAATTTTTTTAACCTAACCTAACCTTCAAAAAATGCCAAATATAAAACTGTTCTATTTCCTATTTTTCTAAAAATATGAAGCGACTGTTACATCCTTCTTTCTCAATAGTAAAACGATATTTTGCACAAAATGCGACTAAACTTAAACACTGTCGAAAGATGAAAGCCTGGTCGATTCACTCTTATGGTGATACATCCGAACTTCAATTTAGTGAAGCCAGAATCCCTATCATTAGGAGTCCAAATGAACTCCTTGTTAAAGTAAAAGCCGCTTCTCTTAACCCGATAGATACCTTTATGTTAGGTGAAAATATGGTTCTTCTGTTTTACCAGATTAAAAATAATTCAAGTTATAGGCGGATATGGTCGAACTCTCTTCCAAGTGCCGCGAAACTTTGAATTAGAGTTTCCGTTAACAATGGGTAGGGATTTTTGTGGTACTGTTATCGCAAAAGGTCACGAAGTTAATTCTTGTAATATCGGTGATGAAGTCTATGGATTTATACCTCTTCATAAACAAGGCTCCTTTTGTGAAGCTGTTGTAGCTGAGAAATGCCACGTATGTAATATTTTATATTAAAAAAAAGTAGTTGGCATAAAACCTCTTTAGGTTTTACCAAAACCAAAACATTTAAGTATAGAAGAGAGTGCTTCTTTGGTATATGCAACAATGACTGCATGGAGTTCATTGTATATAATGGGAAACTTATGTACAAGGCAAACTAAAGGTTTGAGAGTGTTGGTATTGGGTGGATCGGGAGGAGTTGGTTGTTCTGCTATTCAACTCTTGAAATCACAGGGATGTGTGGTAAGAATCTAAAATTTTCAAATACAGAATTCTAAAAATGAACATTCGTTAAAGGTATTTGCTACTTGCTCGTCCGATGCAGTGCCTCTTGTCACTTCTCTAGGTGCAGATGTTGTATATGACCGTTGCGATCCTGACTTTGAAAAATTAGTATCACTTGAAGGAAAGTAAGCCACACAGCACTGATTTTTGTACCATGTTGACTTATCGCCGATTTTAGGTATCATGTGATACTTGACGCCTGCAACATGGGCATACAGAATGTCCCTAGAGATTGGAATTATGAGGCTTATATTACGTTGAATTCACCATTGTTGAAAAATACAGACCAGCATGGGTTGATTGGGGGGCTGTTGTGTAGTGCGAATGATTTTTTGGAGATGAATTTAAGTAGACTGTCTACAGGGAAGACTGTTAGATGGGGATTTTTCTTGCCATCAAACGCAGGATTTAAATTTATCGATGGGCTGATATGCGAAGGCAAGGTGAGTTGGGAATATATTATTTTGTATCGGCTTTTGGTGAAAAAATAATTAATTTTACCTATTTTTCTAATTTGTTGGTCAATGATCTTATTCTTGTGTCATTATAATTTAAGCTAAGTCCATACAGTTGCGAATTGCGGTAGCGAATATTCACACAATAAAATCGCAAAAAAAATCAGAGCTAACGCGCATGTGCCGACGGCCAAAACTTGGACGATTCAATTTTCCCGTCCCCAGATTTCAAATTTTGCAAATTCGCGAAAAATTGAAACGTTCTTAATATGCAGGAAGCTATTTTTGCAATTGGCAATTCGTTACTGTATGAACTGGCTTTACTGACTTACCATTTTTCATTTTTGCACAGACTAACGAGCAATACAGACAATTCCTTAGCGACATGTGTCAAAAGGAGACTCGCTTTTTAGCGAAATATTTTCTAAAGGCATGAATAATAAGCATTTTATTTGATTTTATGTTAATCTACATAACAAAGAGATTGTATTAGAACCAAATTTATGCTTAAAATACTGTCTGCCTTTCTGTAAAGTGAAATGGAGACTCGCTTATTTTTGACACATGTCCGTAAGGAAGCTTCTGGTGCAAAGCTATATTTATTCTGTGATTTTTGTCAATAATTATTATTTCTATCAGCGGCGAGATCTCAATAAACTAAAACTGTTTATTCAGATATAGATAACTTACAGAAAAGTGTTAATTATGGGAGAAATGCTTTTCGCACAAAGAAGGATAGGCTTTGGAATTTTTGTTTCAGATAAAACCCACAATTTACAAGATGTTCAATTTCGAAGATTTACCCTCAGCTTTTCAAACAGTAAAAAATGGCCATTTAAGAGGTAAAGTAGTGATACAGTATAATAAATAATAAATAAAAATTATTTTGTGCACAATTTTATTTGTTCTTGAGCTCAATGATAATGTTTTCGGCTTCAGTTTCTACATCGAATTCGTTAAATAATATTGCCAGTTTTTTCGATTCCGTTGCTGCTTCTTTCGCTTTATCGAAAGCCGCTAAATGCAAGTAAATTTTTGATAACTTCAAAAAACACCGCGGCATATCTAGGCTTCCAATACCTTTTCCTAAAAGTATCGCACCCTGTATATTCTGCAAAGCAACATCGTAGTCGCCTAGCAGCATATTTAAATCGCCCAGCGTGTAAAGAATGACCATTTCTTGATAGGGACTCAGTCCCTTGATCTTCATCGAAAAGTCATACGCGGTTCGTATCATTTTTTTGGCAGGTATTAATTCGCCGTTTTTTATCTTATGCAAGCCATACCAGAACAGGGTGTTCACGTAAAGCATACCGGTTTTCATGGTGATGTCCCCGTTGTTTATTTTTTGCATTTGTTCGGACAAACAGTTTTTGAAACCTATTTCGGCTAGGCTTTGTTCGTCGTAGGAACTGTAGATTCGGGCGAGACGCAGTTTGTAATCTATGATGTGGCTGTCGTTTTCTTCAAATCCTAAAATGGTTCGTGGGAAATTTGAAATCTACAGGGTGAATCGTTCTTTTATTCTCGAAACTTTACCGGCTCTTTATATGATTTATAGGTAATATAGGAACAATAAACACTTTTTTGTAGCGAGACTTTAAAAGTCTATAGAAAAATTTATTTGAAGAGGAAAATTTCATGTCAACAAGTGTGGCAGATACAAAATCATGTCAAGAGACGCTTTTTGTTGAGAATTAATCGCCCCTTTGGAATACATTTTCAAATTTTATTTTTGTTAGGGTTATACTAGTTATTTTTTTTTTAACCCCACAACAACTTTGCCACTGGTTGTTTATATTATCAAACCACATAATATCACCAAATATGCTAAATTTGGTTTAAATAGCTGTGTTTTATTGGTGTGTCACTATTAATACTGGTAAATCTAGTGACAGAAAAACAAGAGACATTAAAACGGGGTAACAGATGTCACCACATTCACAGTGACACCAATAAAACATACATAATATCTCCATTGGTTGGGACACTATAAAAAAACAACTTGTATCTTTTAAACGAAGCGTTTCCGGACCTATGTTGACATAGGTCAAATAAATTTTTCTATCGAAAGTTCTGCTACAAAAAAGTGAACCACCCTATATAAGCATAGGCTGAAAAATGCGCCATTTTTATGCCTTCCAAGATGGCACAAAAGTTTCCACTAGATCTTTTAGGGGTGGGGTAATACTGCCATTTTTCCAAATTTGGACAAAAATTATTAAAGCATCAAAGCATGTTTTTTTTGCACAAACAGGTCTGTTACATGTGACAGAACACACAGTTTTCAAGTTAAATGGGTTGAGAACCTAAAAGTCACATCATTCAACCAAACTTTGAAAAGTAACGTTATATTTTCTGTGGTAACGTCAAAGATCATAATATTCAATTCTCTTTGGTAACGTTAAATGCTATATTTAAAATCTACTGTTACTGGAACCGAAAATGTTAATGTTTCCTAAAATCAATAGTAGGTAGCTAAGGATATTTAACACCCTTTCTCGAAAACAACGCATTTTTTGACCTATGCTTGTATAGATTTTCCTATGCTTTTATAGATAGATTTTGTCCTATGTATTTTTACCTAACTGAACCAACTTCTCAACGGCACTGACCAAAATCAGTTCTGCCTTCCGTAAGTTGCCAAGCGCGAAAGCAATCGAAGCAAGAATATCGTACATATAAGGCAAATTGAAGTACGCCTGGTATTCTTCGCAGATCTTTATCCCCATTTCGATTATCGCTTCAGCCCTATCGGTGTCTCCTTTCTCTAGTTGAATCTTGGCCAGCGCCATCAGATGCGACAAATTCTCCTCTACGTCAAACTGATTTATTTTGCTCTCCACTAGTTTGTCTTTAACGTCTAGGCTGCAGGGCATCACGAAGAGGAGGTGTTTCGGCAAATTTTGGAGTACGGATTTGGGGCCCATGAACTTCTGGAGGAACAGCGGGCTTTTTGCTCTCACGAACGAAGTCTGAATTATCTTCCATAATGTGTAGACAAGAGGATACATGGGAGGTGATACAGAAAATTTAGACAAATACAAATGACAGGTTCAAGAAAACAAAACTTCAAAACACTGACATTGCAAAGTGAATGTATGGTTGCCTAGAAAGTTTGTTTTCAACTTTTTGTTTGTTATGTTATATAGAATCGTAGAGTAAAAGAATATATCACGTGTTCTTCAATTGCTGTATTGTAACGGGACATTCTTCGACCAAGATGAAGTGAATGGTAGCTAACATTATGAAAACCTTTTGCAAATACACTTTTATTATGTACAAGTTTCTTTTCCACACAAACTAGCCACCATTTTATAATAACAATACTTCAAATCTTGAAAATCCATATCATACCAATAATTCACCGCTATACATTTGTGGCTTTGCCTAACATGATGAAACCACAAACTAGGAAGGTACAAAATATCGCCTTTCTCTACTCTCACGTGAAACTGCCTAGCTTCGTTAAACTCCATATGTTCCGAAATAGATTTTTTATCGAGAGGATCAACTGCTATCCAGTCGATAGTGGGCCCTGCTTCGTGGTCTTCGGTTGCTTCAAAATTGTCACTAGATACATTTTTATATCGTAGAACCGGGTATTCTTTGTAAGGCACTTTTGGTAGATCTACTGGAGGAATTAGAATGAAGTCTTTGCAACCATCGACTACAATATAAATGTTTTCGTAGTGATCCTTGTGCACTAAAAGTTAGAAATTTATTAATATGTCATTGTGATAAATGATAAATCACTTATAAACATTTGTATAATAATTATATTCTTGTACCGAGTCTTCACACGAAAACTCCATTTATTATTCTAATTTTTGCAGATGGAAAAATGTTTTATACAGGGTGTTTCTAAATTATGATGCCAACATAATATGACAGGTAGAAGATGTCATAAACATGGGTCCGAAACATATACCTATAGCAACCTATACCGCGCAAGAGAAACGTCCGACCGGGGGAAGAATTTGGCGGCCATTTTTAAGCCTAAATGAGGCGGGAAATTTGAAATCATTTCTACCGGTGGGTTCCATAAATAATGTAATGTCTTGATTGCCGGTTTTGTAAAATGGAAATTATTTTAGTTCAAAGTACAACATAGGTTCAAGCTTTTTGTTGGTTTTGGTTTTAAATTAATGCATTCGGGAAACGAAGCAGTTAACTAGGTTGAGAAATTGTACAACTTACTCAAAACAATATTTTAATCATCATAAGGAGAAGTAATATAATTATTATTGTACATTATACATATAGCTTATACGACAGCTACATTATAAATAATTACTTATAAAAAATATGAACATATTTTTAATTACCTAACATTTTCATACACTATTACTTGGTATAATTATTTCTTTGAATACTTTTAATAATAATAACCTATTTTAAAAGAACATAATATTATCTATACCTATTTCTGAATTTTTAGGCAGCTGGTTTTATTCCTTAGAACTTTTTATTTTTGTTTGTTTAAAAAATACAAGCAAAAGAAAACTTCGTAACTTCAACTTCTACCACTTTAATCTTTGCTTCAAAAATGAAAGTGAAGTGATTTTTAATTACGCTCTTCTTTGACAAGCTTCAATAATTTTGCTGGCGGTGATCTGCAGTTAACAGGTTTACTTGTTGCTGCCTGCTGCTGTTTGCATTTCTTCGGTTAATTCTATTTGCCCCAGAAATGCGGCTCTCTTCGTTGTATCGAGAATTACAATGTCTCAATTTTCCTCATCTCCACGAGTTATTTCTTGAACATCTTGAATGACACCTAGATTACCTACTAAGCCACTTTCTAAATTTAGTTTCTTCTCTTGAAAACCTAAAAATGAGCAAGAAATCAGAAAATATCAATGAGAAAACAATCATATTTGGCAAAAAATTATACCTATTTGCTTACCTATGGAATGCAATTTCACAATCTATGTATGTATGTATGTAAAAGTCTCTTTGCATTTGCACCAAGTAAAAGAAAAAATCGCGATTAAAAACTGAAAACGCATCTCTCATCAAAAAAGCATGTCACAGTGACTTTTATGATTTTACCGGCGCCTTCAAAAAGTATAATGCAATTTCATTTATACTGTATACAAAATTTTAAACAAGGAATAAGGTAGCCACCATTCAAACTGCCAAAATAGGCTTAAAAATGGCGGCGAATTCCATCTCTTTTCGTTCCCTGCGCCTTGCCGTGCGCAATAGGGCCAAAAGCGGTATATGTTAATATACAGGTATGTGGTCCGAAAATGCACAATAAAAAAGTTACGGGGTGATAAAGGTACAGTTAGAAAAACATATTTTTCCCTAAAACTTCTACAGAAGTTATCCAATTTAAATGAAACTTGGTGCAGTCCTTTTAGTCGCTGAAGTGCAACAATTTAGTGTAAAAACAATTTATTCCCATCGACCAGAGGCGCAGGGGCGGGGTAGCTCGATGGGTTTTTATACTCATAACTTTTTCGAGGTTATGTTTTTGGCCTTGCCGGTTCATCATATTAGTGCATGTTTTCATTTTGCAACAAAAGGGTACTCTTGTTCATTTACGAATCAACAACTGTTTGCGTTGAAATTGACAAAATGTGCCCCCCTGTTGACTCCAAAGTTCGAAAAATAAAATTTTCAAATACCACTTTCAAATTTTACAGAGTAATTATACCTGTATAATCCGCAAGCCAACCTTTCTAGAGGCAGATATTTGCAACTTTTCTAAAACTTTTTTCTATCTGAAAAAATGAGAGAAATAGGGGGGTCGGATATTTCACGTAAAGACCCTGTACTTACTGCTAGTAATGGCTCTATTGTCACCCATCCAAAAGTTAACAGCTTCTGGTTTACATCCAAATGCTTTGGAAGCCCAAACTACTTCACTATCGATATCTTGAAGAAGTTCAGGAAAATCAAGAGTCAAGTTTGAATTCTGCTTTTGAATGTAGCAGATATAATTTGGCCTAAAAATTAACTTTTGAGATGTTGCAGCAGTTATTCATCGTGTGTTTCAATCGATACTTTTGCTGGTGTAAAATTTTCAAAAATTCTCCCATTTTCATCTGTTTTTCTTCTGGCAAAACAA
Source organism: Pseudeuparius sepicola (assembly GCA_963920635.1). NCBI lineage: Eukaryota > Metazoa > Arthropoda > Insecta > Coleoptera > Anthribidae > Pseudeuparius > Pseudeuparius sepicola. The sequence continues at coordinate 13,462,654 of OY987299.1, forward strand.
AGGTGTCTGTGCCTTTTATATTATTGATACCATCAGCGTATCCATTTGGGGTTATAGCTACTGTGACTTCTTTATCAGATATTTTTTCTCTAAAACATTTTTAAAATTGATTTTTTTTAAAAAAAAAAAGGCGAATTTGCAGCTCACAAAAAATAGTCTGAACTCCATTTTTTTACGGACGCTAAAGAATTTGCTCCACCTTTGACTAATAGAGGGAGATTTTTGGAAACATATTCTCTAAAAAATTTTAGCGGCCAATTTTCATCTTCAATTTCTTCAGCACCTATCGTAGCCACTTTACGTTCAGAGTTGTAAAGTAGATCTGTAAAAAAATTTCATCTTCAATTAATAGTTTATTATAATTTAAAAAGAGACCGAAGATATTGAAATGAATTTAAATTATTTAAATAAATTATAATTATTATGTAATCTATAATGTCTTCGAAGTTAAAGATATAATAAGGTAAGTCAGGTTTTAGAGGGGATTCCAAAGGGATCAAGGTATAATGAAATAATAAATAATTATAATAATAAATAGTGATTTATTTAGACTGCATATGATACATAAAATTGTTACACAGTGAGAAGAATAGTTTGTTTGTACTTTGTACCTACTATACATATATGAGTACAATAATGCATATCTTAAAAATGTACATCGGTGTGTAAATGAAACAGTGAAACAAATCCTGAATATATCACACCCTATAGGTAAGCTGATTGAAATATAGGTAATAATAATTCATTCAACGATTCACAACTTTATTTATTGCCGGTTTTCCACCAGATAGACAAAACAAAAACACAACAGCAACTCGAAAAAGACAAAACTACCTCTTTTTACAAACTCTTCGAAGATTCTGAGTTTTTGCGACAGTTGCTGTTTTGTTTTCGGTGTCCTGTTCAAAAGCGGTAAGATCAAAGAGTTTCGACGTGTTTACAAAGTGAGCCCCTCTAGTGGAAACAACAAGTCGCATTTGTAGCTTCTTTTTAGCTTTGTACCTATAACTGAGGGTGTTCTGTAGGGTTAAAAAATCAATTAAATTTGATAAATTTATACAATATACAATACTCTAAAACGCAGTGATAATCTAGGCAGACATCCGAGGTGGATTGTCAATTAATATTAATTAATACAAATGGTTTATAATGGTATAAAATAGCAAAAAGAGTTATAAAAATAGCATAGGTATAAAATAAATATAATCATACAATTACATTTTGAAAATTGTTCCGTTTGGTGGAAAAGGGCTGAAAACAAAAACGAAATTCCAACATGTTATCGGCTTGGTGGAAACAGTGTTTCAAATTTGTTCGAGTTCTGTTTTCTGTGTTCCAAAAAAAAAAACGAACAAAACAGAAACTCGACTAGTCCATTTGGTGGAAAACCGGCATAAGAGCATTTTTTTGTTAGTACAAAAAAAAAACAATTTCTGTTCTCTATACAAATTTCATTGCAGGAAAGGAGGCAAGCCTGCAAAGGGGATAAGGAGGTATTGATGAAAAACGCGCGAAATCAGGCCCTTGCAAACGAGTATCAGGTACTGTTAAATTCGAGGTAATAAAATAATTTGTATTAAACGAATAATAATTACTAAACATACTTTTTAATTTTTTTAGCTATTTTACTTTGAGGTTCACCTTGCTTACGTTTCTTTGATGTATCGAATTTTGGTTCTGGAAGTTTATAATTTAAAGTTACATTAGATGCCCTTCTTTGCAAAGTTGAATTGCATGGGAGGATAATGCAGAATTTGTTTCAAATACATATAGCATCTTTTGCTGAAATACCTAATGGTAAATGCCTTAGATAATTCATCATTGGTCCATCGTGCTTTTGATTTTTTGTTAAGTAAAATGTCGACTTGGTTTTCAGATAAGAGACTTTTAAAAATTGGCTTAACTCTTTCTTCAAACTGCACATTGGAAATTTTTAACTGTTTTTTCAAATCACATATTTTTGTGTTGAGGCCAACTTCATTCTTGTCAAGAGCATTAATTTTGAATTTTAAATCTTGATTTTCTTGTCCGAGAATTGTTAATTTTCTTCTTAAAATATCTACTTCTGAGTCCAGATGTAATTCAGACTGTCCAACAGATGAGGGTGTGTCCGTAGTTGCAACACTTTCTTCGCATTCACATAATAACTCCTGAACTACTTCTTTATTAAGTTTTCGCTCTACGCGCTTGGTTCTATCCAACTTACGCTTGACCACTCTCTCATTACTTTTGCCCTCTGATGAAATCAAATTTAAAGACGGCACAGCTAGAAAGATTTAATGTTGTAATCTAATAACAGTTAAACTATCAACTTACCATTTTCCTTTAATTTCGATGCTTGTCTACCCAACAGACGAGCCTGTAATTCATCTTCAAATTGTTCGGGTGCAAAATGATCACTACAGATCTTTCGGTATGTCAAATCACCAAGTTTATCTTTTCGATAGCATTTTTGCACCCATTGTTTACATATGATGGCATCTTGTGGAAATGAGAAGAATATTATTTTCCTACCAAGCTCTTTACATTTTTTAGTACTGTTCTTGCAAGAAGCAACACTACAGTAAGTTCCACCAGGCATGGTTACCTAATTAAAAAATAGTTTTAGAAATTATAGAACCACAACCTAATGTTTATTAGAGTTCCTACATTACACAATAATAATATTATAAGGCCCAAAATTGGCGAATAATGACACTAGGTATAATGACTTTATTGTCCCAACTCTCTCAATCTAGGAACCCTAATGTTTTATATATTATTAGATTTAAAATTAAATAATAGTTATTTATGTACCAAGGCACTGAAGTTCAACTTTTTATGAGTCCTGTGGAATTTAGTTGCCGAGGCCTCTGGCCGAGGCAAATAAACCACATAAGTAGGGTTGCCAACTCACTGTTTTGGTAAATCGGGATACTTTGTTAAAAAAATCGGGACCAGACGAAAAAAATCGGGACACTTTTTTTTTCATTTTTTTTAAATAGTGTATAACAAGTATTATCACAGAAATTCGTAGTATATTTTCTGTGGTATTATTTTATTTTATTACCCGAATGTACCTGAATAGCAGGGTTTCTGGTGGGGGTGGTAGTAGGGAGGGATCTCTGGCAAAAGCATAAAATTCTTCTCAGAATTAAATATTCTGTAAACTTTGCCAAAGTCTAGGTGCAATGTGCAACCCGCGACCTGTTGGCTGCGCGAGTGAGTGAGCGAGAACATCCACCAAAGTAAAAGGAGGTATAAGGGTTAACTATGACTTAGTACAAAAATTTTTACCACGTGCGCAGGGTGGCTTAAGAAAACATAGAAAAATATTTTTAGATTTTTTTTACGATCTTTAAAAAAACGGGTAAAGACCCCTATTTTCCCTGTAAATCCCCGCCTTTAATGACGTCATCCAATTTGGCTTCTGAAGGTACTGACAGCTGAAGTGATTTTCCGCGGTGTTGCCGTTGATTTAGGAACGGTGAAAATACCTTTTTACTCAAACAAATTTAAAAAATACATAAATAACAATCGATTTGAATCTGTACAGATGCAGCGCTATTAGATTCCCCTTACCTTAGCTCGTATCCGGACCGGTTCCTACTCTCGCGGAAAGCTCATTACCGCGACACCACAAGCCGTCTCCCTTAATACCCCCGGAGCTCCTCTGATGAATTCTTGTCCACCATCTAACCTCTTCTGAAGCATAGATAAAGGATTTATTGTTCTGAAGCCTCGGCGGTATGAATTAAGCGACGTATCGGCCCGGTCGAGTCTATGAAACGTTTTTTCGACTGCTCCGCGTTGCCCCGTTCGTCATTTCATAACTTCCTAGCTAGGCAACTAACTGTACATACAAGGTTTGTTCCAACAGGGCCAATAACCGTGCTCAAGCACGTTCAGCGCATGCGCACTACCCCACTGGCTGTTCCAACTGAATTATGTACCTACCGACACGGGACGATACACGCACTGTTCCAGCCGATTTATGGATCATTTGTGTATCGTCCTTGTACGATAAAAACGGTGCCTGGTCTAAAGCAATAACCGCGTGTACTGACATGCGCAGTGTATGGTCGTGTGACAGAGATAAACATTAACATCATATTTTTGTTTTTACGTAGATAGGTTTAAATCGATGGCTGGGATCGTGTTTTTTATTTCTTGTTGGTTTTTGGCTTGTTGGGTAGGGCGGGGAATCGTTGAACAATTTTTCCGTTCCATCTGAAATTTTCTTTGGGATCATTTGTTCCAACTCGAATTTACGTACCGTCACAGAACTGTACATGAACTAGATGATAACCCTTAAAGAACGCATGCGCTAGTTTTGCACCGTTCATGTGCGATCCCAAAGAAAATTTCAGATGGAACGGATTGTGAATCAAATCGACCAAATCACGTTTTGCGACCGCACCTAACCTGCGTGTTTAATATGTGGCTAACCGAATGTTCGGTGGGCTAACCTCACTCTTCACTCTAAAAAATTATTGTTCAACGATTCCCCGCCCTACCCAACAAGCCAAAAACCAACAAGAAATAAAAAACACGATCCCAGCCATCGATTTAAAACCATCTACGTAAAAACAAAAATATGAGGTTATTGTTTATCTCTGTCACATGACTACATTGCGCATGTCAGTACACGCGGTTATTGCTTTAGACCAGGCACCGTTTTTATCGTACAAGGACGATACACAAATGATCCATAAATCGGCTGGAACAGTGCGTGTATCGTCCCGTGTCGGTAGGTACATAATTCAGTTGGAACAGCCAGCGGGGTAGTGCGCATGCGCTGAACGTGCTTGAGCACGGTTATTGGCCCTGTTGGAACAAACCTTTTCAAGTTTGGCTAGTAGCCGACGGAGGGCATTTGCGAATGTAACATGGCGTTATTTCCCAGTTTTGTCTTGATTTTCGCGGCAAATCGTTCAGCGTCTTTGTGAAAATGCCGGAGTATTCGAACGCCGAGTTAACGGACATGGTTATAATGTACGGGAGATGCGATGAAAGTGCACATCGAGCTGCAGCAGAATACCGTATTCGTTTTCCTAACAGGGCAAATATGCCTAACCCACGTACTTTCGTGAACATTGTACAACGTATGCGAAACACTGGTGTTTTGCAAGCTCGAAGGGGTGGGCCTGGAGGGCAAATGAACATGGACGATGTTGAGTCAGTGCTTGATTTGGTGGAAGAGCAACCTTCCATAAGCACTACAGCTATTGCAAGGAGATTGGGAATATCTCAGAACAAGGCAAGTAAAATAAAACCAATAAAACTGACTTCTACCAAAGACTATCCCATGTGATGGGATTGTCTTTGCTTGCACCTAATACCTACATAAAATTTAAAATGTAACAATACAATTATTTACAGGCATGGAGGATTCTAAGGGAAAACGGCCTTCACCCTTATCACATACAAAAGGTCCAAGCATTAGAAGCAAATGATTTTCCGGTGAGAATGACCTACTGCACTTGGCTACGTGATCGAATCGCCCAAGACCCAAACTTTGTTTTCAACATTCTTTGGACAGACGAATGCTGCTTCACACGTGCTGGGGTTTTAAACACGTATGTAAATTTTTACTTACTTATAGCTTTCTCTCCTCCATATTATCTTTTTTATTTATTATAAAATTGGCTATGTCAATCCTAACGCCTTCGCCAAAATTGTGAATATTTCTAATTTTTGTTTTTTTTTTTTAGACACAACAGCCATATTTGGTCCGATGAGAACCCACATGCTGTTCGGCGGTTTAATTTCCAACGTCGGTTTTCCATCAATGTTTGGGCTGGAGTTTATGGAGATCGATTAATTGGACCATACATTCTACCGGAAAATTTAAACGCTGAACGATACTTGTATTTTCTGACAAATGTTTTGTTTGATAATTTGCCACTACAAGTACTGCATGACATGTGGTTTATGCACGATGGTGCACCAGCCCATTTTGCGAGACCTGTTCGTGCACTTTTAGACGACCAATGCCCCAACCGTTGGATCGGAAGAGGAGGGCCCATTGCATGGCCGCCGCGATCACCAGACTTGAATCCAATGGATTTTTGTATTTGGGGATTCATGAAGGCGATTGTGTACGAGCAGGAAATCGACAACGAGCAGCAGTTACGTGAACGAATTGAAGGTGCAGCTGTCCAAATCCGGAATAATCATGGACTTTTTGCACGTATCCGGACTTCTTTAGTTAACCGAGTGAATTTGTGCATCGAAGTTAACGGCGGCCTCTTTGAACAGCTACTGTAGTGCTTTGCATGTGCATTTGTGCAATGTGTGCTAGTGCAGTTGTGATTTTTCGGTTACCCTTCGGGGTTTTCCTGGCGGAGGGGATCTACCTCGTCGTGGTCGTCAGGCTGAGTACCTCGCTTCAAACAAAAGGAATTGCAGAGGGAAACCAAGAGATCCCCAACAGATTTAAAAAATGTGAATGTTGTGTTGTGTGACTTTTAATGTAAAAAAGCAAGAAAACAGAAAATGGTGCAAACAATCCTGGAAATGTCAGTAAGGTAGGTGTTTCATAGGCATTCTACATGTTCCTCAGAAAGTAATCGTTTTTAAAAGGAAATCGAAATTTTGTGGTGAATCCTCGGATAAATTGATAGACGTGGCAACGCCGCGCTATTGACATATGCGAAATTTTTAGACATGTCGCGCGGGCGTCCATAGGCGGCGTTTTTTGAGGGGTTTAATACAATTTGAAAAAAAATTTTTTTAGGCTTAAGACAAATGTTAGAAAATTTTTGAAAATTTATTTTAGCAAGTCTAATTTTTATTTATCTGCCATAAAAATTTTTGTACTAAGTGATAGTTAACCCTGTAGAGGGTAGAGGGGAGCTTTGGCGGTTTCCTCTTTCTCAACTTGATTTCCCCTATATACCTTGTTCAAATTGAGTGTCTAATAAAAGTTGTCTGTGGGCACAAGGCACAATAGCAAAAACATAAGTCATGTTTTTATTGTTTGCGGAAAATTTTAAAGTTGCGGGAAAATAACGTCCGGCAGCACTACTGCGCGCGACGCGGGAGAGAGGGGTCGAAATCCGGGACATCCCGGAAAATTCGGGACGGTTGGCAACCCTACACATAAGTCATAAAAAGAACTTCAGTGCCGAGGTACATATTATATTTTTTAATAAATAAAATAAATAAATTTTCTTTCGTATATCATTACTTGAAAGCAAAATCTTTATGTACTGGGTTGAAAATATATTCAGATACCTACTAGAATTTGAATTCCCTATCAATTTACAATCTTTTTTTTAAATAATTATGCACTTTCACGCCCTTAACCTTACTTGACCACGTTATATTTAGGTATATGTGTACCTACCTACTTACCGCTTACCGCACAATATAGGTGTTCAAAAAGACCAAAAACCAAATTGATAAATAATTGTCCACTAACACACGACACACTAAAAATTGTTCACAAAAACTTAATTATTAATAATATAAAATGATACGAAATACAAGCTAAAGACCAATGGCAAAGATCAATAGATGAATAGATACAAACGATGTTTATCAAACAGGCCCAAACGATGACGCGATATGGCCACAGAATTCTGTGATATGGCGACGCCCGGACGCCCCCCACTTTCAAGTTAGGACCACAAAATATATAGGTTAGTAAGGTTAGTTGCTACGGCACAGAATTATTCTGTGGTTATAACAAACCATAGCTTTATTCTGCGCACCTGTTCGCGCAGCCGCCATTTGGGTATAGATTCTGTCAACTGGATGCAGTGTTTTTTTTGGCTGTATGAGATATTACAGTGCCGTGGAGTATGCTTTTTTCTAAATTGTGATTTGTGCTACACTCTATTCAAACTAAACGAAAGTAAAAGATAAACACAAGTTGTTCCATGGCTAGAGCGTGATACGCACGTGATCGGCTTGCACGGCAATAAAGTTTTAACCGACGTGCGAGTGCAGGGAGTCGGTGATTGTTACAGAGGTGTATTGAGTTGCAAGTGGACTTTTATTTTTTCCGATATAATTATTTCGCTGTTTATTAATCGTTGGAGCTACGATTACATTTTCAAGAAGTCTAGGTGTGTCATAAAAGTTTGTTTTTGAAGTTCTTAATACTGGGGCATATTATTTTAATATTTTATATTGGAAAATTCCTAGAGATCGTCCTTAATGCGGCCCTGCCTCGTATTAGCCCTCAGAATTGTTCACGTGATTCCATCGTGCAAATGTTTTCCCGCTACTTGCATTTAGCTTGAATAGAGTTTAGTATCTTTAAATAAAGAATCCAAGGAAGGAGTCAAAGCTGCTTGTGCTTACCACACACTATACAGCGTGTTTCAGACCTATACTAAAATCAAGCAATCCGTACGCCTGGCGTAAATAAAACCACGTGTTCAATGACGATACGCGATTGGTCAGTAGGCTATAAAATTTCACCCAACTCGGCAACAGGGACGTGCTCGATCGCAAAAGTGTAGATATTCGGTTTTATCTTGTTGTTTTCAGCTATTTAGACACTGCCACAAATAATTTTATCGATGTTTTGAACCATTTTAATTAAGCCAATAATTCGTGTCTGAAATATTTTGATGTACACAATTGTAAGACTAAAATTAAATAAAGGTCTTACCTCCGTGCGGCTATGGTGGATATTTCAACGCACATGCTCTTGTTTACGCCAGGCGTAAGCTAGATTTGCTCGATTTTAGTATAAATACAATAATTTTAACCACATGCGGCGAAAATAGGGCTTAATACGAATCCGCAATTAAAAAAATTAAAAGTCAATAATAAAGCCAGGAAAATTTGTTTAAGGAAGCTATTTTTTACAAACAATAACGACGCCACTGGCGAGGTAACGACCGCGAAGCAGGGTTGCCAATTGTACGGTTTTGACCGTATTTGTACGGTAATTTTAACTTAAGTAATACGGTCCAACTTCAAGACCGTACGCGAAAATACGGTCCTCAGGGTGTCTTCTTGGTGTGAAAGAACGAAAAGAACATTTTGTGAGCGGGGTGAGATATCGTAAAACGTAAAACATACCTCTAACCCTACCTATCCTGCCTAACATTGTTCTATGGTCCTAACCGCACCTTTATGTTTCGTGATAGAACTTTCCGTGTTTAGAATAGGTCTTTTTCTGCAGAATTTCAAACCAATTTGCAACTGCGCAGAGCATGCGCAGTTCCATTTTCGCATTCCAAAAACGAAACTGTTGAAACATAAATACCTAATGTATCTACTAGATTTATGTTGCATATCCCCAGAATTTATGAAAGCCCCTAGAATGATAGATGACGACAGAGCCGTACTCAGAAAATTTGATGTTTGGTTAGGATATTGGAATTATTTTGTTTTAATATCAGTATCCCTTAGATTTTCTGTGATGTACAGGGTCTTTACGCGAAAACTTCAACCCTTTATTATTTCCCTAATTTTTGCAGAGAAAAAAAGGTTTATATAAAAGTTGCAAGGCAAGTATTGGGCTTTAGAGAGGTATACTTGTGGTTTATACAGGGTGTATCGTAAGAGTGTGACAAAGACAACTGCCGAAAATAACAACTATAGTGCGACAAAGACAACAATTTGTATGTTACTCAGAAATTGAGAGGTATTCAGAAATGTGCCTCACTTGCGGATACTTTCCATTTCAGTTAGAATAGAGTTCAGTGCCAGTGAACAACACAAGAAAAGAGTCTAAAGCCAAGGCCAAGCCTAAAAAAACGAATTTTTGGTAAACTCTACTCTAAACTAAACATTTCTGTTGTACGGTCCTGGCGGGGAAAATACGGTATTTTAGACGTTCCGGTACGGTATTTTCTTTTCCAAAAGTTGGCAACCCTGCCGCGAAGTGGGTCGGCCAGAAGCTCAGAAAAATAAAAAACGTAGAACTGGCTTTGTTTTGGCAAGTTTGTTCCCATAATAAAAAAAATAATGTTTACAGTTCGGGTGACAGATCTGGTGCTAACGATTGCAAAGCAGTGGCGCACCTCTTATTTTTTAAAATAGGAAAAAATATACCTATTTGCCTTTATATCTCAATTTTTTTTATAAAAATTGAAGTGTAACCCCAGGTACAACTAGTACGCGTCAATTCTAAAATTCAAACTTATCAATGTTATTAACAGTTACTAGTTGGGGATTGTTCGGCGAACACAATATAAAAAAAATAAAAAATAAAAACTTTAAAAACAAGCTATTTAAGCCATGAACTAAAACGGATAAAATAAGTTTAGGCTTTCGTTAAGACAATTCAATGCCACAATCAAAAAGCTCATCGCGCGAAATGTTTGTAAAAGTAAGTACCAATTAAGTTTATCGGACAGTGATTGATTGATAAGCTTGTCGCAGTTTGGCATTGAATTATGTTAACCAAAACCTAAACTTTATTTTATCCGTTTTAGTACACGGCTTACTTAAATAAAAACTTGTTTTTAAAAAGGTTTTTTTATTATTTATTTTATTTTGTGCTTTTTTGTACCTACCTATTTGATTCCCATCTCAGAAGGGTGGTAAAGAAATTTAGTCCGCCATCTTGGGGCATCAGGCATCCACCCTATTGGATTTAGTATGACGTCAGTCACCTTGTCGTTTTCTACTCTTCAAATCCTTTCATTTGATACCCATGTCGAGGATGTTGTGAAGAATTAGGCAATCCGCCGTCTTGGGGAGGCCGCCATATTAGATTTATTATGACGTCATTCACCTTATTGTTTTCTACCCGTCGAGCCCTTTCGTTTGATACCCATGTTGAGAATTATTTTCCCTCTGGTATCTTTTACCGTGCCCCGAACTAGGTACGCCTATGTACTTACGCATGATATGTAGGTAACCTCCTTTGGTGAGTTGCTTGATTTGCAAACAATACACTTTTTTGCCCATAACGTATAACTTAATTAACTTAACAAACACTTAAAAACAGCGAAAAATTAGTCTAAAAGACACAGCACCAGTTATGTCAAACACAAGGCGAGGCACACTCTTGACCGATTTGCTCGTTTGTCAGATTGTGCGATTGGTATTGGTAATTGTAGGTATATTATTGTTTCCTTAGTTGTATCACAGTTTAAGTACTACATGTGTAGTGTATAAATACTGCCTAATAAGTGTCTAGATAATTATAAATACTAGATTCACCTATTAGTCAGGCAGACCTTATCTCATCAATACACAATACATTTTCTACTTCTACCATTATTTACTTCAAAGCAAGCGTATTTGCAACTGATTGGGTATGTCCCTAGTCCCTACATACAACGGAAACCACTGTTGCAAAACTATTATTTGCTTTTTGATCTTGAAGATTATCTTAATTTACCAGAGAAATAAGTTTTTCATTATGAATTATTGGCAACGCTGTTAAACTTTAACTAGTAAATAAATAATAGAGTATAAAAAGTGCTACCCCTTACAAACATTTCAATCTACAGATGCCATTTCTATGTTTTTTATTTTTCTGAGGCCAGAAGCTACATTATTAGCTGGTATTCCCCGATTTTAAATACTTTCAAGTAATTTTACCATTTATGCATTTATTGAAGGCCAATTCAATTAAACTAATGAAATGAGGCGGGAGGCGGTGGAGGCGGCCCTTCCGCTCGGCATGTATCTATCTGCTGTATGCCAGTTTAGTTTTTAGTTGTTATCGTGTTGCCTCTTAAAACATAAAACCTTAACTAAGCGCCGTGTTTTGTGCCTTTATTTTTTTGTTTGCTAAAGATTATCCCTGTTGTCGGAGGACACTCACTGTACATGGTAATAAATGCATAAATAATAAATCTAGTAAATTATACTGGTGATTGTTCATTGAGGTAACTACCTCAATGTGGTTGTTTTATATCTCTGGTTATACAAACATACTGATCAAAATCCATACTTTGACACATAGGTTCACCATAAAACAATAAAAAAATAAGACGCCACAACTGCTGAGCTCCTATTTTTACTTGCTTTTGCTTCCTATATTTCGAGTTCCAGAGATGTACTAAAAGAAAATCACCAATAATAATTACAGAATTTAATCTGCTGGTACGTATGTTAAATCAACATAATATTTATTTAGAATTCATTATAACTTTACTAATAAAGTGAATGAAAATATTTTTCTAGGTACCTACTAATAACTTAAAATTGCAGAAAATGGAACTAGACAACTACGTTATATTACCCCAACACATAGCATCGAGTAATTTAAAATGTGATATCTGCCAGTGTTACTTATCGGTACCACCCATAATGACCCATGACGGTACAACTTTCAAATGCGGAAGATGCTTTTTTATTGAAACGAACATGAATGTAAAGGCAGTCGGATTTGAAAAGTTCGCGACCTTCATGATGTTTCCTTGCAGCTTTGAAAATTGCCCACAGAAAATCCCATGGAACCAAGTTCAATTGCATGAATTATCTTGTCCTTTTCGAATCATTAAATGTCCATGCTATCATTGTGCAGAAATGTATGAAATTAGGTCCATTGCCAATCATTTTCACGAGAAGCACAAAAAGTACATGTCTATAAATCAATGTTCAATATTAAATAGGAACATAAAAGAGCCGAACAAGTGCTTGATGAGACTTTTGTTAAATGAAAGAAGGCCATATTTGATGTTTAACTATAGGGATAAAGAATATTTTTGGTTTAGTGTATATTCAATTGATTCAGAAAGAAAAAAGGCAGACTACGAAGTGCGAATGACCTCGCTTTGTGGAAAATTTTCAATTACCGTTGTAAATGAACAGGTTAATGTCTTCAACGAAAGAGAGCACTGCATAAACTGCTTAGACCGTGACTGTCGATCAAAACTCCACAGATATTCCCAAGAGTATAACGAGAATCAACAAATATATGAAAACATGACCACAAAAATAAGGATAAACGACATCGTCAGTATGCTTAAAAGCGATACTATAAACTACAACATTAGAATAACGCGAGAAGTTGTCGAGGGTGAGGAAATGATAGATGACAAATCAGAACTGCAAAATTTGATGTTAATGCAAAATTTAGAGTGTCCAGTTTGTAGGAATTACATGTCGGCACCTATATTTTTGTGTTCTACAGGACATACGATTTGTGCGCATTGCAAACCAAAGTTAAATATGTGCCCGTCTTGTAGTAAAGATCTCACAAATACAAGATGTTATGCTCTGGAAGATATTGCAGATAAAATCAAAGTTGAATGCAAAAATAAAAAACTTGGCTGCTGTTTTGCAGGCAATGTTGAACAGGTTCATGAACATGAGACGATTTGTGGAAAGGAGGGTCGTTAGTTTTTGTAAATTATTGTAAGAACGTATTCTAGGATTTATTAAGATTATTAACTTTTTATACCTATTATGATATTGTATCTTTTTTTATTCTAATAAACCCAATCAACTATTTTTAACCCCTTAATAACTTAAAAGTACTAACTGCACTCACCTTCAGTTTCCACATAAAGAACATTTAGAGCTTTCTCACAATGGATATTCAGTGCATATTTTGCACACATTTCACTAGACGTCCAGTGTGACTTCCAAAGGCGTTTTTTATATCCACGACCACTATAAGTACTATTAAACCAATAGACTTAAGGTGGGTAGAGATAATCTGTGACTGTGCTATAACGTGATAATAGGAATGAAATTAAAGAATTTAATAAAATAATTTCTACTTTGAGCCACGGTTTAAACCTGTAGTTATATTCAATAGACCGCGCGGAGTAATGAAAAATGAACCAAATAAACAAGACCACCTAGCCGCTGTAGAACTCGGGCAATGAAGGAATGAAAATGAAGGCACTGTTGATTATTATGATGTTTATGGCAGAGCATATTATATGCTTTGATTATGGTGACTGATCAAATTCCATATTCCATACTACTTGCGTTCAATCCAGAGTTTCTCTGGTTCAATTGAGCGCTGGAACTGACCATTTCAAGTAATTTTAGTTTATTTTTTTGTTCCATCTGTATAATACATCCAGGTGAAACCTTTTTTTTCTATTTTTGTGCCAATTTTTAATTTTTATTTTCTTTGTCCTGTCAGATCACATTTACGATTGATATATTATTTTATTCGTGATTTACGATTTATAATAGCACAGAAACAGAAAATATAGCCTATACTTGAGGCTATATTTTCTTCTACTTTTAAGGCTATATTTTTGTGCTATAGATAAGAAATACAATACAATAATGGATGTTTACTGTTTACCATCTCAAAGCGCATGCATGCGTATGCAAGCGCTTGCCTTAGTCTGTTCCATACATAGATAAAGGATTTTTATATGTTCCATAGACAAACGTCTATGGTCTGTTCTTTGCTTTCAGTTGAGAATAATACAGGGCGGACTCAGAAAACTCTAGTACCTATTTAATATGAGTCGGTTTCATTCAAGCGAATCTGATATTTGATTTTACATCTCTAATATAGTAATATCTATAAAAATATTGTAAATAAAAACATTGTCCAAGCCAATAAACCTAATATCCGTGTTAGAACGTACCCAGATAGCACAATCTCATGACTTGCACATACCAATCATATTCTATTTTAGAATGTTCACATTCCAAGTATATTCTTTTTTAACATACAGCATATTTGAGGCATATGCTTGGCACATGTTACAGGGCACCCCATTCAGGTGACAACTAAGTGACAGGAATGTGCCACGTCATGTACTTGTCATATGACTAAAACCAACATTACACGTAAATGAAAGTACATGATAAGTATGTGATTTTCATATTTCATTTATTTTAATTTTCACTTTCGTATATATACTTAGAACGTGACTAAAATGAACACTGCATTTGAATCTTGAATCAAAGCATATGCTTTTCACCTTCCCACATTAACATCATGGTATGTAATTGGTACATACTTGTTATATGACTAAAATCTGGTTTTGGGGTATGGTAAAAAAAATATACACCCACATAATATAAAAAGTTATGTATTTATATATATCTAGGTATAATATGTGTCCCTAATTACTATACACCTTCAATAACCATAACATTCTGCAAAAGAAATAAGAAAAGTTAACAAGAGATTAAAAACCAGCTTTTGCAGGAGATTGCTACACAACAGAATGGTCGACAATGCAATTTTTTAATTTTTAATATAGATACCATGAAGTGAGATGGTTACACAACAATGAAAAATGGAAATTGGATTGTCAACAATAGGTGCGTAGCTCTGTAACTTCACACGTGTTTTGTTTACTTACTAAAGTTACCATTAACAAAGAATTTGGTTGTATCCATATTGACATTAAACAATGAATGGCAATGGAATAGTTTATCAACCCACCTTTATTCTGGTCGAGAGCACGATTACTTCAATAATCTCCGGTAACTTTCTGTATCGTTGCGTAATCTAACCGAAATCAATTACGGAACGACTTTTATCACTTCGATTAGAAAACAGAACACACGCTCATGGTGCCAATATATAAATAATAAGTAAACTTACCTTGATACTATTTTGAGAAAAAGGCAAATGCAATCCTCAAAGCCTTGTTCCACACGTGCGGAAACGAAAAAGTGCTTCGCGTCGTTCGTGTAAATGCAAAATGGCAGCCGCGTTCTAAAAAGTACCTGTTCTACCCCACACGTTTCGCCACTTGCTAGAAATAGGTATACTACTATTACAAACGATTATAGAAAAATGGCATAATAATTACCTATCTACAAGCATTTGTAAAATGCCCGCGTTTACTTGCGAAAAAATGCCACGTGAGTACCACTAGCACCTACCTACCTTGCTACTCTTTTGGGCGAAGCACAAAACCAAGCTACAACACAAAAAAGAATGGCGACCTGACCCTGACGCCAACGCGAACACAGCAAACGAATTTGCGAATGCCGATTTGCGTCGGCGCGGTGGGCGATCACCAGCGCTCCCCCCCCACGGATTAAGATCACAGGGTTGCCAGACTTTCGATTCTACGGTAGTTCCGCAAGTCCTACGGAACTGCTGGTTATTATATTTTATTATTTTGTTACAAGTTATACAACAAAATTCATTGTAAAACAGTAACGTAACAAAATTATACTAATGTTTTAAAAATATATTAAATATTTTGGGGAACAATATACGAGTAGAATATAGATATTTACTAGCTTTTCACCCCCGCCTTCGGCGGGGTTTGAAAGTTAGGCCTGCAACTTTGCCGCCGCAACCTTCTTTTCTGGGGCTACGCCGCCGCTGAGGCTCGCGCACGATTTCGCCTCTAAAGCCCTAAACTATCTGTGTACCATTCAACCGTTTCTTCGGTAGATCTGGCAACGCTGCCCAATTCCTATCTCGTTGTTCGGGTCTCCTCGGTCGCTCCTCGGCCACCGTCGCCACCGACTTCGTGTGAATACAGGGCGATCTCTGCTCTACGCATGACCTCGCGTTTATACATATATCGGGAAGTCGTCCAATGGAAATATCAATTTAAACCTTCAATCAGTGCATACATGCTTATGCTTAGGTACTGCATACATAAAATGTGTCCACGGCAAAGCGGTATTATAGGTGTATATGACATTTTTTTACAGTACAAACACAATTTTTTGTATTCTGCTCTTGCTTCACCCAAAAACTATTTTTAGTATTTTGGACTTTAAAAAATTATAGAGGGCGCTGGTAGCAGCTTAAAAATAAAAATCGCATCAGGTTAAGTGCCTTAATTTTCTGTGCGAAATATTGAAAAATTTTGTTAGAAAAACTTGCTCAGAATTAAAAAATATGATGTATCAAATTACAGAAATAAATATTTTTTTTATTTATAAATTTTTAAATATTATAAATGCAATCATAATTTAAATTTATCTATTCTACCCATGTTCCTCCAACAATAAATTATTTTGACACAAAGACGGAAAACTCTTATTTTTGTTTCCATGGCATACTCTCCTTAAAACATTAAAATTACATAAGGTACCTGTAAAAAATATGTTTTTTTGGTATATATTTGTCACATACTTTGGAGGAATATACTTTATATGCACTTTTATGGCACATACTTGGCAGGTGACAAAGGTACCTGTAAAAAATATGTTTTGTGGTATGTATTTGTCACATACTTTGGAGGAATATACTTTATATGCACTTTTATGGCACATACTTGGCAGGTGACAAAGGTACCTGTAAAACATATGTTTTTTGGTATGTATTTGTCACATACTTTGGAGGAATATACTGGTGAGGAAGATGCTTAGCATGTGCCATAGACAAACCAGAAATATGTGTTATAGGGAATATTGAAGGAATATGATAAGTATGTACCATCCATATGATAAAATAATATTCCCTAACGGCATATTGACGGGACATTTTTGGCATATGCTAGGTGCCATTGTGTTAACTGGGTAATATAATAAATATCATATTACTCTTTGAAATTCCCCATCCTGAACAGCAAATGTCACCTTTAGGAAAACAAAATGAAATCCACGTGTATATGGAACGCCGTTTTAACATTTATTATACTCGGGAGCCGTGTTTCATAAAAATTGAATTTTCATTATCAAAATGACATGGCTTTTGAACGACATCCAAATTCGAACAATTTTAATTATCAAACACCATATAAATTCATTTGTTCAAGGTCGAGAATTTTTATGGTACAATTTCTATTATCTGATAAATAAAATTGTCAAGGTCATTATTTTTACGGTGTAATTTCTATTATGTCATTTGATAATAATAATTATATCATAAAAATTCGATTCTCGGTCTTGCTCTTTCAACAGTCTTCCATATAGGCACTCGTCCAAGGTCAATAATTTTTATGGTATAATTTCCATTATCAAATTCGATAATAGAAATTGTATCATAAAAATTGTATTTAATTTATATGTAACAATTTTTATTATCACATAATGAAAATACATTGAATAAAAATTCAAGTCTATTTTTATTATCGGAAAGACCACTCTTTTAACTACCATAAAAATTGAAATTGAAATGCAACGGAATTTTTATGAAAGAAATTAGTCGTGTACAAATTAAAATGATACTTGAAAGTGAAACTGTAATTTTCTTTCATAAAAATTCCGTTGCATTTCGATAATAAAAATTCGACCAATTATAGAAGACTGTTGAAAAAGCGAGACCGAGAATCGAATTTTTATGATATAATTTTTATTATCAAATGACATAATAGAAATTACACAATAAAAATAATGACCTTGACAATTTTATTTATCATATAATAGAAATTGTACCATAAAAATTCTCGACCTTGAGCAAATGAATTTACCTCTATATGGTGTTTGATAATGGAAATTGTTCGAATTTGGATGTCGTTCAAAAGCCATGTCATTTTGATAATGAAAATTCAATTTTTTTGATACATGGCTCCCAAGTATAATAAATGTTAAAACGGCGTTCCATACGTGTAGGCCTAGGATTTTGAAATTTTGCACAGATACTCAGTTTTTCATTCTGAACAACTTTCTTTAATAACATTTTGTCGTAAAAGCTACAGAGGGAGCACTTTACTAGTGTACAAAATCGGTATTTTCAAAATTTCCAAGGCGTATACCCCGATTACTGTAAGAAGTCCCGATTTTGTCAGATGATATTCTCCACAAAATCCCTAGGAGTTTTCTGTTAACCATGGGTATAACCAGAGCATATAAAACAACCAACAGTATAACTTACTCTTGTGAAATCATCCGCAAATTCAATGACCTTAAGCCATATTGGTGGAATAGAAGTCAGAGGTGTAGTCGGGAAAATCAATTCAGAAATACAGAGTAGTATTAGTAAAGTATATAGTGTATGGTAAGCACAAGCAGCTTTACCCCCTTCCTGGGATTCTTTATTTAAAGATACTTGCAAAAAGCACAATTTACAAAAAAGCACACTCCAATATCTCTCATACAGCCAAAAAAGAACTGCCCAATCGCCCCGACACTGCATCAATTTGACAGAATCTATTCTCACATGGCGGCTGCCGAACACTTTCATTTTGGTATACTTATTGGTACAATCAGGTACTCACGGCTGCGTCTATGGTGCGTACTCGGGCAAATTTTATTTCGGTGTTGTGAAGTGACCGTGAAGGTTTTCCCGATCGTTCAAAAGGGTTCAAACTTTGGGCAGTGAAAATATTCGCGGGTTTCGTACGTTTCGTGAGTTTTACCCTCCGATCAAATCATATTTGATCGGATGTTTTACCGTTATCTGTGTTGTTCTTGTTCGTGTTATTAGTAGTTATTCATTGTGCAAATGAGCTCGTTACTGACCTGGACTTATGACCCGGTTGCTGCATTAATGCCAACTTAGGATGGCGAAATTACCAGTTGACAGCCCCAGTAAGGACTTCTTAAAATAATAGTGAGCCCTCTGGAAATAGGTCGCCGAACCATGTAATTTATCATTAAATCACCATTCTTTCCCCTCTATAATTCTGTAGTTTTTCTAATCTGAAAATTTGGTGTTGGTCATAATAGATAAGGAATAGGTATTTGTAGGTTGTGTTAGTTGTCACGTTTTGAATCTTTTAAAAGGCTAAAAGCACAGCACACCAGTGAAATCATTATTTTAAAAGATCGGTGCCATACCTATAATAGTTTACAAAAAGAAGTCAGGCGTATACTAGCGGCTGCAAGCAAAGCGCTTTTCGCTGCCTCTACGGGGAACGCACCCAATGCCAACTAACCCACATAATGAACTAACCTATATATTTTGTGACTGTAACTGTGACCTTGTGCCTTGTGACCAGAGATTCTCTGTGATCTGTGACCATTCGGCAACACAATCACAGATTGAACAAATATAAACACAGGATAAACTCAACTGTGATATAAATATCATTTTGCCGTGTTTTGTGAGCGTAACTGAAAAAAAGAAGTTATTTTCTCTCTGGAAAACACGTCTGGTTTAAATATTTTTATATTTTGACAATACTGATAATTAATATTATAATGCTTTAAAATTATTTTAATTTTATAGTTATTAGAATTTGAACATTTGAACCTGAACTTTTTATCACTATAATAATATACCAATATCCTATTATCTATTATTATTGATTATAATAAAAAATGATGAAATTATGATTTCATGCCATTTAGTGAGAGGCAAGTTATTAAACCTGATTAATAAATGTTCACAGTACAATTAACATTAGAGAACAAAATGAGCGACGCAAAAAAATATTTACAATCACTTAACTTTGTCAGCTCATTGGGCTTAGCTTTATTGGTTCCACTTATATTATTTCGTGTTTATAGAGTAGTTTATTTAAAGCGAGGATATAAGAACTTAGTCGGAAAGGTAAATCATTCATTTTTATTTACAATCATTCCTAATTGCTCTTTCATTTTAAGGTGGTAGTAATCACAGGTGCTAGTTCTGGTTTGGGCGAAGCTCTAGCACATGCTTTTTACGAGCACGGATGTCAAGTTGTGCTGTGCGCAAGGAGACGTCAAGAACTCGAAAGAGTTCGTACCGACTTACTACATAGCTATAGCACGGTAACTACTCATCCACCAATAATAATTCCTCTAGATTTGAGTGACACTGAGTCGTTACAAAGCCACGTTGATAAAATATTGTCTATTACTGGAAAAATTGATATTTTAATTAACAATGGAGGAGTAGCTCACAGAGGAACTGTGCTGAATACAAAAGTGGATGTTGACAGGAAGATAATGAATGTGAATTATTTCGGTTCAGTAGCGTTAACAAAAGGTAGGAGGCAAAAACATAAAGTAGGTGCGGTTTCACTATGATATTTTTAATGACAGCAGGTGGCACAAGTATTTTTCTAAATCTGCAAAACGGGACTGTTTTAGACCAATGACAGTACGAGAATCATCTTAAAATTGAACGCGAATGTAGCATATATTTCCCACAATAATGATATATTAGTTGTGATTGTCAATCCAAATTAAGCCATATGCTGTTTTCAAATTCAGCCTACATAATCCATGTTGTGTCGAATTAGGGAACTTATTACAAGTTCTGACTGTCTGGTATCATGTTGCGGCATGATACGGTCCTCTATGCATGAACATCATTGTTATTTTTATGTTACAATTTTTACGTTTTGCAGCCGTCCTACCTGACATGGTAAAACGAAAATCGGGGCACATAGTTTTTATCAGTTCGATACAAGGCCTGATAGCTATACCCGAACGCTCCGCTTACGCCGCTTCCAAACATGCACTACAGGCATTCAGTGATGCTTTGAGAGCCGAAGTAGCAACGGAAAACATTTCCATAACCACCATAAGTCCGGGTTACATAAAGACCAACCTTTCCCTCAATGCTCTTACCGAACGTGGTGGTACCTATGGAAAAATGGATCAAACTACAGAAAGCGGGTACAGTTCAGAATATGTAGCAAATGAGATTGTGTCAGCTGTGGCACACAAACGGAAAGAACAAATTATAGCGCCTCTGGTACCTATGTTGGGGATATACTTAAGGAAGTACTTACCAAGCGTGTATTTTGTGCTAATGGCAAGAAGGGCAAAGAAAATGCAGAATAATTCTGCAGCATTATAGGGCACAGTTATTTAATTAGTGATAATGTTTAATTCCATTTAGGTAATTATAATTTTGGTCGTGGATATGCACATGCACAACAGGGAGACACATACAAAGTGTTTTGTAAAATGTTTCGTGTGAATGATATTAAATGTTTGTTTAGAAATTGTTTATATTATTTTAGTTAATGAAGATTAATAATGTTGAAGTGAAGGATGATATTATCCTGATGTAAAAAATAAAACAACTTTCAATAAAACACTCTATTGATGAACATTCTCTTCGATAATATAAACGAATCATTGAACAAATTTGGCTAAACGTCTCAACTAGGCATATTGATCGCGGCACTCTCGATTCACACGAATGCCCATCAAACATAGGAATTTGGTACTAACAAAAACAATTATTGCGCGTCGCATAACAACTAGGTACACTTCTGACGGGTATTTCATTCGCGTTTACTTGACGGTGCAGTACAGTCTGTATATGCACAGGGCGGCGGCTGTAAACGAAATCGTGCAGTGCAGGACCTTGCGACGTGTGTCGTCTTTACGAACTAGGACTACTGGCGAAGTCGCGGTTAGCTGCCCGAGGATCGGTAACCGAGCCAGCCTTCTTGGATCTCTTTCTACCTGAAATAAAATATGTCACATTAGAAAATGATATTAACAAAATCTTCTTACTGTTTTCATCGTGAAAAACACAAACTAGTCCAGGGAGAATAGCAAAAAGAGTTGACTGGACATAAATTCTCAACCTGATATTGGAAAGGGGTTGAATTTGAAATGGAGGGATGAAAACATATTTTATTTAGATTTACGCAATACAAAAGTTTTTAGCGAAATTAGTTATAGCAGAGAACATGGCTTGAGAAGGGGTGTGCAATGGGGTGGATCTGAAAATAGCGTGGATTTCTACATTTTTGGGATCAAACCAAGGTATACAATTTTGGCATTATTTAGAAGAAACAAAATAATTGAGAATGGATATCAAGAGATCAAAGTTGAAAAAAAGTGACAATATGAATATACAAATAATGTCGGTTTCTAGTCTACTTTAGGATTTGTGTACAAATTGAAATTTACTTTAGATTATGGATTTAAAAAAAGTGATGTGGAAGTCGTCATTCCATTGGCATACCTATTATAGTCCTCCTTACGGCAGAAATGCGTGCGACGTAAGGGGGAAGAACTCGCAAATATTATAGAATTAGTCACAGTTCAGGGGCGTAGCTCAATTTTGTGTAACTCACTGACTTAATTTTCATATAATTCTTATTTAATTTATTATTAATATTATTCTTAACGGTGATGCCTTAGACTATGGAGGAAGGCAAACCCTTATAACATTGGCAATTATTTCTCGTGCTTGAGAATGCAACGTTCTTCCCTGTTTACTCATTTTGCACTCGTTAACTCCCGAACATACGAAACGCCACTGAGCTCTCTGAGCCGGCGGAAAAAACTTGCCAGCGACCTAAAAAATGGGGTCTGTGTGGTAGACCAAATACGCAGTTAACTTTACGTACTATAGAAACAGGCACAAAACGCGTTGGCTAACTGCTTTTGCCAGCCGACTCCTTCGCAGAAGTGCTGTGTTGCCGTATTTCAAAGGCGATGGTAGACGCGACGATGTTGAAAAAAATATAATAGGTGTTTCATCACACCGCGTTAAAAATAAATGATAAACAAAAATGGGTAAGTGGTCCCGTGATGCGAGCTTTATTTTTTCGGTATAACAGAGTTCAGAAATTCGGCTTCAATATGATAAAACTTTTATTCGCCAATAAATAACGACTACTCGTATCGGAAATCTCGCAACGCTGCCCGCATTCTTTAGAAACGTTTTCTTTCGTGCTTTGGACTATACTAAAGTTTTCTGTTTTCTAAACTGTTTAATATTCAGTTTATACACAGCTATTTACATAAAAAGTTTAAATACATATTAAAAAAATAGTTATGAATTTGTCCAAGGTCCAATTTTAATTTTCCTGGCCTAATAAGGGCAATTACAAAAATATATACCCCGATTACTGTAAGAAATCTTGATTTTGTCAGATGACATTCTCCACAAAATCCCTAGGAATTTTCTGTCAACCATGGGTATAACATTGGTATATGTGCCTCAACCACTTAATGACGTCACTCATTGATTTATGATGTGAAAAGTTACCCAAGTATTACGAAAAAAGAACATAATAAAATAAAAACCCTATTGCAATCACGATTATACCGCTATAAATAAAAATTACTATGACCACAACTCATTTTAATAATAATTTCAAACGTCATGGAAACACTTTTCATTTTGATATTTTGGTATAATCAGCTGCTTTTGGCAGCGTCTATGTGCGGACTCAGGCAAATTTAGCTGTGTCAAAGTGACAGTGAAGGTTTTCCAGATCGTTCGCGGGTTTTCTACGTTTCGTGAGTTTTACCGTTATCTGTGTTGTTCTTGTTCTTGTTACTTTTCGTGTTATTAGTGCAAATGGGCTCGTTACTGACCTGAACTTATGACCCGGTTGCATTTTTTGCTGCATTGATGCCAACTTAGGATATCGAAATTACCAACTGACAATCCCAGTAAGGACTTCTTAAAATAATTTGGCTATACAAGGCAAAAATTAATATGCAACTTACTTGATACTTTACGCAGTGGTCAAATTGCCAACACGCTGTATATAATCCAGTGCATAAAGAAGAGAATATACTTAGGGGAGCTTGTGGTGCAAAACTGTCAGGCCAGGCAAACCCTATTTGGTAAATAAAAAAATATTAAGTTTTATATGCAAAACAAAAAGTACATAAATATAAATATCGGACATTACTTATTTGTGTGTTACTCTTTACCTGATACAATCGATGTAATTCCTGAGATAACTGCCGTTTTATGTAAATAGTTGCCGAACGTGATCCACCTTGCCGTCTCATCACCTAATTGAGTTGGCTCTATCACTATAACGGAACAACAACTGTCTAACGCCTTTTCTAATTCCATTGAAAAACAATCTCTCGAATATTCACTATCATACACCTCTCGGATCACAGCCACATTGCTCGAATGCAAAGCCCTGAAAATCAAAATTGTATAATAAGATTTTTGTACATTAAACGAGAACATACCTATCTCCACCGGCATCCATTCTATAACAATTTAGGATTTATAAATTTACACTAAACAATGGAAAGATTCAAATTTGAAAAAGGTTAAAATTACAATACATAATAATAATAATAAATCACAGTGCGCCGTTTATAAATATGACAATCCAAATCAAACATTCAAGAACTTATTATATAATCAAATACGTATAGAATATTAATTTCATTTAAGCAATACATAAAAATGCACAAAACAAAAAATCACTCTGAGGAGACAAGTCTGGGATAAGTCTGCAATTTTTTTGTCAAAATTGTCAAAAACTTCAAAATGACATTTTTGAAAAATGCACTATGCCTTTCGCCCACAGAATTTTTCACCGAAAGTCCGAAACGAAGGTTAATCACGGTCACGGTGCGTTCCATTTAGAAGTTTCTGTCGCAGAAAATTGCAGTCAGGTTAGGAGGTGAACACGAAGATACCTCCATGTTGCGTTGCAAAGTTTGCAAACTATCCCCTAGGTAGCGCCACACAACCGATCGCGTATTTTAAAAAGCCAGTCCGCCACTCGTCGGTCACCATCTACGTGATTACCGCTCGTCCTGTATTTACCTACTTCAGTTCGAGTTCAGTCGTCCCGTTCGAGCGGTCGGTGATTTTGCTGAGAGACCATGCCGTATTTTGACATAACCCCCGTGCAGTAACTAAAAGTGAACCCGCGGTCCCCGGTCCGCCGATCCGTAATTTCGTCCGTCCCGTACCATGGCCTACCGCGACGATCGCTCCGTGTTCATCTACGGATAACTATCTCGATATTACATTTTTTCTCCCATCCCGATCTTGGATGATTTTGTACACGGTGAAGAGAAGTGTGCGTCATGTCTCAGTGCAAGAAATTCGCGCCCAACATCTTCCACAAATCGAAGTGCTCAAACTGTTTTCGACAAAAGGAGGAACACTCGGCCGATGCCTTGGAATGTAACCGGGTAGGTATCCATGAGTGTGTGGCGGCTAGGTGCTCACAAATTACCTACATTCCGGTGCGTGTATATACGTACGGCCAGGCCTGACCGAAAAATTCCTCTCTGAAATATTAATATATTAGTAGTAGGTATTGGGCCCGTGGTTCGGGTTCAAAGGCGCGCCACAGCCAGACAACATTTTTATTTTGAGACTGAATAGGTAACATGGGACCATAACCATAGATAAAGAATCTGTAACTAGGATACATTGGACCAGGGATTCTTTAATAAAGGGTCCCTGCATTGGAGGAACTCCTTGAAGCAACAGGTTGTTGTCAATACTTGAGGATCATAGACAATACAGAAATAGACACACCAGTCATTCATTTTCAATCGAATAAAACCGACAAGTTTAAAGTTGTAATTAAAAATAAAAAATAATTAAGAAACAAGGAATATACTAGGTATACTATAGGTACTTACGAGGGTACTTTACCTATTTAAAACAACAAAAATAATGTATTGATTCGGCTCAGTGTGAAGATAAGGAACTAGGAAAAGAGCTTTGGAATTTGGAAATGAAAGGAGAAAAATCAAACATTTATTATTTTATTAGGTATCATCTATGTAAACCGAGCGGTAAACTCTGCGCGGGCAAACCTATACCTACCAGGGAAGGGCCCGATATTAAAATAAAAAAATATATGCGATCAGTATCGAGCATTATTTATTATTTGCATTATTAAGTGTTATAATTACACTGTGTTCCATAGAGGTAGGGGTACTCCATTTTCTAGGTCGCAGGTCACCAATCAAAATTAATTATAGTCTGTCCTCTAGCAGTTGTTGATAGTACCCCCCCCCCCCCCCCCGAGTACCTACCCCCCTTCATTATAAATTCAGAAAGCTGTCGCAGGGATTTAAAAAATAAAGAGCATTATTTAGCATTTTTAATGTATTTGCCCCTTGTTTTGGTGATATTTTTTGGGGCCACCTGGGCATACCGCATATTGGCCCGATTCGTTTACTGAAATATTCGGAGTCAACACGCCCGATTCACAATAGTCATAAAATGCAAATGAGGCGAGGGACTAATCATAGCCGTACCGACAGGAAACTATACCTATTATTTATGTTTAGAGTTTAGAAATTTGTTTTTCAGGCAGGAATGTTTATTAGGCATTCATTGTGAGAGGTAGGTATAGTTCTAGAGTCACAACAAGAATATAGGACATAAGCATCACGCAGTTTTCAAGAATATACATAGGTATTCTACAAGCAACATAATATTTCACTTTTATAAGCTTTTTTAAGGTTGTCGTCAAACACAACGTAAAGGTTAATGCACCATATAATATTGTCAAAAGGACTCTAAACAGCCATATCGATTATAACCATTTACGCAAATATATCCTAAATCCTAAGGTCCGTGAAATTATGGGACGCCTATTCACCGCATTTTGCTGCTCAAGTGGCCAGCTGTCGAACAGTGTAACCCAGAACCCATGCAAATATTGGTGATATTGATATTATATTATATTAGGCGAGCATGCAGTCACTTGTTTTTGCTACAATATCTATCTTCTCTGTCTCCTTCATCTCTTTTCACTATGTACTAATGCCAGGTGGGGTTTAATATGGTTAAAAAAGTATTTTGTCTCGTAATTCTTTCTATAGTCACTGAACACAGTGATATATGGGCGCGATCTATTTCATAGCATTTGCCACGCTCTGCTACTGATAAAAATACCAGACTTATCAGCAGAAATCACCCGTATAAAATTCAAATGTTTTTTTGGTATTTGTAGTATTTTTTTAATTAAATACTTAATATGCAAAAAGTTTTCCAGAATTAATATTTATTAGATCAAGAATCGAGTCAAGAATACAAATATTGCAAATTAAACCACAGGAAATAAAAAAATTAATATAAAAATATACAGGGAAATTTGAAAATATACAAATAATATAATAATAAAAACGGTCGAACGTAATTTTCCAAAACATCTAAAATCACAAACCAAAACTAAAATTTCACCTAAATATATGCATATGTAGAGGTACCTATAAATATACTTTGTGCAATCCTCGGTGCAATCACACCATAAAGTCTAAAAACTGCACATAAATGAAAGGGCATCACAGCTGACGTTCCACACTACAACAAATCCACAGTGCGTGACGACCGTCTCTGGACGGTAGCGGTCCAGGTAGCAAGCAGCATGGCTGATTTGTGCGGCTCGGCACAACTGCAACAGAATTGTACATTTCTTTACATAAATAAGTAGGTACCTATATAATATATTATATTATAAACAAAGTATATATCTTATGTTTATTTAAATATAGCCTTATTATGTAACGTAATCAAAATTGTATCGTAAGGTAGGTATTATTTTCTATTCTCCTTAGTTTCTTCTATATTATGAAGATCAGTGGCGGAGCTATGCATAAGCAAATATAAGCATTGCTTAGGGGCCGACACCTGTGCAGTGAATTTAATTTACTTATTTACTATAGTCTATCCAAGTTAGAGGCAGTGGATCAAAACATTGGCCACCACGTGACTTATTCTCTTATTGGTCTGGCCGTCACAAAATGTCAAGTGTTTACGCGGCGAGCAGAATGCAGGGCCGGCTCTTCCCTCAGTCGAGTTTCCTGCATATTTTAGATCGGATCGCGAGCAGTATATTCTGTAAATTTATTTCGCTACTTAATTTATGGAAATTTATAAAGATCCACGAAAGGTAAAAACACAATTTTTAAAACTTCTAAAAGAATTAGTTCAGAATTACAAGCCACTGGGAATCTCACGAGGAATCTCATATTAGTCAGACCCTGGTAATCGATCGCAATGCGGTCATGTGACTTTGTTTATATCTACTGCCGCTGTAACTTGGATAGACTTTAGTCATATTATTCTTGACATGAGTTAATTTGATATTATCTGAATTGAAAACTTTATTTTATTACTTACTTAAGTAGTTTTATTTTAAGTTGACGTAGCTTTTTCTGTGATATTGCAGTTTTTTTTATTTTATTTTGTTTGCTATGGAATATTTTATGTTTTTTTATAAATAAAAAACTGGTTCATCGTTAGAAGTTTTTTTATACAATTTTCGAATGCCTCCTAATGTTCATAATATTATCTTTGAAGAGGAGAAGGGAACTTTTTAATTTTTGCTTGTACACTCAAGCACCGCCACTGATGAAGATAATGGAATTTCCTAAGACTATATTATATAGTCCTCCTTACGGCAGAATGCGTGCGACGTGAGGGGGAAGAACTCGCAAATATTATAGAATTAGTCACAGTTCAGGGGCGTAGCTCAATTTTGTGTAACTCACTGACTTAATTTTCATATAATTGTTATTTAATTTATTGTTAATATTATGCTTAACGGTGATGCCTTAGATTATGGAGGAAGGCAAACCCTTATAACATTGGCAATTATTTCTCGTGCTTGAGAATGCAACGTTCTTCCCTGTTTACTCATTTTGCACACGTTAACTCCCGAACATATGAAACGCCACTGAGCTCTCTGAGCCGGCGGAAAAAACTTGCCAGCGGCCTAAAAAATGAGGTCTGTATGGTAGCCCAAATACGCAGTTAACTTTACGTACCTACTATAGAAACAGGCACAAAACGCGTTGGCTAACTGGTTTTGTCAGCCGACTCCTTCGCAGAAGTGCTGTGTTGCCGTATTTCAAAGGCGATGGTAAACGCGACGATGTTGAAAAAATTTAATAGGTGTTTTATCACACCGCGTTAAAAATAAATGATAAACAAAAATGGGTAAGTGGTCCCGTGAGATGCGAGCTTTATTTTTTCGGTATAACAGAGTTCAGAAATTCGGCTTCAATATTATATAAAACTTGTATTCGCCAATAAATAACGACTACTCGTATAGGAAATCTCGCAACGCTGCCCGCATTCTTTAGAAACGTTTTCTTTCGTGCTTTGGACTATATATTATTATATTCAATTTGTTAAAAATTACTTTTGAGTTCACGGTCTCGCTCATATGGTACTTATATATGGGTATTATTTATTTAAGTATTGGTATTACCTATTGTTTAACAATAACATTACCTAAGTACAACAAATGAGAATAGCTACAGACGCCGAAAGACCGAAAGACGCTGACTCACGCCAAACTGTTATTCCTTTTCCTTTAAAGGTTTTCCGTTGGAAGTCGGCCATTTGACGGACCTTATAATTACGTGACGGTTCCATTTTTTGCCCGACCGGCCAAGATTCAAGATCGGCCCGCCCGGCAACTGTTGTAATTATAAACAAATTAAATTCGTTTTAAAAGCTCTCAGGCTCAGACTTTATATTCGCCGAAGATAATTCTAACCGGCCGAGAAAATTATCGTACGCCGGTTGTTCTTGAGGTATACCTACCTACCTGCCAAGGAGAAAACGCCTTGAAGAAATTATCTGGAATCATGAAGCAACGGAAAGCTAGCGTACAGGGTGTCCCATTTTGGGTGTTTTTGGGTGTTTTTCTCAAAAATCTCGGTTATTGTTAAAGCTAGAGGGTTGCGGTTTTCACGTCACTGTACTACTTTTTTGAGAGGAATTTGGTGGACCAATCAGATTTTAGATAAGTTTTATAGTTTCCGCGCATTGGCGCAGGACTGAAATTTTCGATTTTTTGGAAACCTCTCTCCTGGCTACAACTTATATATATCGACAAATTTAATCAACTATTTTTATAAATTTTTTGGCGTAGAATCGAATGGAATAATTAGTTTTTTGGTAGCGTTAATAGTTTTTGAGATATGAACTATGGTTTCCATTTAAAAAAATATATAACTTTGGTTCATATCTCAAAAACTATTAACGCTACCAAAAAAACTAATTATTCCATTCGATTCTACGCCAAAAATCTATAAAAATAGTTGATTAAATTTGCCGATATATATATAAGTTGTAGCCAGGAGAGAGGTTCCAAAAAATCGAAAATTTCAGTCCTGCGCCAATGCGCGGAAACTATAAAACTTATCTCAAATCTGATTGGTCCACCAAATTCCTCTCAAAAAAGTAGTACAGTGACGTGAAAACCGCAACCCTCTAGCTTTAATATTAACTGAGATTTTTGAGAAAAACACCCAAAAACCCCCAAAATGGGACACCCTGTACATCGATGATTTTTTTTAATGGTTGTAGAAGTAGCCCTAAGTATTTATTCTGTGATTATACCTACTTACGAAGGGTACGGATTATTAGGATTCAGTAATTCATATTTTGCAATTGCTTCATATAGGAAGCACCAGGACCGTATCTAGCGAAAATGTTTGGGGGGGTTCAGGATCGGGATCAGCTCAAGCTTTTGTGGGGCTGAGTGCCGGATGAAAGTGCGGAGCCCCGGCAAGGGATTATTTAATCCATTAAGAACAAATTAATTTCGGGTGGGGAGGGACAATTTTTGTGAAACTTAACATTAAAACTTTAAAAATATTAAATATTAATTATAAATAATAGCTGAATATTCCTTCTCGCATTTATACCTATCCATTTTCTACTTATTTGATTTCTCATTATTAGTAGTAGGTACCTAATCTACTCATAAAAGAGTCTCTGGGAATCCCCTATTCTCCTAATCCATGGCGCACGCAGCCATGCACCACCGTTCACCGTTTACTGTTGTCCAGTGTTGCCAGTTATGTTTTATTTTATTTGAAAGCATATTCTGATGATAAAACTCGGTACTGCACTGATTTCGGGCGGGTTTCCTTGCTCTACTGGAAAACCAGTTTAATAAATTATTAAACTCACTGATGCTCGCGGAGCTCGTTCTAGTGGTGGTGCAAAAGCCTGAACCCCCAAAACCCCCTCTCAGGTACGGCCCTGGTATGCACAACAATTATACAGCTTCTATAAGTAGAAAAAATAAAAGATAAAAAACCTTTCCAAAAACAAGCTTTTATTTAAGCTATGTATTAAAACGACTAAAATAAGTTTAGGTCAAATTGCGACAAATTTTTGTAAATCAAAAATCTTGTTGCGCGAAATGTTGATAAAAAAAAGTAGGTACCAATTAATTTTATTGGATAGTGATTGGTTGATAAGCAAGTAGGTACCTACTTGCCAAAGTAAAATTCGCGCGACAAGTTGTTTGATTTTCAAAAACTTGTCGTAATTTGACATTGTATTATCTTAACGGAAACCGGTCCATTCTGCACTCGCCGAACTTGGTCTTGCTTAGTGATAGGTACTGATCCTATCAAAATCAGCCTATCCCATCCAAAGAAAAATCCTTGAATCCATTGAAATCCTTAAACACCCTAACAATCTGACCGTGATCAGGGTTTATTTTTACATACTTAGTTGTTGGGGTGCGTTTTTCTCAAATCCGCTAAAAAACCAATCACCCTAAATCGTATCATTAATTTTCCCGCGTTTTAGCCTGTTCCCTCCATTTACATGTTCCCATAAATACCATCACTAGGCCAGGGAAAATAGAATTTGACCTAGAAAAAAATATTAACTGCAATTTTGTTTTACCATATCAAAGTTATAAGAAAATACTTAGTTGGTAGAATCCAAAAATTAAATTTTTTGAAAAAACGGAACCTTGAGTTATGTACCTCAAAAAAACACCTATTTTTCGTTAGAAATTTCGAGCAAAAATGTTAACTGGATTTTTTTTAGACTCTTTAGGTAAAAAATCTTCCCTTGCTAACATATATTAAGAAATTAAACATTTTAAGAATATGGAAGTAACTTAGATCGACAAAGGGGGATAAAAATCGGATAATTTTCTATTTCGGCAAAAGCAAAAATATTAACTACGTTTTTATTGCAGATGATCATCCCCTTTTACAAATAGAATGTAACTTATACAAAATTAAACATTTATCTGAGCCGCATGTACGTCAGCTGTCACTTCTCATTGGTATAGACTAGGCAAAAATATTAACTGTTTTTTTTTGTTTAAATTTTTACAATATTACTATATTGAATCATATATATTGCGAAATTAGACATTTATTTACGGCGCATATAGGTCAACTGTCACTTGTCATTTCTTTAGGAAAGCAAAAATATTTGTTTTTGTTTTGTTTAACTTTTTACATTATTAATATATTAAATCACATATAGCGAAATTAAACATTTTTTTACGGCGCATGTAGGTCAACTGTCATTTGTCATTTCAAAATACTTCCGTTACCAATTTTTGTTTAATTTCAAAAAATTTAACAAGACTTAGTATCCACTTACAAATTTTAACAAAAATCAGCCAGTTAATAATTTTGCTCTCAAAGACAGCTTCAAATTTCTTTAAAATGCGATTTCCGGCGAAACAATATGTTTAATTTCTGAACAAACTGTTAATACTTGATTTTGAAGGTTATAAATAATAAAAACGCAGTTAATATTTTTGCCCAACAAAATATTACGCAAAATGTCATTTTTACATCATTCGGATACTTGCGCAAACGTAATCTGTTTAATTTATCAATCTCAACTTTATAATATACCTTACTTACTAATAAATGCAGCTTAAAATTCGCAGTTAATATTTATGCCGTCTTTATTACAACAAGAAAATGTATTTTTCTAAAAAACGCCCACACGCGTATATTTATTTTGTATAAAAAACAATTCTGGCGTTCATTTATTACCAATATTTTGTGATGGCATTATAAAAATGCGGTTATAAATTTTGTCTAGGTTTCGTTATTTTTTACCGTAATTTCCCTGGCCTACACAGGTAATCAGTCTCAGTGTGATCGTCGCGCTCTGAGGATGTCCCCTGCATTCGAGCACGACAGCTTGGAACGAGAAGTTTCGCTGACGCAGGATCCACCCGGAAGAAACTCAGATTCACCATTACTTGTCTTGAAATAGGGCGTCAAAATAATGTCAAATTTAATCCTTTCCAAAAGCTAATAATTTTTGGTTCATTGTTCATAGGGTTTTTTCTCACTTTAAATGGTACAGTTGATCTGTGAAAATTGAAAGCGGTAGTTGAAAATTTTATATTGAGCCTCGTATTGAGCAAACCACCTCAAAATGAGTTTAAACCTGCGCCCAGCGCCAATTCGACTGAATTTTTCATTTTTAGGGGATTTTAAGGAGTCAAAGCATAACAAGGAATATTAAAGGGAAAAGCGGGATTTTTTAACGATCAGGTAATTAGTACAATTGTTATTAAGAAAATGAATCATAGTAATAAAATGTATTGATATTTGTATGTAAATTTTAATTGTAAACAAAAACGTCCCTTTGGCATTTTTTCATGAGTCCTGGTTTCATTGCAACTTTGTTTTTTTTTTGTATTATTTCAGGCTCGATTTCAGGGCATTTCTGAAAAATTAACTAAAACGTTTGCTTTATAATTAAGACTCAAAGTATAAGTGCATATCACCATCACCTGAGCCATCACCTATTCAAAGATATTATCATCTCGACTGCCACGCGACCTCGTCGGGCTAAATTTGCTCTTCCCCTATGTCTTAAGTCTTATTAAGGATCTGTTGTTTTACCTTTGTGGGCTCGGGCTGTTATGTAGTAAGTAGCAGGTAGATGGCAAGCCAGGTAGGTATAGTAGAATAGGCGCTTGTGGCAACGCCGCAGCGATACAATCTACTCAGTCTAGCG
Organism: Pseudeuparius sepicola; assembly: GCA_963920635.1. Taxonomy (NCBI): domain Eukaryota; kingdom Metazoa; phylum Arthropoda; class Insecta; order Coleoptera; family Anthribidae; genus Pseudeuparius; species Pseudeuparius sepicola. The sequence continues at coordinate 13,496,789 of OY987299.1, forward strand.
GGTCTCATATCAACCTTTTTCACGAACTTTTAGGGCACTTTGGCCAACGCTTAGTTTATTTTTCTAATAAATGCTCCGAAATCACCATCCGCATCTCTTCTAAATATTTATTTAACCGTTGAAGATGTGCTTTCTGGGAAAACATTATCATTTATCTCACACTTCAGTTTTCGCTTATTTAAGGCAAAGTTTGAGTCATCCGTACACTTGGCGAATTGCCGTTTATTGCCTCACTTCTAGTAACGCGTCAAAAAAAGTCGCCCAGACAGAGGCTCAGACTAAACACGGCGTTAATCGAGGCTTCAACCTTTCGGCGGAGCTAAGTGTTTATAAATTGAATAACTAAATGAAGCAGCAAATAAATCATAATGAATCTGGACGTTGTCTCCTGTATGCAGGCCTGTATGCATACACACTTTAAACTTGAAAGCAGTTGGTTCTTGGGGTCCTTTCAAATAGATATGCTGTCCTTTGCTATAGTTAAAATTTCTAAGTTAAATATCCGAAATCTTAAAAATTTTAAAATACCCAAAGTTACTAACTAAAAAAATGAAAATAAAAAAAAACATTTTTAAAAACAAGCTTTTATTTAAGCGATGTACTAAAACGAATAACATAAGTTTAGGTTTTCGTTAAGATAATTCAATTCCAAATTGCGACAAGTTTTTGCAAATTGAAAAGCTTGTCGTGCGGAATGTGATAAGCAAGCACCTATTTGCTAAAGTATGTATTTTTTTCTTTACAATTCGCGCGACAAGCTTTTCAGTTTGCAAAAACTTGTCGCAATTTAGAATTGAATTATCTTAACGAAAACCTAAACTTATTTTATTCGTTTTAGTACATGCCTTAAATCGAGGCTTAAATAAAAGCTTGTCTTTAAAAAGGTTTTTTTATTTTCAATTTTATTTTGTGCTTTTTAGTACCTATTTGATTCCCATGTCAGTAGGGTGGTAAAGACATTTAGTCCGCCATCTTGGGGCGGCGGCCTTATTGAATTTAGTGTGTTATCACTAACTTTATCGTTTTCTACTCTTCAAGCCCTTTCATTTGATACCCATATTAAGGGGGTTGAAAAGAAAATGTAATCCGCCATCTTGGAGCGGCGGCCATATTGATTTTTGTGTGATGTCACTAACTTTTTCGTTTTCTACTCTTCAAGCCCTTTTATTTGATACCCATATTAAGGGGGTTGACAAAAAATACATCATCCGCCATCTTGGAGCGGCGGCCATTTTGAAAATGCTACAATATTGAGTATTGCATATTGTATTGTCACCAGAACTAAAGGTGTATGCAAAATTAAAGCTCAATCGGACGTCAGGAAGTGGTTCTAATTCAGCTTGTAAGATTCGACCCACACATATAGGTACATACTAACAGGGCAAGCTAAATAAAAACTTTCAAAAATCAATACCACAGTTAGGAGTTAGGTATTTTCGATTTCGTACAAATTAATGTTACTAAAAAATACCTTGACGAAGACAAAATGATAGTATTTGCCCCAGTTGCTTCTGGGGTACTCCTAGTTTGGAGTTTTGTGTACTTCCAAAGCAATGTCTTGAAAAATCTCGCCATATTTCTTTTAAGGTCTTCGAGAGATTTTTGACGGCCTCGGAGGAGCCCTTGCTCGTAATTCGGGTTGTTAAGTCCCGAGTTAAACACGAGGCTGCCGGGCCGCGGCAAGCCACAAATTTTCAAACGTCAAGAGATGATTAACGGTCGCCGTAAAAAGATATCCCCGACTGGAGAGGAAAAGTACCGGAATCTCCCGTAACTCGCGACGCGGATTGGAATATGTACAGGGTGGTTCATTATAAATTGACACCCCCCTTAACTTGCTAGTTTTGAGGTTAGAAAAAAAGGTTCTTACAAAAGTTTTAGATACTAATACAAAGTTTTTGTGACGCTACTGGACCGTGTACAGTGTGTTCTAGAAAGCCGTGGCAGACATAACTTATGTTTTTTTAAAAGGAACACCCTATATATTTCTGCATTTTTGAAATCTGATCTTCAAGGCAATTAAAATGATATTAAACATTGTGGCATTATCTTTTTCCGTTTTTGAAAAATTCCGTTTTCAAATTTTATACTAAATTTATTTAACTCTAATTTGTGGATCTCGTGATAAAGATAGATGATCGATGTAATGACAAAAAATATTTGTTTTAAACAAGAGAGTAATACAATGAAACTCCAAAATGTTTAGGAGCCTTTTCAAATTTTACTGATTATATTCTGGAAATAAAGAATTTCAGGAAAATCGTAAAAGCTCCTAAACATTTTGGAGTTTCACTATGTTATTCTTGCCTAAAACCAATATTTTTCGTTATTACATTGATCGTCTATCTTTATCAAGAGATCCACAAATTCGAGTTAAATAAATTTAGTATAAAATTTTAATACGGAATTTTTCAAAAACGTAAAAAGATAATGCCACAAAGTTTTATATCATTTTGATTGCCTTCATGAGCAGATTTCAAAAATGCAAAAATATATAGGGTGTTCCATTTTAAAAAAACATAAGTTATGTCTGCCACGGCTTTCTAGAACACACAGTACATGGTCCAATAGCGTCACAAAAAACTTTGTATTAGTATCTAAGACTTTTGTCGAAAACTTTTTTTTCTAACTTCAAAAACTAACAAGTTAAGGGTCAATTTATAATGAACCACCCTGTACATACAAAAAAAAAAGAATCTAGAATCATCGTTCATTGGAACGTTTGAAAACCCTTTCGAACAAACCAAGACTTCTAAACTAAAATAGTTGAAAATTTGAACAAAAAATATGCATGCTTCCAAATATGAGCAAAATAGGAATTTTAAAGGCATCTGGCGAGTCAGATCAACAGGGCTACTCAAAGTGTTGGTATGCAAAGATTCAATACAAAAATATACTTGGTATATTTCTCTAGGCCATCTCAAAATGCTGAAATTTTATGAAACTTTATATGGATCAAGAGTGCTCTGGAATCATTGAAAAAATATTAATAAAAAAATGCAAAAAATACAAAATGCCATCCAACAAATAAAAAACAATTGAAATTATTAGGCCTTTCTCGATAAAGTCACTGTGTAAAATGATACATTTTCTGTGCTTTTCCTGTTGTGGCACACCAGCCACCTTGACTCATATATGGACTTACTGACTCTCCAGGCCTATTTTTTATTGGATCTTTACACACCAGCACTTTGACAACCCGCAGGAAGGAACTCCCTATATATTATTTGTTCCAATTTGGTATGTGGGGGCTTTAGGGTGTCCTGATTAACACTCCGATTTTAAATAAAAAAATCGCTAAATGGTTTTCGTCATTTTTTTTACTAGAAAAAAATCGCAGTAGGCCTTGAAAATTGAGTTTAAGTCCTGAAATTTTGCACCAAAGTAAAAAATAGTTATTTATGTACCAAGGCACTGAAGTTCAATTTTTTATGACTCATGTGGAATTTAGTTGCCGAGGCCTCTGGCTGAGACTTCAGTGCCGAGGTACATATTATATTTTTTTTGAAATCGGAAAAAAAAAAAGTTTTATTAGGCAAGAAAATAATAATAAGGGATCACCCGTCCATGAACCGACTACGCGTGGCGTTGCTTGACTTTGACGATCGCTCTACCTAGGTCGAGAAAGACAAGACACGGCATCTTCGTACAGAAAAACCAAACTGCTGCTTCTTGTGCAGCCTACACAACAAATCTATTGATATTCAAATTTACTAAAATATGTATACTGAAGGATTGCGCTTCTATAGGAAACAATCGGCGCCTATGGAGCACTGCTGCATGTTGTACTAAATAAATTATGGGCTACATAAGGATCTTAACAGAAATATGGCGAGATTTTTTCAGTTCGTCCTTTTGCAAGACAATGCTGTGCTTTGGAAATAATAATAATAATCCTCACCCTCACAATACTCCAAACTAGGATTACCCCAGAAGCAATTGAATGCTTGTGCTTGATAAGACACATTTTTACAATATTTACTTGGATTTAAAGTTGGTTCGCTTTGATAAGAACGAATTCACTCGCTTCTCTGTAGGTGGCTACGTTTTCGCTTTATTTTCCTCTTATTTTCTGTGTGCTTTAGCTCGTATCTTGGATATTTTCTAGTTTTCCAGTCGGTCTAAAAATAGCGACTCGAGTTTAGAAACACAAATTAACCGTTACGACGCTACGAGCGTATACTCCTTTCACTCGGTCGTATTAAAAAGTTACTCAAACAATAATTAAGAGCCGATTTAAAATTTTAACCTCGTTTCAACTTTTCCTTAATGGCTTCATTTAAATACATTCCACATAAAATTCTCTGTCGTGCGTTTAGACTTGATTTCGGGTTCTTCACATTTTTAGTGGACAGGAGTAGTAACATCGAAGATGATATTTTAATGTTAGGTAGTCTATAATATTGCGAAGGAACCACTTTAGTAGCTTCAGATTTAGATTATAGACCGTCAGACAGTGACAGATTTTCCTTACTGATCTTCTCATTTATGCCTTGGAGAGGGTTCAAAGGTAAATCGAGGCTGAGTCGGAAAATAGTAATTTTAAGTCTGGCCCCCGGGAAAAACATATGGAAAATTCAAAACAGAAAAAAGGTACTAATTCTCATTTAGTTATGCCATGTTCACCGTATGATTTCTTATACTATTCCGACCTCGAAAACCCAAACGCATAAGTGTAGCGTGTGGAAAAAGGGTTTGGCAGATCACACAAAAAATGACTTGGTTTACTGACTCCGTCAGTTATGCCGTTCGAATTGGTGAAAACTTATATCCTCACTAGCCCAAAAATTGATTGGCAGAAGTGACGTGTGGGGAAAAATGCACTTTTGGGTCGGAAATTAAGTCGGAAAAAATTTTTTTTTCGTCAACTGATTTCTGCACTTATGCCTCTGAAACTATAGAAAGTTTTATTGCAATTCATTTTATCCCTGACAAAATCAGTTGACGAAAAAAAATTTCCGATTTATTTTCCGACCCAAAAGTGCATTTTCCCCACGCGTCACTTCTGCCAATCAATTTTTGGGCTAGTGAGGATATAAGTTTTCACCATTTCGAACGGCATAACTGACTGAGTCGGTAAACCAAGTCATTGTTTGTGTGATCTGCCAAACCCGAGGCCAAACCCTTAATTCAACCCTTTTTCCACACGCTACACTTATGCCTTTGGGTTTTCGAGGTCGGAATAGTATAAGAAATACGGTCAACATGGCATAAATGAGAATTAGTACCTTTTTCTGTTTTGAAAAATCGAATTTTCCATATGTTTTCCCCGGGGGCCAAACTTAAAATTACTATTTTCCGACTCGGCATCGATTTACCTTTCAACCCTCTCCAAGGCATAAATGAGAAAATCAGTAAGGAAAATCTGTCACTGTCTGACGGTCTATTATGACATTTAAAAAATATGTCTAACCAAATTATACTTATTAGATAGTACTGGCATAGCGGTACTGGTACTACTAGGTACTACTCTCGGTACTACTAATGTAATTTACTGTAATTTATGACAAATCCTTATTCAGTTATTTGCACCTATAAATAGTTCTTATCAAAGTTTATATGTATTTTTCAACTTAAAGCGTAAGCATGTGAGTTAAATACTACGCTATACATTTTATTCTTTATCACTTCGTGCGTGTTGTTGATTGTTGACATTGGAGTTGTAATTTTTATTTTGTGTACAAATCAGAGTCACTGTAAAATATTGTAGACACTACATATCTTGTATACACACACAAGCTTTGCTTGACGTCAGCGACAAACTAGGAGTGTCGACGAGTTGTATAATAAATATGATCATCAGGTGTGTCCAACTTCTCAATAAAATAGTTACATCTGTAATACAAGCTAGTAAAATTAATTGGACAAATCAAACGATATTATTCTAATAGCGCTCGGAAGAAGCTTATAGTGTCTCTATAAAATATGTAACATTGTAGCCAACCACCAACCATTCTTATCCATAACCTCGTACCTCTGACCATAATTGCCCTGATCACGGTAACCAAGTAACCGGAGGGCTCTTGCTCAAGATGAACAAGAAAAAAAAAATAATCCGCGAGCATAATGCGCTGCGTAATCATAATTGTGCCCATAGAAAATAGAACAAATCGGCAAGAACGGCCATCGTCACATCTTACTACCGTCCCAATTATTCATGCAGTAAAGACAATTGATTCATAAAAATACTCGTTATAAAACTACTTGTCATTGGCCGCGTTTTTTTTTGCCGCCGGTTGATTTAGATGGAAATGGTTCTAGGAAAATATTACCCGAGCGCGGAATATAATGGACGTTGTTTTTGTTGTGACCTCTACGTAGAAATTATAGCGTGTTATGTGTTAATAACTTTTTAGTAAGACAAAATTCGAGGACGAATCGGAGATGTTTTATTAGTTCGCAGCGGGTTCATGGTCCATAGCCCCCTCGATAGCCCCACAACACAGAAATTACAGAAATTACTGTAATTACTGATGCTTTCAAATTCTTTTTTTTTTAGTTTCCAAAATACAAATTATCAAAAAACTTATTTTCATCATTTTTTTATAAACACGTCTTAACCCCCATGTACTTAAGTATGTACAGGGTGTCCCATTTTGGGTGTTTTTCTCAAAAATCTCGGTTATTATTAAAGCTAGAGGGTTGCGGTTTTCACATCACTGTACTACTTTTTTGAGAGGAATTTGGTGGACCAATCAGATTTTAGATAAGTTTTATAGTTTCCGCGCATTGGCGCAGGACTGAAATTTTCGATTTTTTTGAAACCTCTCTCCTGGTTACAACTTATATATACCTATATCGACAAATTTAATCAACTATTTTTATAGATTTTTTGGCGTAGAATCGAATGGAATAATTAGTTTTTTGGTAGCGTTAATAGTTTTTGAGATATGAACCAAAGTTATATATTTTTTTAAATGGAAACCATAGTTCACATCTCAAAAACTATTAACGCTGCCAAAGAACTAATTATTCCATTCGATTCTACGCCAAAAAATCTATAAAAATAATTGATTAAATTTGTCGATATATATAAGTTATAGCCAGGAGAGAGGTTCCAAAAAATCGAAAATTTCAGTCCTGCGCCAATGCGCGGAAACTATAACACTTATCTAAAATCTGATTGGTCCACCAAATTGCTCCCAAAAAAGTAGTACATGACGTGAAAACCGCAACCCTCCAGCTTTAATAATAACCGAGATTTTTGAGAAAAACACCCAAAAACACCCAAAATGGGACACCCTGTACATACTATGAAATAAATAAAAAAATATATTAATGGTATACTATATAAATACTAGTACGCCCCCATTTACGAATGGGGCGTACTAGTATTTCCGATTTTAAGCATTTGATCATTTCTGGGGTACTTCTAAGGTTGGAAAATTGTGAAGGTGAGAATTATTATTTCTATACTTTAACGTGCTATTATACAAATGTTTATTCTGAACTAATTAGAAGCAAGTAAGTGAGGCAAAGATGTGTGTGGGAAATGACGAAATAGCCAGTTTACACATTTCACCTAAAATGCTTGACTGAACTCACAAATAAAAGGCGAATAAAAACGTTTAACAGTTGTTCCTGAAATTTATGTCAAGGATTTGCGCAATGTTTACGGGCAAAATACGTTCGAATGTACCATGCTACCATCCAAGATTATTCCGTAAAAGGAACTTAGATGAAAAGCAGCCAATGCAGTTTAGTTTGTTGTATTTTTTGTTTCCAAGTTGCTGTTGGTATATGTCGAGGTATGAGTAAATTTTATTTCTAAGCTAAGATGCTATTTTTAAAAAATTTACTTAAGTTTTTTTCTAGTATTCAACCATACATTTTGGAGGGGAAAAAATACAAAAAAGTTTTAGAAATAGATAGGTATGGCATTTTTGACACTTTATCCCATAAAGGTGCTCGGCTTATAGGGGTCGCAAAAAATTGCAAACAGGTTGATTTTCTTCAGGGTTGCTTGGGGACTGCCTTCTGAGTGTCCAACCAAAAGATTACACTCGAACTCTTGGTACGAATTGCGCTATAGGGTGGTTTCATAAACATTTTGTTTAGAGTAAAATGACTTTAATAAAAGTTGTAGGTTCTCAAATTTTGACAACTTTTCATCATATATTTTTTGTATCTCTAATACTTAACGAGTTACAACGCATTATATGACAAAAATTCCGCACGCTGCACGGGATGTCTTGTAAAAAAAATTACAAAAAAAATACCTTATTAAAAGTTTTATAGGATAAAATTCTGATCACCTTTTCCCGAGCCTTTTCCTTGTAATTTTTTTGTATCTCTAATAATTAAAGATTTACAGGACATTATATGAGAAATAATTTGTTTACCACAGAACTGGTCTTGTAAACTTTTTTTTACAAAAAAGTTACCTTAAGAGGGGGTTGCCGACAGCGAAAGTGACGTTAGATTTCGTATTTTTTCAAGTTGTATAGCATAAAATCTAATAACATTTTACCTGGCACAAATTTAGTACAAACATCTCTGTCTTCATTTTAATCATAAGATTTTAAAAGCATATGCACTGGAATTATTATTTTTCCCAATGCTTTCATAACCTATAAAACAAAACGCTGCTTTTAAGATCTTATGATTAAAATGAAGACAGAGATGTTTGTACTAAATTTTTGCCAGGTAAAATGTTATTAGATTTTATGCTATACAACTTAAAAAAATACGAAATCTAACGTCACTTTCGCTGGCGGCAACCCCCTCTTAATAAAATTTGTATAGGATCAAATTCTGATAAAATTTTCCTTATAAAATTATTTTGTATCTCTAATACTTAATGATTTACAGTGCATTATATGACAAAAAATTCGTTTACCACAGGACTGGTCTTGTAAACATTTTTTTTTACAAAAATATTACCTTAATAAAAGTTGGAGAGGAGTAAATGCTCTACAACTTTGCTTTATAATTTTTTTTTATTATCTCGACTACTTAAGAAATGTGATACGAAAGAAAACTTAGCAGCACTCCCGCAGTCAAAGCCGTCACAATTAAAAAAATGTTATGTAGGTAGTGGAAGAGTAGAGCAAAAGTAATAGTTATTTATGTACCAAGGCACTGAAGTTCAACTTTTTATGACTTATGTGGCATTTAAATAAACCACATGAGTCATAAAAAGGACTTCAGTGTCGAGGTAGGTACATATTATATTTTTTTTAATCGGAAAAAAAAATTATTAGGTAAGAAAATAATAATAAGGGATCACCCGTCCATGAACCGACTACGCGCGGCGTTGCTTGACTTCGACGATCGCTCTACCTAGGTCAAGTATGACAAAGACACGGCGGCTTCGAACAGAAAAACCAAACTGCTGCTTGTTGTGCAGCCTCCATAATAAATCTATTGATATTCAAACCTACTAAAATATTTATACTGATAGATTGCGCTGCTATAGGTAACAATTCCGCAATGTGTACGAATAGTTAAATGGGCCTTTATTGGCCGGGTTTTGAATATTTGGTCACTTTTGACGGGCGATGGCTCCGCGTCTGACGTTTGATGTTTACATCTCGCCAAGGCCTACTTATTGAAAAAAATCGTACAATAATGGGTTACTTCAGTGCCGATTTCTGAGCTTTTAATGACGATTTTGAGACACTTTACTGCCGATTTCAAGAAAAAATAATTTTTGAAATCCCCATTCCTTTCTGAGCAAATGAGGTCTCTTGATCTTTTTTGTTTGACGATCGGTTTTCGCCTCGGTTTTCGCATAAAAAAATAAAACTCATTCATTTGCACCTTGGTATAAAATTAGATATTAACAATAATTATTATTCAAAAAGATCTAGTTGGCAAGAAGCAGATTTTGTTTTGTAAACATAAATAGTTTTGACAGTTGTCTACCTACTCTAGCTGTCACGTATTTAAGTCATTAACATTAACATGGTCCAATTTTACCACCCTGTGTCTCAAAAGTTAAGACTTTTAGGACATATGTTCATATAAGAATAACCCCCTTATAAGTATTAGCATGTTATTAAGAATTTACGCCTCTATGCTTGGTTGATCTCTTTGGAAGTTATTTTATTTAAAATCTAATAAGCTTTTGTCATGTCACTAAGTTATGTATATATTTCTCGTTAGTTTGTGAATTAAATTCGCTAGCAATCAATCAGGAATAAGGTAGCAATTTTACAAAAGCGCCACCTGAATAAACGATCTAATCGGTGTAACATTTTGCGCCAATAAGAGTCTATTCATTATCTCGATCTTGAAACGCCGAACAGTTCCCGAGAACGTTTCTTCCCAGGCGCATAGCTGTAAAGTATTTTACAAATCGGCCCACACTCCGAATGCTAAGCCTGTACAACAGTGACAGTTTTATGGCCAAACCCATTCTTTTAAATTAGACATTAATAAACAAATCATGTTCATTATGCTAAGCCTGCCTTCGTACCGATGGCATAAAGATTTTTTGTTGTTGTAAAAACAACCGCTACGGCGACAATGGCGACCAGCGAGCAGTTCCGTTTAACAAATCTGTATAGGCCCAGACAAACGAAATTAATGATTTGTGTTTGGTGGGTTTCAATGAATGCCATGGGGCTGGCAAGATCTGATTGTCATTGTACAGACGGCGACCTTCTCACTTTTCAATTATATAATATGAATATGATATTATACAGGGTATTTCATCTTAAGTGCGAACAACCCCGTAACATTTGTATTCTTCATCCGATTTTAGCCGTTTTTTTTTCTAAAAAGAGGCTAGAAAAAGCTCTACGTTGGTGCAAAATTTCAGGTCTTAATATCAATTTTCAAGGCCTACTACGAATTTTTTTCTAGTAAAAAATTAAGAAAATCATTTAGCTATTTGCTATTTTTTTATTTAAAATCTGACACTATAGCGTTAATCGGGACACCCCAAATCCCCCACATTCCAAATTTGAACAAAAAATATACAGGGACTTATATTCTACAGAATGTCAAAGTTGAGCAAAATTGGAATTTTAAAGGCATCTGGCAAGTCAAGTGTGCCATGGAATCCGCTCAAAACAGTTGAATAATAAACAGAGTCACTCAAACTGTTGGTGTGCAAAGATTCAATTCAAAAATGTACAGGGAATTTTTCTCTGGGTCATCTCAAAATGCTGAATTTGTATGAAATTTTATATGGGTCAAAAATGCTCTGGAATTTTTGAAAAATATTAATAAACACAAGAGTATGTAATTTATTTTTTACAAATGCTAACCAACAAATACAAAACAATATAAATTACTGGACTCTTCTCAACAAAATCACCGTCTATGATGATACATTTTCTGTGCGTTTCCTGTTGTGGCGCACCAGCCGCCTTGACTTATATATGGACTTACTGACTGGCAGGCTTCTGCATTTTTTACAGTTAGTTCATTTATAATGTCTGGGGTGGTTTTGATATACTCGATTTTTGACCTGTATAAAGTATAAAAAATTCAGCATTTTGAGTTGGTACAGAGAAGAACACCTTGTATATTTTTTATTGGATGTTTGCACATCGCCACCGTGAGTGGTACTGTTCATCATCCAACGGTTTCGAAGTAATTCCATGACACACTTGACTCGCCAGATGCCTTTAAAATTCCTATTTTGCTCAACTTTGGCATTCTGTAGAATATAACTCCCTGTATACTTTTTGTTCAAATTTGGAATGCGGGGGATTTGGGGTGTCCCGATTAACACTGTGGTGTCAGATTTTAAATAAAAAAATCGCTAAATTATTTTCTTAATTTTTTACTAGAAAAAAATTCGTAGTATGCCTTGAAATTGACAAATTGAATTAAGACATGAAATTTTGCACTAAGGTAGTTTTTGTGGCCTATTTTTAGAAAAAAAAACGGCTAAAATCGGATGAAGAATACAAATTTTACGGGGGTGTTCGCACTTAAGATGAAATACCCTGTATATAAGACTCGAAGGAAAATATTGATATAGGATTTTTTTTTATTCACCATCGAACTGTTACTATGTTGCTAACCAAAAGAAGTTGAGAATTTTTTTTGTAGTTCTAGTTGCCAATGGATGTTGTTCCATGTAGAGTTTGTCGATAGGGCGAGTTGGGACAATACTGCTATTAGCGTCATTATTTGCCGATTTTGGTCATTATAGAGATAGCTAGATTATTTTCTATCTTTTGCCCCCGCAAAAATTTTAGATTTCCATAGAAACTGTATGTCAAATTAGAGTTTTTTTTTTGTATTTGGGTTATTCTTTAAGTCAAATTAAAAAAAAAGATGGGAACCATAGACTTATGAACAAGGGAGACTCAACCATTCATTGTTGAATAGGCTTTTGTTGTGAATCAAACATTGCTATGAGTGCGAGAGAGAAAAAAGAGAGAGAGAACTTCATAATTTCGACTCCGAGCATCGGGGCCCAGGTTGACATCTAACCTAATATTTTGTGGTTGACACAATTCCGACCAGATATTTAATACGCCAGTGGCGAAAGATTTTTAAAAAATAATAAAATTAGTTGGGAACAAACATTATATTTTTATGATTTTTGTTATACTGGTTGGAGTATATCTAGGCATTATTAGATTATTATCATTAAAAAGTGTTTAGATAATATTTTGACTTTAATATTACAACATATTAATTTTTTCAGTAAAAATAGGAAATAAGAAATACTTACTGTTACTTTACAATCGTTTATTTAGAAAATCTATTGCGGATATAAAATACAGCGAATATATCATAATATAACATATTATACAGATCATTGGTTCCACAAAGGCACAGAAAAACAGCAAGCGCTTGCTGTTTTTCTGTGACGAAGGTAAGCAATATATTACGAAGGATTTTTTAACTGGCATCATAATAACAATGTTTTATAATGTTATTGTGCAAAATACTGGAAATTAGTTAGCAATTATTTTACGATATGGAAATAAAACAAATTCCTGTATCAATCTAATATCCAATAATATCTAAAAAAATTGTTTAGATGCAAGTCTCTTTTTGCCATTTTGTTCTCAGGAAATATCTGTTGTGAAAATATATCATGTAATTAATTATAATTATCAATATTACTTACTTAACTAAAAACTAATTTATTATTTCAACATAAAATTTAATATGTTTCTGATTTTTTATATCTTTTTTGTGATTTTTAATTATTATATTCATATTTGTCAGATTTACTTATTGGCCTACAGTGCCCTAGAACTGCTATTGTTTTTGCAAAAGGCAATGAAGACGAAATAATAGCAATTATTCCTCCCCTCCCCTGCACTAGCATTAATGTGCTTTTGAGGTACAGGTACTTGAGGGTGAGAATTATTATTATTATTATTAAATTGATAATAAAGCCATTTAAAGCCACGATCATAAACACTAATGCTTCCCTGGCCTCGGGAAGAGTACCTATTTTCATCGATATTGGTACCAATATATACGTATCCGATAAATTTCTGTCCTGTGCAGTCAACCTGCCGCCTTACTGACATCTCATCCGGCAAGATTACATAGCAAAGACTTGAATGACTCTTTTTGTTTTAAAGTTAAAGCTGTAAGAGCTTCGTTGGTGAATCCTGGACTGCCATCGATTGCTCTGTACCATTTAGACAAGGTTTCTATATGCCAATGTCAGTGCAAATGACCTTAAACTTGAATCTTGAATTATTATACTTTGCGTGGAAGGTCCTTTTAATAATCTTTCAAAGACGTCTACGGCAGGTCCCGAAACTGATACCTGTAATGAAATGAAAATATTTATATTTTCGGCAAATAGGAGAAAAAAAAACCAAAAGCATCCAATTTCGGCTACCCTGTACAGTGTAATTGGTTGAGAGATACCTACATTTGAATTATTAAGTTACATGACAACACGCTAGGGCAAAAACACTTTTACCTTTATTGTGGATTCTGATGACTCCGATATGAGACATTTTTTCTTTAAGTAACGCAGAAGAGATTGCAGGGATGTAATTCGGAGCTTCAATCTTCTAACAGTCATTTGTAGGGTGTGACTTCGTTTTCTTTGCTTTCCAACAGTTTCTTGTACTACTGCTAAATTTCTCCTTCTTCTCGCCGGAGTGGAAAAATCGCTACTTGCCAGTGTTCTATGTGCAATAAAAAGTTTAAATTTAAACCTAATATAGTCAAATATATATCTTTATTTGATTGCCAATTTCTAGTGCAAAAATATAGTTGTGGTTTCCATCCTTGTTGCATAAATAACTAATTTGCAATAGCTTCTGCATCTCTTTCTCTGTTTAAGAAGCAGCAATAGTAGCTGACGAAGAGGATTGTATTCCGTCTTCAGCTTGTGCTTCCATTTTTTTGAATAGCTCTCTATAATTAAATAAAATTTGTATATACTTAGTACCTACATATCGCAGAGAAAATATATATATAAAAAACACTATTTCATATGCAGTGTGTTTCTTTTCGAGTCAATTCCGTTTTTTTACTTTATTAACTGATTTTCAAAATTCTTTTTTTCCGCTTGCACTCAAAGAGCTATATTATTTGTTGATGTGCATTTTTTAGCAACGTAGTTGCTTGACCTGCTGCGTTTAAAGAAAGTTCCCAAAATTGACTAAGTTATATACTTAGGTATTGTGACTGCAAAAACTATTTTTGATGTAGTCAAAAATAATGAAATGCATTATATTTTATTTAACATTTTTATACTTATATTAATCTATTTTTGAACATTAAAAAAAAATTATCAGACATCACAGCTTTTTTCTTGTAAACTGAGTTTTCTTGAAATCGGCATTAAAATGTCCCAAAATCGTCATTAAAAGCACAGAAATCGTACAATAATGTAGCCCATTATTGTACGATTTTTTCAATAAGTAGGCCTTGGCGAGATGTAAACATCAAACGTCAGACGCGGAGAAATCGCCCGTCAAAAGTGACCAAATATTCAAAACCCGGCCGATAAAGGCTCATTTAACTTTTCGTACACATTCCGAAATTGTTTCCTATAGAAGCGCAATCCTTCACTATACATATTTTAGTAAATTTGAAAATCAATAGATTTGTTGTGTAGGCTGCACAAGAAGCAGCAGTTTGGTTTTTCTGTCAGAAGGTGCCGTACATCATTACACTTGTCCTAGGTAGAGCGATCGGTAAAGTCAAGCAACGCCGCGCGTAGTCGGTTCGTGGACGGGTGATCCCTTTTTAATATTTTCATGCCTAATAAAACATTTTTTTTCCGATTTCAAGAAAAATATAATATGTACCTCGGCACTGAAGTTCTTTTTATGACTCATGTGGTTTATTTGCCTCGGCCAGAGGCCTCAGCAACTAAACTCCACATGAGTCATAAAAAGTTGAACTTCAGTGCCTTGGTACATAAATAACTATTACAAGACCCTGGTTCAATACATTACTTACTGATTTTCTCTGTACAAATAAATAATATTAATTAATTTTCATTTCTTAATTACTTTTCAATAATTAGTAGATTTTTTAAGAGCAACGTTTTTGTTTGCTTGAAGATAATAGTTTTTCCGTTCATGAAACTACATTAATTTATGGATGTAGTGTTTAAGTGGCCGACTTACCTATCTTTAGAAGCAGATGTGCTCCCAGACGAAGTAAGCAACTCCTCAAATGAAATGTTTTGCAACCCGCAGAATTGCTCTGTTATTGTTCTATTATAGTTACTATTATTATTACTTTAAAAATGCATACTATATCTCACCTGAATTCCGTAGGTCGCTCAGTTAATTTTTGATCAGCTCCAGGTTTAACATATACCGGGGACCATTTCCCTTTATAACTATTTCGCATGGATGAAAATGATCCGAACAATTTTCCGGGTGTTTTGGTAAACGCTGGTTCTCATTTAAGCCGACAAGGGAAAACAAACGGAAAACCACACCTTTCTCCTTTCAGAATCCATGGGAAACCTACAAAATATTCCCAATGTTAACAAATTGTTATTTCAAATAACTGCCGAACTAAAAGCACCAAATCAACATAAAGCAAAGGCAGTACTTTGGATATTTATCAGTACTTAGTACCTACTACCACTACCTACTTATCTACGCTACTGAAGAGGGCCAAACATTATGGTGAAAATAGCGAAAATAATACATACCAGTGAAAAGGCGGTTTCGAGTTAAAAGAGTTCGACTTTCCGCACACCTGACACCGGCGCACCATTTTTTAAAGTTTTCATATCACGTTTTTGCAAAAAATACACGTAAAAACCTGAAAATGCTTGAAAATCGAAATATTCCGACTACTAAAAACGTCGCAAACAAATCTTATGAGAGCGTCAGGTTTGGTCGGGTACCACTAGACATATTTCATTGTGACGGGCACAATGAAATATGTCTAGTGGGAATTAAGGGGCGTTGTCGCTTAATCTCCCATAAAATATTATACATAAATTAATAAACAGCACAAAATATACAATAACAAAATATATTATGCCTACGGCGTTTGCGTTTGCAACAATTATTCTTCGGTTAACAATGCTTATATGCTCTTGTGTTATTATTAATAGATAAGCTGTACCCATTTATATCTGCGAAAAGGGGGTTGGGGGACATAACCGAAAATCTGGCAACCACACGCGCTGAGAATTTACAGGGGAACCAAATGAATAGTAGACCAAAAGGATCTCTGATTGCTTTAAAATGTAAATAGTTATATCTCCCCTTGCTTATAAGTCTATGATGGGAACTCATGGGCGGAGTGTTTTTTAATACAAAACTGAAACACTGTAAGTCTGGTTGCCCTCTATTAGGTGTAAATATGAATACCATTATCGAAAAGTTTAAACTTTGAGTTGACAAAAATAGCATGAAAATATGACACTATCATTTCGACTTTAAATAGTTCAAAAGGAAAATGTAAAATATTGCACGTTAGTTTTGGTGGCCGGAGAACGGGTCAACATATTTAAAGAAACATTTTCAGGTAAATTATTTCTCGTTTTCGAGTTATTAAGGATTTTCGGCGAGAAAAACGACCAACACAGGTGGAACGCATTTTTTTACGTGATTGGTCGGCATTTCCCGTCACCTAAAAGCCAAAGTCCGAAAACTGTCAGAAATTGCCCTTTTTCGCCGAGCTACAGCTAAGTAGTATTATTCGCGAGATCTAGGTATCGATCGTTGTTCTAACCTACTTATTAGTTACGACGTATACACTCAAGAAAAAAGAGAACCAAAAACTAAACAGAACAGATTCCTTTGCCACACCTGTATGTTAAGATAATCGCCGAAGCGAGAATTCTCGTCTAAATACTGTTAACTATACACACTTTAACGTATTTCTGAAAATAGCGTAAATAAATAAATTCTCTGTCCTACAACAGCGTCTATAACCTCGAAGCCGCGGTACCACTTCGCCATAAATAGTATAAATTATGTTCTGTCCCAGATTTTACGTTGACCAGCCGATATCCGCGTTCTTATAGAAACGCTTCCAAAATAAAAGACCATAATATTTTTACCACTTTTGATATAGGTACACATTTACACTCCGGTTTCTTTACAAAGACATTTGCCGCGTCGCACGTACTCCTGGCATTTCTTCTGCAGGCTCTCATACGGCGCCCCGTGCATCGTACAGGCGATCACCACCGTCATGTTGTCGCATCCCAAACCGCCCAGTTCGCTTTTGGGCGCCAAACACCTATCGATCAGCCTCTCGCAGATGTCGTCCGGTTCGACCCCAGCCGCTATGTGTTCAATCACGTGTTCCGCCGCTTCCTCGCTGGTTACGACGTCCCAGATGCCGTCGCACGCCAGCAACACGAAGTCCCAGTCCGGGGTGACGTCCTTAATCGTCACGTCCGGGTAGGCCGTTATGATTTGTTTCTCCGGTTCCAGCTCCGAGTCGCGCTTGAAGCCGAAGTCCCCCAACGCCCTGGACAGTGCGAGGTTGCCGTTCACCCTGTTGTTGGACACCCATCCGCCGGCCGCCGTTATCCTTTGGTATTCTTCGGGGTTGTCGGGTTTGTGGTCGACCGACAGCTCCACCACCTTACCCTTGACGCTCGCGATGGCCCTGGAGTCGCCGACGTTGCCGCAGTACAACCTGTTGTTTTTGACGATGGCGATTATGGCGGTGGTGCCGGCGTAGCAGCTCCTGAAGTGTTCCTGGTCGATCATGTCCTCGTCGATGTCCAGGAAGCCGAGCTTGATCGCCTTGGCGACGTCCCCCTGCCTGTACTCGGGCCGTTTCAGGACGAACTTGTGCAGGTGCTTGCCGGCGTAGTCGGCGATCTCGTGGCCGCCGTGGCCGTCGTAAACGCCGAAGTAGGCGGTGCCGGGGTCGTTGGGCAGCGACAGGATGTGGACGTGGCAGTCCTCCATCGTCGGCCTCCACCCCTGCATCGAGCTGGAGCCGACCCTGTACGTCGAGTTGCGGAGGTAGCAGCTGTTCTTGGCCGTGATCGGCCGGGGGAGCACTTCGCCCGGTCCATAGGTAGGGTCGATCAGCGTGTACATGCCGAGTTTGTGTAGAACTGTTCTGAGATTTTGGGATATTGTCAATTTTTTAAACTTCATTGTGCCAAAAGTGGCGTGTAAAGGTTATGTTTGTTTTTATATTTGAGTGAAGGCTGGACCAACACTGTATTAAAGATCTGTGCATAGCGCTATTTCAAGCGATCGCCACTGGCGCCACACGACGAAACAACTTTACACGGTGGTTTAATGTTAAAACACCATTGTTGCAGAATCTTTTATAAAATAAAACCATGCCAATGTGTCTGTTAGAACGAATTTAATATCCAAAATAAAATAAAATATTTATTTGTTATGTCCCTCTAATTTGACAAGTTCACATGGCATATTTCCATACATTTTCTTGAGAAAAGCGAGTCTAAAAAGCAAGCAAGAGTATTTGGTATACCTTTTGGTTTGAAATGTAGTCCATGGCTGGTTGTAGTGTAAGTAAGCATAAAAGGCATTATAGATTTTTTAGTTTCTTCTTTATATGGAGGACTATTGGTTCGCTTTGGAGGTATAAACAAAATTTTCTATTTTCATTCTTGCATACGATAAAAAATACTCTTCCAAAATAATATCCAGAATTTCCGCTTCTTCAGCTGGTTGATCAGATCATCCCATAATTCCAAAATAGTGTTTATTCTTCTGCAATTCACCTAATGGTCTGTGCAGTGTGCATACCATTTTCTTCATGTGCATGGGAATTTCATCTTATCACAAACAAATCTACCTATAAAAGCCGTGTTAATAGGATAAAACTGCTAAAAATACTGGACGCAAAGACAATTCGTTACCGTAAAAAGAAGGCAAATCGTAAAGCTGGATATTTAAAATCTGGGACATTTATACGTCAGTAACTGACATACCAATAACTACAGAATACCCCCCCCCTCCTATAACCCATGTTAAGTCGCCATTTTTTTCGTCGAGTGGCGCCACCCCTGTCAGTAAACAACAATGAAATATCATGTCATGCTCGGGTCTTTAATACAGTGTCGGTCCAGGTGAAGGATATGGATCATGAGGCTGTAACATAAACTCACTTTATTACTCGGCGGGGCATGACGTCACTTCGTGACAAATATTCTGGGGTCGCACTACGGTTTGTTAATTTTTCGCCGACCGACACTAAACTATGCTTTTGTCGGCTTTTGTATTCCGCCAACGGGCATTAAGGTGTCACTTTAACTGCCGAGACAACTAAAACCTGTTAAATGCCTAGGCAAATAAAGAAAATGCCTACTATGATGAATCTATTACGAGTAATAAAACAGTAGCTATTATGCATTATAATTATGCAACCAAAGATACAGGCATGAATAAAGAAATACAATTCTAACCTAAAAATGAGAAGAAAGTGCCCTGTATTTTTCTGTTACTTTCCAAACAATTTTCAAAAGAAATCATGTTGTCAATACCCGAGTCAACATACATATTATTAAAATATATTGATAAAAAATCAACTCAATTGGGGTGCTTGCGAAAATTTTCGAATTAATTTTTAACAATAATAATTACATTTTCAGAAACTAGTCGTCAAAATTAGTGGATCTTGGTCAATTTTTTGAAATTTAAATATTTTTATTTATGAATACATATTTAAAATTCATAATCGTAAAGACGACTCATGACGACTTATAACGCTAAATAGGCATTGCTATTGACGACCATTTTAATTCAAAATAGAAAAGAATCAATTTTGACATCTACCTACGGCGATTTTAGTGGGTAAATCTTAATAACAGAGAAAGCCGCGTTGTATTAATATCTTGAAAACGGTAAGAGATAATCACCAAGTGTCTCATTCTTCTTAGTCTTCTGCGCCTAAAGAGAGTCGTGACGTCACGCCGATGCCTGTCAAATTTAACATTTAAAATTAAAGAATGGGAAAAATCGGGTTTGGCTTGGAAATATCGGAAAAGTTATTAAGAAAATGTGTTCGTATTGTATTATTATGCCTCTAAGCCAATTTTCAGAAAGATATCAAGACGTTCGTTTTTTTTATTAATTGTCTTCAAATCGGTACTTGATATTTGTTTCCGCAAAAACCTAAGACACTTATTTACTGGTTACTTCCTTGCTAAATCATAAATAAATTTCAACGCAAAATTAAGGAAATAAAAAAATTAAAATAGTTGTGTAAAAGTAAATAAAACGAATATGCTAATATACTTCTAAAAATTAGCATGGAACTACAATACAATACGAACACATTTTCTTAATAACTTTTCCGATATTTTCAAGGCAAGCTCGGCAGTGTATATATTTGGAAAGCTAATTTTGTTCTCTGTTGAATGAACGTTTAATGAAATAGGTATAATATACATATCCTTTTAAATAAAATCCTACATTTCTTTGACGTTTGATTATTATTTTCAAAACGGCATTAGATTCCTTTGAAAAAAACGGCATCAGACTGGTTTTTGAATCATGAATTTATCTCAAAAATTTTACACATAACTTATATAAAAACTTTTTGATCCGGTGCTAATAAAAAGATCCCATTTTCGCACCATAATCTTGACATTTTCCAGGGCATTTTCCCAGTTGGCTCGATACCCAAGGATAATACAAAATACATTTCCGCTACGTCCACACTACGAGGCCTCAATAATTCCCCTACATATTTACTACCGCAATTACCAGCCTGTAATTAGTACATCCAATAACAACGCACGGCGAATCTCGACTCATTACTGAGTTTAATGGTGGAACCTGCCAACATACAGGGTGTTACATGACCCCGTGAAAACGTTTACTCTGGTCCAGCTCGAGCTAAACTCGACTGAAGTTTTTCAGTAGGTCCCAGGGTAGGTCCTCTGGTACAGCAACCAGCAACGGGCATTCTTCATTGTTTTCTGGTTTGCTTTTACATTGCTCTATGCACTTGGTGATCTTGGATTCTTATATATTCTTTAAAAGACGCCCCTGTATGCAAGAGATCGTAATTGAGACGGTGCACAAGAGAAGAAAGGCCAAGGGAATGTTTGGAGTGTGCGTGTAAAACGTGATACACGTCTGTGATTATAACATTGAATTGACAAGTAGATGGAAGGAGTGTAGAGAGAAAAACTGGCAGCCAAACTTGAGCAAGTGAAATAGTAAATAAATCAGCTGATTCCGGCAAAAACCACATAACACAAAAGAGGTGTTTGTCCTAACTTTCTATTTTTGTGTCCTGTGCTTCAAACGAGTTCCGTTGTCAAACGTCATTTTAATTTTCCTCCTGTCCCAAGTCCCAATACGAATAGGAGTACGGAGTACCTAATTATTGTATTATTTATATTTGATTTGAGTTCGTGTCGTGGCGGCAGTTTCGTATAAAACGGCGTTGAGTTTTCTTAGTTGGTGTTTGGTTTAATATTATATTTTTAGATCGAAGAGAAAATTTAATTTAGCTATGTGGCTATATTCTTTCTGTTTGTTGTAAATTACAAAAAAGAGGGTCAACTACTGTTGTGTATTTGGATGTACCAATGTCTTAAAAATCTTTGCTAATAACTTTGCAGTTTTCCAAGAGATAAGGTGATATTAGAGACAAGTGGATTGCAGCAATAAAAAGGAAAAATTTTGTACTGTCTACAAGTATTTACTTGCATTTGTAATCAACAATTTATTGAGAACAATTTCATAGAGAATTTTGGGCAACGCAAACTTAAAAAGTATGTAATTACTACAGTTTTTTATTTTCCGAGTCATGATAGAAACTATCAATATCAAGGGGAAAACTGGCAAAATATTGTGCTAATGAACCCTGCTCTTCGTAGTCAAAGATGGAATTAATATTGAGGTTCTGGTCCCTTTAATAAGGTAATTATTTGTAATTCTTTTTGTTAGATGCCTAAACAATATAAAATATACATAAAAATATGTAAAAGCTACCTGTCTTACATGTTTTTCGTTTTATAAATTGAATTTTAAAATTAATAAATCAATTAAGATAAGTAATTAAAGTTGAAAATGTATACCATTATCCTAGATATTTTGTTGCCTTTATTTTAAAATAAACTTTTATTTTGTAATTTGTATTTTTTTTGTCTCAATTTACTTCCAGGTACATAAAATTGCCATGTAGGTAATTTTTTAAATCAATTCACTACTTTTTTCTGTGCAATATTTACATAATTGTGGTTATATAGAAAAATTCTCATTCCTACAAACAAGCCCAGAATTTCGGAATACAGATCATACAATAAAGAGAATTACGGAACATGCCCATTAAATTCGCCCATTAATATGCAACATCCCTGTATAGTTCCTTTGCCTGAATCAGCTGACACGTTCATTAGGCGTCCTTGTCTTACTTATTGCCATTTGAAACCTATCTCTCTCTAGAGTTGGCTGCCCCAAACAACAATGAAAGTGGTACCTGTGCGACTTCCATTGTACTTATCAATTCGATGGATTATAACTGGTAATGATAACCTGCTGTACGTGTGACTGAGAACGAAATCTTGCGAAAAGTCGCCCTAAAAAAGAAACAACGCATCGGATACCTTGATCGGTGCAAAAAGTATTCGAAGAATTTTAAAAATTTAATGACTTGTACATTTTTATTTTTAGTCCTTTCCAAAGCGCCTTTATTTTTTGAATTCTTGCTACTGTATATGTACTTGTGTGTTTCTTCCACCTGAGCTATGCGAGACGAAAATTCCAATACCGTAAAAGAAGCGACGATATTAAGTTATTAATTCCAACAACTAGCGAAATTACATCCATATTACGGGACCATTAGAGATAATTGTTCGTGTAATAATCGTTCTGGCACACTATATAAAAAAATCATAAACAACTTCCGTGACGCCTTGCTTTTAAATTCAATACAGCATTTGGTGACTATTCCAAACTTCCTAGCCATAAAATGTTTAGAGAACGGCGCCAACAGAAGAGTCCACTAAAAATTTTGCCTTGAAAAAAAGACGCAAGTTCCGCCCTAGAGCTATCCTTGTTTGTCAGCGCCTAAGTAATATTTATAAAATAAAATGTTTCAAGGAAGACTCGAAAAAAAAAAATGAAAAACAATCGCAAACAATCCTGAAGTAATAGACTGGAAGATAGTGACAGATTTTTTGACTCAGTATTTCTTTCAAAGGGCATTATGTTGCGTATATTCTCACATATATAATAAGGTTCGAATCAGAGTCATCCTGGGTTCTTTATATGAAAAACTAAGTTTTTATTTATTCGAAAACTCGTTCGAAAAATATGCGTTTTGATATGATTTTAGTCAGGCTGCCATGTGTTTTATAATGAAGTTCAAAATAGAAAATTCTTCGGAAAACCATAGGCAAACCGTTAACATGGACCCAAAGGGCTACTATTGTCACATGAACTTTTATTTTTAACCGTCTTCAAAAAAGGAGGAAGTTATCAACGAGGTTATCAATTCGGTGGTATTTTTTTGTTTTTTACCTCAGAACTCCGTCATTTATAAACCGATTTGGACAATTCTTTTTTTATTTGAAAGGGTATACCTACAGAATAGTCCCATCTAAATTTGAAGAAAACATTCCACCCCTAAGGGTGGACAAATAGGGGATGAAATTTCATATTGATTTCGATGATTCTTTTTATTAGAAAGGGAGTACCTTAGAGGTGGCCCCCATTTAAATTTGAAGAAAAAATTCCACCCCTAAGGAAGGAAAAATAGAGGATGAAATTTCATATTGGACTGATTTCGATGATTCTCTTTTTATTAGAAAGGGGGTACCTTAGGTGTGGTTCCATTTAAATTTCAAGAAAAAATTCCACCCCTAAGGGTAGATAAATAGGGGATGAACGGAAAAATAGAGGATTAAATTTCATATTGGACCGATTTGGATGATTCTTATTTTATTAGAAACTGGTTACCGGGGTGGTCACATTTAAATTTGAAGAGAAATTAAATTTGAAGAGAAAAATTTCAATCCTAAGGGTGGACAAATAGGGGATAGAATTTAATGGACCGATTTCGATAATTCTTAATAATTCGCAAAAAAAATAAGAAATAAAAAAGTTTTAACAAAATAATTAAAACCGACTTCAAAAATTTGCCCGTACACACACTCCACTAAAAATTAAAAAAAAAAAATTCAAAAAATAACACCCACTTGACAAATTTTCCCGTATGCACATTTCAACTAAAATTTTAGAAATAGTTTTCTCTTTCTAATTTGAGTTATCTTTGGAGTCGGTGACAGTAAGTTTTGATGTATGTAGGATATAATGTATTCCTATTTAAATAGATTTAAATTCCTTGCCTTGACCGTCACCAAATCCAAAGATAAATCAATTTAGAAAGCAAAAAAAATATTTATAAAATTTTAGTTGGAATGTGCATACGGGCAAATTTGTGAAGTCGGTGTTATTACTTGATATATTTTTTGTAATTTTTAGTGGAGTGTACACACGGCCACATTTTTGAAGTCGGTTTGAATTTTTTTGTTAAAATTTTTTTTAATACTTAATATTTCCCCGTTTCTGAACCGGCTGCCAATAAAAAGTAGGTATGTAAGTTCTTGTAATAAAACTGATGAAGAAAAGATGGCATACCGTTTGCGCATGTCCAAATGATTAAATAACATTCAATTTAAACTGTACTTGGACATGCGCAAACGGTATGCCATCCCTTTTTCAGCAGTTTCATAACAAGAACTTGCATACTTCTCATTGGTAGCCTGTTCAGAAACAAGTACAAGTTCACGTGACAATAATAGCCCTTTGGGCCCGCGTAAACGGTATGCCTATGGTTTCCCGAAGAATTTTCTATTTTGAACTTCCTTATAAAACACATGGCAGCCTGACTAAAATCATATCAAAACGCATATTTTTCGAATAAATGAAAACTCAGTTTTTCATATGAAGGAATTCCAGGATGACTCTCTGACTCATACCTTATTATTATGAGAATATACGCAACATAATGCCCTTTGAAAAGCATACTGAATAAAATCACGTCCAGAAATCTGTCACTATCTCCTGGTCAATAAAAGAAGACGACTCATGATGCACAATGCACACATATCGATTGCACATAGCAGGGACGGACGGGGTAGGGTCAACCGGCCCGGGAAGTTTAGTCGTTCCGGCCCAATAAGATATGTTGCAATAAAAAGCATAAGGCATAAGGGGCACTCTTACACTGGCACAACTGAAAATGGTTTATTACTCCGAAGTATACGCCAGACTCAGATATGGGGTGCGTTTCTGGGGCCTGTCAAGTACAGCTGACGCTGTTTTCACTTGCCAGAAACGGATTGTCAGGTGCATGCTGAGAGCTCATCCGTCGGCATCCTGTAGGGAGCTGTTCCGGGGGATGGGACTCTTGACGCTGACCGGAATATTTATATTCGACATTAGCTGTTTTGTATTTTGCAATCTGAGAGATTTCGAGAGAAACAGTGACGTCCACTCCTACCACACCCGTCAAAACGATAGTCTTAGGGTACCATACAGAAGATTAAACATAGGCAAAAAACTTCCTAATACAATTGGCCTCGAAATTTTTAACAAATTACCCGATAAAATCAAACACTGCAAGAAAAGCGAGTTCGCAAGATCACTCAGGGGGTTTCTGATCGAGAAGTGTCATTACGACATGAATGAATTTTTTAATGGTAGTTACCTAGAACCACATTAATTGTACAGTTTTTGACTAATTTGTAACGCCTTTTTGTCTGTGCATTCTGTCTTAAATGCGAATGTCGGTAATATGTTTCCATATGTATTTGTTATTATGTAAGTGTTTAATGTGACCGATCCTATACAATCCATGTATTGTCAATTTAGGAGTAAAATGATAAATAAATAAAAAAAAAGCAGGTTTATTTTTATTTGGATATTATATACATATAATAAAAATAAATTCTTCACCAAAAACTAAAAAACACCAAAAATTAAAACAGCCGTATTCTCTATAATACAAAAATAACATAAAAATGACAAACTAGACTAGATCTATTATTTGATTTAATAAATTAATGCTTTTTACCACGTTTTTATTAACTCGCTTTCTTTTCCTCCTGTTCGTCTGTCCGTCAAATTTTGCAATTGATTATATACTAATTTTCCGAGGAGTTATAGAGACTTGAAACTTTAAACATAACTCAGACCAGGATAACAATGCATAATTAATGGCTATATGGTACATATTATTAATATGTTATTTGTTACTATAAAATGAATGAATGCCTAATAAATAAAGATATTTTACTATTGGAAATTTATCAACAGATAAGCACATGCATTGGTAAGTAAGAAGGATCTGGAATTAATTAATAAACCTCATAATCATCAAGATGTTTAAAATCGATTGCAAAATTTCAAACGATACTAAAAAGCAGAAAATAATAAAATTTAAGTATATTATTTTAATATACCACGTTTTTAAAAAGGACTAAAAAGTATAAAATAATATAAAAACTGACCAAAAAAATAAAATTTCTCCTAGCCTCATAAATATTCGAAAAACGTGGGGCGCATGCAACAGATTGTAGTGTCGAGGGGTAGCTGACGTTGAGAAAACATATATTGTATACTTAAAAAAAAACTTCTTCATTATCAATTTGATTTAAAAAAGCTTTCTCTATATTCACTATCATAAAAGGCTCTAATCTAGTATCTTGTAATCTACAGTATGTTAGCGTTTGCTTGTGAACACTCTAGAAATCTGTGAAGATATCTCACAGACACTACTATTTTGATTGGATGATTGATTATTCCATGGCTAACTATGTTTTTTTTAAATAACCAATTTTCAGAATGAAATGGATGGTGCCATCGAATTGGCTATAGCTCAAATTCCTTTGTACAAAATATCAGTAGGTACTCTAAGTTATACAAAGTTCACAAAGTGGGGAAAAAATTAAAAAAAAAATTAGATTTTCCAGAGTACCCTGTATAAACTACAAGGCACAGGTTGGAAACCTTTTTTTGTAAATCGATTAACTTTGCCTGAGGTATTATTGTATGTACGTAGTATAGCCAGTGTAGCTCATACAGGGTGTTCGCAAAAAAATCAAATTTGACAAAGAAATCATTTATTAAAAAAATTATCAAAAAAAAATGGATTTTACATTAGGCCCCTCCTAGATAACTGTCAAAGATGTAGAAACTTTGTTTTTGTTTTCATGGCATCCCATTCATGGCACACCGGGCCTGATTTGATTGATATGTGATATGTTGATGAATAAATTAAGGATGGTGGATGATGCCTCCAATTGTTAGGAAATGTTAAAATCAAGTATGTTTTCCAAGGGGGATCGACATATAATCCCTATTTTTTTTCTTTAAATATTTTTTAAATACATGATTTCATCAAATTTGATTTTTTTTTAAGAACACCGTATATGAGCTAGACTGGCTATAGGTACAATAATACCTCAGACAAAGCTTAATCGATTTGCAAAAAAAGATCACCAACCTGTGCCCTGTGGTTTATACAGGGTACTCTGGAAAATCTGGCCCTACTTTGTGAATGCCCTATATAACTTAGAGTTAGAGTACTGATATTTTGTACAAAAGGTTTTGAGCTATGGCCACCATCCATTTGATTCTTAAAAGAATGCCTAATATGATATTCTGAAAATTGTTCGTTTAAAAAAAACATAATTATCCATGGAATAATAACCCAGTCGAAATAGTATAGTGTCTGTGAAATACCTTCCTCTAGGTGAATCTAAAAAAATATATGATAAATTTTACTCGGCTCTTCATAGATTTCTACAGTGACACACTGTATTCCTTAATCTATTTTTATATCTTAATGTTGAAAACGACTAGTCACATTCAACTTGAGATAGGCAATGCCAAAATGTACCGATATGCAGAAGCCAAAGCAGAAGATGCCCCTTGGAATATATTAGGAAGGGAAGAAAGGGCGCGGGATTGGGCATAGGGACGTCGCGTCATCGTTGACTGCGCTGCGGCCGCGATGATGATTATTTTGATATTTTGCGTATGCCGTATGCCCGCTAGCTGTCCAGGCCGGCCCAAGTCGGCCCGATTGTGACCGGCCCTTCGGGCATTTGCCCGACTGCCCGACCGTCCCATCCGGTCCCATCCGTCCCTGGCACATAGTATTTGAGCAATCCTACAATGCAATTTTAACATGTCTAAGTACTTGTAAGCTTACCCGCCGTAGGAGTGAGATATTACGTGGGGAGCCGAGCATACATATAACACGCGCGCCCGTAGAAAATAATTCTAACGGTGAATTCCTAATGCCCCCCCCCCTGCCTTTTTCCCGTCTCCGCGGTGCAAGCGATTAATCTTGGCTTACAAGCTCCCAGGTGACAGTTCATGCGTATCCAGATGCGCCTAGTAATGAGGCATGTCCCATACGCTATGTCCCATACGAAAATTCCTCTAGATGGACTTGGATGCTTTCGCTAAGAACGGAAAATCAGGTGTGAAAACGTACGCTGCTATAAAAGATATTCGGTCGTCAGCAAAGAAGGAACGCAGAACGTGTTCGGCACGCTTGCAAAGGAATTCCTCTATTGTAACTGTTTGCAAGGCTTATATCGCGAACCAAAAATGATGTGTGACAGGTGCTTAAAAATCTAGGTCAGCGACGATATTATTGCAACTTTTAGCACCACAACAATGGAGCAAAAGCCAAAGACAGAATCGTGATTAGTTGTTAAGCAATAGTAACGAAAATGTGTGCCACGAGGATAATTAAGTATAGAGTCTTCATAAAAAAAAATCATAGATCGTATCGGGCCTCTGAAAGGTACAAATACTTCCCAACAAATTATAACCGATCTGAATGTAATCTATAATTCGATCGAAATAAGAAGCATACTTTACGATGTATAGATTCGTATAATATACCGCTACAGATATAGATATACACGGAAACGTGGCGATGCAAACGGAAAAATAATAGGCCGCTATTTATAGGCATTCGATTTTGTTGGCTGAAATCGGCCTGTTATATCTGATAAAAGTTATAAGGGCTTATGTTCCCACGAATATATCTAAAGTACAGAACAGTTATTGTAGTACCTACATATATGAGAAGATTTTTTCGGGACATAATAATAGTACGAGAGCCGGCTGCATGATTTCAACCCTCATAAGCTTCTAGAATAAGATTTTGTGTAAAATGTAGAGTATATTTCTTTACTTGAAGCGAGTAGGTTGCCTCAGATAATATGGGCCCGATCATTGTTATTTAAATAAGTTTTGTGGTTAATTCTTAGGCAAATCTACTCTCATATGATTATAGAACAAAATAGGTACCATCGGAAAGAAGGCGCATGGAGCAACAATAAAAAAAGGGTCCCTGCCCCCGAAAAATTAAAAAACGAGAAGAAACACGCAATTTATAAGAGCCTCAGGATTTCCCGTCAATTTTGCTAATTCTACAGTCGTCCCGTTTCTCGAAACTTATGGAAATCGGGAGTCGGGAAATTTGGTTAAATATCGGATTTTCGAGGTTTCTTTTGGTACCTACTGGAGGAAAGTACAAGATCCAATTATGAAATTTACCATCTTCTTCGATTTTTAGAACGGCACTTTTCGAAATTGTCAAAAGACTTTTGCGAAAAAGTAGTAAATATGTTCGTGGGACGGGTTGTACCTGTTAAAAAATTAAAAATTATCCACAACTTCTTTAAATAACAATGATCGGGCCCATATTATCTGAGGCAACCTATACTCGCTTCAAGTAAAGAAATATACTCTCTACATTATACACAACATCTTGTTCTATAAGCCTATGAGAGTTGAAATCACGCGGCCGGCTCTTGGACTACAATGTCAAGGGACATGGTCAAGCAACAAATGCTTGATTCAAGGCAGAGTTATTAAATTGAAACGCACTATTCGAATAAACTCTCGAATGTGACTACTTAACGGCATCACAAGTTTATCCCGGCAGCGATTTGAAGCGCACCCATAAAGATTTAAAATAGAAATGTGTTGAAAGATCATAATAGGCTCCAGAGAGACTTCCTGGAGCACAGGCCGCCCAGGCATTTCCGCAATCCATCCGGGTGATGCCTACGACCAGCATCGCCTATGCAATTATAGACACAGCCGGGTGTGTTGGGCCCTCATTGTTCTCCGTGTGTAAACGTAATTCATATCATACCAAAAGTGTTTCCCAACATTATTCCCTTGGTTTTGAAAAAAACACTGATCGTTTGTTTTTTTGGCAGTGCTCAAGCTCTTCGCCCGATCAAAATTCTCGATTTTAAATTGGCCGCATAACAGTTAGGGACTTTGTTCCGATAAGCCACATTATTACGTTGGCAGCATTACTTCATCGATCAGTTTACGCATTTTAATAGCGGCTATTGTTATGATTTTGTATTTGTTTTATTATTTATGTGAAGGAACAATTTTTCCAATGTATCGTGAATAGGTACAGGGCTCGGTACAGGGTGGTTCATTATAAATTGAAACCCCCCTTAACTTGTTAGTTTTTGAGGTTAGAAAAATGTTTTTTATAAAGGTTTTAGATACTAATACAAAGTTTTTTGTGACGCTATTGGACCGTGTACAGTGTGTTCTAGAAAGCCGTGGCAGACATAACTTATGTTTTTTTAAATGGAACACCCTATATATTTTTGCATTTTCGAAATCTGCTCATCGAGGCAATCAAAATGATATTAAACTTTGTGGCATTATCTTTTTACGTTTTTGAAAAATTCCGTATTCAAATTTTATACTAAATTTATTTAACTCGAATTTGTGGATCTCTTGATAAAGATAGACGCTCAATGTAATAACGAAAAATATTTGTTTTAAACAAGAGAGTAACATAGTGAAACTCCAAAATATTTAAGAGCTTTTATGATTTTCCTGAAATTCTTTATTTCGAGAATATAATCAGTAAAATTTGAAAAGGCTCCTAAACATTTTGGAGTTTCATTGTATTACTCTCTTGTTTAAAACAAATATTTTTTGTTATTACATCGATCATCTATCTTTATCACGAGATCCACAAATTCGAGTTAAATAAATTTAGTATAAAATTTGAAAAAATAATGCCACAAAGTTTAATATTATTTTGATTGCCTTGATGAGCAGATTTCAAAAATGCAAAAATATATAGGGTGTTCCATTTAAAAAAACATAAGTTATGTCTGCCACGGCTTTCTAAAACATACTGTACACGGTCCAATAGCGTCACAAAAAACTTTGTATTAGTATCTAAAACTTTTGGTCAAAAACTTTTTTCTAACCTCAAAAACTAACAAGTTAAGGGGAGTGTCAATTTATAATGATACATGATATGAAAAAGTATTGTTTTTCACGATTCTTAATTTTTATTTTAATTTTTAGCCTCCTAAAATGCACACGCCCATGGCCTTGGGGACTTAAACAGAAAACTGCTGTTTGTCAGTAAGAAATTGAGGTTAAGTTTTTTGTTATTCTTCATTACAAACAATTATACTGACTGTGGGAAGATAGGTCATTACTTATCTATGGATTTTTGGTCGTAGGTTAGTATCTTAACTTTGAGGAAACTGTGCTAAGGTAGTTTGAGGAATGTGATTCAGAGTTATCAGACCAAAATGGCGATCACAACAAGCGAGTTTGTATTATGCATTTTTGTCAATTTAATTTAGAAGTTAATGTATTCTCTTTTTCGTAGTTTAGACTTTACCAAAACAAAACCTTTTTTTTTTTTTCAAAAAACACTATGTTTATTTGTGTGACAATAAAAGCTTGTTTCCTTATATCTATATATAATAATTCATTCATAATTCATTAATATTAAAAAAACACCTTTTTTATTCTGGAGTGCCATATGCGGGTTGCAGGGACTCCACAACGCATGGAGCGTTAAAATTTCTGGCCACGCCGCTTATAAGGGTTAAATTCATTATTTCTTTTTTTTTTTAAGATTTAAAACGAAAAAGTGTGTGTGTGCCTGTGTGTCGATATTATTTCGTTCTTTGTGCAATGGCTTTCCTCAAGCACATCTAATAGCCAACTCTGGATGGAATACCGTCCATTAAATGACCAGGTATAACACTGATATCCGTCATTTCTCAATAATAAATACCTGTAATATTATATGCTTGCCCTCTGGATCCTATCGTGTATAAAATCATAACGATTTCTATACTAATAAGGGACCCAAAAAAATCCTTCGTCACGAATTGTCAATTCCCAAAGTACCGGAGAACAAAATACCACCCAGTTAGAAACGCCGTAGGAACTCGATGTGTATTAATCTTTTGAAAACTGATTAATTGATTTCTGATTGCCAGCAGATTTAGAAATATAGTCGTCCAACAGTGTAGCGGGTCGATATTCGATTCATTCTGGCAATTAATTAGTTCGAATAAAGATGGCATTAATCAGTTTTCTATTTAACATATAGAGGACGCGCCAGTCTATACAGTGTGTGTGTATCGGTTAGTGTTTGGAGGAATACAACTTTTTAATTTGCCCTCTTTCGAAAAAGTTTAATTGAGATTGCCAAAACAGAATGTTGCTTTCAACGAACATTTTTATTTATAAATACACTGAGGACACCCTGTAGAGCATTCAACTCTCTCAGTATTTGGTTCAAAGAAAAAGAATATATGAAGAATATTATAAATATTCTATCTTTGGCTCACTATTTTATTATTTCATATTGTTCAAAAGTGTGCCGGCAAGAAGGACCCTGTATAGCTATAGTATAGTTCGTTATAATTTAGAACGAAAGTTTATTAGATTTCCTTGAACTTATCTGCTAATCTATGCGCATAACTTGACCATTTTTGTCCGGTTATAATAATTACCTACAATGTGAAGATGGTAATTACTATAAGAAATAAAGCAAATCGGCGTGTACTTTTGGTTTTGTTTTATAATTAAGGGTATACGGTATGCGGTAGGAATTTTTAAGTGGGCAAGAAATCACGGGAAATAGTGTACCGAGCGCTAATCTGTTCAGTATATCTTAAAAACATTTTTAATCACAATCATAGCCTAATACTTGACAAAAGAAATTGAACAACTCTAATTTGTGGTATGTATCTTCAACCATTGTCCATCTGTAAGTTCAATAATTTCTTCCAATATCAAGATTTTTCCTGTATTTTTTACTTCCTGCATTTACTTCTAACTCTAGAAGCCAAATAAGTTTTTTATTTGATTTCAAATATGTGAAACGTGTAAAGGTGAAATTCAAAATATAGCAATTAAGAGGCTACGATACTTATGAAATCCGCCCGAAGTGCCCGACTCAATTCAGGACAAACGTCGCTCGATTAGATATGCCTATCCTTTTCCTTCCTCTGGTCCCCACGACTCCCCACTCCAGCCTGCCCCTTCATAGTGCTACGATTGAGGGGCAGGCCAGCCGTGGGGACTACACTGAGAAAAATCTGTCACTTTGTAAAAAAACCCTGTTTAATTCAATATGAGATATTATTCCTCAAACTCAAGCAGAAGCTTTTTTGTAACTAACAATAATCAATTCAATTACAATTGATATTGAATTCTAATGAATAATTTAAATGTAATATTTTATTTCAATAAATAGCGTGTTCTGGAATTGATTCTATAATACTTCTTTTCTAAGCACATTCTTTTGTCAGAACAACATAACGTTTCATGGTGTTGAATTAAATAGGGATACATTTAACTGTTCATTATACTGAAATTACAACTATTGTCACTGAATTTTTGCTGGATTTGTAATACTTAATTGTGGATACTAATATCAATTATAGCCATTCACTTGCAGTGTTCATTATGACTACGAACGATATAGAGTGTAGGGTTGATTCAAAACCTTTAATTTGCGATCACTGTGTGCACTCCTAAGTTAACCCCCAGTTAACCCTGAAAAAATCAGCTTGTTTTAAAGAATTTTTTTTACCCTTATAAAGCACTTTAGATAGTGGTGATCTTTTACCTATATCTCGTGAAGTATTGAAGTTAAAAAAAAAACTTCATGAGGGAAAGTTGTAGAGAACGTAATAATGTATACATAAGAAGAAAAAAAATTGTACACATGAGAAGAAAAAAAATTGCAAAAAAATGTTTGCAAAACCACTCCTATTGCGGGGTTCGTAACACGACTTCGACGGTGATTTTTTGGGGTTATACTCAGGACGCTACCCACAACCAACCCTGAAAATATCTACCTGTTAAGAATCATTTTTTTTTTCTACCTCCATAAAAAAATGACAATTTGCTTGGACTATGATTACTTACATTGATGAATATAAAAGTTGCAATTAAGTTATTTTGTTCATCCAATGAATTATAATGTTTTTTCAGTTGCTTCTGGGGTACTCTTATATAGTTTGGAGTAGTCTGAGGGTGAGAATTATTATTATTCAAATAAAATAAATTTAATTGTTTAAATAAAACATAAGATATTTTAAAACCGAGGTTATGCTTTCATTGTAGTATGCCAATTTTAGTATCGAAGTGACAATACGTCTTCTTAACGGAAATTCAAACTATTTTAAACTTATTGGTTCATCTGCAATTACGTCAAAAGTATAGATTATATTGTTGGGATCACATGGATTTGCTTGTATATTTAAAGTAGGTAATGGAAAAGTGACTATATACACGAACTCACTAAAATCACAACAGTCTTTTTTTCCTGTGTAGACGTGTAGATAATATGAAATAATAACTCGTGCCGGCCGCCGCCGACGGCCGCCGGGGTCACACGAGTCTCGCCGATGCCGACGAAGAAGCGCGAATATATATTTAAAAAACGGCGGTGGCCTGTTTGCTTTATTGCAAAAATGATATTTTTCAGGGCGTTCACTTTTCGTTGGCAACACACTGCATAGCTTTTTGGCGTCGAAGCAATTTTACTATTATTTTTCATATCAGCAAAGGTGCATGCTATGAAGGGTTCGTGTATAAAAAAAACTTCTGTAATTGCTCAATTATAAAATCTAAATTAACGATTCGATTACCGAATTCTTCTTGAACCACATTAGGGTCAGTTGAACATCTATTAATGTTTGATTGGATAATTGTTCTGCATAATAGTGTTGCTACGACTAAAAAAGTGCGTCTAAAGTCTACTTCTTCAAAATGTTTTATATAACTAGTAGGTATTCCATATTTACATTTGTGTAATAATAAATAAATCTAACTAAAAACTTTCTACACTGTAAGAGTTCACTTTAGAGGGATTAGAGTGAATAGGCCATATTATATCACAACGGTTTCGTTAATCTATAAAATTACATCCTCAAGGACTAATTTATAGAGTTACGAAACTGGTCTCCCTTTTTAAATAAAGTAATAGTTGTGAGATAATAGGAGCTATTAATTTCTAATCCCTTGTAAATGTTCCATTCAAAGCCCTGTTTTTCCCAGAAAGTTTGTTTCCCAAACCCTATGCACCTGCAGTACTACTTATACCTAAATCCGAATAAGTGTGCAAAATGCAAAATATGTAGGTACCCCTCTCTCAAATTCTGGAAACCATATTAGGTACCTACGGGAATAAAAGCACTCAAGCCCACAAATTACTCCTATTGGTTTCACTACATGTGACTGTTGTGACATCATTATCAAACATTATAGGTATTCTTGCCCTGACTGCGGTTCAGTTTCAGAACCTTATTCTGACAAATCTGAATTATCGAACATCCTAGAAAATGTATTAAAATGTCATAAATTCGACAGACTGGAACAATAAAATGTACTATTTTTATTTTGCCCGATTTTCAACTCCAATGACTTTCGAACAATCTTCTAACGAAGAAGTTTCTAAAACTGACTGGATGTCAGAATTATTATCGTTCCCTCTGGAAAGTATATAAATTAGCTTTTATCATGCAGCGATTTACATAGGAATTCGTTTTCAAAAAATGCTTCACATGACCGATTTATTTGGCAAAATTATTACTTGTACCTATCACATTTTTAAAGTAAAAATCAAGCGCACAATTTGGTCTAGAATTTAAATTTACTCTTTTTGCACGACCAGGCCATTTTATGCCCTAGGGATTAAACCATTTTACACAAAAGCAAAAAGTAGGTACTTTGTGAATAATAATTATTTATTTTCTAAAATTTATTTGTGGCGCAATGGATTAATAATTATTTATTTATAATTCCTGGAGGAATAATAATAATGAGTATTATTATATGCCAGTCGACATACATAATGTCGCGGTAGAAAATATTTTCTTCGGGTACTCGGAAATATAAATATTTGCTAACATACTAACATTCAAAACAAGCGAAACACAAATAAGGGAGACTGAGACTAATAAAATGAAAAATGAACCATCTGATATCGATTGAAAGTTCTCCTGACGTGGTTTCCGAGCCCGGTGAGGTACGCCGAAGTAGGGGGAAGTAGGGGAACCACGAGTTCCAGCGAACGCCCGCCCGCCCGCCAATCTCCGTACGTCTAATTCCTGCTCGAATGGCCAATTCACGGATCATTTTATTGCCGGGCAATGGGTTCGTAGTTTTCAAATCATAGCCAAACGAACAAACGTATCGACTTGAAAGTAGTCTTAAAATAATGTTATAGAATGCCTCAATCGTCGTTGTGTCCTTCGAATTATTTTTGAGCGGTGGAAATACTCGAAATTCTTAACCGAATATAGTCGAATTTCGGGTATGTTTGGCATTTTTTTTCACAGTGTCGCATTAGTCCTGCACAGTTCGTGATACACAACGACGATTCTTCGTAGTTTTATCTAAGCCACAAAAAAAAATCAAGTGAAAATATTAAGAAATGCAAGTAGGAGATGTAAACTACGAAACCCTTGAAAATGGGGGGTATCGTAGCGCCTTAACTGTAACAGAAATTATTTACTGTGCGTTGAACAGCGATGTCCCCAATTATATAGATGTTATTACCGTCCCTTCATCTTTAAATCCCACTTCAGCCAGTAGATGGGGCTTTAAGCCTATATTCAGTTCACACTGATATCTTGGCATCTCCGACGTGCATGGTTCAGACACAAG
This sequence comes from Pseudeuparius sepicola, assembly GCA_963920635.1. Taxonomy (NCBI): domain Eukaryota; kingdom Metazoa; phylum Arthropoda; class Insecta; order Coleoptera; family Anthribidae; genus Pseudeuparius; species Pseudeuparius sepicola. Next base: position 13,534,117 of record OY987299.1, read on the forward strand.
TGTTCCTGTAAATCTGGTCACGGTGTTTATATTAGTATAAAAAGGTAAGAATAATATATTTTCCTTGAAATCGGCAGTAAAGTGTCCCAAAATCGTCATTAAAAGCACATAAATCGTACAATAATGGGCTACATTATTGTACGATTTTTTCAATAAGTAGGCCTTGGCAAGAAGTAAACATCAAACGTCAGACGCGGAGAAATCGCCCGTCAAAAGTGACCAAATATTCAAAACCCGGCCGATAAAGGACCATTTAGGTAACAGGTTTTCGTACACATTGCGAAATTGTTTCCTATAGAAGCGCAATCCTTCAGTATACATATTTTAGTAAATTTGAATATCAATAGATTTGTTGTGTAGGCTGCACAAGAAGCAGCAGTTTGATTTTTCTGTACGAAGATGCCGTGTCTTGGCTTACTTGACCTAGGTAGAGCGATCGTCAAAGTCAAGCAACGCCGCGCATAGTCGGTTCATGGACGGGTGATCCCTTATTATTATTTTCTTGCCTAATAAAACATTTTTTCCGATTTCAAAAAAATATAATATGTACCTCGGCACTGAAGTTCTTTTATGACTCATGTGGTTTATTTGCCTCGGCCAGAGGCCTCGGCAACTAAATTCCACATGAGTCATAAAAAGTTGAACTTCAGTGCCTTGGTACATAAATAACTATTATGAAAATAATTGTAATTAATGTCCCCCCTTTCAAATAGTTTATATTTTAATACAACCAGTTTTCATTTTGGTTCACATATGACCAGAAAACAATCAAAATAACTGTCGTGCTATTAAAAATTCGAGAACATAACCTCAATTCAATCACAACCAAAATATCGTGTTAAAACATCACTTCCGTCCCCGTCATTACCATCCTTCTAAATTCTAAACATAGAAACAGGACGGTAATGACCCTAAAGGGACGGTAGTGAAAATATAATAAATGATAAAATACCTATATTTTCACACTCAGGGAATTATAAAAATGAATGAAAAGAAAATAGGGCAGTTAAAGGAAAATCTAAAAAGTATAAACGATTACTATTCATATTGTGGTGATTCTCGGTCATTACCGTCCTTTCCGATCATTACCGTCCTTTACGATCATTACCGCCCTTTACGATCATTACCGTCCTTCTCCCAAAATTGTGATTTCTTTATAACACCTGTTTTAACGAGCTTTTCCAAAACTTGCAATACTATAGACATTGTTTTACCAATTTTTTATAAACCAAAAAATATCACTCAAATTCCAATAAAAAAATTATATTTTCCATTTTTATTCCATGCACAATGGAATAGGAAATTGTTATATGTAGGTATTTATATTTTTCACATTACGTTTATATTCCACGAAGATTGACGGTGATGATAAAATTCAAAAAACACTACTTTCCTGTCAGTATTATCGGCCTAATATTATGTTATTTCTTTTTGTTCCAGGCATAAACTAAATAATACATAGAGTGATTGATAATTTAAGCACTTATTTATATAACTTAAAAGATTAATTGATATGTTCTTTTCCAGTGTTTTTAAACAAATAGTGGTAGTTTTCGGCTTACGGAAAAATTAAAACAAAGTTTGATGTTGTTCGCGACGTTTCGTTATATTTAATAACTTCTTCAGGCTAAAAAAGACATAAAAGCAGTAAATATAGTGTGCTAATTCAAACACAACGACTAGCACCCGTAATAAATAATGAGAATATTTTAACTTGCACACAAAAAAAATTACAAAAATACAAGCAAAATAAAACTAATAGAGAGAGGGCACAAAAGACTTACCGACAACTAATCTTCTGTCATAATCATCTATAAACAGCCAATTATTATTCACACACATTACCGGCAACATTTTATTTATTCAGTCAGGTATTTATAGTTTTATTTTTTATTTAAAACACGATGTAGTTGGGATGGATTTTCGTTGAATTCTGACATGGATTTATCGTCGGGCTAGTAGTTTTTTGGTTGGGTTTAACAAAAAATATGAAATCACTCCCACAAACCACTTCCTCCCAGCTTAAGGTGAGTGTGTATCTACGATATTGTGGTGGCCATGAATCAACAGTGGGCATTACCTCAACCCTTTGTTACCCATCACTGTAGACATCTTAATCAAATTTGTGTAGATAATGCTGAGATTGTGTGTGTCCATTCTATTATTAATGGAGTTTGGATGCCGATTGATATATATCATTTCTTTAAAAAGTCTCTTGGAATAACTTGGTTCAGAATCCAAAATAGTAGTGTCATTAAATTTAAAAGTATGATCTTTACTAATACAATGTGCACACAGTGCCGTACTTTCTTTACCCTTACGTAAGGGTGGCATTACCTCAACCCTTACGTAAGGGTTGGTAGTAGTTTTTTGGTTGGGTTTAACAAAAAACATGCATTACATGACCTCTCTCTATTAGTTTTATTTTGTTTGTATTTTTGTAATTTTTTTTTGTGTGCAAGTTAAAATTTTCTCATTATTTATTACGGGTGCTAGTCGTTGTGTTTGAATTAGCACACTATATTTACTGCTTTTATGTCTTTTTTAGCCTGAAGAAGTTATTAAATATAACGAAACGTCACGAACAACATCAAACTTTGTTTTAATTTTTCCGTAAGCCGAAAACTACCACTATTTGTTTAAAAGATTAATTTAATTTTTTTAAATTTGTTTCCTACTTGCAAGTGTAAAACTCCCAGAGAATGACCATGGGGTACATTGTGGGGGATTGTGTAAATCATAAATGAGTCCTCGGAGGTGTGAACCAGTCTGAACCACAGTTTCTCGACACGCTTGACGTACTTAAACTCTGGAGGAAGTTCCTCCATAAGGACATGCTATTAATCATTCATATTTTCATCTAATGCCTAGGAACTTTTTAGGAATATAAATAACTGCTTAAATTGAAAATACAATGCACGATTATGCACGTATAGCTCTCTGTAATAACGCATTCGTATTATTACATTAATTTACTGAGAGCCTTAAACAAAGAAACGATGCAGCTTTCTTTGAAACAATAAATAATATTTGTGGGATAAATTGTCTGTTAAATAATTCATCGCGTAAATAAGTGTGTTATTTTGAAAGAAAATGACGAACACGGGCCGGTTTCGCAACGGAAATTAAATAGCAATTTGCGATAGCACTCATTGTGTAGTGTTGGGCATATCTGTATACATAAATGGCATAAAAAATCACACCAATCATACGGGTTGCACAACGACCGAGCGCCGCTGTTCCATCATTTACAATAAGCTGATTACACAGAACGCAGGTCCATGGAGAAAAATGATATTGTAGTAAAAATTAAGGGGAATTCGATTATGTACTCTGATTTTGTATACGGGTGTCGGTAAAAAAATTATGGCGAAAAAACATTTTTTGTAAAATTAAAACAAAATTACCTACACCACCATTAGAGAACCTTCAAGTAGTATTTCTGAGTGTTTAGTTTTTTGAAATAACTTCTGGTTATAGCGGAAATTGCGGAAATGAAAGTGATTCTCTATTTTACAACTTACACATTCCATTTAACCATTATAGGATTCCTTTTTTAATTCTGATTCCAACGATATATAATTTGACCTATTTATCTCCAACCGTTTCCGAGATATTTATCAGAGAAGCTCCATTATACTAGATAATAATATTATGGTCTCATATGGTCAGTGTCTGATGTTCTATCCGAGTAGGCCAAACAATAAAACCAAATTTAAGACAATCAAGTCAGCCATGATAATAAAACTGACAATCAAGTTGGCTGCACGATACGCGGATAACGGTGTGCCAGCTAGGAGAACAAAAATCAAACTCTTCTGCGCACCCGTCACTTCGACAAAAGCGCGGCCAATTTATAAAAAAATAGTCCTTAAATTAGTCTCACTGGTATACGACAGTTATCAATTGCATGTCAAATTAAATCCAAAAACAGAATGTAGGCACCTTGATGATACCTTGGTGTATATGTGGTTGCCTAGCTCACTATAAACGAATTAAATTTCCTTTTAAAAATAAAAATAGCCCTGATTTTGTCGAATAAACGTCACCATTGACGTTACAGCACCTGCGCGTGGACATACCTACCGTTATGTGTGTATCGAGTTTACCTGTTAGATTAGTTTTAAAATTTTGCTACTGAAGCTGTTACTACTTTTAGTCAACAGTTTTAGAAAATGTCTTTGAAAGAAGAATGCTGTGATATTTTATAGGTCTTCATTAGATATGATAACGGACACGTAGAAATACACCATCGAATTCCCCTTATAATTTTTACTACAATATCATTTTTTGAATGACGATTTTATTATGGTAACCTGTCTTCTCGTAACACTTTTTCCGCTTGGATGGGTCACCCTGTACCTAATGACGGTTTTAATTGGTTTCACCACGTGAAAGGATGGAAATGTTTCGGAAGAACCACGGAACCTTAGTCAAAAGAAGCCATCAGCTTCAGTTGTAGCGACACATCTATAACAAACAAACCAAACCTAAAATAACCTAAATTATATTAACTAAAGAAAAATAAAACACTTCAATAACTTGCTATAATATGTTTCAAATAGTATATAATAATAATGCTCACCCTCACACTACTCCAAACTATAGAAGTAGGTACCCCAGAAGCAACTGAATGCTTGTACGGGTACCTATTATCATAGAAGAATCTGTAGAAGATTCACTTAAATAACTTGCTATAATATGTTTTAAATATATAATAATAATTCTCACCCTCACACTACTCCAAACTATAGGAGTACCCCAGAAGCAACTGAATGCTTGTACGGATACATATTATCATAGAAGAATCTGTAGAAGATTCTTCTATGCTATAATCGAACCCTTCTTTTAAGGCCTAGACAATTGGTCAGGTTACACACGCTTTTGCGCTATTAAACGGTTGAAAAACTGGGCTACTAGTTACAGGTCTCGTTACAGGTTCTATTCATCCGGAGAATGACGCGACCGATCTGTTAGGTTTCCGGACCAGCGGTCCATCTGATCTGACCAAATAAAAGGCGGTAACGGAACCTGGTCCAACCGAAATTAGTCAGTGTAGGGAACCTTTGGAGAGCTCTTATTTATTTCGAGACCACGTTTACGTTTGCAGGATTATCAGACCGAAACCTCGCGTATTTTTTTCTTATGGGAAACAAAGTTCGTCACGGGGACAAACAATGGTGTGGGGAAACGGGAAAATGATTTATTAGTGAGGTCAAATGGAAAATAGTATGGCAACAAATACATAATAAATTTAATATATTCCCAGCAAAAAACGAGCAGCAACATATAAAGCATAAGAACAAAATGAGCAAAGACAGTAACTGTTATAAAAGATGTAACAAGAAATTTCTTGTAGCTTAAAAGAATGCGGGGCAGCAAATGATAGGTATAGACCAAAAAATGCCATAAACAAAACAATTTAAGTAAACATAGGTGCATTTAATTTGTAATTGAAAAAAAGTTGCCTGAAAAATTCATAAATTCCTAACACTAAATGAACGAAACTTTGAACGTTTAACTCAAAAAATAACTTCAACAAATTTGTTTTCTGTATTTCATAGTTGTCCGTATGTCCTAGAATAAATGCTGATTCTTTAATTTTTCGTCTATTTCTTACATTTTCTTTGAGAATTGGTTTGGACCTACCCCACAAAATCCTACAATTGTTTCTAAAAGAGTGTTCATAATTTTTGACCTCGAAATTTGATTTTGCCTGATGTAGTGTTTATGTTCTTTTAAACGAACATTAAATGTCCTACAAGTCTCCCCAACATAGAATTTTCTACATTCACAAGTAATTGTACCAATGCAATTTTTTGAACTTTGTATCTCATTAAATGGTTTCGTTTTAACTAGCATCGATCTTAATGTATTTTTGGTTTTAAATACTGTTCTGACATTAAAACCATTGCCTATGCGTTTTAGCTTATCCGATGGTCCAGGAATATAAGGAATAATTAAATTTACTGTTCGGTCCCCAGATTTATTTCCCTAATTCTATTAGCATTGTTATTTTGTTGAAAATCCTGAAAAACTTTCTCAACAAATTTATTATGATAACTATTCTTCTCAAGAACATGTTTTATATGTTTACTTTACTTTCATCCTCAAATTTTGTGTTATTAGAACAAATCGTTTTATGATGATTGGAGTTAAAATGGAGATATATATTAGTATGTGTTGGTTTTCTATAGACACTAATTCCTATACTATCTGATTTCAGTATAAAAACATCTAAGAAAGGTAACTAATTATTATTTTTAAGTTGTAGTGTAAACTTAATAGAAGGTTTTTGTGAGTTTATAAAATTTAATAATCAATTTAATTCATCTACTCCATGTTCCCATATAACAAATATGTCATCTACATATCTCCACCAAATTATAGGTTGGTGAACATAAACTCATTTTGTTCAAAATCTTCCATGAATAAATTGCTTATGAATGGTGATAAAGGAGAACCCATAGCCATTCCAAATTCCTGCGGGTTAAATTCATTTCCTAGTTGAAAATAAGTGGTTTTAAAACATATAGTGTTGTTAGTTCTAATATTGCATAATATATTCAAATTTGTCCTTTCTACCAAAGTCTAATCGTTTTCTAACTTTCTGCGTAAAATATTCAAGGATTTGTCAACAGGAACATTTGTAAAAAGTCTAACCACATCAAAGCTATTGTAGCTAATATTATGTATAATGATCCGGAAATTGATGTTCCCTAATTTTTTCTAAAAAATGATTACTATTTCTAATATATGAATTTGAGTTGCCTACTGACGGATTAACAATTTTAAGTAAATATTTTGCTAACGAATGACATGGTGAATTTATTGAACTTACAATGGGGCGAGTGTTAGTTTTGTGTATTTTTGGTATAGTCAGCACATATATGTAATGGAATCCATCGAGCCAATCGCATGGGCAGAAATTTTTAAATGGTCCAATCGCATTGCATTGATGGATTCCATCACATATATTTGTGTTGACTTTAAAAACTTGCCCCATATAAGTGTGGAGGTTCTGAATGATGCGGAGGTAAGAGTGTTAAGAGCAAAAACCAGAGAGGTTATCTGAGTTTTTGACATAAGAAGGATATAAAGTAATACAAAATACATAGCAAATAAGATGTAAATAGATAACTGTTTTGTTTTTTGTGATCGTATATTTATAATAAAACTAGTTTTAGTACAATGTAAATATAACAAACTTTTTTGTGTTTTGTAGATAACTTAAGAAAATAAAGTTCAATAAGTATAACTTACACTTTTACGGCTATTAGTGTTTTCTCTGATAGAAAATGGCCGAATTCAAAACTTTTTTGGCAAGCACTGGTAAAGATTACAGTGGTATAGTTGTGAATAAACAAATACATTATCTACCATTAGCACTTCGGCTGATGAAATCAAGAATGGACATCCTAGTTCCTTGTTAGACGTAAATATTTTTCCAGTTGACTTTGATAGAGCACCCAAGGCCTGTTATCACTGGTCATTTCTCATATATTAAAGATGAAGGACAAATTGACGAAATAATTCAAACGGTCCCTGCATGTTACTTAAGCCCTCTAAGATGAATTTTAAGTGGCTAGTGTATTGTAATTAAAAACAATAACTGCTAATTTGGTAACAATTATTTATAGGTATCAGAAACTGGGCACACAATGTAAAGCTTGTATCACCTTTGTAAATATTTTTAAAAGTTACCTAAGAAGGTATTAAATAGAATGATTATCGCCTTATAACATGACCTCGATTGTAAAAAGATTAAAACGTAAAAAGCCTGCTACTAATGCTACTGATAATAATATTTGACCCAATTTTTGGCCAGGATATAAAATAAAAGTATTACCTACCTAATTATAACTATTAAACAACAGCCATTTTTAATTAGTACAGTGTGACCAATAAACTCATAAGGGAGAATTTTATGTATACAGAACTATTTAAAATATTTATGAATTTTCCTACAGTTTGTGCTTATACAGGGTATCCCAAATTTGACACTTTTAGGGGTTCTTCTTTTGAATGTATTCAAAAAGTATAGTTTTCAAAATAGTCGTGGAAAAAGTATTTAACCAAGAATTTCATTATCCTACTATGTTCAGCATATCACATAATTCACGCAGTCTTTCGAGTTTTATGGCATTTTTCTTCTGTTGTGGCCGTGTGCCAAATATTCTAAATAGGCCATCTTTTTTTTTTTGTTTCTTTGTCTTCCGTTTATTCTGGGAAGAACCAAAGCAATGTGGAAACTGGAGGAAGCAGTACGCGCGTGTTTCTTTTTTGGAAAACTTTATTTTCGCCTGTCAGTGCGCTGTTTGTCTTTGTTTAGTTTTTAACAGCTGGCGAACTGTTCGAATCTCCCGACGTAAAGGAAATGCCGAAACACAAATATTATTTCCTTTCTATTTTAAGGGTTTATATTTAGCAAAGGATGCGATGTTGAAATTTTCACATTCTGTTTACAGTTTTGTATCGTAAGTATATAGCGTTGTTTGTTTTGATCACATGGCAAACAACCTGTCTGTATTATTATAGTAATGTTTATTTACGTTTATTTGCGTTATTTCAGGCTTTCGCCCTGGAAATTTGTTGGCTTATTTTCTTAATGGTGCGTCATTTTGCAATAAAAAGTAGGTAGGTATCTCTTTTTTTTTTGAATCTTGAACCGTTTTTCAGTAAAAGAATCAGTTATTTGTAATATGTCCCTATACTCCCTATACCGCTGCTATGAAAATAAAGTATTTTCATATCGAAATAAGAGAATAGTATATTATACACTTAGGTTGATAAGTGAGCCATTATTCCGAGCATTTTATATAATATGCGAGGTAAATAATGGCCTTCTCAACCGAAGTGTATATAGAATTTTTTTTACTACTAACATTGAAATATTGCCATATTTTAGTTTATTTTAGTCATTTCTCGCTTTTTTCAAATACTTCGAAATATCAAGTAGCCTGAGAGTTCAGTTGTCAAGCTGATAAAATGACACTAATCTTTAAATGTCATATAGAAAGTTTTTCATTATTTACCTAGGTATTTTTTTATTATCATTATTTACCTAGGGTGAGAAATATTACTTATCATTAGAGGAATGAGGTAAATAATGGTGATTTCTCAGGTTAGTAGTAAAAAATAGTATATTCTACACTTAGGTTGAGAAGTGAGCCATTATTTACCGAGCATGCGAGGTAAACAATGGCCTTCTCAACCGATGTGTATATAGAATTTTTTTACTACTATTAAAATATTGCCAAATTTCATGTAGAAAATTTTGCATTATTTACCTATAGGTATTTTTTTATTATCATTATTTACCTAGGGAGAGAAATATTACTTCTCATTAGAGGAATGAGGTAAATAATGGTGATTTCTCAGGTTAGTAGTAAAAAAATTCTTTAACAATTCGTTGAGAGAATTACATGAGAAAATGGGAGGTATAGTTGTCAAAGATGGCTCATACTACCATTTAAAAATAACAATATACAGTGCCTGCCAAAAAGTTGGAACCATATGGGATTTTTTTTTTATTTTTGGGCTAAGATGAAACTACTCTGGGGCGATCATCTCTGCTTCCAAAAAGATTCGAAATGAGATCATTAAACGCCGTGATGTCATTTGACATACCTGTCAAAAATGACATTTAATTAAATAAATAGCCAAAATACACTTTATTTGTGATTTTATCAAAAATAGTTATTTACATTGCCAGATGCGTAAGTGCACTTTTTTTGCCGATGAGGTTGTTTAAGGAGGTCATTAGAAGTACCTCCGAGGCCAAAAAAGAGCTTACGCATCGTGCAATTTATTACATTTTTCCTGCTACCGACAATTTCAGGTTATAGGTATTTTGAATAAAGCTCTCAATATATATGGAGTAGATTGTGAGTAATAATGATCTTCAAAATAACCTTTCAATTCAATTACTAAATATGATTACCAGTGATAAATATAAGAGGCAGAATGCAGCGATAATAAAAAATTTAAAAAATGCTGAGGCTTTGTGTCGGATTTGAACCCTGGATCTACGAATTACGAATCGCGTACTCTCACCCTACCGGTAGCGACGTGCCTGTCAAATTTGTTCTGTTATGCGGCTCTTATTTGACGCCAGAGAAACATTGAAATTATTAATTTTTCTTTGGTATAATTCGTGTTCTTTATGATCAATACCAGTTTGTAAAACGATTGTTGTGAAACCTATTAAAATTGACGCAAGATTTGCGTTGCTAAATATATTTTATTAATGGTTTTAAGGTCCTTGCTGCGTAAGGGTTGCTAAGCAATACTTTTTGTACCTAGCAACCACTTTCGCAGCTAGCAACCAAAATAACAAAGCGTCGAACATTTGACTTTCGCTTTCGGGCCTGTTGGCGAGTATGTAAAGTGTACTTACGGGGGAGGGAGCAGGAAAAAGTTATTTGAAAAAGTTGCTTGGAATTTCATTTTACCCCTATGTGCCAATTTTCAGATAAAAATTATGACAATGATATATTTTTTTGAAAAATATAAAAATTGCACCTTGTTAGTTGAGTTTTTCTTGAAACTAGCCGATTACGAGCCAAAAATTGCCCATACCTAAAAAATATCACGTTTGGATGATAGGCAAACAATTTTCTAAAGTCAAATATGGCACACCAAAAAAATTAAATTTATTAGTTTTTATATTTTTTCAAAAAATCAAAAATTATGAGGTAAAAGTATAAACTGAAAACTCTAACGTAGTTTTAGTGTGCTGCTCGTAATTTTTTCCACTCCCAGATAACAATATCTCCGTTCTGCTAATGGATTGCGAGAGAACGAGTTACATCCAAGGTGTGCCTCAAGATTATTACCCGCGTTCTCTTCTTACCACCTAACTAATAATTATAGAAAAATGCCCGGAGTTGATGGGATTGATTTTTAATAACAGATTATTGCGAGAGCGTAACTGCAATTTCTTTATCTGCGCTGTGCGCTGACGCATTTCATTTTATAACTTGATTAGCAATTGTTAGAACGCGAACGCGTTATTGTCTAATGTGCCGCCTATGCGATATCTGCCAATTAGGCACGAATGCAGGCGTCTGACAGGTGTTGAAGTATAGCTCGCGGCTGACTTATTGGCCATTTATTAACAATTATGTATTGTTATTTATGGGTTTTTAATAAAATGCTCTCGCAAGATTCTCTTTGCTCTTGGAAAATCGGGGGATGCAACCATAGTTCCATGGCACTGAAATTCAACTTTTTATAACGAATGCGGAATTTAGTTGCCGTGGCCTGCTCGGCCGAGGCAAATAAACCACACGAGAGAATTTGATGAAGAGGTGTAAATTAATGAAAGTCGATATACCCGTTCAAAAGTTGTAGGTATCAAATCGAAATTTAGTTAATTTTGGTTAACGCATAATGTTCGATATGTCGCCCATCTTGCTGCTCTGAGATTTGCAGCAATTTGCTCCCTGATAGAATCTTTTATATCTTCCAGCGTTGTTGGGCGTGTTTAAACACCAAATTTTTTAAATTACCCCACAGCCAGGCGATCTTGGTGGCCATGAATTTACAAAATGTCTGCTTACAACACGATCTTTAAAAAAACAGCAATTAACAATTCTTTTAAATTTTCGGTAAATATGCGTGGTGCTCCATCCCGCATAAAAATCATATTATTACACAAATTGTATTTAAGCGCTCTAAAAAAGAATAAAGTAAACTTTGAAATAATTCAAGCCAAAGCAAACCAATAATTTCGTTACACACAAAACAACACCACACAAAAATCTATACACAAACTCCGTAAAATAAATCGCAACCCTTATTTCCGTGCACGGCACTGGCACTGGTTACACTGGCCTAACTGGCCCACGTCGACACTGCTCCATGGATCTCCAAGACGCCGACCAATGAAATCGCCACGCTCGCTTTCTTATTGGCTGCCTCCTTGACTAGGTCGACGTCGACCTCATAAAAACCTTTGAATTTTATACGGGTGATTTCTGCTGATAAGTCTGGTATTTTTACCAGTAACAGAGGGTGGTAAATGCTATGCAAGTTCATTTATACTGTCAACAAAGTGACATCTGTGGACCAATGACCTAACTATTTAAATTCATTTATACTCAATCATAACACGGATAAAGATAACATTATACAAATTTATAAACACAGGGGTCAATCGATAATAAAACAGACAAGGATTGTCCGATAAGATAAACACTAGATAAATCGAAGTCCAATCGCCGATTCGGCAAAATCTGCTAGTATAAATTCGGTGCCAGCCACAAGCTGGGCATCAGTAGATCCCGGTTATTAGCAGCTACTCGATCACTGACCACCCTCGGTGGTCTGGCCTGGCAACGGATCCCGCTTATTAGCCTCCTTGTCCAGGTCGGGCTCCGAGGGGCAGACGACAGCGCCCCCCGGGTACTGTTGAAGTCGTCAGTTGGTCAGCAGCGGCACCGCGCCGCCGGGTCAAGGGCGCAGCTAGCGCCCCGGTCACTTCCACGCACTATCGGTCGCGTCGGTCCACAGACAGCCGCTACCCCTGCCAAGGCCCAGATACTGTTAGAGGCATCTTCGTAAGTGGAAGAATAAGAATAAACACCGTACTTTCTACCTACTGTCTTCTTCAATTTGCGCTTCGAGACTCCCGTACTCAGTGATGCCGGCAAGCCGCGAGGGACAACAGGGTTCTCTCGTGGCACACACAGGCCATTCCCAGCCCGGTGTGACACCTGCCTATAAATTACCTCATCCTATAAATTATCATATCCTTTCAAAGGGCCACATTACAGGTATAAAATAGGGATAAGAAATTACAAAATTACATCATTCTCGTTTTTCGTCTTTGTTATCTCAACCCCCTCCCTTATCTACTACCCTGTGAATATTGCCGTTTTTATACACAACAAAAAAAGAGAGAAGCAATGTTCTTCCAAAAATTTTGAATGCCTTCAAACTTTGAAGGCTACATGTGCTGCATGGGAAGGGGTATTAGAAACCAAGAGGAACTTTTTATAGATCCCCTTCCCACCTTGAGTCCTTGATCCTAATACTAACCTAAATACTATAGGTACAAAAAAAAGTGATAATGGGCATAAGCACTCGAAGTTAGAAAACAAAAAAAAAACTAGTAACCGCATACACGTGTTTCATGCTATTTGGAAATCATCAGTACGGTGTAACATCAACCAAATCAAAAAGATAGGAACGACTTGGGAAGCAACAAATGAAGTCCAGGCAGGAGCCAACAGCACATTTGCAGCTTCAGCCAGCACATCCCCAATTCGGGGCTTGTACTAACATCATCACGGAGGCTGTTAAAGCGGCCTGCGTGGAAATCTTCATAGCCCAAGATACAATGACAACAAAGATGTAAGATTGTGAGCGTAAATGTAAATAGGTACAAGAAAAAGTGATAACGGGCATAAGCACTCAAAGTTAGAAAATAAAAAAAAACTAGTAACCGCATACACGTGTTTCATGCTATTTGGCAATCATCAGTACGGTGTAACATCAACCAAATCAAAAAGATAGGAACGACTTGGGAAGCAACAAATGAAGTCCAGGCAGGAGCCAACAGCACATTTGCAGCTTCAGTCAGCCCATCCCCAATTCGGGGCTTGTACCAACATCGCCACGGAGGCTGCTAAAGCGGCCTGCGTGGAAATCTTCATAGCCCAAGATACAATGACAACAAAGATGTAAGATTGTGAGCGTAAATGTAAATAGGTACAAGAAAAAGTGATAATGGGCATAAGCACTCAAAGTTAGAAAATAAAAAAAAAACTAGTAACCGTATACACGTGTTTCATGCTATTTGGCAATCATCAGTAGGGTGTAACATCAACCAAATCAAAAAGATAGGAACGATTTGGGAAGCAACAAATGAAGTCCAGGCAGGAGCCAACAGCACATTTGCAGCTTCAGTCAGCCCATCCCCAATTCGGGGCTTGTACCAACATCGCCACGGAGGCTGCTAAAGCGGCCTGCGTGGAAATCTTCATAGCCCAAGATACAATGACAACAAAGATGTAAGATTGTGAGCGTAAATGTAAATAGGTACAAGAAAAAGTGATAATGGGCATAAGCACTCAAAGTTAGAAAATAAAAAAAAACTAGTAACCGTATACACGTGTTTCATGCTATTTGGCAATCATCAGTACGGTGTAACATCAACCAAATCAAAAAGATAGGAACGATTTGGGAAGCAACAAATGAAGTCCAGGCAGGAGCCAACAGCACATTTGCAGCTTCAGTCAGCCCATCCCCAATTCGGGGCTTGTACCAACATCGCCACGGAGGCTGCTAAAGCGGCCTGCGTGGAAATCTTCATAGCCCAAGATACAATGACAACAAAGATGTAAGATTGTGAGCGTAAATGTAAATAGGTACAAGAAAAAGTGATAATGGGCATAAGCACTCAAAGTTAGAAAATAAAAAAAAACTAGTAACCGTATACACGTGTTTCATGCTATTTGGCAATCATCAGTACGGTGTAACATCAACCAAATCAAAAAGATAGGAACGATTTGGGAAGCAACAAATGAAGTCCAGGCAGGAGCCAACAGCACATTTGCAGCTTCAGTCAGCCCATCCCCAATTCGGGGCTTGTACCAACATCGCCACGGAGGCTGCTAAAGCGGCCTGCGTGGAAATCTTCATAGCCCAAGATACAATGACAACAAAGATGTAAGATTGTGAGCGTAAATGTAAATAGGTACAAGAAAAAGTGATAATGGGCATAAGCACTCAAAGTTAGAAAATAAAAAAAACTAGTAACCGCATACACGTGTTTCATGCTATTTGGCAATCATCAGTACGGTGTAACATCAACCAAATCAAAAAGATAGGAACGACTTGGGAAGCAACAAATGAAGTCCAGGCAGGAGCCAACAGCACATTTGCAGCTTCAGTCAGCCCATCCCCAATTCGGGGCTTGTACCAACATCGCCACGGAGGTTGCTAAAGCGGCCTGCGTGGAAATCTTCATAGCCCAAGATACAATGACAACAAAGATGTAAGATTGTGAGCGTAAATGTAAATAGGTACAAGAGTAAAGTACCCTTATTTTAGAAAATTCAGCAAAATGTTATTAAGAAAAAAAGTTAGCGGCTTTATGGGACTGGTAATATCATACCAACATCCAAGTTCTAATGGATGTGCCGGTGTTTTCATATTTGACTACGACAGCTGTTTCCCCTTATTAGGTTCATCAAGGCAGCCATAACCTTCCCGAACGACTCAAACCGAAACGGTAGGAATTTATAGTCCCATAAAGCCGCTAACTTTCTTTCTGTAAAAATCTATTGGGGACGTGAAATTTTATCATCTTTTTAATATTTCTACGGCTATAAGATGCAAGTTTCACAAGGATAGGGCTCCCGGTCAGATCCTTGTTGATTTCCACAAATTTGGAAGATACAGTGGTGAATGGGCAATGAGCCTGTTTCCTGTGTCGCTTCTTCACATTATTTTGTAGTTTTCTGGATTCAACACCAACCTAACTTTTTCTTTTTGGTGTTTACTATGTTTTGTGAAATTTCGGCTCTGGTACTATCAGCCTGATGCTAGATGGCGCCACTGGTTGATTTCTCACCTCCAAGTGTAAGTTACACTATTATAAGTGCTACCGTTTCGGTTTGAGTCGTTCGGGAAGGTTATAGCTGCCTTGATGAACCTAATAAGGGGAAACAGCTGTCGTAGTCTACCTTCTCGAACGATTCAAATATGAAAACACCGGCACTTCCATTAGAACTTGGATGTTGGTATGATATTACCAGTTGCCAAAATTTATCGTCCCATAAAGCCGCTAACTTTCGTTTTGTAAAAATCTATTGGGGACGTGAAATTTTATCATGTTGTTATTAAGAAAAGTTGTCTAAAATTAAAAGTTATGCCTAAATACCAAAATATGGCCTCCTAAGAAAAAAATTAAATATTTTGAAAAACAATAATTTCCTAAAAAAAATTTTGTTTTAATATTCACCCTAAACAATTTCATAAATCAATCAAAATTAAATCAATTTCGCATAATTTTGTTCAAATTCAACGATATTTGTAAAATTAACTTAGATTTTTAATTTTTTAAAAAATAAAAAAAAACTAGTAACCGTATACACGTGTTTCATGCTATTTGGCAATCATCAGTACGGTGTAACATCAACCAAATCAAAAAGATAGGAACGATTTGGGAAGCAACAAATGAAGTCCAGGCAGGAGCCAACAGCACATTTGCAGCTTCAGTCAGCCCATCCCCAATTCGGGGCTTGTACCAACATCGCCACGGAGGCTGCTAAAGCGGCCTGCGTGGAAATCTTCATAGCCCAAGATACAATGACAACAAAGATGTAAGATTGTGAGCGTAAATGTAAATAGGTACAAGAAAAAGTGATAACGGGCATAAGCACTCAAAGTTAGAAAATAAAAAAAAAACTAGTAACCGCATACACGTGTTTCATGCTATTTGGCAATCATCAGTACGGTGTAACATCAACCAAATCAAAAAGATAGGAACGACTTGGGAAGCAACAAATGAAGTCCAGGCAGGAGCCAACAGCACATTTGCAGCTTCAGTCAGCCCATCCCCAATTCGGGGCTTGTACCAACATCGCCACGGAGGCTGCTAAAGCGGCCTGCGTGGAAATCTTCATAGCCCAAGATACAATGACAACAAAGATGTAAGATTGTGAGCGTAAATGTAAATAGGTACAAGAAAAAGTGATAACGGGCATAAGCACTCAAAGTTAGAAAATAAAAAAAAACTAGTAACCGCATACACGTGTTTCATGCTATTTGGCAATCATCAGTACGGTGTAACATCAACCAAATCAAAAAGATAGGAACGACTTGGGAAGCAACAAATGAAGTCCAGGCAGGAGCCAACAGCACATTTGCAGCTTCAGTCAGCACATCCCCAATTCGGGGCTTGTACTAACATCGCCACGGAGGCTGCTAAAGCGGCCTGCCGGGCCTGCGTGGAAATCTTCATAGCCCAAGACACAATGACAACAAAGATGTAAGATTGAGAGTGTAAATGTAAATAGGTACAAGAAAAAGTGATAATGGGCACCGTACTGATGATTGCCAAATAGCATGAAACACGTGTACGCGGTTAATAGTTTTTTTTTTTTTTAATTTGAGTGCTTATGCCCATTATCACTTTTTCTTGTACCTACTTACATTTACACTCACAATCTTACATCTTTGTTCTACATAGGTACTATAAGTATCAAAGCTGCCAGTGGCACACTGAGACACTACCACTCGATTTCTAAAGAACTAAACTGAGGGCCGCTGACTGACGTATTAATAAAGACTGCTCACGGCTGTCATGCTTGACAGTTCTCTGGCTCACCATGCGCTTCCCGGAGACAAAATACAATGCAAAATACATTGTTGACCATAGGCGCCATCTACTTCCCAGGACATGAAACTATAGCCGTGAGAAGTCTTATTAATACGTCAGTCAACGCCAAGGGTCCCAAAAATAAACTCCATATTATTCTGTTAAAAATAAATAAAAGGCAAATGCTCCGTACGCAGGTATAGACCCACAATATTTGTACAAGTGAAAGGCGTTCCATGTACTCCTAAATACAGATGTCCCGTGGGCTTTTCAAGCCGGTAGGTAGGTACAGCAACGCGCCGCAATGCGAATAAAGAAAGCAACAAAGCGTTTTCGCAAGAAAACTGGACACCTGCTAAGAGCGATTACGCAATTTCGCGAATGTAGTTATTTCGCCATTATCGGCCGAGCGAACGAACGTCTGCATCTCGCCAAATCACGTTCGGACCCCCATTTACGGTATTTCGACGGACGGCGGACGGTTTCGCCGAGGCACTTCGCCCCGCGCAACGGGCAACGGTACATAATGTAATAATAAAGTTTCGCGCTCGTAGCTCGGACCCGAACATAAATTTAAATAACAAGGCTGGCTGGAACGGTTTAAGCAGAAGCGCGACCGTGCTACCGCATTGACCGCAGTACCACTACTATTGTTGGCTTCTCATCAATACCACAGCTTAGAAAATATTTAAGCTGTGTCAATACCATGCAAAATATCTGAATTCGGTCGTGGTTTACTAGTTTAGTACAGTATTGTTACAAGTAAGGTTGTGGTTGTACTTTTTGGGGCTTAAAAATTATGACAAGTGTGCATAATTGCACAACGAAAATACAAATATTACCGAAAGTTGGTGCATGTTCGATAGTTATATTAGGCGCACTTAGAATGGTTGCAAGTCAAACAGCATACAGGGTAGGTCAAAAAATATAAAAATTGTACAAGAGTAAAGTACCCTTATTTTAGAAAATTCAGCAAAATGTTATTAAGAAAAAAAGTTAGCGGCTTTATGGGACTGGTAATATCATACCAACATCCAAGTTCTAATGGATGTGCCGGTGTTTTCATATTTGAATCGTTCGAGAAGGTAGACTACGACAGCTGTTTCCCCTTATTAGGTTCATCAA
Source organism: Pseudeuparius sepicola (assembly GCA_963920635.1). Lineage (NCBI taxonomy): Eukaryota > Metazoa > Arthropoda > Insecta > Coleoptera > Anthribidae > Pseudeuparius > Pseudeuparius sepicola. Next base: position 13,552,574 of record OY987299.1, read on the forward strand.
GGCAGCCATAACCTTCCCGAACGACTCAAACCGAAACTGTAGGAATTTATAGTCCCATAAAGCCGCTAACTTTCTTTCTGTAAAAATCTATTGGGGACGTGAAATTTTATCATCTTTTTAATATTTCTACGGCTATAAGATGCAAGTTTCACAAGGATAGGGCTCCCGGTCAGATCCTTGTTGATTTCCACAAATTTGGAAGATACAGTGGTGAATGGCCAATGAGCCTGTTTCCTGTGTCGCTTCTTCACATTATTTTGTAGTTTTCTGGATTCAATACCAACCTAACTTTTTCTGTTTGGTGTTTACTATGTTTTGTGAAATTTCGGCTCTGGTACTATCAGCTTGATGCTAGATGGCGCCACTGGTTGGTTTCTCACCTCCAAGTGCAAGTTACACTATTATAAGTGCTACCGTTTCGGTTTGAGTCGTTCGGGAAGGTTATGGCTGCCTTGATGAACCTAATAAGGGGAAACAGCTGTCGTAGTCTACCTTCTCGAACGATTCAAATATGAAAACACCGGCACTTCCATTAGAACTTGGATGTTGGTATGATATTACCAGTTGCCAAAATTTATAGTCCCATAAAGCCGCTAACTTTCGTTCTGTAAAAATCTATTGGGGACGTGAAATTTTATCATGTTGTTATTAAGAAAAGTTGTCTAGAATTAAAAGTTATGCCTAAATACCAAAATATGGCCTAAGAAAAAAATAAAATATTTTGAAAAACAATAATTTCCTAAAAAAAAATTTTTGTTTTAATATTCACCCTAAACAATTTCATAAATCAATCAAAATTAAATCAATTTCGCATAATTTTGTTCAAATTCAACGATATTTGTAAAATTATTTAAAATTAAAATTTTTTAGGGAATCACAAACTTCTTTGTTGCAACGATATTAAAACAAAACTTTAAAATTTCGCAAAAATTCTTCCGAACAAGGTAAAAAATTAGTAATGATAATGTGTATATTAAAAAACTCTCATTTAAGGTGCAAAATTTTTATTTTAAATGTTTATTAAGAAATTGTGGAAATTAATTGACAAAAAAAAATTTCTTAGGAGGCTATGTTTTGATATTTATGCATTTCTTTTAATTCTAAACAACTTTTCTTAATAACCTTTTGCTGAATTTTTTGAAATAAGAGTACTTTGCTCTTGTACAATTTTTATATTTTTTGAGCTACCCTGTATGCTGTTTAACTTGCAACCATTCTATGTGCACCTAATATAATTATTGAACATGCATCAACTTTCGGCAATATCTGTAATTTGGTTGTAGAATTAATAAAAAAAAGTCCCCTATGTTGAACACTTAAATGACCAAACTATATATATATTCGATATCCAACAAATAGCCACAATGACTTCCGATAATGTCTACAACGTTTCGGAAAATGACCGACATTTTCTTCTGGTAAATGGCTGTTGCGTTAGGCCACAAGGACGAATTTTGAAATGATAAATAATAACTTCATTGACATTGTTTTGTGTGTAATCATAGGTAGGCGCACGCTGTCATTTGACGATAAAATCTCGTTGTTATACGATCCCATTGTATTAACATTTAGAATCGTGTTTATAAAGTCATTGAAGTGTGTGCCCAATACCCGAGAGCGTATGGTTACTGGAAAATTTTCAAATAGGATACGCCGTCGAATTTTTTTGAAGATCATAATCTCGCAATTACGATGTTAGATAATTTTGATCCAATTTTGTATTTTGTATAGATCTACACATTTGTTCCGGTCAGACCTAGAACACCGTGAGAGTGTTCTCCAGAGTTTTATTGACGTTTTACACTGAAAATTAGAGTTTATATGTTGGGACCTCAGAGAAATTTCAACAGCAACAACAGCATCCAAATGCACACGTTTGTAGTCAACATATAACGGAAATTTACTAAAGTAAACAAACATTACACCCGTAATATAACTAAATTTATACCCTAAATGCTAGACGGTACATCAACTTTTCTTGTGAAAAATACCTATTCTTGTCGGTAATTAGTAATAAAAAGTTAATAGAATGATAAAGCTAGTGAAAAAAGTTTTTACGATGTTACAAGTTTTTAAAATTTTCAGAAATTTCATAAATATTAAAAATTGGCAAAAAACTACTTTTTGGTACATTACGTAAAATTGAAAAAGAAACAACTTTTTCAAATAAAACTTTTTGATATTTTAACAAATAAACCCATTTTTGGCGATATATTTTTTTAATGTCATTTTTAACAGATCAGAAAAGTCACATGACCAGGTTTGAGTGAGTCATTTTTCATCTTTTTTTAAGCAAAAGGTAACCACAAAATTAAATTTCAAAATAAAACATTAATTAAAAATTTCCCCCCTATGCTGTGAACTTTTTGGAGGGCACTGTGTATGTATTTTTAGCACTCCATGCAAAAGAATAAATTTAACAAATTTGACGAAATTTATCAAAAACTGAAAATTCTCCACTTGGTTATTGTTAGAGATAACTATATGTATAAAACTATATATTATATATGGTTGGAATCGGGAAAACGAAAGGAACCTAGAAAATCCAAAATATACAGAGTGTCTAAAAAATTCGACCAAGTGATGCTTACTTCCAGTAAAACCAGAAGTCAGAAATGAAAACTGTAATTTTTTCTTATTCTCCGTATACTTATTCAGTGTTAATATTCCGTGTTAAAATTCAACTAAATATTTTTTGGAAAAGTGTATTTTTTGACATAACTTTTTAACAACCCCTGTATATTAAGTTTGACTTCATATTCAAATTCCTCGGAGAATTCTACACGCAAGTTTAGTTTTGAACCATCAATTTATCTTTAAAATTACCGAGAAAATATCGGGTTTATCACGTTAACTGGGACACCCTGTACCTTAAAATTGATGTTATGCTTTTATAGTAGACGTTTTTGAAAATTTTCGTAAAACACATCACAAGACTTACGGGTTGGATCCTGCACATTATTACACAGTTCCCTGCATGTAGGTACAGTAGCGTGCCGTGGATAAAAGGGCGGAGGGGGCGAGCTATTTTAAAGGCGCCAAAAAAAAACTCGTATTTTTTTTTTGTTTTAATAAAGTGAACAAAATATTGTATAATATTTTATGAGTTAGGTAAAGCTATAAACAAAAAAATAACACAGCCTACTTAACTAAAATAATAATCTTCTTGTTTTTACAGATTGATTGATTAATTTCGCTGCTTCTGATTCAATTACTAGTAATGATCAGCGCCGGTTTTAGCTTGACTACCTCCGGGGTTTAAAAAACGTGTTATATTTCCTCTCAATTTTTTACTTTTGCCCAAAAAACTAAACTTTTTAGTTGGGAAGTAGTCAGAAATTAAAAAAAAAAATTATAAATTAAATCTTAGTGGTACAAAATTGCGCCGCAGGCGAAAATTTTTCAAATATTCAAGGTCAAACAGTTTAAATTAACGAAAATAAATTCCAAGCAAAACATATTCTTGTTAACTAGTTTTTATTTTTTTTGTTCACGATGACTCGTAACATTTGTAGCCAAGAAGTCCTACTCAATCTTCTTTTATAGAGCAACTGTGACCAATAGAAATTTCGAAATTTGTTTTAGTTTAGTTTAGTTTAAAAATCATTGCTTTTTAAACCGGCTATACAAAAGAAAGCAGAGGTTACTAAAATGCGCCCTAGGCGAAAATTTTTAGAAATATAAAGCACAGATAGTTTAAAAGAGGTATAGGAAATTACAAAATCATAACAGTATAATGTATTTTTCGTGTTTTCTCAATGTAGGGTGCTTGAACACCCAAACCATATTACAGTCCTGGGCTAGTATGGGAAAAGCCAGGTCTCGTGGAATCGGTAGTTACCTACCTACAATTGACAATAATAAGTATATTTTCCAATAAATGTATCTATGTTACACATTATTACATGAAAATTTTCCAATTTATATTCAATCAATGAATCAATGTTGTATATTCTGCGTTTAAGATATTTTCACTTAGAAATTTTTATTTTCGTCCAAAAATCCAGGGGGGAGCAAAATCTTCAACGTACAGATGAATAAGATGATGAATAGGGGAACGTTTCAGATGTTATCTTTGCAGACTACGATCAAAATGAAGGTGTCGCGTCGTGAGTGACATAGCAACAAAATGTGTTTTATTTTTAGTTATTAGACCAACTATACCGCCTCCTAAAATTAACCGCCGGGCGCTATTAGTGCCCTAGCACCCCCCTAAAACCGGCGCTGGTAATGATAAGTTATTTGTCCTGAGTAATTGAACACCTTTGGAAATTCAAAATTTAGTTTAACCTGCTAACTGCTAAACGACCTTTCTGCTCCAGGGCAGTTGCAAAGGATGGTGGAAAATATTTTTAACAAAACAGTGAGGGCAGGAGAGCCAACGGTGAGCCAACTTGCGAGGTGAAGGTAACGACGACTCGAAGAGCGAGGAAAGACTGAAAGAGGGAAGCCAAGAGCGGCGTCGCAGCAAAGTAGTGAAGAAAGCAGCATTGCCAACCGTTCCTTTAAAGGAAATATTTGACCGGGGGTAACGGAAAAATAATACAAATAATAGACCATAATATCGTCGTGATTGTACGTTCAATTTTGCAATTGCACTAGAGCACAAAGGGCGGGTTAGGGCTGAGGGCGGGCGGGGGGGGGGCACAGGCCCCCCCGTGCCCCCCCTACGGCACGCTACTGTGTAGGTATTCTGCCAGGTGGAATAATGTACTGTACGCAGTAAAAAGTCATACTTTGTCGATGTGTGTTAAAATCGAAGACTCGAAAATAGGCGGGCGGCCCCCAGTGGCCGTTTGACGCGCGGTCGCCGCCGCAGGGCAGAGGAACGACAAGGGTCTACGGATACGGGCCACATACGGCACGCTACTGTGTAGGTATTCTGCCAGGTGGAATAATGTACTGTACGCAGTAAAAAGTCATACTTTGTCGATGTGTGTTAAAATCGAAGACTCGAAAATAGGCGGGCGGCCCCCAGTGGCCGTTTGACGCGCGGTCGCCGCCGCAGGGCAGAGGAACGACAAGGGTCTACGGATACGGACCACATACGGCACGCTACTGTGTAGGTATTCTGCCAGGTGGAATAATGTACTGTACGCAGTAAAAAGTCATACTTTGTCGATGTGTGTTAAAATCGAAGACTCGAAAATAGGCGGGCGGCCCCCAGTGGCCGTTTGACGCGCGGTCGCCGCCGCAGGGCAGAGGAACGACAAGGGTCTACGGATACGGGCCACATACGGCACGCTACTGTGTAGGTATTCTGCCAGGTGGAATAATGTACTGTACGCAGTAAAAAGTCATACTTTGTCGATGTGTGTTAAAATCGAAGACTCGAAAACAGGCGGGCGGCCCCCAGTGGCCGTTTGACGCGCGGTCGCCGCCGCAGGGCAGAGGAACGACAAGGGTCTACGGATACGGACCACATACGGCACGCTACTGTGTAGGTATTCTGCCAGGTGGAATAATGTACTGTACGCAGTAAAAAGTCATACTTTGTCGATGTGTGTTAAAATCGAAGACTCGAAAATAGGCGGGCGGCCCCCAGTGGCCGTTTGACGCGCGGTCGCCGCCGCAGGGCAGAGGAACGACAAGGGTCTACGGATACGGACCACATACGGCACGCTACTGTGTAGGTATTCTGCCAGGTGGAATAATGTACTGTACGCAGTAAAAAGTCATACTTTGTCGATGTGTGTTAAAATCGAAGACTCGAAAATAGGCGGGCGGCCCCCAGTGGCCGTTTGACGCGCGGTCGCCGCCGCAGGGCAGAGGAACGACAAGGGTCTACGGATACGGACCACATACGGCACGCTACTGTGTAGGTATTCTGCCAGGTGGAATAATGTACTGTACGCAGTAAAAAGTCATACTTTGTCGATGTGTGTTAAAATCGAAGACTCGAAAATAGGCGGGCGGCCCCCAGTGGCCGTTTGACGCGCGGTCGCCGCCGCAGGGCAGAGGAACGACAAGGGTCTACGGATACGGACCACATACGGCACGCTACTGTGTAGGTATTCTGCCAGGTGGAATAATGTACTGTACGCAGTAAAAAGTCATACTTTGTCGATGTGTGTTAAAATCGAAGACTCGAAAATAGGCGGGCGGCCCCCAGTGGCCGTTTGACGCGCGGTCGCCGCCGCAGGGCAGAGGAACGACAAGGGTCTACGGATACGGGCCACATACGGCACGCTACTGTGTAGGTATTCTGCCAGGTGGAATAATGTACTGTACGCAGTAAAAAGTCATACTTTGTCGATGTGTGTTAAAATCGAAGACTCGAAAACAGGCGGGCGGCCCCCAGTGGCCGTTTGACGCGCGGTCGCCGCCGCAGGGCAGAGGAACGACAAGGGTCTACGGATACGGACCACATACGGCACGCTACTGTGTAGGTATTCTGCCAGGTGGAATAATGTACTGTACGCAGTAAAAAGTCATACTTTGTCGATGTGTGTTAAAATCGAAGACTCGAAAATAGGCGGGCGGCCCCCAGTGGCCGTTTGACGCGCGGTCGCCGCCGCAGGGCAGAGGAACGACAAGGGTCTACGGATACGGACCACATACGGCACGCTACTGTGTAGGTATTCTGCCAGGTGGAATAATGTACTGTACGCAGTAAAAAGTCATACTTTGTCGATGTGTGTTAAAATCGAAGACTCGAAAACAGGCGGGCGGCCCCCAGTGGCCGTTTGACGCGCGGTCGCCGCCGCAGGGCAGAGGAACGACAAGGGTCTACGGATACGGACCACATACGGCACGCTACTGTGTAGGTATTCTGCCAGGTGGAATAATGTACTGTACGCAGTAAAAAGTCATACTTTGTCGATGTGTGTTAAAATCGAAGACTCGAAAACAGGCGGGCGGCCCCCAGTGGCCGTTTGACGCGCGGTCGCCGCCGCAGGGCAGAGGAACGACAAGGGTCTACGGATACGGACCACATACGGCACGCTACTGTGTAGGTATTCTGCCAGGTGGAATAATGTACTGTACGCAGTAAAAAGTCATACTTTGTCGATGTGTGTTAAAATCGAAGACTCGAAAACAGGCGGGCGGCCCCCAGTGGCCGTTTGACGCGCGGTCGCCGCCGCAGGGCAGAGGAACGACAAGGGTCTACGGATACGGACCACATACGGCACGCTACTGTGTAGGTATTCTGCCAGGTGGAATAATGTACTGTACGCAGTAAAAAGTCATACTTTGTCGATGTGTGTTAAAATCGAAGACTCGAAAATAGGCGGGCGGCCCCCAGTGGCCGTTTGACGCGCGGTCGCCGCCGCAGGGCAGAGGAACGACAAGGGTCTACGGATACGGACCACATACGGCACGCTACTGTGTAGGTATTCTGCCAGGTGGAATAATGTACTGTACGCAGTAAAAAGTCATACTTTGTCGATGTGTGTTAAAATCGAAGACTCGAAAATAGGCGGGCGGCCCCCAGTGGCCGTTTGACGCGCGGTCGCCGCCGCAGGGCAGAGGAACGACAAGGGTCTACGGATACGGACCACATACGGCACGCTACTGTGTAGGTATTCTGCCAGGTGGAATAATGTACTGTACGCAGTAAAAAGTCATACTTTGTCGATGTGTGTTAAAATCGAAGACTCGAAAATAGGCGGGCGGCCCCCAGTGGCCGTTTGACGCGCGGTCGCCGCCGCAGGGCAGAGGAACGACAAGGGTCTACGGATACGGACCACATACGGCACGCTACTGTGTAGGTATTCTGCCAGGTGGAATAATGTACTGTACGCAGTAAAAAGTCATACTTTGTCGATGTGTGTTAAAATCGAAGACTCGAAAATAGGCGGGCGGCCCCCAGTGGCCGTTTGACGCGCGGTCGCCGCCGCAGGGCAGAGGAACGACAAGGGTCTACGGATACGGACCACATACGGCACGCTACTGTGTAGGTATTCTGCCAGGTGGAATAATGTACTGTACGCAGTAAAAAGTCATACTTTGTCGATGTGTGTTAAAATCGAAGACTCGAAAATAGGCGGGCGGCCCCCAGTGGCCGTTTGACGCGCGGTCGCCGCCGCAGGGCAGAGGAACGACAAGGGTCTACGGATACGGACCACATACGGCACGCTACTGTGTAGGTATTCTGCCAGGTGGAATAATGTACTGTACGCAGTAAAAAGTCATACTTTGTCGATGTGTGTTAAAATCGAAGACTCGAAAATAGGCGGGCGGCCCCCAGTGGCCGTTTGACGCGCGGTCGCCGCCGCAGGGCAGAGGAACGACAAGGGTCTACGGATACGGGCCACATACGGCACGCTACTGTGTAGGTATTCTGCCAGGTGGAATAATGTACTGTACGCAGTAAAAAGTCATACTTTGTCGATGTGTGTTAAAATCGAAGACTCGAAAACAGGCGGGCGGCCCCCAGTGGCCGTTTGACGCGCGGTCGCCGCCGCAGGGCAGAGGAACGACAAGGGTCTACGGATACGGACCACATACGGCACGCTACTGTGTAGGTATTCTGCCAGGTGGAATAATGTACTGTACGCAGTAAAAAGTCATACTTTGTCGATGTGTGTTAAAATCGAAGACTCGAAAATAGGCGGGCGGCCCCCAGTGGCCGTTTGACGCGCGGTCGCCGCCGCAGGGCAGAGGAACGACAAGGGTCTACGGATACGGGCCACATACGGCACGCTACTGTGTAGGTATTCTGCCAGGTGGAATAATGTACTGTACGCAGTAAAAAGTCATACTTTGTCGATGTGTGTTAAAATCGAAGACTCGAAAATAGGCGGGCGGCCCCCAGTGGCCGTTTGACGCGCGGTCGCCGCCGCAGGGCAGAGGAACGACAAGGGTCTACGGATACGGACCACATACGGCACGCTACTGTGTAGGTATTCTGCCAGGTGGAATAATGTACTGTACGCAGTAAAAAGTCATACTTTGTCGATGTGTGTTAAAATCGAAGACTCGAAAATAGGCGGGCGGCCCCCAGTGGCCGTTTGACGCGCGGTCGCCGCCGCAGGGCAGAGGAACGACAAGGGTCTACGGATACGGGCCACATACGGCACGCTACTGTGTAGGTATTCTGCCAGGTGGAATAATGTACTGTACGCAGTAAAAAGTCATACTTTGTCGATGTGTGTTAAAATCGAAGACTCGAAAATAGGCGGGCGGCCCCCAGTGGCCGTTTGACGCGCGGTCGCCGCCGCAGGGCAGAGGAACGACAAGGGTCTACGGATACGGACCACATACGGCACGCTACTGTGTAGGTATTCTGCCAGGTGGAATAATGTACTGTACGCAGTAAAAAGTCATACTTTGTCGATGTGTGTTAAAATCGAAGACTCGAAAACAGGCGGGCGGCCCCCAGTGGCCGTTTGACGCGCGGTCGCCGCCGCAGGGCAGAGGAACGACAAGGGTCTACGGATACGGACCACATACGGCACGCTACTGTGTAGGTATTCTGCCAGGTGGAATAATGTACTGTACGCAGTAAAAAGTCATACTTTGTCGATGTGTGTTAAAATCGAAGACTCGAAAATAGGCGGGCGGCCCCCAGTGGCCGTTTGACGCGCGGTCGCCGCCGCAGGGCAGAGGAACGACAAGGGTCTACGGATACGGACCACATACGGCACGCTACTGTGTAGGTATTCTGCCAGGTGGAATAATGTACTGTACGCAGTAAAAAGTCATACTTTGTCGATGTGTGTTAAAATCGAAGACTCGAAAATAGGCGGGCGGCCCCCAGTGGCCGTTTGACGCGCGGTCGCCGCCGCAGGGCAGAGGAACGACAAGGGTCTACGGATACGGACCACATACGGCACGCTACTGTGTAGGTATTCTGCCAGGTGGAATAATGTACTGTACGCAGTAAAAAGTCATACTTTGTCGATGTGTGTTAAAATCGAAGACTCGAAAATAGGCGGGCGGCCCCCAGTGGCCGTTTGACGCGCGGTCGCCGCCGCAGGGCAGAGGAACGACAAGGGTCTACGGATACGGACCACATACGGCACGCTACTGTGTAGGTATTCTGCCAGGTGGAATAATGTACTGTACGCAGTAAAAAGTCATACTTTGTCGATGTGTGTTAAAATCGAAGACTCGAAAATAGGCGGGCGGCCCCCAGTGGCCGTTTGACGCGCGGTCGCCGCCGCAGGGCAGAGGAACGACAAGGGTCTACGGATACGGGCCACATACGGCACGCTACTGTGTAGGTATTCTGCCAGGTGGAATAATGTACTGTACGCAGTAAAAAGTCATACTTTGTCGATGTGTGTTAAAATCGAAGACTCGAAAATAGGCGGGCGGCCCCCAGTGGCCGTTTGACGCGCGGTCGCCGCCGCAGGGCAGAGGAACGACAAGGGTCTACGGATACGGACCACATATCGATTGGAAAGCTTCGCGCAGTCGCAATCGCTCCGTCGCGTGTCTCGATATCGACAGTGGTCTATCGTAAACAATTCACTGAGCGTAATCAGGTTACTTTTATAAAATATATTTGAATGTAGACTATATACATATAAAGTACAAATAACTATATAGGAAGATAGGTAGGTATATAGAAACTGTTAGGAAGAATGTATTATTTTAGCTTATACCTATTATACTGACACAAAATACTGATGTCTTTGGAAACTCTAGTAGACTCACCTAGGCGCGAGCATTTTTAGGCGGGATGGTTTCCAATTATTGATAAATTAGTTAATTTGTTTCAAAATTTGAACCAATGGCCACGATTCCACTAACAAATATTCGCCATTCGTATTGAAGCAGGTGAAATAGGCATATTACAAAATACAAATCATAAAGTAATGAGAAATTTTATTATAACTAGGCATTAGGTGTCTGATGTTATTAGTTTAAAATAAATAAAAGTCATAGGTACTTAACTAAAATTTATTATTTAAATGAAATACCTATCAGGTACAACTATATCAGTTTTCTTTTTGAGTACAGGCACTACTATTGTTACTACAGGGTCGGTTCCATAATAATTGAAGTGCTAACACATCCGCTTCGTGCTCATCTTGTCAAATGTGTCAAATAGATCCCAACTTTTACCTAATTTTTCACACTCCAAGAATATTGTTTAATAGATATAATAAACTATAAAGTACTGCGTTCTTTATTTAGTAGTGTAATTTAAAACTGGTCTTCTCTGTGGTTATTATTTAAAAAAACAGAAATAAAAATAGGTATCTACCTGGATGCTTTCTTTTTACGTGAGCTCGTTGGAGAGTTTGGAAAAGTTGATCTTGCATTCTCCACACCCAGTAATTCTAGGTGATTCTCCACAATCAGCCATTAGTAAAGTCCAGTAATTATTTCAATAATACCTAATCAAAATCACGGTCTCAGTCACGAAAATTCTTGTCTATGATATGATATTTTAACCAACACCGGCCCAAATACATAAAAACACAGGATAAACAATACCTCAACTAACTGTGATAAAAAGACAAAATTCACAAATCCATAAAACAACAAACACGCGACGGAACGATTGCGACTGCGCGAAGCTTTCCAATTGATATGTGGTCCGTATCCGTAGACCCTTGTGAGGAACGGAGGAGTCCTTGCGCACCGGGGGAAAGGCCGCGTATTTTATCGCATATCGGAACAGTTAGGAATGCGCACGTTTCTCGCCTTTTCGAGGGTCCGCCGCGGTAGCGCCAGCGCCGGCCGGCCGGCCGGTCCCGTCGAGTGCTAGCTACGACGGGGAGCAGCGAGGTTGCCAACCTAGTGGAATGTTCGTCAGACTAAAATTTAATGTTCTATCTAGCGAAGGATATTTTTGTGGCATATCAGGTCAACAATTGAAAAAATGTACACCAGCCGGGACTCGAACCCGGGACTCCCAACTGTGGCCGTAGACTAAGCTACCGGAGTATACGGGTCCCATCGGCCGGGTGCTAATTATTACAATTGATTATTAGTAAGTAGCGGTGAGATGTAGGAGACTTCGGCGTCTTCTACAACTACTACTTCCGCCTGGCGTAAATAAAACCACGTGTTCAATGACGTTCCGCGATTGGTCGGTAGGCTATAAAATTTCACCCGACTCGGCAACAGGGACGTACTCGATCGCAAAAGTGTAGTTATGCGGTTTTATCTTGTTCTTTTCGGCTATGCTATTTAGATGTAAACAATTGTAAAACTAAAATTAAATAAAGGTCGTGCCTCAAGGCGGGCCTGCCGAATATCTCAACGCACGTGCTCTTGTTTACGCCAGGCGTAAGAGTTTGCTCTATTTTAGTATAGAAGGTGTTAGAGAGTGGAGAGTAATCATTCACTATTGTTGGTTATGTAAAGTTCCTATTTATTTTTCTACCCACAAAATTCCACATATAGCTACTTAATGCAAGTATCGAACATGGAAATTCTCACCTACAATAATGTCAAGCCAAGAATATTAACAAATAAATATGAATTTTCAAAAATATCCTTCTTTATTAATAGGGGTGCAAAAATCCATCTTTCTTTACTAGTGATGAAAAGTTGTCATCTATAGGTACAGGGTGCCCGGAAATTATACGAGCAAAAACAAAGCACAAACAAGTAGGTACTTTTTGAGATACAGAGCGTTTTTTAAATGTCCGAACGGCAATTCATATTGCGGCCAAATTTGATTCACAATGTGAATAGTCTTTTAAAATGTCATAATTTCCAGGCCCCGAATTAACCAGTGGCGTAGATGTGGTTATCATACATTCATAAAAAAAATAGGTACTTATGGCCTAGGTAGCTTTTCGTTGCGTATAAGCACAGACTAACGAGTAATATATTTAGTCTGTGGTATAAGAAATGTATACAGGATGGTCCAAAAGTAATGGGATATACTATACGCCGCTTGCACGTGACGCGGCCCGGCGGTTTTAAGTTACCCAGCCGTCGCCGTCCGCTGTTTCGCGGCAAGCGAGACTTATCCTGACGTCACTCTATGATCACGCAAGGCCTACTATAAAGACAGGCCCTGGCGCACAAAAATCACGTGACCATCTTAGTCAGACGTTACATGTTATTTGTCACATAACTGAAAGCGGCAGCTTGGGTTTTGAGAAGTTTTCAATGTTTAAAGTGTTTTTAAACGTCTTAGCGTTGACTGACGTATTAATAAAGACTACCACGGCTGTCATGTTTGACAGTTCTCTGGCTCACCATGCGCTTCCCGGAGACAAAATACAATGCAAAATACATTGTTGACTAGAGGCGCCATCTACTTTCCAGGACATGAAACTATAGCCGTGAGAAGTCTTATTAATACGTCAGTCAACGGTCTTAGTTTATATTTTAGAAATAAGTTTGTGTCTAGTGCGCGTGTGTCCTGGCGGAGGGGAACCGCCCAGGTATTATTATGGCCTCTGGGTGGGAATCGTGCCGTCCAAGAGTATTGGTGCCGCTCGCACCGACGCGACGCGTGAGCGCTGTAATAAGGGGAATTGTCCCCCGAACCACAGAATAGGGAACCCGGAATGGACTATTATGGACATGGACATGGGACAGTATTAGTATTGGACAGTGGAGCCTGAGACACAGAGGGGTGAACGGGAGATCCGCGAGTTCAGATGGTCCGGGTGACTGGAAGCCGTTTCCGTTGACCACGTTCGGGTTTTGTGTATTTATTGTATTCACCATTCACCTTGTGCGAAATAAATCAGTGTTGTCGTTACTCGAGAATTTTCGTTGTCGACCCACGCCCTGATATGGTTTCTATTCGGTCTTTCACGCTGCCGATCAACTGAGACCTCGTCAATATTTACAGTATACCTGAGGTTAGTTTTCATTTTTATTTCGTAAAAAATAACCTAAATACCAAATATTGGGTCTGTTTATATTATATTTATACATATTACAAAAGCCAGGAAGAAAGTGTCGCCATAACAAACATTTGTTTTGCCTCGGGATGAAAATTTCCGCCAAAAATGGATTCGTCAAATCCCAACTGAGATTTAATTTGTAAAAAACCCTTACCCAAGTATGTGTGGCTAACACATTTTCAAGAAAGTGAAACAATAATTAAAGTGGACAAATGTGTTGTGGGAGGAAAATACCTATAGACACAGACTAACGAGTAATAGCTATTTATTCTGTGCTATAGAGAATATCGCCTAAGCTAAAGGAAGGTGATGTCCCAACAATTTTTGAGAATGTGCCAAAATATTGTGAGTGCAGTGCCGTTTAACTCTCAGCTTAAAACAGCTGAGGCAAGTTGAAATTTTTGAAAAAAACAATTAGAGAAAGCTTGGATGCACAAAACCAATAATGTATAATAGATGAAAGAAAACTCGCTAAATTGTAACGAAATATGTTTTTTCTACTTATCTCCAAAAATGCCTTTCATTATATAGAACTAAGTTGGTCACGTGACTACGCGATTATGCGTTAGCGCCGTGGCCTGTCTTTATCGTTGGCCTCGATGATCACGTAGGCAGCACGCAGAGCGGTTTGTTTACGTTAATGTTATATTGGGAAAGATATAGTGCGGTTTAAATATTTTTTTGGAAATCTATTTAAATGGCTTGAAAATCTGACGATTCGCAGAGTTGGCAACCGTGGGTAGAAGTGGTAGAACGGCCGGAGGGCCGCAGGAACGCCGCGTGGCCGGCGTGACCGACGATACTGGCCGCGGCGGTGCGGCGGCACCTGCGACAGTTACGTAACCGAGATGCAACCGAAGCAACCGACGATCGTGCCTTGCCACTTTGAATTATCGGTCAGCGGTCAGTTGTATCGGAATTACAAAACTCAGGATAGACACCTTGCACTCAATGGCAACGGCCTTCTATTGATGACCGACGGAGCGGCACACCTGACACCACGACAATGTTCAGAAATTTAAAATCGTTATGGCGTCAAACCTGGACCTGGACCGGCACTATATCTTAAAGACCCGAGCATGACGTCATATTTCATTGTCGTTTACGGACTGGGGTGGTGCCACTCGACGAAAAAAATGGCGACTTATTATAGGTTATAAGGGGGTATTCTGTGGTTATTGGTGTTTAAAATGTCCCAAATTTTAAATATCCAGCTTTATTACGATTTACCTTCTTTTTACGGTAACGAATTGTCTTTGCGTCCAGTATTTGACAGTTTTGTCCTATTAACACAAATTTTATAGGTAGATTTGTGTGCGATAACATTAAATTTCCATGCACATGACGAAAATGGTTTGCACACTGCACAGACCATTAGGTGAATTGCAGAAGAATAAATACTATTTTGGAATCATGTGGGACGGGATGATCTGATGAAAATTTTATTTATAGCTCCAAACGAACCAATAGCAGTCCTCCATATAAAGAAGAAACTGAAAAATCTAATGTGTTTTATGCTTACTTACACTACAACTAGCCATGGACTTCATTTCAAATCAAAAGGTACCAGATACTCTTGCTTGCTTTTTAGACTCGCTTTTCTTAAGAAAATGTATGAAAATATAATATGTGAACTTGTCAAATTAGAGGGACATAACAAACAAATATTTTATTTTATTTTGGATATTAAATTCGTCGTAACAGACACATTTTCATGTTTTTATTTTATAAAAGACATGGACTTCATTTCAAATCAAAAGGTACCAGATATTCTTGCTCGCTTTTTAGACTCGCTTTTCTTAAGAAAATGTATGAAAATATGATATGTGAACTTGTCAAATTAGAGGGACATAACAAACAAATATTTTATTTTATTTTGGATATTAAATTAGTCGTAACAGACACATTTTCATGTTTTTATTTTATAAAAGATTTTGCAACAATGGTGTTTTAACATTAAACCACCGTGTAAATTTGATTCGTCGTGTGGCACTAGTGGCGATCGCTTGAAGCAGCGCTATGCACAGGTCTTTTTAGTGTTGGTCGACGAAAAAAATATTATAGGGGGGTATTCTGTGATTATTGTCAGTTACTGACGTTTAAAATGTCCCAAATTTAAAATATCCATCTTTATTACGATTTAACAACTTTTTTACGGTAAAGAATTGTCTTTGCGTTCAGTATTTAGCAGTTTTATCCTATTAACACAGCTTTTATAGGTAGATTTGTTTGTGATAACATGAAATTTCCATGCACATGAAGAAAATGGTATCCACACTGCACAGACCATTAGAGGAATTGCAGAAGAATAAACACTATTTTGGAATTATGGGATAACCTGATCAACTAGCTGAAGAAGCGAAAATTCTAGATATTATTTTGGAAAAGTGCTTTGTAACGTATGCAAGAATGAAAATAGAAAATTTTGTTTATAGCTCCAAAGCGAACCAATAGTCCTCCGTATAAAGAAGAAACTGAAAAATCTAATGCGTTTTATGTTTACTTACACTACAACTAGCCATGGACTTCATTTCAAACCAAAAGGTACCACATACTCTGGCTTGCTTTTTAGACTCGCTTTTCTTAAGAAAATGTATGGAAATATGCCATGTGAACTAAGAAGGAGGTTAGAAAGATAACAACATGGCTACCGAAAGAATGCCGAACTGAGAACTGAATTACCAAATTATAATAATAATTATTGTTACGCCATCCTATACAAATTCTTTGAAATTCTCCAGAGTATTTTCTGGTTTATATGAACGGTATGTACACACGCATACGGTTGGCATAAATTTTTCTTGCACATTTTATTTTTGGAAGTAGGAAGCGCGTGCAATGAACACCAGATGTTCCTGCAGCGCTAATTAAAATAAACATGTGCATCCCAAGCTTTAAACACGAAGAGATTGCGCGCTTGCACACTTTCAGTCAACACACAATGTTGCTCCTCATAATAAATACCTAATGTTTAAACGGTGCCACAAAAATTAATAATACCGGTATTTTTAGATATACGCGTGTCGAGATATTGATGTGTTTTGAATTGAATACGTGTGTCTGTATGGAGATGAGTCAAATCTTCAATTTTTAAAATTGGGTGCCTAATATGAGATAGTCTCATATCCAGGTTTAACAGAAACACTACTTTATTTCGCATAAACTTTAAAAGAATATCAAATTAACCTAGTATACAACAATTTAGTTACATAACACTTGACACACTTAACATAGGTTCCTAATATTAGTTACATAACACTTGACACACTTAACATAGGTTCCTAATATGAGACAGTCTCATATTAATGTTTAACAAAAATACTACTTACCACAAAATACTTTTTATTTCAAAAACATTAAATTAATATCAGCTTAACACAATATACAACTCTTTAATTATATAACACTTGACATTCTATTCAAATTATTAGTAATCTAAATTGGATGAAGCGATATATATCATATTAGGAACACTGGGGTGTCTCATATTAGGAATGCGATATACATATCATAGAATTTTTTGCCATCGTTAACAAATGTTGTTAAATGCCTTATATAAACTACTCTAATTATAAAATAACTTTTATTCAATACAACAAGCTACAAAAATATATTAAACACTTACCACGTTATTCAGAATTACACGGTAACCGAAGCTCTTTAAAAGTTGAAATTGTCACAAAATCCCCGTCTATGTCGATTTGTAAGAACCGTTTAAGACAGTGGATATACTCAAATTATATTAAGAAGTCCTTACTGGGACTGTCAATTGGTAATTTCGATATCCTAAGTTGGCATCAATGCAGCAAAAAATGCAACCGGGTCATAAGTTCAGGTCAGTAACTAGCCCATTTGCACTAATAACACGAAAAGTAACACGAACAAGAACAACACAGATGATGGTAAAACTCACAAAACGTAGAAAGCCCGCGAATATTTTCATTGTCGAATGTTTGAACCAGTTTGAACGATCTGGAAAACCTTCATTGTCACTTTGACACACCGAAGTTAAATTTGCCTGAGTCTGCCCATAGACGCTGCCAAAAGCAGCTGATTATTACGAAATACCAAAATGAAAAGTGTTTCCATGACGTTTGAAATTAATATTAAAATGAGTTGTAGTCATAGTTATTGTTATTTATAGAGGTATAATCGTGATTGCAATAGGGTTTTTATTTTATTATGCTCTTTTTTCGTATCACTTGGGTAACTTTTCACATCATAAATCAAAGAGTGACGTCATTAACTGGTTGCGACACATATACCAATGTTATACCCATGGTTAACAGAAAATTCCTAGGGATTTTGTGGAGAATGTCATCTGACAAAATCGCGACTTCTTACAGTAATCGGGGTATACTCGACACCCCCAGAACTGATATTCATAATCTTGTAATCATACCTAGAATGTAAGAATTAATTTGCTGGCGTTTAACTGTCTAGTACGGTAATCATTAATAGTTATTTTGTTTTAATTTGTAAATACATACTTGCTTGTCTGCCATTAACTATATTATCCATATTTTATAAACATGAAATTTTATATTGTTATTTATATGTTATTGTACTTAATTAAAGAAAATGTAAGCCTCAGACAAGGTTTTTACCTTTTGAGGACCTACAATGTTTATATCCAGTTATAAATTACTTACTTGCCACTTTTCATACGTTTCTAGCTTAATATTTGTCATCCATTGTTTGTTAAGTTGGGGTTGAAATAAACATTATTATATTATTATTATTATTGTGCACGTACGGTTGAAGTAAACAATGCCGTTCTTAACCTAAAAATTTAGATGAGCTAGACACTGCACTACCAGCTAGATGGAGACTCTTACTTTAGGAGTTAGTTAGTTAGCCTCAAAACCAGTCCCAATGGAAAGATGTAAAATTCACCTCTACGTCAACAATATTGTATTATAGTTGTTTTCCTGATATTGTTCTTATCTAATTCATAATTTTGTTTATCGTAATATATATTTTTTAATTTTTTTTCAGGCAAGTCGATCCATTGCTCGCAGTGGATACTTGTTCGTTGCTCCTGATTGGGACTTCTCTGTGCCACTTAACAGAACCAAGGTAAGTGCCCACAAAGTGAAAAATGCAGACAGAAATATTCCTAAAACCTTTACTTTTACTTGTCAGCTCTCGTAATACAGGAATAGTAACTTTATAATATAAGACTAGAATGTGCAAAACATCATGAATTGTAATATCAAGATCAAGGCTGTTTAGTTTATACTGCAACAAAATAACATGGAATTTTTTACATAATCCTGTGCAAATTTCTTCGAATGTCTGGTTTTCCGTTTAGGTACGAAGACTTGTTTATTATAACGTCTACGTATATTAATTACGACATTATACAGAACATTTCTGAATGAATTATGACGGTGTTCAATGAGCCTTTTAAATTTCAAACCCATTTATCTATTTTTATGGTTGTCCCATTCAAGGCCGATCTTTTATCAGCTGCTATGAATATGTTCTTCAACGTTTATCGTACATAAAAATCAAGTTATTTACACATGCATTCATAAATATTTAAACCCCAAGCGTTTCAAGCACACCTGTACCATTATCTCTCGTATCGTCAATCGTAATTTCTGTTTGCGCCATGATGCTGAACGATTCGTAAGAATAAAAGAGCACACTTAAAAATAGGAGAAGAATACCAAGGACTCTTGGTGATTCATAGAGGTTGGGCTAAAATCTTTCACATGATGCTACTCAATCCAAAATGTTTACTGAATGTTCTCTTCGAATTTAGAAGATAAGAACCAGACTAAAACAAATTAAATCTTATAGCAATTCGCCCGTATTGTAATACCGTTTCTCCAATATGAAATCGATTCAGGGAATCTAGAATTAGAATCTCAAATAAGCCGTAATGTACCCGCTTGATATTCTGATAAGGAGGTAGGTATCTGGCCTGCCAAAATGAATAACCCATGAATTGCTCAACTTTACAAACAACATAAATATAATTTTAATACAGATAGGTAGGTATGTGATTTAATGCTTGGACTTTAGTTTATGGAATACTATTTCTCTGAATTTGCTATTACCTACTGCATGCCGTTTAGAAGTGTTCTCTTAACTTTTGTTATAAATTTGAGAAAGTAAGTAGGAGTTATTAACGTATCAAGGTACCAAAAATGTACAGGGTGATTCAGTTTTAATCTGCAACACTTCAACAGGTGATAGAAAACCAAAAAATTACCGCACTTTCTTCTATAAACTATATCATTTTAAGGCCTTATAAAAAAGTTAGAGAGTGTTAAAGTTGCAAGAAATATGTGGAATTTATTGAATATTTTACAAACTAGTTGAGATATTTAAGTCATATTTGGTACACGTTATAACAGCATGGGTTAGCATAAAACCTGTTAATATCAAACATCTTGAACAACCAGTGGCGTAGAAATGGGTAATTAGTATAATTTATTTAAAAAAAAATAGAACCACCTTGTATAGCAATAAAATGTATTCAAATTCTTATGTAAATTTTTATTGTAAACAAAAACGTTCTCTTAGCATTTTTTCATATGTGTCATGGTTTCATGGCAAATTTGATTTTTTCGTATTATTTCGGGGTACCTACTTCTGAAAAATTAACTTAAAACTTTTCTCCATATGTAACACTCAAAGTAGCAAAAAATGTGTTTTTTACTTTAAATACAGTAACTTTTCCCAATAAACTTACCCATTCAAGGTTTTACTTTTCAAAATACAGAGCGTAACATTAATTGTATCTTCCTTAAATGTTTTAGACCCTGTATCTTCAAAAGTATAGCCTTAAATAGGTAAGTTTATTAAAAAAAAGTTACTTTATTTCAAGTAGCAAACACATTATTTCTACTTTAAGTGTTACTTATGGAGCAAATTTTTTAGATAATTTTTCAGAAGTACCCCGAAATATTAAGAAAAAATCAAATTTTCTATGAAACCATGACACATATGAAAAAAATGCTAAGAGAACGTTTTTTTTTACAATAAAAATTTACATAAGAATTTGAATACATTTTATTGCTATACAAGGTGGTTCTATTTTTTTTCTAAAATAAATTATACTAATTACCCATTTCTACGCCACTGGTTGTTCAAGATGTTTGATATTAAAAGGTTTTATGCTAACCCATGCCGTTATAACGTGTACCAAATATGACTTAAATATCTCAACTAGTTTGTAAAATATTCAATAAATTCCACATATTTCTTGCAACTTTAACACCCTGTAACTTTTTTATAAGGCCTTAAAATGATATAGTTTATAGAAGAAAGTGCGGTTATTTTTTGGTTTTCTATCACCTGTTGAAGTGTTGCAGATTAAAACTGAATCACCCTGTATATTTTGATAAATTTCCGTTCTATGGATTGCAAGCATTGAGTTAACCTTAATTATTAATCCTATGAGTATATTAATTTTCATTCCACAGAACTTACAAATAATTTATTTTTCTTGAAATCGGCAGATAAGTGTCCCAAAATCGTCATTAAAAGCTCAGAAATCGGCACTGAAGTAGCCCATTATTGTCCGATTTTTTCAATAAGTAGGCCTTGGCGAGATGTAAACATCAAACGTCAGACGCGGAGCCATCGCCCGTCAATAGTGACCATATATTCAAAACCCGGCCAATAAAGGACCATTTAACTTGTACACATTGCGAAATTGTTACCTATAGCAGCGCCATCCTTCAGTATAAATATTTTAGTAGGTTTGAATATCAATAGATTTGTTATGGAGGCTGCACAACAAGCAGTGTCTGGTTTTTCTGTTCGAAGGCGCCGTGTCTTGTCATACTTGACCTAGGTAGAGCGATCGTCAAAGTCAAGCAACGCCGCGCGCAGTTGGTTCATGAACGGGTGATCCCGTATGATCATTTTCTTGCCTAGTAAAACATTTTTTTTTCGATTTCAAATAAACATAATATGTACCTCGGCACTGAAATTATTTTTATGGCTCGTGGTTTATTTGCCTCTGCCAGAGGTCTCCGCAACTAAATTCCACATGAGTCATAAAAATTTGAACTTCAGTGCCTTGGTACATATAGATAACTATTTTCCCGATGATTACGCTTTCGTCGCAGTGGGTCTTTTCCACACTTTTTACTTATCATACAAACCAGTGTATGCCAACTCGCCATGACCAACTTGATAACAAAAATAGTTCAATTTCAAAATATTGCAAAGTTCAGGAATATGAAAACAGGACATATTTTGTACCTCGAGTGTGCGTTTATTCTGATAATATTCCCATCGGAACCTCTCATCCGAGACGCTTTTCCAACCAAGGACACTTCCAGTTTTCGGCCAGATCGTTTCGCCGTTCACACATGGTCGCTCCGATCCGATCACCACGGCCGCTAAATCCCAAATCCGTTCGAATTAAAGGGAAACTTTCGGTTTCTTCAATTGCCGGGTGCCGGCTCGTGTGTAGCTTAGCTGAATGCGGTGACCGACGCGACCGCACTTGAAAAATCCGACAATGGGAAATTTACGGCCTTTTCTCTTTTGATTTATATCGCGACTATTATTAAGAGAAACAGTGCGTTGTGGCTAGCCCACCGTGGATGAGAAACGGCCAATTCGACGACGAATATTGTCGAAAAGATGTGGGTTAGGTTAGGAGCGCTTGCCGCTATTCCAGAAAAGGTAAAGTCAACTTTCTGAGGAAAACAATCTCCAATTAATATACTTCGTTCGTATTAACCAGACCAAAAGTAATATGGACACTTCGTTCTTGCGGCGTTGTTTTCAACCAGCATGTACAGGGTGTCTCATTAATAATGGGACAGCAACTGAGATACCGCGGGCATTATAGTTCATTTTTTGAAATTTTATTGTGGCAATATCCTCCAAAATAGTCAAGTTGCTACTGTGTTTTCGTAGATGGAGGATAAGCTGAAAAGGCCATAGTTTGTACGTATCTCACAGATGGCGCCACTTGCGCTATTATTGGATCGTGCTTTTACTTGTAATGTTATACATATATTTGATCTTGCAGGTTCATCA
Organism: Pseudeuparius sepicola; assembly: GCA_963920635.1. NCBI lineage: Eukaryota > Metazoa > Arthropoda > Insecta > Coleoptera > Anthribidae > Pseudeuparius > Pseudeuparius sepicola. Next base: position 13,575,361 of record OY987299.1, read on the forward strand.
TTTTAGTGCATCTTTTTCTATACAATACAAAATTAAAACTTTCCTCAATGGATGCCACTTTTTTAACGTTTGTAAAACACCCTTCTGTTAGTTATTTCAAACGAAAATGAAAACTAGGTGCATAGCGTCAGTAATAATTGCTGAATATATAGACCGTCAGATAGTGACAGATTTTCCTAACTGATGTTCTCATTTATGCCTTGGAGAGAGTTGAAAGGTAAATCCATGCTGAGTCGGAAAATATTAATTTTAAGTTTGGCCCCCGGGGAAAACATGGAAAATTCGATTTTTCAAAACAGAAAAAAGGTACCTACTAATTCTCACTTATGCGATGTTCACCGTATGATTTCTTATACTATTTCGACCTCGAAAACCCAAAGGCATAAGCGTGTGGAAAAAGGGTTGAATTAAGGGTTTGGCAGATCACACAAAAAATGACTTGGTTTACTGACTCCGTCAGTTATGCCGTTCGAAATTATGAAAACTTATATCCTCACTAGCCCAAAAATTGATTGGCAGAAGTGACGCGTGGGGAAAATGCACTTTTGGGTCGGAAAATAAGTCGGAAAATTTTTTTTGCGTCAACTGATGTTGTCAGGGAAAAAATTAATAGCAATAAAATTTTCTATAGTTTCAGAGGCATAAGTGCAGAAATCAGTTGACGAAAAGAACAATTTTTCCGAGTTATTTTCCGACCCAAAAGTGCATTTTTCCCCACGCGTCACTTTTGCCAATAAATTTTTGGTCTAGTGAGGATATAAATTTTTATCATTTCGAACGGCAAAACTGACGGAGTCAGTAAACCAAGTCATTTTTGGTGTGATCTGCCAAACCCTTAATTCAACCCTTTTTCCACACGCTACACTTATGCCTTTGGGTTTTCGAGGTCGGAATAGTATAAGAAATCATACGGTGAACATGGCATAAGTGAGAATTAGTACCTTTTTTTCGGTTTTGAAAAATTGAATTTTCCATATGTATGTTTTCCCCGGGGGCCAAACTTAAAATTACTATTTTCCGACTCAGCATCGATTTACGTTTCAACCCTCTCCAAGGCATAAATGAGAAAATCAGTAAGGAAAATCTGTCACTGTCTGACGGTCTAATAGCCCAATTTTCAATACCCACGTAGTACAACTACTGTTACAGATACGAAATTGGCTCAAACGTGACATCGAAATCTAAACCGATCGAATTCCTTCCTCCATATCGGAATGGATTTAGAGTATGACTGTCCGTTTTATTAACTTAATGTCAAGGGAACAATTACGATTATGATGGCCGCTACGCATCGCTTTTCACCATTGACATTGTTCCCGTTAAGTGCCTCGGCATCTAGAGCACAGACGTACACCTTCATCAATTATTCATAATTCATAAAACCGTAGCGAAATGGTGCTTCGCCGAATATGGCGGTAATTTGCATAGTTTTGACACTGAATATTGATATACTTGGCGCGGCTCTTTGATCCTGGCGACTCGAAGGCTTTCCCCACAGGAAGCGCTCCGTTCCCATCGCCTTCGCCATTATCTCTGGACTATAGATGAACTGCGTCTTGCATGTACTTCAGCGGGGACGAAAGGCCAGGGCCGTATTCGGCAAGTGAACTTTCTCTGGTTATACATTCGGTGGTTTTGGTGAACTTTTCTTTTAGTCTGAAAAATGTAGAAACAAACATTGAAAAGATAAAAGCAGATTTTACCCAAATACTTTCACCCGACGAGAATAACGATGATGTTTTTGAAGACGCGTCTCAGTATTCTCCTAGCGTCCTTAAGGACTACTTAGAAGCATATCCGCCAATAACTCGATCACACATTAAAAAAATTATTGCATCAGATTCGCCCCAAATTGACAATGTTTACGGACTCAAGTATAGCGCAATCGATTCAAAATGTACTTTGGGAACAGAAGCTTTAGATTTCGATAGAAAAACGTCGGGGTGATAAAAGATATAAAGGTAGGTCCAAAGGACTTTTTCAATTGATTTTTTATAACGAACCTCGATTCACTGAAGAGGATTATAGAAATTACAATAAAATCCTGATTCAAACGTCGGTGTATCTGAACAGCGCGGGGAAATTAAGAGAGGTACAGGTCAATTAATAAAACCGGAAGAATCTACGAGTAGAACGCGTTTACAAGAGGGGGAGCCCGGCAAAAGTATTCATCTCACTTATAACGAAAAACCAGTGGAGTCCATGTTTTGGGACGACGTCAACGAATTAGTTGACAGATTGCAATTACTGGTGGCATCCAAAAACGCCGGCAACACCTCCCACGATAATGAAATCGTCGCCATTATAAACGAACTGAAAGAAGCTAAAGTTATCAGATAACTTAGTGGCACTAGAGAACAAAAATGTTCTTCCAGTAGGTACTTTTCTTTCTATCCATTTCCACATTCACTTTTTACACCAGAACGGTTTCCACGCAAATGATGTAAAATGCCCCGCCACGCAGCCCGACGAAAGCATTCTTTATTTTTTTTCCGCTTTATGCTAACTGAGCAAAACAAATAATACAAATATCGGCGAGCCACTCGTTCGGAAGCTGATTATTCCTAGAAAGTTATTACAAGAACGGCAGAACGTGGCACACGAGCAGGTTTTTGCTTGGGCGCAAGGACCGAGCCTAATTACATAATTAAATTCTTTAAAGTCGAACGGCCTAACAATTTTCTTCGTTCATAATAATTGGCGATCGTTAGAGTATAAATAGTGTAGATATGAAATTGTCGGATGGTTAGAACGTTTTTAGTTTTTACTTATATCTTTACAAAAAAAATATTCTCAGTTTCTGTCATAGAAAACTTAGTTCCGTAAAAAGAGGCAGCTATATAGAGCTCGTCGAAGACTTTATCGTAGGCTCAAATTGAATTTTTCTATTGCAAATTGTAGATGCAGCTGCGGTCGAAAGAAATTTTTCGTTCGCAGTTACCTTGAAAAGTGTTACATCCGAATTTTCTTTCAATTTGAAGCACATTTTGTGCTATAAACGAATTTTGATAAATAAGCAGTTGTTTAGTTATCGCCTTTTAAAGTTGGCAGTGCATGCATGTGGAAAATCTGTAGTAGACAATCGTAAGATTCTTTCTAAAACGATAAACTAATATTCTGAGTAGTTCCTGCAACTAGAGTTGTTTTGTCATTTGAAATGTGCAGGGTGTCCCAAGGGACAATCCCACCCCCTTAAGTTTTTGAGATACAAAAAACTTTTCAAACAAAACTTGTAGCTTATTATAAACAGTTTTTTATTACCTTTGCTATGAATATACCTGTTTTTAATGGGAACACCCAATATGTTTTTAGTTGTTTGAAATCTACTCCTCATTGCGATTAAAATGGTGTAAAACGGTATCTATATAAGATTATTTCTTATCGTTTTGATTTAATTTTCAAAAAATTTATATTTTATAAAATTTATTTGTGGTGCAAACAGATCCATTTAATTTTTTTATTTGGGTTTTTCGACTCCAAACTGATTAAAAGACAACTTTTTCAAGTTGCCTGGAAAATTCATAAATTCTTAACAGTAAATGAACGAAACTTTAAACGGTTAACTCAAAAAATAACTTCTACAAATTTATTTTCTGAGCTTTCTTAGAATAAATCTTCCTCCTTTCTCAAAGATCATGTCACGTCAAAGTGAAATGACGGATTAATAAATTTCAGATTAAAATGTCATGACAACAGAAAGAATAGCCTAGCCACCTGTCTGATATTGTACCCTGTGTTCTATCTAATTATCTATACTAATTTCTCTTTGAATAACTGGCAATATTATTTTACTGAATTCCACTGAACATTCGGCAACCCAATTGTCCGTATTTCGTAGAATAAATGCCGATTCTTTAATTTTTCGTCTATTTCCTACTTCTTCTTTGAGAATCGGTTTGGACCTATCCCACAAAATCTTATGATTGTTATTAAGAGTGTTCACATATTTTTGACTTCGAAATTTGATTGTGCCTGATATAATTTTTGTGTTCTTTTAAGCGAACATTAGGCCTACAAGTCTCCCCAACATAGAACTTTTCACATTCACAAGGAATTTTATAAATGCAATTTTTTGAACTCTGTACCTGGTTTTGTTTTAACTAGCATTGATCTTAATATATTTTTGTTATTTTCTTAGCAATCCTGAAAGACTTGCTAAACAAATTCAATAGGATAACTATTCTTCTCAAGAACATATTTTATATGTTTAATTTCCTCCTAAAATTTTGTGTTATTAGAACAAATAGTTCTAGCCCTGTCATACAAACTTTTAATTACTCCTTTTTTAACACTAATATGATGATTGGAGTTGAAATGGAGATATCTATTAGTATGTGTTGGTTTTTAGTTGTTTATTTTTTTATAGGTACTAAACCTATTTAATTTTGATTTGTGGATTTCTTTCGACCGCAGCGCCACCTACAATTTGCAATAGAAAAATTCAATTTGAGCCTACAAATAAAGTCTTCAACGAGCTCTACCAACCTTTTTACGTTTACGGAGCTAAAATATCTCATTTGGTTGCTGAGAGATGACACACTTTGAGGAGCAATAGAATTTAGTAGACAATTTTTTGACGTGCGGCTTAATTATTAAAAACTGGAAAGCTCTAATACAGAAGATGGCCGATGAAAATGAGGCACCTCCAAAGACATATAAGTTGTCTTTTATATGTCTTTGGGCACCTCCAACGTGTATTCCTCCTCCGCATGACTAAAAAATGAAATAAGACGATAGTTTACTAATTTAACGTTCACTTTATATTTAAACATCCGGTATATACAGGGTGAGTTTTTTTCGATGCCCACGATGAGGATCTCGGAAACTAGCAGAGCTAGAACAAAGGTTAAATGGGGAAAGAATTGCAGTTTTGAACGCTCAATCTAATGCCCTTTTTGGATTTTTAAAAAAGTTCATGGCTCACTAGATATTTTGAAAAGAGTATTTTTTTTAATTTCATCAGATCTCTGTAGCTCCGTTAGTTCTGATTATACAGAAAAACTGTAGAGACAAAAATTGTAGATATTGGGCTTAATAAGATAACCTAATCCAATTTTTTATATTGTTTGTGCTTTTTGAGATATGACATAAACTTGTGTTTTTTTAAAGATATAATACACGGCATAGTTATTATAAAAAATAAAAGAGCTATGGCTAATTTTCTGTTTTTTTTTTTAATTTTTCACATAGTCAGCCATGGAATATTTTCATAATTACGTTCTATTTTATAATTAGACATACTTCAAACTTTCTAATATTTTGTTTTTAGCTGGTAACAAAATAAAACAAAAATAAAAAAACTCAAATTCAAATTATTATTATTTTAGAAGGTCACCTTTTAAAATAAAAAAGGTGTTCAAACAATCCACCATCATTATTTATGCAAATATTGTATCTTTTTAAAACTGAATTTGTCGCCTTTCTTAGAGAGCGCCTGTCAATACTGGCAATTGCTTCTAAAACAGCTGCTCTTAATTCAACAATTGCCTCATACTTTATTTTGTACTGTTCCCCACAAAAAGAAATCCAAAACAGACAAATCGGGGGATCGGGGCTGCCAGGAAATAGGTATATTTCTCCCTAGCCAACTATTTGGATAGAGCCTCGGATAGAGCTGACCTAGGTAATTTCTTACGGGCAAATAATTATGGAGCTCTACCATGATAATTTTTGTTTCATTTTGTTACCAGCTTAAAATAAAATATTTGGAAGTTTGGAGTATGTATGTCTTATTATAAAATAAATTAAAAGTAAAAAAATATTTTTAAAAAAAGCTTTTATTTAAATGCGCTAAAAAGAATAAAATAATCTTTTCTTTTAAAACTTTTACTATCAACTTATAACGTCATTCCACAATTTATATGATATAAAAGCTTGTCGCGAGATTTAAGTAGTGGTATTTACTTAGTTTGAAAACTTAAATCTCGCGACAAGCTTTTATATCATATAAATTGTGGAATGACGTTATAAGTTGATAGTAAAAGTTTTAAAAGAAAAGATTATTTTATTCTTTTTAGCGCATTTAAATAAAAGCTTTTTTTAAAAATATTTTTTTACTTTTAATTTATTTTGTAATTTTTAGTTTGGCCAGGTGTCTGAGTCTATTCATCTCAGTTAACGCATCATTGTTGCAAGGTCGTTTGCCGGTTAGTTTAGAACAGTCTAGCTCTTCAATGAGGAGACCTTCTAATGATCTAACCCTACTTAAGGCCACGTATGCTTGACCAGGCGCGAAGAGCTTGGAGCCTAAATATACAACGAGACAGGTTGCAGACCAATGCTGTTGACGCCTATCTCACCAAACTACACAAGTCAAAGTTAACTAGTCCGCCATCTTGGGTGTTCCGCCATGTTGGATTTAGAATGACGTCACACATATAATCATGCATTGTCATCCAAATTAAACGTGTGTACAAAATTTCAGCTCGATCGGTTGAAATTTAACTAGTCCGCCATCTTGAGTGTTCCGCCATGTTGGATTTAGAATGACGTCACACATATAATCATGCATTGTCATCCAAATTAAACGTGTGTACAAAATTTCAGCTCGATCGGTTGAAATTTAACTAGTCCGCCATCTTGAGTGTTCCGCCATGTTGGATTTAGAATGACGTCACACATATAATCATGCATTGTCATCCAAATTAAACGTGTGTACAAAATTTCAGCTCGATCGGTTGAAATTTAACTAGTCCGCCATCTTGGGTGATCCGCCATGTTGGATTTAGAATGACGTCACACATATAATCATGCATTGTCATCCAAATTAAACGTGTGTACAAAATTTCAGCTCGATCGGTTGAAGATATCTGCTTCAAAATTGAGTTGCAAGATTCCACCCGAACAAATTACATACATACATACATACATACATACATTGCAAGTTAAATAAAAGCTTTTAATAGAACGTAATTATGAAAATATTCCATGGCTGACTGTGTGAAAATTTAAAAAAATCAGAAAATTAACCATAGCTCTTTTATTTTTTATAATATCTATGCGGAGTATTATATCTTTGGAAATCCCAAAAAATGGCCGATTTTATAAGGCTACAGCCAACTATGAATTACATTTAAAAAAACACAAGTTTATGTCATATCTCAAAAAGCACAAACAATATAAAAAATTGGATTATATTATCTTATTAAGCCCAAAATTATCTACAATTTTCGTCTCTACAGTTTTTCTGTATAATCAGAAATAACGGAGCTAGAGAGATCTGATGAAATAGCAAAAAATCACTCTTCTCAAAATATATAGTGAGCCATGAACTTTTTTAAAAATCCAAAAGGGGCATTAGATTGGGCATTCAAAACTGCAATTCTTTCCCCATTTAACCTTTGTTCTAGCTCTGCTAGCTTCCGAGATCCCCATAGTGGGCATCGAAAAAACTCACCATATATTTATAGGTCCTCTTAACATACATTTTTCGAAATACTTTGTATTAATCTTTAATCTACAGTGTGACCCATTTGTTTTGGGGTCAGTCTGTAAAAAGTGTATCAATCGTGCGATTTGGCTGATTTTTTTTTTAAATTGTAGAGCTCGATGAACTGCACATTTTGAACAAAAATTGCCTGGTTCGCATAAAATCCAAAGCCTACTATGACCGTTTTTATGAGCAAAATTTTAAGAAACCATATTAGCGTTTTTTTTTGAAAAAATCTGTGTGCGCCAATGGATTGAGCACCCCTCGAAATGGGTATGTACAAAATTTCATCAAAATATTTCAAGTAATAACGATTTTGTAGAAAAATTAAAAATGCAGCCAAGGTACGTCTTTATTTTCAAAAATTCAAAGTTGGCCATGGAAAATAATTGAATTGTTTACTTTTATTAAGTGTCAAACTGTCTAAATTGAGTTCAGAAATTGTTTGTGCTCAATACAATTAATTATCATAATTTTGGAATATTTAAGCATAAGAGACAAAATAGAAATTGTTCGACTCGTGGGCGACAACGAAAATTTTATAATTTTAATTGTTTTTATGTTTTGTGTTTATAAGCATAAGGTTGTATTATTACAATTCAATTATTTTCCATGGCCAACTTTGAATTTTTGAAAATAAAGACGTACCTTGGCTGCATTTTTAATTTTTCTACAAAATCGTTATTACTTGAAATATTTTGATGAAATTTTGTACATACCCATTTCGAGGGGTGCTCAATCCATTGGCGCACACAGATTTTTTCAAAAAAAAACGCTAATATGGTTTCTTAAAATTTTGCTCATAAACACGGTCATAGTAGGCTTTGCATTTTATGCGAACCAGGCAATTTTTGTTCAAAATGTGCAGTTCATCGAGCTCTACAATTTAAAAAAAAAATCAGCCAAATCGCACGATTGATACACTATTTTACAGACTGACCCCAAAACAAATGGGTCACACTGTATAGCGGGAAAAATAAAATGCATTAAGGTAGTTAACGAATGCAAAATGCAACCAGTTGGACAACCTCGATACCTGTACTCTCGATTGCGGCGTGCAGCTAATTTTAAGTCGCGGTGCCACCGCACCGGTGTAAAATCTCATTTTAATGCGAATGCACGAAATGTTAACGATTTCCTAATAAAGCACGTGCTAGTTTTAACTGACGGCGAAAAGCGATAAGTTACAATATGTTCGCGAATGGTTTTTCGTTACAGTGGAGTTAAATCTTATAACAGCTTGGCTTTAGGCAGATACAGGGTTGGCGGGGTTGGTCTAAGTGAAAAGATATAAAAAAGCGACCCCATTATTTAATGTTTTTAACCCGATATTATCTAAACAAAGCCATTTACATTCAGTCATTAATCGTACGTATAGTATTATATAGTTATTCAAAAGACAAAGTTAAACAGATATAGTATACTAGCGTGGTTAATAATTTGTCCAAAACAATTCAAGAAACTGTATCTGAGTGGCGCGCTCTATGTAGGTGAAAAAACTGGACACATGTTCGGTGGAAACCGCCGTACGGCGATTACCATCTCGTCTTGGTGGATAAAATCCACCGAAAAAGAACAAAACGGGGCAAAGGAGGCATTCCAGGGCATACACGGAGTGAATAAACATAATGAGCTTTAATAAAATGTTGCACGGCAAGTGTAGGCTGTGAAGTCATGCAGGTCGTTTTGATATCCATCTCGAGGCCAAGGAAATTTAGTCGGAAATAAAAGCGGGAATAGCATAGCGGTACTGACGATCAGGAACTGAATACGGACAAATATTTTTATTTATAGTATATGATTTGGAAAGGGCCAGTAAAAATAAAATGTTATCTTTAGATGGGAATAGTAAATTTAAGAAAAGAAAGTTTTTTTTATCTAATAATTTACAATATACAGGATGATTTTTTTAGAACCTTTTATTTTACGCCCCACAAAAAAACGTAAGAAACAAAAATGTGGCAATTTTCGACAGCTAAGTGAGCAAAAAAATAATAGGGTAAACCTGCCAGTGGTTGACCTCGTAAGACAACTGAAGTTGATATTTAGGAAAAACTGGGTAAAAATAACTTAAAAAACACGTTTGAATGGGATAAGCATGCTCTTTATTGTTTTCACTATTAGTATACACATTTACATAAGACATCAAGAGCATATAGTTTTTTCTACAAAAAAAGTGTTTAAACAAAACCACATTTGGCTAGTACTTGACCGAGAAAGTTCCAATAATTGTCCAGAAAAATGACCAGTGGTTGACCAATTGACTTAAACGTCATAAATAGGTTTCCTGAACTTATATTTTATGCGATCACCAACAGTAATAATTTCAGGATTTTCCATTTTTTTTTAGTATTTGGTTTCCATCAACAACGCTTTCATCATTTTCTATAGTTTTGAATACGGTTTTTTCCAGAGTTAAAAATCCTGTTTGGGTCATTCAAAATATCTGCAGCATTCTCTTCTACTAAGTATTGGTAGAGCTCATGGTGCCAATCTCTGATAGCTTTTTCTGAAACAGTTGCTCTGGCCATATTGATGGATTCTGCATGCCTCTGTCTTATATCTGGATGGCGCCTTAGAAATGCAGTAAACCACTTATCTCCAGGAACACCATTTTTAAATCAGACTGTATCTACAAGGTCAAAGGACCTTATGGAGCGAATTTTAAATAATATTGGTCAACCACTGGCAGGTGGTCAATTATCGGCTGGTTTACCCTAGCTGTAGCATGTTTATTGTAAGGGATAGAGGAAAACTTTCATATTGAAAATTACTGGCACTAAGAAGTTTTATCTAACTGGGTACCTACTCAGATAGTTTCAGAAAATTACACAGGGTCTTCGGCTCTCTTCAGGCTATGAAATTGCTTTTGTTCATTTATTATTAAGCGATTTTCTCGCTTATTTTGAGCCGCACGGAAAATACGTAAGAAAACAAAATATGGGAATTATGGTCAGCCAGACGACGATAAAAAATAAATGTTCCTCCATGCCCAATTTTTCGCGCTGTGCTAAAAAAACTTCAAATCGACAAAAATTTCACGCTCTCAAGAGAGCCGGAGACCCTGTTTAATTTGCTGAAACTATCTGAGCACCTGGATGGATGAAGCTTCTCAGTGCCATGAATTTTCGATATAAAAGTTTTCCTTTGTCTGTTTGTCTATTAATAGTTTTGCTCAATTTGAGGTTGGTCATGGATGCCGATTTCTTTTTCAGCACCATTTAGCTGTCCAAAATTGCCCCATTTTTGTTTCTTGCGTTTTTTTGTATTACGCAAAATAAGCGAGAAAATCGCGGTGGTAGTTCTAAAAAAATCATCCTGTATAGACAACAGTTGGGCTACTAGTAACTAGTAAGTAAGTAGGTAATTTTTATACCGCAAATAAGAAAATCGAAGATAATTTCACCAACAATTTGAAATTTTTTAACATTGATTTGTATGGAGATGGTTGGATGCCTAGACGACCAAATAATGATCGCACAATTAAAACATGATAATATCCTTCAATATTTTTGTTTATCGATACTATAAATGTGTGACATTGTCATATATAAAAAATAAAGGTGTCCATCTATTTTTTATGGATTTTAATATAATAAATTAGTTGGCAATGACTGGGCCACTTTAATTTTGGCGCCATCTGTCTCTGATATTCAATATTGCTTCCATATCCTCATATTATTCATGTGACACTGTCACATATTGGCCAACTGTAGAGCGAATATAATACAATAAATTTTGTGGTTTACGGTTTTACATTAAATTTCTATTTCGTGAAACTGCATCCGCTTTTTGGCCTAGATCATATTTAGATACACATTTACATATCTACTTATTTAAAAAATTGAAAAAAATGAATTTTATCCTATAATACACTATCGACACAAAGGAAAATATTTTTTTTTACTACTAACCTGAGAAATCACCATTATTTACCTCATTCCTCTAATGAGAAGTAATATTTCTCACCCTAGGTAAATAATGATAATAAAAAAATACCTAGGTAAATAATGAAAAATTTTCTATATGACATTTAAAGATAAGTGTCATTTTATCAGCTTGACAACTGAACTCCCAGGCTACTAAAAATGACTAAAATAAACTAAAATATGGCAATATTTCAATGTTAGTAGTAAAAAAAATTCTATATACACTTCGGTTGAGAAGGCCATTATTTACCTCGCATATTATATCCTTCGGCGCTACGCGCCTCAGGATATAAAAAAGCTCGGTATATAATGGCTCACTTCTCAACCTAAGTGTATAATATACTATTTATTTTACATTTTCTATGCTATCAACCTTTATGTTTAAGACCTCAAGACAAATAATAAATATAGACTAATAAACTCAATACAATACAGACCTTGCCAAGATAAAAAATATTTAGTAACATTATTTGTCGGAGTTAGTAATAGAAATCCAAAGCAAAACAATGCAATGATTGCACCATTGCCAAACTTCTTCATAAATGTATCTTGTCTTTACGTAAAACGTTAAAACGTTAAAAACCTTAATTTGGAACAATTTGTTGATATCTGCAATCTACATATACTAAAAATTTGGACAGTTATCATTTAACAATAAATTTTACTGATTTTAAATCACTGATCCTACTTGATCTATAAATAATATCCTTAATAAATTGCTTATTCTGGCTAACGTGGCAACTTTGCACGAGCTCTTTGTGATCGATGAGCATTTACTTTATTATGCCCCAACAGCTGATCGGTTTGTGTTGATATGTTTCGAGTGTTTACTTTTGCGTTATTCTTGTTTTTATTGAGGGAGATTTTATGGTTATTTGACAAAAGACATATAGTTAGGTTAGTAATTAGTGAATTAGTGTAGCTTTCAGAACGATGGGAAGAGTAAGGTGTTGGATTTGTGGCATAGGAAACGTAACCTCTGGTTATCATATGATGCAGGCTTAAGTGTCAAATTTGTTGTTTTTGTTTTGAGTAGGCATTTTTTATGTTGGCTGATTACAATGCAGCCTTTAGGTTAGTCTATGTTTATTTATTTGTCTGGTCTGAGTTTAAGACTCTGTTTAAGCAATTCAGAAGTTATCCGACTTTTAGCAAAACGAATATTTGTTAAAAACTCGCTTGGTTAACAGTAATTTTAATATCGGAGTTTTTGCTGAGCACGAATCCAGCTCTGTAAATCATCACTTGTGTGATATAGTTGCTATTTATAGCACCAAATTTCATTACTATGCAGAATGTGGTACGATGGCGCGGGAAACGTGGGAAAATACAGTATGAACAAAAAGTTCAAGAAATTTGAAATACCTATTTATTGTTTTATATTTATCTACAACCAAGGACCGGTAGTTTTTACAGATAAATCGCATAATCCGTATTTTTATGTCTAATGCATTCAACCTTTTTTTGCTTCAGTAGGTAAATGTATCAACAAGAGCAACTCCGTCTTTACTTCTACGTCTTTATTTTGACAAAATGAATAATAATAATAATAATATTTATTTAAACAAAATAAATTACAAAACATGTATAACTAATACATCCAATGAATTTGCGTTCAATAAAAATATAGGTAAAACAATACGTCACTACTTCAACTGGGGGGTGTGCGCGCGCGTGTCCCCGAGTTGCTGCCCTTTGTGCATATTACCGCAGTAGAAACTTAATTGAACTTCGTATGATAGCGTTTGCATGCAGTGTGTCACGAACGGCAGTGAATTTTATTTAAAGCGGTTTCATGTTGATACATGATACATGTTTCTATAGATTTAGGTAGACCTATCGATTTTCGCTCACACATGGAGATTATTTACCAAGAACTATATTTTTTATAAGTGTAAGTGCATATTGTGAGTAAGCGAACGTTCGCGCATAACAGTAATACACTCAGTCGGTGGAAGGTGAAGTGGCAAAGGAAATTTCTTCTTGTATAACATTGTAACGTACACGGGGCAATTTGAAACCGGTCGTGTTTACAGATTTTTTTTCTGTAAACGATCCCCATATATTAAGGTTTCTATTGTAATGGGACGTGGTCGGGCCTTGCCTCGGTGGGAATATTTATTATTTGCAAAGGACGCGGCAACACATGCGCATGATGAAGGTATTTGAACTCTTTTTTTAATATTCTGTGTTTTAGAGACTATATCACATGAAAATTGTTCGGTATCACCGAGGTTCTCTTTTTTACTATATATTCCTAGCGGCAGAATGTATTAACATTTGATTTCAACGCTAATGGCAAATTGTCATAAGGGTAGTAGGTAGAAGGGCACACATCGTTTATGGGAAATGAAAAAGGCCACGAAAATCAAGAGTGCCGTGGAAAAATGTTACGTAATTTTTTTCCTCTTTACTCTAGGTTGCATTTTTTTGAATAAACATTGTTTATATTTGTTAATTGTGCAAGAGTAAAAAATGACTTGTGGAAAAGCGGTCACCGGACTTGTGGTAGTTTAGTTAATGTCTTAATTTAATAAAATAATCTGATTTATTCATGAATGTCAATAGTAGATACACGTGCACATACAATTTTTTCACAAGTTAAATTAAAAGTTCAAAATCATATACAGGGTGTTCACTTTTAAGTGGACACAAATCAATAAAAAATTGATTTGTTGGGATATTTAAAAAAAAATGATACAAAGCTCTTCAAAATGCGCCACTTTCTACGTGAACACATTTGTAAAATTGCAATTCCAGGGCCGGCTAAGATTTTTTCTAACCCCGATTTTCACAAAATCTATTTAGGCATTTTTTTATTTAAGATCTAACCCCACAGCGTTAATCAGAACACCCAAAAACCCCTATATACCAAATTTGAATAAAAAATATACAGGTAGTTGTATTCTGCAGGGTGTCAAAGTTGAGCAAAATAGGAATTTTAAAGGCACCTGCAAAGTCAAGTGTGTCTTGGAATCCCCTCAAAACAGTTAAATGGTTAATAGGACCACTCAAGGTGTTGGTGTGCAAAGGTCCAATTCAAAATATACAGAATGTTCCTATCTGTGCCATCTTAAAATGCTGAATTTTTATGAAACTTTATACGTGTCATGAGTGCTGTGGAATCATTGAAAAAATATTGATAAACACAACTAACAAATAAAAACAATATAAATTATTGGACCTTACTCAACGGTCACTGTCTAAGATGATACATTTTCTGTGCGTTTCCTGTTGTGGCACACCAGTCACCTTAACTGATATGGACTCACTGACTGGCAGGCTTCTGTATTTTTTAGATTTAGTTCGTTTATAGTATGTGGAGCGGTTTTGATATACTCGATTTTTGGGTTTAGGGGTTTTTGGCTGTTCTGATTAACGCTGCGGGGTCAGATTTTAAATAAAAAATGCCTAAATAGATTTTGTGAAAATCGGGGGTTAAAAAAATCTTAGCCGGCCCTGAATTGCAATTTGACAAATGTGTTCACGTAGAAAGTTGCGCATTTTGCAGACCTTTGTATCAAACAAAATTTTTGAAAATATCCCAACAAATCTATTTTTTGTTGATTTGTGTCCACTTAAAAGTGTACTGTACTGGTAAAGAATTATTGCTAAGTATAGTATTTCTAAAGTGACTTGAAACAGCATAAAAAACATTAATTGGCGTCACAAAAAGAATATAGGACATAAGCGTCACGCAGTTTTCAAAAATATACGTATTCTACAAGCAACATAATATTTCATTTTTAAGGTTTTTTTTTAAGATTGTCGTCAAACACAACGTAAAGGTTAATGCACCATTTAGTATTGTCAAAAGGACTCTAAAAAGCCATATCGATTATAACAACTATTTACGCAAGTATATCCTAAGATCTATGAAATTATGGCACGCCTATCCACCGCATTTCGCTGCACAAGTGGCCAGCCGTCAAAAACAGTGTAACCCATGCAATTATTGGTGATATTATATTAGGCGAGCATGCAGTCATTTGTTTTTACTACAATATCTATATTCTCTGCCTCCTTCATCTCTTTTCAGTAGTAATACCAGGTGCGGTTTAATATGGTCACTTATTGAAAAAATCGTACAATAATCGGCTACTTTAATGCCGATTTCTGAGCTTCTAATGACGATTTTGGGACACTTTACTGCCGATTTCAAGAAAAAGTGTTTTGTCTCGTATTTTATTGCCCAGGCGCCTGTTCTCGAGCTACCCTGGTAAAATATAAATGAACTTACTTTTATTTATTTTTTCTTAGGAGGCCATGTTTCGGTATTTCGGCATATTTTTTAAATTCTAGACAACTTTCATTAATTACATTTTGCTGAATTTTCTGAAATAAGGGTACTTTACTCTTGTACAATTCTTATATTTTTTTACCTACACTGTATGCTGTTTGGCTTGCAACCATTCTATGTGCGCCTAATATGATTATCGAACATGCACCAACTTTCGGGAATATTTGTATTTTATTTGTGCAATAATTAGTAAAAAAAATCCCATATGTAGCATACTTAAATGACCGATATTTAGCTAAAAAAATATAATTAGGTAAACTATGGTCATTAAGGTGATTCACTCTTCAAGTCTTCAGTCAACGCTATGAGATTCTTTCAAATAAAGCATCTTTATGTACATATAATCTGCCAAAAAAATGAAAGAATAATTTGTATATGGATAAAGGATTGCAAGGAAAACATTTTTTTTTGTAATTAGTTTCTTCGATATTATGAAGTGGCGTTTTTGAAGTTTATTTTTATGTAAAATTTCGCAGTTAGATACTGCCGGTCACGTGACCGCTTTTGCATACGTAATTTTTATCCTCGAAATACAAAAATCTGCTATGATGTAGATTGGTTGCGTCGTTCAACCCCTGTTAAAACAAAAAGCGAGTAGATAAGTAGGTATATTATACAGAGTTTCCAATTCACTTTCATAGACGAGAATCGTCGCCTGGTTCTGGCCTACCGTGACGGCGAGGACAGTTCTTTGTTGATTCAGAAGCAATCTCGGGGCAATCATCCACATCACGAGCCTCAGAAAAAGGACGAGATTGCATAGGAGGCTGAATTACACGGCGTACGGGCGAGCCGAGGCTGAAAATGTCCCGGGGCCGTCGGTCGGCGGCAGCGCCCAGCGTACTATCATAAAGCTATGGTGATATTCTATTGCTGGCAAACCGGAGAGAAGATCCACGGTGAATTTGCAAGTTGCCGCGGTGCCTATGCCACCCACCTTCAGATGCCTACTGCTAGCGGCATGAAGCAATCCGCGATAATCGGTAGTTGATTCTGTTTGGAATGCTTCGGAGGATTTTTTTTTGAAACTATATAATATAAGATAAAGACAATCGTCTTCATGCCGCGTCTACGAACTAATAAAATCCTCCTTACGGCAGAATGCGTGCGACGTAAGGGGGAAGAACTCGGCAAATATTATAGAATTAGTCACAGTTCAGGGGCGTAGCTCAATTTTGTGTAACTCACTGACTTAATTTTCATAAAATTGTTATTTAATTTATTGTTAATATTATTCTTAACGGTGATGCCTTAGACTATGGAGGAAGGCAAACCCTTATAACATTGGCAATTATTTCTCGTCCTTGAGAATGCAACGTTCTTCCCCGTTTACTCATTTTGCACACGTTAACTCCCGAAAATACGAAACGCCACTGAGCTCTCTGAGCCGGCGGAAAAAACTTGCCAGCGGCCTAAAAAATGAGGTCTGTATGCTAGCCCAAATACGCAGTTAACTTTACGTACTATAGAAACAGGCACAAAACGCGTTGGCTAACTGGTTTTGTCAGCCGACTCCTTCGCAGAAGTGCTGTGTTGCCGTATTTCGAAGGCGATGGTAGACGCGACGATGTTGAAAAAATATAATAGGTGTTTTGTCTCACCGCGTTAAAAATAAATGATAAACAAAAATGGGTAAGTGGTCCCGTGATGCGAGCTTTATTTTTTCGGTATAACAGAGTTCAGAAATTCGGCTTCAATATGATAAAACTTGTATTCGCCAATAAATAACGACTACTCGTATAGGAAATCTCGCAACGCTGCCCGCATTCTTTAGGAACGTTTTCTTTCGTGCTTTGGACTATAGATAGTATGGCTAGTAAGAAAAGGACGTGCAGTGGTGTCATGTGACGGATACGGCTTAGGATGCACCTAGTATAGTTGTCATATAATGGACTAATTCGATGGGAATGATTGCCAACAACGATTGCACAGTTTTATAGTTGTTAGTTTATTCATTTGTACATACAATGCGCATACCTACCCAAAAACACCATGAAGTCCAAAGAATGAATAGCTGTAATAAGCACACGAAATGGAAATTAAAAAATAATAAATAAAAAACCTTTTCTTGAAATCGGCAGTAAAGTGTCCCAAAATCGCCATTAAAATATCAGAAATCGGCACTAAAGTAACCCATTATTGTACGATTTTTTCAATAAGTAGGCCTTGGCGAGATGTAAACATCAAACGTCAGACGCGGAACGATCGCCCGTCAAAAGTGACAAAATATTCAAAACCAGGCCAATAAAGGCCCATTTAACTATTCGTACACATTGCGAAATTGTTACCTATAGCAGCGCAATCTTTCAGTATAAATATTTTAGTAGGTTTGAATATCAACAGATTTGTTATGGAGGCTGCACAACAAGCAGCAGTTTGGTTTTTCTGTTCGAAGGCGTCGTGTCTCGTCAGACGTGACCTAGGTAGAGCGATCGTCAAAGTCAAGCAACGCCGCAGTTGGTTCATGGACGGGTGATCCCGTATGATAAAACATTTTTTTTTCGATTTCAAAAAATAGTTATTTATGTACCAAGGCACTGAAGTTCAATGACGATTTTGGAACATTTTAATGCCGATTTCAAGAAAAATATAATATGTACCTCGGCACTGAAGTTCTTTTTATCACTCATATGGTTTATTTGCCTCGGCCAGAGGCCTCGGCAACTAAATTCCACATAAGTCATAAGAAGTTGAA
Organism: Pseudeuparius sepicola; assembly: GCA_963920635.1. Taxonomy (NCBI): domain Eukaryota; kingdom Metazoa; phylum Arthropoda; class Insecta; order Coleoptera; family Anthribidae; genus Pseudeuparius; species Pseudeuparius sepicola. The sequence continues at coordinate 13,593,714 of OY987299.1, forward strand.
CTTCAGTGCCTTGGTACATAAATAACTATTTTAAAAATAATCTTTTATTTAAGCCACGTACTAAAACATATAAAATAAATTTAGGTTTTCAAAATTCGTTTTCAAAAGGCTTGTCGTGCGAAATGTAAAAATAGGTACCAATTAAGTAAGTATATTCTTTACAATTCGCGCCACAAGCTTTTTGAAAACCTAAACTTATTTTACTGGTTTTAGTACATGGCTGAAATAAAACCTTATTTTTTAAGAGGTTTTTACTTATCATTTTATTTTGTGCATCGCCATATTTAAATTAGAATGACGCCATGTATTCTGCTTGACTAACCCCTTCATTCGATACCCATGTCAAATAGGTTGTAAAAAAAGGTAATCCGCCATCTTCGAGCGCCGGAATTTTAATTTTTTTATATGTATACTTTTAAATGAAAATAAAAATACAATATTATTTTATATGAACCCCATAAATAATATCACTGTAAAATGAAAGCCACAACAAAACTAAATAAATGCATGGTATGGTTAATATCTACGCAAATATTGTTTTATTGCTACTTAAATATGTGCATTTGAGAGTGAAGTTGAGTAATAACATACGATTTTATTTTTCGCCTGCTTTCTTCTGTTATTCTGTAACTGTGGGAATAGTTTGAAGAATATAGTAATATAATCTATTATAATATAAAGCATTAGGTATTTCCTTAACTAAGATTGTGTCTTCAGGGGGGGGTGACAATTCTAATCTACAAGGTGTCCCTGGATTGTTAATGGAATAAATGCAAAACGAATCAAGTTGAATGTTGATATTCTGGGATCAACTTTTGCTTGGTCTCAAACTGAGATGTTTTGAAAATGAGCCAAATTCATCAATCTAATTTTTTTTTTTTTGAATTATTTCTTTAAAATTAAAAATTACCCTAGAACCTTTTTAAGTTTGTTGGTTTTGAAAGAAACCCAGAGCAGGCGGAGTTGTCGCTATTTGACAAACAAAAGTTATTCCCAGAATTTTATACTGTATCTATTACAACACCCTAGAATAAAATTTTCGAAAGACAATTAATTTATATTGTATAAATCGGATAAGGTATCGTAAATCGAAATTGCACAGTATTTCCCCTATCTGCGTAGATCAGCGTGTTTGCATGCTCGCCATTGTTTATTGCGAGAATTATTTATTTCTATTTCGAGAGTGGGTGTCTTCTAAGGCCGTTGCGCAATATCGTAATCATGTCCAGCCCGATAGGAATATTTGCACGCATTCCTGAAAAGTGAGTTGCTGTCTCGCATTTGAATTAATCGGTTCTGATTGATGGTCGGACGCATACGAAATACCCGCATTGCCATGGCTCGGCACGCATAAAAATACTGGAATGAGTTTCACTAGAACTCACCTTTCATTCGAGAGACTATTACGTTGTTGGGACAATGTATATTATACAATAGATGGTGCCACTGTAGTATGCGCTCTACCTGCGTTACCCTACTGTAGTCTGCGCTCTACCATATTTTAGTGTAATGTGCGCTCTACCTGCAATATTTTATCATATATTTAATAAAAAATAAATAAAAGACAATAAAAGTTTTAATGATATTTTTTAATTATGAAATATGAAATGCATATTGCAATACATTACAAAAATTATTAGGTACATGCAATTACAATTATTATTACTACCAAAAAACCTATCTAGGTATATACAGTTCGAATATCATTTAAGAAGATTAGGAATACGTCAGGTTCGTTTTTCCGCAATTTCTTCCAAGAGAAATAGTGTAAGTGTGACTGTAAATGATGCGATGGAACGCCTCTCATCTTTTTTAGGATATGAGTTTTTATATCAAGCCATAATCTCTCTATACGTTGGGTGTTAGCCAGTGTGTGTGGGTCCACATAATTCACTTGATGGTTCACAGTGTGATGAATAAAACCCCTTTGATTTAAAATGCTATACGCGGGCCATTCATCCGAATGTATCGTCGATCCAGGTTGTACTTTGTTGTACTGACCAGAACCGTTGAGTGATATTCCTCACTCAACGCCAGAACCTTTTGCTTTTACTTAATTTGTTTTCTTAACAATTGATACTTGATTATTATCTGGACTGGTAGAACACACATTATAGTACAATACGATTCAGGCAGATCACCTAAAATATAATTAAAACTTACATTGTCTTTTATTTCTTTTTTATTATAAATAAATTTGTTAATTTACTCATACTTTCATAATATGCGGAAATAATTGATAGAAAAGTGTAATATAATACTGGGCTTGGCTATGTAGGTATTGTACAGTGTACAGGGTATCCCAAATTCGACGCCCCAGGATTATTATAGGTAAACAAAAACAGCCAGAAAAAATTTGACTTGTGGGTTTCTTGTAGGACCACTCAAGCTTGCTTTTGGGCCAAAAAGATATATTTTAGGAATTTGGGAAATATAGGTTATGGCGTCAAATATATTTTTCCCAGGACCATATCTGATTCTCTTTATATTTGGAAAGAGCACGTTTTTCTGATAAACTTTCGTAAATATTTTTGTTATATCTTGTTTCATTAGAATGTTATATACGTATTATTTGTAAAAATATGGTATTTTTTTAATGAAAGTCGAGTTAGCCATAACTTATGAAGGTATATTTTTGTTTGGAGTATTCTGAGGATGAGAATTATTATTATTATTATTATTATTATTATTGTTATTATATAGACTTAGCCAAAAGGCATTCGCACTCCCTCTACGGGGAACATTCACTCAGATCCCGGGTATCCCGGATACCATAAGGATCTGGCTCGGACGAGACCCTTGCCATGTTAACGGGCCTTAGGTGACATTGATGTTGTCGGACGTTCCTGCACTCCCCGAATTTCCTGACGGTTTGGACTGTCGCAAGTAGTACCGCTTTCTGCATGGACCTGTAAAGACTATCAGTTAGACCCAGCTCTTTGATGTTTCTCAGCAAACTTTTTGGTATGACACCAGTTGTTGACACGATGATTGGAATCGTCTGAACGTTGTCCATTTCCCATTGCCTTCTAATTCGTTCTTCTAAGTCTCTGTACTTCGCGATCTTCTCGACTTGCTTCACACGCAGGTTGTTGTTGTTCGGGATGGCCACATCAATCAGAGTTGTCTGCCTAGAAATTTTATCAACTATTATAAGGTCCGGTCTGTTATGGGCAACTCGTTGATCTGTCAGAACTGTACGATCCCAGTACATCTTGTAGTTTCTGTTCTCAAGAACAGGCTCAGGTGTGTAGTTGTAATATGGGACCCTCTCTGCCTGCACAAGCAGCAGCTTTTCCGCCAGTTCCTGGTGCAAGATCTTGGCAACCGAATCGTGTCGTTCCTTATATTCCGTTGATGCGAACATCTGACATCCTCCTGTTATGTGCTGGATTGTTTCTGAAGTTGGGCACCCGTATCTGCATCTGTCATCCACTACCGATGCATCTCCTACAATGAATTTTAGGTAGTTGCGAGTTGGTATAACCTGATCTTGTATGGCCAGTAGGAAGCCTTCAGTCTCGGGGAACATTCGTCCCGAGGTCAGCCAATAGTTCGACGCTAACTTGTCGACATGTTCCTGGTTAACCTCATTAGGATGCCTCCCGTGCAGCGGCTTCCCCAACCACCTCTGTAGTTTATCGTTGTCGGTTCGGTGGTGATTTTGACGCTCGTGTTCCGTCAGACGTAGCGGTGTTGAGACGTCTGCTCCGCATATAGCCCTATGTAGTGTGGAGCTGTTGGCCTGCCTGTAGAAATAATTACGCAGATTTAATATTTGTTGGTCCAATTGCTTGCTGAGATCTGCCAATCCTCTTCCTCCTAGTTGACGTGGCAGAGTTGTTCTTTCTACGGCGCTACGGGGATGATGTTTATGAGCTTTTGTCAGTAGTGTCCTAACTTTTCGTTGCAGGTTGTTGATGTCCGTGTTGGTCCAATTCACTATTCCGAACGAATAGCTGAGTACAGAGCACGCATACGTGTTCAGGGCCTTAAACAAATTCCTGCTGTTAAGATCAGTTCGCACTACTTGTCTTACTCTCTTGATGAATTCATTCGTTAAATCAGTCTTCATTGTTCGATGGTCTATCCTTTGAGCTTGTTTCATCCCGAGATACTTGTATGTATCTCCCTTGCTCATTGCTTCGATCTCCTGGCCGTCCTGCATCTCGTGTGCGCTTTGTTCGAGCTTTCCCCGGATGATATTAAGGGTGCGGCACTTGTCCAGTCCAAACAGCATTCCGATGTCCCTGGAGAACTCCTCTACAATTTTAAGCATTTGCGTTAGTTGGTTTTTGGTTGCGGCGATCAGTTTTAAATCATCCATATATAATAGGTGATTCAACTTGATCGCTTCTTTGTTGCTTTTGATAGCGAAGCCATATTTTGTAGAGTTCAACCGATGTGATAGAGGGTTCATCGCCATGCAGAACCACAGTGGACTGAGTGAATCTCCTTGGAAAATCCCTCTTCGGATGTTGATTGTGTCGGTCTCGATGTTACTGTCTGCGGTTCTGAGTTGTATCTTAGTGCGCCAGGTTGTCATAACGTGTTCTAAAAAGGAAACTGTATGATGATCTATTTTATACAGCTTTAAGATACCTGTGAGCCAGTCGTGAGGTACGGAATCAAATGCTTTTTTGTAGTCCACATAAGCCATGTGGAGGTTTCGTTGCTTGGAATGAGCCTGGTTGCAGATGACAGAGTCTATGATGAGTTGCTCTTTGCATCCCATTGCGCCCTTCGAGCAGCCCTTCTGCTGCATTGCAATGATGTTGTTCCGCTCGCAGTGAGCATATATTCGCTGCGTAAGGCAAGATGTGATTATCTTGTACAGCGTAGGCAAGCAGGTTATTGGGCGGTACTTGGCAGGGTTATCCGTATTCCGCTGGTCTTTTGGTAACAGGTAGGTTGCACCCTGTGTAAGAAACAATGGCATTTTCAGAGGATCGAGCAAGACTTCATTAATTAAGGTAGTTATCTGTTCATGCGTGCACCACAACTTCTTAATCCAATAATTTTGGAGATGATCTGGACCTGGTGCCTTCCAGTTGTGGGAATTCTTGATGACATCGGAGACCTGAATTATTATTATTATTATATCGACTTAGCCAAAAGGCATTCGCACTCCCTCTACGGGGAACATTCACTCAGATCCCGGGCATCCCGGATACCAAAAGGATCTGGCTCGGACGAGACCCTTGCCATGTTATCGAGCCCTAGGTGACATTGATGTTCTTGGACGATCCTGCATTCCCCATGAATTTCCTGACGGTTCGGGCTGTCGCAAGTAGTACCGCTTTCTGCATGGACCTGTAAAGACTATCAGTTAGATTCAGCTCCTTGATGTTTCTCAGCAAACTTTTTGGTATAACACCAGTTGTTGACATGATGATTGGAATCGTCTGGACGTTCTCCATTTCCCATTGCCTTCTAATTCGTTCTTCTAAGTCTCTGTACTTCGCGATCTTCTCGACTTGCTTCACACGCAGGTTGTTGTTGTTCGGGATGGCCACATCAATCAGAGTTGTCTTCCTAGAAATTTTATCAACTATTATAAGGTCCGGTCTGTTATGGGCAACTCGTTGATCAGTCAGAACTGTACGATCCCAGTACATCTTGTAGTTGCTGTTCTCAAGAACAGGCTCAGGTGTGTAGTTGTAATATGGGACCCTTTCTGTCTGCACAAGCAGCAGCTTTTCCGCCAGTTCCCGGTGCAAGATCTTGGCAACCGAATCGTGTCGTTCCTTATATTCCGTTGATGCGAACATCTGACATCCTCCTGTTATGTGCTGGATTGTTTCTGAAGTTGGGCACCCGTATCTGCATCTGTCATCCACTACCGATGCATCTCCTACAATGAATTTTAGGTAGTTGCGAGTTGGTATAACCCGATCTTGTATGGCCAGTAGGAAGCCTTCCGTCTCGGGGAACATTCGTCCCGAGGTCAGCCAATAGTTCGACGCTAACTTGTCGACATGTTCCTGGTTAACCTCATTAGGATGTCTCCCGTGCAGCGGCTTCCCCAACCACCTCTGTAGTTTATCGTTGTCGGTTCGGTGGTGATTTTGACGCTCGTGTTCCGTCAGACGTAGCGGTGTTGAGACGTCTGCTCCGCATATAGCCCTATGTAGTGTGGAGCTGTTGGCCTGCCTGTAGAAATAATTACGCAGATTTAATATTTGTTGGTCCAATTGCTTGCTGAGATCTGCCAATCCTCTTCCTCCTAGTTGACGTGGCAGAGTTGTTCTTTCTACGGAGCTACGGGGATGATGTTTATGAGCTTTTGTCAGTAGTGTCCTAACTTTTCGTTGCAGGTTGTTGATGTCCGTGTTGGTCCAATTCACTATTCCGAACGAATAGCTGAGTACAGAGCACGCATACGTGTTCAGGGCCTTAAACAAATTCCTGCTGTTAAGATCAGTTCGCACTACTTGTCTTACTCTCTTGATGAATTCATTCGTTAAATCAGTCTTCATTGTTCGATGGTCTATCCTTTGAGCTTGTTTCATCCCGAGATACTTGTATGTATCTCCCTTGCTCATTGCTTCGATCTCCTGGCCGTCCTGCATCTCGTGTGCGCTTTGTTCGAGCTTTCCCCGGATGATATTAAGGGTGCGGCACTTGTCCAGTCCAAACAGCATTCCGATGTCCCTGGAGAACTCCTCTACAATTTTAAGCATTTGCGTTAGTTGGTTTTTGGTTGCGGCGATCAGTTTTAAATCATCCATATATAATAGGTGATTCAACTTGATCGCTTCTTTGTTGCTTTTGATAGCGAAGCCATATTTTGTAGAGTTCAACCGATGTGATAGAGGGTTCATCGCCATGCAGAACCACAATGGACTGAGTGAATCTCCTTGGAAAATCCCTCTTCGGATGTTGATTGTGTCGGTCTCGATGTTACTGTCTGCGGTTCTGAGTTGTATCTTAGTGCGCCAGGTTGTCATAACGTGTTCTAAAAAGGAAACTGTATGATGATCTATTTTATACAGCTTTAAGATACCTGTGAGCCAGTCGTGAGGTACGGAATCAAATGCTTTTTTGTAGTCCACATAAGCCATGTGGAGGTTTCGTTGCTTGGAATGAGCCTGGTTGCAGATGACAGAGTCTATGATGAGTTGCTCTTTGCATCCCATTGCGCCCTTCGAGCAGCCCTTCTGCTGCATTGCAATGATGTTGTTCCGCTCGCAGTGAGCATATATTCGCTGCGTAAGGCAAGATGTGATTATCTTGTAAAGCGTAGGCAAGCAGGTTATTGGGCGGTACTTGGCAGGGTTATCCGTATTCCGCTGGTCTTTTGGTAACAGGTAAGTTGCACCCTGTGTAAGAAACAATGGCATTTTCAGAGGATCGAGCAAGACTTCATTAATTAAGGTAGTTATTTGTTCATGCGTGCACCACAACTTCTTAATCCAATAATTTTGGAGATGATCTGGACCTGGTGCCTTCCAGTTGTGGGAATTCTTGATGACATCGGAGACCTCAGCGGTTGTGAATTGCTCGTGTTGCATCTGGCTATAGTTCCGGCCCATCTCGCGTTCTTCGCTGATCCAGCTTGCACTGACATTGTATGGACCTGGTGTGGCAAGTTGATTTCTCCAGAAACCGTCGACCTGTTCTCTGCTAGGGTAACTCGCATTTGTGGCATCGGCGCTAGAATTAAAAGCACGGTAGAAACCCTTTTCTGATCGTTCAAAGAGTTTTATTATTATTATCGACTTAGCCAAAAGGCATTCGCACTCCCTCTACGGGGAACATTCACTCAGATCCCGGGCATCCCGGATACCAAAAGGATCTGGCTCGGACGAGACCCTTGCCATGTTATCGGGCCCTAGGTGACATTGATGTTCTTGGACGATCCTGCATTCCCCATGAATTTCCTGACGGTTCGGGCTGTCGCAAGTAGTACCGCTTTCTGCATGGACCTGTAAAGACTATCAGTTAGACCCAGCTCCTTGATGTTCCTCAGCAAACTTTTTGGTATAACACCAGTTGTTGACATGATGATTGGAATCGTCTGGACGTTCTCCATTTCCCATTGCCTTCTAATTCGTTCTTCTAAATCTCTGTACTTCGCGATCTTCTCGACTTGTTTCACACGCAGGTTGTTGTTGTTCGGGATGGCCACATCAATCAGAGTTGTCTGCCTAGAAATTTTATCAACTATTATAAGGTCCGGTCTGTTATGGGCAACTCGTTGATCAGTCAGAACTGTACGATCCCAGTACATCTTGTAGTTTCTGTTCTCAAGAACAGGCTCAGGTGTGTAGTTGTAATATGGGACCCTCTCTGTCTGCACAAGCAGCAGCTTTTCCGCCAGTTCCTGGTGCAAGATCTTGGCAACCGAATCGTGTCGTTCCTTATATTCCGTTGATGCGAACATCTGACATCCTCCTGTTATGTGCTGGATTGTTTCTGAAGTTGGGCACCCGTATCTGCATCTGTCATCCACTACCGATGCATCTCCTACAATGAATTTTAGGTAGTTGCGAGTTGGTATAACCTGATCTTGTATTATTATTATTATTATTATTATTATTATTATTATTGTTATTATATCGACTTAGCCAAAAGGCATTCGCACTCCCTCTACGGGGAACATTCACTCAGATCCCGGGTATCCCGGATACCATAAGGATCTGGCTCGGACGAGACCCTTGCCATGTTAACGGGCCTTAGGTGACATTGATGTTGTCGGACGTTCCTGCACTCCCCGAATTTCCTGACGGTTTGGACTGTCGCAAGTAGTACCGCTTTCTGCATGGACCTGTAAAGACTATCAGTTAGACTCAGCTCTTTGATGTTTCTCAGCAAACTTTTTGGTATGACACCAGTTGTTGACACGATGATTGGAATCGTCTGAACGTTGTCCATTTCCCATTGCCTTCTAATTCGTTCTTCTAAGTCTCTGTACTTCGCGATCTTCTCGACTTGCTTCACACGCAGGTTGTTGTTGTTCGGGATGGCCACATCAATCAGAGTTGTCTGCCTAGAAATTTTATCAACTATTATAAGGTCCGGTCTGTTATGGGCAACTCGTTGATCTGTCAGAACTGTACGATCCCAGTACATCTTGTAGTTTCTGTTCTCAAGAACAGGCTCAGGTGTGTAGTTGTAATATGGGACCCTCTCTGCCTGCACAAGCAGCAGCTTTTCCGCCAGTTCCTGGTGCAAGATCTTGGCAACCGAATCGTGTCGTTCCTTATATTCCGTTGATGCGAACATCTGACATCCTCCTGTTATGTGCTGGATTGTTTCTGAAGTTGGGCACCCGTATCTGCATCTGTCATCCACTACCGATGCATCTCCTACAATGCATTTTAGGTATTGTTATTATTATTATTATTATTATTTTGACAGAAACAATAATTGACAGATTCTCGGACAGATGTATTATGGAAAAAGTATTAAAATTTTATTATTAGTTATACAAATATAACTGTATGAACGCCTTTCATTGTTATTATATACACTTATTATGGTATTTAAAAACCTAACAATTTTAGCGAAAAACAAAAACCAACAATATAAAAATAAATGCCAGGTAGGTTCTTACTAATAAATAATTTTCAATGCGACTTTTAGTAAACATAAGTCTAGGCGGCTTCTAACTTCCGTCTTAGTGACCTTTCTTAATAGATCTGGTGTCATTTGCCGACAGGCGTCTTCTATTATCAATATTCCGAGATTCAGTTTTGTAGACAATTTTTTTCAGAAATCCCCATAAATGGAAATCTAATGGTGTTAAATCTGGCGACTTTCCTGGTCATTTTATAGGACCATTATTTATCCCAATCCATTTGTTTACAAACTCATCATTTACAAATTCGTTTACAATGTTGGCCTTGTGTGCTGGAGCTCCGTCGTGTTGAAACCATAAGGTTCTTCTTAATTGCACCGGCACATTTTCCAATGAGAACTGGCAGCTGTTGTTGCAAAAATTTGAGGTATGTTATTCCATTTAAAACTCCTTCGTAAAAATATGGCCCAACTAAATGGTGACCAATTATGCCACACCATAGATTAATGCCGAAGTGTCCCCTGATTCCGAATTGGATTGGCAATATGAGGAGTTTCAGTGGACCAATAATGTTCGTTTTTACGGTTAGGTAAGCCGTTACTAACGAAACGACTTTCGTCTGTCCAAAGTATATATGTCTGAAAATATGCTTGTCAACAATCTCGGTCAACACCATGATTTTAGCAATATAATCAAGCCTTTTTTCTTTATTTGCCTCTCCCAAATCTTCTAGATAATGTAATTTAAGGTCATGATATTTGTTTTCTTTCATAATTCTTTGTATGGACGACTTCTTCAAATTTTATGCTCCACTAGCTTGTCTAATTGTGTTTCTCGGGTAATCTTCAAAATATTGTAACACTTGGACTGTTGCAGCATTGTTGCGAACTATTCTTCTAATTGATTTGCCTTTGCGGGTAGAAAATGCATTTTGGTACTCCCTTAATTTTTTTTTCTAATCGAATAAACATTTTGTGACCAGGAACGTCTGACGTTCAGGATATTTCTCCATATAAATTCTAACGGCTCTTCTAGCATTTTTTCAGCTTCTCTATAGACTAATAACATATCAACTTTTTCATTTTGTGTTACCATTATTGAGAAGTTTTATGATACTTTCAATGACTGAATACAATTATTAAATGTCAAGAGAATAAGGTATTTAAATTATGACAGATAAGAATAATAAATTATCAACTGTCAATTGTTTTCCATGGATACCCGATCAAGCTAAGGCTAATTTGATTCAGGATATATATACTTTGTATTACACTAATATAATCTCCAATTTTTGCAACAACAGCTGCAAGTTCTCATGTGGTTTCAACCCGACGGAGCTCCACCACACAAAGCCAACATTGTAAAAGAATTTCTAGATGGTGAGTTTAGAAACAAATGGATTGGAATAAATGGTCCCATAAAATGGTCAGGAAAGTCGCCAGATTTAACACCATTAGATTTCCATTTATGAAGATTTCTGAAAACATTGTTTTCAAAACTCCATCTCGGAATATTATTGGTCATTTAATAGAAAAAATATAAGATGCCTGTCGGCAAATAACACCAGATGTATTAAGAAAGGTCACTATGACATATGTTAGACGCCGTCTAGACTTATGTTTATTAAAAGAAGGTAGTAACATTGAAAATTATTTATAAGTTTATTTTTATTATATTGTTAGTTTTTTGTTTTTCGCTAAAATTGTTAGGTTATTAAATATAATATTATAGTAGGGGAGCCCACGATGCTAAATGGGGATTTACTCGAGCGTCATGGGGACCTATTGGATTTTCAAGATTAGATGGTAGAAAGAAAAAAGGTTATATGATATATACCCTTCCACCGGTGGTGGGAGCGTCTACAGGCTTTCACAAATTAAAAAAATAGTCACATGGAGATACTCGAGCGCATTAGATATTGATAGTGTATATGCCCCACGTGTCTCCGATGACGTAGGTATGTTAATCTGCCGGTTTGCATGGTGGGGGCGGCCGTACCGAAGGGTTAAAAATGGGAAGAAAAAATATTTACTCGAGCGCGTCAGATACTCTGAAGGGATGTTAAGTGAACCCGAAATAAGCTCCCATTCGATAGACTACGATTCGGATGTGACGCCAGCTTGTGGCCGCTTTTTGAAAATGCAAAAAAATCGCCATTTTGAAATACTCGAGCGCGTCACTTTTTCATATAGGTTCAGCTTGATGTCCTGGTCGTGCTGATCCATAATCTGACGATTATTTAGAGGGATTTTCTTAATCTGACGGATTGAAAAAAAAATTTCATGATTTTTTTAATGGATATTTGCGTTTTAATAATTTATTTTCTATATTACAAGGTGTTGAACGTGGACTTTTCAAATATTGTATTACCTATATTTCTTAAACTAAACAAAATTTGACAAAACGTCTAAAATAAAACTTATAGATAAAAAGCAGGTCTATCCAAATATCAAATAAAAAATGTACGTTCGTTACAAAAAAATTCGAAGGGCGCCGCGACGCAGAGCATCGTTTGTCGAATATTCTCAATTTTATCTTAATTTAGTCTTCGTTTGGTCTCATTTAAGACCCCGGAAGCAGATATATTTTTTCTCTTTTCGTTTACCCACAATAGGCCAGGGACATCGAGTTTGAATAACCCTGTACATATAATATCACGAGTGCTGTGATCAGCTGTGATGGCGTGATGGCTGGCATGTGGAGACGAGAGAAGAGAGAAAGAGTGAAAGGGAGAGAGAGGCGCGGAGTGGGAAATACATGCTTCACTGCAGCTAGCTGCACGCGCTAAACTTTATCGACGATTTTTGTTACTTCGGCTTGTGGAAATCGGCAGATTATATTTTTCCCGTTATCCTTGAATTATTTCCTTCAAAATAAAAAAATATTCCACCGCGCTCGAGAAAGTCGAGGTAACGTTTTTTTTTTGCAAGTTTGTGACCCTCTCGCCCCCTTACGTCACGCTCAAATCGTCAGATTATTGAAATGCACACTTTTTAGCATGTAATTAACCTATCATCCTATCATATCTTAGTCTGACGCGCTCGAGTATATCCAGCACCTATCGATTTTTGTTTACTATTCTGATCGGCTGCCCTACACGCGCGGCCCTGTATAGAGGGCTTAGATATGGTGGAGGTACTCAACAGGGTGCAAGGTATTAATCTGTCGCGCTTGAGTAAATCCCAAAATCCCCTCTTGGGCTCCCCTACTATTAGGTAATGTTTATAATAACAGTTTGTATTAAAAAGGCGTTCATACAGTTATACATATTTTTATAACTAATAATAAAATTTTAATACTTTTCCATAATACATCTGTCCGAGCATCTGTCAAAAATATACCTTCATAAGTCATGGCTAACTCGATTTTCATATTTTAATATCAAAAAATATATATTTACGAAAGTTTACTAAAAAAAAAACCTTGTTGAACCTCGCAGTATCTAAGCCTTCCTTAAAGCTCTCTACGGACATAGTCTAGGTAAGGGGTATAACGGCGGTCGGACTGCCTGAGCGGTTTTGACGAAAAAAATGTCGGTAGTACTGAAACTGCCTTGGGCCAGTTTAAGGCTTTCTGACCGTCCTTTTCAAATTATAGCCTAAACAAATTCGTTGGCCCACCCGGTAGGTATATTTCGGTGCTACGACCTTTCGTTCGGCGTTTCCGTGGGCGCAACTGCGCGTCGCGCACATCAAAGCGGGCGCGTTCGGCTTTCGTCGGGCGTGCCGGAAGCGGCGGCAACGTGTGCCACAAACTGGAAGTGGGTTAGAGTATAGTTTATCGATGGAGGAAGTGAGCCGCTCGCGCCGCCGCGCCGCCGCGCCGATGCCCGAATCTGTCGATGCACACCGATCGAACGGGGACGGAGAACGCGGACGGCCGAAGGCTCGTCCGTGGCCAATGGATTGGCACAAATAAGTTCGTCGCCTCGACGATGTATTATCTGTTGAACCTACGGGGATCCACACTGGAACCCTCAGGAAGAGAAAAGAAATGTTCAAAATATTTATCTTCATACATTTCGTGACCCAAATTTGATTTTTAAAGTTCAAAGTGGTTGGGATTCGGGGTCGTAAACAAAAACCCTGAAGATGGTTGTATGTCAGCCGAAACGTTGGTGAAGAGATGATTTAAATTTACGCTGTCCTTTTTTTTACGACCCCGAATCCCAACCACTTCGAACTTTCAAAATATTTATGTTTACAACTAATGTAAACACAATCGTGCCAAAACGCGAAATTTATTGAATATAAATTATTGCTGTTTTCAATCAATATGAATTAATGAATTCATGCTTTTTCGTAGTGTAGTAAAACTAACAAATAATTAGTGCTAAAATATGCACCGAAATATACAAATTTCTATACCCAAACTCCCTAATCTACGACTATGTACTTACACGTGAAATGTTACATCATTTGGTAGATTGCTTGATTTGCAAGCTTTTCTCCCCATTGTCTATCGCATAAAAAACGTTCACAAACGCATATATATCCAGAAAAATATCACACAAACAGTCGAAAAAGCCACTATACACCAAGGTTAGTTTATAGGAAGATTATGACATTTAAACAAAACCAAAGGCACCGGCAACATCGCGCGACGATGCCGCTCTCACCAGCTATGGCAACGCTATGGCCTTCAGCTTGATACCAATGGCGTATTCTCGGGCTGATATATATTTTTTAATATGATATTTATAGAAATTTGCGTGAATAATCTTTTTTAGTCAAATTTATATACATATTACGCATCGCCCAAAAGTATATGTATATTACAGTAAACGCAAAAAAATATATCAAAACACGATATATTAATTTGGTGCGCCAATATATAATAATTTAGGGTACCACTGGTCGTCACCAGAGGTCGCGCCGCGCGTTCCTAATGTGCACCGGCAACGCTGCAGCAGAAAGTGCAGAAGCCCGAAGTCGAAATATTTTTTTATATGATATTTATAGAAATTTGCGTGAATAATCTTTTTTTAGTCAAATTTACACATTACGCATCGCCCAAAAGTATATATTACAGTAAACGCAAAAAAATATATCAAAACACGATATATTAATTTGGTGCGCCAATATATAATAATTTGGGGTACCAACCGATCGTTACCATAGACAAATAATTATATGATCGTCACCAGAGGTCGCGCCGCGCATCCCTAAAGTGCACCGGTAACGCTGCAGCAGAAAGCGCAGAATGGTGTAAAACCAGGGACTCTTTAAAATAAAAAGGGTCCCTGTGTAAAACCCACTCCCGATTTTCTTCAAATTTTGGCTAGATAGGTTCCTATCCCCTATTTTCGCCCGACGTTACTCCATTGGAAAAGATTACCACTTCTTTTTTCACACGGCAGCGCGCATCACTGCCGACTGCCACAATATGATGCGAATGTCCCCTTCTTTTTTCATACGGCAGCGCTTATCCCCCAAAAAGGAGGGAATACGCTCCTTATTGCAAAGATGCTTGAGAAAAATGCACTTCCGACGGCTTCCGACGTAGACGTATCAAATGTTTACTTCGGCTTCGGACGTGTACTGAGTTAAATATACGTCCAAAGAAGTCACGTGACTCAATCCACCAATGAGAGTGCAAGACGTATGCCGACTTTTATATACGTCGGACGTATAAATAGCCACTTCCTACAACAAAACAAAGGCGAAACGAAAACGATCATGCGGGCGTGAAACTAATATGTAAGATGATTGTGGGGTTATACTTACACCACAAAACATCAAATCCCAAACCTGACACAGAAAAAGAACATCCAGTACGTCGGTAATCATAATCACTTCGACTTCGGGCTTCTGCGCTTTCTGCTGCAGCGTTATCGGTGCACTTTAGGGATGCGCGGCGCGACCTCTGGTGACGACCGGTGGTACCCTAAATTATTATATATTGGCGCACCAAATTAATATATCGTGTTTTGATATATTTTTTTGCGTTTACTGTAATATATACTCGAGTATATACTTTTGGACGATGCGTAATATATAAATTTGACTAAAAAAAGATTATTCACGCAAATTTCTATAAATATCATATAAAAAAAATATTTTGACTTCGGGCTTCTGCCCTTTCTGCTGCAGCGTTGCCGGTGCACTTTAGGGATGCGCGGCGCGACCTCTGGTGACGACCGGTGGTACCCTAAATTATTATATATTGGCGCACCAAATTAATATATCGTGTTTTGATATATTTTTTGCGTTTACTGTAATATATATTTTTGGGCGATACGTAATATATAAATTTGACTAAAAAAAGATTATTCACGCAAATTTCTATAAATATCATATTTAAAAAATATATTAGCGCGAGAAATTTATATATTCAAAAATAATAATTAAGTCCGAAATGGCGCCTCATAGATTTAGCGCAAACGTAAAATTGGCGTAATTAATTCATTTCTATTTAGGTCTGTATGGGGGCCTGGCCTAAAGATACCAATATAATAAAAACAATCTTACTATACTAAAATCAAATAACTCTTACGCCTGATGTAAACAATAACGTGTGCGTTGGGATTTTCGCCAGAGCCGCTCTGAGGCACGAGTGGCGCTATAATTTTTTAATAATCTCAAAAGAACATAAAAACTTATAAAACGTAAGACAAATTTCTCTCGTCCTGTTTAAAATGCATAAGGTGAAAAGCCTCGCAGGAAGACACTGCAACGCATAATTAAAGAAACAATAATAAATACGTAATTATTATTATGGCTGATTGTTTTCAATATTACATCGCATTTCTAATAAGCGCCTGCAGAAAGTTCGTTACATCGGCCCCAAGCCTAATTAAGATCGATAACTTTCTCGAATGTAATAATAGTAATTTTCTTTTGTGCGAACGTAGGTATGGGCCATTACAGCTGTTATATACACTGTCGACACATGCTTTCAATTTAAATATATTGTATGATTTTTCAATAATTATTACTATATAAGTATAGCTCGGTTAGGATGCTGAACGGCTTGAATAGAAGTCATGATCATAACATGACAGTCGGTAAATGGTTTATTGAGGTGTAATTTCAATGATTTGTTATTTGTTACAATCAGGTTACGTACAACCATTTTATAGTAACCTTAACCCATATAAAATTTGAGAATCGAAATTTACTGCCAATATGGGATCAAACGCAACCGACTTAAATTTCAAGCCGTGAACAGACCTGTGGCAACGTCGCAGCGGGACGCTTCACCGGGCCTACGCAGATACAGCGTTGCTAATACGCGATTGAATATAAGAAATACGCCCCCTGTAGGCTCAATGCTAAACTAAGTCTATGGGCAATGCCATTTTGTTGATCGGTATATTATGTTTTCTGTTTTGTTCAAAATCAGTCAAAAAAGTTTTATTTTCTAAAGTTGACTATTATAATAATGTGGTAAATAACAACAGTTGAATTCAAATGTTTAAATATTCCCGCCACGCTTGTGCCAAAAAAGAGAGAAGAGTTAAAGAAGAGTTGTTAGAAAATGAAATAAAGCAAGTAAAATGTGATTTTTATTATGATTACCACGCCCAAAATTCCTCCCACAGTTATCAGAAGTGGAATTTGAACATGCTAAAGTGTTATGCAGTGTAATTAAGAAGTTTTAGTGCGAGATTCGGACGAAAAACCGTCTTGATTCGATCGCCGAGGTCCTAACCTAAACATGTTTTGTTCCTGAAAACATTTTCGAGATGGAACAAGTTTCGAATCAATTTAATTTAACCAACAAAGTTCTCTATTTCGAATTCTGCTTTTAATTCATTTTTAGTTGCCTGTTGCCTTTGCAATTACATAAATCATAAACAATAATGTTTAAACTTTATAATAACCGTACAGTTTCCCTTGGTGTATGTCTGCCCCGATTTTTTGAAAATTCGGCTACCTCCCTATTTTCCGGGTCCCTGAACACGAATCTGACCTTAGTTTTTGGTGGTCGGGCGTAGTTTCCGAGAAAATGAATTTTCAAATTTCCTTTGACACCTCACTTTTCATGGCGATATTTGTGGTTATAATCCGGATGAATTTTTACTATACGCAGCTCAAACTGATCACCACACTATTTTGCACCTTTTGCAACATCGAAACTTCGCGGAAACCCGCGGAAAATCCGAAATTTGGAAAGATTTGTGCCGTGTTTATGTCCGGTCCGGCCGCTGTTTTCGCCCCACAATCGGCGGGCGCCGATTGTCGGGGGGAACTTTTACCTAATAACCAAATAACTTTATGAAGACGACCACAAAATATATAGAAGACGACAAGAACAATGAACAAGAACAAAGAACAACGCAGTGTAAACCCAAAGTGTGCCCAAAGCTAGAGGTGACAATACCCCATATAGTTAGTTCGCATAGTGCCCGTCGGGGCGTTGGCATCTTAAATTCAGTCGCGTATATAGCGATCGGCCTTTTTAGCGAAATTTTTGACACTTTTATAATAGAAAGTATTCAATACTTCTATTTGAATCATAATTAGATACATTTGTGATTTTCAATTCAATAATTAATTGGGTAATTTTGGATTTGAATCATATAACTTAATGACAATCCTGCATGTTCTCATTCGCGAAAAATATTTATGTAACAGTAAACAAATCTTATTTTTTCCCCTTCACAGGTCAGTGTTTCCATGCTATTGACAGCACAATATTTGCTCGAGCCATAAGCAAATGTTGACGTCATTATTTTGTGTACCGTATGTTCGAAAAATAACAAGTAGGTGTAATATTTGTTTGCAGTTACCGGTCTTTTGTTTTTAATCACTACGACATTCGTAATTTGTTTTCATGTGCTGGCTTTATATGGGCAACGAGCATTTTTCTGTCGCGCTTAAAACCTACGATTTGTCTATTTTGAATCATTATCTTTATAAATAGTTTTACCGTGCATGGCGCGAGTAAGAGAAGATAACGGCTTGAGACCAGTACTGAAATTGATATTCACACTAACACATTTATTGCAGTAATATTTTAATGTTTTGCTGTTTTATTTGTTAAAAAAAAAATTGGTGTTTAGTTATCGTTTATATGTATATAGTAGTTTGTACAACGACGGTGGATATATCGCCACGAAAAAATAAACGGCAATTTGTGATACCATAAGGTGCCACTTGATGGCACAGTTGTTGTTCTTTAGGCCAATTTGGTCGATTTGGCCCGAGAAACACTCGACATTTTCCCTGTGGGTAGATTTTATAGAGGAGTGAGGGAAATTTAACGTTAAAATTAAAAAAAAAAAAACTAAAAACGGGCCAGAGCTACTTACGTTTTTGAGGTCGGATAGTTCATTTATGGCAACGAAAGTGACTTTCGGTCACCGAAAGTGGACTCTGCACACCAGAAGGGGGCTCCAGCTACCGGAAGAAGCTCCCTTGCTGCACATTCTGAAGAAGGGGGAGCCACGGGAACACACAGTGTCACGCAGGATATTCGTGAGAAAAAAATAGGCTAAAATTATTATTTGTTTATTAAAGTTTCAATATGTATATCAATGCACTCGGCCTTGTGTAAACAAACGTTTCCCTTTTGCCCTCTCCCGCTCCCCTCCTCATCGAGCCGATTGATATCTTATAATAAGAAAATAAGCTGTACAGAGTGTAGCTGATAGCGGTTCGTTCGCATTCGACCGGGTGCGCGCAAAATATTACCGCAAAATATTACCGACCGACCGTGACTGTGTTGTAGTGATGCCTATAGTAACGCTTTTTACTGCAGTGCTGATGGCTGTAAAGCCAGTTCAAACGACTATATTACCTGCTGTTTTTCATTTCCTAAAGACTCTGAAAGGTAAGATTGAGTTTGAGGTACCTACCTACAAAAATTAAGATACTTAAGTATTAATTGAAGAATAATATAGATATAATATGAAAATATTGAAAATTTGAAGGTGCCAGCAATGGAAGAATGCCTTAGGGTTTATCGGAGAACATAAATTTGCGAATATTCCACCTGAAGAGGCATATAAACCTATAAGAATTTGCAGGGCACATTTTGATGATCAGTCATTCACTTCGTCCGGAAAACGTTTAATAAAACTGCTGTCCCCAAGGCTGTACCATTAAGATTATTGCCAGAAGCTTATGGTAAGACGCATGCTTGTGTAGGTACGTATGCGTAATATTTTGTTCTGTATTGGTTATGTCAATTTAAATATCAAAATATTTACTACAGGAGGAAAAAGTAGATAATATGATTAGTTTAACTCTTTGTCGTTAAATATTTATTTGTTATTTATGTTTTTGTCTGCTCTATGTTTTGTTAGGCTTTATTAAAAATGAACGTAAAACATGAAAAAATGCATTTTTATTCATGTTCCAACCAAAGTCTACACATGATATACCTACTAAGTATGTAGATTCTGGTAATAGCTACCTTGTATTTTAATTTAACTGCACCTACCAAAAACTAACGGTACACTTACCTACACAAATAATGTTGTACCAAAGTCTACAAATAGGTATACTAATATTTGTAGACTTTGGTAAATAATGGAAAGTCAATACGAACCTGCCCCCGTATAACTAGCTTGACGGCGATTTCGTTTAGTCGCCCTCGTAAATGCGAAGCGTGCGTGGTGACGTTGATTTACGACCAGTCACAAAAAATTGTTTGCTTTTCCGAGGAACAAAGAAGTGAGCGGACTTTTAGTATTTCTAGACCAGCGTCCAGACTTTGTTAATACCTAGTACCAGTGCCGGTTTAGAAAAACTTCGGGCCCTGGGCGCTGTAGATTTAGCCCCTTTTAATAGTCTGCCGTGGGAGTCTTTTTTACAAATGAAGCCAAATTTGATGTTTCAATTTTTATTACGAAATAGAAAATAAAAACATAAATGTGCATGCACATTATTTTCATAAAACTGATAAATTGCATTGCTTTTATTTTCGCTGTGGGTATATTTATTTTTATTGACATCATTTTTGATTTATAAACTCTACATATCGATACACGCATGCAAGAACATTGCAAGTGACTTTTTCGCATTTCTGAGGTCTAGTTACGGGATATTTTTGGATCCCATTGTATCTGACAAAATGGACGTTTTCAGTGGTAAAACATGGTAAAGTTAATTTCAATTCTAATAGTTTTTATAACTTACGTTGTAAAGACAGTTGCAATTTTGGATTTCCATTAGTTCGACGGCATTGTGCTACTTACAATATTTTTGCCTGAAAAAAATCACAAGTTTTTAAAGCTAATGGCATTTACAATGTTTTTAAACGACAAGTATCAAAGACTCCTTATGCATTTTTATTTTTCAGATAATTAGCTTGTTCCTGTACCAATTTGTTTCACAAAGAATCTCCAACTATCTATTCGGTTCAACAATTGGTTGCGTACTGCATTAAATTAATGACCATTTAGTTAATTGAGCTATTAACCCTATCTTATAAAGTGTATCCATGGGATAGTCATTAGCTTGTAGAATAGTTGCAAGAACCGTCATTGTCTCGAGAAAACCATTGCTTTATAAAGATCTGGAGCGCATATATGGCCCCAAAATTACTATTATACGTTTTGTTTTTGCAACTGATGGCTTTGTTGTTGTTGCTACAGATATACGCTCAAATCTAATAAGAATAACGCCTTCCCACGGGCGGAAAGCCGTGTACCGTTAGGAAACCGCGTGCCTATTACGTAAAATTAATGTTATTTCAATGATTCCCAACCACTTCAATTGTATCGGAACAAAATTGCCGGTATTATGGAATCTGAAATAAGTCCGAGTATCTTTACAGTTTAATTGTCTTCGTTCTTACTAACTTTATTTGCATGTATATTATACTCAATCGTTTCAATAGATAGAATACTTACTTTGTGTTGCGGAGTCTTTTTTCACCTACAGGAAAATGAGAAATGAGGTTTTCCAGATGTTAGAAGATCGGAAATACTCAAAATTAAACAAATATACCTACTGAACATTTTAAAAATGTTTTATACAAAAGGTTAAGGCAGTTCTGTAAATTCAGGAGCTTGAGATTTTACACAAAATGCGTTTTAAGCTAAGCGTCTAAGAAAGTGATTTTCTGTTTAATTTTTCTATTTTCTGTAATTTTTTTTGCTCTATCTCTCACCGTTTGCAAGATCCCCATGCTGTTCATTCGTGCCTCTAACCATAAGCTTCTTGTAATAATCTTAAAGGAACAGCAGTCGTTAATAAACTTTTTCCGGACGAAGTAAATGATTGGTCATCAAAATGTGCCTTACAAATTTTTATACGTTTATGTGCCCCTGCCTCTTCAGGTGCAATGTTCGCAAATATTATCATGCAATAATACAATAATATTTCGATGACTATAGAAATAATTATTGATTAAGGCATTTTTCTTAATTATACGTCAAACTAAA
The DNA here is from genome assembly GCA_963920635.1 of Pseudeuparius sepicola. NCBI lineage: Eukaryota > Metazoa > Arthropoda > Insecta > Coleoptera > Anthribidae > Pseudeuparius > Pseudeuparius sepicola. Next base: position 13,615,574 of record OY987299.1, read on the forward strand.
TCTCACCTTTCAGGGTCTTTAGGAATTCGAAAAAAGAACACACAGAATTTGAATTGCTTTTACAGCCATCCGCACTGCAATAAGAACCGTGATAAACTATCACATCACTACTCACAATTAATTGGCAATGGTATTGGATATAATTTACGCGCACCCGGTACAATACGAAGCACACCGTTCCGAGAGACACTGTGTAACAAAGTGACGCTCGGAATCGCCCGCTCAGCGGGATATCGATCGAGGGCTGAGGCGAAGGGAGCGGGATCGGGCAGGAGGGAAAATTTGTTTACTCAGGCCAAGTGAGCGGACTTATAGTATTCTCTAGGGTATTAAGTGGTATCGCGATTTCTACTAAAACCGGCAAAAGAACTGACGGACAGACCACCGTGTAGACTCATTCAAAGATAAAAAAACTCGTTACAAAGGGTACCGCTTTTGAAAAGCCAATAAATGCATGTGATGAAATCGTATCGCGGAGTTAATACCCGCTCTCGATTTGTACCACGTTATATAACCCACATATAAAGAGCAACATTAACTTTTTTACGTCTACCAATCAATATCGATCAATACCCGCAGACGTAAGTATTTATACCGAAATGGTCTTGACCCAGTTCGGGCGATTAACCGAAGATCTCATTAAAAAAAAACTCATACGCACACAATGCCGACTTTTCTTTTGTTGGTGCGGATTTTTTTTCGTTAGGCGGAGCAGTAAATCCTAACGGTCGCGAACCTTCCGGATTGCCATTTTGTACGTGACTCGATTTCGACGAGGAATCTGGCGCAAAAATCGCGGATTGCGAATTGTAAAGTGCCCGCGCAAAACAAAAGAGAGTGAGGTGGCAATTATGCGGTCGCAGTTTTTCTGGTTTTGCGGTAGTTGCGATATAATGCCGTAGCAGAGATGACGACAACCAAGTCTCGTTGGCGGGAAACTTCTGCGCACCTGGTCGCGCAGCCGCCACTGGGAATGGTTTCTGTAAAGAAAACTTATTACATATGGCGTTTTCAGTGGAAATATTTTTTATTTGTACCTATTCTCTAAAACCCTCAATATGAGCACTATGAGCAGTATTCGATAGGCAGCAAAAATGTTTGAAATGATCTGAATATCTGAAACCAATTTTGTGTTATGTAACCCAAAGGGTTATCATTGTTATCAATTATCAATCTCCTTCTCCTTCCATTCCTTAGGTAGGTAGTGATTTGGGATATGTTTTACTGAATTTTTCAGATAAAAAATTCAATCTGGATATGGATACCTATTAACCAATAATTAAATGACTGAAAGTAAGTATATACGAGAGACATCTGTAAAAAGTTGTTTGAAATATTTTTAAGACTCTCTATTACAAACCTCAGGCAAATACTAAACATAGACTAACCTATAAACAGGCGCGGTCTTAGGGGGAGGGCCATGGGGGCCATGCCCCCCCCTAATAAAATGAAAAATAATAATAAACAAAAAATAGATACGAATATTATTACTAATATTATCTAACCTAGTGTCCACGGATTGAGTTCACATAAAGTGTAGATAACAAAAAAAAATCGAGTTGAAATTTGAGCTTCTGGAGATCAGCGCTGCTTGGTTTGAAACTAATTTGTGACATAATTTTACTTTCGAAAAATCACCTTGGAAATTATGAAGAAACTAATTTTCCACATCAGTAAAGTGCTCTTTTTGTAAGTTTTACGGCAAAAGTTATTAAGGAAACTTGTTCAGAATGAAAACTGAGTATAGGTTTGCGAACTTTCGCAAGTCTAGGTCTACTTTGATTTTTGTGCGTTTTAATTTTTTAGCAGAAAAATCAAAGTCGACTTAGGCTTTTGAAATTTTTCACACCTATCCAGTTTTTATTGTCAACAAGTTTTCTTATTAATGACATTTTGATGTAAAAACTACACAAAATGCAAATCAAAGTATAAGGCCTAGACTTTCGAAATTTCGCAAACCTACTCAGCTTTTCATTCTGAACAAGTTTCCTTGATAATATTTTGCCGTAAAACCTACAAAAAAGGCACCTTACGGAGGTGGAAAATTAGTTTCTTCGTAATTTCCAAGGCATACGTGATTTTTCGAAAGTAAAATTATGTCACAAATTTGACACTTAGCCTGCATCAAGATAACCAGAGGTTACATTTCTTATGCCACAAATCCAACACTTTACTCTTCCCATCGTTCTTAAAACTGCACTAATTACTTACTTAACTATATATCTTTTGTGTAATAACCCCAAAATCTCCTAAAAAAACGAGAATAACGCCAAAGTAAACATACTAGAAACATGTCAACGAACTCTGGATCAGCTGTTGGGGTACAATAAAGCAAAGGCGCAACGATCACAAGGAGCTCTTTCAAGGTTGCCATGTTAGCCAGAATAAGCATTTTTTTAAGGATGTTATTTATTAACCAAGTAGGATCAGTAAATTCACAAAATCAGTAAAATGTATTGTTAAATGATAACTGTCCAAAGTTTTACTATTTGTAGATTGTAGATATCAACTAATTGTTCCAAATTGATGTTTTTTAACGTTGGTTATACATTTATTTCGTAAGTACAAGATAAATTTATGAAGAAGTTTGGCAATGGTGTTTTAGATTTCTATTATTAACTCAGACAAATAATGTTACTAAATATTTTTTTATCTTGGTCTGCATTGTATTGAATTATTAGTGTATATTTATTATTTGTCTGAGTTGCAAACTTAACAAGATTATAATGATATATTTTCAAAGAGACAGGGAGGAATATTTGGACGTTATTATTTCGATGTTATTACTTAGTTATCATTTTCGAGATCTAACACAAACTTGTGTTTTTTTTTAATGGAAACCATAGTAGTTGGCCATGATCTCAAAAAATCTGCCATTTTTAGAGCTTTCCAACGATACAGGGTGTTCGAAAAATAGACGGAGATATTTTAGAGGGTGATTCCCTGTTAAGAAATATGAAAAAAAGTTTCTATAAACATGGGTCCGGAAATGCAGAGTTTTCAAGATACAGGATGTTAAATAAAAAAAATAAAACATGAAATTATTAATGTCTTAAAAATTATTTACTCGATTCTGTTGAAATTTGGCAATGTTATTTGTTGTATTAAGAGGCTAATTTCGCCCTAACTAGATTAAGTCCAGTGGCGTCCCGGGGGGCACCTTAGCGAATATTATTATCAAAAAATGTACGCCACTACCTTTTTTGTAACTTTAATATTTTTTGTTTGATTAAGCATCTAAAAATACAACTTCTTTCCCTCTTGTATTGTTTTCCTATCTCACTTCGTTTTCGAGAAAAAAAAAATAAAAACCGTTTTATTGCATGTCACTGGACAAAATTGGTTGTAGTGTACTTTATGTTATGATATTGGAAAAGTTGCAATAACACTCTTTCCTAGAAATGCTTTTGATTATTTGTTTTCCAAGGCACTTGTTATTTTTTTTGCAAAAATTGATAAACCAATTTTGTCCAGTGACATGCAATATATTTAACATCCTGTATCTTGAAAACTCTGCATTTCCGGACCCATGTTTATAGAAACTTTTTTTCATATTTCTTAACAGGGAATCACCCTCTAAAATATCTCCGTCTATTTTTCGAACACCCTGTATAATACTCGATATGGTTATTCAGAAAAATAACGGAAATAACAAAAATTTGTGTCATATCTCGAAAATGGCAGCTGTCACGGAATGTAGGACATGACAACCGCATTGGGGACACAATTCCCTCCAATTTTGGTGTTTACGCTTTTTATCTAAAATCAGAAACAACGAAGTTAGATGGGTTAGAATAAATCGACAAAATTTCGTTTTTTCTAAATTTCTAGTAAGCCGTGACTTTTTTCAAAAATATACAAGGCGCGTTAAATTGAGCCCACAAAACTGCAATTGTTTTATCCATTTAACCTTCCTAGCTTCTATCTCGGCTAGTTTCCGAGATCCCCATACTGATTGTCATAAAAATCTCACCCTGTTTAATAATAATAATTCTCACCCTCTCGCAATACTTCAAACTAGGAGAACCCCAGAAGCAACTGAATGGTTATGCGGGGGAGGGGGCAATTATTATTATGTTCTCTTTGTTACCATTTGCATTTGCAAATGAGTGATAATACATTATTTCTTTAATTACGCCAAATTTTAAACTACATATTATTCTAAAAGTTGAAAACTTATCCTTCTTGTTCTGCGACGCAGTTTAATAGCAACAAAACAATAAATCGAGATAAAAAGTCCGTAAATAGTCTCAAAATTCAATCTCTGAAATTTAAAAAAAGACAAATAATATTTTCTATACAAAAAATGGCTACAAGTATCTACATACCTAAAAATATATCCATTTGAATTCGCAGGACGCTGCCTTGTTAGCTTAACGTCAGTGCCCCAATTGGGAAGCGCGCGTGGCCCTCGAGCTGCTTTCCTTTGTGCATATTACCACAGTATAAACTTAACTATCGCTAAACAATTTTCAGCAATCCCACAATAGGCGCCGTAAAACTGCTGATGATAGCGGCAGCGTCTCGCGAACGGCAAATTCATGTTTCTATTGAATTTTGCATTTTTAGAATTTAATATATGTCTCTATAGAATTAGATCTATAGATTTTATTTACAATAATTATTATTAGAAATCAGTGAACGAATGACCAGATGGTTTGTGGATTGTTCGAGGAAATATTTAATAAACTAGACGCTAGATACCTTGGGAAGGTTAAGATTGGCCGGTAATTGGTTTCCCATCCCATTTTGGACTGACAAGTGGTAGCCTACTACTCCACATCGCAAATTAAATCCGTTGTTAACACTTTATTGCGCATATTGTGCCCACAATCGCCGATTAACGAAGAGGATTAATTTTTGACAAGTTTGCTCTCAAAGAAGTGCGGAATTTTTAATTATCCGCACACAACCAAGGTCCTAAATGAACTAACTGTATAGAAGTTATTGCGTCAGGTTAATTATTAAATGAATAGATCCTATATTAGCTTGACGGTCAACTATTTTCTCATAGCCATAGCGATGATTAGGTGAAATATTTAGAAGGGAAATGATTTCCGCTTGAAGTCTCTTTAGCTTCCAAAATTGCTTTGGAGAACAGAAGGTCTTCTGGCAAAATATAATTTTTCCTAAACATACTAGTGCCTGACACATCGCCTAAACCTGACACATGTTTTTTTAATTGAGCAGATATAAATCTGTTCTATAAATATATTCTGTTGAAATATTTATGTTGGTAGAAGTCACAGTTATGAGTTATGTATGTTCCTAAGTTAGTTATCTTTGTTTTTCTATTTTTACTGACTTGTCAATTTATAGATGTTATATTCATTGTGGTTTCTTAGCTAAATTGTTTCGTTCAGCGTTGTAAAAAATAGAGTGTAATTACGTGTTGATGGTTTTGGTTGAGGTATCAGCTATTGGTTTATGTTATGTTTATGCTAAGCCAATGCCTGACAGGTGTCAGTCACTGGGAAAAATGATCTCTAAAGTCTCTTAACAATTATTGAAATAAAACAAATTTCACGACAATGGGTTAAATATTTCGAATATTTCCAATATCTGACACCTCTGTCAGCCATTGGCTATACAACGTGTCAGCTATTGGTCACATTTGGCACCGACTATGGTAGACCTCGGAGTACTGTCGTCTAGAGCATTAAAACATGTATAGATTTGTCACTCAACGATTCTGAGCCATGTCTTCTTCTTGTTGAAAGTGCTGAACACGACCAATAAATACTATTACGATCTTTACAAGTATACCGTGTCAAATTAAATTCAACTAGGCATTGAAATTAAGTTCAAAGATGTACCTATACTTCAGAAGATAATTTATCCCTCTGTCATTTCAGGGAAAGAGAAGAAACAGTACTTATAGAAAAAAAGATAAAGGGAGAAGAAAAAAGGGAGGGGAAGAGAAGAACAATAAATAGATTGGTAATAGGTAATTATTTCCAGTGATGTGTCTCCTACTTACTCCATATTAAGAATCCTCAATAGATATATTTAAATTTAATAAATCAATCCTTAAGGCACTGGTATGTGTACGTTATTTACAAAATGCTTTGTCCGGATGGATAAAATAAATAATGGATACAAATAAATAACACTATTTTGGAATTACGGGATGATCTATTAAACCAGTTGAAGAAGTGAGAATTCTATATATTATATTTTGGAAAATTATTTTGTAACGTAGGCAAAAATGAAAATAGACAAAATTGTTTAAAGTGCGAAGGAAAATTGGTCACTAAAGTAGCAGGTCACATATTTCGATAAGAAAACCACACACCTGTGCCCATTAGGACCCAAATAAAAGAGTTGATTTATTCTTACCCATTAATATTTCACAAACAAAACATAACTTTCAGGGTAATAGGTGGAAACAAGAAATTTTTATAAAACATTTTACAAAATCTAATCGTAACAAGTTTCCTGCTTTATAAAGTTTAGTTGTGTTTTCTAAAAATTACAATTTATTTTTTCACATGCTTATTTTTAATTTTGGCGAGAATGTGCATGCTTTGGATTTATATAATATATGTATGTATATAATGTATAAATATTGACGGATGAGTAGCATAAAAGTAAGAATTAAATTTCCACTGAATATCCACGTACTGGTCTAAAAATGTATTGTTTGGTTGTTCGGACATAAAATCTTCAACTTCTTGTGGATTTAAATACCTTAATTCAAACGTATTTTTAAGCCATTTCTCTATTTCAGAATTTCTATATTTATATTGTCTGGCTAATCTCAAAGAATGAATTTTCCTAAACCATGCTTGGTGCACCGTTAATCTCTACATTATGCCACACCGTTGACAGCATTATGTATAGCAATCAAAAAGAAAAGGAAAAAAACACTTAGTACAATGCGAAATGTTCCATCCATGTACAGAAATTACATTTTACATAAAGTTTTTATATTAGTTGCCCATATGAAAATACAATGATATTTTTATCGGGACAATTTATAAATAAAAAAGTTTCAACTTTACTTGTTGTCGGGTTGTATGATTCAACATATTATGCACTTCTCCTATGTTCTTCGGTAGTGACGATAGCAAAATTTTTCGCCGACAGTTATAAATATTTTTGCGAATAGTGCTTATGCCAATAGTCGTTAAATCTTTCGGCAAATTTGATAGAAGTCTTTGACAAAAAGTAATCTTTTCGCATTTCGCACACCTATGCTTCCTTCGATAGTGCTGCCCAAAAGGTATAAAAATACTCCCGCTTGCATTTTTATACCGGCTTTTCTTTTAAGAAACTTGGAAATAACCCTATGTATAGCTTGTCAAATTAAAGGGATAACAAAAAAGCACTTTATTTTATATACTTATTAAATTCGTAGTACTAAAGTACGAAACCGCAATGGCCAAATTAAAGAAAAGGCATATCTTCTGTCTCCATTATTATTTTTGCCAGGCGAAAACAATATGCACTTGTCCGATGCAAATGAAGTTTTTGCGAAGAATAAATTCCAGCGGGTGACGGCGCCCAAAAACGCGATGTCCCCGTTGTTTTCTATTCATCATCGGCACGTTTTAATTTCGCCGTGTGGCCCACACATACCAGGACAAACAAACAATGGACCGGTTAGGTCGAATTGTAATAAACAAAAATGCTTTAAAACGGGCCGGCGCATAAATTATTAATTATTGTAAAACAGTTATTTGATGGCTCGTTATTAAAGCGATCGAGCGCCAAAAGTAGGTCCCGGAACTTGCTTTCCATAGCAGAACACATATAGGATTATTATAGTCTGCACTAGGCTCTGCCAATGGAATAACTCTTTTTAAATCCATTGTTTAATAGTAAATTCAATATTGCGAATAACCATTCTCATTTACGCTCTTTCTGCAAATTATTGCCAAAATTAAATTACTTGACCCTAATCATCAATCATAGAAAACGACATGTACCTAACTTGCTATTTTCAATTCCTTGACACCAAAATCATAGAAAACTATATGTCATTTGCTATATAGAGGGTGATTTTTTTTTGGATACCCACTATGGGGATCTCGGAAACTAGCAGAGCTGGAACAAAGGTTAAATGGGGAAAGAATTGCAGTTTTGAATGCTCAATCTAATGCCCCTTTTGGATTTTTTAAAGACTTCATGGCTCATTAGATATTTTGAAAAGAATGATTTTTTTGCTATTTCATCAGATCTCTGTAGCTCCGTTATTTCTGATTATACAGATAAAAAGTAGAAACAAAAATTGTAGATAATTTTGGGCTTAAGATAATCTCATCCAATTTTTTATGTTGTTTGTGATTTTTGAGATGTGACAAACTTGTGTTTTTTTTAAATAGTTGGCTGTGGTCTTATAAAATCGGCCATTTTTTGAGCTTTCCAAAGATATAATACTCTGCATAGTTATTATAAAAAATGAAAGAGCTGTGGCTAATTTTCTGATTTTTTTTTTAATTTTCACAGTCGGCCATGGAATATTTTCATAATTACGTTCTATTTTATAATTAGACATACTTCCAACTTTCTAATATTTTGTTTTTAGCTGGTAACAAAATGTAACAAAATAAAACAAAAATTAAAAACTAAAATTCAAATAATTATTATTATTTTAAAATTTCACCTTTTAAAATAAAAAAGGTGGTCAAACAATCCACCATTATTATTTATGCAAATATTGCATCTTTTTAAAACTGAATTTCTCGCCTTTCTTAGAGAGTGCCTGTCAATACTGGCAATTGCTTCTAAAACAACTGCTCTTAATTCAACAATTGTCTCATACTTTATTTTGTACTGTTCCCCACAAAAAGAAATCCAAAACAGACAAATCGGGGGATCGGGGTTGCCAGGAAATAGGTATATTTCTCCCTATCCAATTATTTGGATAGAGCTGATCTAGGTAATGTAAGTTCTTACGGGCAAAAATAATTATGTGGTGATGGAGCTCCATCATGAGAATTTTTGTTTTATTTTGTTACATTTTGTTACCAGCTAAAAATAAAATATTTGAAAGTTTAAAGTAGGTATGTCTTATTATAAAATAGAACGTAATTATGAAAATATTCCATGGCCGACTATGTAAAAGTTTAAAAAAAAAATCAAAAAATGAGCCATAGCTCTTATTATTTTTTATAATAACTATGCCGAGTATTATATCTTTGGAAAGCTCAAAAAATGACCGATTTTATAACAGCCAACTATGATTTACATTTAAAAAAACACAAGTTTATGTCACATTTCAAAAATCACAAACAACATAAAAAAATGGATTCGATTATCTTATTAAGCCCAAAATTATCTACAATTTTTGGCTCTACATTTTATCTGTATAATCAGAAATAACAGAGCTACAGAGATCTGATGAAATAGCAAAAAATCACTCTTCTCAAAATATCTAGTGAGCCATGAAGTTTTTCAAAAATCCAAAAGGGGCATTAGATTGAGCATTCAAAACTGCAATTCTTTCCCCATTTAACCTTTGTTCTAGCTCTGCTAGTTTCCGAGATCCCCATAGTGGGCATCGAAAAAACTCACCCTGTATACAGTAATAATTTATTGATTTATTTTTTATGGCATCATTCCGTAGTCTAGGCATAAACGCACCAAAATTTGAGTTAAATTAAATTAAATTAAATTTACATGTCAAAGACTGCTAAACTTTGACACAAAAATACTAAAAAATAAAAACTGTTAAACGCTGTATAGCGTTCTTAGAAAGCATTTTCGGACACACGTTATGCAATTTTTCTGCTTAAAATCAAATTTCCTATGGATGGTTTACGTATAGCGGTTTAACTTCGACTCACCCTGTAAATGTATCTCGAAGACAACCCCATTTTGATACTTGAACCCTACTTTTTTATGATTTTTTGTATAAAGTATAAAATATCATTTAAATAAATAAATCAAGTTTGCTATGAAACAGTGACAGAAACCAAAAAAATTAAAGTTCAAAAAACCTTTATAAAAACAAGCTTTTATTTAAGCCATGTACTAAAACGAATAAAATAAAAAAAAACAAGATGAAAAACTTTTTAAAAACAAGCTTTTTAAGGCATGTACTAAAACTAAAATAAAAGTAGGTACCAATTAATTTTATTGGACAGTGATTCGTTGATAAGCAAGTACCTACTTGCCAAAGTATGTATTTTCTATACACTTCGCGGGACAAGCTTTTTGATTTACAAAAACTTGTCGCAATTTGGCATTGAATTATCTTAACGAAAATCTAGACTTATTTTATTTTATTTTACTTTATTTTATTCGTTTAATACACGGCTTAAACAAAAGCTTGTTTTTAAAAGGTTTTTTAACTTTAACATTTATTTTGTGGTTTTTAGTAACTATTTGATTCCCATATCGGGAGCGGGGTAAAGAAATTTAGTCCACCATTTTGGGACATACGCTATACTTATTGGATTTAGTATGACGCCAGTTACCTTATTATTTTGTAATTTAGTGTGATGTCGCTAATTTTATCGTTTTCTACTCTTCAAGCCCTTTCATTTGATACCCATATTAAGGGGGTTGAAAAGAAAAAATGTAATCCGCCATCTTGGAGCGGCGGCCATATTGAATTTAGTGTGATGCCACTAACTTTTTCGTTTTCTACTCTTCAAGCCCTTTCACTTGATACCCATATTAAGGGGGTTGACAAAGAATAAATCATCCGCCATCTTGGAGCGGCGGCCATTTTGAATTTAGTGTGATGTCACCAACTTTATCGTTTTCTACTCTTCAAGCCCTTTCATTTGATACCCATATTAAGGAGGTTGCCAAAATATATCATCCGCCATCCAAGTATTACAATATTGAGTATTGCATATTGTATTGTCACCAGAACTAAAGGTGTATACAAAATTTCAGCTTATTCGGATGTCAAGAAGTGGTTCTAATTTAGCTTGCAAGATTAGACACGCACACACATACATACATACTAACAGGGCAAGTTAAATAAAAGCTTGTAATAAAAATCCAGAAGAAATAATGGTTATCATTGAAAAGATACAAGCGAAATCTAGTAATTGCATATTACCTCAGCAGAAACTCAACTATTGCAGCATAAATAGCCATATTTTCTAAGTATTCCCACAATGGACACCGTAAAACTGCGGATGACAGCGGCTGTATGCAATTCGCCGTTTCTATTTTGCCTTTAATTTCGGTAACAATCGAGGTAAGAATTTTATGTAGAGCGGTTTTATAAAGTATATGTATTCCCTGCGCGGTGCAAGATCAGATAATTTTGCACTGACGACATTAAAAAATTATCCCATGAATTCATGAATAACAATCGTACGGTACACTCTCACTAAGCACTCCCACATGGCCATCGTATACGGGGCCTGATATCCACCCATCGCAAAACCTATCGTTGCCTCAATAAAATCGTTATGGCGTAAGCTGTATTTACTTCCTACACTACGCCGTCTTCTAACTACCAATAAATTATGATTCTTTCGCAAAAGCGAAGTTCAGCAACTCGCGGAACGACTTCTCGGAACTGCTGGGAAACGCAGGACGGGTCGTGTATATTAAGACCCCGCTAATTATTAACGTTAATAGACTTCGAATGGGGGCGTGGTAATGGTATAGAACTTGGGTGGCTCCCAGCTTGAATTCTAAATCTTAGAAACATAATTCTATAGTTATATTTCATATATTGTGAAGTTTAAGCATTAAAAGAAGTATAGAAGCACACCCACCGTGTCCGATGTCAAAGTAATGTGCCATACTTGGATCATACAAAGATCAAAGATTCATGTCTTTCTTGTCTTTCTTTTATAATGACGAAGTTTGACATTTGACAGAATAAGCAACCAACAACCAACATTGCACAGGAAAACGAGGAATATTTAGGTCCCGTCTATTGTTTTAGTTATATGCATAGGCGCCGACTCCGCGGGTGCTCCGGGACTCGAGCACCCGGCCAAAAGTTTGGCCAGTTGTTGGAAGCTCAAGCAAAGGTGACAAGGTGACAATCATATATAAGATCAGCAATGAGTCAGAAAAGGCTTAATGATATTATGCTTTTAAATATTTATAAATAATTAGAAGACATCATATAAGCCTGCGGATGAGTTATGTGATGAGTTTATAAAAAAATCGCCCATAAGACTAAGCACTTTTGCGTTATTTACGCAAAGTTAGGTAGCTAAACTCTATTCAAACTAAACGCAAGTGAAACATAAACACAAGTTGTTGCATGGCTAGAGCGTGATACGCGCGTGATCGGCTTGCCATTGGCTAGCCGGCAATAAAATCTGATCCGGCGGGCGAGTGCAGAGAGTCGGTGTTTCTTACAGAGGTGTATTGAGTTGCAAGTGGAGCTTTATTTTTTTCCGATGTAATTCTTTCGCTGTTTATTAATTGTTGGAGCTACGATTTGTGTTGATAGTAGAATGACTAGGTGTGCCATAAAAGTTTGTTTTTAAAGTTCTTAATACTGGGGCATATTATTTTAATATTTTATATTATAAAATTCATAGAGATCGTCCTTAATGCGGCCCTGCCTCGTATTAGCCCTCAGAATTGTTCACGTGCTTCCATAGTGTAAATGTTTATGCGCCACGTGCATTTAGTTTGAATAGAGTGTAGTCGTTTTTTTTTTGTTTAAAGACCGCGTCTTAAAATTCAGCGGCCTCTCATCCGTATGAATCAGCTGATATCTCCCTCTCATTTGTTTCCCTTTGGAGGAAGTAAGAGACAGATATCCAGCTGATTCATTGGGATGAGAGTCCGCTGAATTTTAAAACGAGGCCTTTCTTATAGAAATACCTTTATTTTATTTCATTCTATTTACGTTTTGTTTTTTTAATCATCAGGGTGATAACTGTTTGTTTTTTGTTATGTACTTTTATTATATATTAAAAAATATATATCATTTTGTGGGGGGGGGGTGGTTGTATACCTTGGGCATTCCCAGCCAAATTTTGAGAAGTCGGCGCCTATGTTTATATGGCATTTGATGCGATTGTCTTCAAAGAATCTAGTATCGGATAGGAATGTTTCACATGATCTCATAAGTTAAATAAGCTTTGAAAACCGGCACATATCACGTTCTTTATGTTCGTCAATCGGCCTCTCGCCAGCTCGACGGGTTACAAAAACATGACGTCAATAATACCAGTATTCATTCGCGAACCTCCAGTAATGCCTAAGTAGGGGGTTAGGATTAGAATCGATAGTAAATAATCGCAGATGACTGCGTTATCGATGCTATTACGTGCGTGCGACTTATTTCTCCAGTCAGCGAACAGAAAATCGGAATCTGTTTCTCGGATATACGTTACCCTCATTTTTACATATTTGAAATTTGTTATTCAAATTGATGGCTGATTTTTAAAATGAGCATATGAGTCTGGCGGCACATCGCAAATTTGCAGAAATAGAAAATTATTTTCACCGCACTGAAAATTTTTCACACCATATAATGGAGGCTCAATTTGATATTATGGTGTGGAAAATTTAGAACAGGAAGAGAGCGAGCAAGTGTGCGAGCTAACAGCTGGAGATGCTGGAGTGTGTTTTTGTTCTAGCTGGCTGTTCGCGTAAATAGAAAAGCTATACTTCAATACGTTCCTGTCAAAATAAGGGCAATTATTTTTTTAAATATTTGCCAGTTTTTCACGTGCCAGACATATTATGTGCCTACAGATAGATCAGCCTGACTTTTTTTTTTCTTAATTTTAGTATACCAGAACCAATGCAAAAATTAAGAGGACGCATTTGTATTTTCCAAGGCATTTCAACTGAACCACTGCCGTAGAAACTTTAAAGTGTTTATCACTAGTGGCGGACACGTTATAGGAACGTTTCTGTAAAGTGGCTGCCACCAAAATGGGGAACAATTTTTGGGTTTCTGCCACGTTGCCACCACGTTTTTGCAACTTATACCGTTACGTTCCAGCCACGTGGCACTTACGTGGCAAAAACGCGGGCGCGTAGTGACAGCCACCTATGAGGCCGCCTACGTGAAACTTGGCTACTTGTCTCTTTCTTTTCCATGTCACTCGGACTCTCTCGTTCAACTTATTTAGGAACTTATATTATTATGTCCTGCTGCCTTTCTCCTACCAACTCGAAATTACTGAGATTGGCGGTGTCAATAGGGAATATAACTACTATGAGTATTTATTTTATTTTAATGTAATTAGGAGTGGGGATGAAAACAAAACGATTTCAAGTTTACTGTCAAACATAGACGTTATAGCTCGAAATATGAGCACGCCCTCCCGCAATATTCAATGTTTTCACAAAATAAAATAAAAAGTGAGGAGCACACTTTTTTAAACATATCTACTTACGTACCGCAAGCAATTTTTTTTTATTATTCCCGGCTACGTAAAACCAATAATTACTTACTAATATCACAGAATAAATAGCTTTGCAACATAAAGCCTCCTTACGGACATGTGTCAGAAATAAGCGAGTCTCCATTTCAATTTACAGAAAGGCAGACAGTATTTTAAGCGTTAATTTGGTTCTAATACAATCTCTTCGCTATGTAGATTAATGTACAATCAAATAAAATGCACATCAATCATGTCTTCAGAAGATATTTCGCTAAAAAGCTAGTCTCCTTTTGACACATGTCGCTAAGGAATTGTCTGTATTACTCATTAGTCTGTGCTAATATACTATATTTTAATGAAGAATTGAAGAGAAATTAATTTTTATTCAGTAGCCTGATCATTTTGTCATAATGGCGGCATAAATCTCATTCTTAAATATGGTGTCTTGTCTAAAATATAACTTTAAAGTGATTTCAACGTACATCTGCGTATTTAAGGTGTTTGTTACTTGTCCTTAGTGGCCGTATAGTGGCGGAAACTGTGTTATTCCACTTCATAGTTACTTTAACCATTTGAAAGTGGCGGCCACGTCACAGACACCACTGCAGCCACCATCATTCTTATACGCGCGAGTGTCAGTTTTCATAACCTCAAAATTTAGGGAACAAAGCATTCGCAACGACTATTAAAATACAAATTCTTTATTTCGTGTTAAGATACTTGCATTAAGCATAATAAGACAAACAGGCACTTACATAGTACATATTTTACATTCAGTTAAAATCTCGAAATAAATTTACAGTAATAAATCCACATTAACAGACACTTATTTAGGCGAATGTTTTATTCAAGAATTCGTCCACCGAGTAAAAAGCATTGAGTAGCAAAAATTACTTAATACTTTTTAAATTTTGGAAGTGGCAGCTTAGAGTAGGTACTGTGGTAGCTTGTTAAAAGATTCTTATCCCTCACACTTCTTCAAGCGACAATATTCTGGAAGCAGGTCCTGCTTCCCAGAGTGCAATATGCAAATCACCATGTCATCATGTCGTTCATATCGACTACTCGACTCTTATTTAAATCGCACACATGGAAAAATTAGTTCAAAGAATGAACACTAAATCTCACTGCACTACAATCACCACATTGACACCGCGTTAGAGAGAAATGTGCACGTGCATACAGCAAAACAGCAAGGAAGCCTCACTTAATAGTGACGGTCACTATATAGAGTGAATTTTGATGGTAATGATAACTTTGTAGTGGCTTTGATGTCATATGCGAACATGAAAATCTCTTCTACAAGTGGCAAAAACTGGGCGATGACCACTAGTTATCACCAACAAGTTTCGCCACTTTCAAGGTTTAGTAGAGGTGACCAAAACGTGGCCGCCACTATCACGCGCACGCTAAAGTTGTCGCCACTTCTAAGATATATTTTAGTGATACATTTTGGTCGCCGCCACTTCCATTTTCCACTTTGAACGCATAAGAACTTTGAGGTGATTTTCGGTAGTAATCACAACGTTCCAAACACCTTAAGCACCACTAAAAAGTTATGAAACTATATAGTGACTACTAGCGGTGAAATTGACGTGATTACCACTATTTTCCTAGAAAATAAAGTAAATCTAAAAGCCGCGTCCAGACAGTGTGTGGCGCTTGCAAGCATCTGCGAACGCGAACAAAGCAAACATCGCAAACGTCTAATCTGGACGGTTGTTTTCGCTGTTTGCATAAGCTTGCAAGCATCTACGAATCTTGCGTGTGGCGTTCGCTCCGAGAGCGGTACATCAAAGAGATTCGCGCGCGCAGTTTGGACGGCAGATTGGGCGCGTGTGCGGTGTTTGCGTCGTTCGTGAAGCTTGCAAGCATTTCTGAGCGCGACAGGGTCTGCCCAGTGGCGGACTCTAGTCTAGATAATGGTTTTGCGCAGTAGCCGCGTCCAGACAGTGTGTGGCGCTTGCAAGCATCTGCGAACGCGAACAAAGCAAACATCGCAAACGCCTAATCTGGACGGTTGTTTTCGCTGTTTGCATAAGCTTGTAAGCATCTACGAATCTTGCGTGTGGCGTTCGCTCCGAGAGCGGTACATCAAAGAGATTCGCGCGCGCAGTTTGGACGGCAGATTGGGCGTGTGTGCGGTGTTTGCGTCGTTCGTGAAGCTTGCAAGCATTTCTGAGCGCGACAGGGTCAGCCCAGTGGCGGACTCTAGTCTAGATAATGGTTTTGCGCAGTAGCCGCGTCCAGACAGTGTGTGGCGCTTGCAAGCATCTGCGAACGCGAACACCCCAAACATCGCAAACGTCTAATCTGGACGGTTGTTTTCGCTGTTTGCATATGCTTGCAAGCATCTACGAATCTTGCGTGTGGCGTTCGCTCCGAGAGCGGTACATCAAAGAGATTCGCGCGCGCAGTTTGGACGGCAGATTGGGCGTGTGTGCGGTGTTTGCGTCGTTCGCGATGCTTGCAAGCATTTCTGAGCGCGACAGGGTCTGCCCAGTGGCGGACTCTAGTCTAGATAATGGTTTTGCGCAGTAGCCGCGTCCAGACAGTGTGTGGCGCTTGCAAGCATCTGCGAACGCGAACAAAGCAAACATCGCAAACGTCTAATCTGGACGGTTGTTTTCGCTGTTTGCATAAGCTTGCAAGCATCTATGAATCTTGCGTGTGGCGTTCGTTTCGAGAGCGGTACATCAAAGAGATTTGCGCGCGCAGTTTGGACGGCAGATTGGGCGTGTGTGCGGTGTTTGCGTCGTTCGCGATGCTTGCAAGCATTTCTGAGCGCGACAGGGTCTGCCCAGTGGCGGACTCTAGTCTAGATAATGGTTTTGCGCAGTTTGGCGTTGGGCGTTTAGTGTATGTCCGACCACGAGGAAAGTCAGACGTACATACATACCGACCTAGGCATGCCTGATTTTACAAATTCATTTTTAAATCGTCATATAAATGAGTTCCGCTGTAGTTAGTACGTTTTTTAAAAATCTCGCTAACCCAAAAACGACGGTGCCTTTTCTTTCTTATTTCTTCTTCCAACACAGTATATGCCGCACTTGCTATGGCCAGGTTTTCTTCGGTATCACACATATTTAAAAAATATATTTTTATTTTAAACACGGCACTGACGGTAGTTCTCGGCCAACTGAATACACGGGAAACCCTACGAACACTACGCGCACTGTGGAACCTTTAAAAGTTGCGAACACTATGCGCAGTGTGGGCGACCCAAATATAACGCTTGTAAGCATTATTTTTTCACATATTCGCACTGCTTGCAAGCACCGCACACTGTCTGGACGCGGCTATTGCAAAGTTGTAGATTTAGTGGTGATTACGTAATGGCACTCGGTAGAAGTGTCGATATAAGTTTTCATCACTACGATGCTACTTGGGCGCTGCCACAACAGATGAGTAGGTACGAGTACTCAGACCTCGCAATGTATAAATGCGCCCGGGAAGCCATAAGCCATTCTATCTACCTGCGATCGCTTTCGTACCATTAATGGCGTTTTGTAATAGCGGCCCGTCTTCCGCGGGTCGGAGATGCGCGATCCGCGGGCTCCACCGCCATCTCGGTCACGAGCGGCAAATACCGCGGCGGCGGCGGCCGCCGCTTCCATCGGGCAACCGCGCGTCGATTGAGTAATCGCCGGCGCGCCGGGCGGTGCGCGGCCCGCGCATCGTGTGGACTTGCAATTTTTTATACGCGTCGATCGACACACGATCTACCACCGGCACTTCTTCGAATAGACCTTTCCGCTGGGAGTTTTCCTCATCCATTTTATTCCCATGTATTGGATAGAATATGCAATGGGCTAGTCTGGTGTCTGGTCATATACCGTACTTTCACCGTTTTAGTAGACATTGCCATGGCTGGGCGGCGCGCCGCCGTGTATTCGGCTAGGTTCGTCAGTCGTTGGCGGGGGGCGGGGCGTGTTTTTTGCTCGCAAAACTAGACTGATAAGCGGTGCGGGACTACTGTGTACTCCCCCCGCCAACGACTGACAAACCTAGCTGGACTCACGGCGACGCGCGGCCTATTCCCCTATGTCTACCAAAACGGTGAAAGTACGGTATAAAACTACACGCCAGGCGAATAATAGAAGTTTAGTAGACTCCTCTGTTCCTCTTAATTTTTAAATAAGAAATAATCCAAAGATGGCGCTAGATACTAGATAAATCGATGTGCTGAAATTTCTCTGTAGCTACGTTCACACAATCTTCCTATAGTTATTATTTGTCAATTTTAGATTTTTACCTTTCTCGGTATACTTCAAACAGTTCAAACTGAAATAATTTTTATTTGGAGATTTTAGTTTTAACATTATAACAAGTCTTTTATTCTTATTTCTGATCTATATGTATTAAAACCAAAAATGACCTTATTTATCTGCTTACCAAAATAATAAACCTATATGTAATATTTATAATGTAGGTACAAAACATAGAAAAGTCTATTATAGGTATAAAATCTGATTGATATATTTAGATACCAGATACTTCCAAGATTCCTCTGCTGAAGATGTTAGTGATTCGTGTTCTGTTTTTTTTGTGCTGTTTGCTGTATCAAGCCAATAATGAATAGTGAATGAGAAATAATTACCTACCTTTTTATTTTTGTTAATTTTTTTAAATTTTTGGTGAAGTGTGCATACGGGCAAATTTTTGAAGTCGGTTTTTATTTTTTTTGTTAATTTTTTTTTATTTCTTATTTTTAGTGAATTGTTGAGAATTATCGAAATCGGTCCCATATTAAATTCCATCCCCTATTTGTCCACCCTTAGGATTGAAATTTTTCTCTTCAAATTTAATTTTTCTTCTAAGGTAACCCCTTTCTAATAAAATAAGAATCATCCAAATCGGTCCGATATTAATTTTCATCCCTTATTTATCTACCCTTAGGGGTGGAATTTTTTCTTTAAATTTAAATGGAACCACACCTAAGGTACCCCCTTTCCAATAAAGAAAGAATCTTCGAAATCGGTCCAATATGAAATTTCATCCCCTATTTTCTACCCTTACGGGTGGAATTTTTTCTTTAAATTTAAATGGGGCCACCTCTAAGGTACACCCTTTCTAATAAAAAAATAATCATCTAAATCGGTTCAATATGAAATTGCATCCCCTATTTGTGCATCCCTAGGGGTGGAATGTTTTCTTCAAATTTAAATGGGACCATTTGTAGGTATACCCTTTCAAACAAAAAAAAAAAAGAATTGTCCAAATCGGTTTATAAATGACGGAGTTCTGAGGTAACAAACATAAAAAAAATAAAAATTCAACCGAATTGATAACCTCCTACTTTTTTGCAGTCTGTTAAAAATATATAAATTTACCCGCCCTTGTACTTTTACTGTTATATTTTCTGGTGAAAATAGATTTAAGTTGTTTATATTATAATATCAGTGCAACACATCGATTGTCACCATAATAGGACAGTAGAATAATGTTTTGGAGAGAATAGAATTTTTTACAAAGTGGTTCAAATTAATTTACAAGTTAACTGTGGGCAAAAAAGTTCTGAGCATAAAATATGAAACTGGTTGGCGCAAGTGGCGCCCTCTGGCGGTTGCGGATATTGCACTATAACATAATTACCTGACATAATTATCTATGAACGTGTGCAAAAGATCATTAAAATCGATCAAGCCGTTTAAAAGATTTTAGGGCCCTTTTTAAGGGCTCGTGGGGCCCTCAATATATATAGCTTTGAACGAAAAAACACGGGTCACTTTATTTTTGGAGTAGAATACCGCTGTGCTACGGGTGGCATTTGTTTTTGAATAACCCTGTATATCAGTCACAGTCGGTCAGCGAAGTCAGTCTACATTTGCTGCTACATTTGGACGTTCAATTTCGGGACCCATTTCCATTTCACCGTAACTATTCTGGTCAGCGGCGCTTATTAAAATAAATCAGAAATCACTTCGGCGGAGATTGAGAGGAATGTTGGGGGGGCATCAGCCGCTACGGCCATATAACAAGGCTGACGCTATACGCGATATCAAACAACCCACGGGTTTCTAAATTTGGATGGCTGAAGGAAATGCCTGACTAAAAGCCAAAATATTTCAAGAACGGAGAAATAAGTATACTTTATTTCTTATAGTATAATTTATTTAAGTTCTTGCCAAACCTAAACATAATTATAAATAATAGAAATACACGTTTATAAAGTGTCAGAATTACAAAGCTTAATTCTTGTCATCGTCAAGTTCACACCCAGTTAGCATTCTTGCTTTACATGCTCATGGTTCCGGACTCAAGTCCGGAGCGCGTCAGTTTATTTTTTATTTGCCTTTCCATTGCATGTTATAGAAATGAAGAGACATTACATTTATTTTATGCCTGTAAATTGACTCTAAAAAAGTATAGACTACTTCTAAAGCCGGAAAAATAGTAGTACTTAAATAGTAAATGTCAAACAAGCGATAATACAAAATCAACGACACAAAATTGATGACGCACCAGCAGTGTATTTATTGTCGCCGAGAACGGGCTGTAAATGGTGGAAAAATTAGAATACTAACCTTTTTATTGGTTGATTTTTGATGAATGAAATAGTGAAGTGCGAATATAAGGTAACAAATATCTGTGTTTTTATTACATCCCAAATTATAAAGAATCCTCGAGGCGAATATATGTACTTAAAATCCTCAAAAAGAATGAATAATAATCGTCGTCTCCGATTTCATGCGTCGCGCCGCCGTCTCGACAGTGGCAAAGCGGGCGGCCGGCCGAAGAAAAGAAAAAAGCGGGGACCCAGACCAGACACAATTTCCGAGACGAGAATGACCGTCCAGCCAGACAATAATAATGATGATAAAATCGTTTAAGCTACGAGCCGAATTCCGTGCAATGTACAGTGTCCGCCGAAAGTTGGGAACACTATTTTTTCCTCAGAAGTTATTTCTGCAGCGCCAGTAACAGTATGCTTATGTTTATGCCTATACTAAAATCGAGCAATCATACGCCTGGCGTAAATAAAACCACGTGTTCAATGACGTTCCGCGATTGGTCGGTAGGCTATAAAATTTCACCCGACACGGCAACAGGGACGTACTCGATCGCAAAAGTGTAGTTACGCTGTTTTATCTTGTTGTTTTCAGCTATTTAGACACTGCCACAAATAATTTTATCGATATTTTGAACCATTTTAATTAAGCCAATAATTTTTTTCCGAAATATTTTCATGTAAACAATTGTAAAACTAAAATTAAATAAAGGTCGTGCCTCGGTGCGGCCCTGGCGAATATCTCAACGCACGTGCTCTTGTTTACGCCAGACGTAAGAGTTGCCCGATTTTAGTATAGGAATAGAGGTGTTGCTAGGCTACCACCATTCTATATGCTCTTGTATCATCCTATAGAATGGGCGTGGCTACGTCAGTGTCACTTTGGCTTTTCTTTATGTGGAAAATAAAATGAAAAATTCCCTATTTTATATTGTTAAATCGCTGCTTGTTTATTTTTAGAGATAACTATATAAACCTGTGTATGGTTGGAATTGGGAGAACAAAAGGAACATAAAAATCCCAAAATATACAGGACAGGGTGTCTCAAAAATCTGAGAAAGTGATGCTCACTCCTGGTCAAACCGCAAGTCGGAAATGAGAAGTGACAATTTTATGTTACTCCTGGTATTATACTCATTACTTTACTAATGTTCCGTGTTAAAATCCAACTTCACAATGAGCTAGTACGATTAAATTTTAAAAATTAATTTGATGTTTGCAATGGTGAACTACAGTCATCTAGTTCCCTAAAAGGCCCCTTGTCCAAGATAAATATCCACAATATTAGAAATTTGAAAATACCTTAATATATTTAAGGTAGTAGTAATCTTCTTTACCGACATCATAATAGGTATATCCATGGGGCTGTCTCAAAACCGCGTGAGGCAACTTCAGGGTACCTAATTGGTTAGTGATTTGCGGGCTGACAGTATGACAGCATGAAGCATGACAGCTTAAAGCATAATTATCTGCTATCTGCTGGATGAGACTGGATTCAAAAATAAAACTGCTTGCTTCAAGTGTCCCTGTTGTTACATATCAAGGCCTGGAGGGTAGGTACTTAGGTACCCATTAATACCTTTTATAAATAAATATTGTAAGCACTTAAATCCCACAGTATTTCCGTATAGGTACATATTTTGTTCATTTGAAAACATATTTTCCTTTTAGTGCTTGTGAAAGTGGCCTTTTGAAGTTTAATAATAAGCTGCAGAAAGTATAGGTATGGAGTAGAGTTTTGAAAAAGCTTATTCCAACAATCCTCCCATTTTGGTGACTGTTGCGCTGATATATAAACAATTTAGATCTATTTTCACCAGAAAATAGAACAATCAAAGTACAAGGGTGGGTAAATTGATATATTTTTAATATTATATTAGCTAGTAAATATTCTTGCTTACAAGTTATATAAATATAGACATTTGATACTAAGTATAATGGATATTTGATCTCTCTATTTACGTCTTTTTCCTCTTCACTCCTAGTTTGGAGTATTGTGAGGGTGAGAATAATAATAATAATAATTATTATTATTATTATAGTGTTCTTCCTTGACAAATTCTTGGTTTTTAAAATTCTTCTTTTCTTCTTTTGAAATTTGGGATGCTAGTTTTGGTAAAAAAAAATGGGACAGAACGTCAGGTTAATCGAAGGCGAATACGTGGACCTTGTAATAATTTTCCCCAATTCATTGTTTTCTTCAAGCTGGGTAGGAAAAAAATATATTGCAATACAATTATAGCTTGGTATTTAAATAAGTACTTACATTAAAAGGTAGTTATTTCGCATTCACTATGCATTATTGGCTTGATACAGCAAACTTCACAAAAAAAGAAACAGAACACGAATCACTACATCACCTTCAGCAGAGGAATCTTGGAAGTATCTGGTATCTAAATATATCAACCAGATTTTATACCTATAATAGACATTTCTATATATTTCCTCCCTACCTACCTACATTATAAATATTACATACCTATATATTATTTTGGTAAGCAGATAAAATAAGGTCATTTTTGGTTTTAGTAGATATAGATAATAATAAAAACTCGTTATAACGTTAAAACTAAAAAATTAAAACTATTTCAGTTTGAAAATGTTTGAAGTTTGAAGTATACCAAGGATAAGTAGTTAGGTTAGATTTGTAAAAAATTGACAATTCACAAATAATAACAAGGAAGATTGTGTGAACTTAGCTACAGAGGACTTTCAGCATATCAACTGTATCTAGTGCCATCTTTTGAGAGCAAAAGGAGCAATACCTTAAAATTTTGGATTCTTTTTTATTTAAAAACTAAGAAGAACTGGCAAAAATGAAATATGCCAGGGGAGTCTACTAAACTTCTATTATCCGCCTGCATGCAGTTTTCTATATGACCAGACTAGCCCATTTCTTGGGAAGGACTATTTTTTGAAATAACCTTTTAACAAATTCAAATTCAAATGCCTCTGAAAATTCTGCAAAAGTTTAGCCTTTGAACCATCAATTTATCTTGAAAATTGCCGAGAAAATCGACATTTTCAAGCAAATAGGCTCATGGGTTAAATAAAAGCTTGTTTTTAAAGAGTTTTTTTTTATTTTATTTACATGTCATGCATTCCTTGTGCACTTATTTCCACTCCCTATTTCGTCCATCAAAACCACTTCCAAATGGCGCTTAATAGGCCAGGGAAAATAGAATTTGACCTAGAAAAAAATATTAACCGCAATTTTGTTTTACCATATCAAAGTTATAGGTAAATACGTTGGTAGAAACAAAAAATTAAACATTTTGAAAAAACGGAACCTTGAGTTACGTCAAAAAACACCTATTTTTCGTTAGAAGTTTCGAGCAAAAATGTTAACTGGATTTTTTTAGACTCTTTAGGTAAAAAAACTTCCCTTGCTAATATATATTAAGAAATTAAACATTTTAAGAATATGGAAGTAACTTAGATCGACAAAGAGGGATAAAAATCGGATAATTTTCTATTTTTGCAAAATCAAAAATATTAACTACGTTTTTATTGCAGATGATCATTCCCTTTTACAAATCGAATGTAACTTATACAAAATTAAACGTTTATCTGAGCCGCATGTACGTCAGCTGTCACTTCTCATTGGTATAGACTAGGCAAAAATATTAATTGTTTTTTTTAACTTTTTACAATATAACTGTATTGAATCATATATAGCGAAATTAAACATTTATTTACGGCGCATATAGGTCAACTGTCACTTGTCATTTCTTTAGAAAAGCAAAAATATTAACTGTTTTTTTTGTTTAACTTTTTACAATATAACTATATTAAATCACATATAGCGAAATTAAACATTTATTTACTGCGCGTGTAGGTCAACTGTCATTTGTCATTTCAAAATACTTCCGTTACCAATTTTTGTTTAATTTCAAAAAATTTAACAAGACTTAGTATCCACTTACAAAGTTTAACAAAAATCAGCCTGTTAATAATTTTGCTCTCAAAGACAGCTTCAAATTTCTTTAAAATGCGATTTCCTGCGAAACAATATGTTTAATTTCAGAACAAACGGTTAATACTTGATTTTTAAGGTAATTATAAATAATAAAAACACAGTTAATATTTTTGCCCAACAAAATATTACGCAAAATGTCATTTTTACATCATTCGGATACTTGCGCGAACGTAATCTGTTTAATTTATCAATCTCAACTTTATATACCTTACTTACTAATAAATGCAGCTTAAAATTCGCAGTTAATATTTATGCCGTCTTTATTACAACAAGAAAATGTATTTTTCTAAAAAACGCCCACACGCGTATATTTATTTTGTATAAAAAACAATTCTGGCGTTCATTTATTACCAATATTTTGTGATGGCATTATAAAAATGCGGTTATGAATTTTGTCTAGGTTTCGTTATTTTTTACCGTAATTTCCCTGGCCTATAAATTGTTTCTCCCAGCTCTGCCCAAATAAAAATCGTTTATTTACAGTTCAGCCGGGGCAACAAAAGGATGTGAAATCTGCCAAACGGCGCGTGCGGCGGTTACGGCGCGGCGGCCGCGTAGCAAAGCGAACGTGTCGGGCGGGTGCTTCGAACCCGAACGTAAACAAACTGTTGCAACGCCACGCCGCGTTTTCACTTCGCCCGTTCGGAAAAACGCGCGCGATTTGGGCTGATCGGCGGAGAAAGTGAAACGGCGCTATTTTCCCATTTATATTTAATAAATCGTACGGCGGCCTAACGGGTAATTGCCGTTCCGCCGCGCTCAAAATCGAACGAGGCTGAAGAGGAAAGCCTACGGACTGCATGTTCGCAAAAAAACTGACATATCCGGCAGATTCGGTTTCGCGATTGGACGAACGCGAAACATGCTGCCGCCTTTCCCGACCGATCGGGTAGTTGGGAGGCGAAAAGAACGGACACGGTAACGAAATAGTCGTTTCCTGCTACCTACAATTTCAGATTGTAGGTACTTTGAATTAAATACACTATGGAGTAGATTGTGAGTAATAATCTTCTAATAACTTTTGTTCAATTAATAGAAATGATAATCAGTGATAAATATAAGAGCCAGAATGCAGCGATAATAAAAAAATAAATAAAAAATTTGTGGGATTTGAAACAGGGACCTACTAGACCAAGAGCTGGCGTCAAAGAGTTTTCGGAAGGTTAATATTTTCAGATTGAGTTGTATTTTAGCGATAGAGAGCCACTGTAGAGTCAGCACTTCCGCGGTAGGGTCACCTGGCGCTGGGACGCTCGGAAAGGTGTAAAATTAATTAACATCCCTAAACAATTTTGGGAAAGCTCAAAATTTTTAATATAGAGCACGAATCCAACAGTCAGATAGGGAAATAAACGGACGCCTGGCGTCAACACTACAGTACACAGGGGTTTTTATCTAAAGATTACCCAACACCTTAACTTTTTAAATTTTGGACCTAGACAAAACTAATAAATATGAAAGTTGTAGGAAATTTCCTCGCGATCTCGGTGCACTGATCAGAAAAACATTTTTCAAATATAAACAAAACATATTTGTTTAATGGATCACCCTATATGTTAATGGATTTTTGAATCTACGCCTCATCCCGGTTCCAACGATATATAATATAATATATTATGTCATGGGTGGCGGTGGCAGATCGAAAATCAAAAGATCGAATCACAATCGGCCGAATCACAAAAAATGTCAAAAACAAAATATAGAAACTAC
Organism: Pseudeuparius sepicola; assembly: GCA_963920635.1. Classification (NCBI taxonomy): domain Eukaryota; kingdom Metazoa; phylum Arthropoda; class Insecta; order Coleoptera; family Anthribidae; genus Pseudeuparius; species Pseudeuparius sepicola. The sequence goes on from OY987299.1 coordinate 13,642,056, forward strand.
AAAAGGTCGAATCACAAAAGGTTGAATAAAAAAAGATCGAAAGGCAAAAGGTCAAAACTACAAAAGATCGAAACACAAAAGGTCGAATCACACAAGGTCGAATTACAAAAGGTCGAATTACAAAAAGTCGAATAACAAAAGGTCGAATCACAAAAGGTCGAATCACAAAGATCGAATTGATAAAAACAATAATTCTAATTTTTAGGGAGTAATTGAAAAATATTAGTCACGGAGACACCAATATTGTAGATTGGTGGAAAAATGGTCGAAACACAAAAGGTCGAATCACAAAATATAGAAACTGCGAGAGACCGAATCACAAAAGGCCAAATCACAAAAAGTCAAATTGACAAAAAAATTCAAATTTTTAGCGAATAATTGAGAAATAATGATTGGCGGAAAAAAGGTTGAAAATAAAAGGTCGAAACAGAAAAGCAGGAAAAGCTTATTTTGTATATAGACGAAAATTGTCATTACTGACTAGCTTAGGCCAGAAGTGAGCGTCACAGTTTTTTGAGATACCATGTATATTTTGCGACAAAATATACAGGGTGTCTCGAAAAACTGTGATGCTCACTTTTTGGGTTGGGGATAGTCGGATAACTATTCAGGGCCATATCTAGGCTTTGTCAAGTAACTTGTCCATAGTCATTTCTGCACTAACCAAAAATTGGGTTTAAATATAAAAAACTTATAACCTATAAATCAGTTTATTGTTGATTTTTAACCGACAACCGCTCAGTTATTATCAATAGCAACGCTCATTAGCCTCATGTGATGTAAAAGTAAAATGTATAAGTTAGTGCTTATAAAATTTTTGCGACACCCTATTAAAAAATTAAATTAATTCATTCATTTAAATTTATTTCAAAGGGCCACCTTATTTCTATATATTACTTTTGCAGAAACACGCGTTACCGGCCAGTGTCGTATGGGTTTACCGATAGAAAATTGTTATTTTTTTTAAAGCAGTTATTCAAAAAGTAGTGATGGTCAAGGTTAGTTTATCGGAAGGTTAGGACATTCGACGACTTGGAAGGGGAGGGGGGGGGTGAGAGAGGCAAGGGGACGAAAGAGTGGTGAATTTAAGTTGGTAGCATTAAACGTGAATTGGCAATTTAGTAACTCCCTAAACATTTAACGCTTCCAGCCATAGGCGCACACAGACGTTTTTGGCATATTCATTTGACGCTTGCAGTCAGTGTTTGTTGTTTACTTTTACTATTTTATTTTCCTCTTAAAATGTCTCGATATTTTTTGCTTCTGATACGCCACTGGCATTAAGCTGTCAGAAGAAGAAGAACAGTTGGTGGAGGCGGCACAGCCATGCGATGTTGCCTTCTTATAAACCAGGGACTCTTTAAAATAAGGGGACCCAGCATTATACTTTCCAAAGTGAGGCCTATTCTTTCATCATTCTAATGGTATCAGTGATGCCAAGTATGCCATTTTATTGGAGAATCTATGAATATAACAGGTACTTTGATTGTTGGTAAAAATTAATAATGGTTTCCATGATTTCTAAAAATTAGACTTGACAATGTTGTGTCTACAATTACAGAATATGGCAACTGTCAAATGAAACAAATTTATTGTATACCTAGTTGAAATTCTTTAATTGGCACATCTGAGTGTCAGAAAGTTAGAAAACTTAAAAATTGTGAACATAAAACCTGATGGCAGTTGGACACTGACATATAACATAACCTTGTACCAGCCCACTTATGTGGTCTCCTTGGAGTACACAGAAAACAAACTTCCCCTCAAGGCTTCACTTTTCCTATGTGATAGACTGTGAAATGCTGGGTCCCCTTATGGTGATGGTATGCACTAAAATTGACTCACAAGAAATAGTTTAAATGAGGCACAGGAAGTTACAAAATCAATATGATTGGCGAAACTATTTCATTGGATAAATAACAATTATTTACATTATTCGTCATTTGCTGTGCCAGTGATGTCATTTTGTTAAATGACAAATGACTGTAGAACGCACGTGATGGATAACATTCATACACGTACAGCAGCCGATTAGGATGCCTCGAATGTTTCGACCAAAACCCGAAACCCAGTCAGATAGAAGGCACAGAACCAGTTTTCCGGCGTCAGGTGGACACTTATCTATCCCGGGTATTCGTCATAATTTCGGTCGTTTCCAAGGTTATCGGGCGACAAAAAAAAAACGCCTCACGAACACAGAAACCCATTATTTAGCAACGGCCAAATGATTGTTTACCCAACAGTCGGGAATAACGAGTTCACGATAAACAACACTTGTGTCCGGAGCGAAAACGAGCGCGCAGCGTAAATAATCGCCATCGGGATAATTATTTCGATGGAAAATATTAGCAAAATACTTCCGTTACCAATTTTTGTTTAATTTCAAAAAATTTAACAAGACTTAGTATCCACTTACAAAGTTTAACAAAAATCAGCCTGTTAATAATTTTGCTCTCAAAGACAGCTTCAAATTTCTTTAAAATGCGATTTCCTGCGAAACAATATGTTTAATTTCAGAACAAACGGTTAATACTTGATTTTTAAGGTAATTATAAATAATAAAAACACAGTTAATATTTTTGCCCAACAAAATATTACGCAAAATGTCATTTTTACATCATTCGGATACTTGCGCGAACGTAATCTGTTTAATTTATCAATCTCAACTTTATATACCTTACTTACTAATAAATGCAGCTTAAAATTCGCAGTTAATATTTATGCCGTCTTTATTACAACAAGAAAATGTATTTTTCTAAAAAACGCCCACACGCGTATATTTATTTTGTATAAAAAACAATTCTGGCGTTCATTTATTACCAATATTTTGTGATGGCATTATAAAAATGCGGTTATGAATTTTGTCTAGGTTTCGTTATTTTTTACCGTAATTTCCCTGGCCTATAAATTGTTTCTCCCAGCTCTGCCCAAATAAAAATCGTTTATTTACAGTTCAGCCGGGGCAACAAAAGGATGTGAAATCTGCCAAACGGCGCGTGCGGCGGTTACGGCGCGGCGGCCGCGTAGCAAAGCGAACGTGTCGGGCGGGTGCTTCGAACCCGAACGTAAACAAACTGTTGCAACGCCACGCCGCGTTTTCACTTCGCCCGTTCGGAAAAACGCGCGCGATTTGGGCTGATCGGCGGAGAAAGTGAAACGGCGCTATTTTCCCATTTATATTTAATAAATCGTACGGCGGCCTAACGGGTAATTGCCGTTCCGCCGCGCTCAAAATCGAACGAGGCTGAAGAGGAAAGCCTACGGACTGCATGTTCGCAAAAAAACTGACATATCCGGCAGATTCGGTTTCGCGATTGGACGAACGCGAAACATGCTGCCGCCTTTCCCGACCGATCGGGTAGTTGGGAGGCGAAAAGAACGGACACGGTAACGAAATAGTCGTTTCCTGCTACCTACAATTTCAGATTGTAGGTACTTTGAATTAAATACACTATGGAGTAGATTGTGAGTAATAATCTTCTAATAACTTTTGTTCAATTAATAGAAATGATAATCAGTGATAAATATAAGAGCCAGAATGCAGCGATAATAAAAAAATAAATAAAAAATTTGTGGGATTTGAAACAGGGACCTACTAGACCAAGAGCTGGCGTCAAAGAGTTTTCGGAAGGTTAATATTTTCAGATTGAGTTGTATTTTAGCGATAGAGAGCCACTGTAGAGTCAGCACTTCCGCGGTAGGGTCACCTGGCGCTGGGACGCTCGGAAAGGTGTAAAATTAATTAACATCCCTAAACAATTTTGGGAAAGCTCAAAATTTTTAATATAGAGCACGAATCCAACAGTCAGATAGGGAAATAAACGGACGCCTGGCGTCAACACTACAGTACACAGGGGTTTTTATCTAAAGATTACCCAACACCTTAACTTTTTAAATTTTGGACCTAGACAAAACTAATAAATATGAAAGTTGTAGGAAATTTCCTCGCGATCTCGGTGCACTGATCAGAAAAACATTTTTCAAATATAAACAAAACATATTTGTTTAATGGATCACCCTATATGTTAATGGATTTTTGAATCTACGCCTCATCCCGGTTCCAACGATATATAATATAATATATTATGTCATGGGTGGCGGTGGCAGATCGAAAATCAAAAGATCGAATCACAATCGGCCGAATCACAAAAAATGTCAAAAACAAAATATAGAAACTACAAAAGGTCGAATCACAAAAGGTTGAATAAAAAAAGATCGAAAGGCAAAAGGTCAAAACTACAAAAGATCGAAACACAAAAGGTCGAATCACACAAGGTCGAATTACAAAAGGTCGAATTACAAAAAGTCGAATAACAAAAGGTCGAATCACAAAAGGTCGAATCACAAAGATCGAATTGATAAAAACAATAATTCTAATTTTTAGGGAGTAATTGAAAAATATTAGTCACGGAGACACCAATATTGTAGATTGGTGGAAAAATGGTCGAAACACAAAAGGTCGAATCACAAAATATAGAAACTGCGAGAGACCGAATCACAAAAGGCCAAATCACAAAAAGTCAAATTGACAAAAAAATTCAAATTTTTAGCGAATAATTGAGAAATAATGATTGGCGGAAAAAAGGTTGAAAATAAAAGGTCGAAACAGAAAAGCAGGAAAAGCTTATTTTGTATATAGACGAAAATTGTCATTACTGACTAGCTTAGGCCAGAAGTGAGCGTCACAGTTTTTTGAGATACCATGTATATTTTGCGACAAAATATACAGGGTGTCTCGAAAAACTGTGATGCTCACTTTTTGGGTTGGGGATAGTCGGATAACTATTCAGGGCCATATCTAGGCTTTGTCAAGTAACTTGTCCATAGTCATTTCTGCACTAACCAAAAATTGGGTTTAAATATAAAAAACTTATAACCTATAAATCAGTTTATTGTTGATTTTTAACCGACAACCGCTCAGTTATTATCAATAGCAACGCTCATTAGCCTCATGTGATGTAAAAGTAAAATGTATAAGTTAGTGCTTATAAAATTTTTGCGACACCCTATTAAAAAATTAAATTAATTCATTCATTTAAATTTATTTCAAAGGGCCACCTTATTTCTATATATAACTTTTGCAGAAACACGCGTTACCGGCCAGTGTCGTATGGGTTTACCGATAGAAAATTGTTATTTTTTTTAAAGCAGTTATTCAAAAAGTAGTGATGGTCAAGGTTAGTTTATCGGAAGGTTAGGACATTCGACGACTTGGAAGGGGAGGGGGGGGGTGAGAGAGGCAAGGGGACGAAAGAGTGGTGAATTTAAGTTGGTAGCATTAAACGTGAATTGGCAATTTAGTAACTCCCTAAACATTTAACGCTTCCAGCCATAGGCGCACACAGACGTTTTTGGCATATTCATTTGACGCTTGCAGTCAGTGTTTGTTGTTTACTTTTACTATTTTATTTTCCTCTTAAAATGTCTCGATATTTTTTGCTTCTGATACGCCACTGGCATTAAGCTGTCAGAAGAAGAAGAACAGTTGGTGGAGGCGGCACAGCCATGCGATGTTGCCTTCTTATAAACCAGGGACTCTTTAAAATAAGGGGACCCAGCATTATACTTTCCAAAGTGAGGCCTATTCTTTCATCATTCTAATGGTATCAGTGATGCCAAGTATGCCATTTTATTGGAGAATCTATGAATATAACAGGTACTTTGATTGTTGGTAAAAATTAATAATGGTTTCCATGATTTCTAAAAATTAGACTTGACAATGTTGTGTCTACAATTACAGAATATGGCAACTGTCAAATGAAACAAATTTATTGTATACCTAGTTGAAATTCTTTAATTGGCACATCTGAGTGTCAGAAAGTTAGAAAACTTAAAAATTGTGAACATAAAACCTGATGGCAGTTGGACACTGACATATAACATAACCTTGTACCAGCCCACTTATGTGGTCTCCTTGGAGTACACAGAAAACAAACTTCCCCTCAAGGCTTCACTTTTCCTATGTGATAGACTGTGAAATGCTGGGTCCCCTTATGGTGATGGTATGCACTAAAATTGACTCACAAGAAATAGTTTAAATGAGGCACAGGAAGTTACAAAATCAATATGATTGGCGAAACTATTTCATTGGATAAATAACAATTATTTACATTATTCGTCATTTGCTGTGCCAGTGATGTCATTTTGTTAAATGACAAATGACTGTAGAACGCACGTGATGGATAACATTCATACACGTACAGCAGCCGATTAGGATGCCTCGAATGTTTCGACCAAAACCCGAAACCCAGTCAGATAGAAGGCACAGAACCAGTTTTCCGGCGTCAGGTGGACACTTATCTATCCCGGGTATTCGTCATAATTTCGGTCGTTTCCAAGGTTATCGGGCGACAAAAAAAAAACGCCTCACGAACACAGAAACCCATTATTTAGCAACGGCCAAATGATTGTTTACCCAACAGTCGGGAATAACGAGTTCACGATAAACAACACTTGTGTCCGGAGCGAAAACGAGCGCGCAGCGTAAATAATCGCCATCGGGATAATTATTTCGATGGAAAATATTAGCAGAACGTCCGGTACGGGTTGGCTAGAAAAGCCTTAATTAGGTACCAGGTTCTTACAAAGGATATGCCACATCATTCAATTTCTAACTTTTATTTTTATCAGCGTAAATGCTCTGCAATGAGCTCATTAACAGCTGCTTTTCTTTTACTTTCGAGTATACAGTGTGTCCCACTTAAGGACTGACCACCCCTGTAAAATTTTTATTTATAGCTCGATTTTCATAAACTTTTTTTTGTTGGATAGAGCTTCAAAAATGGCATCAAACACATAATTCAGGTGCCTCGTGCGTTAAAGTCATGGCCCACTGAGACGGTGTTTTAGTGCTGAAATTTCGAGAAGTACTATTAGGGATTTTTTTAGAGGAAAATTAATGCCGGATTCTTATTCAGCGTTGTTCGAAACCCAAACATACCAATTTGCATTACCATAGCTCTACAGGGTGTTTCAAAATTTTTAGTGCCCCACTTAATTAGTGTAGCCCTATAAAATTTTTATTTTTAGCTCGATTTCCATAAACTTTTTTTTGTTGGATAGAACTTCAAAAATGGCATTAAATGCATAATTCAGGTATCTTGTGCCTTAAATTCATGGCCCACTGAGACGGTGTTTTAGTGCTGAAACTTCGAAAAGTACTATTAGGGATTTTTTAGAGGAAAATTAATGCCGGTTTGTTGTTCAGCGTTGTTGGAAACCCAAACGTACCAATTTGCATTACCGTAGCTCTACAGGGTGTTCCAAAAAAAAATAAAAGGAAAAGTAAGGCCGGATTCTTATATGCGGTGAGAGGTTTCAAAAAAACGTGTTAATTTTAATTATTTTCTTAATTTCTGGTAAGTTGGTCACTAAAATATTCGTGAGGAACTCATATTCTTTCAAAAATTTATTAGCGAACAAACACAACACAACATAACATAAACTCAAATTTCAGTCATTTCAATTAGTCCTCCATTTTCTAATGCAAATTGGTACGTTTGGGTTTCCAACAACGTTGAATAAAAATCTAGCATTAATTTTTCTCTAAAAAAGCCCCTAATAGTGCTTCTCCAAATTTCAGCACTAAAACTTCGTCTCAGTGGGCCATGAATGTAACGCACGAGGCACCTGAATTATGCATTTAATGCCATTATTGAAGCTCTATCCAACAAAAAAAAGGTTATGAAATCGAGCTAAAAATAAAAATTTTACAGGGTACACTAATTAAGTGGGGCACTAAAAATTTTGAAACACACTGTAGAGCTATGGTAATGCAAATTGGTACATTTGGATTTCGAACAACGCTGAATAAGAATCTGGCATTAATTTTCCTCTAAAAAAATCCCTAATAGTACTTCTCGAAATTTCAGCACAAAAACACCGTCTCAGTGGGCCATGACTTTAACGCACGAGGCACCTGAATTATGTGTTTGATGCCATTTTTGAAGCTCTATCCAACAAAAAAAAGTTTATGAAAATCGAGCTATAAATAAAAATTTTACAGGGGTGGTCAGTTCTTAAGTGGGACACACTGTATGTCAGCTGGAGTGAAGAACAAATTAGTTCCTTTCCTATATGAAGACAATCAATCGATGACGATCACAAGAATTAATTCACCAAGCGTTTAACTTTCCGAATGTAAGTTTTCATCACATGCCGTTCCATTTTGATGAAAACTCACCGCCGAGCTGGTGATAATTAGAGGAAAGTCGCCTAATATGGGGTACATTGTTGTAATCCCCCTAAAATTTCAATGTTTTTAAAAGAATCAACGTAACTTTTTTCAAAAGTGGACTTCATCCCTTACGCAACCTGATTGTCAACTTGACACTATAATTAAAATTCTAACTTTTTCGTTTTTTGCTTTTAAACTTTTTTAGGCAACTACCCCATATTAGGAAACTCTATCCCTAATATGGGGTACCTAAGGTACCTAAGAAATGATTTAAAATTGGTGTTTAAAATACCTATACGAAAGAAAAACGGTTGGTTGGGTAAGTACGTCTTTATTTGGTGTTATTTTAGAAACAAAACAAAAATTATCAAAAAATAATTCTTTAAAACAATTATAAAACTATTTAAAGATTCAATTCGCACAAAAGTAAATATTTTTTCTCGGTTTCCATAGCATGATTGACGATTGCATTTTCCATGTCAACGGAAAAACAGGTTTCCGCCTAAGACTACCATAAACAATATCTTCTGCTGCTCCATTTATTTTTACATCTTTCCAACGTTGTCTGGGGTACCCCAAATTAGGACACCCAGATTACCCCATATTAGGCCTAGGGCAGTAGTAAAAATAAAACAGTAGATTTTAAGAAATAAGGAAATATTTACATAAAAGAAAAAAGGTTGAAAATAAAAGGTCGAAACAGAAAAGCAGGAAAAGCTTATTTTGTATATAGACTAAAATTGTCATTACTGACTAGCTTAGGCCAGAAGTGAGCGTCACAGTTTTTTGAGACACCATGTATATTTTGCGACAAAATATACAGGGTGTCTCGAAAAACTGTGATGCTCACTTTTTGGGTGGGGGATAGTCAGATAACTATTCAGGGCCATATCTAGGCTTTGTCGGGATCACAAAATAAAAAAAATTAAACAAAAATTGAAGTAACTGGTCCATAGTCATTAATTTCTGCAGTAACCAAAAATTGGGTTTAAATATAAAAAACTTATAAACTCCATGCTCCATTTATTTTTACATCTTTCCAACGTTGTCTGGGGTACCCCAAATTAGGACACCCAGATTACCCCATATTAGGCCTAGGGCAGTAGTAAAAATAAAACAGTAGATTTTAAGAAATAAGCAAATATTTACATAAAAGAACCAGTCTAAGCGAAAACTAGCCCATAATACACGTTTTGAACAACATAATTTAACTTACCTTTTCTTGCCTAATAAAACATTTTTTTTCCGATTTCAAAAAAATATATAATATGTACCTCGGCACTGAAGTTCTTTTTATGACTCATGTGGTTTATTTGCCTCGGCCAGAGGCCTCAGCAACTAAACTCCACATGAGTCATAAAAAGTCGAACTTCAGTGCCTTGGTACATAAATAACTATTTTTGTAGCCAAATTCACAGGATTTTCTAGAAGATAAAAATTTTCAATACGCTTACTAATTTTGTTGGTCATGTTGTATTGGAACTGTAGCTTTCTGCATCGCGAGATGTTTACTAGTTACATGTCACTTCTAGAAGCGTAGTATAGCCCCCACCAAATAGATGCCAGCGCCTTAGATCCTGAGAAATTGAGGTACCCCATATTAGGGACTATCTATATAAAAAGGCCGTAAATAGCCTCCAAATTAAATCTGTGCAAAAAATACAAAAAAAATATGAAGAAAAGTTGTTCATACTTTGAACCCCCGCAACTTTTCTTAGGGTCATTTTGCTCTAAAAAAATTGTTAGGAAATCACCCTATTGTTTAGGAAACCACCCGCTAGCGTAATTCGCACCAGGAGTTTGGGTGTGACCTTTTGGTTGGACTTTCAGGAGGCAGTTTGCAAGCAATCCTGAAAAAAATCATCATATTTGGATTTTGTTTGCAAAACTCACATCTTGGACTATAGAATGCAATTGACTTTGAATGCGAAATCGAAATAGTCTACTAGCGACAAAGTGTTCTTTAAACCATCTCCAACCTTCGTTTTTTTCTCTCAATTTATGACATGGGAGAGAACCTATAAATATCGTAAAAGGCAATTAAACACGTGACAATATAATTAATGGCGCTTGACATCCTCTCTTATAATTAGCAATAAATAATACGGGTAATTGTTCGTTTTTCTCCAATGCTATTAGCTTAGCATTGAAATAGCTGGCCGCGAAGGTGTGACTATATTGCAGAAGTGTTGTTTTTCTATAGAAGAGAACTCGGCTAAGGTTATTTTCCATTTTGAATTTGTACGAGTTTTTCGTATTACCACTATTATACCAGAGATACTTCTCCTCAATTCTAAAGAACTGCAAAAATGCTAAATATAGAAGTAAAGTTATTCTACGATTGTTGTTATAAAGTAATGTTTGCCAAGATTTATTTATTATTATTCACGGAAAGGTTTTTAGTACCTGTAAAGGATGTTTTAGTGGCATGTCAGGTAAAGGATATCAATTGAAAAAAATGCACTCCAGCCGGGACTCGAACCCGGGACTCCTACTGTGGCCGTAGACACTTTAACCAACTAAGCTACCGGAGATACGGATTCCATCGGCTAGGTGTTAGTTATTCCAATTGATATATAGTTAGTATCGGTGAGATGTAGAAGACTACGGCGTCTTCTACAGCTACTAGAAGGGATTACAGGGTGTAGGGTAACCATTCATGATTGTTGGTTATGTGAACTTCCTATTTGTTCATCAACCCACAAAATTCGACATATAGCGACTTAATGTAAGTATCGAACGTGGAAATTCTAACCTACAATGTCAAAGCCAGAATATTAAACACGGAAAGATTTTTAGTACCTGTAATTATAAATAATAAAGGATGTTTTAGTATATTCTGGCTTTGACATTGTAGGTTAGAATTTCCACGTTCGATACTTACATTAAGTCGCTATATGTCGAATTTTGTGGGTTGATGAACAAATAGGAAGTTCACATAACCAACAATCATGAATGGTTACCCTACACCCTCTAACCCCTTGTAGTAAGTGTAGAAGACGCCGTAGTCTTCTACATCTCACCGATACTAACTATATGTCATTGGAATAAATAACACCTAGCCGATGGAACCCGTATCTCCGGTAGCTTAGTTGGTTAAAGTGCCTACGGCCACAGTAGGAATCCTTTATTATTTATTTTTATTATTATAAGACTATAATTAAAAAATGTCTGATGACTCATATTTCAAACAAAATAATATCTTTGAAAATCGTTTCAATATTTCTAGAAACAAACAACAAATACAGTGGTATCCAACTACCAGTGTTATTTTCACCTATAGGAAAACAGGCCAATCGGTAACCAGAAATATCTAATTTATTTACATATGGTAATAACTGTTTAATATAAGCGGCGGGTAACCCAAAAAAAATCAAATCCAATTTATTACAAGCGACAATGCAAGACCACATTCGATAGCCGTATAATTTAAGTACTATTCAAGTCACGAATTTGAATATTTATTCGAATTAAATGTTCCCATTTGAAAGATAGTTTAATCTAATAGCAATAAATATGAGTTTCTCCAAAGCGGGCGAGTTTATCGCCACTCAATAGTATTATAATCTCAGGCAAACATTTATTTATAATTTATTACAATACATGGGGTAATTGACCCCTCCCCCGTAATCACTGTTTACATAATTAAAACAAATATTGTTGCTCTCAGCATTTGAATAATCTCGTTATCATTGACGGCAAAGAACTAAAAAGTCGTATTTGACCTTGTTTCTAATAGTGCGTAAAATGTTTCAGTTCCATGAAGCAATGAATGGCATTATAGAGATTAATAATTATTCATATCTTGATATTATCAATATTATCGTTATTCAACTAAAAATGCCGTAACGCCAGGTTTTACACAACACAGAATTATGGTAGTAGTCCGGCCGGCTGGCGACACAAAATTTTGTAAGATTTCCTAAAGATTAATTTTGTTTTATTTGTGTTATATGTATATGGGAGCTAAGAATACCTGAAATTGACTCCTGCGGGGGTAGCAGCGGGACAGCGATTGACAGCGGCCTGCCAATTATGTTAAGAAAAAAAGGTGAATGTTGAAAATTATAAAAGCTGAAACTTATTTTATTATTTAATAATATTTCAATAAGATGTAAAACGACCTCCTGCCACTGCTCCCGTAGAACGGTCTACTCCTGCCATAGTCATATCTATGTATACTAAAAGCTGAAATTTTTTTTGTCATTTCTTTGATAATTAAGGCAATTAGAAAACGTATCCTGCCAGCTATTTGATGGGACCAGGCTTCGGCAGGAGCTAGTAAAGTAGTCAGGTACTATCATATAAAATAATATAGAGTGTTTTATATTTATTGATAAAAAATATATAGCATTGAAAAGTCTAAAGACACGAATTTTCGTCGTTATAGTCATGAACTGTTTCCACAAAAATAGTTCTTGTTACTAACTTTTTTAGAAAATTTAAAAAATAATCCAGTTGAATAAATTTAAAGGTGCACAATGCACCCTATCATACTCTTAAGTAATTTCGAACTATCAATAATTGTTTCCATGGCTAGCTAGATTTCGGAAAACCGACCCTGTTGCATTTATTTTTTTTTACATATTTGACCCTGTAGATTTTGGACAATAACATATACAGAAAATCTTTTCCTACAAAAGTTGTTGAGAATGATAAGGACTTTCAATATACAGGGTGAGTCAGAATGTATAGTAAATACTTTAAAGGGGTGTTCGGCAGGTGGTTTTAAGGGGGGCCTTTCATATAAAATTTTTCGATTTGGGCTTTCCTCGCCAAGTAATTCGGGTCTACAGGGTGACCCAAAATATTTTTATTATTTATATCTCAATAACGGCGCTACTTAAAATTTGAAATTTGATATGTGTTAAAATACTTACTGGAAGACGCCTTAGGGTAGTTTATTCATTTACACAGTGCCCTAAAAAAGGGTAAAAACTAACAACCCCTATTAATTTGTTTGCTCAAACTTTTTTGAGGTTATCTTTTTGGTCTTGCAGGTCCATCATTTCAGTGTATCTTTTCATTTTGCAAAAAAAGTGTACTCTTGCTTGATAACGATAAAATCAACCGTTTGCGTTGAAATTGGCAAAATGTGCCCCAAAACACCTGTTGACTTCAATATTCGAAACATAAAATTTTCACCTACCACTTTCAAACGTTACAGATCGATCGACTGTACATTCAAAACAAGGAAAAAAATACCAATTGGACATTGGTCAAAACAGCATTGGTTTTTTTTGAAATAGGGTGTTCACATTTTGTTAAATTCAATCCTTTCCATTTAAAGCCAATAAGTTTTGGTACATTGTTCATAGGAATTTTTTTCTCGCAGTTTAAATGATACAGTCGATGATTAACGTTTAAAAGCGGTAGGTAAAAATTTTATGTTTTGAATGTTGACGTTAACAGGTGTTTTGGGGCACGTTTTGTCAATTTCAACGCAAACGGTTGATTATATCGTTATGAAACAAGAGTACACTTTTGTTGCAAAATGAAAAGATACACTGAAATGATGGACCTGCAAGACCAAAAAGATAACCTCAAAAAAGTTTGAGCAAAAAAATTAATAGGGGTTGTTAGTTTTTACCCTTTTTTAGGGCACTGTGTAAACGAATAAACTACCCTAAGGCGTCTTCCAGTAAGTAGATAACACATACCAAATTTCAAATTTTTAAGTAGCGCCGTTATTGAGATATAAATAAAAAATACTTTTGGGTCACCCTGTGGACCCGAATAACTTGGCAAGGAAAGTCCAAATCGAAAAATTGTATATGAAAGACGCCCCTTAAAACTACCTGCCGAACACCCCTTTAAAGTATTTACTATATATTCTGACTCACCCTGTATAGAGACAGGGTGGTACTTTTCTGTGAAAATAATATCGATGACGTCACAGCGGCCATTTTCCCAAACATAAAAAAAAGCTAATTTTCGGTAATAATCGGACCTTAATTTTATTTTGAGTTTCGTGTTCCCGCTGTAAATTTTTAGCTTTTAGGATTTGTATTAATTGATTTTTTTTTCACATAAAGATAACTATGGCAGGAGTTGACCGTTCTACGTGAGAAGTGGCAGGAGGTCGTTTTACATCTTATTGAAATATTAGTAAATAATAGAAAAAATTTCAGCTTTTAGAATATTTAACATTTACCTCTTTTTTTAACATAATTGGCAGGCCGCTGTCAATCGTCCCGCCACCGAGATGACAGGAGTTCATTTTATTAAAGAGTGTTACTAATATTCTCAAATAAAAGATAAATTAAGCTTTATGAAATGTAACAATGAAAAGTGTCGCCAGCTCTCGGGCTATAGATACTACTCGTACGTGGAAAGACAAATTGTCAGATCGTTGATAATTTGACCCCAAAACAAAATACTTGGCACGTAATGCGCCTAGATCATATGTTAAATTGTGTCAAACTTTATTCTAACACGTCGAATCTGATAATATAAAAATAAACAGGGTATTCCATATTAACAAAAAGGTTTACGTACCTACCTACAATGGCATACAAACACAAACATCCAACAAAATTCCAGTTGAAACCTCAAAACGTTGACTGAAACTCCAAATAATTTTAGTCAATGCTCAAAAATTTTTTTATGATTTGAGACCAATGCGGTGCTCTATCTTTATCGACGAAATTAACACAATCATAGGATGATGTAAAAGTCAATAACGTCCAAGTGTTGCAAGATACATAATACACATTACCAGTTGTTCCAGATTTACCGGAAGCTGTTAATATTAACTTTTAGTTTAGAGTTTAGATCATATCATTATAGCACTCGCACTTTGTAAATTTATGCAAATATATCCAAAACTTTTAACGTGGCCTACTAAACTTGCTTTATAGCATAATATTATGACATATTTATTATACCTAGACAGTAATTACTAAAAAGCTACAATATTCAAAAATGCCGTTGAACAACTTGGCTTTCAGTTTTATTGTCAGTTATAATAATACATATAAATTTGACTACTTTTAGATACTAAATGTCATTGTCATCCATCAAAAATAATTTTTCAATCTGACGTTTCATAAATAATACCTGTTAAATTCAGTTCAATAATTAATTTTAATGACTATTTCCGACATTCCATTAATTTGAACCAATCATGTCATTTCATATTTAAAATTTTGACCAATCCCGTACATCTTCTAGCGACAAAATTCCTAATAACATCACTGGCAATATTTTCCATTACCCTATAGGTTTTTTCACTTACAATGCCTTCTATGTCATGCAAAATAGGCCTTCAAGAACGGCGAAATGATATATATTACTATATAAAATTTGATGTGTTATGTAAAATGGCAGGTATTTGAGACAAACTATTATTTGTAGAAATATACAAACCCAAGAACCAAGTACAACTTACAACATTACTTCCTATTGGACCGACCTTTATTTGGTGATTTGTGATTTACGATTCGAACTCCGATCTAAAATTTCTGTATTGTATTGTATTTTGCCTTATTTACCAGGTACTTAATTTTGTTTGTGTAATAAAAAAATATATCAGGTATAGCCACGGGCGTAGCCAGGATTTAGTTTTGGGGGGGGTTTAGTTTGAGAAGTAAATAAAACAACAAAAATATACTTACATGAAATTTAATATCTATATATTCATCCGAAAAACTACGACATATTTATAAAGTTCTTAACTTTAAATCAAATGGATAAATTAATTTCGTTCCTCTGCGCTAAATCTAAAACCATTAAAGAAGAAATTTTCGGCTTTTTCTTTTAAATATATCCACTACTTCATCTGCATGAATTTCTGTTCCATAGTGAATGTTCATTAACCATTAAGTCTGTTTTCACTTGTAGTGTTTCGTAAATAGTTTTTCAGTCTCCTTAGGCTCGAGAAAGACCTTTCTGGGGTAGCAGTGGATACAGGAATGGTAGCCAAGATTTGTAGTAATGTGTAAATATTAGGGTAAAGGTTTTTATCGCACATATCTAGGCATTCCAAACTAGATTTCGGGGTAGGCAGTCTTCTTATCAGCATGCAAGGTAGCTGAAGCTTTGATAGCTAAATCCAAATTTGTTTCTTTATTAGAAACCCCTTGATCTTGACTACACCACTTTTTCCAGTAGTCCATACCATTAAGTTTATCACCCTTCCTTTTTTCCCCTCAATTTTTCGACAGTAATAATGATTCACGTATCTATCCTTAACAAGGTCATCGAATAACAGCGCACTAAAATTACTCACTTACACGGTACTCTTAATTCTCTTCACTATTCGTTCACCACTTTTCACTTTTATTCGCTTCGAGTTCGCATGGAACAATACTGCCGTAAGCGCGGTCACGCGCCGCGGCGCCGCTTATATAGCAGCCCAGTAGCCGTCCAGAAACTTCCACGAACTTCCACAAAGTTCCGCTCATTTCGACCGAGGGGCGTGGCGAATAATCGAGAAACAACGCAAAGTGTCCCTACAATACAAAATAGTTCGGCTGCAACTGCGTCTGCCTCTCGTCAAAAGATGGCGCTAGACGCTACTATTACTACATATATTCAAACGTAATAATAATTTAACTCTTCACTCCTCGTATTTTTTCGGTATAATATTAGGTAATATTTTGCTTATTTCGGGGGGGGGGGGGTTTGAACCCCCGAAACCTTCCCCTTGGCTACGCCCGTGGGTATAGCTACGAGACGAGGGTAGCTATTTGGCAAATAGTCTGATCGAATATAATATGTACATATCTCGGGGCCATTGCCCACTAAAATTGCCTCCCCCTTAACTTTTTTTATTTTATTTAACGACAAATTCGGCAAACAACAATTATTATAACACAGTAGCTACTAATTTAGCGATATACGTAAAATATATTTCGTGTTTGCCTTACAGGTTCCAACGACTTAAACACAATAATTAGTCATGGAGACCTGGTTTATTAGCGATTCCGGTCAGACACAATTATCTCAAAAGGCATAAATTATTCTCAGAATACTGCGGTCGCAAAATTTGCTACCTGTTTTGCACAGTCGCCTATAATCACGAAAATAAATCACTCCCGACATTATGACCATTTAAACGTTTTTAGTGATCAAGTGCAATAACTAATATTTTGATGATTTAACATGGGTCAAAATTGAACATTCCACCTTTGGAAGCAAGCTTGGGAAACTTAGCTTTTGCAGTATATATGTCACTCGTGAGCTCTATAACAACTATAGGTTATTTGCCCTTAATTGTAAAATAATTTAGAAACCGAAAGAAATACTTTTCGATAATAATATCATTTCCCTGGTACCAACAGCAATGGACTAATACACCACTTTTTTTTTATTTGCTCATCGGATAGTATTGGGTGAGATATACTTGCTGTATTTTTTTTAATTTTTTTTTCGCCCCCGTTTTGCCGCAATTAATTTTTAAAGTTCAATATACGTAACTACCTGTTGCATTTTATTTTCCCCTAAATTTACCGCCGTGGCACCAGGTTTGGCAACGCCGCACCTCAATGCCAAGCTGTCAGCCTGCGAGAACATAAACATAACCTATTTTGTGGCGTCACAAATCGGAACATCGGATCCCGCGTGTTTTACAAGCTTTTATTTGAACTATTTTCACCATTCATTCTAATAATCCATGACGGAAATGAACCATTCTATTTTGCTGAGGAAAATGCTGGGAGCACTAGGTATTGGTATTGATGATTCGGACGTTATGCTGGTTGGTTTACAAAACCTTTTTTTTATTGGAAACAAGTCGATTTTATCTATAAAACGACACAATTCGTAAGTACCTAACTGAACTTGCACAAATTAGATATCTAGACTTGCTGATATATTAAAGACAATAAAGAACCAACCAGGGATAACATTTTAGCTGACGATTTTAGATTAGTGGCTCTGCCAAACGATTTTTTACTTGTTATCAAGTATATTCCAGCGACTGCTAGTTGTTTGAAGAAACTGATGATATTTTAGCCTCAATACCTAGTGTCACAGAATAAATAGCTTCACAACAGAAGCGTCCATAAGGACATGTGTCAAAAGGATGCTCGCTTTGACGCGAAATATCTTCTAAAGGGATAAACATTGTGCATTTTGTTTGATTTTACATTAATCCACATCGCAAAGAGATTGTATTAGGACCAAATTTATGTACAAGTTATTGGTTATTTTCCTGTAAATTGAAATGGAGGCTCGATAATTTTTGACACGTCTTTATGGACGCTTCTGTTGTGAAGCTATTTATTCTGTGCTAGTGTTAATCAACAGCATTGATTGGTTATAAACTAAACTGAGAAAAGTCAATCCTCTAGACGTCAAGCACATACCTGGTCCGAATATAAAAAATTTATTACTTTAATTTCATGAGCCCTTACTTACAGAATTAAGTTAGTAGTTAGACCTGCATCGGTTCAAAAATGTAACGCTAGAATATTGGAGAAGGTGCCAGTTCTTGGTGATGTTAGAAACATAACATGTAAAACGCAATAAAGCCAAGTTTTCAGTCGAAAAACTTTATTGTCATAGCTTGAACTATTTTAGACCCATTTAGGTAAATTATATTGTGATTGCCGAAGCATCCTCACAAAAAATGACATAATTCTTTAGGATTTTTTCACTATACATATTATATACCTATTTTTTCTGGAAAATAAATTTTCATAAGCATATTTTGTGATTGTGGTTAATGGAAGTTAAAAATAAAAAAATATAATGCAGCAGCCGGCCAAAAATTAAGATTTCTTTAATTTGCAAGAAAAAAAAACATTATTTTGCATTCTGTGGCAAAACCCCAAATAAGTTATCTATTAAATTTAGTGAAAATATTCCAAAATCAAATAATAGTTTTCATGTCGCATGCACAGAGTGCAACAAACTGGATGTTTTTTTGGGGGGTTTCTTCTATTCTGCGAAGAGATAGACAAAGAGTAGGTAGGTGTACTGTGCTCGATTTTTGAGGGCAGTGAAAAGCAGTTGAATCTCAAAATCTTGATTCGTTTTGGAGATACAGGGCATTTTTCGTTTTTTAACATGTCAGACAGTCCCTCCTTGTAATATGTTTTGATTTTTGCTAAAAATCTTCTGTCATACTACTCCAATGTATAATAATTATTGAGGTATGTCGGTATGTCTTTGTCAACTAAATCCTGTAAGGTAGACCTTCATATTTTTTTATTGCACTTGTGTTGACTTTTTCCAATATAACAATCTACTGATGTTGTCCATGATTCTTCGCTATTTCCAGGAAGTCAGCTTACATTCATCTAAAATAAGTTTCCCATTAATATGTGCAAAAATGTTACAAGCGTGCTTAGTTCTATTAGTTGACAAAGTTAATGTCACTAGTGCAGAAAAGTACAACTTTCCGCATCAAAATGGATGCGACAAAGTGTACTACTACGGACTTAATTAAATACTTCATTAGATCATACAAGAAAAAAATACCCGCAAAAAGTCATTGACGGTCAAGCACTTGATATCGAATGAAACTATGCTGTCGAACTTGCATTGACTTTAGATTATTTAAATTAGTTCTGAATCATGGTTTTCACATGTAGATATCAACGATCGTTTTTACAAACGCATGATTTCTTGTTTTGATAATCGATTTCAACATTGGGCTGTGCGACACCCCCACGCCCCCTCCCCCATATCTTAACTATAGGTATATACACAATAAGTATTTCTTTACTGTACTAGCAACTAAACTAGAAGCACAAAAAGCTGTATCTACGTATGTGCCACGATGTATGATCCTCGTACATCGTGGTATGTGCATAATTTAGGACTAATCTGCTTATGTTGGGTAATTACAACATAATATACCTACTTCCATAACTATTCAGTTGAATTTCTTCATTTTTAACCACAGTATCATTAACATTTTTCTTATTAATTTTGTGCTCGGGGGTAATTTTTGCCTTAACCGGGCATTATGCATTCATTGCTATGTTCTTTCCTCTGCGTGTCTCCAATAACATTGTTACCATAATATTTATTCTCTAGTCTTCCTAAAACCAGAATTTAAGCTATATCATCATCATTAAGCAATATTAAAACAATATACAAATCAAATAACAAACATACCTCTTCATTTCTCCATGTTTTGCTCCCCGTTTTTATTGATAAAATTGACACACCATATCAAAATCTATGCAAGGCAAGTTATCAGGACAAGCTTTAACAAATCTTGCCTTCATTATAAACCGAAAAAATAAAGTATTCACAGCAAGATTCTTTTAAAACTGAGAATAGAATTTATTTAGTTTTCACTAAGGTTATTAACCTTGGTTTCGGCGTTCCGCGGGCGAAAGTGAGGTTATATGCAAAGTGCGGCGTTGCCGACGATTTTCTTTAAAGCATTGAGTAATATGTCATCTGTCATATTTTATAGGGGGCATCTAATAAGTTCAGAATGGGATCAGTAAAATCCAAATATTTCATGAAATGCTACGAAATTTGATTATTTCTCATCAGGCGCATACAAACTGAATCTAATAATTTGCCTGGGAATGCTTGGTTATATAAAAAAAGACGAAATAAGTACTAAGAAAATAGCAGGTACTTATTGAAATTAGGGATCGTGACGTCACATTCCCTACTTTTGCGACCGTTTTTTTCAATTTTTGAGCAAACTAATGGAAAAAAAAATCTGTTGGTTGGGTTTCGTGATTATCTAGACATGTTTTACAAATTCCAAGGCAAAAAATTATTTTTCATTATTAAGTATACTTGTCCATTATGTAATTTGCGTTTCTATTACTAAACCTCTGCGACTATTATTATGCCTTATTCGTGGGCACTGATTGTTGAAAATTAATAAGTTCGCGTTAGCGTTGCGACTTTGAATCCTTGCATAATATCCGTCTGAGTAATTACTCTGGGTAGGTATGTCCATTTGCGACACAAATATTTTGATTTTTAAAATGGGAAAACAACACCTGTGCCGAACGGCCGGACGCGTATGCGTACGTGTACGTACTGCTCGTCGGCGGCTTCGCCGCCTCCTCGTGAAAGAAGGGACTGGCAAATCGACCCTTTTCGGCTCTTTTAGAGCGGGGGAACCTGTACAGATTTTAATAGTATTAATTTCATTACTATTGTGGAGAGTGCATAATATTATTATCATATCCTCCATTATTAAGATCTAATAAGGAAGGAGATGGCATTTTCCTCCAGATACTAAATGATTGTTTCTACGACATACAGTGTGTCCCAATTTGATACTGGACACCTCAGAAATATATGAAGGGCAAGGAAAACAAATGGTCTCTATTTTTTTTGACAATAAGGATGTAAGATTAGCGAGTGTAAATGTAATAATTACAAGAAAAGGTGATAATGGGCAAACACTCAAAAGTTAACAAAAAGAAAAAACTGGTAACCGCATACACATGTTTCATCATCAGTACGGTGTAACATTAACCAAATCAAAAGATAGGCATGATATGGGAAGCAACAAATGAAATCCAGGCAGGAGCCAACAGCACATTTGCAGCTTCAGTCAGCACATCCCCTATTTTGGGGCTTGTACTAACACTAACATTGCCACGGAGGCTGCTAAAGCGACCTGCGTGGATATCGTCATAACCCAAGATACAATGACAATAAGGATGTAAGATTAGCGAGTGTAAATGTAATAATTGCTTCCCAACTCATGCCTATCTTTTGATTTGGTTAATGTTACACCATACTGATGATTGCCAAATAGCAGGTAACACGTGTATGCGGTTACTAGTTTTTTCTTTTTGTTAACTTTGAGTGTTTGCCCATTATCACCTTTTCTTGTAATTAATCTATTTTTTTTATTGGTAGTCCCAAGGGAGAGTATCTCATTACCTGCAGAATTACCCTTAACATCTTTTAAATTTAAAATTAAGGCCTATTTACTTAGTTTACAATAAGATTGTTTATGTTGTAGTGATTTTAAAAGAAATGGCTTGTGGCATATGGGACAAAATGCTTTGGTAATTTGCAACACCAAACTAGTATCCAATATCTAATGGAAATTGTGTATGGGTCTTTCGGAGGTGTGCAGACCACGACAGGTACCTGTTTCGGGCTTGTTGGCCCTCATCAGGCAGACGTAGCGTACCTCAACCGAAAAGACCCAGACACGTTCGCTAAGTGGAAAAGGAACTAGTATAATGCGGTGAGCATTTACCATCCAACGCCATCTAGCTGGTACTGCCTGGTACTACTGTAGTAATTGTCTGTTTTTATGCTTTTTTTGTAATTTATCAATTATTTGTAATTATCAATTATTTGTTTGTGAGATTTATTTTTATTTTTTCTTGTGTGCGGGGGTTAAGTGTAAGAATAGCCAGGTGCTAAACTTCGCCCTTCGACATACTACTTCTCATTCTGTAATATATGTACTTTCAATAAAGACGATATTATTATTATTATTATTATTATTATTATTTGGATGGGGTAATTATTTCATGGCCTGCTATGATTTTTTAAAATAGCATATTTTCAAGAAACCCTATTAGCGTTGACTGACGTATTAATAAAGACTGCTCACGTCTGTCAGGTTTCACAGTTCTCTGGCTCACCATGCGCTTCCCGGAGACAAAATACAATGCAAAATACATTGTTGACCATAGGCGCCATATACTTTTCAGAATATGAAGCTATATAGCCGTGAGAAGTTTTACTAATACGTCAGTCAACGCTATTAGGGATTTTTTTACGACTATTTCCCTCGTCTTAATTTCCACCAATCACAAACGCGCAATTTTGAATTACAAATGGTTTCTATATAGATGCAAAAACTGTATGACAGCACCTCTGTCAGCAGTTTTTTCGAGTTTACCCGCGGCAAAATTTGAGAGCTGTTGTATAACAGGTAGTATGTTTTGTAAGCTATGATGTATGCAGAATAATCTGTTACTCATGAAATAGTCTTGTCAAATACCGCATTCGGGCATCTAATTTTTCCTGTGAAAAAAATCCAAAAACACAATGCTAAGGAATATTTTTTAACAAAATGCATTTGTGCTACCAGCACTCATGCTTCTTTTTAAAATATTACTTAGCACCGTGTTTTTTCGATTTTTTTCGGAAAAATTAGATGCCCTTATGATATTACTTACGACAAAATGTTGTTAAGAAAACTTGTTCAGAACGAAAAACTGAGTAGACTTGCAAAATTTCAAAAGTATTTTGATAAAATAATGGGCCTTGTTCACTCAATCGAATTTCGATTTTTCTTACTACTAGAATGAAATTAATCACATAACTCTTTAATAAAATCCCCCTTAGCATCTTTCTCGTCAATACCTACTATTGTTATTAACTAAAAAAAAATATAAAAAATTTAAACTGCGCGCCTTCATTTGGAGCAATGAAATTGCGTTTGCCACGTTGCCGGTTACACTAGTAATCGAAGCAATAAAAATTCGATTTCCGTTCTAATCTCAGACGTGCACATTGAATCGAAATCGATTCTCTAGAGAGAGACTGTTGTATATAAACGGTTGTCCGAACTCGACCGTACAGACGCAGGTAGTTGTTTTGTGGGTCGTGTGTCGTGTCTATACCCAAGAACGGTAGACGCACAGGATTGCTCGATCGGGCAAATCTCCCCGCCGGCGTGACGTCACCGCTAGACTGCTATCTGCTAAGCGCGCCGGGAGCTACCGTTTAAAATATAGAAAGGGTGGGTTTTCTGTGGATGTTCTGTGTTTTTGAGCTACTTTTGCCAATCCTTTGATTTTTATACACTATTAAGAGTACAGAGAACTTTTATTTTTTACTTAGAATGTATCAAGACTAAGGGATTAATTTATAAAATTGCCAATATATGGAATACCTGCATAGAAGAAAATTTCGAAAATAGTTATTTATGTACCAAGGCACTGAAGTTCAACTTTTTGTGACTCCTGTGGAATTTAGTTGACGAGGCCTCTGGCTGAGGCAAATATAAAATATTATTATTATACAAAGTATTTTGAACGTTTGAAAGACGGTAAGTATGATACTAATCTTTTGCGATATTATTTTATAAATTAATATTAAAAATAATGTATGTCAAATTTTAGTTTCAATTTATTACGAGTATAATACTCTTAATAAATACTATGAAAATTATATTTTAGAAAAGGTTCGATAAAAGGCGCTTATAGGACTTGACATTTGGTTTTATTGCACCTGTACTGGTACACACTCTGTGATGCCTGTTTTACATTGACAATTTCTTCATGAATTAATTCATGAAGTCACTTCAAGGGCAAATTATTATAAAAAGTCGTGTATTACACTGGCAATTTCTTCATGAATTAATTCATGAATTTCTTCATGAAGTTACTTCACGAATTAGAGCATGTCCTATTTTCCGTCAAGTTTTGCGTGAACTTCAGGAGTACTAACATTGAAAATTTGAACACAAGGAAGGTTATATTTTGATACTAGTTTTGTTTGAGGCATTAGACGAGAAAGAGGAGAGTACATAGGTGTAAAGATAATATACTTAGATAAAAAGTGTGTGAAATGTTACAATATGTTTTATTTATGTATTCCGCTGCCAAGGCACAGCTCCCTCATTCACGAAATAATCACAAAACTCCTCTTAGGCAGCAACGCAAGCATGTCTTGGTGAGCATGTTTGGTAAGAAAGTCCAAATTGAAATATATAGTCTTTATCAAGCTCTTCTAGGATGGAAGTAGGACATTCGGGTCTCAAAAATTATGTAATGTGCAACATGCCAATGTTATGGTTTGCACTTTTTCCACATTCAAATTAATTTTAGTCAAAAAACTCTAAATCGTTTGGCTAAAATGCCAAATGCATTTTCAACTACTCTTCTTGCCAGATTTAATCTGTAGTTAAAGAAGCTTTGGATGAAGATGGAAAGGTTAAACTCTTTTAGGTACCTAGCAGTTCACTCTGTAAATCTCTTTCATAGTCATTTTCCGTAAAATGACGAGAACAAATATGACTGTTGTTAGGGTTGAAACTGTCCATTCTTTTACATCTTGCCACCCATGCTCTCCTAATCGTTTGTGAAACCATATCTTTTGACTTGGGGAAGGTATGGAAAATAATATTTTCGCCTGCTTTTTTTAAAGCGTAAGTTGTATTACAACCATAAACAGCACACCTCCTTCCTGTCATAATATATTCTAAATAAATAATAAAAATAAAGTATAGGGTAAAGTGTATTTAAAATGATAAAATGATAAAATATAAGTACCTATAATGGCACAAAACATTCGATATTAGAGAGATAATTTGACAAAATATATTAGTTCTTACGTTTTTAATACTAAGCAAGATGGTACTAATTTAGTATAAATATTCAATAATAGATTGAAAACTAAAAACAGGTTACATAAAATAAAGAAAACACAGTCAAAACCCGCACCGCTGATGTACAAATAACACCGTTAGTCTAGCGCTGACGTCACACCCATCTGCCGACTGGCGAACATTACGCTTACGAGATCGAGCAATCCTGTGCGTCTACCGTTCTTGGTCTATACCAATCTGTCATGTCATTCTGACATTCTTTAATTTATGTACACCGAGCTAACAAAACTAAATGTTTTTCTGAAAACCTGCAAAAGTTAAAAGTTAAAGTGTATACCGTATGCTGATTTGAAATCAAATTTAATTGGTCTTGTAATAAGGATGGCGCTAGGCACTTATTTAGCATTATCAGTATTGATAGCTCCCTGAAGAACTGGAAAAAGTGATCCCTTAAATGAGAGAAAGGAGAAAGGAATATTTTGTTCATCCGGAAAACCTTTTGATAGCCATTTTAGGAGATGATAGAAAACACATTCGAGAGTTAGCTTTAAGAATAATTGCAAAATGAAGAAGATCAACGGCAAAAACCAACGATGTCTATTTGGCTTTTGCCACAAAATATAGGTAAGTTAGGTTAATTTTCTTCTTCTTCAGTCTTCACAAATCTCAAATAGAAACATATCGATATTGCCGTAAATCGTGTCAACGTCGCAAAACAGTAGCCAATCAGCTTTTTGGGTCGGTGACGTCACGGGCCCAAGAAATTTGAATTTCAAAAACGTTTTTAGGGCATTTCCCGGTCGAAAAAAATCGGAAAAAAATATTTTCGTGTTTTATTTACTATTAAGATTCATAATCAAAAATAAAAAAAAAGTGTGAAGCAGGCCCATTACACTAATCTTTTCTTTGTCTGTGAAAATTGCTCAGTTTTCGAGCTATGAATCATAGTTGAATTATGTGTTAAATTGAGGTAAATTATTAATTAACTCTGAACAGTCTCATCGTGGGCGCACTCCGGTAAATGGCAAATAGCGTCGTTTGTTGTCACCTTATTACACCGAATGGGACTCCCACGATAATGATGTACTTAATTTAACGGCCTAATATTTTATAACTGTATCGTAGGTCCGGCTCCGCGTATAAAAACGATCCGTAATTTACGATTTGGCGGTGGGCAATTGCCGCGAAGAGCAAATTAATATGTAGCAATTGCACGATTACCACATAAAGTTTATAGCATGTGTTAAAAGCGGCATGCTGTCCAGCATTATCCACAGGGTGTTCGATATCGAAGAGGTTGAACTAGTTCGGCGGGTATTTGAAACCACGCGCAGTGTTAAATGCATTTTTAGTCGATTTTTCATATTTCATTTGATTTGACACAAACTTTTGCAGTCTTTAAAACATTTATAATTAAAAAGAGTGTTTTTTTAATGTATTACGCTTCGTTGTGTTTTAAAAATGTATTACATTCGATTATCACACCTTCTCAAATAGAGTTTTGAGCTACATACACCCTGTATGTATCTACTTTGGAACATACAGGATGTCTACCAAATCTATAAAACCTTTATTTTTGGAGATAATTGCCTGAACTTTTTTGTTTGAAAGGCCTTCAAAAGCCGCTTCTTTTGACCTTTATACCTTCAAAATCAGGGACTCTTTAAAGTAAGGGGACCCAGCATTACACTTTCCAAAGTGAGGCCTATTCTTTCCTCATTCTAATGGTATCAGTGATGCCAAGTATGCCATTTTATTTAGAGAATCTGTGAATATAACAGGTACTTTGATTGTTAGTAAAAATTAATAATGGTTTCCATGATTTCTAAAAATTAGACTTGACAATGTTGTGTCTACAAGTGCAGAATATGGCAACTGTCAAATGAAACAAATTTATTTTATAGTTGAAATTAATTTCCAGCAATTATTTCCACGAATTTAAGTAATAAGTATGGTAAGTTAGGTAAGTCAGTGCCAATTTTGCTTATTTAAGAATTTGTCGCTATTGCACCTTCTTACCACGTTCCTCAGTCCAATTGTAATATCTTTCTTCCCTTGTTAAATATATCTACCCAAAAAACTTTCACAGATTTCGGGATGGACTAATAAGATTAGGTCTAGTCGTTCTAATCATGTAGTTTTTCACGGTGTTCATTATACAATTTTTGTAATTTTATTTCTCTCCCAAGGTACCTCACAAACTTAAAATAAGTCGTTGAAGTCGTAGATAAAAACTCTTAAAAAAAGACCTGAAGCTACCTGATTAATAATTTAAAATGTACGAAATACGATTTTTGTTTTGAACTACCTACTTATACGTAATGTCCACGAAATGGGAATTGTAGGATTACTAAAATTAATTGACACATCTGAGTATCTGGAAGTTAGAAAACTTAAAAATTGTGAACTATGATGGAAAATATTTTGCCTCCTTTAGAATCTATATGGCAATGTCATGTCACATAAAACCTTATGGCAGTTGGACACTGACATATAACATAACCTTGTACCAGTCCCCTTGTGGTCTCCTTGGAGTCGACAGAAAACAAACTTCCCCTCAAGGCTTCACTTTTCCTATGTGATAGACTGTGACATGCTGGGTCCCCGTATTTTAAAGAGGCCCTGTTCAAAATGCACATCCAGGGCCGCCTGTGATGTTTTAATACCCCCGATTTTCACGAAAACCATTTAGTGATTTTTTGTTTAAAATCTGACCCCACAGAGTAAATCAGGACAACCCAAAAACCCCCAAATATCAAATTTGAACAAAAAATATACAGGTAGTTCCACTCTGCAGGGTGTCAAAGATGGTAAAATAGGAATTTTAAAGGCATCTGGCGAATCAAGTGTGCCATGGAATCGCCTCAAAACAGTTGCATAGTCAACAGGACCACTAAAAGTGTTTGTGTGCAAAGATCCAATACAATATTGTACAATATGTTTGTCTCTGGGTCATCTCAAAGTAGAATTTTTTAAACCTTTATCGAGCATCCTGGAATTATTGAAAAACTGCTAGTAAACACAAAAGTAATTTATTTTTATTTTACGAAATATCAACCTGAAGTGCCAACTTAGGTGTAGGTGTAGACTTAATTGTTCAAAATATCAATATTAATAAACACAAAAGTAAGTTGTTTTTTGACAAAATGCCAACCACCAAATAAGAACAATTTAAATTATTGGACCTTCATCAACAAAGTCACGGTCTAAGGTGATACATTTTCTGTGAGTTTCATGTTGTGTCACACTAGCCACCTTAACTCATATGGTCTTACTGACTGGCAGGCTTTTGTATTTTTTAGACTTACTAGTTTCTAGAGCGGTTTTGATATACTCGATTTTTGACCCCAAAAAAATGCAGTACTTTGAGATGGCGCAAAGAAAGACACCTTGTGTATTTTGTATTGGACCTTTGCACACCAACACTTTGAGTGGTCCTGTTGACCATTCAACTGTTTTGAAGGGATTCCCTAGCATAAAGCACGATAATTATTCACTTGCCAGATGCCTTTAAAATTCCTATTTTGCTCGAGTTTTGCCCTCTGTAGATTGGAACTCCCTGTATATTTTTGTTCAAATTTGGTATATGACAGTTTTGGGACTGTCCTAGTTAACGCTGTGGGTTTTAAATAAAAAATCGTTTTAATGGTTTTCGTGAAAATTGGGGAGAAAAAATCGTTGCCAGTCTTGGATTTGCATTTTTGGGTGCCTTTCAAACAAAAGGGCGATTATCTCCAAAAATAAAGATTTTATGGAATTGTATATGTTTAAAAGTATACACCCTGTATGTTGGTACTAGTTATAATCACAGAAAATATAAAAAAAAAAATCAACTAACAATATCTATTAAAAGTTGTGTCAAGGATATGCGCCTAAAATTTTGTACTTACATAGTGGTTATTTAGGGACCTAGTCAGATTTTTTTTCTGCTGAAGAAACACAAGTTGGAGGTGCTGCATTTTCATCTGCGTCCTCTGTATCTGAGCTTGACATTTTATAAATAAGCCATGTTCAAAAAAATTAGTGATCATTTATATAAACATTCCACTAAGTTGCGAATAATTTAATTAAAGCAAACGACCCTGTGTTCGGCAGGTAGCGTCTAAAAAGTTTACAACCGCATCACCAATACGGAAGCGGTTCGTCGCTGGTGACAAGGTGATCCGAATGTCCCCAATCTTGCAGTTTCAAAAATGGCTCGGCTACGCCGAACATACCGTACATATAGTGTTGGGGTCATGCTGAATATATCCAGTACAATGAACTCCGCATGTCTATTGCGGCAAGTAGTTTTCTATTTATATTTACCATACACATCTGAGGTGCATCGTTTGCAATTTTAGAAATGGTCGGGTAATAAGGAAGACAAATCAGTGAAAATGCGAAACGGCAGATTGCGCCGCCCATTGTAATATGTACCGCGTTTGTTTATGTGGTTTATTTCGAGGTATTTTTCTGCCTGGCTTTATCGAATTTCCGTTGTGAATGAAACAAGACTTGAATGAAAGTTTCTACTCTTCTGAGGTTGTGCATCTTCCGGTTTAAATTTTCGTGATCTAGCTTTTAAGTAGGCATTGCGTCGCTTTGCGGTTCCGTTGCCTAGCAACCAACGAACACATTCCACGTTGTTGTTGCTGTCGCGTTGTCGGTTATTGATAATAGCAGGCTCCTTTAATATAGTTATATTTTTAGGATTAATATAATTAACATTTTTTTCCTTAAAGATCATTCATCTGTTCTACTATTTCTACATAATTAATGATAAGTAAAGGGCGGAATATATGCATTTAATTTCAATCGAAATATGCGCATATATATATATGCATCATTTTTATTTAAAATATGCAATAATATGCATTTATTTAGCCAAATATGCAATAATATGCATTTATTTTGCATGTAAAAATACCTTAAAAACACCAAAACTGATTTTAGAGAAAAGGTTTATTTTAAGAAAAATGAAAGGACAACAAATACATAAAACACCTCGTAAAATACCTATATTAAAGCAGAATTATAAAAACATTTTAATTTGAAATTGTATAGTAGGAATTTATTATTAAATACTTTCTAAATTTTCCGATAAAAATCTTTGCTTTCTGTCGGTAAAAATATGTTTATATATAGAAAAGCTTCTCTCAACATCTACCGATGTAATAGGACAATATTTTAATTTGGGTAGTAAAGTATAAGGCCAAGGTGCAACTTCGTTGGATGATTTACCATTAAAATTTCTCTTTACTGCCATTAAAGATCTGAACCCTTCATGCTTTTCTACAATAGCATCTAATTTGGGCTCTCATAATCTTGGTTATATCTTATATCTATAAATAAGTATAGGAAAAACATGCAAATATGCACAAAAATATAGTTTTTCCATAAATATGCAATGTTTTGAAAAATTGAATAAAATATGCAAAAAATGCATATATATGCAATTTGTATATATTCCGCTCTTTAATGATAAGTATAATTAAAAAGTATTGATCTTGAGCTAAATAATCCCGAATAAGTAAGGTTATGAATCCTTTTTTTATAATCTTATCTGAAAATTGCCGATGTGCAGAGAAGACGTCACAGTTGAGGAAGTCTTAAAATCTGCCTGCAAATACCACGAAGCCAATAAGTCTTAATCTTTTTCCTGATATTTAGAATGTTCTCTCCCCGATGTCTCTCGAATCTCTTGAAAATTATCGATAGGAGAAACTCAGCTTACGCAAGCCGTCGATATAACTCAATCCTAACACTATTATTATTATTATTATTATTATATAGTTTATTCAGTACATAGAAACAATTACATTTTACTGCATACATACATGCGACACTCTATAACATTGCACCAAATAAACAAAATTACCCACGTAAGTTGCCTTGTCTGTGCGGGATTTCATTCACTGAAGCGCAACAACAAAGAGTACCATTCCAGATGCATACAAAAACTGAACATACTTATACATTATACCTATCTAAGAAGAATAAAATATACAAAATATAGCCACTTAACACTTACATATATCAAGTTTGATAACATCATCGAAGGTTTCAATTTTTGCTTATATTAACATCATTTAGCTGTTTTTCAGATCTATAATCGAATGGATTTGAGTTCTTGATGTACTATCAATCCATCCTCGCAATGCACGTTTGAAAGATTTTAGTTCTCGTTCCTGTTTTATGTTTTGAGGCAGATGGTTGTATACTCGCTGTGACAACGTTGTCCTATAGTTTTTTTCATTTTGGGAATTCTTAATTGGTTTCGTTGTCGTGTATTAGCAGAAATGTTATTTTTGCTCTGGGTTTTATGCATGACTATAGCTAACTGTTGATAGAAAAGTTGCCTGACATCCAATATTTTGTATTCTTTATATAGCGATTCTGATGGATATAATTTGGGTTTATTGTACATTATTTTTAGCAACCATTTTTGTGTCGTTTCTAGCTTATTAATATGTTCCTTTAATACTCCGCCCCATGCGACGATGCCATATGTGAGATGTGGAATTATTAAGGTTTTATATAACACCTCCAACTTTTTTGTGCACAAAATATGTTTATAAAATTAATATGACCTACCCATTTAAGATTAGAATCAAACATAACCCCCAGATACTTGATAGTTCCGGTTGACCTAATCTTGAACTCATTCACGATTTCAATTTCATTAAAAGTCGGTAGATATTTATTGTAGGACGTAAATGACATAAACTTAGTTTTTTCCCAATTGAGTGTAAGTTTTTTATAAGAAAAAAAATCAGAAAATTTTTTGAAATCTTTTCCCACCCTTTCTTTCAATTCATCCCATTTATCTCCTGTATAGAAACATATTTGGTCATCCGCAAAACTAGCCACCTCTCCACATGTATCGATCTGAAAAATGTCATTCACGTATATCACAAATAACAGAGGACCCAGGACTGTTCTTTGTGGAAGCCCACATGTCACAATTTCATAATCGCTAATCACCGATTATGCTTTACTACATCCCGCAACGCTCGACCTACAACTAAAACGGGGGCGTTAGGAGTGTATTGACAGCTATTCTTTTTCGGCCATTGTTAATGTAACACATATTGCGAATATCGGCTCGGCAACGGGCTGGAAGTTCAACGGACGCCAAATAAAATAAATTGGTTTTGGCCATACACGGCGGTCACACGCGATTGAAGACGATGACCTTTTGGCGGAAAACCATCCGAATAATTAACGATTACTGCGAACGTCTAATTGGACAATGGGAGCGCTTTATTTGCATTGAAAGTGGGTAAGTGCTCATCGCCGATTATGACATTTCCCACATTTTAATGCGACAGAACTTTGAGCAAATATTATTTTTAAAAATTTCTACATAATATTTAGACAGCATTGCCCAGGGCCATAGCCAGATTTAAAAAAAAATAATGAAATTTGGCTTGGTTGAAATTTTCGAGGTCATAGAAAATATCACCTCAGTCAACTGGTGGTAATTTTTTTCTTTGTTAACTATGGATCCATAATGATTTAAGTATGCATTAATGCAGTAACTAAGAAGTAGGTACTTTTTTTTCTTTTACAGAAAAGACAGACAGACACTCCGCACTCCTTGAGTGATGTGGAAGTAAAAATATAAGTTGGTGTCTATAATTTTTTGCCACATCCTATAAATTATCAAAGCCTTAGGAATCCATAGAAAACGTCAAAGTAAGTAGATTTTTTCTTATAAACATGAATCGAAATCCTAACGGTTTCCAATATACTTTAGTTCAATTTTTTTTCAAGTTTTCTTTTATTTTTTCTAAAAGAAGACAGTTAAGGCAAACGTATCTGGTACAGTTTAGACATTCATTAAATACTATAAATTAAAAATAACTCAGCCCATCTCCTTCCACCAGTGCCGAAGAAACGGAGGCCAACTATCATACTTTTTAATAAAAAAAAAATGGCACACCACACTAAATTTCCCATTCAATTCTAAGAAAAACTATTCTTCACTTTTTTTGGAAAAATGTACCGTTTTTGAAAAATTCACTTTCGTGAGTTTAATTTTGGTAGGAGACCAAAATCAAAGTAGGTCTAGGCTTTCGACATTCTGCACACATGTATGTAAACTTTCCTTAATACCATTTGGTCCTAATATCTACAAAAAGGCTTCTAGATTCGAAAAACCATGTGTCCTGGGAATTAAAATATATACAGGATGATTTTTTTAGGACTACCACCGCGATTTTCTCGCTTATTTTGCGCACTACAAAAAACGCTAGGAACAAAAATGTGACAGCTAAGTGGTTCTGAAAAACGCAAGGAACAAAAATGTGCCAAATGTGGTCAACTTTTCGCGGAACGTCAAATTGAGCAAAACTGTTAATAGCCGTGTATTGTTTATTTTAAGAGACATAGGAAAACTTTTGTATTGAAAATTGATGGCACTGGGAAGCTTTATCCATCCAGGTGCTCAGATAGTTTCAGCGAGTTATTATACAGGATCTTCGGATCTCTTGAGGGCAAATTGCCATATATTATTTTCTTACGTATTTTCCGTGCGGCCCAAAATAAACGAGAAAATCGCTTAATAAGAAAAAAACTCAAAAAAGATTCATAGCCTTAAGAGAGCCGAAGACCCTGTGTAATTTTCTGAAACTATCTGAGTACCCAGTTGCATAAAGCTTCTTGGTGTCATCAATTTTCAATATGAAAGTTTTCCGCTATCCCTTAAAATAAACATGCTACAGCTATTAATTGTTTTGCCCAATTTGAGGTTTTTTTATACAGGGTGTTTACTTTCATCTTGTACACTATAGGGATCTTTGAAACCGTTAGAGCTACAGGGTCGGTTAAATTAGGAAAAATATGCGCTTTTTTATGGGCTTCAATGATCTGAAAAGAAATTTGAGATAGCTCACTCCGTTTCAGAAAATGTCCTGAAAAAACTGCCGATTTCGAAAATATGTTATTAAACAACGAAACATTACGAAATTTGGTACTCTTATGTTTTTGGACATGCCCTTTCCACTGATTGCATCAAAACTTATCTAGGAGTAATAGATTTTGAGTTACAGGGAGTAACGGATTCCTATAGTGTACAAGATAAAAGTAAACACCCTGTTTTGCGCGACAAGTTGGCCATGTATGCCGATTTCTTTTTGACAGCACCACTTTTATCTGTTACAAAATGCCACATTTTTGTTTCTTAGGTTTTGTTTGTAGGGCGCAGAATAAGCGAGAAAATCGCGGTGGTAGTTCTAAAAAAATCATCCTGTATATATTTTGCACGAGTAAAGTGGCCTTTATGTAGGTTTTACGGCAAAATGATATTAAGGAAAGTTATTCAGAATTAAAAACTCACTAGGTGTGCAAAGTGTTGAAAGACCTACTTTGATTTTCTTGTGCTAAAAGAATTAATACGCACAAGTGATTTTTTTTCAAAAACGGTAGGTATGTACATTAAAAAAAGTCAAGAATAGTTTTTTCACAGAATTGATTGGGGAAATTTAGTAAAGGCAAAAAAGATTACGTTTCCAGTAGCGTATCTTTTTTATTAAAAAATATGATGTTTGGCCCCTCTCTCTCCGGCACTGGTTGAAGGAAATGGGCTGAATTATTTTCAATTTATAGTATTTCATGAGTGTCTAAACCGTACCAAATATTCAGTTAACTGAAAACTTTAGGAAAAATAAAAGAAAACTAGAGAAAAAAGAACTTTGACGCTCTGTATAACGAAAACCGTTAGGATTTCGATACACGTTTATATGAAAAAAAAAAATCTTATTTTGACGTTTTTTTATAGATTCCTATCACTAAAAGTTAGACCACCCTGTAAAATAGGTACTTACATAATATAAAAATTTATTTCGTGGTAGCCCATAAAGATTATTGATTTTTAAAAGCGGGTATTAAAAAGTAGAGCTGTTTGTTTATTAAAATGCACCGCAGGCGAAATTTTTAGAGAAATTTTAAGAACAAATAGTTCAACCGAGGCATAGAGAATTACATAACCATTTCCCCCTGGCATTACCAAATATGAATCATGTTTAAAATATGGCGGTAACCAAAAATCACCCGGAACAATAACAGGGTACTCGACAACGTTTTCTTTCGAATGAAAATTTATACGGAATAAAAAGGCCTTACATGGGATGCCTAAAAATAACAAATTTCAGTATTATTTACGTTTTTCTAACCTTCAGTGGATTGTATACGGAAAAGTGCAATTTAATAACAGCTAATAGTAAAGTGCCATTATTTCCTCTCCGAAGAATTGAAATTCCTCTCAGAGTTTTTGGGCAACCGCAGTTATTTACTCTACCGGAACGGTTGTGTCGTGGGTTGCGACAGTACCGTGCCATTTCGAAACATCGCCATTGTGTTTTCTTGTCGGAAAAGGAAGAACCTAAAAAATAGATGCATTTCCTGAAATCTGAAGTACGAGAAATTGTAGCTTGGGAAAACTACAGGAAACTGCGTAGTAAATTTGAGATTTAACGTGTTAGTTTATTGCTGTTGGCGGAGAAAGCGACAGTAAAAAAGTCTATAAAACTAATCCATACTAATCCATTAGCGGATAATGCAAATGCGGCAATTACCGCCATACATCAAATGTACCTAACTAATTGAAATGATGGTGGTGTTGTCCCCTCACTCATTTTACGGAAAATTATTTATTTAATGGGTGTACGAAAACGGCTGATTTTAATTTCATTTCATGGCATTTTCTTTTATGAAATAGCTGAAAATTTAACACTTGACACCTTGCGACAGAACGCTTCGCAAATTGATATACAGTGTGTTCAGTCGTGAAAACTGGTTCAGGGGGAAAATTGTATTTTCCACAGAGTTGCGAACGACCACCTGCCACTACAGGAAAATCACAACAATAAAAAACAGTAGAGGTCGTTTAAAAATCTCTCATAGACTATGAGAGTGAGGTATGAGTCATAGAGAGTGAGCTATGAGTCATAGCTCACTCCGTGCACTCATCATACAGAAAGTGGAATATCGGCAATGACCAACCATTAAGTATGGGTAAAGAAATGTTGTACACACGAAGAATTATTGATAGTTGGTGCTTTTTTTAGTGGACTGTCAAGTGAGACGGGAAAGCAAAAAAATCAAGCTAAGTTCAGATAGCTTTTAAAGCCTTCCTGAAACTTAATATTTCAGAAACGAAAATAAATTTTAAAAATCGCAGAGACCCCCCTTTTAGTCATTATAATTATAATGGCAATTCTCTCATATCACTGCTGTTTCCTACACCACCTTCAACTTTAAAATCTAAAATGGGACCACCATGCTTGTGATACCTCATTTTAAAGGTACTTTTATCAGCGTCATTTAACTTTTTGAAATTGGTGGAATGAGCACATACAGGGTGTAATTGAACTGATGGTCAAAAATGAAACCACGTATTCTTGGAGTCAAAATAAGGGCGCTTCTTCATATATTTTTTTCTCCTACGGGCCATAGATTTTTTTTATACAGCGCGTAGAAATTTAAAGAAAAATACGCATATTTCTTAGTATCTCTAGAAGTATACGAGATATTTTCTTCAAACTTGGCGTCTCACATGAGCGGATGAGCTGTCAGATTTAAGTTTAATATGAAGCATCTGAGGTTGCGGCTGCGAATATGAAAAAATACTAAGAGATACTTTTTGTTAACC
Source organism: Pseudeuparius sepicola (assembly GCA_963920635.1). NCBI lineage: Eukaryota > Metazoa > Arthropoda > Insecta > Coleoptera > Anthribidae > Pseudeuparius > Pseudeuparius sepicola. The sequence continues at coordinate 13,679,103 of OY987299.1, forward strand.
ATTGAAGTTTCCATTCAAAACAAATTTAAAAAATGCGATTATAGAGGGTATTCATATTTTTCTGATCTAATTAATTTTAATAACACCCTGTATCTCCGCAACTGGGAGCCTCAGAAGCTTAATGTCAACCTTAAGTTTGATGGCTCATCTGCTCATGTGACACGCCTAGTTTGAAGAAAATATCTCGTATACTTCTAGAGATACTAAGAAATATGTGTATTTTTCTCCAAACTTCTTCGCTCTGTATAAAAAAAACTATGGCCCGTAAAAGAAAAAAATATATGAAGAAGTGCCCTTATTTTGACTCCAAGAATACCTGGTTTCATTTTTGACCATCAGTTCAGTTACACCCTGTATAAGTATATGGAAGACGTATGGTTTCAGAGTCAGGGCGGTGCAACATTTCGCAATGCGCGGTAAACCCAATGGCAAACAAAACTGCCAATAACAGAACCGCGAACGTCTACAATGCCATCCAAAAGGTGAAAACACCATAAACTCATCGTGAACAATTATTTTTCTCCGCTGTTCCCGTAAAAATTATTACTGTTAGTTTTTATTATCTACCTCGCTATAATAACGACTAACAAAGATAACTGAAGCTTCACGTAGTGTGTAATTATAAAACATTTACGTGCCGGTTATAAATTGCGAACATACCTATACACTCAAAATGATTGATGAAGATATTTTCTCTTTCGATAAATTCACGTGCGAAGATGAGATAATCTCAAATTGAAATCTCCTAGCCTGAGATACGTGGCGGTTGGTAGCTTTTGTTTTCGTTTTGTCGAAGATATGATATCTAGATGGGTTATAACTATTACCTATTACACGCGTTATCAACGACGCATAGGAAAATGCCATGCAATCGTTTTATGAATAAAGACAAATGAACTAAGTTGTTTTCTTTTGTTTTCAGAGATGGCAACGCAGGTGGTTTGTCCTTTATGACGATGGAGAGCTGAACTATTCGGTGGATGAACATGTAAGTAATTATTAAGCCGATAATATTTAATAGTAATAATTAAAATGATATAATATAAAACATTTTTTGAAATCGGCAGAGGAGTGTCTCAAAATCGTCATTAATAGCTCGATTTCTGAGCAGTAAAGTAGCCCATTATTGTACGATTTTTTCAATAAGTAGGCCTTGACGCCCGTCAAAAGTGACCAAATATTCAAAAGCCGGCCAATAAAGGTCCATTTAACTTTTCGTACACATCGCGAAATTGTTACCTATAGCAGCGCAATCTTTCAGTATAAATATTTTAGTAGGTTTGACTATCAATAGATTTGTTATGGAGGCTGCACAACAAGCAGCAGTTCGAAGGCGCCGTGTCTTATCATACTTGACCTAGGTATAGAGCGATCGTCAAAGTCAGGCCAGAGGCCTCAGCAACTAAATTCCACACGAGTCATAAAAAGTTTAACTTCAGTGCCTTGGTACATAAATAACTATTTCTTGAAATCGGCAGAGAAGTGTCATAAAAAGCTCAGAAATCGGCACTGAGTTAGCCCATTATTGTACGATTTTTTCAATAAGTAGGCCTTGACGAGATGTAAACTTCAAACGTCAGACACCGAGCCATCGCCCGACAAACGTGACCAAATATTCAAAACCCGGCCAATAAAGGCCCATTTAACTTTTCGTACGCATTGCGAAATTGTTACCTATAATAGCAGCGCAATCTTTCAGCGTTGACTGACGTCTTTATAAAGACTTCTCACGGCTATAGTTTTATGTCCTGGAAAACTGATGGCTAACAATGTATTCGGCATTGTATTTATCTCCGGAAAGCGCATGGTAAGCCAAAAATGTGTCAGACGTGACAGCCGTGAGCAGTCTTTAATAATATATCAGTCAACGCTTTCAGTATAAATATTTTAGTAGGTTTTGAATCAATTTTTCATGGAAGCTGCACAACAAGTAGCATTTTGGAGATTCTGTTGGGAAGCGCCGTGCCTCGTCATACTTGACCTAGGCACAGCGATCGTCCAAGTCAAGCAACGCCTTGCACAGTCGGTTCATGGACGGGTGATCCTTTATGATTATTTTTTTTTGCCTAACAAGACATTTTTCCGATTTCAAAATAAATATAATATGTACCTAAATTCCACATGAGTCATAAAAAGTTGAACTTCAGTGCCTACAGTAACTACAGTCGACAGATACCTATAAGTATAAATACTATCAAGATAAATACCAAAAATATGCTTGCGTATAAGGCAAAATAGCGCTTCAATGTAAAAGTTATGTAAAGTGATTTATACAAAGGGGCAATATAATTTTCAATGCATAATTTATAACGGTGCAAAACAGACCAAAATTTTGACAAGCTGTTAGCTGGCTACCTATGTCATAACCTTAAATTTTTCCAATTTATTATAATCTGCTAATCATCTGCCAGGAACTTTTCAATAAACCCTGACTTACCTTTTGCACAATGTGTGCAATCTTCTCTGAAGCACATTCAAAGTAACAAAGTAACCGTCGTTACGATAAACCTCGTTTCGTATTCCCATAACGGCCATTCTAAATATTTATGTACGACTTCCTTATCTTTGCCGGGAAAAAATCACAGCAACAATGTTGAAACTGCAAGAGGAAAGGCTGGTTGGGTGGGTGTATTTATGACTGCGCGTATCTCTATGGATGTGCGCTTTCGATAACTTTCATTCAGGATTCCAATTCGTTAATGCTAATAGAAGCTGCTATAATAGCTATTCAACTTACTTACAAAAATCGAAAACCATTCGTTTTAGCTTTTTATAAATCGCAACGATTTCATTAACTGGCGCTGTCGGTAGGACCGAGGTGAAGAGTTCGTACATCGTCTGTATAAAGCATCACATCCGCTCTTTGATTAACACAAACATTGTTAATGGTCCAAAATCACTTTTGAGGAAATATCTTGTGAGCAATTTTTCTATTCATATTCATTGTCATGAACGCAAATTATGGGGACGAATAGTCATCAGTCATCACACACAGAGTTCTGTATATGAATTATAATGTAGCTATCAGAAATCCTTGAACAACAAAAGCACGGTACGAGTATGGATGATCTAATCAGACATGATCAATGGTGTATTGATGATGCTAGGTGCTTACAAAAAGTTTCTATTAAATGTGGTCTTCTTGGTCATCCGATGACGTCAGGGGAAATCAAGAATAACAAAAACAAGAAAAATACTAGCAAAAAATGGCCTTACGAATGAGTTCCATACAAAAGCCGTTCTATGCAAAGATATGAATAAAAAATCCAAATATATCTAATTTAAATAATGATAAAATCAGCAGAAGTGAAGAATGTCTAGTACGAGTTTGCCCATGAATGGTTGTTTTGTATCTATTCTTTAACGCCTAAATTTAAATATCTTATTAGATTCTGAGTAAATATTATAATAATTAATTTTATATAATAATTTTATTCTGTTTTTTCTCGACAGTACAGTACAGGTAGACTTGGTATTAGATTTCTTGTGATAAATATTTTTAAACAATTTTCGTCTCAAAGATTAAAATTTGTATTTACCAAAAATTTAAAATTATGCGTGTTGCGCCCTATAGATCGAAAAAAGCCATTTTATGGGTCAAAATGTTGAATCACCACGTACCTATGCTCAGTGGCGCAACCAGAAATTATTGTCAGGGGGGGCTGGTTGACAAAGTTAATTTTTCATTGTTAAGAATTGCGCCGCAGACGAAAAAATTAAAATTTTCAAGATCGTCAAACATTTTTAATGAACTAAAAAAGAATTAAGTAATCTAATATTAGCAAAAAGTATTATGCAACTGATTGTAGTTTTTTTTTCTTTGTTAACTGTGGAACCATAATAATAGGTACTCTTTTTTTCTTTTACATAAAAGCCCGAGAGAGAATTCCTTGAGTGATTGTAGAAGTAAAAATATATAAGTTAGTGCCTATAAATTTATTGCCACATCCTCTCAAAGGGCCAAATGTAGAATATATAGATAGGTAGATAACTTCTTATAGAAATCCATTTCCTGGTGGATTCATAATGATTATTGATTTTTAAAAGCAGGAATTAAAAGGAGGTGTTCGCTTATTAAAATGCGCCGCATGCAAAATTTTTTAGAAATTTTAAGGACAGACAATTTAACTGAGGCGTAGAAAATCGTAAAGTTACATCACCACGATATATATGTCCTCTTTTTTTCTCAATGGGTCGGGTTTGAACACTCAACCCCCCCCTTATCTATGGCCATGCCATATGAAGGACAGTAGAAAACAGAAGGCCAGGCGCATATAATTCAGATCAGATTAGTTTTAAGTTCGGCGCAGGGTTGGTTAGGTTTTAAATCCCACGGCACGAAGCGCGTGTGCGTGTGACTTGTGTTTCTGTTCTGTGTCGACTGCCGGCCAGACAACTACTATCTTTCATTAAATGTCAACTACTAATGTGTACCACCGATATCCGATGTCCTCAATATCGTAACTTTGACAAATCATATCATAAACTTAAAAAAGGTTAAACAAAATACAAATCATTCCGTCTTGTAAAGAAACGATCCTGTAACATTTTCTTATCTAGCATTGTTTAGGGTTTTTTCGCTTGGTTGGTACGAGGGGGGGGGGGGGCTGCAGCCTGGCAGCGCCACTGCCTATGCTGTACATTGAGTCTTAAATTATAACACAAGTTGGTTTCTACCTGGACATATTATTATTTAATGGCAATATTCATTAGCTACGTACTTTTCAAACTTATGTCGGCACATAAATCATCATCAAATTTTTGTCATCAAATGACAAAGCAATTGACGATTTTTCAAATTCGTCTAGATGGTTGTTATTTCATAAACAACGTTGTTTTGTTTTATAAATGCCATGTATACATTTTGTTACGTCGTTTTGAACGGCGGCCATTTTATATGTGCCAGACAAAGCGTGTACCTATGGTGTGGGTTAATTTCGTGAATTTCTAAATTAAAAGTAACAGTGATTAAGGGATAAATATATACTCCTACGATGGTGAATTGTTCAGCGTTTGGTTTCAAAAGCAGAAATTGAAAAGCAAGAGCCCGGGATTTCGTTTCACAGGTAAATATTTAACACGCTACCTCTAGCTAGCTCTAAAACTTTATTTTTTCTCAATAAAATTTCTTCAAATTCCTTCTACCTTTTAGTATGATAAAGTGCACTGTTTTTTTTTGTAAATATAGGTCGAATAGAATTATTTTTTAACATAGTTTTTATTGAAATTTTTTAATTGATTATGATAGTTTCATAAAATATGGGCTGGTTTCCATGGGCGTGCATTATTTATTTTATTTTGATTGGTTCGAAATCGCCACAAATAAATACATTTCAGCACTTGACACTAGCTTTACATTTGGGAAATTATCAGCAAATAAATACCAATATTTCAAATTACATGTAGGTAGGTCAAATGTAACTACCTTTTTATTTTTAACATTTTTGTGATATTGGCTAAGAACGCGTTTCATGCTACGCCACTGGCCTGTCGTGCGGTGTGGCAGACGGTAACACGGCCGCGAGCCCTGTTAAGCATCCTCACTCTTTCCTTGTCTAAGTAGGTAGGTACCTAGTAAACAGTGAAAAGTAAAACGGTAAAAATGCCTTTCAGGCATTCTGAAAAATTAGATTTTATGATTATGAAATGTTATATTATCTTTTGTCAAAAAAAATTCCCCTGAGATCGTGAACTTTTTGACATAACTCGCGAACTCGACGTTCGAATTTTATTCCGTTTTCAAAATCGTAATGAGCGGAATAATTACTACTAGTTTGCATATTTAACTGTAACTAAAGTAGAGGCGTCTAATTGAAAAACGGCGTAAGGAAAGTTAATTAGTTTAACCCAAAAAATCTATGGCGACTGTGGTTAACAAATTGCCATATTTCATCGTAATATCTTGTGGGTACCTACTGTTATTTCACTCGAAAAAGGCAAATAATAGCCGGAAGGAAGACCGCTTTAGCTATGTCATGCAATGGATTTCCCCCTCAGACTAAAGATAATATAGACGAAACTTCAAATACAAAACTTTGTGGCCAACATTTCTATGTTTACCAATACAAAACTTTGTTGTATTGCCACTTACTCTATATAGAATTCATTGGAACATTTAAAAACATATTAGAATATAATGGAGAAGAAGACGTAGCTTCCCTACGTTGCAATTTTGATTACGTTATATAATAATGGGATATTTAAATAAAAATAAGTGGGAAAGATTATACTTTGCTTTATATATTTTGTGAAAAACATAACGAAAAGTTGTAAATTGCGCTGAATCGCACAATTCGGCAATGCCGCTATCGCCGCCGCCACGTTGTAGCCGGTGTTTGTTTAGCCATGTGCGTCTGTTGTCGTGGCGTTTCAATCATCATACAGTTTCTTGCGAATTCTTCCGTTTGTGTCGTTTTCTGTGATCGATGGATTGTTTATTAAGTTGAACTATACAAGGGACATTAAAAAGGGAATAGGTACATAAAGTGCTTTGTGTGTGGTATGAGTAATTTACAGAATCGCATAACCTTTCACAGGTAAGTGAAGTCAGTTACAATGAGTTCAGAGGCATTGCACCTCCTAGGAAGGAAACTGCCTTACGCATTGTTGTAATTTCTTGTGATTTTTACATGAATTCCACCTCAGAATCCGTATTGCCAGAGTTAAAAATTCATTCAAATTAATAAACCATAAATACCTAGGCCCCAATGATATAAATTTTCCTTGTTCTATTTAGTTCTTTAACCATAAATATATTTTTTTGCATACGCTACTGGTGGGCTTTGTCCAACCAGCTGCTCCACTCAGTGGCATAGCAAGACTTTGTTGGGCCCGTAAGCAAATAATCCCATGGGCCCCTCACAAACGGCAAATCCCAAACAAAATTCTAAAGAGATAAAACAATACAACTCAAATTTTGGAAAAATCAATTTATTAAAAAAAAGAATATAAGTTATCAGTACCTAGTCCATTCACCTAAGTCGGCGGAATTAAAATGGTTTAACGAATCATTTGTATCAGATGATTTTTCTATATCCAGATTATCAGTATCGGTAAGAGCAAGAAAATCTTGAATTTTATTTGTATCATCTGAGGCTTGAATCACGGAATAGACACCGTGGCTATTCTGTGCTTGAATACTATCGATAAAGAGCCTAGATTCAGCAATCACTGAGGTTATGAAAGTTTGTTGATAAGTCTGAAGTTGTACTTGAAGGTGAATCACAATTTTCGGGAGTTTCAGGGTTAATTTGGTTAGCTTCAGGTTTGTTAAATAAAAAACTGTCTATTTTCTGCATCTTTTTAACTTTCTCTTTTATTATTTAACTTGGCTACGCCACTGGCTCCACTATCACAAGGAATGTTTTGTTTCCGTATTGTATATGCTGGTTGATTACAATGCCATAAGAAAGGAGAGTCTATATTATCTTTAGTCTGAGATTTCCCCCGTGTACATCGTATTCTCCGAAAAGAGAATTCCCCGGAGAGCAGCTCCACCGACAGCCAGACAGGCCGGTCCTCCTCTCCTTCTCGGATGTATTCAGTGCCCCCATAGAGATCATATTATATTATATAGGTAGAGTGCTGGACGATGTTTTTTATACATAATATGCGCGGAGAATCTTTGACGAATTTAAAATCATAAAATAGTAAAAAATAGTAATAAATAGGCCCAGTGGACATGCGCATTTGCAATTTGAGGTAGTGTTTTGTGAAACTTGACACTCTTTGACAGCCATTTGATAGCGACAAACTAAATATAACCTACCGTTGTTTGCATCATAGACGCTTTGTGGCATAATTTTTTCGATTTCAGCTAATTATTAATAGTTTCTTCGCGTTTTAGTTGTTTGACTGTTTTATCTAATTAAGTGATCATCTCGAATATGTTCTGCTCATTTTACACTAGAGTGTTTTAAAACGAAACGAGTCAAAACGCAGCTAATTGAAAATGCGGTACCAACTCTTCTATTAAAACCACCTAAACCATCATTTAAGTAAGTGTTAATTGTGGTGTAAGAAACTATTAGTAGCTTATTTGTTTTAGTGTTAAAGTTATAAAGGTAGATAAAAACAAGTCAAGTTCTAGCATCAGTGAAGCAAATTCTAGTAGTTTGGACGAAACTAGTTTTACCAGTATAAACGAACCTAGTTGTAGTTATCGAAGTCTTAACCAGTCCACGTTGAGGTGAGCTTAATTTATTATCAATATACAAGCTTGTAGGGAGATAGTAATTCAGAAAAACAACCACTGTTTTGAATTGCGCGGTCTGAAGGTCTAATGCGCATGTTCCATAGGCCCATGCGCAAATCCACAATTTGCCATAAAAAGGGACCTGTTCAGCACTCTACCTATATATACGATCTCTATGAGTGCCCCCGACCGGCGGCGGCGTCGGGCGCCAAAATACTTGGCCTTGGCGGCGACCGCAGAGGCGCGCTCCGATCGTGACTCGAAAGTCTCGAATTTGTCGGGATTTTGAAAGAGCCGGCCGCACACGAGTCGAATCCCACACGTGGGATTCGCGATTTCTATCTGGCCCGCATACACCGCAGACTACAAAAGTTCTAATTGCTTTAGACAAGGAGACCATTCGTAAAAGTTTTACGTTGCATTTTTTTACTGGGATGAAGGAAATTAGATCCGAATGGAAAGCCCAGGTCAAAGTTGTGTGGTTGTCTTCCCCTGTAGAGACACACCCACTAAAAACTACAAAACTTGTGGATGGTTTTGTGGAATACCAGGTAAAGGTTAGTCCAGCTGATGGGATTTGAACCCGGGACTCCTACAGTAGTTGTTCCGTGCATGGTTTCAGTGGACTATGCTTTACCTGGTATGCCACGAAAGATCCCTCTTTATTTATTTGTACAGACACAAAATTCCATCCGTATTTTTTGTTAAAATATTTAGCGTGTTGGGAGTTTTTGGATCCTTGGCCTTGGAGTTCCTGTAGAAATTAAAGTGTGCGTGATTTGGGGAACTGGAAGAGAAATGGCGGTGACGTCATATGACGATCAGTTATGATGTCGTAAGTATTTTATTTTTATTGGCATTCAATAATGGGAAATTCATTGTGTGTCTGGTTTTCAGGATAACACCCCTGAAAATCTAAGTAGGTTGGGGGAATTTAACCGGGCAATTTTTTTTATAGATATGTCCTTGAAAGGTCATCCTTTGCTAAGTTTTAATTGGTCTGGCGTTGTCACAAAAGCCTGGCCTTCTGCGATTTTAGAAAAACTATATTTAGGCAATTTTTAATCCTCAGCATCCCTTTGAATTTCGTTATTTTCCTGTATGGTGCCAAACTTTAAAAAAAGTGAATAATCGTGGTATGAATCTAGGATGCTATGGAATCAAAAACAAATAACGCTCTAGAGCATCAACGGATATATGTACCTATATTATGGAAAAGAACTTATTGCAAATGGGCGAAATAATTTATGTTTGCCACAGACGAAAGATGACGCTCATTTAAAATTTGGGCCACTTCACTAAGTTTTTCTAACATGTTTTTTTCACATCTTTTGTCTAAACTGCATACTTAAATTTTTGTTAATAACTACCAAATAAACAACAAAATTGTTTTTTAAAGACTACTTTTTAGTGAGTGAAAGAATAATAAGCATACTATTATGAGCTCCACGAATTGAAATTTTGAAGTTATATGAGTTGGATATGACAAATACGATAATAGGACTAGAATAGTTATTTTTTATGTACCAAGGCACTGAAGTTCAACTTTTTATGAAATTTATTTATTTTTGTGCCTCTGGCTGAGGCAAATAAACCACACGAGTCATAAAAAGAACTTCAGTGCCGAGGTACATATTATATATTTTTTGAAATCGGAAAAAAAATGTTTTATTAGGCAAGAAAATAATCATAAGGGTTCACCCGTTCATGAACCAACTGCTCGCGGCGTTGCTTGACTTTGATGATCGCTCTACCTAGGTCAAGTAAGATAAGACACGGCGTCTTCGAACAGACAAACCAAATTGCTGCCTGTTGTGCAGCCTCCACAGCAAATCTCTTGATATTCAAATCTACTAAAATATTTATACTGAAAGATTGCGCTGGTATAGGCAATAATTTCACAATGTGTACGAAAAGTTAAATGGGCCTTTATTGGCCGGCTTTTGAATATTTGGTCACTTTTGACGGGCGTTGGCTCCGCGTCTGACGTTTGATGTTTACATCTCGCCAAAGCCTACTTATTGAAAAAATCGTACAATAATGCCTTTCTTTAATGCCGTACTTTAATGCAGATTTCTGAGCTTTTAATCACGATTTTGGGACACTTTACTGCCGATTTCAAGAAAAATATATTTATTAAAAAATGCATTTATAGTTAAAGTTAAATTAAATTTAAAACAGTCAAATAAGTTATTTCACAGATATAATTTTTTTGTTAATTAGTTTTCATGGCGTTATTTTTTTACAACAATAATACCTTTCACAACTGGATATTAATTAATGCTCTGCGCCTCATTTGTTTTTGATTTTATACCACCCCACATTCATAGCACGAATTTGAATTGTTCACCTTTTCAAAGTTTTTCATATACATACACAGAAAAATAACGAATGGATATTTTTTCATTAACATTGCTACGTGGTATTTTCAGGGATGCCGAATAATCCTACAGTGTTATTTTTTGTGTGAAAAACTAGGGTTTTCAAAATTCCTAACTTAAATTATGTCAAATTAGAAGATCAACTTGATTGTTTTTATCATTTACAAGAGTCGTCCAAACAATTCGAGGACACACTCTATATATTTCCTGTGGGTTCAAATTATATATATATTCTGTGTTGTAAACGGTTATAGTTGTCAAAGAAGTTCCTGACTTATTTCAATTCAATTTCATGTTCTATCTGAAATCGGTAAAATGTAATAAGGTTTTAAAATTTTCAGGGAAAAAAATATTTTTGGCTAATATAAAAAAAGTAAATGTGCTGTTTTTGTTCTAATTACAAAAAAATGCAGCCAATTTGATTTTTCTAACTTTGTTGTTCCTTTGTGGTTTCTTGGAGACGTTGGATTTATTGAAAAAATCTACATAAGATTAGTTTTGATTCATCTGAAAAAATTACCAAGAAACAGCCGAGATCATGACAAGTTATTGATTAGTGATAGCATATCTTCCTTCGTTCCTTCAATAGTTGTTATAAATGTAAAAATTAAAAAATATATATATGGAAAGAATGATCTTTCCTTATCTCACAATGGACAGAACTTTTTTTATTGGCTATTTAAGTCAAGTGGCTCCTTTAATCTATGAGTCAGGGCAACGCAGGCAATTGCAGTTGCACAGGACAACCTCAATAATAGCACAACCAGACACCAACCCAGACAGATCTAAATTTGGATTCGCTAAATCAAGAACTTAACGAATTTAGCTCACTTTGTATAGACCACATATAAAACCATCAAACTTTATTAACAAAGCTAAATATATATTTTTCTGCGTACCGTGTTTTGTTATTTTTATATGGCGCCTATGTCATCTCTTGATAATTTTCAGATAAAATTCAAAACGAACAATAAAATTCCCGAGCTGATTATACACTGTGTCCCGGATAAGAATGAACAGCATGGGGATATTGCAAACGGTGAGAGATAGAGCAACGGTTAAGTGGGGGAAAAGTTGCGCAATTTCGAGGTCAATAAAATGGCACAAACAGATTTCTAATATCTTTTTTCGTTTTTGAGTTATTTTGAAAAAAGTAAAATTTTACGTTTTCAATTTTATTTTTTTCTGAAGTTGTTATCACAGATAGAAAAAAAAAAGAAAAACACTTTCTTATGGCACTTTTTAACGGGCTTTAAGATGGCGTTTTTAGATTTGTTCTACAACGTTTCGTTTTTGAGAAACCATCTTCAACTTTATTTTTTTAAATACGGACCTGGATTTTTTTTTTGCAGATTTTGAAAGCACTTTTCATTGCAAATACCATGATGTATGACACGAAATATTTTTAAATTGTTTTGAGACAATTATTCTGAAAATTATCTTTTTTCCATTCATTTTTCTCTAATGCGGCCCTGTATTTAATAATAAGAAGTCTAAATATTAATCAGTATTGTCAACAATTTAACTTACAACTTATCTTTCGATTATTGGAGAACCAAAAAAAGGACGGCAAAGACTAATAACAGTCACATGCGATAATAAAAAATAAATCAAAACCCCCACCTAGAAGGCTTTGAAACAACGAAACCAACCCCTTGTCATTTGTCATAACTCCCACTGTATCATTTAGTTAACAATTTGTATCATTAGAAATGGAGGGTGCTTTTTCAAATGGGGACAAATTTAACATGCCAGCATGTTATATCTTGCGTCACAGAAATAGTGTAGAGGCCGAACGAATGTATTGTTGCAATTAATAAATAGCAAAAGTTATTGATTTCGTTGGCTTAAAGCTTTCTTCTGACAATTAGAAAAAGCTAAGAATTTACTCCAAAACACAATGCGACACTGTTTGCTGTACAACAACAAAGGAAAACACTTACCAGACAGGGCCGTATTTAAAAATATTAAGTTTTCGAAGTAAAAATAAACTGTAAATAAATTGTTGTCAATACTGATTAATAATTAGACTTCTTATTATTAAATACAGGGCCGCAATAGAAAAAAATGAATGGAAAAAAGGAATAATCAGTATAATTGTCTCAAAACATTTTAAAAATATTTCGTGTCATACATCATGGTATTTGCAATGAAAAGTGCTTTCAAAATCTGAAAAAAAAATCCAGGTCCGTATTTAAAAAAATAAAGTTGAAGATGGTTTCTCAAAAACGAAACGTTGTAGAACAAATCTAAAAACGCCATCTTAAAGCCCGTTAAAAAGTGCCATAAGAAAGTGTTTTTCTTTTTTTCTATCTGTCATAACAACTTCAGAAAAAAATAAAATCCAAAACGCAAAATTTTACTTTTTTCAAAATAACTCAAAAACGAAAAAAGATATTAGAAATCTGTTTGTGCCATTTTATTGACCTGGAAATTGCGCAACTTTTTCCCCATTTAACCGTTGCTCTATCTCTCACCATTTGCAATATCCCCATGCTGATCATTCTTATCCGGGACACAGTGTATATATTATGATCAAATGTTTTTTATGTACTCTATATCTCATGTATTATGCAAAGATGTTCCAAAAGTAGTGCGCAAATTGGATTTCTAGAAATAAGCTTAGCAAAATTATTGAATTTTTACTTGGATTTTCAGCTCATCTTGATTTCTAACTGCCCACTTGTACTCAGAAAATGGCGAAGTTTGCGGACTTTTAACCTAATACCAAGTTTGTAGCAGATTAGAAACCAAGTTAGGAAAGTATTTTTTCTACATGAGCATGTTACCAAGTGTACATAATATTATGTACATACCTTTTTCATTTCTTTGCAATTTGTGCGCCAAAGTGATAGGTATGTATAGTTTTAACAGATTTTCTGTTGTCTAAACCCAGCTATTATGTGTTGAAATAGTAGCAGGTATGTTGTTCCACTTTTCAGGCTCAATTGTCTAATAAAATGCTTGGACGCAAAACTATACCCGAATGAATAATATACTTGTTGTTTTTATAGTTGTAAAAGAAAAAAATACTACGATCTCGTGATGTAGGTCTTTCACAAGTATCTAAACAATCGATTCACGAATACTCGTTTCGTAACGTCTCGAAAGCAGTCAATTAGGCGTATAAGTATACGTCGAGTTCGGGCATCGCCTCCTGTGGTAATTCATCGGCAAAATCGCCAGACTTTCACTTGTTTTAACTTAATTATTACCGCGGCAGAAAAAAACGTATTAATAATTCAGCTGATTATCGCGCTAATCACGTTAACCGGGCCCGCGTGGTCGGTCGACGACCAGGTCCGTGCGCCTTTGATGTTTTTTTCCGGAAAGGAAAAGTGGTCGGAAGTAAAAGTCCGGCCGGACGGCGAAAAAAGACAGGCCCGGCCGCCGGTAGAATTCGCGTGGAAAATCCGAATCGGTTGCGGTGGACGATGTCATGATTTTGACGTTCATGGTGTTCGGATAGTGACCCCGACCGTATGTTGGTCATACCTCGGGACAAATATCAAAGTCGATTTGGATTTGTAGCTATAGTGTTAGTAAAATTAAAACAAAGTAGAATTCTTATAGTCAAAACTCCACAATCAGTTTCTTTAATGTAAACTGTACATGTTTCGAACCTCTAACGGTTCATCATCAGCAGTAAAATCACAGAAAATATACTACGAAGTATATTTTCTGTGGTAAAATTACTTTAGTGATAACTGACAAAGCTTCCAATCAACTCTGAAGATATCAAATCATTTTAGTAAACTTCGAGGTTTATGGAGTAAATGGCATTGCCATTGCATTGCCATTGCATTGCCATTTACCTTTAAGTTTTTGATGTGATTTCTTTGAGTATTTTACTGGTGCTGGATTGAGGCCTTTTGGTTTGGTTTTCAAATTTGGGTTTTTTATATATATAAATATGTCACTTAACTCCATAAACCTTTAATTTTCGTTTCGAAGTTTACTGAAATGATTTGATATCTTTAGAGTTTGGAAGCTTTGTCATTTATCACTAAAGTAATTTTACTGATGATGATGAACCCTTAGAGGTTCGAAACATGTACCTACAGTTTACATTAAAGAAACTAATTGTGGAGTTTTGACTACAATAATTCTACTTTGTTTTAATTTTATCTCCCGGCTCCACTGAAAGAAAATGGACTATTTTTTCAATTTATAGTGTTAGTGTTAGTCCAGAACTAATTTATTTGCTTTTTCGCAAATCACTTCATGCGTGTTTGTATTCCTGGTTACATAACAAGGGGCGTTCGAGACTATGTTACTCCTCCACCTCCAGTCAGCAGTCAACACTTACTAGAGAGGACGTAGGGTAGGAGGCAGTTACTAGTTATAGCAAAGTCTAGAGAATACTACCAAAGTTGGCTTTTTTATGGTATAGTTTTTTCGCCAATCGTTTGGAAGGCAACAGAAAAATGGAAGAAATTGGCGAATTTTTATGTTATAATTGTTTAATCCATGCCCGTATCTTTGGTTGCATAATTATAATGCATGATATGATCATGATCATCTACTGCCTATTTTATCAATAGGTCATCATAGTAGGCATTTATTTCCCTCCGTATATTTATTTTAACAGATTTTAGTTGCCTATAGACAGTAAAAGAGACACTTTAAAGGTTGTTGACGGTCGACAAAGGCTTAGTTTCAGTGCTGATCGGCGAAAAACGGAATTATAGTACCTAAGGTAAATCTGAGTTTCTTCTGGGTGAATTCTGCGTCAGCGAAACTTTTCGTTTCAAGTTTTCGCCCTCGATTGCTTGGAACATCCTCAGGGCGCGACGATCACACTGAGACTGATTGTTCGGTAATTATTTCCAATGGTGGAACCCACCCCGATTTTCTTGAAATTTTGAGTACCTCCTATTTTCGAGGACCCTGTACCAAAAAGTATCTACTTTTTAAGGGCTTTCCAACCAAAATTAGCGAGTAAACTTAGGATTTGCGTAAGTGAATCGCCCGGTATGTTCTTCAAAACTTTATCTCAATATCGGTCCAAAATTGTTAACTAGGCGTAACAGGAAATCTCCAGTCCAAGTTATAGCCCAAAATGTTATTTTTATTATACTTCTTTGAAAACACCTTATTTTCATCTGTTTTAGCAATAATGAAAGATGGGGTTTTTCGAGCTAGCGCACGAAAACAGCGCACGGAAAAATTTTCCGTGCGCTGAATAAAAATACCGACTATATGGCTTTAAAATAGAAATATACAGCAAAGTAAACTAAATTTAAGAAACTCTATATGCTCTCTGATATTTCACATATACCTATTTTGTATTTTAATTCGTAAGTGTTTCAATATTTAGATACATTTCTGATTTCTGTAATATTTTTGACGTTTTATTCATCTTATCTGACAATAACTAATTTACGACAAAGCACCTTTGAAATAATTTGAGAGTAACCATGGAAACGCATCATACACACTATATTATTGTCTGCATTGTTTATTTTTTGTCAATTAAATTTATTATAATATGCCGATAAAATGTTTTAACTTTCCGTTTTCAAAGAAGTATAATAAAAAATATCGTTCATTACACGTCCAGAAATAGATTTTTCCGTGCTTGCATGACTTCCCGTGTTAAGCTGCGCCTCACACGGGAATTTGTCACGCGCGCACGGAAAAATCTTTATTTCCAGACTCGTAATGAAATATACTATTGGTTTTTGAGTACTTAATACATTTCCAAATGTGGTCCCTTTTTTCGTTTAAAATCAAAATAACTCCCTAACCTTTAAAGATAGACCCTTATTACTCTGTACCAAAAACAACATACTCTTTAAGGGCTTTCTAAAAATGTAACAAAATACGGGGTGTTTCATTTAGAAAACATAACTTTGGGTCGCCACTACTTATTGGGTCACCTTGTATATTGGAAAATATTTTCGGAATGTTTCTCTACTACTTTTGTCTATACTTTTTTCTTCTAGCATTAACAATGTAGAAGATACAGACCACAGCAAACTCACTCTGTATACCGTGTTCGTGTTTTTTAACACGCGTTGATGCAATATGTCCCTTTTCTCCAATATACACTTATCTATATGAGGATGGCACACGATATTATACCACTCGTACTCAATGGTATAATATCCTTAAGCGGACGGTAATATTGGGATAATTTAGGGAGTGGGAAATCTTGTTGGTATAGTATTATGTCGATTTAGAATTTTGGAGATGCAATCGGTTATATTATACTGTGTTCTGTGGTTATTGGTTATGGATATAAGGTACGAAAGCCATAGTGGTCGGTGGGTAATTTACGCGCCTGTATAACAATCCTAGGTTTGCTATACTTGGGTCTGTCCAATAAAATCCTGTTACCTTCGTTAAATATACAAGATTTATTTATCACAAGTTTTGAGATGTTATAATTTTGGATTGTACAACTTTAATGATATAAAACGAATCGACTTTAGGATAAGGTTAATATTGAGCAAATATTTAAATACTGTAAATTAGAAAATAGAATTAAATTTTTAGTTAAAAATTTAAAGTTAAATTTTTGATAAAAATTGGTTTAAGAACAAATAAAAAGATTAAATTAGCTTTACAATTAAACTGACTGTTCAGCTTCTATTATGATTCACTCTGAATCTTAAGTTTGAACTGCGTCTTCAGTCGCTTACGCTCAAACGAGGCTCGTAGTGTGGGGCGTGGCTAGGGTTTCCTCCGGCCCTTGTCTGCTCAAATAGGCGTTGCAGATGTTGAGGCTAGCAGATATCTCAGGGCGTCGCCGAAGTAGAGCTGACCAGGAGTCAACACCTATGCCAACGCAACTCCACTCGATGCGTACGCAACTCTCGTCACGTTGTTCCGTCGTCAGAGGGCTGTGATCGTAGCGTCCTCAGAGATGGTGTGCAAGCATGAACAGATCAGAAAGAAAGTAGCATTAGACAAGGTCTAAGCCTTTTACAGAAATTTATAAACCAATAGGTTACGATTAATATTTAAAATTGAATTATGATACTAAAGTTATTAAATATTGACAAATAATGATAAAAATTAAACGTTTAGAACTATACTAAACTAAGGGGAACTATGCATAGTTTTTTTTAAATTTTATAGATAATATTATTGAACTGACCGGAATAGCAAAGTGCTTAATATTTAATAAGAAAAAAAAATTTTGAGAATGCTCCAGCCCGAATTCTTGAAATTTAAGAAATTTTAATACTTATTTAACGCGAAAAGTTTATTTAAGACTTGAACGGTAAAATAGAGAAACTAAGAAAGCTGATAAACTAAAGGCAATACGAATTTATTAGGAAAGTGAAAATATCGGTATCAGATTTACTTGAGTGGCCCGGTACCACAGAATCGAGACCTAACTCGAAAAATAAGGAAGTAACGTGTGACCAATGTGACCAAAACTTGAAAATACCTATTCAACAAGATAACAGCCGCAAGATGGTGGGTATTCAAAAAAAGGACAATGCTATGTTTTTGAGTTAAAGATGGCCGGGTCCCCGGACGAAATGAGTCCTTCAAAAAAAAAAAAATAGCACGTCAAAAAAAACGCCACAGGTGAGTAGTAAAGTTGCTGAACTAAGCAAAAATCAAAAGAAATTACTCACCTGTGGGGTTTTCCAGGAGAAACAACCACCACCTGCTTTCTGTGTCCCGCGCTTCCTCAGCTACGCAGCCAAAAAGGAAATGCCTCGGGCAAGCGTCCCTGCCTCACGACGCCGTGGACATAGAAAAGAGAAAAACGCAAAAATATTAGTCACACGAAGTCAATCCCCGATATTAAGACACAAAACCACTCAAATAAATCACCGATGGCAAAAATTCAACTAGATAAAAGCCGAAAATGCCGAAAATTTGGCGGAAAATGGGCAGATGAATTTTCGCATTTTGAATATGCCAGGGTTCGAGGCTAGGCGAAAGTACACGGCCATTTCCGTATATAGCGCGCGAAAATTTGAATTATTTGAAATTTTAAAATTTGAAAAAGTGGTAATAAAATTGAATACAATGTTATAAATGAATTGAAACTGTACGAAGAATAACTTAGTTATTAAGTATGAGATATTATGAGATATGTTCGAAAATAATGACTTTATGTTAATAACAAAATATAAAAAAACGAGTAACGGATTTTGAAATGGAAAAATCCGTTACACCTGTTAACATTTTTGTTGGGGTTAGTACAATTTTTAATAGAGCGCTGGATACTATGATAAGAATATTGTTGGCAAGTATAGAATATTAATAAGATGATCCAGTTCTTTATTGAGATTATCAGGATCTGAGAGGAAAATTGCTCGATGAACTAAGGAATTAATAACGAATTGTTTTTGGGATGGGTGGTGATGGGAGAAACCATTAAGGTACCTATCTGTAATGTGTTGATTTCCGGCAGACCGAGTGTCATAAAGAACCATCGGTCCTCCGTGAAACCAACACATCCAGAAAAGGAAGAAAACCGTCCTTATTTTCTTTCAACCATACCAAATTTGAATTTTAAAGGCATCTGGGGCGTCAAGTGTGCTATGGAATCCCCTCAAAACAGTTGAATGGTCAACAGGATCACTCAAAGTGTTGGTGTGCAAAGATTCGATACAAAAATTTACAGGGTATTTTTCTCTGGAGTCATCTCAAAATGCTGAATTTTTATGAAACTTTATGCAGGTCGAAAGTGCTCTGGAATTATTGAAAATATATTAATAAACATAAAAGCAATTTATTTGTTACAAAATGCCAACTAACAAATAAAAAAACAATTTAAATTACCTATTGGACCTTTCTCAACGAAGTCACTGTCCAAGATGATATATTTTCTGTGCGATTCCTGTTGTGGCACACCAGCTACCTTAATATGGACTTACTGACTCTCAGGCTTCTGTATTTTTAGACTTATTTCGTTTATAGTGCCTGGGGCGGTATTGATATACTCGATTTTTGACCCCAAAAAATTCAGTATTTTGAGAAAGACAGTACCTACTGGATCTTTGCACACCAACACTTTGAGAGGTCCTGTTGACCATTCATCTGTTTTGAGGGGTATCCGTGACACATTTGAATCTTGACTCGCCTGGTGCCTTTAAAATTCCTATTTTGTTCAAATTTGACACCCCGCAGAATGGAACTCTCTGTATATTTTTTGTTCAAATTTGGTATATGGGAGAGGTTCTGGGTGTCTCGATTAACGCTGTGGTGTCAGTTATCAAATAAAAACAACGCTAAATAGTTTTCGTGAAAATCGGGGGTATAAAAAAATCGTAGCCGGCCCTGGATTTGCATTTTGAAAATGGTACAGGGTGTTCACGAAATATTGGAGACCCCCTTAACTTTCTTATTTTTGACCAGAGGAAAAAGTGTTTTATATGAAAGTTTTAGAAAATTTTCTCAACTTTCCAATGCCGTTTTCAGAAAAAAAAATCGAACGTCGCGTTTTCAAGATAGAGACCTAACTTGTGTTTTTTTAAACCTGTATGTTATTGAATTTTTAGATTCTACGCTTCATTCCGATTACAACGATATATATATATATTTAATATGTTTTATATAACTTTTGTCATAGAAAATTGCATATTAATACAGGATTACACAAAAACTAAGGTGGCCATGAAACTAGAACTAACATATTTAAGAATATTTTTGATTTGTTCCAAGAGAAAAAATCATAAAAACACAACAGAAAAGCATATAAATTTTACAAACAAAATATATAACAAAGTATAACAATAACAATATTTTTCATAAGAACTGTTCGAATTGTAATCCGTTCACTTGGAGGCATGAGCGATATCTCTTTTTCAAATTATTAATACTTGTTAATATTATATCTTGATTGTTATTTAAAAAATATATCCGTTCAATAATTTTCCCTTTCAGTTCTTCTATGTTTTCATTCGGATCTTTGTAACAACGGATACATTTTTTAAATAACAATCAAGATATAATGTTAACAAGTATTAATAATTTGAAAAAGATATATCGCTCATGCCTCCAAGTGAACGGATTACAATTCGAACAGTTCTTATGAAAAATATTGTTATTGTTATACTTTGTTATATATTTTGTTTGTGTAGTAAAATTTATATGCTTTTCTGTTGTGTTTTTATGACTTTTTCTCTTGGAACAAATCAAAAATATTCTTAAATATGTTAGTTCTAGTTTCATGGCCACATTAGTTTTTGTGTAATCCTGTATTAATATGCAAGTTTCTATGACAAAAGTTATATAAAACATATTAAATATATATATCGTTGTAATCGGAATGAAGCGTAGAATCTAAAAATTCAATAACATACAGGGTGTTCCATTTAAAAAACAAAACTTAGGTCTCTATCTTGAAAACGCGACGTTTGATTTTCTTTCTGAAAACAGCGTTGGAAAGTTGAAAAAATTTTCTACAACTTTCATATAAAACACTTTTTACCCTGGTCAAAAATAAGGAAGTTAAGGGGGTCTCCAATATTTCGTGAACACCCTGTACAAAGACCAAAGAAGCGGTTTCAAGCAAAAAAAATTCAGGCGATTATCTCCAAAAATAAAGATTTTATGGATTTGTTTATATGTTTCAAAGTAGACACCGTGTGTTTGATGGAGTCCACCAATGTAATGTGATTGGGCTGTTCAAAAATGTCTGCATTTGTGATTGGCTCGATGTGTGATTCCATCACACATTTGTGCTGACTTTGAAAAGTCGACCGTTATATTTATAGATTTTAAAGTTATCTAATGCATCCCGTGTCTTAAGTTTGCGCTGAAACAGGAAGTAATATATTCTAAGAGATTCATTAACCACTTTTTGCGGAAGGAAACGTTGAAAACGGAAACAACGCAACTACAATTACGATTACTTACCATAATAATCTGCAGAAAATTTGTGTTGGTCGTGCTGGTCACAATATTTGTTGCATCGATTATTCAGCTTTTCATGGTGATCAGGCTAAGTACCGACCGGTTTTGTTGAAGTAATCAATTAGGTAGGAATCGAGGAATCCCTAAATTGCAGCAGAAATTTTAAATGCCCACTTTCGACTCGAACAAAAAAAGTATTCAGGAAGCTATGCAAAAGGAAGCAAAAACGCAATTTGGTTTCTCTCCAATTAGGAGAAAGCTAATGATTGATCGGGTTATTATTTTTTTAGAAAAAATGCAGGTAGGTATAGTATTGCTAAAGTCACTAGAATCAGCATTAAAAAACTCTAATTGGCCTCACAAAAAGAATATAGGACATAAGCGTCAGGCAGTTTTCAAAAATATACATATTCTACAATCTACAAGCAACATAATATTTCACTTTTAAGGTTTTTTAAGGTTGAAACACAACGTAAAGGTTAATGCACCATATAATATTGTCAAAAGGTCTCTAAAAAGCCATATCGATTATAGCTATTTACGCAAGTATATCCTAAGACCTGTGAAATTATGAAAATGGCAAATGAGAATACCCTCTTTGTGATCATTTTAAAGCTGATGTTATTGCGAATAAAACTCATTTTTATTTTTTGAAATGCGCTGATGTTTGAAGAACGTTTTTTCATAGTTTAAAATAAATTATTTTTTACGACTTTCAACAGCATTGATCTGGAGAAATAATACACATGACGTGTGGCTACTTATTTTATTAAATTTTCAAAATGGGCTCCATTAGTAGTGTAAACCATTATTATGTATAAAAAAAATTTTATTTGACAAAGGTCCAGCCTACTACCATAGAAGAATCTACTACTAGAATCTACTACTAGAATCTACTACTAGATTCTTCTATGCTACTACTAAACTTATAGCAATAGCGAGTAACGATGATATTAAAAGAAAGTACCTATACAAATTCCTAAAAAATACCTATCTAAACAAAAAGAATAAACCAATTTTATTTTTTATCTTCCCTTTCCAGTAATTTTTTTCAGGTTTCTACCCAGTTGCTCAATAAAGTATAGCTTAGAAAACTCGATTCAAGAGAAATTGTTCTCGAGCTACCCTGGTAAAGTATAAATGAACTCACTTGGAACACTGTGATATACGGGGTGCGATCTATTTCATAGCATTTACCACGCTCTGCTAAAAATAATAGACTTATCAGCAGAAATCACCCGTATAAAATTCAAAGGTTTTTATGCGCTCGACGTCGACCTAGTCAAGGAGGCAACCAATAAGAAAGCGAGCCTAGCGATTTGATTGGTCGGCGTTTCAGAGATCCACGGAGCACGTGTTGACGTAGGTCAGTTGGGCCAGTATAACCAGTGCCGTGCACGGAAATAAGGATTGCACTGTATTTTACGGATTTTGGTTTTGTGTATAGATTTTTGTGTGGTGTTGTTTTGTGTGTAACAAAATTATTGGTTTGCTTGAAAAAATATATAAATTCAGCTATAACTCGAAGAAAAATATGTATTTTTCCCTAGCTTACTTTCTGATAACTTCAAACGAAAAAGCTGACCAGTGGCGTACATATTAAATCAAAAATAAATTCTTTTAGCACGAGGTACCTTCATACGGACTCAAAACAAAACCTGTATATTTAATGCAATTTTAACTGGGTATCTGAAGACTTAATCGGAAACTATTATAAGTGGTATTCTGCTGGCATATGGGTATCGTTTGCACATCACGTATGCGCGGTGGAAAGTAATATTGGCGTGTCATTGTCCTATTCATGAGAAAAAGTATTAAAAGTAGTGTTGAACCCTGTGAAATAATTTTCGCCAGTGGGAGCATTGTTTTATAACTTTTACATCGATAATGATGAAGTTATCAAACAATGAGCCCATAGCCCACTGCACTCGCTGCTTGTCGCGTCAACTGGTCACACAAGATCACGTTTGAACGTGTAAAACGGGGTTTACTCTACCGATCCGAACAAACAAAAAATGCAGAAGTGGTAATGCTGAAAGATTATGTTGAAAAATAACAACTACTCTATCTACTAATTGAAAGAGGATAAAAA
Organism: Pseudeuparius sepicola; assembly: GCA_963920635.1. Lineage (NCBI taxonomy): Eukaryota > Metazoa > Arthropoda > Insecta > Coleoptera > Anthribidae > Pseudeuparius > Pseudeuparius sepicola. The sequence continues at coordinate 13,702,600 of OY987299.1, forward strand.
TACTATATGAAATATTGTGGAATGATAATTACACGTTGCTACTGACAAGTAATAGAGTAGCGTGGTAGTTGCTCTTAGTTCTATATTACACCTTACACCTAATTAATTGTACATATTGGTTTCATCTATCTTGTTCAGGAAATAATTAGGCAAATATAGTAGGAGAATTATGAGGGTTATTATTATTGGTAATAATGGTCCAGGAGAAAAATACCTCGCAGGCGCAGTAGGATGAATAGGGAGTAGAAAGTAATCACCTGTATCAATTATTGTCTTCTTAATGATGGGGAATATTAATTTTCGAATATTTCTTGTGATATGATGGAGTATGGAGGATCTGTTAATCGGGTCTCCAAACTCCTCTGGAGTTATAACGCAGTGGGCCAAACAATTTTTTGTGTCGCTGTTAATCATATTAATCGTAGGGTCAACTCCGAAACGTACAGCGTGTCCCAAATAGTTTGTCCTACCCCCTGGATCTCAGGAACCGTAAGAGATACGAAAAAAACTTGAATACAAAAGTTGTAAGGTTGGCAGTGGACGTAACCTCCCTTTTATTTTCGCATATACAGGGCGATTCGTATTTGCAGGACAAAAATAAAATATTTAGATTTTGACAATTGCATTAATCCTTTGGAATATTTGCATTCTCCATGAAATTTTCGACAGAACCGTTTTTTTTTTGTTTTGTATTTTGGATGCAGCCCCATTTTCGTATACAAGCCTCGAAGAGGGTTGAAAAGTACATCGATGTCGAGTAGAATGAAGAGAAGTTTACAAGTGGCCCCTGGGGATAACATATGGAAAATACGATTTTCCTATACAGTGTGGTCATTTAAGTGTGCAACATATGGGATTTTTTTTATCGATTGCACAACGAAAATACAAATATTCCTGAAAGTTGGTGCATGTTCGATAATAATATTAGGCGCACTTAGAATGTAATAAGGAATCAATTAATTACCGAAGCAATCAATTGATCATGGAGTATTATAACGATAGCACACCCGAAGGTGCGGGACAAAGCCACTGGTCTTGATCGGCAAAGGCTCACGCCACAATTACCGAGACCCGCCATCTACCGTCTTCACGGCGTCGGTTAACTAACCGAAAACATTGACAGAACAAAAAGAGAGATAGTCGACCATATACAGTACTGTTTCGTGACGGTAATCCCTCATCGGTATGGCTCACCCGACTATAAATTGATATAGACAAACGTGCCTAGACGATGAATTTAATAAGGAATCAATTAATTACCGAAGCAATCAATTGATCATGGAGTATTATATTATAATGGGGTAATTATGGAAATTACTGTATGCACCGCCCGATTTTCTTGAAATTTTGGCTACCCCCCTATTTTCGAGGTCCCTGAACACGAATCTGGCCTCAGTTTCTTGAGGCGGGACGTAGTTCCCGAGAAAATGAATTTTCAAATTTCCATTTGGCACCCCACTTTTCACGGCGATATTTGTGGTTATAATCCGGTTGAATTTTTACTGTACGCAGCTCAAACTGACCACCACCCTATTTTGCACCTTCTGCAGCATCGAAACTTCGCGAAAACCCGCGGAAAAACCGAAATTTTGAAAGATTTATGCCGTGTTTACGTCCGGCCCGGCCGCTGTTTTCGCCCGACAATCGGTGCGCGCCGATAATTACCTAGAATGGTTGCAAGTCAAACAGCATACAGGGTAGGTCAACAAATATAAAAATTGTACAAGAGTAAAGTAACCTTATTTTAGAAAATTCAGCAAAATGTTATTAAGAAAAGTTGTCTAGAATTAAAAGTTATGCCTAAATACCAAAACATGGCATCCTAAGAAAAAAAATATTTTTTGAAAACAATAATTTCCTCAAAAAAAAAGTTTGTTTTAATATTCACCCTAAACAATTTCATAAATCAATCAAAATTAAATCAATTTCGCATATCTTTGTTCAAATTCAAGCATATTTGTAAAATTAACTTAGATATTTAATTTTTTAGGGAATCACAAACTTCATGTTTGTTGCAACGATATTAAAATTTCGCATAAATTCTTCTGAATGAGGTAAAACATTAGTAATGATAATGTGTATATTAAAAAACTCTCATTTAAGGTGCAAAATTTTTATTTTAAATGTTTATTAAGAAACTGGAAATTAATTGACGAAAAAAATTTTTTTCTTAGGACTCTATGTTTTGGTATTTAGGCATAGCTTTTAATTCTAAACAACTTTCCTTAATGACCTTTTGCTAAATTTTCTGAAATAAGGGTACTTAACTCTTGTACAATTTTTATATTTTTTTACCTTCCCTGTATGCTGTTAAACTTGCAACCATTCTAAGTGTACCTAATATGATAATTGAACATGCACCAACTTTCGGGAATATTTGTGTTTTCGTTGTGCAATTAATAAAAAAAATCTCATATGTTGCACACTTAAATGACCATACTGTATATTATGTTACTATGTATAATATTTTTTTATGTTTTTCGGGCTTGTGACCATGTATATTTTCATACTTTCGATGGGCTTGTGTGGAAAAATCGGTCAAAATCTCGATTTTTCCTTACAAGATTGCTTGCGTGAAAATATGGGCAACAGCCATAGGCGCCGACTCCGCGGGTGCTCCGGGGCTCGAGCACCCGGCCAAAAGTTTGGCCAGTTGTTGGAAGCTCAAGCAAAGGTGACAAGGTGACAACTAAACAATTTGAAAATATTATAATATATGTCAAATGTCCCCCATAAAATTGTCCATAAGACTAAGCACTTTTGCGTTATTTACGCAAAGTTAGGTAACTAGTCGTTTTTTGTTTTTGTTTTTTTTTTTGTTTTTGTTTAAAGACCGCGTCTTAAAATTCAGCGGACTCTCATCCATCCGGATGGGTCAGCTGATATCTCCCTCTCATTTGTTTCCCTTTGGAGGAAGTAAGAGACAGATATCCAGTTGATTCATCGGGATGAGAGCCCGCTGAATTTTAAAACGAGGCCTTTCTTATAGAAATACCTTTATTTTATTTCATTCTATTTACGTATTGTTTTTCTAATCATCAGGGATCGATAACTGTTCGTTTTTTTGTTATGTACTTTTATTTTATATTTATAATAAAATGTTTTTTTAAATAATATGGCAACAGCCACCAATCGAATTTTCCGTATGGTCTCCCCAGTGGGCCACTCGCCAATTTCCCTTCATTCTACTCGGCACCGATGTACTCTTCAACCCTCTTCGAGGCTTGCATGCGAAAATGGGGCAGTATCCGCCGGTCTATAGGTTGCCTCACCGTCCGCCTCTGTTCCAGCCGGACACCGTGCCGCAGGGCAGCGTCGACATGTCCACCGTGCTCGAGGTGACCGGCGCCGAGCAGGTGACGGGGCACGCGCACTCGCTGGCGCTGACGGCGCCCGACCGCGTCACCTTCGTCAAGGCGGCCAGCAGGGAGGACGCGCGGTGGTGGGCCGAGCTGCTCGCCGTGTTCCCGAGGAGGCACAAGCGGAACGCCACGTTCCCCGGGGGCAGGGCGTCGCCGAGCCTGCCGCAGCTCGGCAGGAGCGCCTCGCCGCAGGTGAGAGTTCCCGACGACGAATAATGGTCCAGCCGGAATAGACATAGCCGGAATAGACATGCGACATGCCGCCTATTCTAAGAGCCCAGCGCAGCGCCGATTTTTTTTTTGTAGGTTTTTGAGGCCTACGGGAACATGCCCCCAAGTTTTCGTAAAAATCCTGCATTTTAGCAATAAACAGTCATTAAAAATAAAAAAGTAGATTTGAAAGTTGTCCGTCCCGATCTCCTCTACAAAGAAGGTGCTATACAAAAACTCCTAAAACTGTTATTTAAGGTGTTATTTGCATTTGAAATTTTCTTATAGAATTTTGCATTTTGCATCCGTGGGCGGTAATTAATCGACACAACATTTCAAAACATGTACAGGGTCATTTTTTTTAAATTCCGAATTTTGAATTAATTTAAAAAATATATGCAAACACATATTAAAATGTTTAAAATATACGCCTTATGTGAAATTTTCCCAAGTTTTTTATGATGCTATCAAAATCTGCGCATCTGTTCCCTTATATAGGGTTTGTAGTACATACAAACTTGGAATAGACATGCCGCCTATTCTAAGAGCCCAGCGCAGCGCCGATTTTTTTTTGGTAGGTTTTTAAGGCCTACGGGAACATGCCCCCAAGTTTTCGTAAAAATCCTGCATTTTAGCAATAAACAGTCATTAAAAATAAAAATTAAAAGTAAAAAAATATTTTTAAAAAAAGCTTTTATTTAAATGCGCTAAAAAGAATAAAATAATCTTTTCTTTTAAAACTTTTACTATCAACTTATAACGTCATTCCACAATTTATATGATATAAAAGCTTGTCGCGAGATTTAAGTTTTCAAACTAAGTAAATACCACTACTTAAATCTCGCGACAAGCTTTTATATCATATAAATTGTGGAATGACGTTATAAGTTGATAGTAAAAGTTTTAAAAGAAAAGATTATTTTATTCTTTTTAGCGCATTTAAATAAAAGCTTTTTTTAAAAATATTTTTTTACTTTTAATTTATTTTGTAATTTTTAGTTTGGCCAGGTGTCTGAGTCTATTCATCTCAGTTAACGCATCATTGTTGCAAGGTCGTTTGCCGGTTAGTTTAGAACAGTCTAGCTCTTCAATGAGGAGACCTTCTAATGATCTAACCCTACTTAAGGCCACGTATGCTTGACCAGGCGCGAAGAGCTTGGAGCCTAAATATACAACGAGACAGGTTGCAGACCAATGCTGTTGACGCCTATCTCACCAAACTACACAAGTCAAAGTTAACTAGTCCGCCATCTTGGGTGTTCCGCCATGTTGGATTTAGAATGACGTCACACATATAATCATGCATTGTCATCCAAATTAAACGTGTGTACAAAATTTCAGCTCGATCGGTTGAAATTTAACTAGTCCGCCATCTTGGGTGTTCCGCCATGTTGGATTTAGAATGACGTCACACATATAATCATGCATTGTCATCCAAATTAAACGTGTGTACAAAATTTCAGCTCGATCGGTTGAAATTTAACTAGTCCGCCATCTTGAGTGTTCCGCCATGTTGGATTTAGAATGACGTCACACATATAATCATGCATTGTCATCCAAATTAAACGTGTGTACAAAATTTCAGCTCGATCGGTTGAAATTTAACTAGTCCGCCATCTTGAGTGTTCCGCCATGTTGGATTTAGAATGACGTCACACATATAATCATGCATTGTCATCCAAATTAAACGTGTGTACAAAATTTCAGCTCGATCGGTTGAAATTTAACTAGTCCGCCATCTTGGGTGATCCGCCATGTTGGATTTAGAATGACGTCACACATATAATCATGCATTGTCATCCAAATTAAACGTGTGTACAAAATTTCAGCTCGATCGGTTGAAGATATCTGCTTCAAAATTGAGTTGCAAGATTCCACCCGAACAAATTACATACATACATACATACATACATACATTGCAAGTTAAATAAAAGCTTTTAAAAAAGTAGATTTGAAAGTTGTCCGTCCCGATCTCCTCTACAAAGAAGGTGCTATACAAAAACTCCTAAAACTGTTATTTAAGGTGTTATTTGCATTTGAAATTTTCTTATAGAATTTTGCATTTTGCATCCGTGGGCGGTAATTAATCGACACAACATTTCAAAACATGTACAGGGTCATTTTTTTTAAATTCCGAATTTTGAATTAATTTAAAAAATATATGCAAACACATATTAAAATGTTTAAAATATACGCCTTATGTGAAATTTTCCCAAGTTTTTTATGATGCTATCAGAATCTGCGCATCTGTTCCCTTATACAGGGTTTGTAGTACATACAAACTTGCATTTTTTTAAATGGAACACCCTGTATTTTATTGCACTATGAATAGCACTTAAAAAGAGATTCTCCAATATACATATATACATGTCTATATTTCTGTTTTACAGTTTTAATAATACTCACATTTTTATTGTAATTTTAGGATATTATTTATTAAATTTCAAAAATCGAGCAGTGTGCCATGGAAAATAAAAGCAAAGAATAAGTCTGTTTGTCATTTTCGTTTTCGTTTTTGAATTTGAATTTTATTAAGGTCGACGTAAAACGCCTTTTTCCCCAAGTAAGAATAAACATTAAGGAAATACATATAGGTGAACGGTACTTGGAGAGTTAGTATCTCCTAAAAGAAATATTTGCGTACGCTTTTTACAATATTATTTAAAATAATAATAATAATAAATAAATATTTAAACTAAAATTGATTATATTACTACGGGTTATCGTCAGTGTCATTCGTCGTTAGCGTCAATGAAGTGTCTCGGTCGTCTGTGTGGTAGTCTGCGGTCAACGTTGTAGGTGCATACGTCCGTGAGTAAATGGTTAGGATGATTTGGGATGATTACGTCATAAATTTTACGTGCGTGCGTCTTTATGTATTGTGTGATCGTCGGGATGTTAAGGTCGTTGTGAATGGTCCTATTTGAAGTGTACCACTCCGCTCCTACCGCCAGTCGAAGACATTTATTTTGTATAACTTGAATTTTGTTTATATTATATTTTGCGGCGAAACACCAAGCGGCGCAGGCGTATAATAACGAAGGTCTAATCACTTGCGTATAAATCAAAAGTTTGCTTTGGACATTGAGGCTAGAATTTCTATTTAAAAGCGGATATAATTTTGACATTGCTTGTTTTGCCATTTTTGTTCTTGAATTTATGTGCGAAGCCCGTGTAAGTCTTTTGTCTAGCTTAATACCTAAATATATAACTTCGTCGCTCCAATCTATTGGGATTTGATTTAAATTAATACGTTGCATTTCTGGTAATAATCTTTTTTTAGAAATAAAAATAGCTTTGGTTTTCCGCTCGTTAATTTTTATTTTCCATTTAATAAAAAATTCGGAGACCATGTTCACCGCACGCTGCAAGAAAGCTTTAATTGACCTTTGAGACTCACTAACTGCTAGAATCGCAGTATCGTCTGCGTATAGGAAGATCTTCGTATTTGGGTATGACGTTAGGTCGCTAATAAAAATGGAATATAGAACAAGTCCCAATACCGAGCCCTGCGGTACGCCAGCCTGAATGTTACGAAACTCAGAATTTTTGTTATCAACCCTAACACAGAATTTTCTATCTGTAAGAAAGTCTTTAACAAAGCGGACAATGGGAGCCGAGAAGCCCCCCCTTAGCATTTTATATAACAGCCCCCAGTGCCACACTTTGTCGAAGGCCTTTGCTATATCCAACAGAACAATACCTGCGCTTTTTCGTTTCTGTAAGCTCTTGGATATATTTTCAACCAATCTACAGGCTTGTAGCTCAGTACTATGCATCGACCGAAAACCGAATTGTTCTCCCTGTATAATTTCCAAGTTATCAGCTTCTTCCACTAATCTAGCCAGTATAACTTTTTCCACAATTTTTGAAATTGACGAAAGTAAGCTAATTGGCCTATAGTCACTCGGTGTATTCGAACCGCTCTTTTTTGGTATCGTCACAATTTGTGATTGTGACGATACCAAAAAAGAGCAAATTAATATTGTAATGATCACATTAGTGTCACAAAATTTAGTGTGCTACTGGTTTTACATTATTTTCACTCATTGTTAGTTGTAGTAGTTTAAGTTTTTTTTAAGACAGAGATGACAATTCATAAGTTGTAGGTATGTTTATGAGTTCTTAATAAAAACAAAAATTCGGCTATACTTAATATCATTTCCATGGCACACTGCTCGATTTTTGAAATTTAATAAATATATCCTAAAATCACAATAAAAATGTGAATATTATTAAAACTGTAAAACATAAATATAGACATGTATATATATTTAAGAATCTCCTTTTAATTGCTATTACGTAGTACAATAAAATACAGGGTGTTTTATTTAAAAAAAAATGCAAGTTTGTAGTACGCCCTGTATACGGGACCACATACGCAGATTCTGATAGCACCATAAAAAACTTGAGAAAATTTCACATAAGTCACATATTTTAAACATTTCAGTATGTTTTTGCATATATTTTTAAAATAAATTCAAAATTTGGAATTTTAAAAAAATGACCCTGTACATCATCTAGAGCAAATCCTCACCAAGAGATCCGTGCAAGATTTATTGGCCTTCGTTATATAGTTAAGCAACAAAGTCCGATCTACGAGAATCCGGAATTTAAAAATTCCCAACTCCGAGGAAGGCCCACAGAGTAAAAAAACAATACTGTTTTTCGACGTTTTAAGTTTTCTCTTTTTCAGAATGACATCTCTATTACCCAAAAAAATAATGCCAGTCATTTCAGACTCACCCTGTATGTAGAGGTATATTTGAAATTTTCTTAAAGATTCTGATGCGTCTTTGTGACACGAAGAAATTAAATAAAAAGAAAGTTTACGATTTTTACGAAAACATGTTCCTGTAGGTCTCAAAAACCTAGAAAAAAATTGGCGCTGCGTTGGGCTCGAATCAGGATTGCTTTGATTAAAATCAATTGATTTTAATCGTTTGATTAAAATAAAAAAATCATTTGATTTAAATTAAAATTTAAATGTAGTTACATTATGTAAAAAAACCACGCCACTGGCTATGTAACTGAAGAGGAAATGAGCATACGTAAGCAACTGCATACTGCAGTAGCATCTTCAGCAGGAGTAGAGCGTATCTTTAGCAAATTAAGAAATAAGCTAGGTACCGAAAAGTCTGCTGAAATCCTTAAATAAAAAAACAAAAGTAAAACGTTTTCATTATTTATTTATACGTTAAAAAAGTCAAATATAATTTCCTAATAAAATAATATAAAAAAAACACTTTAAACAAAAAATTCCATATATAAATAAAAAAAAATCCGTTTTTTTATTTAAATCCGATTTAAATAAAAAAATCTGATTAATTTGATTTTTTTTAAATCAAAAAAATCAGCAACCCTGCTTAGAATAGGAGTCGGTCCAAATATCGGTTATTCCCACTGGACTATAAAAGGTTTGCGTCTCGAAGGAAAATTTTAGAATGGTGGTGTCGATGCATCTTTGGAAAAATAAAATTATCAACAGGCAAGGGCCAGCCGGGAAATTAGTTCAGTTGAAACGATGAAATGGAGGTGCTGTTTAGGGGTTGACACTGTTTTTTTTTTGCGATTTTCGGCGAAACGTGACCTCTTAGCGGAAAATATCCTATATAGGTACAAAAATTGTAGATATTAAAAAAAACTAAAACTTTCATATAAGGCATTTTTGAACATCCTAACCTCAATTATTCGCGAAAATGGCAAAAAAAACTATTTTTCGATTTTTATATTTAGATATATTCATATTTTTAAGAAAAAAAAATTCCACGGAAAACTTTTTTTTTGTGATTTTACCGTCGAAATGTCTACTTTAAAATGGTATATGGTTGATGGTTTATTTTTCTTTAAAACTTTATTACCAATTTTTTTAAAATTATTTTCTTTAAAAAAATTTACACATTCTACCTACAGAAAGTCCTTTATTTTAAAAAACTCTCCTTTATAATATACTTTCCTTTACTAAATATCTTTTCAACTTCATATTTCAAACATATATATTACTGAAACTTACAAATAATAATCAATAGCAGATACACGTGCAATTTTATTTACATGAATAAGTGTTTATTTGTGCATCTAGAAGATTAGATGATACTCTGCTTTTTTTTAGCCCCGGTGATGTCTCGGAACTAAATCGAAACGTTGGCGTGATTTAAAAATGAAATATGTGTCAAGAAAGCCGATATTTTTGTTATCCAATGATAATAAAATTGATATGGACGATAAATATCATCTTATATCGAAAATTCCACTAATTATTTCATAAGAAGTTCTGTCCATTGGATTTTTCTACTATTTGGAAAAAATAAAAGTTGAAAAACATAGATAGGCTATAGAAAGTATAATAATTGAACAACACGATATAAGAAGTCATGAATGTTGTGGTAAGTCCGTGAATGTTTGTATACGGGTAAATAATGTAAGTTAAACAACTTTTTCTAATATGTTTCTTGGATATTTTATCAATTAAGGCACGTTTTTAAAGTCAAGTAAAATTGTAAACTTCTTACGAAATAAATTGTTGTTTTACATTGTTTTTCTCTTAAACGCGTATCTACTATAGGTATAATGATCTACATGAATAAATAAGAACATTTTATTAAATATCATAAATTAAATTAACTTTGCATCAAGCACCACACATTCAGAAATGCTTCAAACCATTGAGTAAAGGATATTATTCTATATAAAAAAAATCAAAATATGAATGCGTTGTTTTAAGTTCAGAAATTAAGTTGTATAAGGATAGAGTATTGCAAGGGAAACAATGTTTTTTAACGAACTTTTTCATATTTCTAAAAATAAGTGGCATTTTCGAGGTTTCTATTGTTAAATGTCAAATTTGACAGTTACTGCAAGTCACGTGACCGCTTTGGCATACTTCATTTTCATCCTTGTATAAGCACCTTGTACACTCGTAATTGCTGGCAATTTCAAACTCAAATTTTATATAATTCTGTGTGCCGGTCGTCACTTTGTTATTTGGTATAGGTAGGCCGGCATTTTTATAACTTTTTTGAATTTATCGGAAAATTACTAATTAATTTTGTTGTGTACAATTTTGCTCTCGAGATCACAGTTTATGAATCATTGAGCTGCGAAGGAAAATAAAACCAAACTACGCCCCTCGGAAATCCAAATGACAAAGTTGCACCCGCAATCACAAGGATAGATACAGAATTTGAAATCATATGTCAGTGCCAGTAGGAAGATTTAGTTTACAATAATTTAAAGTTAATACAACTTAATGTCGCACGTACCTAAAGATCTCTATACTGATCACTTTTCAGAAAAAATACATTCATCCCCAAAACCTTCGATCTTCCCGTTTTATAATGTGCTGAAAACAGGAGAGCCAGTTAGAAGAAATGCCACAGCAAATATTCTTTAATAGTATTTTCCGAAGAAATTAATTTAGTCTACTTACTTACTAGGTATTACTGTAGTACAATTTAATTTCCAGAACAGATTTATTATGTTAGACAAAAAGTCAAATTACTACCGCTATTATTATTGTCAGATGCCTAATTACGTTTGCTTTTACTCCACTTAATAATTTCTACCATTAATCTTGAGTTCCACGTCCCTGATCTCGTTGATCGGACCTCCTTAATCTTTCTCGCGAAGCCAACGTATTTAAAGTTGACAGAGACTTTCCCTCTTGGATTGCTAAGGACACAAGATTTTTGGCATTTTAGGAAAACGACACATTTACCTGATCTGATCAACAGAATTCTCAGACCGATTCTAAAATGATATTTTTTCGGGCTAGCGCACGGAAACAGCGCATGGAAAAACTTTCCGTGCGCTGAATAAAAATACCTAATATAAGGCTTTAGAATAGAAATATACAGCAAAGTAAACTAAATTTAAGAAACTCTATATGCTCTCTGATATTTAACATACGAGCCCCGTCCCATATTAGTTGGCCCAGTCAATCTAAATGTAGCAATTCTTGAATATACTTGAATAAAAATAAAATTTAAGGAAATAATGGTTTCTTTTAGTCAAATCGGTAACAAATAAACTTCGAAATATACAAAACAGTATTATTTTACTAGATAAAGTAACAAAAAATAAGAACAGTAGTATCCAATGCAAAGTTTTGGCCCTAGATAATAAGGCACTCTACTACTTAACTAATGCTACCACTGACTTACGTCACCTTTTCTACTTATAACAGCTTGAACACGTTTAGACATGGTATTGGCTAACTCCTGGCAATCATTTGGGGCAAAACTATCCCATATATTTTGTAGTCTCGCTCTTAATTCTGGTATGGTCCTCACAGGTGATAATCGTAATTTTTTCTTCATGATATGCCATAAAGTTTCAATTGGGGACAAATCTGGGCTACTGGATACCCATGGTAAAAGCAGAATATTGTTTTCCAACAGCCAGTTTCTAACCCGTTTTGCTGTATGGCACGCAGCGCCATCTTGTTGAAAAATAAATTCAAGTCCAGTTCTTCGGCATTCCTCTAAAGTAGGTTTTAGGTATGTTTCCAGAATATAAATGTATCTTTCGGCATTCACGATACCTTCTACAAAGTGCAGGCTGCATACTCCTTTAGCAGACATGGATCCCCAAGCCATTACTGAATGCAGGAAATTTTATTTTTCTTTTCACACAGCCTAAATGATACGCCTCCTCTTTCTTTCTTATTACTCTACTCCGGCTATCACCTACACACACTTCAAATCTGGATTCGTCACTCCAGTGAACTGAATCCCATTGTTCCTGAGACCAGTGTCTGTATTGTTTTACCAATAACAACCTAGTTTTTTTCTGTGCGCCAGTGAGTAATGGTTTTTCTTTTGCCTAAAAGAGTACTCATAAAAATGATTTAAAACTGCAGATACAAATAAACTTTAAACCTACCTTGTAAACTTTAAAACCCAATTCCATAGCAACCCTGTGGCATGTTGTTCTAGAAAACTTCTTCCCAGTTGCAGTATTCCATAATATACTTATTTCTCCATAATTGGATCGGTGGTTTTTAACAAGTATTCTTCTTAAAGCTCTTTTATTGATATCAGCAACTCTACGCTTTCTTCCAGTTTTTTGCTTTTGGGCGATAGAGGTTGTTATTTTATATAACTGTATGATCTTTCGAACGGTATATCGAGATAAATTGACAATATTACCAATGTCTGATGACGATTTTCCCGATTGTGACAAAGAAATGATTATCTTCCGTACATCCTCACTAACCGCCTTTCCTCGCGTCATTTTAATAATTTTTTAAGAGTAATATAACTTGACACTGGGTGTATGAGACTACTGAATGACTTACAAATGTTAAATGAAATTAGTTGTCACAATGAGTGTTTATTTCAAAGCCATATTGATATTAAATTTTTAATACATTGGCTCTGCATGTACTCTAAAATACATTCTAAATAATGTTTCTTTGCTTACAATGGAATTATTTAGAAAATGTGTAAAATAATATAAAACTCGCCAAATGTAAGTAGTAAATAATGTTTTAGTAAATTTACGAATCCTGGTTTAGGATTAAAATACCGAATTATAGTTTTTAGCGAGCTGGGCCAACTAATATGGGACGGGGCTCGTATACCTATTTTGTATTTTAATTCGTAAGTGTTTCTATATTTAGATACATTTCTGAAATATTTTTGATGTTTTATTCACCTTATCTGCCAATAACTAATTTACAACAAAGCACCTTTGAAATAATTTGAGAGTAACCATGGAAACGCATCATACATACTTACCAAACCCTATATTGTCTGCATTGTTTATTTTTTGTCAATTAAATTTATTATAATATGCCGATAAAATGTTTTAGGTTTCCGTTTTCAAAGAAGTATAATAAAAAATATCGTTCATTACACGTCCAGAAATAGCTTTTTTTTTTTGCACTTTGCATGACTTCCCGTGTTCGGCTGCGCCTCACACGGGAATTTGTCACGCGAGCACGGCAAAATCTTTATTTCCAGACTCGTAATGAAATACTATTCTCTGCAGCCTCCAAGACCGAGACACCTGTCCGTGACAGGCCCGAGTCCTCGAACGAACTTCGAAACCCCACCACTGAAGGAGGAGCGCGAATCTCCTCCAAGGGAGGACAAGCAGAACGAGAGGAACTCGATGAACCCAACGCGTCCGGGATGGGTACCTGAACGTACCGGCGGCGTCGCCATAGAGAACACGTCTACGCCAGTGACCCGTTCTGGTAAGTTTCAATTAAATTATTCAATGGGCCTGTTTCACACTTTTTTTATTTTTGATTATGAATCTTAATAGTAAATAAAAAACGAAAATCTTTTGTTCCGATTTTTTTCGGCCGGGAAATGCACTAAAAACGTTTTTTAAATTCAAAGTCCTTGAGCCCGTGACGTCACGGGCCCAAAAAGCTGATTGGCTACTCTGCCGTGTTAAGCTGAAGCGTCCTAACTGACAAAATTTGATATTTTGTCCTAAATGCATTTTTGGATACCTACCGTACCCCTTTAACTAATTCACTAAGCAAAATCGTCCTATCTCATTTTATTAACCGCCAATTATGTGTATTTGTTTTGTCCTATCTACAAAAAAAAGATATGTTGTCCTAACTAATATTCCATACCTACTTTTGTCCTAACTGCACACATAGGACATTTATTTGTGTTCACATAAGTATCCTTAAATGTGTTTACAAAGCAAAAAGGTCCTATCTGGCAGATTGGACTAATCACTTTAGGAATACTTATTTGGTGTGTGAACAGTTCGCGACATAGGACAAAATAGCTTATGTTGATAACCCTAAACGTCCATAAAAAATCACCAGAAATACGCTAGGAAATGCACGTAAATTAGAACAAGTTCTAAATGCATGCATTTTGTTGCAGCAACTCAGTTGCATGCATGGAAATGCACAAGTGAGAACCTAGGTGAGAACCCTACTTTTATGGGAGAAAATATTATTTTTTATAAAGGGTGTCAGCAAATTACACCGACAACACTTAACAGATGATAGGAAATGATGTTAAGAACTTTTTTTAAATAAACATTTGTCAGCTGACGCTTTGTTTTTAACATACAGCGTGTTAAAATTGACTTACTAAAATGATTTTTTAAAATTATACGTGGAATTACTAAAGATATCGACTTTAAATTTGGTAGGGATCATAATGTCGTAAAGTGCTATTAAAACAAGGTTATGCAGGAATTTTTAAAGCGCCAGTGGCTTGCATAAGGGTAATGCGAGTTTCCGTTTTTCAAAATAACGTTTACATCTATGGATTTTTTAAGTAAACGGAAATAGTTCTGCAATCCACAATCAATTGTTCTAAACAGAAAATGTCTCAAATGTACTGAAAAGGGACTCTCTCTAAAATTGAAATTTTAACTAAAAAACATTAATAATAAGTATATATCTACATTATTTCTTAAAAACACAAAAAATCCATAGAAGGCTTTGGAACTATGATCAATTAGTGGCCATGAACAAATGACTTTTTCAGCTGTCATACAAAGATGTTAGGTTAATAATCATTTTGTATGATATAATTTATAAAAATCGTTTCAATAAGTTAATTTTAACATGCTGTACCTATATTAAAAATAAAGCATCAGCAGATAAATGTTTACATTTAAAAAAGTTCTTAAAATCGCATTTCCTATCATCTGTCACGCGTTCACGGTGTAGTTTGCGGACACACTGCATACAAAAAAATCAGTTTTATCTGATATTTTGTGTGTATATGTAGATTTTGAATTTTATTTGAATTAAAAATAAATAAATTGAAGGCCTTGTTTCAGAATAATGATGGCCGCGGGTAGTTTTTCATCTGAATTTATATACATACTTATTTATATTTGAATAAATAAATAATTATTATATAAACATGTAAAGCGCGTCTTTGTCCTATCTGTACCTGATACGAATTCATTTAAAGTTTACTAAAGAAAATTGTCCTATCTTTCAAAAGTCTAATATCTGCTTAAGTTAATTAGATAACTAAAATGATGATAGAATTGTTTGCCGATTAACATACTCTACCTAAAATTTTGGATCATTTAAACAAAATCTAAGAGGTGGCATATAAAAAAAAGTTAAACATAAATATCTCGAAACTAACTTTTATTCAGTTAGGACGCTTCAGCTTAGCACGGCAGTACTGTTTTGCGACGTTGACACGATTTACGGCAATATCGATATGTTTCTATTTGAGATTTGTGAAGACTGAGGAAGAAGAAAATTTACCTAATTTATATTTTGTGGCAAAAACCAAATAGACATAACGCATGACCTCAATATCAGGGGGTGGCGCGGCGGTGCACGAGTGGGTTGGTCTTTCGTTTTATAGTGGCTAAGATTGCTCGAAAAGAGCAGAGACCATAAAAATAAATACAAAAATAACCTCAATACCAATTAATTTAATAATATACCAAAATCGCAATGTTTTCCCCTTTTTTGAGTTAAAAGTTATTTGCAGAATGATCACCAACTTGTAAGTTGTCCAAACCTAAATAAATCTGGTTTATAACAACATTATTTTGTCAGTCAACTATACATAATATAGTCCGAGAGGTTAGTGACAGAAAAATGCAACAGTTTTAGGAAGGCTGGTTTTTTTGTACAGTGTAGTATTTAGGGTGTATAAGAATAGCCTTGCCGTCAGTCAGCCAGTTTCGTTATCGTTTGGCGCAGGGGCGGCTTCAAAGTTGTAAAAAAAACAAGTATGTCGCAACTGTTTTAGAAAATCTAAAACTTGGTTTATTTAGTAGCAAAACAACTAAACAACGATGTGGATGTAGTCAGCGTTGAAAATATTGCAACGGGCCGCGTCAGCAGCGCTTCAAACTCATAAAAAAATATACAGGGTGTCTCACCACGAACTGCATCGATCGATATCTCAAAAAGTAAACATAGAATTTTTTGAAAATTTGGCAGCTGACCAATGTCAATGAGTACTAAATGGCGGCACTTCCGGTTATACCGGAAGTCGATGACAACTTCGTTATTTTAAATGGAACACCCTATATTTTATTGCATTTTTTTGATTCTACGGAAAATTCTAGGTACATTTCATGTTCATGTCCTATACCTAAATTAAACCGTTTTTGAGATATTTGCCATTTTAGAGAAAAAATGACAGATGCAGACCCGTACTTAATTGACAGTTTCTTCATAACGGCTACATATTTCTTAACGCGCTCTTGGCATTTTGCAGTCAAAGGCTTGGTGCAGAGAAATACCATAAAGAAAGTTTCCGATTTTGTACAGGGTGCTCACAAAAATTTTTCAAATAGAAACCGCCATTTTTTTGTTGTACCCGAATTCAGCACAAAAAGTTTGCGTTTGGTTCCCTATACCTAAATGTTGGCATCTCGGTTAGCATTTTCGATTTATTTACAAAAAACTAATTTTCCACTTCTTCATCAAGGGGGCGTTTTCTTAAGTTTGATGTAGTTCCATTTGTCAGTCTGTAGACTCCGGACTATCCAGTATCCATCCACAAATAAAGCACGATCTCGCCAAAATGAGTTCTCTCGGCCCATTACACCATTCTAGCCGTCTTCCAAGGAAAACAAATTTTGTAATTGCCTTAAATGGAGGCGTAATTTAATTTAATTGTGCCAAATACGCGGTTGTTGGTTTTTATGGCCAATTATAAATTGACTTTTATGTTCTGTTTTATTTTTGGCGAGCGATGGAAATTATATGCTGCCCTAGTTCGGGTAATCGAATTTAAATGATAATGGTAACGCCGCGTCGGCGAAAAAACTTAATTGAACCAGCGAACATCCAAATGGATTCGTATTTTTCTAGTTGCGAGGCAAGCGTAAATAATCACCGTCTATATGTTCAGGAATCTCTATCTTGCCCGCAGAAAATAAAGGTTAGTCTTGTGGGTTTGCCTTTATTTAGTTCAGGCACAGATAGATAATCGATTATAGTGTGTCCACGTTAAGAACTTACTATCCTTGTAAAATTTTCATTTGTTGACCGATTATGGTAATAGTTATTTGTGTACCAAGGCACTGAAGTCCAACATTTTTGTTAGGTAATTATTCAAAGTAGTGATAGCTCGCGCTAACTAACCAAATTAACATTTTTAACGAAATTAACCACTGGTTAAAAAAGTTCAGAATTAACCAGTTAAAAGAAAGGTGGGGTTATGTAAAAAAAATCATATTTTGGCCTTTATTTCTTATTTTCATTTGTGACTTCTTCTTATCTCACACTTTTCACAGTATACACGTTATTTAGTTATTTTATGCTTGGAGGGAAAGTGCAAAATAAGCAAAGTGGTATGTAATTTTCTAATTTTTTATCATCCAGCATTGTCCACTATCCCTGATCCCTGTTATATTTATACAGTTTGAGTTTTCCTAACATAACCTACAGATGATAATGAGGTATTTTTATTTCTTATTTTATTGAAACAAAGGTTGCTATAGGGAATTGGAAAAAGTAAAGATAAAAAAATGGCAAAAACAGGTAAAATTCTGGGGGTACTCTAATATTGAAAGGGAGAATATCCTGCCATGCACAATATACAACAAATGCCACTTTGGTTTTAATAATTTAATATCTAAAAAGAGTGTTATACTTTTGAGGTTTTCATGTTTTTTGTTATTAGTTTTTTTTTAATATTCCAATATTCCACAAAATAAACCACATGTTTGCTGACAAATGTTTTATTTTGGAAAATTATTGGTAAAATAACCTTAATATCCATTTGATGTGCTCAAAAACTATATATTTTTGGTATCAAATTGTTTGTCTTTGCAAGAGCGATTCATATATTCAATAAAACCTTATTTAACCAGGTGGTTAAACAGGTAAGTTAATTAACCCGTTAATTAACCGGTTGTTAACAGATTAAGACCCATCCCTAATTCAAAGTGTGTATTAAATGATTGGGTAACTTTACTCTTGGGTTGTATGTATACACTTTTATGGGCTCACATTTCAAAAAGTAGTATTAGGTATTTAGATTAGAGAAAACTGAATACAGAATGTTGCTTAGGATCACTAAAAACCTATTTTATTTTTCTAAAATGCGAGAAAAAGTATTACATATTATTATTGCTCTTTTAGATATTAATTAATTGAAATGATTAAAATTTACTTTTTTACAACTTAGAGTTGGTACAGATGGGTTTTAAGTGATATTAAACAAGAATCTATTCTGCAGTCTTCTTTTTTCTAAAAATGTCCCTGATAGAGCTTTTCGGAATTTGAGCTCAAATGAACTTTATTTTCTCAAATAACTTTACATCTTTATGGCTTCTAATATTAGATTAAAAAAAATTTCAATAAAAATTTACATGCACTGTGTCCACGGATTGAATTCACATAAGGTGTAGATAACAAAAAAATTCCGAGTTGAAATTTGAGCTTCTGGGGATCAGCCCTGCTTGGTTTGAAACTAATTTGTGATATAATTTTACTTTCTAAAAATCACGTATGCCTTAGAAATTATGAAAAAACTAATTTTCCACATCAGTAAAGTGCCCTTTTTGTAGGTTTTACGGCAAAATGTCATTAAGGAAACTTGTTCAGAATTAAAAACTGAAATTGCGAAATTTCGAAATTCCAGGCCTACTTTGATTTTTTGTCATTTTCCCCACTTTTTTTTTTAGAAAAGTGCACTTTGTGTATCTTTCACATAATTTTTTGTGCGTTTTAATTTTTTAAGCAACAAATAAATGAAGAAAAATCATCATTTCACAAGAACATTAAAAACTTGCTTGTACGGTCCATTCCCAGGATATTTAAAGAATAAAATAAAGTAAAAATAGGGCGATACATAGTCTATGTTTCCTATAACTATTCATTTTTGGTAACCGGTTTCACACTTTTCACCGACTAAAATGTCTGCATCTTCAGACCACTGAAAAGCTAAAAGCTAGAGATTTGTCTGTAGCAAAAACAATGGAGGTCGTACATCCATCTGTTCTTCATAATTATGGAATAAAAATGAGTGATTTTAAACCATTCAAAGCTGTTGTGCAGCAACAGAAGATAAAAATTATTAATATTTAAATAATATTGTCAAGGAACTCTGTTATATGGACCAATATAAATATGTTCGTGAAGACAGAAACCTTCTATTATATATAGTGAACTGTAAAAAGCACATAACTCAAAAATTTATGTAGATAAAGAATTTAAAGAATATTTTAATTTTTTGGCAGAACAAATCAAAGTCGACCTAAAATTTTTCACACCTATCCAGTTTTTCATTGTGAACAAGTTTTCTTAATAACTTTTTTTATTTGAAAGGTACACAAAGTGCACTTTTCTAAAAAAAAAATGGGAAAATGTCACAAAATTAAAGTAGGCCTAGACTTCAGAAATTTCGCAAACCTGCTCAGTTTTTCATTCTGAACAAGTTTCCTTAATAATAATAATAATAATTTTGCCGTAAACCTTCAACAAGGGCACTTTACTGATGTGGAAATTAGTTTCTTCATAATTTCCATGGTGATTTTTCGAAAGTAAAATAATTATTGTCACAAATTAGTTTCAAACCAAGCAGGGCTGATTCTCAGTAGCTCAAATTTCAACTCGAACATTTTTTGTTATGTGAACTCAATCCGTGGATACGCTGTAGGTATAGTCCTCCTTACGGCAGAATGCGTGCGACGTAAGAGGGAAGAACTCGCAAATATTATAGAATTAGTCACAGTTCAGGGGCGTAGCTCAATTTTGTGTAACTCACTGACTTAATTTTCATATAATTGTTATTTAATTTATTGTTAATATTATTCTTAACGGTGATGCCTTAGGCTATGGAGGAAGGCAAACCCTTATAACATTGGAAATTATTTCTCGTGCTTGAGAATGCAACGTTCTTCCCTGTTTACTCATTTTGCACACGTTAACTCCCGAACATACGAGACGCCACTGAGCTCTCTGAGCCGGCGGAAAAAAACTTGCCAGCGGCCTAAAAAATAAGGTCTGTGTGGTAGACCAAATACGCAGTTAACTTTACGTACTATAGAAACAGGCACAAAATGCGCGTTGGCTAACTGCTTTTGTCAGCCGACTGCTTGGTAGAAGTGCTGTGTTGCCGTATTTCAAAGGCGACGGTAGACGCGACGATGTTGAAAAAAATATAATAGGTGTTTTATCACATGGCGTTAAAAATAAATGATAAACAAAAATGGGTAAGTGGTCCCGTGATGCGAGCTTTATTTTTTCGGTATAACAGAGTTCAGAAATTCGGCTTCAATATGATAAAACTTGTATTCGCCAATAAAAAAATAACGACTACTCGTATAGGAAATCTCGCAACGCTGCCCGCATTCTTTAGAAACGTTTCCTTTCGTGCTTTGTACTATATATGTTATTGTATATCATCCAAACCAACTAAGTTATTTCAACCAAATTTGGTATACAATATAATCACATAATAATATAATTATTGTAGCATTACTCGCATGTTTCTATTTTTGCGAATCTTATTAAACACTTAATTCTTATTAATCTTCAATGTATCATGGCCGCAAAACCCGTGGGACGCACAGAACTAGAAATTGCAAAAAAACTGATTTATACCAAATATAGTCCGGTCGTCGAATAAATTAAAAGGTTTCCTTGGAATTTATTCTCTCTCAAGGAGCATTCCTACTGCTACCAGCGCAATGAGCTCACCAAACTCGATCTTCATTTAGATTTTTTAAATTTGTTAGTTCGTTTAATAAGCTTGAACAAAATTCGAGTAAAAAAATTAAATATTGCCTACAAACATCAAAAATCCCAGGAAGGGAATACAACTGCGATAAACTGCAGTTCGTCCAAAATAGAAATAACACAAATCGTCTTAAAAAGCGGGGCAGGATCGTAAACAGTAAAAAACAAAATTTATAAACTTGTACGCGCATGTGTGTCAACGGGCTTGCTATAAATTCATTGTCGTAAAGGGGAGTTGGTCGAACAGTAAAGCTGGCCATTCACGAATATGCAAAGTAGCGGTTTTTATTAACTTCATTTTTTCAAATTTTGAATTATGAATCATCTTCGATTTCCATAGTTACGCACTCGGTTCCTTTTGCTTAAAACTGTTTTTATTATACTTCTTTGAAAACACCTTATTTTCATCTGTTTTAGCAATAACGAAAGATGGTTTTTTTCGGGCTAGCGCACGGAAACAGCGCATGGAAAAACTTTCCGTGCGCTGAATAAAAATACCGAATATATGGCTTTAAAATAGAAATATACAGCAAAGTAAACTAAATTTAAGAAACTCTATATATGCTCTCTGATATTTAACATATACCTATTTTGTGATTTTAATTCCTAAGTGTTTCAATATTTAGATACATTTCTGTAATATTTTTGACGTTTTATTCACCTTATCTGACAATAACTAATTTACAACAAAGCACCTTTGAAATAATTTGAGAGTAACCATGGAAACGCATCATACATACCAAACACTATATTGTCTGCATTGTTTATTTTTTGTCAATTAAATTTATTATAATATGCCGATAAAATGTTTTAAGTTTCCGTTTTCAAAGAAGTATAATAAAAAAATATCGTTCATTACACGTCCAGAAATAGATTTTTCCGTGCTTGCATAACTTCCCGTGTTCGGCTGCGCCTCACACGGGAATTTATCACGCGCGCACGGAAAAATCTTTATTTCCAGACTCGTAATGAAATATATTCTATTTCAAATTTTGACTTATGTCATCATCTTCGATATCCATAGTTAGGAATTATGCCTAAAACTGTCGGCGGGAAACCAAAGTATCAATGTTTAATTACTTAAGATAGAAATTGCTTTTTTCGAAATAGTTTTCGCCACATTTTCTTAAAAACTCATTACGGTGACTTGCTATGGTAAAAATGTTGAGATGCAATTTGTTCATAATGAAAAATAGCTATAGAACGGCACCCACCGGTCTGAATGTTACAAAGTTTTTACACGAAAATTATAAATTATTTACAATTACCCACAACTCCAATATCAGATATCCAAACCTTTTTCATAGTTGGACATTCTTTATGATAGGCGTCCCAAATGAAAGTCGCATGTCCCATGATGGGAGAATTTGGCCGTGATGCCACCTGGGCAATGCTTATCGTTAGAAGAAGAGAGATAGACTTTACCCATTCCCCTACACCAAATTGGATTGGCTCGATTCTTTGTACTGGAACTTCAGAACACCAAACTTGGTATTTCCAGACATTCATGTAATATTTTACGTCACTATGCAACATTCCGAGGCCAACGATAAAGACAGGCTATGGCGCTAACGCATAATCGCGTAGTCACGTGACCAACTTAGTCCTATATAATAAAAGGATTTTTGGAGATAAGTAGAAAAAACAAATTTCGTAACAATTTGGCCAGTTTTCTTTCATCTATTACATTATTGGTTTTGTGCATCCAGGCTTTCTCTGATTGTTTTTTCAAAATTTTCAACCTGCCTCAGCTGTTTTGGGCTGAGAGTTAAACGGCACTGCACTCAAATATTTTGGCACATTCTAAAAAATTGTTGGGACATCACCTTCCTTTAACTTAGGTGATATTCTCTATAGGTATTTTCCTCCCACAACACATTTTTGTCCACTTTAATTGTTTCACTTTCTTGAAAATGTGTTAGCCACACATACTTAAGGGTTTTTTAGAAACTAAATCTCAGTTGGAATTGACGAATCCATTTTTGTCGCAAATTTTCATCCCGAAGCAAAGCAAATGTTGTTATGGTGACATTTTCTTCCTGGCTTTTGTAATATGTATAAATATAATATAAACAGGCCCAATATTTGGTACTTAGGTTATTTTTTATGAAATAAAAATGAAAACTCACCTCAGTCCTATACTGTAAATATTGACGAGGTCCCAGTTGATCGGCAGGGTGAAAGGTCGAATAGGAACCGTATCAGGGCGTGGGCCGACAACAAAAATCCTCGAGTACGTTGCAACACTGATTTATTTCGCACAAGGTGAATGGTGAATACAAAATACACAAACCCGAACGTGGTCAACGGGAACGTCTTCCAGCCACCCGGACCTTCTGAACTCGCGGATCTCCCGTAAGCAGTTCACCCGTCTGTGTCTCAGGCTCCACTGTCCATTCCGGGGGGAAGAATTCCCCTTACAGCGCTCACGCGTCTGCGCGAGAGGCAGGACACACGCGCACTAGACACAAACTTGTTTTTAAAATATAAACTAAAACGTTTAAAAACACTTTAAACATTTAAAACTTCTCAAAACCCAAGCTGCCGCTTTCAGTTATGTGACAAATGACATGTAACGTCGGACTAAGATGGTCACGTGATTTTTGTGCGCCATGGCCTGTCTTTATCGTAGGCCTCGGCAACATTCGGTTACTTATTATTGAATATTTTGAAACTAATCTATAATCTGTGCATCTATTATAAAAATTATATTCTACCGGGTACTAATTAGGTACCTACTAGTTATACTAAAATATGTGAAACGTCAAACACCATAAGAAAAAGCGGAGACCAAACACTTTGCTGACTCTGGGTTGCGCAGTAGAAAGGCGCACGTGATGTGTCCGCTTTAGGGCGAAAACGAAGGAAAGGCCTAAAACGAAAACGCACCCATTAATTGAGACTCGGGCCGGCCAATTATATCGTCGCATACATTATAATCAGGTCGGCTGTGCCGGAGCCAGAAGAGTCGGCGGACACCGCGGACGGAGCCGGTAAAGGCCATCAACTCTGAATCCTTATCTATCTGGTTCTCGATCCAGTATAAACTAATGATTATCGCGCTAATTTACTTAGAGAACGAGAGCGGATATTGGCTTTTTGTACTGGTTTCTGTTATTCTTAATCTGGGTAATAAAGATAAGCCGGAGTCGATCGGAAAAGGTAATCCGCCCGCATGGGAGAAAATATCTAAACAACAACGGTAAGTTTTTAAATGAAATTTTATGTAGCCAGTCAAGATTGACGTCACTGCTCACAATCCAGAATTCATCCCAAATGCAAGGAGACAGTATTCGCAAAAAATAACGTTTTTCCTAAACGACAGAATAATTGGTCCTTTTTTCTTTGAAGGTAATTTGAAAATGCAGGTGGGTTTTTAAATTTTCTTGAGAATGAATTTACGAACGCATTGGGTGGCTGCCTTAAATTGAAGTTTGGTTAGATGATAGTCCTATTCATAAGGCTCGTTTGATAAGAGACTGCCTAAATGCCCAAATGAAAAGTTTGAAAACTGTTCGATAGGGCGAAGTAGTCCTTAGGTCCCTAATTTGACGCCGCTACACTTTTTCTATGAGTGTTATTCATATTATAACATTCTAACCCCCTTAACTATCTTGTTTTTAATTTTGGTATAAATGCAAATATGTTAATTATATAAAATTTTCTTATGATTTCAGTTGTGTATTCAGAAAAACAAATGAATAGCCCGTTTTGAAGATATAGACCAAACTTATGTTTTTTTAGATGGAGCATCCTATATATTTCTCGATTTTCGAAATCTACGCATTTTTCTGGTTTCAACGATATATACAGAGTGTCTCACTTAAGAGTGAAATAACCTTATAACTTCTTTAATTTTTAACCGACCAGAACGAATTTTTTACCAAAGGTAGATCGCATTGTTGCCTACTTATTTCCAAAAAATTAGTTGTCTACATCAAAGTGAGAGCCACCTGCGATGCCACAATCGAAGCTAAAAATCCGAAAGTCATATTAGGCATTTTTTTTTTTCAAAAAAATGTACTAAAGAAAGTTGTTCAGAATCGATCCAGAACCCTATATCCAAAATTTTGTCAAAATCAAAAAATATAAAATAAAAATAATTACCTAAGTAAAAATTAAAAAAAAAAAATTGTGTTGTAGCTTTTAATTTTATTTTGCAATGATTAGGTACTTTTTGAAAACAACTAGCCTTCAAAACTTCCATGTCACACGTTTCTAAACGTAGAAAATTCTTAAATTGCTATATTTGGACTTTATTTTTTTTTATTTAATATTTTTTGATTTTAACAAAATTTTGGATTTAGGTACCTTTGGTAAAAATTTCGTTCTGGTCGGTTAAAAATTAAAGAAGTTATAAGGTTGTTTCACTCTTAAGTGAGACACTCTGTATATGTTGCCACTTTTACAACATGTGGCGTTATTAATATAGAAGAAACACTCCCTATTATTGGTCATCAGAAAATACACGAAAGTCTATTTCAATTAAACGACAAGGTTGAACTTCAATAAATGTTTGGTGTATTATTTTTCGGAATCACACATAATTGGTCCAGTATTTTTTGAAGGTAGTTTAACTGGACGAAAGTATTTACAGCTCTTAAGAGGAGAAATTTCTGATCTATTGAATCAAGTTAATGAGCCGAATATCGTTTGACTGACGTATTTATAAAGAATTCTCACGGCTATAGCTTTATGTCCTGGAAAACAGATGGTTCTGATGGCTAACAATGTGTTTTGCATTGTATTTTATCTCCGGAAAGCGCATGGTGAGCCAAAAATGTGTCAGACGTGAGCAGTCTTTATTAACGCGAATATTGTGTGGCAGCAAGACGGTGCTGCGGCACATAAATCAAATGCGGTCAAAAGGCATTTATATGACACTTTTGTAGAATGGATTGGTTCAAATGGAACTATTTTATTGCCTGCCAGAAGCCCAGACTTAACCCCACTCGATTTCTCTCTGTGGGGCACTTTGAAGAACCGGATATATGCGGAGAGGTAAAATAATATCGACAAAGTTAAGGAAAAAATATTGGCTTTGGTGAATTTTCAATATATTACCTATTGTATGTAGGTAATTGTGGAAATACAACAATTAATTTAAACTGTCAGATCTCCATTTATAATATTCTCGTAATAACTGTTTTGAATTTTCCATGGAAATTTTTATTTTGTTTGAGATTCAATAATTCAAAGGACGATTTTGTGCAAACTACTAGAGCAAACATATAACATTTATATATCGTTGAAACCAGAAAAATGCGTAGATCTCGAAAATCGAGAAATATACAGGGTGTTCCATCTAGAAAAACCATAAGTTTGGTCTATATCAAAAACGCAACATTCATTTGTTTTTCTGAATACACAACTGAAATCGCAAGACAATTTTATACAATTTTCATCTTTATATTTTTTTCCAAAATTAAAAACAAAAAAGTTAAAGGGGTAGACTGTTAAATGAATAACCCTGTACTTAAAGAAACAGTGTATAGAAGAAAATGGTGGCTTGGTAGAAGTTACAAAATTTAGTTGGAAGTTTTTTTGTAATGGAATTTTCTTTTTTGACTTTTTTAAGCAACCCTAAATTTACAAGTGCAAATGTAAACTTACAGTTCCAACTGTAAATTTCCAAGTGCAACTGTAGTAAATTTATAGTTGTAATTGTATAAATTTGTAAACTATGGTAAAATAATATTGCACACAATAAAATTTGTATTTTTATTGATAATTAAAAAAACAAAAAAAAAACTTTTTGAAGGAGACTCGTATATCATCCATAATATTAATTGCAAAATATTCCTCCAACTTCTCTCTAGGATGCCTATCATAGGCGGTTCTAGGTGTGGGCATGGGGGGGGGGGTAAGTAGGTAGGTAGTATTTTTTTATGAATCACCATATTATTATGTATTATAGGTTTTTTATAGTAAGTACTTATGTAATATGTAAGTATATTTTTTTATGTGAAACAATTCTGTTACTTGTTAACAAAATTTCTTTTATATAATAATAATCACAAATATGGTCACTTTAATGCCAGGGCCCAGGGGCTTAAGCCCCCCCAAAACAAAAGGTCTAGAACCGCCTATGATGCCTATGCATTTATCTATCTGCTATGGGCTATCATGCTAAACCTTAGAATAAACTGCCATACCGCGACATCCTTAATAGGTTAAGCGCTTATCGGGGGGCCTTATCCCGTCTAATAAAATTATTTGAAGCCCGTTTGCCAGCGAGATAGAAACCCGCAAACTGCATTAATGGTCTGGGGCGGCGTACGCCGCGCCGATGGATTTTTTGCGCACGCACATCCGATCACTTTCTCTGCGCAACGTACGCAGACGCCGGAGTTGGCCGCCGATATGTGCGGCGGAGAAATCCGAGAAATCTATTGTATTTGATTACGCGGAAAATTCGAGAGAACGAGAACAGATCTATGCGGCGACGGGATAAAAAAACGCACGGTATACTGAGATGGCAGCAAGAAACCGCTGTTGAAAATTGCGACTTTGGCATGATCTCTCTGGAGGCTTGAAGTACGTGGGTATTATGAAATGAATAATATCAGTGACTATCTTTCTATAGTCACTGATAATATTAATAATTCTCACCCTCACAATAGTCCGAACTTGGAGAGTACACCGAAAGCAATCAAATACTTGGCCGATAGAACCGGCATAGCATTTACTTAAATATGTAGGTACTACGGAAAACCGTAGTAATCACAGGGAGTGTAGGACAAATTAGTAAATCACATAGATAATATACAGTGACCGGCAGAAAGTTGGACACAAATGGAACACTTTTTTATTATTAGTTTCTCAGAAAATTTTATTCTTGATAAAAGTTGGTGCAACATTTCAAACTCAGAACGCACATATCAAAATAAAATATCTCTTTTTGGATACGAGGTAGATTCAAAAATGTCAAAATAACTCAAGAGTGAAGTACCCTTATTTTTTAAAATACGGTAAAAAGTTACTTACAAAAGTTGTTTGGAATCAAAGGTGGATGTCAGATTTAAAGTCACAGCCACCTAGTCAAATTTTTTTAAACTTTTTTTGTATTTTTTTTTTCGACCACCCTGTGTATTACAAAAAAAAACAAATTACCGCAAGCGCAACTTATCATCGGATAACACATGAATTTGCTACTAAACTTTAATTTTGTTCGATTAGCAGCTAGAAATTTAAATTAATCGAAATTGGAGTTTAAAAATATTAAATTTTTGTGTCCAACTTTCTGCCGGTCACTGTATTAAGGATTAATACCGTAAATCTACATTCACATATCGGCGTCTGAGGCTCATTTTCTATGATAAACTTAATGGCGAAAACCGCAAATCGATATCTGTCACCGTTTTTGAGTTACAGGGCGTTTTTCGAAAATGTGCGTTTTCGAAAAGTGGCCGTAACTTTTTTCGCGTTGAAAATTTTGCCCACCCTGTACACTGTACATACATCACAATTATTAAGTATAAAGTCAGATTTATTTGAATAAACATAAACGCACATCTCATTGATATACAGCGAAGCCAATGTTAAGATATTGACGGAAAATATTCGCCAGCGATACATCTAACAGTAATTCTTTTCTGGGCAATAAAAACATTATGCGACTTTTTCACAGTAGGTATATATATGGGAATACTTACTTTTAGAGTGTTGAGGACTGAAAAATTTCATTATTAAATTGGCAAACTTTCTCTACTACTTAACTCTTCATACATCGTGTCTGAATGTGTGTACTATTCCGACTCGGTGAGTTTTATCGGATTCATTGATGACCTGAATAAGGATGATGGGATCGGTTTTCTAAGTTACTTTATAATCTATTGATTGATATTTATCCTAGTTTGCTTCCGATGTAATTATAGTCGGCGCGGCGAATATTACCAGCGAAGATTTAAAAATAATGAGATCTAGGTATTGTCATTGAATAGAATAATACCATTGGGTGAAGACAGTCAACGATAATACCCTGCATTATAAAAATTATAATATTATTATATTATCTCATGAGACATAGATGTTTAGTTTATACAGGGTGTAACTAAACGGATGGTCAAAAATGAAACCACGTATTCTTGGAGGCAAAATAAGGGCACTTCTTCAAAATACACATATTTCTTAGTATCTCTAGAAATATACGAGATATTTTCTTCAAACTTGGCGTGGCACATGAGCGGATGAGCCGTCAAACTTAAGGTTGATATGAAGCTTTTGAGGCCCCCAGTTGCGGAGATACAGGGTGTTAATAAAATTAATTAGTTCAGAAAAATGTGAATACCCTGTATAATCCCATTTTTTACATTTGTTTTGAGTGGTGACTTCAATGGTTAACAAAAAGTATCTCTTAGTATTTCTTTCATATTCGCAGCCGTTTCTTAATTATTTTCAAAGAACGGCTGCGATAAACAAGTCATTTTAAGAATAAATCTATAATAGCAATCTGTGGCTGTCAATTAAACTTTATTTAGCAAAATACGAAAGCAAAAACGATAATGAAAGAAACTTAATGCTATAGAAAATTATTAAATTATTAAATGTTCGAAATGACAGCCGTCTCTTTCAATACACGCAACATTGCGTTTCCGCATGTTTATTACTGCCATTGGCAAGTCCATAGCAAAAAGTGCATGTCAGTCAATTCTTCGAATGAAAATATCATTTTTCAAAATATTGTAAATAGTGCCAAGTTTAATTATTGACATCCACAGATTGCTATTCTTGAAATGACTTGTTTATTAGCAGCATTGCCGTTCTTCAAAAATAATTAAGAAACGGCTGAGAATATGAAAAAATACTAAGAGATACTTTTTGTTAACCATTGGATTTCCCAGTCAAAACAAATTTTAAAAATGCGATTATACAGGGTATTCATATTTTTCTGAACTAATTGATGTTAGTAACACCCTGTATCTCCGCAACTGGGGGCCTCAGCAGCTTCATATCAACCTTAAGTTTGACAGCTCATCCGCTCATGTGACACGCCAAGTTTGAAGAAAATATCTCGTATATTTCTAGAGATACTAAGAAATATGTGTATTTTTCTCTAAACTTCTAAGCTCTGTATAAAAAAAACTATGGCCCGTAGGAGAAAAAATTATAGGAAGAAGTGCCCTTATTTTGATTTCAAGAATATGTGGTTCATTTTTGACCATCAGTTCAGTTACACCCTGTATATGCTTAGCTGTGCGGCTTGTGGCACTTCCCTGACCTCCAAAACTAAAATGTTTGAGGATAATAATCCATCGGTAAGTAATTTTGTAATTTAAATTAACTTTTGAGGCCGTGCACCAAAGTGGCATAGGCGTTTGTGTAGTTACCTACTTCTTCATAATTGCTAGTTTCATAGCGAATATGATTTTTGACAGGGAACGGTCACCTTTACCACGAAACGTTACAAAAGCAAGACAAATAACACGATCTTCGTATAATACGAGTGTGTGTAAGTAGGTGCTTGCCCACCAAAGCAATAAATCATGGTGTTACTTCAACGAAAAGAAACGAAACAGCCCATCCTTGGCACGGCCCGTATACATATATTTTTTTAATTATATTCTTCCTTCAGTTTCGTCCCATTGTATAAATTCCAACAAAACCGCGTTAATTATCTCGGCGGGCGGTCCAGAAATTCGGACGGGCCGGGATTTTTTATGCGCCTTTCGCCAGGGGCGTAACCGAGACGATAATGACAGGGGACGGGGCAGCATTAAGAAACGACGCCTTTGCTCCTTCTGATTATACTTACCAACATCCGTGGAAAAAATATTTTTATAGGTGTTACCGTAACTTCCAAATTAATTTCTTACATTCTGGCAAAGATCTAGCAATAGATAACATGTTCAGAGTGGCTCACTATAAATTGACAGCCCCCTTAACTTTTTAGTTTTTGAGGTTAGAAAAAAAAGTTTTTTTTACAAAAGTCTTAAGCCTGGTTCATGCAGCTTCTTTATCTTTTAATTTTACTTTATCTTTAAGAAATAACCAATGGCATTTTTCCCTTGATTTGAACTGACCAATGACATTTAATATTTCTTAAAGATAAAGAAAAATTAAAAGATAAAGAAGCTGTATGAACCAGGCATTAGATACTAATACAAAGTTTTTTGTGACGCTATTATCTTGTACACTATAGGGACCTTTGAATTGAAACCTGTAACCTGTAACTAAAAATCTATTACTCCTAGAAAAATTTTGATGCAATCCGTGGAAAGGGCATATCCAAGAACATAAGAGTACCAAATTTCGTAATGTTTCGTTGTTCAATAAAAAATATATAAGATATTTTCGAAATTGAAGTTTTCAGTTTTTTCAGGATAGTTCAGAAACTGAGTGAGCTATCTCAAATTTATTTTCAGATCCTTGAAGCCCATAAAAAAGCCCAACTTTTTCCTAATTTAACCCACCCTGTAGCTCTAACGGTTTCAAAGATCCCTATAGTGTGCAAGATAAAAGTAAACACCCTGTATATTTTTGTGGGCTTATTTAAAAAACAAAATTTATTATGATGGACCGGAAAATGTAAAAACACTGAGAGGTAGAATTCGGGAAGAAATTCACATATTACATACTGAACACATAAATTTTATCGTTGACTCAAAAAAACATAAAGTTATAATAGTAGCAAATAGAATAAATGCATTGAGCAAGATATGGAGCATTAAAAATACGTATATCATTTTTCTAAATGTTATTGTCGTTTTCAATAAAAATTAAATTTCAAATAATAAATCTGACGTTTATTAACTATTTAAAATTTCTCATTTTTCTCAATTTCCCTTCTTCATTTTCCCCGAAATCTTAAAATAGCCCATTTTGTTTTCCAAACCGTGAATATACTTGCAAATTGTCAATAATTATTACTATAATTTGGCATTTGTCTTCCATGGCAACCTATGACCCAAGGAGTAATCCCTACAAAAAAGGCTCAGTTGGAGCGAACATATAACAATATATACTTCGTTGGAATCAGAAAAATGCGTATAATTCAATAATCCAAAGATATAGAAGGTGTACCATTTAAAAAAAACATAAGTTTTGTCTGCCACGGCTTTCTAGAACAATAGCGTCACAAAAAACTGTATTGGTATCTAAACCTTTTGTAAAACCTTTTTTTCTAACTTCACAAACTAACAACTCAAGGGGGTGTCAATTTATAGTGAGCCACATACAGTGTATCGCTGGATAGTTGTGCTGGGAAGGTGTAAATAACAAAAAAAAAAATGAAGAAGTAGGAATCAAACGAAAAATTAAAGAATCAGCATTTATTCTAGGAATTAGGGACAACTGTGTTGCTGAATGTTCAGTGGAATTCAGTAAAATATTATTGCCACTTATTTAAAGAGAAGTTAGTATGGATAATAATAATTATTATTAGTATGATAATTATTCTCTATACTGTGTTCTATCTAATTATTAGATAGAGAATAAATATTCCTCATTTCCCAAAGTGTCAAGTGAAATGACAGATTAATAAATTTCATGTTAAAATGTCATGACAACAGAAACAATAATATCCTAGCCACCTGTCTGATATTGTACCCTGTGTTCTATCTAATTATTACTTTATCTTTAAGAAATAACCAATGGCATTTGTCCCTTGATTTGAACTGACCAATGACATTTAATATTTCTTAATGATAAAGAAAAATTAAAAGATAAAGAAGCTGTATGAACCAGGCTTTACATGTTCAAAGTTTTGTTCATTTACTGTTAAGAATTTATGAATTTTCCAGGCAACTTGAAAAAGTTTTCTTTCAATCAGGTTGGTGGCGAAAAACCCAATTAAAAAATTAAATGGTTCCGTGACATTTTTATAGCTATCCATAAATAAATACTTAAAGTCTATCCAAGTTACAGCGGCAGTAGATATGAACAAAGTCCATGACCGCATTGCGATCGATTACCAGGGTCTGACTAATATGAGATTCCCAGTGGCTTGTAATTCTGAACTAATTCTTTTAGAAGTTCTAAAAATTGTGTTTTTACCTTTCGTGGATCTTTATAAATTTAAAAAATTAAATGGTTCCGTGACATTTTTATAGCTATAGATAGTTTTTGTTACTTGCTACTAAATTACTTTTGCATTTCTTAATATTTTTTCATTAATTTCAAGGCGCTATTGACCAGTATCAGATAAAAACACACTGGGTATTTTTTATTGGATCTTTGTACATCGCAACTCTGAGTGGTCCTGTTGACCATTCAATTTGGGATAATTCCTTGGCAGACTTGACTCCAAGATTGTGTATTAAACATTATTTAAATATAAAAAGAACCTGCCACTTCTGGAACACGCAAACTGAAGGTTGTCTATGTACAACTACCTACAGTTTTTACAATGTCCATGACAAATAACTATTTGTGTATTATTAAGAGTGCAAAGTAATACAATGCCGCTCGAAGCGAGAAAGTTTACGCGTATTATTTGTTTGGTGATTGTGTTTTTATGATGATTGCAGGAAAAATACAATAATTATAAATTTACAGTTTATAAAGCAACCTACCTACGCCATCTATTGAGATAACTTCCCACCTGAAGTTTGACTAGCAGGTGATTTTATTTACGGTTTACAGGTAGATAAAATTTAATTGCGTGTTCATTTTTCCCACACTCAACTGCCTTCGGTAAATACAGGGTGTCCCATAACCTGGGCGTACGTAGATGAGACATAACATGAAGCGGTCCGTATGGAATAAATGCTCAAAAAACGCCTGTTTGCTTATTAAACTATGTTATGAGCCTATATTTAGACTATAGTATTTTTCATGAGGATCTTTCTTCTTTGGCTTGCCATTACGTAAATATTAATAAGCAACTGTTATTTTATTGGCCAATAAGATCTAATATAATTAATCGGAAATATTTTGTTTAATTAACATGCAATTTTGGCTATCTTTAAAGTGTAAACCATCAATTTTTGGGACCACAGAAGCTATTGGCATTTATTTACCACCGAGTTTGCCACTAAACAAATTAATATAATTATTTTTTATAAATATTTGTATATCCATTCACTCTGTGGAAATATACCAACTAAGTATAGGTAAGTTGTAAAAATATTTATAATAACTTATTATTAAACAACAAATTTGAGATATTCGTAGTTTATAGTTAGTAGATATTCGACTCAAAACTATAAAACTTATATAGGATTCTCCACATCAAACTCCTATAAGGATTTAGTGTGACGTCAGTCACTTAATTTATCGTTTTTAGTTCCTTTCATTCAATATCAACAAAATACAATATCGAGTATACTAAATTGTATTGTCAGCAGCACCAAAGGTGTGTGCAAAATTTCAGTTCAATCGGTTGTGTGGAACTGGTTTAAAATTCAGTTGAGAGATTTGACCCTACATAATATACCAACAGGGAATTTATTTAAGGAGGTTGAGAAAGTTGGCAACATGGCTTGCGGGTCTGCGCGGCGTGGCCTGTCACTCCCTGTCAGTTGATTTTACAAGAAATTTACCAGAATTAATTTGTATAGTGCGGGTACTGCTATCGTCACCAGATTGCTACGACGGGGACGAGGCAGTGTGTCTCTGGGTGGAAACAGACAGCCCGAAGTGCTGGCGACAGCTTTTTTATAAATTGTTATAAAAGAATCGTTCCTTTACAATTTCAAGCCTCAAGATGCCTAGAACAGTCGAGGGAAGCTAGAACTTAGTTATAGTATACCTGTGGCTGTAAGTCGTAATAATAACTTAAAGTAGCTAGGTTTTCTTTGTTTGACGGCAAGCGGTCAACTTGTATTCGTTCTGGGCTTTCCAAAGGACGAAAAGTCAAGAAAAAATTATTAAGGGCCTATTGCATAGACAAACTAAAGTAACCTTTAAAATTAAAGGAGCTTTCTCACAATCCAAACATTGTTTAGTATTCTTTCAAAATTGTCTTTACCTTATGTTAAAGTCAAAAGATAATTTAGTTGAATGTATGCTGTTCTCTGTTCGCTTGTTCGTATTTTTATGAAAATTTAACCATAAGGGAAGATAGGTAATCATTTATTGCCTGATTGCGCAGTTTGCGAAAAATTCTCACAAAAATTCGACTTACAACAAGATGTAGTCCCCTCTATTTGCCCAAGTTTACCATATTATTTGTCGAAAATGTACCTATCCACACCAGGAATCGTACTTATGATACATACTTATACTTCTGTGTATATTTTGTCACTTATTTCTGCTTTTATTTTCTGTTAAACAAACGTACCTACTTATTTAGGTACCCAATTATTGAAGCAAAGTTCACAAATGTATCTAATTATAATTAAAAAGAGGGTTGAACATTTATTATAAAAGATAAACTAAGCCAAAGTGCAGACTGCTCTATACCCACTGCATAGACTCGTTGAACCGTTCCACTGCGGAGTTGCCACATGTTTGCCCAGGGCTTGTAAGCTTGAGAAGGTTGTGCCTCCAGAACCCCCTTTCGTTTTGGGTAGACGCAGACGTGCGTGTGCCACCGATTTTTTCCTTCTTTTCTCTGTAGAACAGGGTTTATTATATATACCTACCTGTCGTGCGGGTTCTGCGTAGTCTGCCCACAAGCCATGGGTTGCCCAGTGCCCAATCTGTCGTGAAAGATAATCTTCGCGTTATCGAGAAGACCGGGGGGGGGCCTTCCTCCAAGGTCGTAACTCGAAAGGGGTCAAAATTATTAAAATGAAAAGTGTCGGCTGTGTGCACGTTGATTATATATATGAAAAGGCGAGGTGTATTTTCGTGCAAAAATATATTTGTTTAGATCGGCATGGTAGAGCGCTTTCGCCTTTCGCCATCATCAGTACCACCTGGAAGAGAGCATGACACAATTTAGAGGATGGAAAACGTATAATAA
This sequence comes from Pseudeuparius sepicola, assembly GCA_963920635.1. Lineage (NCBI taxonomy): Eukaryota > Metazoa > Arthropoda > Insecta > Coleoptera > Anthribidae > Pseudeuparius > Pseudeuparius sepicola. The sequence continues at coordinate 13,738,679 of OY987299.1, forward strand.
CGTTGGGAAAGTGAATGTCTTTTCAATTTGCATTATACTCACTTGTCAGACGTCAGAGGTGTACAAAAAAATTTTGAGATGCCATATGATATACAGTGTGTCCCAATTTGATACTGGACACCTCAGAAATATATGAAGGGCAAGGAAAACAAATGGTCTCTATTATTTTTATTGGTAGTCCCAAGGGAAAGTATCTCATAGGATATTTGGATGGGGTAATTATTTCATGGTGAAAGCTCCAGAAAGGACACTTTTCTAAGAAAAAAGTGGGAGATAAATCTAAAAATCAAAGTAGGCGTAGACTTTTGAAATTTTACGAATCCACTCAGTTTTTCATTCTGAACAAGTTTTCTTAATAACATTTTGTCGTAAAAAATCCCCAATGGGGTTTCTTGAAAATTTGCTACTTTAAAAAATCATAGCAGGCCATGAAATAATACCCCATACAAATACTACCTACCGCCTAGATACTAAATACTCTCCCTTGGGACTACCAATAAAAAAATAGAGACCATTTGTTTTCCTTGCCCTTCATAAATATATTTCTGAGGTGTCCAGTATCAAATTGGGACACACTGTATAAAATCATAGAGGACGATAGAACAGCTTTGTCACATGTTAAAAACATTAAATCATTCAACATGTGACAAAGCTGTTCTATCGTCCTCTATGGTCTTATATAACATAGGTATGGCATCTCAAAATTTTTTTATACACCTCTGACAAGTGAGTATAATAACGCAAATTGAAAAGAAATTCGGTTTCCCAACGTTATTATATGTTTTCCATCCTCTAAATTGTGTCATGCTCTCTTCCAGATGGTACCGATGATGGCAAAAGCCGAAAGCGCTCTACCATGCCAATTTAAATTAATATATTTTTGCACGAAAATACACCTCGCCTTTTCATATGTCAAAATTATTGACAAAATTACGTTTATTTTTTTACCCAAATTCAAAAAAATTCTTGCCGAAATAAATGCAAATTAGAAACAGGGCATTCGGCGCGGCTAAAAAATGGCTATGGCGAGTGACACCCGCACACTACACGCGGCATACCACTATAATTCGCAGTTTTACGGCGCCTATTGTAAAAAGACAGCAAATATATCAATATTTATTCGGTGATAGTTAAGTTTGTACTGCGGTAATATGCACAAAGGACGGGAGCTCGAGAAACATTTCTCAATCGAGGCAGTGACGTCAAGTTAACAAGATAGCGTTTTTTCTATAGAAAATATTGTTTGATTCTTTGCCTTTGGAGATTTAATTTGGAGGCTATTTACAGCCTTTTAAATAGAAATACTTTATTGTAAACATCCCTATTATTTACCAAATATTAGTTTAAAGTATAAACTATTTATTTATTGTGCTTCTCTTAAAATGCTGTATTACAAATAAAAAGAACGGTACTTATAGAAGGAATTTTGCCCTTGGGTCCCATGATTTCTTGCTGCGCCGCTGCTACCGTCCTTTTGTTTTTAGATTTTACTACCTGCTACTCAGGCTTTATGGTACGGAGATTGAGAACCTTGTGAAATGAACATCTTTGGTTTTTGATTTCTGATCATGAATAATATAATAATACGATATCCATCATCTTCATTATTGAATGCATGATATAGAAAAAACTTTTTTATTTTTAGGTCTGGTTTTAGGTAGGGTTCCATCCAGGAACTCTAGTTTTAGGGAATAGGTGCAAATAAAAAATATTTTCTACTCATGACGCTATATTTATCCAATAAATGTTTCAGTTTTGCAAAAAAATAAACAAGCAGGATGATTTTTCAGGGTTGCTTGGGGACTGCTTCCTGAGTGTCTAATCAAAAGATCACACTCGAACTCCTGGTACGAATTGGGCTATAGGGGTGGTTTCCTAAACATTTGTTTAGAGCAAAATGACATTAATAGTAGGGGATCAAATTCTGCACAACTTTTCTTAATAACATTTTTTTTATCTCTAATACGTAAAGAGTTACAGCGCATTATATGAAAAAAATTCCGCATGCTGCAGGTGGACTTGTAAACATTTTTTTACAAAAAAAATGACCTTAATAAAAGCCGAACACAACTTTATTGGATAATATAATAAGCTATTCACTAAACTCGTGTGTACATACCGTTTTTTACTATCTGTACTTAGATGACTGTTCCAATTGCTACAAGCAGCGACTCCGGGAGTTATTTAAATATTTCAGGTACCATTGGATTTTCACATATTTAACACACATAACAAAAATCAACTTTCCCCGGAATTTTTTCGATCTTCCCCCTTTTTGGCAGATCGACTGTACTAATTCAACTAAACGAGCAACAATGAACAATTCCTCAGAGAAGAATATAACCTTAACCACAGAGGATACCAGAATACAGAGAGTTCATCTTGTAAAATATATCAAATGGAGCCTAACTTTAAACGGCAATTAATCCATTGTAGGTTACTGTGGATCTTCTCTCTCAGTTTTAAATTAATCTATAATAAATAAAGAACGCAGTCTATTCCATAGTTTATCTGAACGATCTTATTAGTACAGTAAACTTGGGCCAAAACCCAAACATCCAAAAAAAAAGTTCTTTCTAGCGCGAAATAATTCCATACCCTCCTAAGAGTTAGTACTAAAAAGTTACACCACCACCAGTGTCGGGTTTCGGGGGGAGGGGGTGAAAAGGGCAGGAAATTCTTATTTTTCACAGTTTTGCGTGAATATCTAGTAAACTATGAGGTTTAGCGCAAACGTCATCCTATACGCAAATGATATACATTAAATTCCGAACAAGAATTGTTATACGGGGTGTCCCAGCAGAAACGTAACAGGCTTTGTAACGGCCAGGAAAATTTTTTCTTGGAAAAACGCAAAAATAGGTCTATTTTGTTTGGCAGGGGGACATCTTTTGGCATAAAATTGATAGATCTATCTGCAACCCCCTGAGCAGGGGTTGAACCCCTTCAAAAAATTTAAATGGGAAGGGGGTTCATGTCGCTATTGTAATAAATGCTCAAAATGTTGCCCATTCACTTCCATGCAATAATAAAGATTTTGTTCAAAACGCTGCCGAACATTGTGCAACATTTCAGGGGTGATTTGTCGACATTCGTTTATAATACGGAGACGCAGATCTTCTATTGTATAACAATACCAGGCAATAATCGAAAATGAATGTTTTGCATTTTTCACGCTATATCTTTTTAAAAAATCGTTCGATTTTCGAAAATCTGATGCAGGTGTATAGAGAATTGAGAGAAGTTTCCAAAGGTGTGCGACATGAACCCCCTTCCCATTTAAATTTTTTGAAGGGGTTCAACCCCTGCTCAGGGGGTTGCAGATAGATCTATCAATTTTATGCCAAAAGATGTCCCCCTGCCAAACAAAATTGACCTATTTTTGCGTTTTTCCAAGAAAAAATTTTCCTGGCCGTTACAGAGCCTGTTACGTTTTCGCTGGGACACCCTGTATACAGAATTATGGTAAAGTGAACGGTTTCCATGATATGGAGGGGTAAATATTTCTTTGTTTTTATTTCACGTAGTTTTTGTTGAAAAAACTTAAAATGATTACAGTATAAATTAGTAACTTAATAATGTATGTAGAATATATATATCTATGCTTATCTAGATCCATATTACACCCATAGATTGTTATTTTTTGTCACAACATAACCTCATAAGTATATGACTGTAAATATATCCAATACAAGTTAGTAGCCTTAGTTAATTTGTACTCACTTTTTGCCCTCATTCATTATAGTTCTTTTATGTCAAATCATTCCCATATCTAATTGGTCATTGGTCCTTAGCTTGTAAAAATGAGAAAGGCATGAATAGGAAGCTCATGTGAAAAACAAGAAAATATATTAAACAACAATCTATATTGAAAAAATGGGAGGGAAATCAAAATGATACAAAAGGTTACAAGTTTTAGGTGAATCATTAATAATTGCGTTATCAGTCAACACCAAATAGTTCACTCGGGCTGGTGAAAGGAAACAAATCTTCGTGTTCTTCGTCCACTTGAGAATCATCATTTAAATCGTCGTCGATGATTACAGTATCTCTATTGAGACATGCAAGTCCTAAGCAATTGCTGCACATACTTGAACAATTGAGACCACTTCTTCGACACTCGCAGTTTTGGACGCATCCATCTCTGCAGAAGCATACGATGAGGATTGTTTAATATATATTTTCTTGTTTTTCACATGAGCTTCCTATTCATGACTTTCTCGTTTTTACAAGCTAAGGACAAATTAGATATGGGAATGATTTGTCATAAAAGAACGAATGGAAATCAGAACGCTATAATGAATGAGGGCAAAAAGTGAGTACAAATTAACTAAGGCTACTATAACTTGTATTGGACATATTTACAGTCATATACTTATGAGGTTGTGTTGTGACAAAAAATAACAATCTATGGGTGTAATATGCATAGATATATCTATATATATTCTACATACATTATTAAGTTACTAATTTATACTGTAATCATTTTAAGTTGTTTTCAACAAAAACTACGTGAAATAAAATAAAGAAATCTTTACCCCTCCATATCATGGAAACCGGTCTTTTTACCATAATTCTGTATATAACAATTCTTGTTCGGAATTTAATGTATACCATTTGCGTATAGGATGACGTTTGCGCTAAACCTCATAGTTTACTAGATATTCACGCAAAACTGTGAAAAATAAGAATGTCCTGCCCTTTTCACCCCCTCTCCGCGAAACCCGACGCTGGTGGTGGTGTAACTTCTTAGTACTAACTCTTAGGAGGGTACGAAACTATTTCGCCCTAGAAAGGACTTTTTTTTATGTTTGGGTTTGGCCTAATTTTGTGTCAGTTTTACTGTACTATATCGGCCGTGTGTGAAAAAATTACGTAAAAGTTGACATATTATTTTTTGACAAGATGGACTCTCTGTATTCTAGTCTTCTCTGTGCGAAATTAACGGTTAGGGGGCGGTGGTGCACGAGTGGCTCTTGCGTGGTGCCCACGCTTTGACACCGTACGTCGTGGGTTCGATTCCCACCGCGGCAATGTCCTGGGTGTTGTGTGTTTCTCTTTATTAGGTTTAGTAAGAAGGTGGCGAGTGCCCCACATTGGCTAGATTGCTCGGAATGAACAGAGGCCATAAAAATAAATATAAATTTATATATATATATATATATATATATATATATATATATATATATAGTCAGCACATCCCCTATTTTGGGGCTTGTACTAACATCGCCACGGAGGCTGCCTGGACTTCATTTGTTGCTTCCCAAATCATGCCTATCTTTTGATTTGGTTAATGTTACACCGTACTGATGATTGCCAAATAGCATGAAACACGTGTATGCGGTTACTAGTTTTTTCTTTTTGTTAACTGAGTGTTTGCCCATTATCACCTTTTCTTGTAATTATTACATTTACACTTGCTAATCTTATCCTTATTATATATATTTATATATATATATATATATATAATAACCTGAACGGTTTGTTTCCGTTGCAGAGTCGTACGCGGTGACATCCGGATCGCCGCCGACGCGCGACAAGCTGCGCCGCGACGAGAAGGCGACGGCGCGGCGCGACTGCTGGAGGCACGAGCGGCTGCGCGACATCGCGGCTGCGCTGACTGCCGGGCCGCGCGCGGCCGGGGACTCCCCCGGCCTGGCGCCGCTGCCCGCCGAGGGCCTCCTGCATTTGAAGAAGGTGAGCAGAGAAGCGGCCAGCGCCCCGCATTCCACTTTGGCTTTCACATTGTGCGCATGCGTTAAATCATCGCTGCCGACCGCCACCATAAGGGGCATATGCCCCCTTCTTTTTTCATACGGCAGTGCCCTCCGACCAAAAATCAAAAGGTGGCGCACCAAGAACGTTAAACCAAACAGGATAGCTCAATCTGAATGGTGTAATGTTCGCGGCGCCCACCGAGGGCGTGACGTCACCGTTAGACGTCGCTAGGTGAAGGTTACATCGTACGCCCGTTGTTTACCTTTGTTTTTCTAGTTTTCTATCGTTGTACTTTATTATTGTAAGTTTTTTGAGTTTTACCTGTTATAAAGTGTGTCTGTATGTTATTTTTATTTGATTTTTGTGCCGTGTTTATTATTATTCAGAGACACTAAGTGCCTGATACTTGAATTTCTACAGAAGGGAAGGCGAGCATTTCTTGACATATTATTAATAATAAAAGTACGAGGTTGATAATATACTACTTTACAGAATAGTCCTATTCACGAAAATATGCCGGGGATTAGGCCAGGGGGAACAAGGTGTACCGTGTATGGGTGTAATAACACTTATGCTACAAAAGCCCAAACTGGGCAGAATATCATATTTCATGCTTTTCCAAAACCAAAGGACCTTTTCTCTAAAACTATACAAAGTGAGTGGATATCAAGGTGCAAAGGAAAAGACAAATTCAACCCTAACACTAGCCATATATGTTCACAACATTTTGTAGACAATGACTACGAAAGAGATCTTCGAAATGAATTATTAGGTAAGTAAAATTTTCTTTGCTAGCTAGCCATCTAAAAAATGCAAGAATATAAATATTTATATATTTTTTTTTAATTTAAGGCTTACCTTTAAGAAAGCATTTTAAAAAAACCGCAGTTCCTACATTAAAAATACCTTCCACAAAAACTATTACTGCAACGACCTCGGCAACAACTAATACATCACGTTCTGATAGACTTACCGAAAGACAAAGAAAGGAAGAAATAGAAAAATTACTTGTTGATTTGTCTGCAATAGAAGGTGGAGAAACTGCAAATTTAGAAGGCAGTTCTTCCCTAGCGACACTTACTGAAATTGGAATTCCCCGACAAGCAATTATTCAGGGATCAGATGAAGTTTTTAAAAAAGAAATTAACATGCCTTTTGTAGTTATAAAAGATTTTTGTAAATTAAGAACTATTATTAGAATCAATTTTCGAAATTTAAAAGCACGACATAATAATACTTCACAAAGAAATAGTTCTGTGGATCCTCTTCGAAAAAAAAGCGGAAATTAAACAAAATTATAAATTAGAATATTTATTATTTATGAATTATGAATAAATAAATCTATGTTTTCAACTGTGTTTTAATTTGTCTTGGAGCATTTTATCAGTGTTCTATTTTTTTATTATTGATTCACCATTCATATATTATAATATGAATATCATAATCCAAAATTCAAACTAATCAAAGGAGGCCCACAATTATTAACAGTTATTAACAGAATAATTCTGTATAATATATTATAATCTGTGTGCCATAATAAAAACTATTTAAGGCAAAATTCGCACCTTCTGAAAACACATTTGCTGCAATAATGCGCTTTTTTCTCGTATTGGTTGGAGAAATTGTCATAAAAAATTCGTGTTCAAAAAACGAGTGAACTTTATTGACTTCCATTGGTTTACAATCCTTAAAAAATAAATCCGAAAAAGCAAGAGCATCTAAAGTTCACTTTTTGTTTTTATGAACTTTTTAAAAAAAGCACAAGTCGCTTTCTGAAGGTGCGCGATTGGGTTTCGTGGTGCGAGTTTACGCAGTACGTCTAACTGTGACGTCATCACGTCGGGCGGCTCGGCGGACAGATTCGCGTGATTGAGCTATCCTGTCTGGTTTAACGTTCTTGGTGGCGCACGCTCGGCTCACCGCGCCGGCTCCTCATTTATTACCGAAGAATAATAATAATCGCTGAAATAATATAGACACTCATATTTTTCACTGAATATACTACTTCAAAATTTACCGCAATCAAAACAAAAACAAATTTGTTAGGTTAGGTGCAATTGAATAGATATGGGCATGCGCACAATGTGAAAGCTAAAGTGGAATGCGGGGCGCTAGCCGGCTGTGGTAAGCAGCGCTCCCCCCTCCTCCGAGATTGTTTTCAAACTTTGGGATATCCTGCTTGTGGCTCTCAGAGAAATAACCAAGGATAGAGGGAGCAACAACAAAAAGTAAACAGAGCCAACATCTTTTTGAGTGATGCTACGTACTCCGCATTGTGTACAGCATTTTATTTCTAAATAAACGGGTTTAATAATGGGATTAAATGAAGATACACCTCCCGTAACATTAAATTAACAGATGTAGCTATTAATTCCTTGTATGATACAATTTTAAACTAAAACTAAATTGCGCTGTAATTATAGTATGCTAATTATCACTTTAATAAAATCGTCAACCGACAGTTTAAATCGCCCAATATGGCAACGCCGCCGCATTCAATTTCTCTCCATTGTTTGTATTGTTTATCATTTGTTTCATTTTCTCTGATTGTTTACGTGTGTAGTTTTCGTGTTTTTAAATGTTTTTTTTTTTAATTTATTACTATTACACTCTATTCAAACCAGGGACTATTTACTTTAAAGGGTCCGTGATTCAAACTAAATGCAAGTGGCGCGTAAACATTTACACGATGGAGGCACGTGAACAATTCTGAAGGCTAATACGAGGCAGGGCCGCATTAAGGACGATCTCTATGAATTCTATAATATAAAATATTAAAATAATATGCCCCAGTATTAAGAACTTTAAAAACAAACTTTTATGGCACACCTAGTTCATTCACTTACCTGCAAATTTCTACTATTAACACAAACCGTAGCTCCAACAATTAATAGACAGCGAAAGAATTATATCGGAAAAAAAATAAAGGTCCACTTGCAACTCAATACACCTCTGTACGAAACACCGACTCGCTGCAGTCGCCCGCCGGGCCAGACTTTATTGCCGGCTGGCCAATAGCAAGCCGATCACGTGCGTATCACGCTCTAGCCATGCAACAACTTGTGTTTATGTTTCACTTGCGTTTAGTTTGCATAGAGTTTAGTAGTTAAGATAATAGACTGATTTTGTACAATGGGACGCAGAGAGTGTGTCGTGTGTGGCCAAATTGATATCACAGGTAAACCTTGTATACACGGGCGTAATGTTTACTTTGGTAAATTTCCGTTATATGTTTGGTTGACTACAAACGTGTGCATTTTGATGCTTTTGTTCCCTCTATCCTTAGTTATTTCTCTGAGGTATGGCTTGTAAATGCAAAGATCTTTTACTTACGTCACATTTAAACCATTTATCCTTCAAATCTCTAAAATAATAGCCGAATTACCAGATTTAAAAAACTAATTAAACAATAGATTTTTTAAATTTAATTAAATAATACTTCTTATCTCATTCCCCACACCTGACACCAACTTTAACAATAAAATTATAATATTTTTAAAATTTACCAAACAATTTCATACTGAATAAAATTCTGTAAGCCCTGTTACCGAGTTTTAAGTAGGTATTAATACATTATAGAGTACGTATATCACTTTTTTATATTGTTATAGGTGTTTATCCTACCTAAAGTAGAAAACGCAGAAGAGCCGAAATATGACGATTGATCTTAACAACTACTGGTCAAATCTTAATAGTTACTGAGATATCGGGCGTTGTAGTTTTTTATTTAAATTAAATTATATCAATATCTCCCAAAATAATAAAGCTGCTTAACTGAAATTTGTCACTGCTGTATTTTTATTTTTGGGAATGTTGATTAAGCTGAAAATGTCAATTTCTACGTCTCACAGAGGGCGCCACTTGAGATATTTTTGGATTGTGCTATTACTCATAACTAAAGGGCGGAATATATGCATTTAATTTCAATCGAAATATGCGCATATATATGCATCATTTTTATTGAAAATATGCAATAATATGCATTTATTTTACATGTACAAATACCTTAAAAAAACACCAAAACTGATTTTAGAGAAAAGGTTTATTTTAAGAAAAATTAAAGGAAAACAAATACATAAATACCTAATAAAATACCTATATTAAAGTAGAATTATAAAAACATTTTAATTTGAAATTGTATAGTAGGAATTTATGATTAAATATTATCCAAAGTTTTCCAATAAAAATCTTTGCCTTCTGTCGATGATTGGATGATTTGTGGATGATTTACCATCAAAAATACTCTTTACTGCCATTAAAGATTTGGACCCTCATGGTTTTCTACAGTAGAGCATATAATTTTTTTTTAGTTTTTTTTGTATTTATTGTTTATTCCACAGCCAACTTAAAAGTATTTACAAATTCAAGTAAAACAAAATAACAACAACAAAAAAGTCAAAATTCAACTATTTCTTAGATTTCTAATTAAGTCTTTGCAGATCTTTTTAAATTTATAAAAAATGTTATTTATTTTTTAATACTTTGGCAAAGCATTATAAATTAAAATACCCTTAAAAATAAAATACTTTAATACCTACATCAACTGGAACCTTTCTACATTTAGCGGAAAATGTTTGAACAAAATCAACCGATTCGCTTAAACCTAAATTTCTACTTTCTAATGGAAGAATTAAATCTGGTATAAAACTAAAATTAACTTTAATAAAAACAAGTTGGTTAGCTACATCTGCATTTTTCAGGATTTCTTGACTTTGCACTACACACTGCGAATTGTTTCTGGGTTCTCATAATCTTGATTATATCTTATATCTATAAATAAGTATAGGAAAAACATGCAAATATGCACAAAAATATAGTTTTTCCAGAAATATGCAATGTTTTGCGAAATTGAATAAAATATGCAAAAAAAATGCATATATATGCAATTTGCATATATTCCGCCCTTTACTCATAACTTTTTTAAGGTTATCTTTTGGTCTTTGGTCTTCTTGGTTTTCTTGAAATAGGGTGTCAATATTTTGTTAAATTCATTGCTTCTAATTTTGAAAGCAAATAATTTTTGGTACTTTGTTCATAAAGATTTTTTTTCTTCACTTTAAATGGAACAGTTCATGTGTAACATTTGAGAGCGGTAAGTGAGAATTATATGTTACAAATGTTGAAGTTAACAAGTGTTTTGGGGCACGTTTTTCCAATTTCAACGCAAACGATGTTATCATTACGAAACAAAGAGTACACGTTTGTTCCAAAATGAAGAGATGCACTAACATGATGGACCTGCAAGACCAAAAAGATAACCTCAAAAAAAGTTACGAGTAAAAGCACAATCAAAAAATAGCGCATGTGGCGCCCTCTGTGGGACACATAAATTTCAGTTCAGCAGCTTGATTATTTTGGGAGATATCGCTATAATTAAATTTCAAAAAAAGAACTTAATACAACACGCTGTATCTCAGTAACTATTGAGATTTGACCAGTGGCTCAATCATAATATTTTGGCCCAAGGATTAACTTCCTGCATTTTCTACACATACTTAGGAAGCACGCCCTGTATAAACTGCCGAATTTTTGTAAAAAAATTTCAAAAAAGTTGGATTGTTCACATATTAAATCTTATTTAGTGTTCTTATTGCCTCGTCATTGCAGTTAACTTCTTAATTTTGTCACTTTGACGATGACGGGAAGAAAAATTTGAGTTTATTTCCTAAATTAGTAGTAAAAAATCCATATATTATGTATAATATAATAAATTTTGCAACAACTAAACAACTTTGCATCCAGTTTGATGAGCTTTACAGACTTTATTGGTGACACTGTATATCTGGTGAAATTTTGAAAAAAGTTTGAGTTCTCTGGATAAATAAAAAAATGCAATTGTTATAAATACAGACACTATAAAAATGATCGGACGTTGTGCGACAAGATAAAAATAAGTTAAAACAGTTCAGATTCCACACTAATCTATGTAGGTATATATACAGGGTGTTCCGGAAATAAGTCTAAAAAATGCAACTGCGTAATCTTTGACAGATTTTATGAGAGGTGTTTTTATAAAAAAAAAACCTGATCCAAGGCCTCCTTAAAAATTTTCGTTCCATTAAATGTAGGGTAAAAATCAAGTTCTCCTAGGTTTTCTGGAACCGAATTAAGCCGACTTTATTGAGCGCCGTAAGAGCTATTGGTCATTATTACGTCAGTCAACACTGTAACTTCTTAAGAAGGCCTTGAATCGAACAAATTTTTCTTAATTTATTCTGTTTAACATAACTAAGAGGTTATCTTTCTTTCAGGGCTGGCTGTGGTTAAAATCCACAGCAGATGCGGATTGGGTACGTCGCTGGATCGTTCTGTGCGGCCCGACCCTTAACGTCTACAAAGAACAAGACGAGCAGGGTACTCCGGAACTAATAATCGAACTTTCGACGGTGACAAACTATAACGAAATTCCTACAGACTCCAAATACGGCTTTGAAATCTACTGGGCAGGCCCGACGTTAACTCTGAGTGCGGTTACGCAGGGAATCCGATCGAATTGGTTGGAAGCGCTGAAGAAGGCTGCACCGATCGAGAGTCCGATATCTCCGATGACACCCAGGTAAGTACAGAAAAGTTCGGTCGACAGTTTTGTGTCACTGTACATTTGCAATTAAGTTTTTGGCAAATATACCTATAATAACTGCAAAATATGACTGCTAAGGGAACTCATTACCATAAAAAGAATGTATATTGTCCGAAACTGACATACATCTAACCTATAACAAGTTCTTATTTAATCTATAGATCATTTAAATTAACTATCATTTGGAGCTAGTAACCTCAAAATATGCTGAGGGACAAACAATCAAAATAAACTCTTCTCTGAGAAATAGAGAAAAGTGCATACTATGGTGATCTTGAAAGTGATGCGAAAAGGATATTATCGTTGACTGATGTATTTATAAAGACTTCTCACGGCTATAGCTTTATATCCTGGAAAAGAGATGGCTCTGATGGCTAACGATGTATTCTGCATTGTATTTTATCTCCGGAAAGCGCATGGTGAGCCAAAAATGTGTCAGATGTGACAGCCGTGAGCAGTCTTTAATAATATATTAGTCAACGATATTATGATCTAGAAACTGAGATTATTGGTGGAGATCCATACATACTGCAGGGGATGTTTATGTCTCCAAACCTCAGACAAGCTTATCACTATGTCAACCGATTTTATTGGATCTAGTTATTAACTATTTAATATAATTTAAAAACTTGCAGTACCGTAACTAGGGCGGTGCGACCGGTGACCCCGCAACGGGCGCATCATGGTAGGGGCGCCGGGCCGGGCTGGGCCGGGCCCACAAAATTCGACATTTAACGACCTAATGCAAGTACCGAACATGGAAATTAACCTACAATGTCCAGCCAAGAATATTAACAAAGAAAGACTTTTTAGTAATTAAAAATAATAAATATTGTTTTAGTGGCATACCAGGTAAAAGATATCAATTGAAAAATGCACTCCAGCCCGGACTCCAACCCGGCACTCCTACTGTAGGCACTTACATGATATGCCACTAAAATATCCTTTATTATTTATAATTACTGGTACTAAAAAAAATCTTTCTTTATCATTTATTAATGTCTTGTAATACGGCTGTGTTGAGTAATTGTAGAAATGAGAATAACGGCCAAAAAATATTTACCACACTTCTTTCAAATAACTCAGCTTTCCTTTAATGTTTTGAACTCCTTCAAGGCTAAAAAATACTTGTGTATTAAATATAAAAGATTCAAATAAAATAATTGTTAAAATACACTTACTATTAGACTGAAGTATTAATTTCAAGGTTTATAAAATGCAAAATACAAATGTACCTATTTTATTATTATTTGAATTTTTTACATTGAATACATATTTTTCAGCCCCGAAGAAGTTCAAAACATTGAACGAAAGCTTGATTATTTGAAAGAAGTATATTAAATATTTTTTTGGCTGCAAACCCGTTATTTTTAATTCTAAAATTTATCATTTATATGTTGCATAGTCCAATAAAGATGTGCTCTGATGATTTTTTCAGGGTTGCTTTGGGACTGCCTCCTGAGTGTTCCACCCAAAGTGGTGGTTTCCTAAACAATATGGATGGTTTCCTAAACATTTTTTATAGCAAAATGACACTAATAAAAGTTGTAGGAAATCAAAGTATGAACAACTTTTTTCATAATTTTTTTTTTGTTTCTCTAATACATAACGAGTTACAGCGCATTACTGCAGGGGTGGTTTTGTAAACATTTTTTTACAAAAAAATGACCTTAATGAAAGTTTTAAATGATGATATTCTGCTAAACTTTTTCTTCTAAACTTTTTTTGTGTATCCGATACTTATAATGATTTACAAATAATTATATTGTATAATAAATTTTTGTCATATAATGCCCTGTAAATCAGACAAAAAATGGGAAAACGTTTTCCACAAGTCCATCCTATAAAACTTTCATTAAGGTCATTTTTTTTGTAAAAAAAATGTTTACAAGACCACCCCTGCAGCGTGCCGAATTTTTGTCAAATCAGTAATGAGCTGTAACTCGTTACGTATTAGAGATAATAGAAAGTATTATGAGGCAAAGTTGTTCATATTTTGATCCCCTACAATGTTTATTAGGGTCATTTTGCTCTAAAAAAGATTAGAAAACCACCCTATAGCACAATTCGTACCAGATCGTGTCTGATCTTTTCGTTGGGCACTCAGGGGGCAGTCCCCAAGCAACCCTGAAAAAAAATCATCCTGTTTGGATTTTTTTTGCAAAACTGACGTCTTTATTGGACTACGCGCAGTTTTGTTTTAAAGAGGGACACTTCAACAGGTGATAGAAACCCAAAAAATAACCGCAAGTTTATTTCAAATGTATAATATATTTGCAAATTCTTATCATATACAAAATGTTATAAGATTTCTGAAAATAGGGGGGGGGGCGCATTTATCAGATTTGGCACCGGGCGCAATCTAGGCAAGTTACGGCTCTGAAAACTTGTTATAAAACTTATGGCTTAGACCCAGCTCACTATTATGCATTTCCAGGTATACATGGTGTTTGTATACCCAGGTTTATTGATCAGGACTTTGACATTTTGTAGAAAAAGTCATTTTAAGGTGAGTTTCTCTTATAGTACATTTTAGTTCATTTTAGTGAAATAAATCACAAAAATCAAGTTTACGGCCAAACGGTGCGACAGATACGAAAAATGTCAAGAAGACACTTTTTCTTCAGAATAGAATGCTCTATCCAAAAATGGTATTTGTATGATTTTATTCAGGGCTGTACTCCTTTTTTTTTAATCGAATTGGTAGTACCGATTACCCATATCTTTGCCACTGGTTCATTTAAAAACTTCATATTATTCAGTCTTATGGCCCTCGATCCATGTATCTTGTGTGCCAAATTTGGTAATATCTTGCACAGTTCGGAAGTAAATAAATAAAAACTTTGATTTTTAGGAAATTTTAACGCCCTGTATCTCAGAAACGAAGAACTTCAGGACCTATGTTTATGAGAGAAACCCACCTTAAAATTACTTTTTCTACAAAATGTCAAAGTCCTGATCAATAAACCTGGGACACCCTGTATAAAATATAAATTATAAACTTTTCGAGATATTAATATTTTAACATTTTTCTAAAAAACGTATAAGAGGGGGTATAAGTCAATGTTGTAATATCTATTCTGTAAGAAATAATAAATACAAGTTTCAAAATATATTTTATACCTAGACGTTAATAATTTGTTTGCCTGGTCAATGAGTGAATGTTTACGTTATGGTGGATTCGAGGTGGGTCGATACGAATATTGATGTTGCAACTATTCCCGATAACTCTTATGCAGGCTATATTTTAGAAGTTGATTTGTTTTAACCAATGACGTCAAAACCTATAGACGTGGTTCCCCATTGTTAAAATGCCCTTTATTTTGACTCCAAGATTAAATATATCCATACTACTCTAAAACATGCTACAAACAAAGACAGAAAGTCAACCATCAACCAACTATACACCCGGTGATTCCCGGTTATAGTTCCTCCAGAATCACACTTAGATATCGCATGTTTTTTCTTGTTTGGGGGCGCCGGAAGCATCGGAACCTCACCTGAAGACTCGGGGGGGTGGTCTAACGACGCCAGCCTCCGAGCCCAGAGTCGAAATAAGTTCGCTACGGCTCGACAAAAAGGGGCAATTTCTGACAATCTCGCGACATTTTCGGAATAATTTAATGGAGCGCTTAGATTGTGATTAGTTCTGGGCGTCAAGCGTTTATCAAAACAAACCTGTCTATAGGTTTTGACGTCATTGGTTTTAACCTATCCACAATATCTGCACGACACCCACAAGTATTTACCCTTTTGTGCTGAAGATATTATGTTGCTGTTAATATAAAAGAAATCATTTAAAAGCTTTTAAGAGTGCAATGAAGAAGGCGGATGAGCTTTTATTGCCGTCGCCATTGAGTAAAGTTATTCCTTTAAATAAAAATTTAAAATTTAAGGAACAAATTTGTTTTTTAATAAAATAAAAATTTCATTATTCACTATTGAAATGGGGTTTTACAATGTATGTGTCTTGTAAAATTATACGATATAACACGTTAACAGTACAGGGAGGGTACAGGGTGTCCAGATTTGGTTGTAAATGCGGGGTATCTCGGTTATTTTTAGAGCCTAATATAGATAATAATGTTATGTATCTTTGTAAAGCTTACGACAATCTGAATATAACTAGTAGAAAATATACAGGGTGTTCTATTTAAAAAAACCTATGTTTGGTCCATATATTGACCACTATCAATTTTAGTAAACAACTGAATACGGCACTGAATTCTACGTGAAAATGTCTATAAGATACAGTTTTTGCCATTTCAATATCATTAACCGTTCTCAAGATATGAAGTATACCCCAAAAGCGCAAATTTTCAATTTCGCCCTGTATCTTAAAAACGAAGGTGGCTATAAAAAATCTGTTAACGGTATCTTTCGTTTCACAAAAAAGTAGCAACAGTTCGTGAAAACTGCAACTCCCTATCTCTAAAAATAACCGAGATACCCCTTATTTACAACCAAATCTGGACACCCTGTACACTAAATGAAAATATCACAGTTTTTGATGTTAACAATGAACGCAAAAACACATATTTGTGATACAAATCTCCAAAAAGCAGCGCAATATTAAAGGAAGAACATATCAGAAACCTGATTTTTCGGGCAAAATCTCTGGAATTCCAAAAAAACGCACATTGTATTTATATCCCCTTTGTTGCACACCTAAACAGAAAAGAAAAGGCGGCACTTTCGTTAAGTAACAAGTCAAATTATCGCAATTCTATCCCTCGCAGTACTGACAGATCGGAGACCCGATTTCTTAGCACAAATTCACCGAATTTCTGAAGAACCACAGGTTGTTCCTATTCCTCTTTATTCCACACCCCCTGCACAAAAAAAATACCACATTTTTGCAATAAAACTAGGAAAATTTGCCGATTTTTACAATAGAAACCCCATTACAATAGAAACCCTTGTAAACAAAGGCAACTTGCGGTTTGTTTGCCCCTCAGCAGAATGTCGTCTGTCAAGTGACATAACATTTAAACGGTCCATCGCATCTGTTCAGGTCCGTGCTGCTCTCCAGCGACGAGGAATACAAAACCGCCTCCGAGGGCGGCCGGAGGGGCTCGGAAGATTGGAGCGAGCTGCCCCCGTCGCCGCCGTTGACCCGGCTGTCTCTGAGAGTCAAGGACAGAGCTAGGCTGCGGCCCAGGCTTCCTAGATGCCAATCGAGGCAGTCCACCTTGGACAGCACCTCCACGGACGAGATCGATTCGGCGCGGGAGCCCGACCACATGGACACGGACAAAAACGAGGTCGTCAACGATCTCCAGGCGAAGTTGGCCAAGTCCGTCGAGGAGGTGCGCGTGTTGGAAGAAGAGATTGCGAGGTGAGTTGCGGGTGTCAACCATAGAGATCATATACAGGGTGACCGTATTTCGAGTCTATGCACATGGGGATCTTGGTTATCTTAAGAGATACGAGGTCGGTTAAATTGGGGCAAAGTTGCGGAATTTGATGCCGAGTAACATGGTAAAAAGAAATTTTGGCTGGCTTTTTTCGTTTTGAAAATAATGCGAAAAAACTGAAAATTGTCGTTTTCGTTTTATATTTTTAAATGAAAACGAATGGCGCTGGACATTTCTAAGTTAAACATTATTAAGGCACTTTTTTTACAAGGAATCTAAATATTACCTCGCATTTTTTTTCTCGCCTTCCTGGACAAAGATATGACGATCAACTTTTATTTTTCTTATGGGCGCCATATTGGATTTTTGCATTTTTGAAAAGAGGTTTTTTTCTGGTTAAAATGATATGTCACACATTATGCTTTACTTTTTTTTTCTTGCCGTAATATCAAATTAATCGTTTTTACATAGAGTACCTTGGAAACGTATAAGCCCCATAATGTTTGACTTTTTGCATAGAGTGCCTTGGAAACATAAGCCCCATAATGTTTGACATTTCTGTATAGAATGCCTTGGAAACATAAGCCCTATATAACTTAGATAAGTTCAGCGCCATTCGTTTTCGCTTAAAAAAATAAAAATGAAAACGACAATTTTCAGTTTTTTTGCATTATTTTCAAAACGAAAAAAGCCAGCCAAAATTTCTTTTTACCATGTTACTCGGCATCAAATTCCGCAACTTTGCCCCAATTTAACTGACCTCGTATCTCTTAAGATAACCAAGATCCCCATCCATAGACTCAAAATACGGTCACCCTGTAATAGGTAGCGTGCTGAACAAGTCCCTTTTTATGGCAAATTGTGGATTTGCGCATGGGCCTATGGAACATGCGCATTAGACCTTCAGACCGCGCAATTCAAAACAGTGGTTATTTTTCTGAATTACTATCTCCCTACAAACTTGTATATTGATAATAAATTAAGCTCAGCTCAACGTGGACTGGTCAAGACTTCGATAACTACAACTAGGTTCGTTTATACTTGTAAAACTAGTTTCGTCCAAACTACTATTTAGAATTTGTTTCACTGATGCTATAACTTGACTTGTTTTCATCTACCTTTATGACCTTAACACTAAAACAAATAAACTACTAATAGTTTCTTACAACCACAATCATGTTAATATACTTAAATGATGGTTTAGGTGGTTTTAATAGAAGAGTTGATACCACATTTTCAGTTAGCTGCGTTTTGACTTGTTTCGTTTTTAAAAACTCTGATGTAAAATGAGCAGAACCTATTCGAGATGATCACTTAATTAAATAATACACTCAAACAACTAAAAAGCGAAGAAACTGTTATTAATTAGCTGAAAATCGAAAAAATTATGCCACAAAGCGTCTATGATGCAAACAAAGGTAGGTTATACCGTTGACTGCATTGAATTGACAAGTAGATGGAAGGAGTGTAGAGAGAGAAACTGGCAGCCAAACTTGAGTAAGTGAAATAGTAAATAAATCAGCTGATTCCGGCAAAAACCACATAACACAAAAGAGGTGTTTGTCCTAACTTTCTATTTTTGTGTCCTGTGCTTCAAACGAGTTCCGTTGTCAAACGTCATTTTCCTTCTGTCCCAAGTCCCAATACGAGTAATTATTGTATTATTTATATTTGATTTGAGTTCGTGTCGTGGTGGCAGTTTCGTATAAAACGGCGTTGAGTTTTCTTAGTTGGTGTTTGGTTTAATATTATTTTTAGATCGGAGAGAAAATTTAATTTAGCTATGTGGCTATATTCTCTCTGTTGTAAATGACAAAAAAGAGGGTCAACTCCTGTGTTGTATTTGGATGTACCAAAGTCTTAAAAATCTTTGCTAATAACTTTGCAGTTTTCCGAGAGATAAGGTGATATTAGAGACAAGTGGATTGCAGCAATAAAAAGGAAAAATTTTATACTGTCTACAAGTATTTAGGTACTTGCATTTGTAGTCAACAATTTATTGAGAGCAATTTCATAGAGAATTTTGGGCAGCGCAGACATAAAAAGTATGTAATTACTACAGTTTTTTATTTTCTAAGTCATGATAGAAGCTCTATCAAGGGAAAAACTGGCAAAATATTGTGCTAATGAACCTAGATCTTCGTAGTCAAAGATGGAATTAATCTTGAGGTTCTGGTCCCTTTAATAAGATAATTATTTGTAATTATTTTTGTTAGATGCCTCAACATTAAAAATTATATAAAAATATGTAAAAGCTACCTGTCTTACATGCTTTTCCTATTAAATTGAAATTTAAAATTATTAAATCAGTTAAGATAAATAATTAAAGTTGAAAATGTATACCTTATCCTAGATATTTTGTCGCCTTTATTTTAAAATAAACTTTTATTTTGGAATTTGTATTTTATTTGTCTCAATTTACTTCCAGGTACATAAAATTGTCATGTAGGTAATGTTTTTTAATCAATTCCCTACTTTTTTCTGTGCAATATTTACATAATTGTGGTTACATAGACAAATTCTCATTCCTACAAACAAGCCCATTAAATTCCCCATTAATATGCAACATCCCTATATACCTCCTTTGCCTGAATCAGCTGACACGTTCATTAGGCGTCCTTGTCTTACTCATTGCCATTTGAAACCTATCTCTCTCTAGAGTTGGCTGCCCCAAACAACAATGAAAGTGGTACCTGCACAACTTCCATTGTACTTATCAATTCGATGGTTGACTGAAATATTTCAGTTAACGGTTATACTTAGTTTGTCGCTGTCAAATGGCTGTCAAAGAGTGTCAAGTTTCACAAAACACTACCTCAAATTGCAAATGCGCATGTCCACTGGGCCTATTTATTATTATTTTTTACTATTTTATGATTTTAAATTCGTCAAAGATTTTCCGCGCATCCTATGTATAAAAAACATCGTCCAGAACTCTACCTATCTACAGTGTGGTCATTTAAGTGTGCAACATATAGGATTTTTTTTTATTAATTGCACAACGAAAATACAAATATTCCCGAAAGTTGGTGCATGTTCGATAATCATATTAGGCGTACTTAGAATGGTTGCAAGTCAAACAGCATAAAGGGTAAATAAAAAAATATAAAAATTGTACAAGAGTAAAGTACCCTTATTTCAGAAAATTCAGCAAAAGGTTATTAAGAAAAGTTGTTTAGAATTAAAAGTTATGCCTAAATACCAAAACATGGTCTCCTAAGAAAAAGAGATATATTTTTTGAAAAACATTAATAATTTCCTAAAAAAATTGTTTTAATATTCACCCTAAACAGTTTCATAAATCAATCAAAATTATATCAATTCCACATAACTTTGTTCAAATTCAAGCATATTTGTAAAATTAACTTAGATTTTTATTTTTTTAGGGAATCACAAACTTCATGTTTGTTGCAACGATATTAAACAAAACTTTAAAATGTCGCAATTCGTTCGAACAAGGTAAAACATTAGTAATGATAATGTGTATATTAAAAAACTATCATTTAAGGTGCAAAATTTTTATTTTAAATGTTTATTAAGAAACTGTGGAAAATAATTGATGAAAAATGTTTTGGTATTTAGGTATAGCTTTTAATTCTAAACAACTTTTCTTAATAACCTTTTGCTGAATTTTTTGAAATGAGGGTACTTTACTCTTGTGCAATTTTTATATTTTTTGACCTACCCTGTATGCTGTTTAACTTGCAACCATTCTAAGTGCACCTAATATGATTATTGAACATGCATCGACTTTCGGCAATGTCTGTATTTTGGTTGTGCACCTGTATATGATCTCTATGGTGTCAACAGAAATGAGTAATTTTTTCTTACATTTCGATTATTGGGTTTGTTAGATAATTAATACTTTTAAAAATAAATATCATTGTGAGGAAACAATGTTACGAGAAATATACGATTTTGAGACAAACCGCTTTGAATATTTGGTTCTTAATCATTCATTTTTTCTAGATTGAAGAAACTTCAATCTGACGCAGCGAATCGAGAGAAGAAGGCGAGGGAAATGCTGTCAAACCTTGAAGAAAACGAAAAAGAACTGAACCAAAGAAACTCAGAGATCGAAGTGAAATTCCTTAAAGAACAGAAAACTCTGCAAAAACGAGTGGCGGAGGCAGAACAAGCATCACGAACATTCGAAGAAAGATGTGATATTTTACGAAGAGAGCTCCAAACAAAACAACTGATGATATCGAACCTACAAGACGAATTATCGAGTTCTAATGATCGATTAGTGCAAACGATACAAGAGAACGACAAGTTATTTAAGAAGGTGCAAGAACTCGAAGGAAAATTTTGCTTCAAAAACATGAGGCACATAGAATCGTTAACGGATTTAACCAACATAGATTTAGATATAGATATCGACGAGTTAGGTACAAATGAGCTAAAAGAATATTGCCTAGACTTAAAATGCAGGTTTGAGAAAGCCATACTGGAAATACGAGCACTGAAAAGGGCACTACGCGAAGCTGAGGAAAATTGTGACAAATTCGAAATTGCAAACCACAGCTTTAAGGACAGCATGGAAATTTTAAAGCAAGAACACGCCACCGAAGTTAACCTGTTAGTCACAAGACTTGATCATCTAACCTCAAAGCTGGTTTCAGCTGAAAAGCAGCTTAGGAGCAAACTGAAAACCGAAGCTAGAGATAGGCGAAGGTCGTTGTCTTTGAAAGGGCGTGAAAGCTTTTCAATAAACAAAGAAGTAGAGGATAAAGTTACAGAATTAGAAGCTAAGATATTAGCACTGGAAAAAGGTAAAGTTAAACGAAGATATAAAAGAGATAAAAGCAGCGAACGGGCCTCACCTATAGATGATAAAGCATTAAGGCGTCTTCGCAGGAAAAGTTTAGATAGCGCCACCTCATCAGAACCTATGAAACTATTGATACGACTGAGTTCTTTAGAATCAAAAGTAACAAATGCAAATGAATCAAACGAATCTTTAAATCTTGTAGGAGGTAGTATAACGGATTTGTCTAAAATTACAGAAGGCACTCCAGAAGGAACAAATTTAGAAAATTTGATATTAACTGCAAGAATGAAAGTGAACGAATGCTTACAAAATGTGTACTCATTAAAGAGTAATCGCAGGAGAACATCGTCTCCCAGCATAGATCGGCTAAACTCACTCGAAAATACCTTGAACGAATTAAACGATATTTTAAACAGTAGCAAAGAGAACAACGTTAGCAATGCCGAGATTGCTGTTATAAATGCTTCTGCAGACGGTGTTGTGAAACAATTACAAACGTTACTTTTAGAAAAATTATCTAGTTTAGCCGAGAAGAAAAGACTGCTCCACGAAAACAAACAGTTGGACGCCGCGGCCAGGTTGCAAATTTTAGCCGAAAAAGTCGCGTACGAAAACATTTTAGTCAGTAGAATACAGGAAGCTTTAATCGGTTCGCCATCGGCGAGCGAAGCCATCTGTCAAAGATTAGTTAATAAAGAATGCAAGGAGACGGCACACCTGATAATATCGCTACAAAATAAGTTGAACGGCACAAGCCCAAAGCAACCTGTTACCTGTAAGACCGGAGCCGAACATCTGTCGAAGATTCTATCGAAGTGCCTTATATCCGCGTCGCAAGGATTTAAATCGTTTAAAAATTTCGTTATGACGAAAAGTCCACCCGTTACCCTTCTGTATAACGAAAAAAAGAAATTGGACGTTCTTTTGGAAAGTTACAAAGCAACAAAGTTACCACAGCTAGCGGAAGCACTTGCAACCGAAGCTATCAACCTGGCGTCAGATAGAACATGCCGGATACGATCTTTAAACGAAGATACCATAAACGAATTCAACAGAATGACCAGGGAAGTCGTAAACGCGGAACTTATAAAGTCCGAAATAAACCACGTCTTCCTGCGGGCGGCACAAGTTTACCAGACAAATATCGATGCCGATCAAACGTTTTTCTTTAGTTTCTTCGCGTCGGAAAGGGCGGCTTTAGAGCTGTGGTCCGATTCGGTGGGCGACTGTTTATACGAAGAAGTGAATAAGGCCGTCCTCGAACTGTCCGAACTGTACCAAACCTGCATAAATAAGCTGCAGAGGCAGAATTGGAGGAGACGAGTCGAACTCGAACGAACGGTCCGTTCGCCATCGAACTTGCTACACGATTTCGCCGACGTAATAGCGCACAAAGCGTTGATCGACGCTAGGATCAACGTTCTTAGCGGCAAATATGATTTGTTCGAAAACGACACCGACGAAAACCTGAACGACTGGTTGGAAAACGAGAGGTACTGGGCGTGCCTCGAAAACCAATCGTCCATACAGATAGACCAGAGCGCGGAGGCCGAATTCGAGTGTATGCTGGACAGGCGGAGCAGGGAGTGCTTCGCGATGTTGGGCCAGCCGGAGCTGGACGAAGTTCTGGGGTACCTGAACGAGGTCGAGTCCAAGGTGGGCGAGTTGCGGCAGATCGCGAGAGTACCAGTTTGCGTCGACGACGTGATCGTTATGAGTTGGAGGGACGTGTGTCGGAAGTGCGTGAGGTTGCGGGACAGCCTGGAGCAAGTGAGGAGGACTATGAGCAGTTCGAATTCGTTTAAAAGGTGAGTTGACACAATGTGATGGGTAGAGTAACCCAAATGTGCAAGTCGAAACCCTAAGAATATGCGCATAAATATGCAAATAATTTAGTCAAAATATGCAGGAAAATGTTGAAAAGAG
Source organism: Pseudeuparius sepicola (assembly GCA_963920635.1). Classification (NCBI taxonomy): domain Eukaryota; kingdom Metazoa; phylum Arthropoda; class Insecta; order Coleoptera; family Anthribidae; genus Pseudeuparius; species Pseudeuparius sepicola. The sequence goes on from OY987299.1 coordinate 13,763,034, forward strand.
GCAAATTAAGAAATACTTTAAAAATATAAATTATCTCCGTTATTTGTATAGATAGAAAAAAACAAGGTAGGTGTTCACGAGTTAATTTTTTGAGATATTTACGATGCTCAAAACAGATCTCTGATATCTCCAATACTTTAGGAGATACAGGGCGTTTTTGAAATTTTTGCTATTTTTTACAATTATCATAGCTCATTTGTTTTTAAACCTATATATTTCGTTGAAAACGCTTTATATGCACTTTTTACGTAGAATCCATTGGAGTAAACAGTTTTTCTAAAAAATAGTTATTTTACCTACCAAGGCACTGAAGTTCAACTTAATAATTCAACTTCAGTGCCTTGGTACATAAATAACTATTTTATAGAAAAACTGTTTACTCCAATGGATTCTACGTAAAAAAGTGCGTATAAAGCGTTTTCAACGAAATATATAGGTTTAAAAACAAATGAGCTATGATAATTGCAAAAATTTCAAAAACGCCCTGTATCTCCTAAAGTATTGGAGATATCAGAGATCTGTTTAGAGCATCGTAAATATCTCAAAAAATTAACTGATGAACACCTAACTTGTTTTTTCTATCTATACAAATAACGGAGATACCCCGTAAAACCATCGAAAATGACTCAGTCTGTACATACAAATTTTATTATATATTTTATTTTAAATTTTCTAAATACTAAATCTAAATATGCATTTATTATAAATTATAAAAATCAGGTTGAGGTTGAAATTTAGTTGTAAAAACAATAAACCACTAAATGTTGCTCAAAATTCTCAATTAAAAAATTTTGTCTTCTATCAGAATATAAAAAATTATAAATGGAGAAACTCCTTTCCACATCAACCGATGTAAGAGGTGCGCTTTTAAAATTGCTCACTATCACAGGATCGAAATCGATGGATTCGGTAAAATCTCCCATTAAAATATTTCCTACTTGGCTAAGAAACTGAAACCCACTATTTATTTCCATCACATTTCTAAATTTTTTAGACATTTTGTCTCCAATTTCACCTGTGACATTTTGAAAAGCAACCTCAGATTGTTTTACCAGTTTCACACTTCGGGTTAATGGCAAATTAGATTCCTCCATTTGTGTTATTGTTTTAGAAAGAAAGCTATAATTTGCTTTTAGAAAGGAAAGTTGTTTCTTTATTTCCTTGTTTTCGAATAGTTGTTTAACATCTGTAAGGGACTGGGAAGATTCGTTCGAAAATTCTGAAATTAGATCTTTCAGTTGGCAAAAATTCTCGCAATAAAAAAATGCAGCTTCCAACCAAGTGCCCCATCTTGTGATAACAGGTTGAGGTGGAAGAGGAGTGTTTGGTAGTTTTTCTTTGTAGAACTGCGCTTTAAGGAAGACTTTTTTCATGTTGGAAATTAAACTAAGTATTTACAAGTGGAAAATGTTTCCTAATTTCCTCAGCAACCCTATTTAGAGCATGAGCAAGGCGTGTTACATGTATCAACTTCGGATAAAAGATTTTCATTTTGCCCGGCTCTTACCATGTACGGTGCTGCATCTGACAAAACGAGCAAAAAATTATCGGTAGGAACAGGTGTAGGAAGAAAAAATGTTGATAATTCCTTTTGAACAAATCTGGTCACTGTCAATGCATTCGTTTTTTCTAATTCTTTAGAAGCAAGGAGGTAACATTTTGGTAAAATCTCACCGCTAAGAACTCCAATCAATAAATGACCAATATGACGTCCTCTTGAATCGGTGGTTTCATCAATACATATGTAAAAATATCTGTTTTGAATTTTTGTTATAATTTCCTCGATTACCTCCGAATATAAGGAACTCACATTGTTTCTTCGTAGTGTTGTTTCACTTGGGACATTAAATTTGCAATACTTTTGGAGAAAAGAAGTGAAGTTTTGATTACGTAGCATTGATAACGGAATATTTGACGCCATCATTGCACGACATAGGTCTCGGTTAAAGATGTCTTTTCATTTGGCTCCTTATTGTTGGACATTGGTTGGAAACATTGCGTTAATGTCGGTTGTGGCACATCTCCAGATTTCATCTTACTCAATTTGGCAATATGAGATATGAGTAGAAGTTTTCACATGTTGGTCTACTTGGAATTTTTTATCGCATGGAATCTGCAATGAAAGAATGAATGAATGAATGAAATGAAAGAAACGTATCAGTAGATACGTGGGTAGGAAATGTTAAACGAAAGTGTCGTGATTCCTGAGTGTCCCAATGGTGCGAAATCGGTTGATATATGTTATTTTTCTAGATAAAAAAATATAGATAGACAAACGAATAAAAAATATATAGGGTTCCATAATATAGGTATCCCAATTTAATTTTCGAACGATTTTGCACCATTGGTACACCCTGTATATTGAATATTCAAAAACTATACTTACAATTTTAACGCACGCAGAACAGTAGACTTTTCCCATATCTATTCTTAGTTCTTTGTATGGCTTAATCCACACTGACGCACTATTGACTTTGGGCATTTTACTTAGTAAAATACAACAACTCCCAACACAAAACAAACACAAATCGAGGCCGACGTGATCACTTCAAAAGCAGAATCAGAAATAAAATGCAGAAATGGATTATCCTTCGTATATAAATATATACCTATCTGTAATTTATTCTGTCCTTTTCAATAATTGTACTTTATTAAATAGGTATAAATAAGTACCTACTTTATTCCTTTTTAGATCACCAGAATTAATGCCCATAAAATTATAATTTACATATATTACTTTGGGAAAACCAGGTATACCTACCTAGAAACCGACCCCTGTTCCCAAAAATGAAGGAAACCCCTGCCAAAGATTTAAATTATCCTAAATTCTTTCAATTGAAGATCCTGGCTTAAAAAGGCTATAAGCCACATTTGGCATATTTTGAGAAAATAAGGTTTAAACATATATTTAAATATGTCAAATCCAATTTAAAAAATAATTTATTTTTAAAGTTCTAGGAACACAGGAATTAGCACCTATTGCGCTTTATGTAAAGTCCAGTAGTAAAAGAATGCACTATATTCGTGTTAAAGGGGTTTATTTTAAAAAATTGTGGCTTGCATCCTTATTACACCAAAATAAACCTCCTTTTATTTGGGTAACTTGAGCCAAGATTTCGACGTATTTGGTATCTTTTCAGGTTTTGTTTCTAGGTAAATAATCATAAAATTTGAAGTTTAGGAGTAAGATTCAAACAAGTCAAAATTAAATAAGAAAAATAATTTCGGTAAAAGGCTATATGCCGCAGAAATTTAGGAGTAAGCCTCAAACAAGTCAAAATTAAATAAGAAATAATTTCGGTAAAAGGGTATATGCCACAGTAGGATAAACTCCTGCCTGTTGTGCATCAGGATAACGAAGAACTGTCACTACTGTCACTTGCAAAATAGTCCCTGTCCTTTATACTATCATCCGAATCCCACAGATTCTCATTATCATCCTCCAAGCCACTAGAAAAATAATAATTTTCGTGAGACGGTCTAGCATGTTGAGCATCCATATCGGTGGCTTATAGCTTTATTCTGAAATTTTTGCCGGTAAAATAGTAATATGAATAAGGTCATTTTGATATGATGGCGCCATCTGTTAACTAATAGTTGAAAAATTAATTGTGTGGCTTCTACCCTTATAAATATTAAGTTAAATCAGAAATCTCAATATTAGTGTACTTGTGGCTTACACCCTTTTTAAGCCAGGGGCTTCAATTATGCACAATATGCCATATTTTAAGGACATATGCAAAAATTTAAAAAAATGCATATAATATATGCAACATATGCGTGTTGCACATTTGGGTTACCCTAGTGATGGGTGACCTTCTCACCTCAATCCCTTTCTAGGCACGAAAACGCGGACGACCAACGGCCCGTCTACCTGGGCACCGAGTACCTGACCCAAGTGGAGAACCTGCGGGCGGCGTACCGCTGCGCGCTGGCATCCTGCAAGGAGCGCCACCGAGAGACCGACGTCGAGCAGCTCCGGCAGCTGTGCGAGCGGGTGCTGGGCTCCATGGAGCAGTGGCACAGGCGCACGATACAGGATCTGCGGGAGGCGCACGCCCGGGAGGTGGAGGCGCTGAAGCACGAGAAGGAGCAGGCACTGGCGGAAGAGACGCAGGCCACGCTGGCCGCATTGGATGCCATGAGGAAGGCGCACGTCGCCGAGGTGCAACGAGAGGTAAGAAAACGAACGCGGTCGCTTTCGTGACCGTTACTCATTGCTGTGTTATTGTGCGTGGCGCTAGGTGGCGAAATTCAAGCAGGAGTTCGCCAGGCAGCAGAGGGACGAGGTGCTGGACCTATCGGAGAGATTATCTGTGAAATCGTTGGAGGCGGCGGCCCTGGAAGACCAACTGGGCAGCGCGACCAGGCAGTTGGCGCACGCGCAACAGCAAATTTTGCGACTCGAAAGGAACCCCCGGCTCTCGGCGATGCAGGTGAGTGTATGTTTTTTTTTCTGTTGAAAACTAGTAATGAATATCAAACATCTGTTCTGTTATGTATTTGTTTGCAATGTTCTCCATAAAATATACAATGACAACAGGAATTCATAAACACGCTGAAACCACCTCCGTACATTTGACCTACTTTTCTTCTCTTTTGGCTTATTTTCATAAATTGACATGAAAACTGTTCTGATATGTAATTCTTTGTAATCCCAGTACATTTGACCTACTTTTGTCTGTTTTGACTATACAGTATAACATATATAATTCAGATACTCATTAATCCAGACACTCCAGTAATCTGGATCCTTCTTTTTGTCTGGTTGGTGATACTATGCTAGAGATACTAAAAACTGCATTAAAAACTAGTTATAATAATTATTAAAATTCTGTTCTGTGTATTTATTTGTAATTTTCTCCATAAAATATTCAATTTCAACAGGAATTCATGAACAGACTAAAGCCACCTCAGTACATTTGACCTACTTTTGTCTGTTTTGACTATACAGTAATCCAGTAATCTCAATCCTTCTGTTTGTCTGTTTGGAGATACTATGCTGAAGATACTGAAAATTGTTTTGAAAACTAGTAATAATATTTATTATTAAAATTCTCTTCTGATGTGCATTTCTTTTCTACTTTTTTTTGCTTTGTTCCTAAATTGGCTGGAAGTACTGAAAATAAATATGGTAGGTATGTAGTGTGACATCTATCTTTGTTTTTAGAGTAGTATGGATATAATTAAACTTTGAGGCAAAACAAAGAGCATTTTATGAATAGATCGTCTATGTGACATACACTCGTTCTTCAGCAATTTTTGTTTCTAGGACATCTAGCACATAAATTGATATATTTTTATTTTTTTACTAATAAATCACTGATGATGCTTTCTGTTTTCTAAATTTACTTTTTTTTTGTTTTCAGAACTGATGGGAGTGTCTGGATGCAAGCGAAAAAACTTACTAGTCTTAACAAGCCTCATAGGTGTATACCAGTTATAATTTTTAATTAGTTTACAGTACAATAATAATTATTATCTCACCGTTGTGTACAGAATGTTGCACTGCTGTTTTATTTTCAATTGTTCTTAATCATTTTTTGTTTTCAATTTATGAAGTGTTTGTTCTTATTTATTTTTACCTCATCTCTTTGTATCCACACGAAAGGTGTACAAATAATCTATTTAGTAATATTTTTTGTAACAGTTTATTGTTTATGTGTTGGGTTTATATGGAATGTTTATATAAATGAAATATATACATATGAGTTGAATTTTGTTACCTTGTTTTATTATTTACCTGAATATAACTTGTGTAGGTAAATGAAACTGTTTTTTTTTGTTAAAACATCTATTTCAAAATAACAAAAGTATATAAAGCTTCCAATAAAGATCACAGGTAACATAAAATAAAAATAATACTAGTACAAATATAAGCTACCTAATAAAAATGGAAATTCATAATACATTATGTTTAAAACTTTTACTAAACACCTCTTTGGATTAATTCTTTACAAGCGGCCAGAGTTACGTTTTATTAAGATCAGTTCCATATTTCTACCTAAATGCCCGAACGCAGACATGTTGGAATTTGCCCTGGGAAATAATTTTTAAATTAATTTTAAAAACTACACTCACCGGCACGAAAAACGGAGCACTTACAATTTTTATTTAAAAAATGTGAAATTTTAATACTTTGCGATGGTTTATTACTATAATAAGTTAAACGCAAACAACATGTTTTAAGTAATTTCTAATAACAATTGGGCGCTTTTTTTTTAAATAAAAACTTTTGTTACAATTTAAAAAATTAGAACGATAAACCCACATTGGTGTTGTGGCAAAATGTCCTTAAATGAATCAAAACTTAAACGATTTTTGAGCAAAAACTAATGAGGAGCATTTTTAATAACGGGTATTACCCCCGCGAGCTCGAATGATTGCATGCATTCTCCGTGGCATGCCTAAAATCAAATGGCGAATGTCCTCTTGAGGAATAAGGTCCCATTCCTCTAAAAGAGCTTGTTTCAACTGATTTATGGTTAAAGGAGCAGGAACACGACTTCGCATTCTTCGCCCAAGCATGTCCCAAACATGTTCAATCGGGTTCGCATCTGGACTTAACGCTGGCCACTCCAAAACAGGAATGTTTACATCATTTAAATACTGTTGAGTGATTCTTGCGGTATGAGGTCTGGCATTATCATGCATCAGAAGAAAGTTATTTCCAATAAAATCAACATACGGGACAACAAAATCTTGGAGAATTTCATCAATGTACCTGGCAGCAGTTAAGGAGCCTCTTGGAACGATGTACAACTCAGTGTGTGCCTCCAGAGAAATTCCAGCCGACACCATTACTGAACCTCCTTGGTATCCTACTCTAGGACTGAAGGTACATTCTGCAAAACGCTCTTGTGGTCTTCGTCATACTCTCTCGCGACCATCTGGAGATCACAGGCTAAACCTGGACTCATCAGTAAATAAAATTCGCCCCCAATCATTTTCACCCCAGTGCTCATGATTTCTGGCAAACCGAAGTCGCGCAACACGATGACGCCTAAGAAGCTCTGGACCTGTTGCAGGTCTACGACTGGTAAGATTGGCTTCTCCAAGTCTTCGTCTAACTGTACGTTCGCTTACATTGGTATTCCGAACATGATGAAGTCTATTTCTGATTTCTACAGCTGTATCACGACGATCTCGTAGACTTTGCAAGAGGATGAAGCGATCATCATGAGCGTTAGTTTTTCGTTGGGGACCAGTTCCAGGTCGTCTGGTGTAAGCTCTAGTTTCCAAAAAACGTGTATAAATACGGTGCACAGTGCTATTGGATACGGCATATTGTTGGGCAACATATCGCTCAGTTCTTCCGTCTTGAAGCAACGCAACAATAGCAGCCGCTGTTTCAGGATTAACAGCCATATTTTTACCTTAAATAAACGCAGTACAGCTTTGAACTGTTTCACTTCTTTAAACTCAGACTTGTCAAAACAATAAAAACAAAAGAAAAGTCATGGCCAACTAAGACTTGTGTACTTTTTAATTTTTGGAAATTTTTATTCAAAACAGTCTAGTCTTGCTTTTCAAATAAACGTTTAATTGTTGTTAGATATTACTTAAAACATGTTGTTGTTTGCTTTTAACTTATTATAATAATAAACCATTGCAAAGTATTAAAATTTTACATTTTTTAAATAAAAATTATAAGTGCTCCGTTTTTCGTGCCGGTGAGTGTATGTTTAAAAATCGACTTACTGAGATTCCTATGTCCCATCCAGAACCAGCGGGATTTTCTGGACAGACGCCTTCCCTACGGGCGATCACGCCACCATCTGTAGTTGCCCAGACTTCAGTCTTTCCCACACTCACGTGCTTAAATCCTCTAGTATTTGGTGCAGAATCTGGAGATAAAAATTTATTTTTTTGTAGATCTAAATTATTTGGATTTGTATTACATATTTGGAAATTTGTTTTGAAAATATCAAGAGGGATTTGTTAAAGTACAAGTATCCTTGTACATTTGACCTACTTTTGAATATTTTTTGGGCTATTTCCCAAATTGGTTGGAAATACTGGAACAAGCACGATGTAGGAAACTAAACTGGTTTCGATAGGTTATTATACAGGGTGTAAATGAATAAGTGCGAAAAAATTCAAGTGGTGAATCTTTGAGTGATTCTAAGACGAAAAGTTTATATAAACATAGGTCCGGTAATGCTTCCTTTTCAAGATACAGGGTGTCAAACTCTTCTTAAAAAAAATCGCTTTTTCGTAAATATCTTGATAATCCTTTAGCCGATTTTGTTGAAATTTGGCAGTGTTATTTATGGTAGAAAGAGGCTAATTTAGCCCCTACTATATTAAAATTATTAAGTACAGTGGCGTCCCGAGGGCACCTTAACCAATAATTTTGTAAAAAAAATGAGTGCCACTGACTTTTTTAAATCTTTTTTTTTTGCATTCAGCAACTGAAAATACAACTTTTTTGTCTCTTGAATTATTCTCGTATCTCGCTTCGTTTTTGAGGAAAAAAAAAAAACTTTATTGCATGTCTCCGGGACAACATAATAAAAAAATAAAACTACCAATTAACAAAAACTAGGGTATACCCGATATTTTTTCCATATTAATAGTTTATTCTGGTCTTAAAAATTGCTATAAACGGTAATGCTAGCTTTAAATTTTTTTTTGTTTTATTATAATAATTATTAAAAAATGTTTGACACCCTGTATTTTGAAAACGAAGCATTAGCGGACCTATGTTTATATAGACTTTTGGTCTTAGAATCCCTCAAAGATTCACCCCTTAAATTTTTTCGCACTTATTCATTTACACCCTGTATAATTATAACAACCAGGTCGATCCTGGGTAGAATATTATTATTATTTTCAAAAAAGTGTCATTGTGTAGCAGTGACCACAACCTAGTAGGGTACTTGACATTATATATGGAATAAAAAGCCCTTGCAATCTGAATGACTTTGCGCTATTTAAAACTATACAAGAGTGTGTTCTTACACTTCAAATTAAAAAAAAGTTTTACATTTATTTAGAAAGATGTCTAAACAATAAAATACCAAAAAAAATTTAAACTGAAGCGAAAAAAAATCAGTGATTTTGGCACTATTAAAGAAATTCAGAGTGTTGACTGTAGAGGCATCAAGTTGGCAATGATCCTGACACTACGACTGAAACCATTCGGTACATTTGACCTACTTTTGTCCGTGCTAGAAATATATAACAATAATTGGTGCCCCACGTTGGGCGCCAATTTTTGTAACAATAACTTTGGCCCAGCTATCGAAGTTAGTTATATGACTCGATATATTGATACCAGGAATAAAACACACATTGCACACAAATTTCAATCATTTTTAAAATACACAATATTTTGTAAATAGTTTTAAACGTGTATTTTATTCCTGGTATCAATATATCGAGTCACATCGATATCTGGGCCAAAGTTATTGTTAAAAAGTGAACAGATGCAAAGACAACTTCTTGAAAGTAATAATCTGAAAACCAATCAATCTAGAAAATAAACAGGTTCCTATCTTTAAAAACAAAGAGTTTTCCTAATTCTGGAAATGTCAGATTCAACAAAAAAAACTATCCGAATATCAAATCTGTTCATTAGCTTACTGGCCAATCTCGACACACAACACACAAAATATTTCAATAATCTTGAATACAGCCTAAATTTGGCCACAAGTAAATATGTCTGCAATATTATGTAAGTCGACCATACTCACTCAAAATAACCGGATCCGCAACCACCATCTGCCAGTGGGTGCCCTCCGGAAACGTCTTGTTCATCTCTTTCCGGACGTGAAGCCTGCCCAGGTTATCGATCGCCCACACCCTTCCTTGATTACAAGAAATCTGCTTTAGCTGGCTGCCGTTCGGCGGTTCGACGCACAACCATTTGCTGCCTTCCAGTTTTTGCTCCGCGATTTCTAGTCTCGTGTACGCACAGCCCTTCTTCCCCGTGGCCCACACCTGGTTGTACGGACCGACGCTGATGCTGGTAAGGGCCTGGTCAGTGTCCACGTGTTCCCAAACATGGCCCTGAAAACATAAAAGTATCGTTAGTAATAAATAATACATTATAATGCGGTAGTTTTTAGTTTTTCGAAGCAATGTCTGGGCTTATTTATATCTCTAAAAATAGCCAATTTTTTCTAATAGACCTGGAAATTGAAAAAAAGAGACGAAAAATTTAACTTTGCCATCAATATGTGTTTGTGTAAAAATAAAAAATATCGTATGCAAAAGCAGTCATGTGAGTTGCAGTAACTGTTGAATTTGACATTTAACAAAAAAAAAAACACCTTCAAAACATCACTTATTTGTCAAAACATCAAAAAAATTACCAGAAAGATTGTTTCTCTTGCGATTCTTTAGCAGTATATCAATTTTCGTAATCATTCATTTTCTTTCAATTTCTTCATAGATGTTACCTCAGACAAATAATAAGCAAAGACTAATAATTCAATATAATATGGACCCTGCAGTGCCATTCATTTTTGTAAATTTTTTAAAATTATTTTCTTTCAATTTCTTCATAGATGTTACCTGAGACAAAGACTGATAATTCAATATAATACAGACCCTGCAGTGCCAACATAAAAAATGTTTAGTAACATTATTTGTCAGAGTTGGCAATAGCAATCTAAAACAAAACAATGTAATGATTGTACAAGGATTGTACCATTGCCAAACTTCTTCATAAATTTATCTTGTACTTACGAAATAAATGTATAATCAACGTTAAAAAAATATCAATTTGGAGCAATTAGTTGATATCTACAATCTACTTATAGTATAAATCCTTAAATACATATACTCTGCTAAATATTATTTTGGAACCTAAAAGTGTTTTATACAAAGTTAGACATTTCTGTAATTTAATAAAATAATACGACTTATTCCTGCAGATCAATAGTAGATAGTTACAGGGTTTCCCAGATAACGTGATAAACCCGATTTTCTCTGTAATTTTAAAAATAAATTGGTGGTTTAAAAACGAAACTTGTGTAGAATTCTCCGAGGAGTTCGTGTATGATGTCACTTAATATAAAGTGAGGCCTACGATAAATACAGGCCATGGCGCACAAAAACTACGTGACCATCTTAGTCCGACGTTACATGTCATTTGTCACATAACTGAAAGCGGCAGCTTGGGTTTTGGGAAGTTTTAAATGTTTAATTTAAAGTGTTTTTAAACGTCTTAATTTATATTTTAGAAACAAGTTTGTGTCTAGTGCGCGTGTGTCCTGGCGGAGGGGAACCGCCCAGGTGTTATTATGGCCTCTGGGTGGGAGCCGTGCCGTCCAGGAGTATTGGTGCCGCTCGCACCAACGCGTGAGCTCTGTAAGGGGAATTCTCCCTCAGACCCGGAATGGACATGGACAGTGGAGCCTGAGACACAGACGGGTGAACTGCTTACGGGAGATCCGCGAGTTCAGACGGTCCGGGTGGCTGGAAGCCGTTCCCGTTGACCACATTCGGGTTTGTGTATTTTGTATTCACCATTCACCTTGTGTTGTAACGTACTTGAGGATTTTCGTTGTCGACCCACGTCCTGATATGGTTCCTATTCGGCCTTTCACGCTGCCGATCAACTGGGACCTCGTCAATATTTAAAGTATAGTGAGGTGAGTTTTCATTTTTATTTCGTAAAAAATAACCTAAATACCAAATATTGGGTCTGTTTAGATTATATTTATACATATTACAAAAGGCAGGAAGAAAATGTCACCATAACAACATTTGCCTTGCCTCGGGATGAAAATTTGCGCCAAAAATGGATTCGTCAAATTCCAACTGAGATTTAATTTCTAAAAAACCCTTAAGTATGTGTGGCTAACACATTTTCGAGAAAGTGAAACAATTAAAGTGGACAAATGTGTTGTGGGAGGAAAATACCTATAGAGAATATCACCTAAGCTAAAGGAAGGTGATGTCCTAACAATTTTTGAGAATGTGCCAAAATATTTGAGTGCAGTGCCGTTTAACTCTCAGCCCAAAACAACTGAGGCAGGTTGAAAATTTTGAAAAAACAATTAGAGAAAGCCTGGATGCACAAAACCAATAATGTAATAGATGAAAGAAGACTTGCCAAATCGTTACGAAATTTGTTTTTTCTACTTATCTCCAAAAATGTCTTTTATTATGTAAGACTAAGATGGTCACGTGACTATGCGATTATGCGTTAGCGCCATGGCCTGTCTTTATCGTTGGCCTCGATATAAAGTGTTTTGTTAAAGTTGCAATTGATGTAGCTATTACTGATTATTATCCAATATTTCTGAGTTTATTCCAGAACTATAACTGTAACCACAAAATTTCTAACTATGTTAATGAAACTAAGCAGATTACTCAATTTGACAACGTAAAGTTTGGAAACTTAATTCGCGAAGTGGGTTGGGAAGGTGTGATTTCTCATCAAGAACCGGGAAATGCATTTAAGGCTTTTATGGACACTATTAATAATATTTACAAGGAATGTCAAATTACTAGAAATATTTTAATAAAAACTAATAAAAGTATAAAACCTTGGATAACAAACAGTATTGTTTGTTCTATCAAAAAAAGAGACAAGATGAAAATAAAAGCTATCAAGAGTAATGATCATCAATTGATGACTGAATTTTGTAATTATAGAAATACCCTTAATAGATTAATACGAAATAATAAGAACATATATTACACTGACATAATAAATAAAAACAGAAATGATATTGGAAAGATGTATAGGGTTATTTCTGAGATATCAAATGAAAAGTCGAATTTGTCTAAAACTAATATCAAGATAAATAATGCTGAGAATTTACCCTTTCAAAATAATGATGATATGGCAAACTACTGTAATCACTATTTTAATTCTGTGGGCAGGGAAATGGCACACAAAATGAATACTTATTCAGCGGGTCTTAAAATTGAGTATCCTGCTGTGCCAAATATTATGTTTTTGACACCGATGACTTCAGTAGAAATTATAGAACAAATTCAATCTCTAAAGACCAATAGTTCTCCTGGACCGGATAAAATTACTGCTGTTATAATAAAGGACCATCATCAATTTTTCATACAACCTCTTGTTCATGTGTTTAATCTCATTTTTGAGAAGGGCGTTATTCCATCAGATTTAAAAACGACTATAATTACACCAATTTACAAATCAGGAACTACTACTAACATATCTAATTACAGACCAATTAGTTTAATTGATAATTTTGCTAAACTATTGGAAAAATGTTTAAAGACCAGGCTGTATAACTTCTTAACGGAAAATGGGATAATAAGTGATCAACAGTTTGGCTTTAGAAAGGGTTTTAGCACTGCTAATGCAATGGTGTGTTTAAGTCGCCTTATAAAATAGAGTTTGGACAAAAATAAAAAATGTATTGCAATATTTCTCGATCTTGCTAAAGCCTTTGACACTGTACCTCACGACAAATTACTTGAAGTGTTGGAATACTACGGTGTCAGAGGAGTTGCATTGAATCTATTTAGGGACTATCTATCAAATAGACTTCAGGTACTAAAAATTCGTAATACATTAAGCAATCCCTTAACTGTCCAGATTGGTGTCCCACAGGGAACCGTTCTGGGTCCATTACTCTTTATTACTTGCATTAATTCTCTTTTATCACTTGAGATTGGTGGATCCATTATATCTTATGGAGATGATACAGTTCTGGTTTTTGAAGAGAGCACATGGGATGATGTTAAAATTAAGTCATCTGCAGGTGTTGGCATTGTGAGAGATTGGCTACATCTAAACACACTTACATTGAATGTGGCTAAAACTTGCTACGTAGCATTTTCTATCACGAAACACACTAGACCCACATACTCAAATATCCAAATTGGAAATGGCCCAGATATTATAGAGGGATCAGAGTGTGTGAAGTATCTTGGAATAACGATTGATGAACATCTTACATCTAAGCAAACTGATAAGCTGACTTGTAAAGTTAGAAGCTTGATATTTAAATTTTATCAAATTCGTAATATTTTTAATAAAAAATGTCTTCTGTTGGTTTACAAGTCTATTGTTGAGTCATTGCTTAGGTATGGTATTTTGGTTTGGGGTGGGCTATATAAAAATGTATTCATTCCATTTAGTGTTACACAAAATTACATCCCAGGCCTCGGGCTGGGGACAAGAAATGCTACTAGGGGACTGCTTACTGTCCCTTATTATAAAACTGCTTCGTCTCAAAGGTTCCTAATGTATATTGCGCCTAAGATTTATAACCTGATTCCCCCAAATATTAAAAACATTTCAAATCGTAAATTATTTTCATCCGAATGTCGAAAATTTGTATATAATAATTATATTCTTTTTGCATCCATGGTTTAATGATTTGTTTTGCTTTTGTTTGTTACGACCTGCAAAGTTTGTTTTAGTTTTTTAGTATATTTTTCATTATTATCATTTTTGAAGTGCATATGATTTGGGATTTCATATGAATTTGCGGTAGTAATGAACTTTATTATAAGGTATAAGTTTGATTTTGCACATACAGGTGTTCTCACCTATACTCCAGTCTGAATAAAATAGAAAGTAGGTCAGTCTTGCGCAATGCGGCATTTGGATAGATGATCAAAAACAGAGTTGCCAAACGTGGCATATAAAGCTTTCTTTCCACGTCGAAATATAATCCATAACCCGCGATTTCTGATCACTTGCCTCGTTGATATGGCAACCTCGAATTCCAGGTTCTCCTTCTGTCAGCTCTAGCGCCTCTGATTGGCTTAAAGGCCGAACGCGCCAAATATCTATTTTTAGAGGGTCCGCAATCCATGGGCGCATCACGTCGCGAATACCTTCTCCCGTGCATACTGAAAACCGCGGTTTTGCATCACGGCAGGGGGCGAGTGCTGTAGATTGTGCCACCTTATTTCGGAGTGTTTATTGTAATAATTATACACCTTCATTTAGGCCATTTAGGGAATTTTAAACAATATGGGGACGCCCATGGTGGCTTTCATAGAAACAATCGGCGAATTCTATACTGCGCATGACTGACCTACTTTCTATTTTATCCAGACTGAAGTATAGGTGCAATCTTATATGCTATTTGATGTTATATACCTATCTAAATACTACATGTATTATTATAAGGATTTTGCTACTTACTATTTACTGTATACTGTTTTACTGTTTAAATTACTGTTTAATGTTAATAATTGTATTTGAAATATTTGAAATAAATAAATAAAATTAAAAAAAATAAATAAAAATAAATAAAAGTTACTTAAAAAAATCCCCTTTTCCAAAAAATTGTAAAGTTGGATTTAACACGGAAGTACCAAAAAATTGTCGGTTCTATCCGTCCCAATCGAAAACCGACGATTCGCTCACCGACGGATTGGACCTGGCCACCCCGGCCCGCACCATCGCCTGCCCGCCCGACGCCAGCGCCCACACCGCCGCCCTGGCGTCCGCCTCGTCGCCGACCGGCGCCATCGACACGTCCGCCAGCTTCGTGTGGCCGAGTTCCTGCCACGGCCCCGTCGTCGCCACCGCGCACCTCCGGTACCACCGCCTCCTCCTCACGTAGTCGGTGAACTGCTTGTTGGCGTGGTAGGTGGCGGGGAAGTCGACGGCGTACTGCCAGCCCTCGCGATCGACGCCGCCCGGCACGTGGAAGTCGATCATCCAGTCGGACACCCACTGCCAGCGGGCGGAGAGGAGCCTGACCTGGTCGCGGGTGCGCTTCTGGCGGCCGCTCGCGTCACTCCACATGTAGCGGTCGGTCGGCAGGCCTGGCGAGCAAATACAGATCGTATTGTACAGGGTGGCCCATCCAAGCGGAAAAACTGTGCTACGTGGAGACAGGTTAACGTAAAATCGTCATTCAAAAAATGAGATTGTAGTACAAATTAAGGGGAATTCGAGGGTGTACCCTAATTTTGTATACGGGGGTCGGTAAAAAAGTTATCGCGAAAAAACTTTTTTTGCAAAATAAAAAAAAATATTTTTTTACCTACACATCCATTAGAGAACCTTTAAGTAGTATTCCCGAATATTCAGTTTTTTAATATAACTTCCGGTTATAGCGGAAAGGAAAGTGGTTTTCTCTATTTTACAACTTACATATTTCTCTTAACCATCACAGGATTCCTTTTTTAATTCTGAATCCAACGATATATAACTTGACCTATTTATCTAAAACCGTTTCCGAGATATTTATCAGAGAAGCTCCATAAAACTAGATACATGGTCTCATGGTAGGTGTCTGATGTTCGATCTGAGTAGGCCAAACAATAAAACCAAATTTATGACAAATCAAGTCAGCCATGATAATAAAACTGACAATCGAGTAGGCTGTCAATTCAATATTTCTATTTACGTGCCAGATTAGTCTAAAATTTTGTTGCTGAAGCTGTTAGTAGTTGCAGTTTAAAAAATGTTTTCGAAAGAAGAATGCTGTGATATTTTAGAGATCTTCATCAAAAATGATAATGTCTAGTCACTGAGGTAAACACATTCTTCTCAGTCTGTACTATGCAAATTTCCACTGTCACCTCCGCTATGGCATTGTGAATTGGGGTAACTGCTCTCATATTCATGTTAATAGGGTCTTTATACTACAAAAGTATGCTGTAAGAATCATTGCTGGTCTGAATTGGCGTGAATCATGCAGACCATCATTTCGAAATTTGAGGATTTTGACTCTTGCTGGAGTGTACATATATGAACTGTGCATCTTTGTTTATAAAAACAGGGCGGCATTTTTGAGCTGTAAAAGTTCACATTCGTATCCAACAAGAGACAGGGATGCTTTAGTTCCTCTCCAGCATAGAACAGCAATGTTTCAGAAAAGTTTTCAATTCATGGGGTGTAAATTGTTTAACAAACTTGATGTGACACTGCGTAATGCTCCCAATCTTAAAGTGTTTAAATATGGTCCAAAGAAAATCTTAGTCGAGCAAGTCCATTATTCTGTCAACGAGTTCTTATTATAATATGTTTTTTACTATGTGGGTATATTTAGCTTGACCTTTTCTTGGTTACTGTACTGTTATTGTACACTTTAACTTAAGAAATAAAGTATTATTATTATTATTATTATTATATTTATTAAAAGATACGTAGAAACTTTGAGGGAGTATTCTCGTAAATATCCAAATAGAAATGTTCAGAGTGCTTTATTTATATGTAAGCTGTATCGAAGAATCAGATCGACAGGAAGTGTGATTAGCAAGAGAAAAAAAGGGTTTAGAATTAGTGAGGACGAGAGAGGACGAATTTTATAAATTATTTCAGAAGAAATAATGAAAAATCTCAGAGAGATGCAGCGAGAGACTTACAAATTCCTTGGTCTACAATACAAAGGGTAATGAAATTAAGCAAATTTAAAGCCTTCAAAATATTACCTGTTCAAAGGCTATTCCCTGGAGATGCTGCAAGAAGACTGGAATATTGTCAAACAATGTTAAACTTTTATTTTGCAAGAGGTGGAGCTGGATTTTTTAAACAAATTATTTGGTCCAATGAAGCTACATTTACAACGGCGGGAATATACAACCGGAAAAATAGTATATTTTGGTCTGTTGACAATCCACGGGCATTTCGTGAAGTTGTGAAATCCGGCAGAAATTCTGTGGGTGTTTGGTGCGGAATTGTGGGAAATTTTATAATGGGCCCTCTATTTTATTCAGGAAGTATGACAGGTAGGAAATACCTACATTTAATCCAGAACGAATTGGAACAATACTTTGACCAGTTGCCATTAATTTTTCTTAACCAACTCCAAGAAAGACAATTAATATGGCAGCAAGATGGCGCTTCCTTCCATAACTGTGGGCCCATAACGGAATTTTTGAACAATTCGTTTGAAAATTGGATTGGTAAACATGGAACGATAAGGTGACCGTCACGTACGAAGTAAATATACTTTCAAGCTTCCTAATACATCCAAATACTTGCCAAATTTCTCATTTAGTAAACCTGAAAAGCAAAAAATCGCAAAAACTCACCCGCCGATGTATACCCCGTCACCGGGTTCCACCGCTGGTTCTCGTACACCCTGTAATCCTGCGAGTCGGCCATCGGCCCCACCCCGCCGCCGTCCAACGTGCCGAAACAGCCGCCGCCCCAGCCGCCCGTGTACACCCACGCCGTGCGGTCGTAGCCGACGCCCCACGTCACGCCCGCGCCACAGCTCTCCACCCGCCTCAGGTGGCCGCCGACCTGCCTCCAGTACAAGTCCAGCGGATCGACTATAATCACCGGACTCCTTATCACCAGCTTGAACGGCTGCATCTTGCCCCACAGCGACACCATCGACGCCGAGCTCGGCGGCAGCCTGTGACGGAACGTCGTGAATTTCTCGCCGTCGACGTAGATCAGGAAGGCGTCGTCGGTCGTCTCGATGCGCAGGTTGAATTCCTGGCCGCACCTGAACGGGTTGCCGCCGTCGCGTTCCTCCGCGCCCCACTTGCCGTCGGCCATGCTGTTCCGGACGACGAAACCCTCGGTCAGCCGCGGGTTGAAGTGGAGGCAGGTGTTCTCGTCGGCCTGCGCCTTGTGCTTCAGCTTGTAGGTCGGCTGGGCGTCTAAATTGATGCCGATACGTTCCGCCTCGTCCGCTATGCAGCCGGTCAGGGTGACGACGGTGCCGGGCAGGCAGCCGACGTGGAGTTTTACATTTAGGGGGCTGCCCTTGCCACTCAGGTCGTACTTCTGGACGTAGGAGTCGTCCTCGCGGAGCTGGTTCGCCTCGAGCTTGGAGGGGTCCCAGGTGAAGACGTCGCCCAGGGTCGTGACGGCCCAGACGCACTCCTCGCTGGGTTTACCTGAAAATTTTCGGTATAGAAAACTAGGGCAAACGTGTCGATCACAGATTCTAAAATAATGTTTAGTTTAGTTTAGTTTTATTTGCATCAACTTTTAACATAATTTAGCAAACAAAGTCGATTACATAGTGTCACTTGTAAAGGTCTAAGATTCACCTGCACTCTGGTACAGTTAAAATAAATTAAAAAAATACATTATGACTAATAAAATTGATTAATAGGGTTTTCTTTATGCTATTTTTCACTCAGAAGTCACAGCACCAAAGTTAAATCATTGAGTAGAGGAAATACAGTGACCGGTAAAAAGTTTGCACCAAAACAGTTAGTATTTATATTATAGATGGAAAATGTCCGAGCATGTATGATTTTGAGCAGGACACTTTTAAAAATGTCCGCCGAGGCCTCGAGCATTTATGGACATTTTTGAAAATGGTGCCATTTGATTGCCTTGTGAAAAGACCTTTAAAACAAGACCCCATATGTATGACTTTTGATTAAAAAAGTATAAAGTAAAACGGAAAAGTATACACTTTTACGCACGCATTTTCTTTTCCGCACGCATTTTAGTTTAGAAAGTGTCACTTTTCCGCACTAGTGCGGAAAAGTAGTGCGGAAAAGTATTTTTCCGCCCTAGTGCGGAGAAGTGACACTTTCTAAACTAAAATGCGAAAAACTTCTCTGCCTGTACTGGAGCCTTTGAACATAGAATTAAATGTTTTCTCATTCTTCCTGCAAGGGCAAAAGATTCAGCTTCACAAAATTCACAAATAGCATATTTTAATTTTTGGTCATTCCTTTGCTAGAAGTAATTCCAGGCAATTGAATTTTGTTTGACCATTTTGCAAAGTAGGTACACAGTTCGCAAAATTCTAGGTTAGAATTAGAAACGGTTTTGTAGTTTTATAGGTTAGAAATGGAGGGATGACCATAAATGCTCATAAATGATCATAAATGCTCCAAAACTGCCGGACAGTGACCAAAAATGACAAGACACTTTTAAAAATGTCCTGCTCATAAATGCTCAAAATGCTTCTGCTCATAAATGCTCCAGCCATCTATAATTTATATTTACAATAAGATAGAATTGACACTATAGTATATTTTGGAAGCCAAAGGTTTTTATAACTGTAAGTACCAATATACAGTGTGTCCCAGGATTAGCAAATTTACAGGTGTAAATGACAAAAAAATTCGAGTTGAAAATTGAGCTTCTGGGGTTCCGCCCTGCTCAGTTTGAAACTAATTTTTTACATAAATTTACTTTCGAAAAATCAAGTACGCCTTGGAAATTTTGAAAATACTGATTTTGTACACTAGTAAAGTGCCCCCTCTGTATCTTTTACGACAAAATGTTATTAAAGAAAGTTGTTCAGAATGAAAAACTAAGTATCTGTGCAAAATTTCAAAATCCTAGGCCTCCTTTGATTTTTGTCCCTTTTTTATGGGAAGTGGGAAAAGGAAAAAGTTTTGGTAAATAATAATAATAATAGTTTATTGATCACAGTTATCACAAACAGGGATATATGACAACTCAGTGCAGTAGTAGATTAAGCATGTACAAAATTTGTAAAATCAAAATGCATATAAATATATTCATCTATGGTATAAAAGGCGTTTTCTAGGAGCACTGATTTTATCAATTTAACATGTTAAAAATATTTAAAAATATTATTAAAGAAAGTTGTCCAGAATTGAAAATTGTGTACCTATGCATTAAAATAACTTTGACAGTAACTCTAACTTCACAGTCAATAGAAAAACCAAACATATAGGTAATTGTAAAATAACAGTAAAAAAATTAATGTAGCCGATTATTACTAAATTTAGCATACATACACAATTTTCAATTCTGAACAACTTTCTTTAATAATATTTTTTAATATCTTTTACCAAAACGTCACTTTTCCCAATTTTCCAATAAAAAATGGACAAAAATCAAAGAAGGCCTAGGATTTTGAAATTTTGCACAAACACTCAGTTTTTTATTCTGAACAACTTTCTTTAATTACATTTTGTCGTGAAAGCTACAGAGGGGGCACTTTACTAGTGTACAAAATCAGTATTTTCAAAATTTCCAAGGCGTACTTGATTTTTCGAGAGTAAAATTATATCAAAAATTAGTTTCAAACTAAGCAGGGCGGAACCCCAGAAGCTCAATTTTCAACTCGAATTTTTTTTGTCATTTACACCTACAGTGTGGCCCGTTTGGAATGGAGACACCTCTGTAAAATTGTTATTTTTGCTCCGATTTTTAAATACTTTTTTTTGTTAGATAGATCTCTGAAAATACCATTTGACACACCTTCCAATTGTTTTGAAAACCAAACACATGGCTAACTGCGACATTTTTTATACTCCCAAAATTCAAGAAATCATATTAGGCATTTTTTTATCAGAAAAATTTCCTAAAAAAAGTTGTTTAGAATGAACCAAAAATCCCAAATACAAAGTTTTATCAAAATCAAAAAATAAATTGAAGGTCCAAAAATCACATTTTAATCAATTTTTACGGTTAGCAAAGTTAATTTTTTAACTTCAAATTTCCACGGCACACTTTGCTATCCGTATAAATTCATTAAAATGAGATTTTTAGACCTTCAATTTATTTTTTTCGGAAATTTATTTTTTTGATTTTGATAAAACTTTGGATTTGGGATTTTTGATTCATTCTAAACAACTTTTTTTAGTAAATTTTTCTGATAAAAAAATGCCTAATATGATTTCTTGAATTTTGGGGGTATAAAAAATGTCGCAGTTAGGCATGTGTTTGGTTTTCAAAACAATTGGAAGGTGTGTTGAATGGTATTTTCAGAGATCTATCTAACAAAAAAAAGTTTTTCAAAATCGGAGCAAAAATAACAATTTTACAGAGGTGTCTCCATTCCAAACGGGCCACATTGTATAAATTCGCTAATCCTGGGACACACTGTATATATTATTTAATTTAATTTCATTGCAACTATGCAAAATTAATGCAAACTGGTGGTAAATAATATCGAAATTGTTCTCTTACCTATGGCATTATGTAATTTTCCACAAGTGCTCGCTAAATGAGCTTGCCACTCCTCCAAAATCGCATCGCTGCTGAATTGCAATCTAACTACGGCCGGGTTATTCCTAGGAGTGTGTACCGACAACCTGGGATGCCCCGGCTCGCTACTTAACTGGACACACACGATATCACTTAAGACGAAGGAATGCTGAAAATAAACTACGTCAGACAAGCTGTTGCCGCCCTATGTATTTTATTACCATGGTGGTGGCTCCATCGGGATTGAGAATGGTCAAGGTACCGGTGGTTTGTATCCATTCGAGTTGTAAGATGCAGTCCAGGAAGGCCCCGGATCCCAAACTGGCTCTGGCTTCTCCGGAATGTACCCAAGACGTAGTGTCGACGGCGTGCTCGTAATGAGAGAATTTGTCCTCATTAAGTAGTCTAAATGAAAAAAAAAACTGTTTATTAGAACTTTCGCATATTTTCTAGAAAAGTTCTTATTCTTTTAGGCCTTCCTTTTATCAAAATATTTTACCAATATTAGTTTAACATAATTATAAAATGCACGTGATAAATTGCTGGTTTCGAAATTAATTTATTTAAAAATACACACAGACTAAGTCCTTAATAATGGTACGTAGCTTAATGGCAATTAGCTGAAGTAAAAATAGAGCAATTGAGTCAATTATGTCGGTCCTTTTCGATCTACAATCCTGTTTTTTTTTAATTAGGAATTAAGTTGTCTGAAATGGTTTTTTGAGAAATATTATAATGATCTGGTCTTCAATTTTAAATTTTATTTTAACAAAAACCGTTGCTATTGAAATTGACATAACTAATTAATATTATTATTACATATATTATTTGATCCCAACAGTCCTATTGTAGGCGAGATTACATATACCTAATCCGTTCAAGTTGTCAAGTTATCGTGGGAACACACACACATTTTTTTTTTATTGCAACTCAATCAAGCTGAAAATTTGCTACCAGCTAACTAAAAACTGATACCATATTTGGATTTATCCTCTAAGAAAACAAAGTGTGCAAATTTTTAGCTCAATTGACAAAAAGGAAAAAATCGAAAATAGTTTTTCTACTGATGTATAGTGTGTCCACAGATGGACCTACTATACTAGTAAAAAATATAAGATTATTTAAATTTGTTTATTATCTACGGAGAATGCAACAAAGTAATATCAAGAACGTGCGATACATAATCTTCGTTTGTGTAATTTAAGCGCGCTGGCATTATTGTTGACAATAATTTATAAACCAAGTGACATTTCCTCAGCCGCGATTGTCTTTTCAATGTCCACGGCTAATATGATTTTCCAAGCGTTAAGCAAACCCCGCATTTTATGGGCGAAAAGTGGGTTTTTCGTAAATTAATCGAAAATTACTGCATTTAGGTATAGGAAACCTTACACAAAGTTGTTATCATTTTTTGTGGTGAATAAGATCGCATTAAAAAAAAATGGTGGTTTCCATTTGAAAATTTCGAGATTTAAGCACATTTTGAAGGTAATTTTTATTCATATTTTGTGAACACCCTGTATAAGAACGGATTTATTTCTCAGCAGAGATCACTAGGTCAAGGCTTCTGTTACACGATGCCAAAAATTCGTTTTGAAATTTCACGGTTTCCTCATATAAATTGCTAATTGAATTTAGGTCTGCACCTGTAATTTTTGTCGGAAAAATGCAAATATCTCAAAAACGGTTGGATTTAGACATAGGACATGTTACATGTTTTTGTTCCAAAATGATGCCTAGAATCCAAAACTGCAATAATATACAGGGTGTTCCATTTGCGATAAGAAAGTTGATATCGACTTCCGGTATAACCGATGCAGTTCGATGCAGTTCATGGTGGGCCACCCTGTATAGTGTTGGTCCAGGATACTCGAAGATTCGTGTACGTGTGAAATTCACAGTACTCATTAATAATTATTCTTGAAAAGACCATTCGAAGTTGTTTGTTCTCCGATTTAGGGCGGCCGCCAAGAAGATCTAGTGACTGCGACTGCATTGACCAAAGAAAGAAAATAATACTGTGCACCTGCAGTCACAGAGTAAGTCTGATTTGGGTATTTTTATTTTTCTGATTTCTCGCTCCAGTTATCGAAGGTTTTATTTCTTGCCCGGCACCTTTGCTTTGTTAAAGGATGTAAGAACAGTAATAGAAATATAAAAGATATATTTTTGTCATTGGTGGTAAGTGTATCTTTTATTTACCGCAAAATTTCTGAAGTGAAGTGTTCAAACTTACAATCCAGTAGTAGGGGAGCCCAAGAGGGGATTTTGGGATTTACTCAAGCGCGGCAGATTAACATATGGGGGGATGCCTTGCACCCTGTTGAGTACCTCCACCATATCTAAGCCCTTTATACAGGGCCGCGCGTGTAGTGCAGCCGATCAGAATAGTAAAAAAAAATCGAGAGATGGATATACTCGAGCGCGTCAGATTAAGATATGATGGGTTCATCACATGCTGAAAAGTGTGCATTTCAATAATCTGACGATTTGAGCATGACGTGAGGGGGTGGGAGGGTCACAAACTTGCAAAAAAAACGTTACCACGACTTTCTTGAGCGCGGTCGAATATTTTTTTATTTTGAAGGAAATAATTCAAGGATGACGGAAAAAATATAATCTGCCGATTTCCACAAGCCGAAGGAACAAAAATCGTCGATAAAGTTTAGCGCATGCAGCTAGCTGCAGTGAAGCATGTATTCCCCACTACGCGCCTCTCTTTCCCTTTCACTCTTTCTCTCTTCTCTCGTCTCCACATGCCAGCCATCACGCCATCACAGCTGATCACAGCACTCGTGGTATTATATGTACAGGGTTATTCAAACTCGATGTCCCAGGCTTATTGTGGGCAAACGAAAGGAGAAAAAATATATCTGCTTCCGGGATCTTAAATGGGACCAAACGAAGACTAAATTAAGATAAAATTGAGAATATTTGACAAACGACACTGTGCGTCGCGGCGCCCTTCGAATTTTTTTTACGAACGTACATTTTTTTATTTGATATTTGGATAGATCTGCTTTTTATCTATAACTTTTATTTTACACGTTTTGTCAAATTTTGTTTACTTTAAGAAATATAGATAATAAAATAGACACGTGGGGCATATACACTATCAATATCTGACGCGCTGGAATATCTCCATGTGACTATTTTTTTTTACATTTGTGAAAGCCTGTAGACGCTCCCCCCGCCGGTGGAAGGGTATATTTCATATAACCTTTTTTTCTTTCTACCATCTAATCTTCAAAATCCGATAGGTCCCCACGACCCTCGAGTAAATCCCCATTTAGCATCATGGGCTCCCCTACTAGGCCAGGGAAATTACGGTAAAAAATAATGAAACGAAGTTACATAAATGTAATTTGTGAATAAGATATATATCTTCCATCCTTTGGGGAAGAAATGTTTGGATTGTTTCTGTAGCAATGTAAACCAAGAGCATATTTTAGGTTATAAAGATAGTCAAAGTCATCAGCTGGCATCAAGATATACCAAAAAATGAACATGGGTGGAGGTGTGGGAAAGAATATAGGGTATTCAAGTTTTACAGATTAAAATGAATACCGGCGCCTTCATCAAAAGTCTAATATACCGTTTTTTACTATTTTAAATCATGATTTTTGATTATGCCCATACCAAGTAAAATGGTAAAATAAACTAGGCAGTTGTAGGTATAAGACTTCTTTTGCTTAATTCCACACACGAAAACAAATAGTTTTGGTGAGAGCCAAAGGTTCCTGATTCCCAATTTAGGTAGGTTAATCACAACTTTATTTCATAATTTGGTAAGTATCTTCGACAAGTTATTTCAAGAGAATACATAGAAAATGCAATCATGTTTTCAGCTTGTTATTAATTTGGAAAATATATCCGAACAATGGCAAAGGCAAAATCTTCTATGAAGCCTCCGCTCTGCTTTTAATTTACATCTGTTCAATTCGTCCAATAATTTTTTCACCATTAAGGGTTGCAACGGGATGTTCTGCTTTTTATATATCATCCAAAATAGTTATTGGTGGCTGTGCACCAGGAAATTTGAGTTAATTTTGTAATCTAAAATATAATATTATCTTCTAAGTATATAAAAGGATAGTTATTACTTAGAGTGACTATATTTAGGTATCTACCTTATATTATGTGTTATATGATCTCGCAGTTGTTACTTTATTGAGTTTAGTCTTCATTTATTCTATAAGACCTCTGCATTACCATCTCTTATAATAATAACTTAGTGGAACATTTTGTGATACTGGAATCATTTTAAATAATAATTCTCAGAGTTACCTTTGATTTTGCTCAAATGCGCACTGAACCTTGAACCACATATTAGCTTTGCAAAAGGCATGCAAGTTTATGTGCATATTATAATCTTCTTGAATTATTTTGAATTCAAAATGGCAATGTCGTTATAGTGTCAAATTTTCATACTGCTTTGATTACTCTCTCAAAAATTTACTTGCAAGCCTATGAGGCAACATCCCACATGGTTTTTGCTTTACCTCAGAGTCACTACTTTTATGCAAAACCAATTGAAATTTGATGATGACAGTTGAATGCAACAACTCTCCTAATAAAGGAACCCTAGTCTATACCAATGAGAAGTGACAGCTGACGTACATGCGGCTCAGATAAATGTTTAATTTTGTATAAGTTACGTTATATTTGTAAAAGGGAATGATCATCTGCAACAAAAACGTAGTTAATATTTTTGCTTTTGCCGAAATCGAAAATTATCCGATTTTTATCCCTCTTTGTCGATCTAAGTTACTTCCATATTCTTAAAATGTTTAATTTCTTAATATATGTTAGCAAGGGAAGTTTTTTTACCTAAAGAGTCTAAAAAATCCAGTTAACATTTTTGCTCGAAATATCTTCCGTTTTTTCAAAATGTTTAATTTTTGGTTTCTACCAACGTATTTACTTATAACTTTGATATGGTAAAACAAAATTGCAGTTAATATTTTTTTTCTAGGTCAAATTCTATTTTCCCTGGCCCATACTATAAGACTGCCAATCTAAATCGAACAGAAACAACCGTCGCCCACCTGCCCTTCAACTGCTCCAGTATCTGCACGCGCCACGGCCGCTCGAACTCCTCCGCCGCGGCGTCGCAGCCCGACTCCGAGAACCAGTTCGGCGCCTGGCCGGCGTCGAAGGCGCACGCGCCCGCCTCTACCCGCGACCACGGCGCCTCGTACTCGGCCCAGCCGAGCTCCTCATCCTCGGCGAAGAGGCACGACTCGCGGCTCGACTCGCTCCACACGCTCTCGTCGGTGTCGGGGCGCGCCTCGGTGCCGACGATCGAGCCGACCGACCGGACCGGGCTCCACGCCTTCGGGTTCTGCGGCTGCGTCTCATACTTGGCGTCGCCGACGGGCAGGGAGGTGGGCGCCATCGGCGCCGAGTGGGACCGGTCGTCGAACTCGGACGACAGTACCGACTGCTCGATCATGCTGCTCGGGCGGCTCTGCTTGAGACGGGGGTTATTATTATTATTACAAAATCATGTTCATACAAATTCATTATGTAGTAGCATTTGTAAAACATTATCTAACATGTATAAAACAAAGTACACCTAGGAGCAAAGCCCCTGTATGTGTACCTAAACTATAACAACTATAACTAGATCATACAATATAAAGAGATCATTTTGTTTGTTTGTTTGCTTTGTTTTTATATAAATGAATGAGTGAGCAGACTCACAATTCAATCAAACACTCAACATACCATCACCACATATTTCAAGTTACAGGAGAAGAGAGAGGGTTTCAAAATTGTCATAGATATATTCTTTACATTGCAATGAGAATGCTTTTCTGTTCTTAGATTGTCGAATAGACAGGGGTAGTTTATTAAAAATTTTTGGACCTATCACAGTGACACATCTATGATTTCTATTAAATCTACGAAAGGGTACAATAAGGTGTCTCTCATTCACCTGTCTAGTCTCATATTGATGATTTACATAATTTTTTTTCTTCAGTTTGAAACAGAACACACAACTAACATGAAAATATAGAGCTCTAACGTGAAGAATTTTGCTACTGTACAGTAATGATGTGGGGTATAGCCTTTCTTTTTTAAATATAATTCTAAGGATGTAATTTTGAATTGTGTTCAAAGTCTGAAGTGAGTTCCTGTAGAGGTGGAAGTGGTATTTTTAAAATCGAGACGTAGGCACGGGCGTAGCCAAGGGGGGGTTTCGGGGGTTCAAACCCCCCCCCCCCCCCCCGAAATAAGCAAAATATTACCTAATATTATACCGAAAAAATACGAGGAGTGAAGAGTTAAATTATTATTACGTTTGAATATATGTAGTAATAGTAGCGTCTAGCGCCATCTTTTGACGAGAGGCAGACGCAGTTGCAGCCGAACTTGCCTACCCCGAAATCTAGTTTGGAATGCCTAGATATGTGCGATAAAAACCTTTATCCTAATATTTACACATTACTACAAATCTTGGCTACCATTCCTGTATATCCACTGCTACCCCAGAAAGGTCTTTCTCGAGCCTAAGGAGACTGAAAAACTATTTACGAAACACTACAAGTGAAAACAGACTTAATGGTTAATGAACATTCACTATGGAACAGAAATTCATGCAGATGAAGTAGTGGATATATTTAAAAGAAAAAGCCGAAGATTTCTTCTTTAATGGTTTTAGATTTAGCGCAGAGGAACGAAATTAATTTATCCATTTCATTTAAAGTTAAGAACTTTATAAATATGTCGTAGTTTTTCGGATGAATATATGTATAGATATTAAATTTCATGTAAGTATATTTTTGTTGTTTTATTTACTTCTCAAACTAACCCCCCCCCAAAACTAAATCCTGGCTACGCCCGTGGACGTAGGGTACTTGACAATATTTTTAATCGCTCTAAAATTGTACTCTGTTTACAGTAGATGCACCGACATAACACTTAATAAATGAAACAACGGCTTTTAACCCTTATTTTTTTATGATAATTAAAGACAAAGTTGCACAATTTTGTTCAGGCTGAAATCTACAGTTTCGTCGTTCTATTGTCCAGAACGCCAAACGTGGCAACTCTGTGCCTCTCAGGAGAAACGGAACTGTAACGTTGCCGGTGCCCGTTTGCAATCATTCGTGGAACAAAGGCAAATTGCAGTTTTCTATTCAGCCGCCCACCTAGGCATCTAACCATATTCATATATCCACGTCATCTAACACGTATGGTTTTACGATCGGCAGATGACATCCCGTGATGCCAACTGTCATTCCGTATCTCGCTAAATCAAAATATTAGTAGATAATATCTGTGCCATTTATTATAGTTTGTTATTGATATTTACTATTATATATTGTTTGCGGACCTAGTTATAGAAGTGTAAGGTAAGGTATACAAGGTGTTCACTTTTAAGTGGACACAAATCAATAAAAAATTGATTTGTTGGGATATTTTCAAATTTTTTTTGATAAAAAAAATGCGCAACTTTCTACGTGAACACATTTGTCAAATTGCAATTCCAGGGCCGGCTAAGATTTTTTTAAAATCCCCATTTTCACAAAATCTATTTAGGCATTTTTTAATTTAAAATCTGACCATACAGCGTTAATCAGAACACCCCAAAACCCCTATATATCAAATTTGAATAAAAAATATACAGGGAGTTCCATTCTGCAGGGTGTCAAAGTTGAGCAAAATAGGAATTTTAAAGACATCTGGCGTGTCAAGTGTGCCATGGAATCCCCTCAAAACAGTTAAATGGTCAATAGGACCGCTCAAGGTGTTGGTGTGCGAAGGTCCAATACAAAATATACAGAGTGTTCTTATCTTTTGCCATCTCAAAATGGTGAATTTTTATGAAACTTTATACGGGTCATGAGTGCTGTGGAATCATTGAAAAAATATTGATAAACAGAAAAGTACGTATTTCTTTACCAAATGCCAACCAACAAATAAAAACAATTTAAATTATTAAACCTATCTCAACAAAGTCAATGTCTAAGATGATACATTTTCTGTGCGTTTCCTGTTGTGGCACACCAGCCATCTTAACTGATATGGACTTACTGACTGGCAGACTTCTGTATTTTTTAGATTTAGTTCGTTTATAGTGTGTGTAGCGGTTTTGATATACTCGATTTTTGACCCGTATAAAGTAGAAAAAATTCAGTAATTTGAGATGGCACAGATAAGAACACTCTGTATATTTTGTATTGGATCTTTGCACACCAACACCTTGAGTGGTCCTATTGACCATTCAACTGTTTTGAGGGGATTCCATGGCAAACTTGACACGCCAGATGTCTTTAAAATTCCTATTTTGCTCAACTTTGACACCCTGCAGAATGGAACTCCCTGTATATTTTTTATTCAAATATTTGGGTTTATCGGGGTTTCGGGGTGTTGTGATTAACGCTGTGGGGTCAGATTTTAAATAAAAAAATCGCTAAATGGTTTTCGTAAAAATCGGGGGTATAAAAAAATCGCAGCCGGCCCTGGATTTGCATTTTGAAAATGACAGAAAGGTCAAAAGAAGCGGTTTTTGAAGGCCTTTCGAACAAAAAAAAAGGTTTTTGAAAATATCTCACAAAATACATTTTTTATCGATTTG
Source organism: Pseudeuparius sepicola (assembly GCA_963920635.1). Lineage (NCBI taxonomy): Eukaryota > Metazoa > Arthropoda > Insecta > Coleoptera > Anthribidae > Pseudeuparius > Pseudeuparius sepicola. The sequence continues at coordinate 13,793,414 of OY987299.1, forward strand.
TGTCGTCTGCCGAAATCCATGGGATAAAACTGCAAACGTTTGTACCTACGTTGTAGTAAGAGTACAGTATTATGAGTTATTAATAAAGAGAGAACCTCGGCCTAGGGACCATCTTGAAGGCGCGTTTATGAAGACGCCATAGTGCTTAGAAGTATCTACTGAACCCGAATTCCGGACTTTAGGCCCAACCTAGCCAAAAAAAAATTACAGAGAAACGATTGAAAAAGTATTTACGAAAAAAAAAACCTTCTTGACTAAAATCGTCGATGGAGGAAGGAATCATTCAACGCTAAAAGTGGTTCACGGGGCATCATAAGTCTGGGAGTTTGAGGTTACAATTTTGAAATTTCAACTTTCCTTGCAACTTTCACTGCCGAATAAGGTTATGTCTCAGAACACTTCAGTGGCATCGCTATGTTGCCAAATTGCCGTTATAAAACACTTGTGATATCATAAGTGCTTTCCCGCCAAATTTCAAAGAAAGTCTAATAACTTGGTAATTACATAAATATATATTTTTTAAATAATCGTAGGGTCTTAGGCAAGTGCCCAGGAATTGTTTTATCAAGTTTGTAAAATTTCGTCAAGTAGGTACCCTATTGTCAACAAGTACAGTGAAAAATCAAAAACTAACTTCATATATGTGTCCCGGATAAGAATGAACAGCGGGGATCTTGCAAACGGCGAGAGATAGAACAGCGGTTAAATGGGGAAAAAGTTGCGCAATTTTGAGGTCAATAAAGTGGCACAAACAGATTTTTAATATATTTTTTAGTTTTTGAGTTATTTTGAAAAAAGTAAAATTTTGCTTTTTCGATGTTATTTTGTTTGTTATCACAGATAGGAAAAAAAAGTAAAACATTTTCTTATGGCACTATTTAATGGGCTTTAAGATGGCGTTTTTAGATTTGTTCTACAACGTTTCATTTTTGAGAAACCATCTACAACTTAATTTTTTAAAATACGGACCTGGATTTTTTTTGCAGACTTTGAAAGCACTTTTCATTGCAAATACCATGATGTAGGATACAAAATATTTTTAAAATGTTTTGAGACAATTATACTGAAAATTCCTTTTTTTTTTCTTTTTTTTTTCTATTGTGGCCCTGTATTTAATAATAAGTCTAAATATTAATCAGTATTTTCAACAATTTAACTTACAGTTTATTTTTACCTCGAAAACTTAATAATTTTAAATACGGCCCTGTGTGCTTAGTGTTTTCCTCTGTTGTTGTACAGCAAACAGTCGCATTGTGTTTTGATTCTTCGCTTTTTCTAATTGTGAGAAGAAAGCTTTAAGACAAGGAAACCAATAACTTTTGCCATTCATTAATTGAAACAATACATTCGTTCGGCCCCTACACTATTTCTGTAACACAAGATATAACCGTTGACTGATATATTATTAAGACTGCTCACGGCTGTCACGTCTGACACATTTTTGGCTCACCATGCGCTTTCCGGAGATAATAAAATACAATACAGAATACATTGTTAGCCATCAGAACCATCTGTTTTCCAGGACATAAAACTATAGTCGTGAGAAGTCTTTACAAATACGTCAGTCAACGATATAACATGCTAACATTGTCATGTTAAATTTGTCGTAATTTGAAAAAGCACCCTCCATTTCTAATACAAATTATTAACTAAATGATACAGTGGGAGTTATGACAAATGACAAGGGGTTGGTTTCATCGTTTCAAAGCCTTCTACGTGGAGGATTTTTATTTATTTTTTTATTATCGTATGTGACTGTTATTACTTATAAAAGAAAAAAATAGGTAGCAAAATAGCAGTTGGCTAACATCAAAGCGCACATAATTCAGTCATCGGTTAGCGCAAGCCCCACAAACGCAATTTCACACCACGATTAGAGAAAACAAGATGGTACGACCTGCAATGTTAGAAGATATGTTAATGTGTTATTTACCAGATGATTCAAGCTGCGATGAAACTTATCTCTACCAAGACTAGCGTTACTACTGGCCCTACTGACTTGCAGCGGCGCCCTCAGACACCGCCATCTTTTGCCCGTCAGGTCTTCTAGGCTCACTCCGGTCCTGTGGTAGATTAGACGGTCATCGGCGCCTACCGCAAACACCTGAAATCGACGAACCGTCGGAATTTCCAGTCTCGATGCGACGATACGAACGTTTATACCTGATCGTTGGCGGCTACCGAGACTTGAGACATTCTTCCGACCATTTCTATCCAGCCAGAACCAGCGGCTAGTTCTTCACTCACGCCGGCACCTTCTCCTTTTACACCTTTTCTATAGGTAATTAAATAAAATTGCATATCATTATTTTATGATTCGTTCCCGAAAAACTTTGTCAAAAAAAAGTGTTAAAAGTTGAAGCTATAGTTTTTTTATCAGATGATTTTTTACTTTTCAAAAGGTTCGTTTCATGGTTGTGATGGTAGTGTTGTTTAAAGGTTAACCCATTAACGCCTGAATTATGTATTTTTTCAAATTTCGATATTTTTTCTTAAATAACTGTAAAAAATGACTCCCTGAAACGAAAATATTTTATTCCAAAAATATCTGAGTAGTACTTTTTGAAATATAGGCTGTTGCCATATGGTAACGCTAGGAGCTTGTGAAGTCAAAGTGTCTAATTTTATAAGAAATCAAAAAGGTTTTGGCAGTTATTTGGAAAGCAATGAAACAGTGTAATATCGTCAAGTATATATTATTTTCAATAATATGCAATAGCAGATTATGCTATCAACAATGAAATGGCTGGAAATAGTCAATACACAAGGCTACATTACACTTCCAGCACATTGTTCTAATTATGGACTTGCATGTACTGCGCGCGCACCTTCTTTTTTTATGGCCTTCTGTATGCTGAACAAAGTGGTCAATTCTATCAAATCTAATATTATCTGAAATACTGCTATTATCTGAGGACTCTATTGATCCTGCATGTCTTCCAGCACCTTTAGGACGAACTTGATACGCAAGTTGTTAGTTAGGGTGCACTGTGTTGGACTTCTATTTTCTTGAATTGTCCCAATGGCGGAATAGCTGCGAAATTGCAAAAAAGAAAATAGTGCTGGATTAGAAAATAAATTATCCATATAGAAAGTATACCCCAACTGTCTTTTTCCTAGCGGAAGTTCATCTAACATTATCAGAAGTGGGCTAGCGGCTTTACCAAATAGAACATCATAGTCCGAATTCATTTTAGGACTCTTTCCCTGATAAAAATCAAAGTTTATTAGGTAGCCATCTTTAGTGTTTATAAACACTAAATCTGGAGCTCCAGATTTTGTAGCCAAACCTGATTGGCTTGCCCCGAATAAACTGTTTGCAACTGTGCTTCCCATAATACTTTACCATACTTTCATCGTATGCTAGGTTCAATTCCGGAACAAAATTGTGGATACATCGATCTTTTAGCATTTCAATCATTGGTCTAAGTTTCATTATTGTAAATCATATCTAGTGCTTGAGAAACTGAGAATCCTCTCCTGGAATTGAAAAATAAATATTTACTGAATGTAAGCGCCTAGCGTTGCCATATGGCAACAGTCATGTTTACGAATATGTAAGTCAGCTAGTTTTTAGTAAAATGTCTTTATATTTTGTCAATGAATACTCTAACGCATTCTATACATAAATATAAATCCAAAGTAACAAAAATATGTGACACATAAAAATAAACATACTTACTCAAACCGAGGCTCCATTTTTTTCGATTATTTATTTGAATGGTATATTCTAGCACTGCTCACACTCTAACAATCAAATGTAAACTGAATTTGCCAGTACGAATGTATTCCAAACAGTAATACGTCGGTAATAAGATTCCTACCGTAAAGGAAATAAAATCGCTGACAAGTTAGGACGCGTCGAAAAGATCACCTGTTGGACGTTGCCATATGGTAACGCAAGGCGCTAATGGGTTAAAAAGGAAAAGTTTGGCAAAATCCGTGAAGACGGATGCTGAACCTAAATTAATTGACAAAAATCTTGAACTACTTGAGTTATAAAAGCTGAGTTCGGCATTGATCAATAGTTTGCCATTGTTATCAGAGCAAAAAGAGCACATGGAGGACCAATGCCAAACTCAGCACAAATATCCAGGCAATGTGTCGGAAAATGTCACGACATGCTTAAAAAACACAATTTTATTGGTTTTAATAATAACTTGATACACGGGGATAGGGTATTCCGTCATAATGATGTGCAAATATTTTAAGGAAGTGTTCTACAGGTGGTTTTAAAAGGCCACTTTACACCTGGCAATTTTTATTTCCGGCAATAAAAATTGCCATAATTTTTATTGATATTGCTCAATATTGATCAGCTGTTTGCAATTTTTCTTGCGGGAACAAAAATGCCGCATGCGCCATTTTTATTGCAATTGCGACGCAATTCTAGGGATTTTTTTGGGTATAAATCAATTAGCAATGATTTCATAAAATCCCTAGGAGCGTGGAATTGGCAAATGGTGGTGAACTTTATATGAACCTGTGTACCAGCGTGTGTCTTTTGATTTGATTGATAAACTTTTTTCTTTGTTGTTTTAAATGCACACACTCTGCTCTGCTGTCAGAATAAATTTGTCTCCTAAAATTAGATATGTTAGACAAGTTGCACTCATAATAGATTGCTGGCTGTAAAACAATTTCGTTTTTGCAATACAAATTGTATTCAACAAAGATTGCGGCAATTTTTATTGCCGGCAATAAAAATTGCCAGCTGTGAAGCCCTGTTTAGAGTCGGCAATTTTTATTGCTGGCAATAAAAATTTTTGACATTTTTGTGGTGGGCAATGTTTGTTGCAAAGGTGGTATCTGTTTTCAGTTGGCAATTTATCTAATGCAATTCTATTTTTTAGTAAATACTGCCAACCAAATATTTAGTAAATAAAATATTTGAAGTTTTTGCGGTGTGTAGACTGTATACGTAGTGTTTCCGGTTATATTAATTTTACCAAAGATTCTAATAATAACATATAATAACATAGAAAGATCCTAATAGTAACAAAGAAAATGAAGTTTTATGTAGTGTTTTATTACTAGGGCTGTTAGCACAAAAATCTCTAAAAAAATACTAGAATTGCCATTGAAATTGCAATCAAAATAGGTCTGGAGCTACTTTTTGCAATGCAATAAAACATGCCACAGACAACTCAAAACCGAGTTAATGCGCGTGCGCGCAACAAAAATTTCAGCATTTTTTATTGCCGGCAATAAAAATTGCCGACTCTAAACAGGGCTTAAGCATCCTCTAATAATAACACCCCCTTTAAGCCCCGTGAGTCGGCAATTTTTATTGCCAGCAATAATAAATAAAAATTGCTGACATTTTTGTTGTGCGCAATGTTTGTTGCAAAGGTGGTATCTGTTTACATTTGGCAATTTATCTAATGCAATTCTATTTTTTGATGAATGAATACTGCCAACCAAATATTTAGTAAATATAATATTTGAAGTTTTTGCGGTGTGTAGACTGTAGTGTTTTGGGTTATATTAATTTTACCAAAGATTCTAATAACATATAAAGATCCTAATAGTAACATAGAAAATGAAGTTTTATATAGTGTTTTATTACTAGGGCTGTTAGCACAAAAATCTCTAAAAAAATACTATAATTGCCATTGCAATTGCAATAAAAACAGGTCTGGAGCTACTTTTTGCAATGCAATTTTTATTGCTGGCAATAACTCTAAACAGGGCTTTAAAGGGGGGTCTTTCATGTTTTTTTTTATTTAAGCACTTTTGTATTTTAGTGTTTTTGCGAGCACGGTAGGGAACAAACACTTTTCCCTACATTCAGAACCTACCATATTCATTTTCTGAATTTGCCAGAAACATTTCTTGGCAAAATATTTTCAATAAATTTAAAAAATAAAATTATGTAAAATACATTTTCAAAAAACTTCAAATTTTGCCATTTACCATCTACTCCTTAGACGGGCGTAGCCAAGGGGGGGGGTTTCGGGGGTTCAAACCCCCCCCCGAAATAAGCAAAATATTACCTAATATTATACCGAAAAAATACGAGGAGTGAAGAGTTCAATTATTATTACGTTTGAATATATGTAGTAATAGTAGGGCCTAGCGCCATCTTTTGACGAGAGGCAGACGCAGTTGCAGCCGAACTATTTTGTATTGTAGGGACACTTTGCGTTGTTTCTCGATTATTCGCCACGCCCCTCGGTCGAAATGAGCGGAACTTTGTGGAAGTTCGTGGAAGTTTCTGGACGGCTACTGGGCTGCTATATAAGCGGCGCCGCGGCGCGTGACCGCGCTTACGGCAGTATTGTTCCATGCGAACTCGAAGCGAATAAAAGTGAAAAGTGGTGAACGAATAGTGAAGAGAATTAAGTGTACCGTGTAAGTGAGTAATTTTAGTGCACTGTTATTCGATGACCTTGTTAAGGATAGATACGTGAATCATTATTACTGTCGAAAAATGGAGGGGAAAAAAAAGAACGGTGATAAACTTAAAGGTATGGACTACTGGAAAAAGTAGTGTAGTCAAGGTCAAGGGGTTTCTAATAAAGAAACAAATTTGGATTTAGCTATCAAAGCTTCAGCTACCTTGCATGCTGATAAGAAGACTGCCTACCCCGAAATCTAGTTTGGAATGCCTAGATATGTGCGATAAAAACCTTTATCCTAATATTTACACATTACTACAAATCTTGGCTACCATTCCTGTATCCACTGCTACCCCAGAAAGGTCTTTCTCGAGCCTAAGGAGACTGAAAAACTATTTACGAAACACTACAAGTGAAAACAGACTTAATGGTTTGGCTCTAATGAACATTCACTATGGAACAGAAATTCATGCAGATGAAGTAGTGGATATATTTAAAAGAAAAAGCCGAAGATTTCTTCTTTAATGGTTTTAGATTTAGCGCAGAGGAACGAAATTAATTTATCCATTTCATTTAAAGTTAAGAACTTTATAAATATGTCGTAGTTTTTCGGATGAATATATAGATATTAAATTTCATGTAAGTATATTTTTGTTGTTTTATTTACTTCTCAAACTAAACCCCCCCCAAAACTAAATCCTGGCTACGCCCGTGACTCCTTACCTAAACCAGATCTGTTTGTCCTGGGTGACGGCCCATACGGCACAAGTCCCGACCGACAACTGACATATCCTCGAGTCCTCCGCCGGACTTCTAACTTCGACCCACGATTCGCCCTGCAATTTTCCCACAATGCGTGACAACGATAATTAGCCGCCCTGCCTCCTCCACCCACCTGTAGATTGTCCCTCGTGACCCCGATCCTGACTAGGGCCCTCCCGTCCAGCAGGGACCCCCACACCAACCCCGTCGGGCCGACGTCGACCGCGCCGACCTCGCAGCCGACGGGCGCCGGCACGTGGCTCCAACGGGCGCCCTCGGGCGACCTCGTGCTCACCCCCGTTCTGAACATAACCTAAAAGTCGAGAGGTAGAGATGCGCGAAGAATTACGCACAACGTACGACACAACGTACTCGGTTATGTGTTGTGACGGCCCAGACTAGCATCGTTCCAGGTTCGGCGCCAGCTATGGACTGGCCGCCAATGGAGATGTCGACGAATGGTTCCTAGACGTACAGGAATGTAGAAAATCAAAAAGTGTCTACAGTTTGTCCCCAAATGTCGGAGGGGGATTTTATTTACATTTTTATCATTTTTTTTAATTAACTGCATAAATTTTGGCCTGTCAAAACCAAAAATAACAGTACAATAGCCGACGGGCACTATGTGAACTAATATATGGGCCATCGTCACCACGGTGCTTTTGCTAGCCTTGGGTTTACACTGCGTTGTTCTTTGTTCTTGTTCATTGTTCTTGTCGTCTTCTATATATTTTGTGGCCGTCTTCATAAAGTTTATTTGGTTATAAAGTTTAAGAATATTGTTTATGATTTATGTAATTGCAAAGGCAACTAAAAATGAACTAAAAGCAGAATCCGAAATAGAGAACTTTGTTGGTTGTTGGAGATTAGATCTTGTTTGAGGTTACAGGTAGAATAATAGTTATTTATGTACCAAGGCACTGAATATGACTCGTGGAGTTTAGTTGCTGAGGCCTCTGGCCGAGGCAAATAAACCACATGAGTCCACTTTGCTTGACTTTACCGATCGCTCTACCTAGGACAAGTAGAATGATGTACGGCACCTTCTGACAGAAAAACCAAACTGCTGCTTCTTGTGCAGCCTACACAACAAATCTATTGATTTTCAAATTTACTAAAATATGTATACTGAAGGATTGCGCTTCTATAGGAAACAATTTCGCAATGTGCACGAAAAGTTAAATGAGCCTTTATCGGCCGGGTTTTGAATATTTGGTCACTTTTGACGGGCGATTTCTCCGCGTCTGACGTTTGATGTTTACATCTCGCCAAGGCCTACTTATTGAAAAAATCGTACAATGGGCTACATTATTGTAAGATTTCTGTGCTTTTAATGACGATTTTGGGACATTTTAATGCCGATTTCAAGAAAAAGATTTTTTATTTTACTTATTATTATTTGGTACCTATTTATTTATCATATTTTCTAGATATAAACATGGCCCGTTTAAGCATTATTAAGTAGGTATATGGAATATTTAGATGTATCAAAACATTCCAAATGTGTTTATGAAGGAGAACATGTTCTGAATGCAGGTCATATTATTTTATGTGGAAGAACAGGGCAAACTTTCAATAAGGGCATACATTTGTATTTATTATGTTTACAATCAAGTGCAATAAGTAAAAATCCTCATCAAATAACAGGATATTGCTTTACGATTAGAATAGCCCCTGTCTGAAACTCTGTTTAGTACTTGTCAACCATATAAGTAAACTTTCGAAAATAAAGCCTTTTTGACTGATTTTGAACAAAACCAGAAAATATAATATTATAAAATATAGATGGCGAATGTCCGAGCATTTATGATTTTGAGCAGGACACTTTTAAAAATGTCCGCCGAGGCCTCGAGCATTTATGGACATTTTTGAAAATGGTGCCATTCGATTGCTTGTGAAAAGACCTTTAAAACAAGACCCCCATATGTATGATTGACCCCAGATTTTGATTAAAAAAGTATAAAGTAAAACAAAAATAAAAAAATTAAAATATGTAAAATTAAAAAAAAAAAATCTAGTTAAAGACTGAAGACAGATTTAGAAGACCCAACGCGTAGGTACATACATGTAGGATGAAGGTTAGTTAGGTTAGCAATCAATAAAATATTCCAGTATTGTTAAAATTTAAAATTATTATAATAAGTTTCGATCTGAAATTCAAGGCATTAATTATTATAATTATTGCAATAAAATTACCTAAATTAATTAACAATGAGAGCTATATTCAATATTCCATACTTACATCTACATCAGAATCAGAAATACTTTTTACATTTTTGTTACTATCTACTAAATCTAAATAACTTCTTTATATGTACTGGAGCCTTTGAACATTCAATTAAATGTTTTTCATTCTTCCTGCATGGGCAAAATATTCAGTTTTACAAAATTCACAAATAGCATATTTTTCTTGAAATCGGCATTAAAATGTCCCAAAATCGTCATTAAAAGCACAGAAATCGTACAATAATGTAGACCATTATTGTAGGTTTTTTTCAATAATGGCGAGATGTAAACATCAAACGTCAGACGCGGAGAAATCGCCCGTCAAAAGTGACCAAATATTCAAAACCCGGCCGATAAAGGCTCGTTTAACTTTTCGTACACATTGCGAAATTGTTTCCTATAGAAGCGCAATCCTTCAGTATACATATTTTAGTAAATTTGAATATCAATAGATTTGTTGTGTAGGCTGCACAAGAAGCAGCAGTTTGGTTTTTCTGTCAGAAGGTGCCGTACGTCATTATACTTGTCCTAGGTACAGCGATCGGTAAAGTCAAGCAACGCCGCGCGTAGTCGGTTCGTGGACGGGTGATCCCTTATTATTATTATTTTCTTGCCTAATAAAATTTTTTTTTTCCGATTTAAAAAAATATATGTACCTCGGCACTGAAGTTCTTTTTATGACTCATGTGGTTTATTTGCCTCGGCCAGAGGCCTCAGCAACTAAACTCCACATGAGTCATAAAAAGTTGAACTTCAGTGCCTTGGTACATAAATAACTATTAATTTTTGGTTACTTCTTTTCTTGGAGTAATTCCAGACAATTGAACTTTGTTTGACCATTTTGCAAAGTAGATACTCAGTTCGCAATATTCTAGGTTAGAATTAGAAATGGTTTTGTAGTTTTATAGGTTAGAAATGGAGGGATTTTTTATAAATGACCATAAATGCTCATAAATACTTATAAATGACCATAAATGCTCACAAGTGGCCAGAAATTCTCATTAATTCTCTAACTGACGACATTTACATAAAAGATCATAAATGCTCCAAAACTGCCGGACAGTGACCAAAAACGGGAAGACACTTTTAAAAATTTCCTGCTCATAAATGCTCAAAATGCTTGTACTCATAAATGCTCCAGCCATCTCTATATTATAAAATAACAAAACAACAAAATGGCATGGATAGCCCATAGACTAGTTAAGCATTGAGCCTATAGGGGGCGTATTTCTTATATTCAATGGTGTATACCAAAAATGTGTTCAATTCTAAGCAACTTTTTCTATTAACTTTTTTCGAAATCTTGTTCAGAAAAGGCACTTAACCTATATAGAAAATAAATAAATCGTTCCCGTCAAGGCCTACTTGATTTCTCAAAATTGCAAGTATGGTGAAAATTATTACCTGGCCTGGACAGCAAATAGCCAAATTGGAACTATTTTTTTTTTATTTACACCTAATCCGACAACAGTCCGTGGACACACTGTATATCTTCCAAAAGGGTTTCAGAGGCACAGACTATAGTCGATACCCTGAATTCTGATCCCTGCGTCACAATAGTCAACAATGCAATTTCCATTGTCGACCATTGTGAAGCACGGATCAGGATTCATGGTATCCACTGTTTTAAAAGATTTAGTCAAGGCCTACTACGATCTGGCGTTTGAGTCGAAAAGTCCAGAAATACTATTATAAGACAAAAACTGATAATTAATTCTTATTCAGAATGATCTCAAACCCAAGTGAATCAATTTTTTGAGGTTAGACTAGAAGATCTTCAAATAAATTGAAATTGAATTTTGAAAAATCCCAATAAAATTTCTAACAAAATCCATGCATACAATAAAATTAAGATACTGAAAATAATTATTGTTTCCTACTACGGCATGAGATATTTTCATATTTTATATTAAGAGATCTTCTTCGTCTATAACATGTTCACCGAAAATTAATGGGTTTTTGAATGAAATCATTCTGTATCAAAAAAATTGCTGCATTTGGCTTTGAGTTCCTGCCGAATAAGAATTCGTTATATGTTTTTGTCTAAAAAGTCACTAATAGCCTTGTTTATGGATACCCTAGTTAGGCATAATGTCTGACACTGACATAAGGATAATAACAGAAAAACAGTAGACACAGGGGACAGACGTTGCAAAAAATAAAGTTGTCCAGCTGCTTTTTTTGGTAGATTTTAATAGAATAAAATTAGGCAGCGACTGGGCCACTTTAATTTTTAGCGCCATCTGTTGCTTGTATTCAAAATTGCTCTCGTATCCTTATGACTCTGTCACACATTGGCTAACTAGGTGTTCCATAAACCTAAACTTTCTTTTTAAATATATCTAATTATGTAACATAAAAAAAGAAAATAAAAATTTTATAGGATATATTTTAAATGAAACATCCTGTATGGAGTGTTTTAACCGATTTCTTCTCCAACAGATGGCAATACCCTAGCTACTTCGGTACCAAAGAACTCTCGAGTTTGATGATTGTATTGGTATAGGTATTTTGTTCAATGATAATATTGTAAGAAAGCTTTTTGTTAGTCAAACTTAACTAAACTAAATAATTGAATAATATCAAGTTTATTTCTATACAGATGAATCACCCTGTAGCTGGTTAGTAAATCTATTAATTTTTAACCTTGATCGTAATAAATAAATGTACCCACTGGAACAAACAAGCGTAATGTTTGTTTATGAATTACCAAAGTAATTACACCCATAAAGACTTTTAATACGCTTTAAAACAGTTCAAGGAATCATATAAATCAGCAGATAGGCGAATCTAAAATAGAATAGAAAAATAAAATTAAACAGGTTTTTTAAAAAAGGCAACAAACTTAAAATGCATGTTGGCATTATTACACCTATTTCTACAACTTTTTCTTGATTAAAATGCATATAGATTATTTTGTATACCTAATGAATGATCGAATGTAAAATTTCCAAACAAATTTAAAATTACAATACATTTGAATACTTATAATGTAATATTTTATTTCTTACGTTTGTGGCATCCTTATGCAATGGGGCGATCGCACACCAAGAATTCATCGCACTGTATCTCCGCGTCCTCACCCACAGCCTTCTCCGAACGCAGCTTTTCCACTGCTTCTTCGGGTGGTAATGAGCAGGAAAATCAACCGCATAAGTCCAACCTTTATGGTCCAACGGTTGACCATTGAGTGTCAATTCGAACTGCCAATCGCCTTCCCACTGCCACGCCATTGACGGCAACCTGATTTTGTCCTTAGATCTGTCAACGGTTCCGTCTGCATTCGAGAAATGATATCTGTCAGTCGGGAGGAGTCTAGAAGAAAAACCTTCAATCGGCAGCCACCTCTGCAAATAAATGTTCGCTATAAAATATGAATAATGAGCTTTGTGCTCTTATTGCTTGCCTCATTCTCGTAGGATTCCTCTCGAACCTTGATGGGGATGTCGAGACCATGTACGTAAACATATACCTGGTGGTCGCCTCCCAATGCCCATAAAAAATGTGGAACTGCGGAAAGTTTCTTGAATTCCTGACCCACGTAGGGAAGTTCTCTCCATATAGATCCAGTTGTAGATAGGGTATAAACCCGCCCCTCATTGTTGATACCAAATAAAAGAGAACTAGGCATTTTTGTTTTATAATTTAAATCGTATGAAGGATGAACGTTTAAACTAGCTAGGAGATTCCATTTGTAAATATTTATAACAAATAATAATTAAAAACATGTAGGTATAATAATAATAATAATATAAAAATATTTTTAAACGGTGTTTTATGTTCTAATTTTTATGAACATCACAAAATATATACGAATATCACACACAAATTTATTACATTCACCACAAAATTCACTACTATAATATTATTACTCGTGATTCGTGATACAATCACAATTATGAATTCCCAAAAGCCCAAAACTCCCAAAACCAAAAGTGTTAGGAAAAATTCCAAGGACTAGAACTAGAAATCCATTTTAGTGTTGTGTGAACATTTTCTAATTGGATTCATTTCTGAACGCACACCTTTAACTTTTAACTCGCAGAAAACTTCATGGTTATGTTAGGTCAGATCTTCTGCCAGGACGTATGTCATCTATTCCAAATTCCAAATACAAAATAACACACACACTTTCGCATTTTGATTCGCTAGAACAACCTATATATTTTGTGGCTAGAACTGGTTCAGAACTGTTGTTGGAACAAAGCTAATAGCTAATTCGTGGAAACGTGACAACTCACACCAAAGCACTTACCTTGCTGCACCAAACCTTATTTACACAGAGACCAAACTAACAAAAAATTTTCAAGTTAGAAGAAAAACCATGGAATATACAAATACGCACGAATTATGTGACTACAAGGGAAAAAGCGCACAATTTTGATTACGCTTCCATTTGTTTCATGCGGTTTGCTTTCAGCGCGGCTGTCCAATGTCCAACGTTTTCTAGCGTGAAGCCCTTGCATGCTCTTTGAGACGGTAAACGCAACCACTAGGTAGCTCTGCTGTTTCTGACATTACAGAACAGTTTAGGAGGTTATCGTTATCTGACATAGCATCGGTTGTCAAATGAGAACAACGGTAATTTTTTGTGTACAAATCAAATACAATAATAATAAATTTCTGAAATCAAGCATCGTCAGGTTATTCCCACAGTTCTGCGATATGTATGAATAATTGTTATGCAAACTGAGATATAATTTTAGTTTAAACAATTCCGATTTGTGTACAAAATGATGGCCTCGGAAGAAGGTTCCACAAATGCAGAAGTGCCTGATAAAACGCCCCTCGTTGGGAACAATATAATGAAAAGAATATCGGGCATGTTTCATAGAAACCAAGGAAGTACTTCGAGCGATGAGCCGAGATATGTGGAGTTCGGGTCATTTTCCGAAGAATCAAGCACAAGAACTCTCGGAACTTTTGCAGGGGTGTTTGCACCTGTCTCGTTGTCCATGTTTTCGGCTCTGATATTTCTTCGAATGGGTATGTACTGTTTCAACAGTGATATTTTATAAAGTGCAATAATTATTTTATTTATAGGATTTCTTGTTGGGAATGCTGGTTTGTTGGTCACATTGTTACAATTCACTATTGCGTATGCCATTTTGGTATTTACTGTAAGCTCAATTTGTGCCATTTCTACAAACGGTGCCGTCGAAGGTGGAGGGGCGTATTGTATCCTTTATCTTAAATTACCATGTCTCAGTTTCATCTGATTAGAGAACTAGTAATGTAATGTCAGTATCCTTAACTGAATTTAGTTATGATAAGTCGAACTTTGGGTCCCGAGTTTGGAGGTTCAATCGGAACCTTATTTTTCTTAGCAAATATTGTAAGTAGCGCCCTCTGCATATCTGGATGTGTTGAAGGGTTGGTGGAAAACTTTGGGCCATCAGGTAAGAGCAATGTACAATATCTGCTGGTCGACAGGGTGGTTTAATATTAAAAACACTATTGATGCAGAAATTTTTATAACATAAAAGTTGCAAATATGTCTGTTACAATGAATTTAATATCCAAAATAAAATGCTTGTTAGTATATATTAATAGCTGATAAGGGTGTTCTTTTCTAAAATCGAGGAAAAAGGTACCTTTTGTATTCGGCTGTTTTCGGCGAGGGGAGGCCGCGAAGCGGCCGACCTTCGTTGTTAGGGGGTAGGGGAGGGACGGGCCCAGTGCGGAGGCGCAATCTCGAGGCCGGTGGATTTTTCTTCGCTTAATTACGGCCGCCAGAAGCGATGGTAAGGTGGGGGTCACGTGGTGTGCGGTAAAGAGGAACATAGGTTTTCGGGTGATACAGTGGCCCGTGAAAACTGTCTCGGCCGTGAGCGGGGCGAAAATGATTCTTAAATAGGGTCGTAGGGTGAGGGAAATCGCAACTGGAAGCAAGAGGATGGTCAGATTAAGAGATTTAACACTTTTTCGAATTTTTAAAGAGGTAAATGCGAGAGTTATTAAGCTTTTTTCCCGAGAGAAATCGGATCGTTTTTATGTGTCGTGCTGCGCCAAAAAATTAGTCAAAAAAAGTCGCGAAATTGTCAGAAATTGCCCGTTTTCGTCGGGCCGTAGCGTCGTTATTTCGGCCCGGGGCCGCGAGGTCGGAATTTTTAAAGCTTCCCCCATGTCTTCAGGTCAGGTTCGGACGCCTCCGGCGCCCCCGAAAAATCGAGAAATGAGAGAAAACACGCAATTTCCAAGAGCGGTTTCGGAGGATTTCCGTCGATTTCGCTGATTGTAAAGCCGTCCCATTTCTCGGAAGAATAAAATCGAGATTGCGGAAATTTCTCAGATATCTGATCTTCGAGGTTTCTTTCGGTACCGGAGGAAAGTACGAGACCCAACTAAGAGATCTACCACCTCCTCCGATTTTTAAAACGGCTCTGTCCGAGGTTATAGAAATTCCTTTGCCAAGAAGATGGTCCATGTTCATGGCACTGATTGTAAGATTAGTCACTAAAAACTCCGGCAACCTAACGGCGCCAGTTTTTCCTGCTGGCTGTGTCGCGCGAGGGGTTAGATTCTCCGTCAGTCGCGCCTTCGAGGTTATGGCGGGAAGCCAAACCGCGACTTGAGGGTGCATACCAGATGTCGACATGTGAATTTTTTTGCCGGCCGAAGAACTAAGCACCTGTTGAATATCTGCGATTCCGAAATGGACGTATACTGGGAGTGAGGATTTCAAGTTACCGAACACCTGTTGAATAATTGCACTTTTTCGAAGCGGTCGAGGCGGAGAGTTGGAATTTTGATTTTTGCCGCCAAAACGACGTCCCTTAGGTTATGGACAACTTTCAGACTGCGAATTTAGTTGGAAATTTACGATACGACATAACCACGAAATTCTTTAAGCGGCCGTAACTCCCGTGCCGTTAGAGATACGGGGTTGCCGTTTGTTTTGATTGCAAGCATATGGGGGAGGAAAAAAATGGACGACGAAAATTTTTCATGGCCACCTCGATTTTGACAGAACAAATGCAACTTTGCTATCTTTAGAGATAGGAGATCCGGGTTTCCTTTGTTGGGTTGCCAGGGCGAAATGATTGAGAAACGTGAAAAAAAATTTTCCATGGCCTACTCGATTTCGCCGGAAAACACAACTTTTCTATGCGACGAGATAGAAAGACGGGACAAAGTACGTTAGGTAGAGCATGTAAAATGACGCTGCGCCGAAAAAATTTTTTTCCATGGCCTACTTGGATTTTTCTTAAGTGAATAACTTTCTTATTAATAGAGATAGAGACTTGCGGTTTTCTTTGATCGGCCCCATATGCCGAGGGGAAAATTATCGAAGAAAAAAATTTTCCATGGCACCCTCGGTTTTCCCAGAACAGATACAACTTTTTTGTTTGGCGAGATAAAAATTTCGTTCCGGCGGCGATCGAACGGGTGGGGGAAAGGAAGAAAAACGACGACAAAGAAAATTTCCCCGCCTACTTGATTTTAGAGAAAACAACATAAACTTTTTCATTTTCAGAGACAGAGACTTGGTTCCTGCTGGGATGAAAAGGGCACTGAAAAACAAAAAAAAAGTTACTCCAAACATTTTTTCTCGGCCGCCTTGATTACCTAGAAAATATCGATTTTAGCAAATCGCGACGAGCGAAGCGAGGAGCAATGGCCGGCAGAGCCCACCGGCGCCGGCCAGAGCCCATCCTTCTCGCCAGGATTGCCGCGCGAGGCCGAAGGCCGAGTGCGGCAATGGACCAAGGGAGCGACGCACGAGGGCGAAGCCCGAGTGCGGCGCCCAACGCGACGAGCGAAGCGAGGCGCCGAAATTGACGCACGAGGCCGTAGGCCGAGGGCGGCAATAAGCCGAGGGGTATCCGGCGCGGGGGGGACGTGAGGCCGCGAAGCGGCCGAACTCCCATGGTGACGAACCACGAGCGAGCTACCTAAAAGAAGCCTGTCGCGACGAGCGAAGCGAGGAGCAACGGCCGGCAGAGCCCACGCGCGAGTTACCCAAAAGAAGCCCGTCGCGACGAGCGAAGCGAGGAGCAATGGCCGGCAGAGCCCACGCGCGAGTTATCTAAAAGAAGGTTGCGGCGGCGAAGCCGCCGCCGGCCGCAGGCCTGGGGAGATGCCCACCCTGCGCGCAAGCGCAGGTGGGCGAATTGCTAGTTAGTATATATTAATAGCCGTTGAACGTGTTCTTTTCTAATCGGGGTCGAAAAGGTGCCCCCGCTTTATACCCTAGAAGTGTTCGAGCCGGCCGCGAAGCGGCCGGCGAGAGGTATTTAAGGAAACTAAACGAAATTTAGGACAGGATAGCGCACAGGATTTTGGCCGGAAACGATCCCTCCGCTTATCGTAAACTGTTAAAGTCGCGCGATTTTCGCCGAAGAGATTCGGCTTTGAGAGAGAGGTCCGCTGTAATTTTCATCCGAAAACTGTCTCGGCCGAGAGCGCGACGAAAATGATTCTCAAGTGGGGCGGTAGGGTGAGGGAAATGGCAAAGGGAAGGAAGAGGAAGGTCCGGAGAAGAGATTTAACACTTTTTCGGATTTTTAAAGAGGTAAATGCGAGAGTTATTAAGCTTTTTTTCCGAGAGAAATCGGATCGTTTTTATGTGTCGTGCTGCGCCCGAAAATTACGGCCGAAATGTCGCGAGATTGTCAGAAATTGCCCGTTTTCGTCGGGCCGTAGCCACGTTATTTAGGCTCGGGGACACGGGGAAGGAATTTTAGAAGCTTCCTCCATGTCTTCGGGTCAGGTTCGGACGGCTCCGGCGCCCCCGAAAAATCGAGAAATAGGAAAAACCACGCAATTTCCGAGAGTGGTTTCGGAGGCTTCTCGGACGGATTTTTTCGAAACCGCCGGGTATGAGATTTCTTCGACTTTCATATTTCGACAGGCCGGAGGTTGGAATTTCCCGTCAGGTACGCCAAAAATCGTCCTTTTAGGTTACGGCGAGCTTTCAAACCGCGACTCGAAGGTGCATACCGGGTGTCCACATGTGAATTTTCGGGCCGGCCGAAGGCGATTCGGAAGAGTTCGGGTCGTTTCGGCGAAACCCACACCTGTTGAATATTTGCAATTTCGAACCGGACGATACGGGGGTGAGAATTCGAGGTAACGGAACCGAGGATAGGCGCACCTGTTGAACGTTGGCGTTTTTTTCGAAGCGGTCGACGCGGAAGGTTGGCAAAAAAAACCGTCTTTTAGGTTACGGAGAACTTTCAAACTGCGAATGCGTACCGGGTGTCTCTTTCTGGAAAATTCGATGGGCGAAAATATTTGATTTTTGCCGCCAAAACAACGTCCCTTAGGTTATGGACGACTTTCAGACTGCGAATTTAACTAATTTCCAACCGGAAATTTACGACACAACATAACCTCGAAATTCTTTAAGCGGCCGTTACTCCCGTGCCGTCAGAGATACGGGGTTGCCGTTTGTTTTGATTGTAAGCATATGGGGGGAGGAAAAAAATGGGCGACGAAAAATTTTCATGGCCACCTCGATTTTGACAGAACAAATGCAACTTTGCTATCTTTAGAGATAGGAGATCCGGGTTTCCTTTGTTGGGTTGCCAGGGCGAAATGATTGAGAGATTTTTCTTAGGTGAATAACTTTCTTATTAATAGAGATAGAGACTTGCGGTTTTCTTTGATAGGCCCCATATGCCGAGGGCAAAATTATCGAAGAAAAAAATTTTCCATGGCACACTCGGTTTTCCCAGAACAGATACAACTTTTTTGTTTGGCGAGATAAAAATTTCGTTCCGGCGGCGATCGAACGGGTGGGGGAAAGGAAGAAAAACGACGACAAAGAAAATTTCCCCGCCTACTTGGTTTTAGAGAAAACAACGAAAACTTCTTTATTCATAGAGTTCGGAAAAATATGAAAAGTGCGTTGTTACTCTCTGAAGAAACCCTGTAAATTTTGTCTGAGAAAAATTTTTCCTACGCCCACTATATTTTCTAGAAAACGCGTGCAACTTTTTCGTTTTCAAAGGTAGAAACTCGGTTTCTTCGGTGATGTAAAGGGCACGCGAAACTAAATAAAAGTTACTCGAAACGATTTTTTCCCAATCTACTTGATCTTCGAGAAAAACGATAAAACGGATTCCCGGGACTTGGCCGTTTTTTTTTGAGCGTTTTTTTTTTCAGAACCCTCAGGTATACAAGACTTTTAGAATTTCAAACGTTAAAAATGATGGCTAACCTATTTTCGGGTTAGGTTAGACGTCACTATGCGACTTGGGAAAGCATATACCTGGCGTCGATATGAACGATTCATTATTCAGTTAGGAGGGAAGAGAATCGACGCGGGTAACTGCCCTTTTTTTGGACACCCTGTATATTTGTGTCGAAAAAAAAAAATTCTCCCCCGCGCGCCCCCCCGTCCTCCTGAAAGCCCAACTCCCTTACGGACGCGTATGCCTTCCTTCCAACTGGCTTGGGTAGGAGGGAAGCGAATCGGCGCGGGTAACTGCCCTTTTTTTGGACACCCTGTATATTCGTGTCGAAAAAAAAATTCTCCCCCGCGCGCCCCCCCGTCCTCCTGAAAGCCCAACTCCCTTACGGACGCGTATGCCTTCCTTCCAACTGGCTTGGGTAGGAGGGAAGCGAATCGGCGCGGGTAACTGCCCTTTTTTGGAAACCCTGTATATTCGTGTCGAAAAAAAAAATTCTCCCCCGCGCGCCCTCCCGTCCTCCTGAAAGCCCAACTCCCTTACGGACGCGTATGCCTTCCTTCCAACTGGCTTGGGTAGGAGGGAAGCGAATCGGCGCGGGTAATTGCCCTTTTTTGGACACCCTGTATAATCGTATTGAAAAAAATTTGCCTCCGCTACTTGGTTTTCGAGAAAATACGCGCAACTTTTTTATTTTCAGAGATTGGAATAAACGGACAAGTGCACGATCACTTTCTCGAAACACCCTGTATATTTTAACCGTCCACCTACGGAATTTTCTAGAAAACGCGTGCAACGTTTTGTTTTTTTTTTGTTTAAAAGAAGCCTGTCGCGACGAGCGAAGCGAGGAGCAATGTCCGGCAGAGCCCACGCGCGGCTTACCCAAAAGAAGCCCGTCGCGACGAGCGAAGCGGGGAGCAATAGCCGGCAGAGCCCACGCGCATTTACCCAAAAGAAGCCTGTCGCGACGAGCGAAGCGAGGAGCAATGTACGGCAGAGCCCACGCGCGAGTTACCCAAAAGAAGCCTGTCGCGACGAGCGAAGCGAGGAGCAATGGCCGGCAGAGCCCACGCGCGAGTTACCTAAAAGAAGCCTGTCGCGACGAGCGAAGCGAGGAGCAATGGCCGGCAGAGCCCACGCGCGAATTACCCAAAAGAAGCCTGTCGCGACGAGCGAAGCGAGGAGCAATGTACGGCAGAGCCCACGCGTGCGTTACCTAAAAGAAGCCTGTCGCGACGAGCGAAGCGAGGAGCAATGGCCGGCAGAGCCCACGCGCGAGTTACCCAAAAGAAGCCTGTCGCGACGAGCGAAGCGAGGAGCGATGGCCGGCAGGGCCCACGAGCGAGTTACCCAAAAGAAGCCTGTCGCGACGAGCGAAGCGAGGAGCAATGGCCGGCAGGGCCCACGCGCGAGTTACCCAAAAGAAGCCTGTCGCGACGAGCGAAGCGAGGAGCGATGGCCGGCAGAGCCCACGCGCGAGTTGCCCAAAAGAAGCCTGTCGCGACGAGCGAAGCGAGGAGCAATGGCCGGCAGAGCCCACGCGCGAGTTACCCAAAAGAAGCCTGTCGCGACGAGCGAAGCGAGGAGCGATGGCCGGCAGGGCCCACGAGCGAGTTACCCAAAAGAAGCCTGTCGCGACGAGCGAAGCGAGGAGCAATGGCCGGCAGGGCCCACGCGCGAGTTACCCAAAAGAAGCCTGTCGCGACGAGCGAAGCGAGGAGCGATGGCCGGCAGAGCCCACGCGCGAGTTGCCCAAAAGAAGCCTGTCGCGACGAGCGAAGCGAGGAGCAATGTACGGCAGAGCCCACGCGCGAGTTACCCAAAAGAAGCCTGTCGCGACGAGCGAAGCGAGGAGCAATGGCCGGCAGAGCCCACGCGCGAGTTACCTAAAAGAAGCCTGTCGCGACGAGCGAAGCGAGGAGCAATGGCCGGCAGAGCCCACGCGCGAATTACCCAAAAGAAGCCTGTCGCGACGAGCGAAGCGAGGAGCAATGTACGGCAGAGCCCACGCGTGCGTTACCTAAAAGAAGCCTGTCGCGACGAGCGAAGCGAGGAGCGATGGCCGGCAGAGCCCACGCGCGAGTTACCCAAAAGAAGCCTGTCGCGACGAGCGAAGCGAGGAGCGATGGCCGGCAGAGCCCACGCGCGAGTTACTCAAAAGAAGCCTGTCGCGACGAGCGAAGCGAGGAGCGATGGCCGGCAGGGTCCACGCGCGAGTTACCCAAAAGAAGCCTGTCGCGACGAGCGAAGCGAGGAGCGATGGCCGGCAGAGCCCACGCGCGAGTTACCCAAAAGAAGCCTGTCGCGACGAGCGAAGCGAGGAGCGATGGCTGGCAGGGCCCACGCGCGAGTTACCCAAAAGAAGCCTGTCGCGACGAGCGAAGCGAGGTGCAATGGCCGGCAGGGCCCACGCGCGAGTTGCCCAAAAGAAGCCTGTCGCGACGAGCGAAGCGAGGAGCGATGGCCAGCAGAGCCAACGCGCGAGTCTCCTAAAAGAAGCCTGTCGCGACGAGCGAAGCGAGGAGCCATGTACGGCAGAGCCCACGCGCGAGTTACCCAAAAGAAGCCTGTCGCGACGAGCGAAGCGAGGAGCAATGGCCGGCAGAGCCCACGCGCGAGTTACCCAAAAGAAGCCTGTCGCGACGAGCGAAGCGAGGAGCGATGGCCGGCAGGGCCCACGAGCGAGTTACCCAAAAGAAGCCTGTCGCGACGAGCGAAGCGAGGAGCAATGGCCGGCAGGGCCCACGCGCGAGTTACCCAAAAGAAGCCTGTCGCGACGAGCGAAGCGAGGAGCGATGGCCGGCAGAGCCCACGCGCGAGTTGCCCAAAAGAAGCCTGTCGCGACGAGCGAAGCGAGGAGCAATGTTCGGCAGATCCCACGCGCGAGTTACCCAAAGGAAGCCTGTCGCGACGAGCGAAGCGAGGAGCAATGGCCGGCAGAGCCCACGCGCGAGGTACCCAAAAGAAGCCTGTCGCGACGAGCGAAGCGAGGAGCAATGTCCGGCAGAGCCCACGCGCGAGTTACCCAAAAGAAGATTGCCGCGACGAGCGAAGCGAGGAGCAATGGCCGGCAGAGCCCACGCGCGACTTACCCAAAAGAAGCCTGTCGCGACGAGCGAAGCGAGGAGCAAAGGCCGGCAAAGCCCACGCGCGAGTTACTTAAAAGAAACCTCTCGCGACGAGCGAAGCGAGTAGCAATGGCCGGCAGAGCCCACGCGAGAGTTACCTAAAAGAAGCCTGTCGCGACGAGCGAAGCGAGGAGCAATGGCCGGCAGAGCCCACGCGCGAGTTACCAAAGGAAGCCTGTCGCGACGAGCGAAGCGAGGAGCAATGGCCGGCAGAGCTCACGCGCGAGTTACCCAAAAGAAGCCTGTCGCGACGAGCGAAGCGAGGAGCAATGGCCGGCAGAGCCTACGCGCGAGTTACCAAAGGAAGCCTGTCGCGACGAGCGAAGCGAGGAGCAATGGCCGGCAGAGCCCATCCGTCTCGCGCGAGGCCGACGGCCGAGTGCGGCAATAAGTCAAGGGAGCGCCGCACGAGGCCGAAGGCCGAGTGTGGCGCCCAGTGCAACAAGCGAAGCGAGGCCGAAGTCCGAGAGAGGCAATAATTTGAGGGGTATCCATTGCGAGGGGGATGTGAGGCCGCGAAGCGGCCGAACTTCGGCGGCGGCGAAGCCGCCGCACTGACCAGACATTCAAAGTCCCCGCGCGAGTTACCTAAAAGAAGGTTGCGGCGGCGCAGCCGCCGCCGGCCGCAGGCCTGGGGAGAATTGCTAGTTATACTATATTAATAGACGACTGCATTTTTATGATCATTATCGGGCTAAAAACGGCCGAAAAGTACCGTTTGTATTGGCCCTCTCTCGGTTGGGGGAGGCCGCGAAGCGGCCGACCTTCGTCGTTCGCGGGTAGGGGAGGGACGGGCGCAGTGCGGAAACGCAATCTCGGGGCCGGGGGATGTTTCTTCGCTTCAATACGGCCGCCAGAAGTGGCGGTAAATCGGGCGCCTCGAGGATGCGGTAGGGTTTTGGGGTGGGACAGTTCCACCGAAAACTGTCCCGGACGGGAGCGAGGCGAAGAAGATGCTTAAATAGGGTCGTAGGGTGAGGGAAATCGCAGAGGGATGCAAGAGGAAGGTCCGAAGAAGAGATTTAACACTTTTTCGGATTTTTAAAGAGGTAAATGCGATAGGTATTAAGCTTTTTTGCCGGCAGAAAGCGGATCGTTTTTATGTGTCGTGCTGCGCCTAAAAATTTGTCAGAAAAGTCGCGAAATTGTCAGAAATTGCCCGTTTTCGTCGGGCCGTGGCCACGTTATTTAGGCTCGGGGCCGCGAGGTCGCAATTTTTAAAGCTTCCCCCATGTCTTCAGGTTAGGTTCGGACGCCTCCGCCGCCCCGGAAAAATCGAGAAATTAGAAGAAACGCGTAATTTCCGAGAGTGGTTCTGGAGGCTTCTCGGACGGATTTTTGCGAGACCGCCGTGTATGAGACTTCTTGGACTTTCATATTTTGACGGGCCGGAGGTTGGAATTTCCCGTCAGGTACGCCAAAAATCGCCCTTTTAGGTTACGGAGAGCTTTCAAACCGCGACTTGACGGTGCATACCGGGCGTCGACATGCGCGTTTTTTCGCCGGCCGAAGAACTCGCACCTGTTGAATATCTGCGATTCCGGAATGGACGTATACTGGGGGTGAGGATTTCAAGTTACCGAACACCTGTTGAATATTTGCGCTTTTTCGAAGCGGTCGACGAGGAGGGTTGGAATTTTTGATTTTTGCCGCCAAAACCACGTCCCTTAGGTTATGGACGACTTTCGGACTGAGAATTTAGTTGGAAATTTACGATACAACATAACCTCGAAATTCTTTAAGCGGCCGTAACTCCTATGCCGTTAGAGATACGGGGTTGCCGTTTGTTTTGATTGCAAGCAGATGGGGGGAGGAAAAAAATGGACGACGAAAATTTTTTGTGGCCACCTCGATTTTGACAGAACAAATGCAACTTTGCTATCTTTAGAGATAGGAGATCCGGGTTTCCTTTGTTGGGTTGCCAGGGCGAAATGATTGAGAAATGTGAAAAAAAAATTCCATGGCCTACTCGATTTCGCCGGAAAACACAACTTTTCTATGCGACGAGATAGAAAGACGGGACAAAGTGCGTTAGGTAGAGCATGTAAAATGACGCTGCCCCGAAAAAAAATTTTTTCCATGGCCTACTTGGATTTTTCTTAAGAGGCTACGATACTTATGAAATCCGCCCAAAGTGCCCGACTCAATTCAGGACAAACGTCGCTCGATTAGATATGCCTATCTTTTTCCTTCCTCTAGTCCCCACGACTCCCCACTCCAGCCTGTCCCTTCATAGTGCTACGATTGAGGGGCAGGCCGGCCGTGGGTACTACACTGAAAAAAATCTGTCACTTTGTAAAAAAACCCTGTTTAATTCAATATGAGATATTATTCCTCAAACTCAAGCAGAAGCTTTTTTGTAACTAACAATAATCAATTCAATTACAATTGATATTGAATTCTAATGAATAATTTAAATGTAATATTTTATTTCAATAAATAGCGTGTTCTGGAATTGATTCTATAATACTTCTTTTCTAAGCACATTCTTTTGTCAGAACAACATAACGTTTCATGGTGTTGAATTGAATAGGGATACATTTAACTGTTCATTATACTGAAATTACAACTATTGTCACTGAATTTTTGCTGGATTTGTAATACTTAATTGTGGGTACTAATATCAATTATAGCCATTCACTTGCAGTGTTCATTATGACTACGAACGATATAGAGTGTAGGGTTGATTCAAAACCTTTAATTTGCGATCACTGTGTGCACTCCTAAGTTAACCCCCAGTTAACCCTGAAAAAATCAGCTTGTTTTAAAGAATTTTTTTTTACCCTTATAAAGCACTTTAGATAGTGGTGATCTTTTACCTATATCTCGTGAAGTATTGAAGTTAAAAAAAAAACTTCATGAGGGAAAGTTGTAGAGAACGTAATAATGTATACATAAGAAGAAAAAAAATTGTACACATGAGAAGAAAAAAAATTGCAAAAAAATGTTTGCAAAACCACTACTATTGCGGGGTTCGTAACACGACTTCGACGGTGATTTTTTGGGGTTATACTCAGGACGCTACCCACAACCAACCCTGAAAATATCTACCTGTTAAGAATCATTTTTTTTTCTATCTCTATAAAAAAATTACAATTTGCTTGGACTATGATTACTTACATTGATGAATATAAAAGTTGCAATTAAGTTATTTTGTTCATCCAATGAATTATAATGTTTTTTCAGTTGCTTCTGGGGTACTCTTATATAGTTTGGAGTAGTCTGAGGGTGAGAATTATTATTATTCAAATAAAATAAATTTAATTGTTTAAATAAAACATAAGATATTTTAAAACCGAGGTTATGCTTTCATTGTAGTATGCCAATTTTAGTATCGAAGTGACAATACGTCTTCTTAACGGAAATTCAAACTATTTTAAACTTATTGGTTCATCTGCAATTACGTCAAAAGTATAGATTATATTGTTGGGACCACATGGATTTGCTTGTATATTTAAAGTAGGTAATGGAAAAGTGACTATATACACGAACTCACTAAAATCACAACAGTCTTTTTTTCCTGTGTAGACGTGTAGATAATATGAAATAATAACTCGTGCCGGCCGCCGCCGACGGCCGCCGGGGTCACACGAGTCTCGCCGATGCCGACGAAGAAGCGCGAATATATATTTAAAAAACGGCGGTGGCCTGTTTGCTTTATTGCAAAAATGATATTTTTCAGGGCGTTCACTTTTCGATGGCAACACACTGCATAGCTTTTTGGCGTCGAAGCAATTTTACTATTATTTTTCATATCAGCAAAGGTGCATGCTATGAAGGGTTCGTGTATAAAAAAACTTCTGTAATTGCTCAATTATAAAATCTAAATTAACGATTTTGATTACCGAATTCTTCTTGAACCACATTAGGGTCAGTTGAACATCTATTAATGTTTGATTGGATAATTGTTCTGCATAATAGTGTTGCTACGACTAAAAAAGTGCGTCTAAAGTCTACTTCTTCAAAATGTTTTATATAACTAGTAGGTATTCCATATTTACATTTGTGTAATAATAAATAAATCTAACTAAAAACTTTCTACACTGTAAGAGTTCACTTTAGAGGGATTAGAGTGAATAGGCCATATTATATCACAACGGTTTCGTTAATCTATAAAATTACATCCTCAAGGACTAATTTATAGAGTTACGAAACTGGTCTCCCTTTTTAAATAAAGTAATAGTTGTGAGATAATAGGAGCTATTAATTTCTAATCCCTTGTAAATGTTCCATTCAAAGCCCTGTTTTTCCCAGAAAGTTTGTTTCCCAAACCCTATGCGCCTGCAGTACTACTTATACCTAAATCCGAATAAGTGTGCAAAATGCAAAATATGTAGGTACCCCTCTCTCAAATTCTGGAAACCATATTAGGTACCTACGGGAATAAAAGCACTCAAGCCCACAAATTACTCCTATTGGTTTCACTACATGTGACTGTTGTGACATCATTATCAAACATTATAGGTATTCTTGCCCTGACTGCCCCTTATTCTGACAAATCTGAATTATCGAACATCCTAGAAAATGTATTAAAATGTCATAAATTCGACAGACTGGAACAATAAAATGTACTATTTTTATTTTGCCCGATTTTCAACTCCAATGACTTTCGAACAATCTTCTAACGAAGAAGTTTCTAAAACTGACTGGATGTCAGAATTATTATCTTTCCCTCTGGAAAGTATATAAATTAGCTTTTATCATGCAGCGATTTACATAGGAATTCGTTTTCAAAAAATGCTTGACATGACCCATTTATTTGGCAAAATTATTACTTGTACCTATCACATTTTTAAAGTAAAAATCAAGCGCACAATTTGGTCTAGAATTTAAATTTACTCTTTTTGCACGACCAGGCCATTTCATGCCCTAGGGATTAAACCATTTTACACAAAAGCAAAAAGTAGGTACTTTGTGAATAATAATTATTTATTTTCTAAAATTTATTTGTGGCGCAATGGATTATTAATTATTTATTTATAATTCCTGGAGGAATAATAATAATGAGTATTATTATATGCCAGTCGACATACATAATGTCGCGGTAGAAAATATTTTCTTCGGGTACTCGGAAATATAAATATTTGCTAACATACTAACATTCAAAACAAGCGAAACACAAATAAGGGAGACTGAGACTAATAAAATGAAAAATGAACCATCTGATATCGATTGAAAGTTCCCCTGACGTGGTTTCCGAGCCCGGTGAGGTACGCCGAAGTAGGGGGAAGTAGGGGAACCACGAGTTCCAGCGAACGCCCGCCCGCCCGCCTATCTCCGTACGTCTAATTCCTGCTCGAATGGCCAATTCACGGATCATTTTATTGCCGGGCAATGGGTTCGTAGTTTTCAAATCATAGCCAAACGAACAAACGTATCGACTTGAAAGTAGTCTTAAAATAATGTTATAGAATGCCTCAATCGTCGTTGTGTCCTTCGAATTATTTTTGAGCGGTGGAAATACTCGAAATTCTTAACCGAATATAGTCGAATTTCGGGTATGTTTGGCATTTTTTTTCACAGTGTCGCATTAGTCCTGCACAGTTCGTGATACACAACGACGATTCTTCGTAGTTTTATCTAAGCCACAAAAAAAAATCAAGTGAAAATATTAAGAAATGCAAGTAGGAGATGTAAACTACGAAACCCTTGAAAATGGGGGGTATCGTAGCGCCTTAAGTGGGACACACTGTACATATATTATTTATACATTTTTAATTTGTCTAAAATATTGAAGTAAGATGTATTTAAGCCTTCTAAATCGGTTCTTTTGTTTACTGAATTTTTGTGTTGTCTAATACACAACATTTCGCAAATTAAACGTTTTTTGTATATTCTTTGCTCACTTAATATTGACGTTTCATCAAAGTTAATACAATGTCCAGTATTCACTCTATGTTCGACTAAAGCAGTGGCATTTGTTTTTTTAGAGTAATTCTTTTCATCGTTCTTGTGTTCGTATAATCTCTGCTTTAGGTATCTGCCTGTTTGACCTATGTAACATTTATTACAATTTTTTAAAATGAGTCGTCAGAGATAAAAGCCCAATTTATACTCGTGATCTTTCTAGGCAAAATAGCGAAAAAATTATCGATAAAATTTCCAGCACTAGTGATATTACATACGATAATCGCCTAAACTTTTTTTGTTTGGAAGGCCTTCAAAACCGCTTCTTTTGACCTTCCTGCCATTATCAAAATGCAAATCCAGGGCTGCGATTTTTTTATACCCCCGATTTTCACGAAACCCATTTAGCGATTTTTTTATTTAAAATCTGATTACACAGCGTTAATCAACTCACCCCAAAACCCCCATATACCAAATTTGAACAAAAACTATTCAGGGAGTTCCATTCTGTAGGGTCTCAAAGTTGAGCAAAATAGGAAATTTAAAGACATATGGCGAGTCAAATGTGCCATGGAATCCCTTCAAAACAGTTGAATGGTCAACAGGACTACTCAAAATGTTGGTGTGAAAAGATGTACTACAAAAATATACAGGGTATTTTTCTCTGAGCCATCTCAAAATTCTGAATTTTTATTAAACTTTATACTGGTCAGGAGTGCTCTGGAATCATTGAAAAAAATATTAATAAACACAAAAGTAATTTATTTCTTTACAAAATGCCAATCAACAAATAAAAATAATTTAAATTATTGGACATGTCTCAACAAAGTCACTGTCTAAGATGATATATTTTCTGGGCGTTTCCTGTTGTGGCACACCAGCTACCTTAACTCATATGAACTTACTGACTGGCAGGCTTCTGTATTTTTTAGATTTAGTTCGTTTATAGTGTGTGGAGCAGTTTTGTTATACAGGATTTTTTACCCGTACAAAGTTCCAAAAATTCAGTAATTTGAGATGGCACAGATAACAACACTCTGTATGTTTTGTATTGGACCTTTGCACACCAACACCTTGAGTCGTCTTATTGACCATTCAACTGTTTTGAGGGGATTCCATGGCACACTTGACTTGGCAGATGCCTTTAAAATTCCTAATTTGCTCAACTTTGACACCCTGCAGAATGGAACTCCCTGTATGTTTTATTCAATTTGGTATATAAGGGTTTTGGGGTGTTCTGATTAACCCTGTGGGGTCAGATTTAAAAAAAAATTGCTAAATGGTTTTCGTGAAAATCGTGGGTATAAAAAAATCGCAGCCTGCCCTGGATTCCCATTTTGAAAATGGCAGGAAGGTCAAAAGAAGCGGTTTTTGAAGGCTTTTCAAACAAAAAAAAGTTTAGGAGATTATCTCCAAAAATGAAGATTTTTAGGATTTGTACAGTTTTAAAGTTGGACACCCTGTATGTATGGATATAATATTTTTCTACTTATCAATGGTAATTCAGGAGAAAGCAAAGTCTCTGATTATAAGATCCTTAAACTCACTAAAAAGATTCTCAAATTAACTTTGTTGCAAAACATTAACGATGAAAATTATTATGATATATGCTAGAATATTTCATATACATACTGTCAATACCACAATATCGTAGAAGAAACTTATGCATTAAAAAAAATAGACAAAATCATATTTTTCAAAAACTATTTTTTTAGGATATTTTATCAAGGGACTAATCCCTGATGGAAGATGGTGGGAATTTTTATACTGCACATCTCTAAACATTTTAAATTTGATAATTTGCCTTATTGGTGCGTCAATGTTTGCCAAAACAACTGTTTTTGTATTGGCAATAGTCTGCAGTTGTTTATCCCTTTGTTTCTTCAGTTTTTTGTACCAGGGACATCTTGAGGTAAAACGGTCCTACCATTTCATTTATGGAATTTCCTTTTACAAAACTTTTTCAGGTACCAATTCCAGACTCGAACACGCTCGTGCAAAATGCGACTTCACACGTAAATGCGACATATACGGGTCTGAGTAGTAAAACATTGGATAGTAATTTGTGGCCCCAATACGGCAAAGATTATACGGCAAAAGGCGAGATCGTAAATTTTGCTTCGGTGTTTGGTGTTCTCTTTTCGGGGGTTACTGGGGTTATGGCTGGAGCAAATATGAGCGGTAAGAAAAATTCACGATCATGACACATTATTTGTTAAATTAAAAAAAAAGTTTCACATTCTTATTGTACTAATGTTTGTAGGCGAATTGAAGAATCCAGGGAAGTCGATACCATGGGGAACGCTTGGTGCTGTAGTTTTCACTGTAATAGTGTATTTTACCATATCACTACTGACCGCAGCTACTTGTACCAAAGATCTAATACAAAATGATTATTTGTATTTGGCCGGAATCAGTGTTTTTCCGCCGAGTGTCGCTATTGGCATATTGACAGCTACCTGGTCTGCTGCCTTGAGTAATGTCATTGGTGGTTCGAGAGTTTTGGAGGCCCTGTCAAAGGATCGAGTGTTTGGTAAATATAAATCATATTTCTCATATGCCCTTGCTTAAGTTTAAGATATTAAAAGCCATTTCGATAAGTTTTGAGATTGCGATTTTGTTGTCATTTATTTATTTTTCTGCGAATTTTAATTCATAAAAGCATTTATCAACTTATTCACAATTTGTCTGATTGTGATTTTATGTAGTTACCATTTTGTTGTCATTATTTATTTATTTTTCTACGAATTTTAATTCATAAAAGCATTTATCAACTTATTCACAATGTATCTATCATTTATTTTTTCTACTTATTTTGAGAAAAAAAAACGCAAATGCGAAATTAAATTTTTTGGCAGATGCCATTCAAATTTTCAAATAAAGGTCTGTTGTTGTCAAGTTAACAAAAATTATTGAAACAGCTTTTAAATTGTATAAGAAACTCTAGGAATTTACAATCTTAAAGTCAAGTGTGCCATGGAATCCCCTTAAAACAGTTGAATGGTAAACAGGACCCCGAAAAGTGTTGGTGTGTAAAGATCCAATAGAAAATATACAGGGTGTCTTTCTCTGTGTCATTTCAAAATACTGAATTTTTTGGGGTCAAAAATCGAGTATATCAAAACGACCCCAGGCACTATAAACGAACTAAGTCTAAAAAATACAGAAGCCTGCCAGTCAGTCCATATGAGTTAAGGTGACTGAGGTGTGCCACAACAGGAAATGGACAGAAAATGTATCATCTCAGACAGTGACTTTGTTGGCGAAGGTCCAATAATTTAAATTGTTTTTTATTTCTTGGTTGGCATTTTGTAAAGGAATAAATTACTTTTGTGTATATTACTGTTTTTTCAATAATTCCAGAGCACTCTTGACCAGCATAAAGTTTCATAAAAATTCAGCATTTTGAGATGGCCCAGAGAAAAATACCCTGTACATTTTTGTATTGAATCTTTGCACACCAACACTTTGAGTAGTCCTGTTGATCACTCAACTGTTTTGAGGGGATTCCACGATACACTTGATCTTTCGAACCCTGTACGAGATAACTCCTTGTATATTTTTTGTTCAAATTTGGTATGTGGGGGTTTTGGGGTGTCCTGATTAACGCTGTGCTGTCAGATTTTAAATAAAAAAATCGTAAATGGTTTTCATAATTTTTTACTAGAAAAAAATTCGTAGTAGATCTTGAAAATTGAGATTAAGACCTGAAATTTTGCACCAAAGTAAAAAAAGGAGTTTTTTGCAACCTATCTTAAAAAAAACGCTAAAATCGGATGAAAAATAAAAAATTTACGGAGGTGCTTCCATTTCAAATGGGCCACCCTGTATATTCAGAAATATTTAAACCCCCATAACTTTTTTATTTCTGAAGATAGAATAAAAGTTCAACATGAATATTGTAACGGTCCGGCTAGGACTCTTAATTATTCGTTAGGTGAACCTATGATAAAGAGCAAATAAAAGGTAATAAACGAACCAGAATGTAAAGTATATATATAATTTTTCCCTTTGTAGAATAAGAACAATCACTAACCTACTGCAATTATTTTGACTGGCCAGCCCACTAAAAATACGTACATCTAAAGAAACAAGAATAACTAGGACCTTAACACATTAAAATACGCTCGGTGTCAGCCTCGTTCGCGGCCCTTCGTACTGTACTGTTGGTGGACAATCCGGAAAATCTCGCTCGACGAAATGTTTATAAATTATATTATATAACCCACACCATATCTCTAAAATAACAATGAAAAACCCTACTCTTAGTATACATTGATCAAAACATTCATAGACCGATTGCATCTTACCCTGAACAGTATCTGGTTCAGCTTATTTGCTATATGTTAGACACTTTCTAGGAAATATGGTAGCCTGACTATTTTTAATGTTTTCGGTTTTGTGTTGAAGACGCAAATGCCTTTCTTTATGCTCCTAGTGAGCCGTATATTTTTTGTACATATATTATGTTTTTTCTCGCGCGCGTCGATTTTATTTTAATCGGTCTGCTTTTACAGGGTGGTGCTATATTAATTTAGGCTAAGGAAACTTTATTTATTTTATTATTATTGTCCTGTCTATACCGTTGCAATATCTATAGGACTTTATTCCTATTCTATTTTCATTCTTGCATTAGTTACAAAATAGTCTTCCAAAATATAATATCTTCAATTCTTGTTTCTTCAGCTGGTTGAACAGATTGTCAGGTAATTACAAAATAGTGATTTATTCTGCAATTCATGTAATGGTCTGTTACCATAAAATGAATGTAGATTGTAGTCAGAGCTGGGAAAGATCGCGCCAAAAAAGATCTAGATCATAGATCAGATCGTTTTTCAAAAAAAGATCTAAGATCATTTAAAAATAGATCTTTTCATGCAAAAACGATCTTAGATCAAAGATCGTCTAAAAATGATCTATTTAAAAAAGATCAATCGGACTAAGACCTTCTAAACGATCTAAGATCCTCTAAATGATCTAAGATCTTTGAATAAAATTCATGATATTATGTAGTTAATAGTTATAGATGTCTATAAATACTTTTCCTAATTTTGACATAGTATAAAGTGACATCTTTCAAAACCTGAGCAAATGATGATACGTCCAGTTTTACGTAACTAGTTGTGTAAAGTAAAATTTTACGTAACTAGTTACGTAAAGTTACTACTCTAACTGAACTGGTTACGTAATCAATTAGTTGATATACCTACGGAGAATTAGACTTTTCTTGTAAAAACTTGTTCACCGATTATTTATGCGATTTTTAATTTTATAACTTAAGTTATAAAATTCGGAATTTTGAGAAATAGATAATTGAAAATAAAATACAAATTAACATAAAGCATTCATTTAAATTTGACCTCAAAATAGGTTCTTGTAGTTGTAGGTAAAATGTACGGCAGTTTGTTTATATTATTTGTGATTTTTCGCGAATTCTGACAATTTGCACTTTAGCTGATAGTCCAAGAGCCAGCGCCTAAAAAACTGTTTGAATTTACTAAGGTTAGTTTTTTTTATAGTTCATTACAATGATTGTGTACACAAACATACTGCGGTCAGTCAAGCGAAACCGAGAACAGGTGACTCAGGTGCGCTATCAAAGGTGTCGTATTCGCCGAGGTAATAAAATTATTTTGCTAAGGCTGAAAATTGTTATACAACTTGTATATTGCATGTAGATAAAAGTTGTGATGGTCAGTCAGCTGATTATGGGGACGGAGCTGGTCGGTCGGGCGCCATGTATGTACAAAAAAATAAATAATGTGCAATTCATTTACTACACCTGAAATTTTTTGAAGGGGTATTAAATATTATTTTAAACATAACAAAAATAGTCAGTCATCGATTTAAAGGGACAAGGACCGTCATTATATTCTTTATTAATTTACATTAACAAACTGGATTGATTAAGCAATTTATTAATTATACTTTATTAATATTCAGACAAACAAACCAAAATATACAGTAAAATGAATATTTTAATGGATTCATTATTCATTGTCGAATTCTTCCTCCGTCGCTCTGATCGGAAATGTCAATGTCGGTTGTTTCCGATTGAGTTTCAGATGGAGAATCTGAAAAATTAATGTAACTGCTCTAATTATACAGGGTGACCCTGTATACAGGGTGATTCAAAACTAGTACCTACAAACTTTAAGGGCGTACTTTACAAAATCCCTTCAGGCTCGCTGCTCGCGTTCGTACCGCGCGGCACGTGGAAGGGCAACCCGGTCGCCGCCGTCCTCGTCTCCGCCCTGCTCGTCCAGTTCGCCCTGCTGATCGGCTCGCTGAACGTCATCGCCCAGCTCAACTCTGTCCTGTTCCTGCTCAGCTACCTGGCGATGAACCTGTCCTGCCTCGGGCTGGAGCTGGCCGGCGCGCCCAACTTCCGCCCGTCCTTCATGTACTTCACGTGGCACACGGCGCTCGTCAGCCTGCTCGGCACGCTCGTCATGATGTTCGTCATCAGCCCGATATACGCGTCATGCAACAAATCTACCTATAAAAACTGTTCATATGACAAAATTAAGAAATGCTGACCCCCAAAGACAATTCGTTACCGTAAAATGAATGTAGACTGTAGTAAAACATTTAAAATATGGGACAATCTAAAAGTCAGGAACTGACATACCAATATCTTCTAATAAGTCGCTATTGTTTTTATCTGCTAACACCTCAAAATGCCAAAACACCCACGTCCACCGCCTCCAACGGCTAAAACCCGAAATCCCTCCAGGCTCGCTGCTCGCGTTCGTACCGCGCGGCACGTGGAAGGGCAACCCGGTCGCCGCCGTCCTCGTCTCCGCCCTGCTCGTCCAGTTCGTCCTGCTTATCGGCTCGCTGAACGTCATCGCCCAGCTCAACTCTGTCCTGTTCCTGCTCAGCTACCTGGCGATGAACCTGTCCTGCCTCGGGCTGGAGCTGGCCGGCGCGCCCAACTTCCGCCCGTCCTTCATGTACTTCACGTGGCACACGGCGCTCGTCGGCCTGCTCGGCACGCTCGTCATGATGTTCGTCATCAGCCCGATATACGCGTCGTGCAGCATACTGCTGTGCCTGCTGCTGGTCGTCTGCCTGCACCTGTTCTCGCCGAGCAGGGACGTGCAGTGGGGCAGCATCTCGCAGGCGCTGATCTTCCATCAGGTGAGCGGTTCGGTTCTTTTTTTAACTTTTTTGACATTCTGCGATTGTGAGATTAATGACCAAAATATACAAAACGTTTATATCAAAGTATATTTGCGTTGACTGACGTATTAATAAGACTTCTCACGGCTATAGTTTCATGTCCTGAAAAGTAGATGGCGCCTATGGTCAACAATGTATTTTGCATTGTATTATGTCTCCGGGAAGCGCGTGGTGAGCCAGAGAACTGTCAAACATGACAGTCGTGAGCAGTCTTTATTAATACGTCAGTCTACGATATTTGGTCAAGCATGCCTAAAGCAAATGTTCTTACTTTGCAGTCTACAGGGTAGGGCACTGAAAGTTTAAAACATAATGCTGCTAGAGAACGCAGACTATGCTTTGTGACTAAAAATTCTCAAAGTATCTTCAAGCTGTAGCACTCAAAAAACTGATATAAGGTGTAAATTTTTACGAAAGTATTAAATGTGACAATATTTTGAAAACGAATGGTTTTTTTAGTAAGATCATATTTTGATTTTCTGGTTAGTTAGAACATCATTCAAATCCATGGCCTGCTATAATTGAGCAGAGTAGAGCTTTATTAACCAAAATAGAGTCATTTTTTTTAAGAAGTCCTTACTATACTGCCAATTGGTAATTTCGACATCCTAAGTTGGCATCAATGCAGCAAAAAAAACAACTGGGTCATAAGTTCAGGTCACTAATAACACAATGAATAACTAGTAATAACACGAAAAGTAACAAGAACAGCACAGATAATGGTAAAACTCACGAAACGTACAAAACCCGTGAATATTTTCACTGCCGAATGTTTGAACCAGTTTGAACGATCCGGAAAACCTTCACTGTAGCTTTGACACACTGAAGCTAAATTTGCCTGAGTCCGCACATAGACGCTGCCGAAAGCAGCTGATTATACCAAAATACCAAAATGAAAAGTGTTTACATGACGTTTTAAATTATTATTAAAATGAGTTGTAGCCTTATTTATGGAATCCTTAGTTAGCCAATGTGTGACAGAGTCATGAGGATACGAGAGCAATATTGGATGCAAGCAACAGATGGCGCCAAAAATTAAAGTGGCTCAGTCATTACCTACTAATTTTCTATTATTAAAATCTACCAAAAAACAGCTGGACAACTTTATTTTTTGCAAAATCTACCCCTGTATCTACTGTATTTCTGTCATGTCTTTATGTCAGTGTCAAACATTGGCTAACTAGAGTATCCATAAACAAGGGTTGTAGTCATAATAATTATTATTGTTAGTTGTAGCGGTATAATCGTGATAGCAACAGGGTTTTTATTTTATTATGCTCTTTTAGTATCACTTGGGAAACTTTTACCATCATAAATCAATGAGTGACGTCATTAAATGGCCGCAACGCATATATGTCAATGTTATACCTATGGACAACAGAAAATTCCTAGGGATTTTGTGAAGAATTGCCATCCGGGCTTCTTACAGCAATCAGGGTATACTCAGTCCACATGGCAAATCACATGAAAAATATAAAAGGTTTTGTAACA
The DNA here is from genome assembly GCA_963920635.1 of Pseudeuparius sepicola. Classification (NCBI taxonomy): domain Eukaryota; kingdom Metazoa; phylum Arthropoda; class Insecta; order Coleoptera; family Anthribidae; genus Pseudeuparius; species Pseudeuparius sepicola. The sequence continues at coordinate 13,830,530 of OY987299.1, forward strand.
CTAATAGCAATAGCCATATTATGACAAAAACTGTTCTGAAATACAACACAAGAATAAAAATCAAGGTAAAAAATCATTAACCCTATAAAAACAATTTTGTATTAAGTATACGCGAACACTACTCTTGAACTTGTGCATAAATTGTAATGTTCTGTAAGTCAGAAGGTAAAGTATTATAGAGTTTGACACAATTGTAGTGGGGGGATCTACCGAAAGAAGATAGAGCAAATTTTGGCATTGAGAGAAGTTCAGATCTAGTCGAGTACTTATGTTGAGCCTGTTGGAACGAGAACTCTTTAATATTTGATTTATAATAAGTTACACATTTATAAATGAAGATCCCTTTACACGATTCACGCCATTTCAGGACAAAAATCGGTCTAATGAAGGCAAAAGCATAGTATAGATTTGTCAGATCAAATTCCTCAAGGTAATTTTTCATTTGAAGGATTGCATGAAAGGCAGTAACTTTAAGTGCTAACACCTGTGTTGTGGAATCAAACAGGTTGGTTGTCGATGTCACATCTTTATTCTGTGAATGCTTCAATTCGTCTCCACATATACAATAATTGTTATAGTTACCTACTTTAGTGTCCTACATTCTAAACTGCTGAATAGCTATATTTATGTTTAAACTAATAAATAAAATAACGATATGGATAATGATAATTATAAGAAGGCACTACACCTTTCCCCTTTCGAAAAGTTTGCTTAATATCTATTCCTATTTAACCCAATAAATGTATTATGTTATGAATATTATACCCTATGTTTGTAATATTATATAACTTAATTAAATATAATTATTATTACAAGTATAAATATATAATACAGTATTTCTTATCTAAGAACTTATATAAAAAAAATTATCTTCTTTTTTTTTAAACAAGCAAGCAATTAATCACCTTTTTTGTACAATTTCAGTCTGTTATTGTGAACAGTTTGTTCTACGTTTTGGTTTAGAATAGTTGAATTTACACCATTTTGTTTTGTGATTTTAAACGGACCTTTATAGGGGCTATCTAATTTATATTGAAAAACCTCTTTTTAATAACACCAAATCTCCAATGCGAAAGTTTGAAGGATTAACTTTTTCGTCGTACTCTGACTTAGACTTTGTTTTAGCGTTGTTGTGTAGCTCCTGAATTCTCTTATGTGCTTCATTTAGTTTATATTTTAATTCATCTGCGTAATTATCAGTGTTATATACAGGGTTAGACGTACTCTAAATATCATTTGGTAAGTTTGGAATTTTTCCAAATACTAATTCATAAGGAGAGTAGTTCGTTACCGAATGAGGGGTTGTGTTATAGGCAAAAACGAAGTATTGCAAAAATGTGTCCCAATTTGAGCCATTTGAGTATGTGATTAAATATTCGTTTAGAACTCTGTGATTTCTCTCTAAGCTACCTAAAGTTTCATGATGAAAAGCAGTTGAAGTGTTATGCTTTATATCTAGTGACTTATTAATTAATTTTTGAGTTTCGTTTATGTATTCTGTGCCTAGATCTGTTTTCAAAATTTTTGGAATTCCAAATTTTAACATAAAGTCTTCAAATAACGCTTTGGCTATGCTTTTAGAGTGTTTACTTTCTAAAGGTATAGCTTGAATGAATTTAGTTAGATTGCATTGTATAGTTAAGATGTAACGGTTATTGTTTTCTGTGATTTTTAATGGTCCTACTGTGTCTACTGAGATATTTTCAAAACTAGTCGACGGAGTTTCTGTAATGACCATTGGTTCAATTGTGTGCCTAGTTACCTTATTTTTATGACATTTCTCGCAATTAGATATGAACTTTTTTTACCATTTTTGACATATTCTTCCATATATATTTTTGTTTTAATTTATTACTTGTTCTCTTCACACCGGTGTGTCCTCCCAATAAAGAATTATGGTATTTTTCTATGAGCTCATTTTGTAATCTTTTTGATTCTACCTTAATTGGGGGTTCATATAACAAAATAATTATTCCGGAGTCGTATTTTTTATATATTTCATTATACATTTCTTTGAAAGTCATGACTTCTAAATAAGCAAATATATTGTCTTTTAACGAAAGTGCTAGCTTTTTAAAATTCATTGCTACAAGTTTCTCCAGAACAGTACCTAAGTTTTGTTCCAGATTATCGCTCAGTAGTGTAATTTTAACATTTTTCTCTTCTATTTCAATATTATTTTTAAATTTATTTTGATAGCGCGCTTGTCAATAATATTGAATTTTAGTTTCCCTAATTTTGTAAAATTTAGCCCTCCTGTACACATCCTATATACAATAGAGCAAATTTTTCATAGGATTTAGAGTTTGGAAGAGAATTCCGATAAGAAATTGTTTATAATCAGCTTTATTTCCCCAGCACAAGCATTCATCTGCTTCTGGGGTACTCCTAGTTTGGAGTATTGTGAGAATTATTATTATATCATTGTATATTATCACTACCCCACTCCATTTTCAGGTCAGAAAGTATCTCCTGCTGCTTGACTCGCGCAAGGACCATGTCAAGTTCTGGCGGCCGCAGGTGCTCCTCCTCGTCAACAGCCCGCGGTCCGCGTGCCCGCTCATCGACTTCGTCAACGACCTGAAGAAGGGCGGGCTGTACGTGCTGGGGCACGTGGTGCGCGGCATCTCGGACGCCGGTCCCGACCCGACCGCCGAGATGCTGCCGCACTGGCAGAGCCTCGTCGACCACCTGCGCGTCAAGGCGTTCGTCGAGTTGACGGTGGCGACGACGGTGCGCGACGGCTTGCAGCACCTGATGCGCCTGAGCGGGATGGGGGCGATGAAGCCGAACACGGTGGTGCTCGGGTTCCTCGACGGGGAGGAGTCGCGGGATTTCTTGCAGAGGTGAGCGTGTTTCGATGGTTGCGGGGTAAGTGGTTGAGTTTCGTCGTGATTTCTACGGACAGAATCCCCAAGTAGCACAAATTGTTTTATAAAAGCTGTGACAGTATCTATACCGCTTTTTTATATAGCCTCAAGCTATATAATTAAGAGTTGTAAACTATTGTTAGTTGTTTCACGTCCTTCAGTGTTCATATTGAAAATTCACAGGGATAGGACATAAATAAACAAATGCAACCTTTTAAAACAATTGCCGACGTTTCGTCAATATATTTTGACTTTTTCAAGGCTAAAAAGAAAGACACAATGTCGTAAGAACTACAGAAAAAAGACGAAATACAATACAAACCGAACAAGAAAGTAAAAAACTCACCAAGTTAAATCAGTTGAATATTATAGCACTTTTAGACAATTGAAAGACACATTGTTACCGTAAATGCACACGTTATAAATAAATAAAGCGAAAATGGAACCACACACTCGAGCAGGAAAGGTAGAATGAGGATAGTTTCTTTAAATTGAATGACTCAAGGACAAAACTCCTAAAGGTGAATGTTCTAATATCGTTTATAAAATACCATGCAGTGAGTGTTCAAAGTCCTACGTGGGTCAAACTAAACAACATTTGAAGACCAGAATAAAACAGCACAAATGTGACTGTAATGACAAATTCAAAAATAAAAAAGTAAAAACAGCTCTGGCAGCACATCATTTTGAGGAGGGCCATCTATTTGACTATGACAATGCCAATATTTTAGATAGAGAAACAAACTGGTTTAAGAGAAATGTTAGCGAGATGATACATATTAGACTTAATGAGACTGTAAACTGTAGAACGGATACACACAATTTGAGCTTAGTATATAGTAATTTGTTGGATTTATACAAAAAAACCGCGAGAATAACGAACTAATATTTGAGGTGAGATCGCCACTCACATGCGGACACACTGTGTATATGAATGTACCAATTGTATTAATTTTTTTTTACCCATTCAATTTAAAGAAACTATCCTCATTCTACCTTTCCTGCTCGAGTGTGTGGTTCCATTTTCGCTTTATTTATTTATAACGTGTGCATTTACGGTAACAATGTGTCTTTCAATTGTCTATATGGTCTTTAACAATGTTTTCATAAATGCTATAATATTCAACTGATTTAACTTGGTGAGTTTTTTACTTTCTTGTTCGGTTTGTATTGTATTTCGTCTTTTTTCTGTAGTTCTTACGACATTGTGTTTTTATTTTTAGCCTTGAAAAAGTCAAAATATATTGACGAAACGTCGGCAATTGTTTTAAAAGGTTGCATTTATTTATTTATGTCCTATCCCTGTGAATTTTCAAGTTGTAAACTATCTTTCAGCACTAATAAAGTATCAATATACCCAAACAAGGCCCCATTTATACTGCTTTTAAGTTCTATAAAGGTTATAAAAAAAGCTGAAATAGTAATTAAATTGCTTCTTTATTACGTCTTTTCAGCCCTTATAAAATATGTTATACAGCACTAAGCAGTTGCGATATTGCTATATTCTTTTAATTGTTATATTAGAGGTATTTACATGATACAAAAAATATTTATAAAACCTTAAAAAGCATATATTGACGAACAAATCTTTTAAAAAATCATTTTTGCAATAAAAGGCTATATTAAAGCATACAATTTATGTGTTCTCACAATCACAAACAGAAATATGACGACTTTGTTGAATAACGAAGTAGAATCTGGTACCTAATAAGAATCCGCCAGAAGAGTCTTTTGCCTGTATATTATTAATTTTATTGCTCACCCTGGACTCGAAATGCAACTGCCAACAAAGTTTTGTGGTAAAACCACTTATTTTAGTGCGAAATAACAACTGCGCCTCGAAAACTCCTTGAAATTAATTTAAACAAAAAATTTTTTTATTATTTTTTCCCGTTTTTTCACAACTCCTGTATTTAAATAAATTGCGTTACATATTCTGAATGTATTGTAACTAATTATCGTAACAATAATGCAAAAATTTCCTTCTAACGTTAAAAAAATTATTGAACATATCAATATGGCCGCCCTATCACCTTCTTTTCCACTATACAAAATGGCTTCTTTCAAAAAGGTCACCATACGATCAGTTATAAATCGTTTATAGAGCACTATTCTGCATAAAGGTGTCATTATTGTTGTATAGCCGCTTATTAAGCAATTATAAATTATCAGGTGAATTTAAAGAAGTTATAATAAATAATAATGCTTTATTATCTCATGAATTTACTATTTGTAGTCTGTCTTTTTCATTGAATTTATGTCTCGTTAAACACACATTCTGCAATAAATTCATTTTGGGAACTGGCCCAACACCCAAGTAAATAATAATATAACGTGATTTATTAATCTTATTTTATTACAACTTTTTCTCTAGATTGTGAATAAATTAAACGCTAACCACAAATAATACTTTATGACTATAAATAAATAGCAGAAATAGGTAGCTACAATAAGGTACCGGTATTGGTTATAAGAATATTGTAAGGTTTTTATTTAATAATTATTATTATTTATTTCCAAAAACAGGTAAAGATAAAGACCTTCAACTTGACACTGTCTGAAAAAGTACTTTTTACAGTTAAAACATCTGCTGGTATATAGTTCTAAAAGAGCATTTCAACTTTCAACTATATACTTGCTACAGAAAATATTCTCTTGGTGATAGTTACAAAGCTTTTATACATAATCTATACTAAAGCTATTGTCTTAAATAACTATATTGCTGAGAAATTATACTTTAATCACGCCCACAATAAAGCAAAAGTTGGAGTATTAGATTACTTTATAGAAGCTATATGCAAGTTTATATAATTCTTATAAATCTGTTTTACTTATTCTATATAAAGGCTTCTAATACCGCTTTTACGAAGTAAAAATAATACTAGATAAATGGTGCAATGAAACACCTTTATAAAAATACTGTAAAGTTGTTTTAAGAGCAACGTTATTTGGCTAATTTACTGAATAAGCAATTTGGTATCACATATTTCCTTAATATAACCAATTGGCCATATTAATTGCAGCAATATACTTTTTATAAAGTTTTAAGCAGAATAGCGCACCGAATGTGCTACTTGGGTCGACAACCTCAAGAGGCGCAAAAGTGGGAAATATCCTAGGACAGTTAGTAGGTTGCTTTCTTGATCAATGGGCCTTGTTCACTCAATCGAATTTCGATATTTCTTACTACTAGAATTAATTTTAATATTAATTAATTAAATTTAAAATTAATCACATAACTCTTTAATAAAATACCTTGTTTTGTTATTAACTAAAAGGAAATATAAAAATTTTAAACTGTGCGCCTTAATTTGGAGCAATGAAATTGCATTTGCGACGTTGCCGGTTATACTAGTAATCGAAACCCCAAAAATTCGATCTCCTAATCTCAGACGTGCACATTGAATCGAAATCGATTCTCTAGAGAAAGACAGTTGTATAAACGGTTGTCCGAACTCGACCGTACAGACACGGGCAGTTGTTTTGTGGGTTGTGTGTCATGTCTGTAACAATCTCGTACCGGCGCTGACTTTTTAGACTGCATGTTTTTCTGCCTTCGATCGACCTTGGTTCGAGGCAGGCGCATGCATAAAGAAAAACACCGCTATGGCCAAGAGCGCTGGGCAAATGTAGGTTCACGGTATTGCTCCTAAATAGCTTTATCCGTGTGATTTACTAATTGTCCTACACTCACTGGGGTTACTACGGTTTTCTAGGGTTTTCCGTAGTACTTGAGCGAATGCTATCCTAGTTCTATCGGGACAAATGTCGGCCCTAGCCGCAAATGCAACGAAGACAAAATAATAGTAATTGCCCCCTCCCCCACACAAGCATGTGGTTGCTTCTGGGGTACACCTAATTTGGAGTATTGTGAGGGTGAGAATTATTATTATTATTATCTGTGGGATGGTCATGTCATTGCGTCATTCTTTAATGTAAACCGAACTAATAAAACTTAATGTTTTTCTGAAAACCTGCAAACGTTAAAAGTTAAAGTGTAAGATTCATAATCAAAAATAAAAAAAAAGTGTGAAACAGGCCCATATTACAATCTTTGCCTTTAAAATTCATAAAGGATTAAACTGAAGCAAAATTATTCGTTACTGAAGAAGAAAAACTGTTACAAGAGTTACTAAGAAAATAGTAAAATTAATAATAATATAAGTAATAAATAAAATGGCAACCACATTAAAAGTTATTGCTTCTTGAAAAAATAATGTGGACACTAAAGTACCTACCCTATTACTATTACACTATTAAGTACCTGCCCTTATAAGGGTGTTCGGATATTGTATAAACATGATAAAACTGAAGATGCGCTGATGACAAATAGGGTAGGTACTTCATGAAATTTTACAACCCTGATAAAACAATTCCTGGACACTTGCTAAGACCCTACGATTATTTCTGAAAAAAGTTTTTAGACTTTCTTCGAAATTTGGTGGAACGTCACAAGTATTTTAATTTGGCAACATGGAGATACAACTGAAGTATTCTGAGACATAACCTTATTCTAACCTCAAACGCCTAGACTTAGGATGCCCCGTGAAACCACATTTAGTCGAGAAGTGTTTTTTTCGTAAATATTCAGTAGTGGTTATCTGCAAATTTCTTTGGCTAGGTTTGGAATTCGGGCTCAGTACTTCTAACCACTATGACGCCTTTATAAAAATGCCTTCAAGATGGTCCCTAGCTCCAAGTTCTCCATATATTAATAACTCATAATACTTTACTATTACTACAACATACAAACCTTTGAAGTTTTATCCCATGAATTTCGGCAGACATGAACATTGGATTATGAAACCATCCAATTTTGGCAAATTATCAGATTGCCCTTTCACATTATCCTGGTCCATGATAGCTTATACTACACCACTAACAACATGATAACTATACAAACAATATAATAATAAATAAAAATAACACTATAATACAGTGCTATTCATTATTCATAAAGTTTGCACCAAATGGGAAAAATTTGTATTATTATATTTCTTGAAAATCTGATTTTGGGATAAGTTGGTGCATGTCTTGTTTACACTATTGCGCCTAAAGAGGGTCATGACGTCACAGCCCATGCCTGTCAAATTTGACATTTAAAATAAAAAATTGGAAAAAATCACGTTTGCCTTGAAAATATCGGAAAAAGTTATTAAGAAAATATGTGTCCCTATGCAAATTTTCAGAAGGATATCGCGATGTTTGTTTTTTCTTAATTATTTCTCTTCAAATAGGTACTCGATATTTTTTTCCTACAAATAAGCGAAGAAATTTATTTAGTGGTTGCCCTCTTACCAAATCATAACGATACAAATAAATTTCAATGCAAAGTTAAGGAGAAACATAAGATTTTTGAAAATAGCTATTGTGTAAGAGTGCAATCTTGGTGCAAAGACTCTTTCATTTTAAGATAAGTTTATTCTCTGGGCCAGTGTTGTAATATTTGTACATAAAAAACAAACATTTTTTTAAATTTAGTGAAACAGAATTATAATGTATAGTATTTCTAAAGTCACTTGAAACAGCATAAAAAACTCTAATTGCATAAAATAAAAGCTCTAATATAGGGCATAAGCGTCACGCAGTTTTTTAAAGATATATATATTCTGCAAGCAAACATTTATATATTTGCCGGAACCGCCAAAGGACGATTCGTTTGCGGAAATGTACTTCAGAAATTTAGAAGCGATTTCCGTTAATCTGCCACCAACGATTTTTGTACACGGCGTAAATATTGTTACATCAACGACATTATGAGGATAGTTTATCTTCGAAACTTGCGGTAATTATATGTCGGAATTTTAGTGCATCGAGTGCATCCAAAAACAGTTAGTTTAATACAACGAATTCTACGTTACAAATTGTAATAAGCCAAAAAATTCTCAGGCGGCTAGTTCTTTTTTTACATTATTTTTTTATAATCTGTATTTACTTTTTGATACCCGCCTAATTAAAAGTGAAATAATATGTACCATTTGGATGATTTAAACATCTTCTATAATATTCTTTTGTTTGTAATTTTTACCGTTTTAGTATTTACTTCCCAATTTATAAATTTTACAACTTACAGTGCGATCCATTTGTTTTTGGGTAACCCTCTAAAAAGTTTATTAATTGGGCTGTACCAAAAAATAGTAGTTTTGTGATGGAATTTTCATTTTTTTGTTTTCTTATGTGTCCCTATGCAAATTTTCAGAAGGATATCGCGATGTTTGTTTTTTCTTAATTATTTCTCTTCAAATAGGTACTCGATATTTTTTTCCTACAAATAACCGAAGAAATTTATTTAGTGGTTGCCCTCTTACCAAATCATAACGATACAAATAAATTTCAATGCAAAGTTAAGGAGAAACATAAGATTTTTGAAAATAGCTATTGTGTAAGAATGCAATCTTGGTGCAAAGACTCTTTCATTTTAAGATAAGTTTATTCTCTGGGCCAGTGTTGTAATTATTTGTACATAAAAAACAACCATTTTTTTAAATTTAGTGAAACAGAATTATAATGTATAGTATTTCTAAAGTCACTTGAAACAGCATAAAAAACTCTAATTGCATAAAATAAAAACTCTAATATAGGGCATAAGCGTCACGCAGTTTTTTAAAGATATACATATTCTACAAGCAACATAATATTTCACTTTTAAGGTTTTTTAAGGTTATCGTCAAACACAACGTAGAGGTTAATGCACCATACAATATTGTCAAAAGGTCTTTAAAAAGCCATATCGATTACAACTAATTACGCAAGTATATCCTAAAATCTGTGAAATTATCGCACGCCTATCCAACGCATTTCGCTGTACAAGTGGCCAGCCGTCGAACAGTGTAGCCCATGCAAATATTGGTGATATTATATTAGGCGAGCATGCAGTCACTTGATTTTACTACAATATCTATCGTCTCTGTCTCCTTCATCTCCTTTTACTTCTAATACCAGGACTACCAGGTGCGGTTTAATATGGTTAAAAAAGTGTTTTGTCTCGTATTTTATTGCCGGAAGCGCCTGTTCTCGAACTACCCTGGTAAAATATAAAAACAACTCACTTGGAACACAGTGATATACGAGTGCGATCTATTTCATAGCATTTACCACGCTCTGCTACTGGTAAAAATACCAGACTTATCAGCAGAAATCACCCGTATAGAATTCAAAGGTTTTTATGCTGTTCCAAGTGACTTCAGAAATACTATACAGTTTTGTATCGAATTTTATGGACCAGGAATATCAAGTAAGAAACACGAATATTCTAATATCCTTCTGAAAATTTGAATATGGGCAAAATAATACAATACAAACACATTTTCTTAATAACTTTTTCGGGTATTTTCAAGGAACACTTGATTTTTCCCAATTTTTTATTTTAAATCTCAAATTTGACAGGCATGGGCTGTGACTTCACGACCCTCTTTAGGCGCAATAGTGTAAACAAAACATGCACCAACATATCCCGAAGTCAGTTTCAAAAAATAGAATAATACAAATTTTTCCCATTTGGAGCAAATTTTATGAATAGCACTGTATATCGCACAGATATCTACTAATGTTGTTTTGATTGAGCGGCATACGGAATGACAGTTGGCATGACGGGAGGTCAGGTGCCGCTGCTTTCTATAACAAATCAGAAAACATAAATGTGTTAGATGCCTAGGTGGGCAGGTGGCGTTGCCACATGCGCGAATATTTCTGCAGTCTAAATATTTATCGTATGTTCTGTATACAAATATTTTAACCAAAGTGACAGGTAAATGGAGTACGATTTTAGAGCATTAAAAATATTGACAAGTACCCCACTCCCAAATTTCTTATTTACCACCGTCTGAACAGTTGATTTTTTAACCTCAACATGTTAGTTCCTTTAGTGCAGGCGATTGCAGCAAAACTTGAACTTGAAATAGGTAGGATAAACAAATAAATTGTTTACACAAAATAAAAAATGTCATTTCATTTAGAAATTTTAATTTAACACATTTAATATTTAGCAATGATTAAGTCAAGTTTTTGGTCTCTTGAAAGTCACAAATCCATATTTTATACCCAAGGATTTTTTTAAAAAATTCTCAAAATGGTTGGTGGTACTGAAAAGCAATTTACCAGTAATTATGAACTTTCCAGAATTATGCCTAGATAAAGCTACACCTCTGTTTTTAATTTTTGGGTAAAATATTAAATTCAAAGCTGGAAAAACTTCTTGGCAGCCTTTCTAGCATTAATAATAAAGTTGTCCAAATTTTTATGTAAAGCTGGTACAAATTGGAGAATGCTTGAAAATGCCTTCTTACTTTTTCAAAAATTCTCCAACTTGACTCCCCCAAAAGGATACCTTAATTCAATTACTAGTACAAATGTTTGTTTGCCTTTTTAGCGATGATTCGGCATACCATAGCCAATATTTTGACAATGACATATTTCCCCTAAGCAGAAACGTTCACTTACAACCTTTAGAATATGTTCAAATGATGCGTGACGTCCTGCGTATGAACAAGAACCTATGTTTGTGCAGGAACTTCTCCAAACTCAAGAAAGAACCTAAAAGGTACTTACCTACTTTATTTCCTCGCAAACGCAACAATCCATACCTCAAATTTTCAGTGTCAGAAGCAAAGAATACATCGACGTCTGGCCGGTGAACATCCTAAACCCCGGCGAACAAGACGCATTTGACATAACCTCACTTTTCATGATGCAGCTAGCGTGCATAGTTAATATGGTGCCGTTGTGGAGTAAACTGAAGCTACGGATTTGCGTGTGCGACCAGTCGAGGAATGGATACTTTACAATGAGCACTTCGAGCCAGAATTTCGCAGATAAGCTCAATAAAATGTTGAAGGGTTTGAGAATTTCCGCGGATTTGTACCATGTAAACGGGTGGGGAGATGTCTTGGATATGCACAATGGGAATGTTGATGATTATATCAAAAGGTAAACGGGTTTCGAAGTTTCTGTGTTGAAGTATGAAACATTGAATTTTGTTTTAGTGTGAACAATTTAATATTGCAACAAACATCGGAAACGGCAGTGACATTTATATATTTGCCGGAACCGCCAAAGGACGATTCGTTTGCGGAAATGTACTTCAGAAATTTAGAAGCGATTTCCGTTAATCTGCCACCAACGATTTTTGTACACGGCGTAAATATTGTTACATCAACGACATTATGAGGATAGTTTATCTTCGAAACTTGCGGTAATTATATGTCGGAATTTTAGTGCATCGAGTGCATCCAAAAACAGTTAGTTTAATACAACGAATTCTACGTTACAAATTGTAATAAGCCAAAAAATTCTCAGGCGGCTAGTTCTTTTTTTACATTATTTTTTTATAATCTGTATTTACTTTTTGATACCCGCCTAATTAAAAGTGAAATAATATGTACCATTTGGATGATTTAAACATCTTCTATAATATTCTTTTGTTTGTAATTTTTACCGTTTTAGTATTTACTTCCCAATTTATAAATTTTACAACTTACAGTGCGATCCATTTGTTTTTGGGTAACCCTCTAAAAAGTTTATTAATTGGGCTGTACCAAAAAATAGTAGTTTTGTGATGGAATTTTCATTTTTTTTTGTTTTCTTTTGTTCAGTCTGAGCTTAAGATCAATTTTGTTCCAACAATAGTTCTGAACCAGTTCTAGGGAATCAAAATATTTTGTTTGTTTGCCCCCCTCCCAGCAGATTTTGAGGTTATGTCACTTCATGGTATAATGTCGGTTATTGTATCATGAGCCGAATTCGAGCGGCAGGTTGAACCAGGTTGTAAAATTTAAATTTTGAGTAAATTTTACAAATTTATTTATTTTATCAAGGGCCAGATTATATGGTTTTAAGGCACTGTGAACACACCAGATTTTTCTATTATCATCAAAAATTATTTTAATGTTCAATTTCTTATAATCTAACCTAACTTTTTATAACCTGGTTAAAATCGGTCATCCGCTTGAATTCGGCTAATGTATGATATTCGATGTTAGGCGAATAACCATTAATAACCAGTAAATACCAAACACGTTTACGCGATTCGGTTATTGTTGGTTATAGCTCTCTGACGTCACAAAGAAGCCGTCATCGTTATAACCGACAATAACCGCAGTATTTACTCAACACAGAACCAGGAGCAGGGTAATTACCGCGGTTATTGAAAACAACAAATGTCAGTTGCCAGATTTGCCAATTTGTTGCGAGTTTGAATTTTTCAAAACTTATAAATATATTTGCTGATATAGGCAAGTGTAGCGATTTCATATTTTGATGTAGATCCATAAATTAAAAAAAAAATGAACAGGACCAAAAATATCTATTTTGTGTAAACGTTGAAGGCTGAAGGTGAAGAGTGTGAAGATGTCCAGGTTTCAGGTTGAAGTCGTCTTCTGTTAAATGTAATTTTATTACATGCTTTTATTCATTTTTTGTAAGAAATTTAAACAAAACCCGACATACACAAATACAGGGTGGCCCAAACGTGATTTTTCTCTGACACATCCATACTGTTTAAAATTTTGCATTATTTTTTTAACTGTGTTTGGTGATGGTTTTGTTTTTTGTGGATAGCGAGCCCCAAATGTATCGCACCTTCTTGATATTACTTTGTTGCATTCTCCGTAGATAATAAACAAATTTAAATAATCTTCGTTTGTGTAATTTAAGCACGCCGGCATTATTGTTGACAATAATTTATAAACCAAGTGACATTTCCTCAGCCGCGATTGTCTTTTCATCGTCCACGGCTAATATGATTTTCCAAGCGTTAAGCAAACCCCGCATTTTATGGGCGAAAAGTGGGTTTTTCGTAAATTAATCGAAAATTACTGCATTTAGGTATAGGAAACCTTACACAAAGTTGTCATCATTTTTAGTGGTGAATAAGATCGCATTAAAAAAAATGGGGGTTTCCGTTTGAAAATTTCGAAATTTAAGCACATTTTGAATGTAATTTTTATTCATATTTTGTGAACACCCTGTATAAGAACGGATTTATTTCTCAGCAGAGATCACTAGGTCAGGGCTTCTGTTACACGATGCCAAAATTTCGTTTTGAAATTTCGCGGTTTCCTCGTATAAATTGCTAATTGACTTTAGGTCTGCACCTGTCATTTTTTCGAAAAAATGCAAATATCTCAAAAACGGTTGGATTTAGACATAGGACATGTTGCATGTTTTTGTTCCAAAATGATGCCTAGAATCCAAAAATGCAATAATATACATGGTGTTCCATTTGAGATAAGAAAGTTGATATCGACTTCCGGCATAACCGGAAGTGCCAGAATCACCAAAATATTTTAGTTGAGCAGCGCCCATCGGCATTGGTGAGGTGCAAAATTTTCAGAATTTTACTACTTTTAGTTGTCCATATATAGATCGATGCAGTTCGTGGTGGGCCACCCTGTATAAGTGAGGTTATAGACGGGTAGTAGTATGACATTTCTCCTTGCCTATTCGCCTAAATTACATTTGGGTTAACCATTCACATTTAGGCGAGTTTCAATGGTGACATTTGTTGGTTATGCAAGGGCTAAAACCAAGGACAACCAGAAAGATAACCGCGGTTAAAACCAGACGATCGACTAAAATCGGCTGGTGTCACCTGGTCCAAATAACAGTTGATTTAAATGGTCTATAGCATCAGCAACAAAATTTGAAATTAATCTGACAGGAATGTAGAAATAATGTTAAAATTGACAGCCTACTTGTTGTTGTTCTTCCTTTTATGGCCTCTATTTTGTTAAATAATTTAGCCAGTAATCGCTTACGTACTTTTCGAGAAGGCACCTTTAAGGGCGTCTGAGGTTCTACTTATCTTTCCTCTTAAAGTTTGCTACTTCCCTTTTCATCCATGTTTTTCATTTATCAACTTTTACCATCTTCCACCATATCAACACACAATCACTGATCTGTTCAATCGTTTAACATAACACTCAACTCAAACACTATTTACAAGTCATGGCTCTCTTGGACCGAATTAAATTTAACTTAAGGAGCGTCTTTCCTGTAGGAATGGCGTCGCAATGCCATGTTGACCATTTTATGTTGACCTGTCTCCACGTATCACACTTTTTCTGCTTGGATGTTCCATGCTGTACCTACCCAATGTGCTTTTTTATTTTCTACAAAATTATGGTATATGTCCGTTTAGAGAGGAGCTGAATCCAGTGGGCATACACAGATTTTTTTCTAAAAAAATTGCTAATGTGAAAATTTTGTTCCCTGAAATTGGCATAAGGCCTTGTATTTTGTAAGGAAGAGTTAATTTTTGCCCGAGCCTTTCAATTTATCAAGCTCTACAACTGAAAAAAAAAATCCGGGTAAAATCTAAACTTTTCACAGGGTGATCTCAAAACAAATGGGTAACACTGCATACATAACAAAAAAATGTAATCTCTGTAGGTATAAAGAAATAAAGTCGGCAATATTTAATCTAGTCGTCCTGCCGAATAGCGAGGGTGTTGACAGTTTGTTTGACATTTGTTAAACTCCCTAGATTGCCTGGAATGACAGGACAGATCAGGGACATATTATACTATATCCAAGTTACAGAGGCAGTGAATCAAAACATTGGCCACCACGTGATCTATTCTCTTATTGGTCTGGCCGTCGTAAAATCTCAAGAGTTTAGGCAGCAGAATGGAATGCAGGGCCGGCTCTTCCCTCCCTCAGTCGAGTTTCCTGCATAGGTAGAATCGCGCGCAGACTTGTTGCTGAATCTCAAATATTAGTTCGGCCCTGGTAATCGATTGCAATGCGGTCATGTAACTTTGTTTATATCTACTGCCTCTGTAATTTGGATAGACTATAGGGCGTATTGCGGGTAAGCTGAATTTTCGGACGTTTACAAAAAAATCAAATCGAAACCGACCTATTTTTGTATTGTTTTTGTCTACACGCCCAGACAAACAACTTTGGAAGAAGCTGCAATACATTTGTTTTGTGCTGTAAACAAAAAATTGTGAAAAAAAAATGAAATACGGCTCTGGCATCCCTGATTTGTGGGTTGGTATGAACTAAATTACCAATGTGTCAATATTGTCACGATACACTTACCCACGGTATGCCACTAACGAATCCGAAAACAAGGCAACTCTGCGCATCTACGTCAGTTGCGAATCACGAATTCTAAATAATGCAGCGGCTGCGGTTGTGTTTTACGATTTTTTATAGTTTACAGTTTAATGTGTCAAGAAAAAATTGTAAACAACTGACTGATCGTCAGTCCAGCTCGACAGTGCTTTGAAATAGGCAAAAAATGCCGGGATGTGCAGTCAGCATATGTGAGTCAGGGTATCAAACTAAATGTGTTTTTTATCAACAGAATATTCATTCATTTATCTAGTAATAAATTCTACATATTTTTAACAACATTTATTTAAAATAAATAAGCAAAAACCCATAAGAAAGTATCTATTCGCAACTGAAGTCACAAGATGCGCAATGACATACCGTGGGTAAGTATATCGTGAATATTATGTGGTACCGTTATTCGGCAAGATGAGTATAGTAACGTGAAATTGACAACTAAAATATCTCATGGAATTCAAAATACAAAATGGAAATGTTATAGGTTATAGCAGGTTATTACGTAATTTTGAATAGAAAATTGAATAGCCTGCCTGTTACATACAGTGTAATAATCTGCATCATAGGAGAAACAATTTTTGTTTGCAAGCTATTTAAAATTTTACGTTACCAGTTTGTATTTGTGATGCTTTCAATGACATGTTCTTAAATTTAACTTTACTTAAACACGTGACTTATTTATCGGATATCGAAGAAACTTACTAGAAAAAGTAGTTTCCTTTGAAAATATTTTCCCATAACGACTTTAACACCACCCTGTTTTTCAACTGTCATTTTCAAATGGTGGATAAATCCAAAGGGCACAAATTTCTTATGAAATAATTAATTCGTGTAATTGTTACCTTCATTGAGTAAAGTATTCCTTTACTCAATGTTACCTTACAAATATTTTTATATTTTCCTTTTCGCATGTACATAGGTATATACCTACTATTTGTGTGTAAAACAGAAATTGTCGCAAGTTCGAAAATATTGTGGCAAGTTTGGGTATTTCTAGGGATTTTCTGTGTTCCGATCTCAATACCAATTTTAGTGACTTAAAAAAAATTACCGGAAATGAGATTATGCTCCAGTTCACTCATTAATAACTAATTTATAACTATTGGTTATTAGATTTTTCGATTTTTGCATGTGATTTGAGAGATTCGTGGATTTATTTACTTATTAATGTTTGCATATTTGTGCTTTCGTGTTGGTAGTATTGAAATTGCACAATAAATTGACCAATTTATTGATGGTGTAAAACTTACCACATTATCTACAATTTCTTGGCCAATAAATTGGCCAAGAAATTGACAAGTGTAATACCTACCAGCCTTAATAAATTGCAAAAAAGTTTATTCATTTTAACATAACTCATGTTCTTGAAGTCTTTCTTATTTAATGTCAAATTTGATATTTTCCGCAAATCAGATGACCGCTTTTGCATTATACATTTTTGTCTTGTATAAGCACACAAACTTCTACAAAGTAAAATTTCAAATAGTTCTGCAAACAAAAAATTTTCAATATAATGTGAACTTCATTCCTTATCTACACTATATTTCTATTTATTAATGAGAGTATTAAGTTGACAAAAAAACTGAAATTTAAAATTGTAATGCAAAGAAATTTTGTTTAGTAATTAAACAGTATTGACTCATATTCATTTAGATCTGATACTGCAGTTTGCATTTTATGATGTTCTATAATAATTATTATATTATAAACAAATATGATAGTTCATTTAGATTTTAAATGGATTGCTACAGACTACTAATAGCGTTGACTGTATTAATAAGACTTCTCACGGCTATAGCTTCATGTCCTGGAAAGTAGATGGCGCCTATGGTCAACAATGTATTTTGCATTGTATTTTGTCTCCGGGAAGCGCATGGTGAGCCAGAGAACTGTCAAACATGACAGCCGTAAGCAGTCTTTATTAATACGTCAGTCAACGCTAATAGTCTTTATTTACGTTTACATTTGCCATGGTTACTTTGAGTCAGCTGCAGTCCATTTCAAATTGTAATAAAAGTAAGAACACCTAACTTCTTATTTGTATAATTATAATATCAAAACATATCTTAGTAAAAAAATTATATATTATTAACGCCTTACATATACCTAATAAGATACTCTGTGATTTTATACCTTCTACTAATATTGTGTATCAAGTAACAAAAATATATTTTATAAGTAGTAGTTTGTTTTTATTGCAAACAAGTTCAGGTGTTTAAATAAACAACAAAAACTAGGAAACCCTTTTTACTTTTTAGATGTCTTACAAAATAAAAACAAACTCAGCTAATTTACTTCTTAGACTTCTTCTCCTTGGCGGCGGCGGCTTTCGTTACATCCTCAGGATTCTCGGCCGCGTCCTTCACCCTCTTCGCACGGATTCCGACTAACCTGGCATCGGCGCGTGCTTTCCTCAAGGTGATGTACGCCTCGAACTTCTTCTCGTCCTCGGTCGGCACTCTAGCCTTGGTCCTGATCGCGGGCTGCCTGATCGGCAAAACGTCGCCAGTTAGTTGAGTTGCGTTCTTGCGCTCCTCCTCGCTAGCCTCCCCGGCACGCAACTTGGTCTTATTGTGCAACGGGAAGAGGATCAACTTTGCCTTGTACTCCTTCAAACGCTGCGCGTTCAACTGGATCGACTCGACGGATTTGTTTCTCCTGCGCGGGTCGACGGCGATGCCAATGGTACGGGCGAACCTGGCGTTCAACCCGGCCGCTTTGAGTTCGTGCAAGGTGAAGCCGCGCCCGGCACGAACCTTGGTATGGTACCTGATCGAGGGGCACCTGACGACCGGTCTCAGTGGACCGGCTGCGGGCCTGGGGGCGACGCTGCGCGCTTTCTTGATGCGGTTCTGCTTCCTGCGGAACTTGCGCGCCGGCTGATTGAACCACGTTTTCACGAAACGCTGCCAATCCTTGTGGAAGTGCCCGTTCGGGATCATATTGTTACCTTTTGGGGCCATCGTGGATTATTTTTCTTCCAAACTACGCCAAACAAACACGTGTATTCCGCAAAACGGAAGAACCATAAAGGACTGTCGGTTAGTAACTTTTCTGTCAAATCCGCATAAATGCAAAAAACGAAAATTCCTAAATGCATGGTGCGTTCAGAACATTGAGGTAGTATGGGGGGGGGGGGGGAGGCGCCGTTGTTTTATATGCTCTGACATTACTTTGTCGCATACATGATTGGGTAAGTTTATCGTGGTGGTCGCATATAGCAAACGGGTTCAGGGGGTGTGGCTAATTCTGTGATCTACGCCAGGGTCTGATTAAACAGTATTCCCAGTAAAATTATAAAAAAAAATGTAAAAAAACGAAAACTAACAACGACGAAATCAAAAGCTGGGTTTAGTCAGTCAGTCAAATACATTCCTAGAGTAGTTACAAATCTAATATTTTTCTTTTCATAAAGTACCAAAGTGGATATTATAAATTATATTGATACGGCTCTGTCTATTGTTTACATTCCCTGTGAAATGTAATTCCTGTGAATTTCTTTTTATCCACTTTAGAATTGCTACTGCAACAACGTACAGCACATGACATATTTATTTCCAGAGGTCAATAGCTCGCAATAACAAGGAAAACTACACTTTTAGCCACTTTTAATGCACTTTTACCACCGAGTCAACAAATTGACGTTGTTCTTGTATTCTATGACGTAGGTGAACCCGTTTTGGGTCATGTGACAGCGTCTCCGCCCATACTATTATACCTCAATGGTTCAGAACCCAGGCTGGTCGACCGAAGTGCCAAGTGAACTGGGACTGATCAAACGAAAATTAAAAAAAAAACAAGTTATAATTTACGAAATATTCCTAAAAAAATAAAAAATAAAACTAATAAAAGGGATAATGGGGTTTGTTCCAACAGGAAGGTCCCATCTGATCAGAGCCAATCAAATGGCAAGAAAGGTGTCAAAGAAAGAGAAACAGATACTCAATTCAGTTACACAACGGTACAGAAATCGAGCCTGCGCATTTAGTCTCATCTTTCGATTCAACCGTTCGTTGGCAGCAGAGGACCCTCACCCGCGAGTTGGAACCAATTTCTCTGGTTGGAACGAACCTTATGTGGAACGTTCCCCCAAGATTTTTGACCGATCGAAATCCATAATAGCTTTGTTCCAACAACACTTCTTAACCAGTTCCAGCGAATCAGAATGCAGCAAAGTAATTCCAGAACTGTCTTCAACCAATTAGATCGCTGAGAACCGGTTGGAACAAACCATATTATTTATTTGTTTATTAGTTCATTTGTCATGTAGGGATTTTATGGCGTCTCAAAAAAATATGAAACGTCAACATTTGACGTTTACATGTAACCTCAAAAATCTATTTTGTATTTGTAGTTCCTTCGGAGTTCCTTGTTCCTATTGTTCCTGTACTCAACTCTTTTAACAAAAGAGCATTATTGTATTGAGTGAGACAATAATGTCACAAGAAAATAATGATAAATTCAATTTAAAGATTGTCCACGACAAATTCGAGGCAGCTCTACATGAACACGATGATGTCGACTTGGAACTTTATTTAGAGAGTTTTGAAGAGTTGAACAAGTACGTACAGCACAATGAATCTATATTTTTCTAACTATGACCCCTATTATTCCTTTACACAGTGTTATGATTTTATTTTGTAGATTCTTCGCGCTCATGGGTACAATATTCAACTTCGTAAGCAAAGACCTGAAAAATAAAATGGAGATCCTAAACGAGTTCTTACAAAACTCCGAAACATCCCACAAGTACAAAACTGTGAAAACGATGATAGAATACGAGCAGGAAAACGAATTATTGAAGAAGAAGGGGTACACTTCGGGAACTAGGACGTTGCTGAGAATTCACAGGGGACTGGAGTTCATACAACTCTTTCTCAAAAAAGTTGGAGAGCTAAAGGATGAGGAAGCTACCGCACTTGCTTGTCGACAGGCTTACGATGAAACGCTGGCAAAACATCATTCGTTTGTTATTAAAAACGGGGCAAAAGTCGCAATGTATACACTGCCAACAAGGGAAGTTCTTCTTAGAAGGGTAGGTGTACCTATTAGAATCTATTAAAATTGCCTGTTTAGGAATACCTTTAAAAGGTTTTTCTTATAACAACCATAATAGGTAATTGCATGTTTCCTTGAAATAGTTGCCGAGATAATGATCCTATTATGTAGTATGACTAATGCTGATAAATATTCGTTATTCTAGTTGCTTAGCTATTTTAAATACTAAAGATAAAAAAGCAATTTAAATTTTAATATGCCATTTTAGGTATGTGGAGACATCGAAAACATCCAAAGGGCTCTAAGTATTTTACCAAAAACCTTGGAGGCTTCGGGAAATGTTTACATCCGTATTGATACTTTATATGAGAAATATGAACTACATACATTGCCATAGATACTCAATTTAAAAAAATTATCATATTGTAGTGTAAGTCGATGTAAATAAGATTTTAAATATTGCTGCTGCTTAAGTTTGGGATGATTATTTTGCCTTTTGACATTATATCATTTATAATACCATTGATTAAGGTTCCTTATTCAATGATAATACTAAATCACAGTTAATGTTAAAAATAATCGGCTTCCCAACATCATAATATATATGCATATTGCATGTGGAAAAGTACAGTGTATACAATTTTAAGTCGTGCATATCAGTATTAAGAACATAAATACCCGGTTAAATAACTAAGAAACAAAATATTTTGTGCTATTATATGAATTAATTTTTATATATATAAGCATTATTTCTTCTTTCGTTTACACCTACAGGGCAAATAAAGAAAAGGATTTTAAAATATTTGGAAGATATTTTCTGCTTATTCACTTATTAGATTATTTAATATATTAGGTAAATATCAAATAGTTTTATAATTGTTAAACAAAGTAGGTGCTAAAACTATATCCTTTATAAAACTTCTAAACAATCTTTTGTAAATATTTTTCTATTGCATATATTATAATTAAGGTTGCTTGGAATCATGAATTTTACGAGATATGATATGCAGTATATGCAGTACTAAAAATTTGGTTGTTATTAATTAAAAATACTATTATTTTTATTTTTTTTTGTTTATAGATGACTTAATATATTTGTGGATTTTCCTAGCCCATTTTTTTTAAATGAAGGTAATGCATTGTTTTTTACATTCCTATATACCTACAGTATGGCCACATTAAGGACTTTACCACCCTTGTAAATCTTTATTTGTATTCAAAATGTGCATTTAATTGTGTAACTTTATTCTTGGGTTATGATCATAGTCAACTACGATCGCTTTTAGGAGCTCAAATTTTAAAAAGTACTATTAGGGATTTTTTAGAAAAAAAAAATGAAATCAGATTCTTGTTTAGGATCACTCAAAACCTATGTTCAAAATAAGAAAAATATTGAATACCTAACAGGTCGACAAATAATGATTTTACAAGGGCGGTATAAGTCCTTAACGTGAACACACTGTATATAAGCTATTTTGTGATTGTGATTTTTGAAATATTTTTGTACAGTTAGAGAAGGTTTATATTATATTATGAAATGATCTTGGAATAAGATCTAGATAATTTTAATTTTACACTATTAGTATTAGTATTGCTTGCCTTCTATATTAACAATTTATTTTAATTCTATTATTTACCAAATTTTAATCAAATGGAATAATTCGAAATTGTCCCATACAAATTGTGGATTTGATTTTAAGACGGATTTGTTTTGGAATCACAATAATTTTCAATACCAACTTTTTGTTGTTAACATGAGTTTTTTGTTTTTTGTACTATGTATATGTATATGGTAGCTGGGTGTTATTTTGAAATCTCAAGTTTCATTATTTTGTAATAATACTTGTGAACAAGAAATAGAAAAAAACTTTAATTTCCTTCAAAATGTCAACTGCAAGTAACTATATTGCTGTTGCTAAGTGTGTTGTGTATATTATTTATGTAATAAAAATGCATAAAAAACAGTTTTGAAAATGAGTTGTGTATTAAATCATTTTTACTAATGTTAATATAATAAATAAATACAACAATAAACACCCTTAAAATTAATTCTTTTTGGCGGTAAATTTTGACTTATACTTTCCTTTAAACTTGCTTGACGCTTTCTCATCTTTCGGCAAGTGCTCTTCATGTATAATCGAGTAAAATGATTTGGTATCTGCCGAATTCCCTAAAATTTCTTTCAATTCATCCTAAAACGTCGTTCATGATTCATTTCCCAATGTTCCTTATATTTATTAATTGTTACCTCGGACATTTTAACGACATTATCTAAATTAGTGGTATTTCTCAAAAAACTGTTGATATTTTTGGAAGTAATTCCGGGCAGTTTTTGAATGAAATCGTAAATGTTTGAATTGTATTTTGCCTCAATTACATCTAGATCTTCCCCTCCTATTGCTGCTGCATACTGCACATCTGGTTCTTCTTTTCCTTGCTAATCATAATTTCAAAAACTTGAAATCATATTTAACTTGTTTTAAATCAACTCACTTTTAATTCTTCAAACAGCTGTGCGCTAGCATATGGACTGGGGCTCCAAATAATTTTCAATTTCGGAAAATGTAAAGTCAACAACAACAACTTTTGTTGGATATCGAAATTGTTGCCATCAGTAGATATCATGTAGTGGTTCTGAAAAAATTGACATACCATAGTAATCGATATTTTTTTTTGTTATTGGCATACCTTTGTTTGCCACGAAAATGCTTTATTTTGGTCAAATTCGATTAACAACATCGGTTTTGAGTAATATCTAAACATTTGGGTGCATTGTTGATAAAGTCTGCCTGACCCTAACGAACCGATCAAATCGGAGATACTTTTTCTTTCAACGCATATATCTCTTGTCAAAATATAATCTCCTACCTACAGTTTCAGTAAATCAGGTTTTTAGTAAAAACTATGATATATGGACATACAGGGTGACCCGTTTGAATGGAAGTACCCCGTAAAATTCTTATTTTTCATCCAATTTCAGCCGTTTTTTTTAATCCGTTTGGGATTTTAAACCTACGATAAAATAAATGACCTTTTCATAGGCACATGCCTTTACCGGTTAAGCTATGTTCACTTCTGAAGATTGAAATGATAGTTTTTCAATTTGACTTCATTCTTGTTATTTCATGCGTATGAAGACAAAATAGTATATGTCATACACAGTAAAAGGTCAAATGGGTCACCCTGTATAAACATATATACTATATAAAGAAACAGTTTCATTCCAACATAACTGAAACCACTTTCAGAAATAATTCAAGGTACTACTTACCGTGATTGTAACTGGTTCAATCTCGATTCCCCTTTTGTGTATAAGTGCTGGTAACTCACTTCTAAATTCTCGCATATCGACAATAATAATTTGCTTCTCGGGTGTCTCATCTTGTTTGCCTCCCTGCCGAGTACTTTTAACAGGGCTAATACCGCTTCTCTGGAGCATCACACATTGGTCAGATTTGCCGTCTTGGTCTTCTGGAACCACCATTTTCTAGAAATTGCAGTTACTATCATTCCTCAACTTATTTTTTAAACTTACCGATTTAGTTTCTATTAGATATTCGAAGGCTTCCTTCTCCCTTCTCAACGTTGTTAAGTAACTTTGTTCCTCGACAGTCTCGGCGTGTATCAAAAAGTATATTTTTAGTTTGTGATCTTTTTGTCTGTGTGCTTCATACATCTAAAAATATTTATCAATCGAAACATGCAAGAGAAAAAAGAGTGTCTCATTATTATAACCTCAATTTCCCTTGTAGCTGTAATATTCGAGTGATACATGATGATAAAAGTTGGTTTTAAACATTCTAGTGTGTTTTGAAGGCTGATGTATTCGGGACAACCCTTGAATGTTTGTATTAAGATCTTTGGTGCTGTCATAGATTCGCATATCCGAGTTAAGTTCATGTTTTCCATCTGCGATAATGTGTACAAAAAAAAAATTATTTAAATTAGGAATTTGAAATATTGAGTTATTTTTTATGAGCTTTTGGAATGGAATGAATGATGAATTTTTTAAATTCCATTCAGAAATGGGTGTTCTTAATTATTACTTCATTAAGAGTACCAATAAGAAGAGTACCTACTAAAATATGTACCTGTGTAAATGGCTCAAATGTTAAATTTGACTTCTCCTCTTCAGTATTCGCTTCAAATACCGCTTGACTCATTGTCAAAATGTACGTACTCTGAAATTCTTCTTTATCCTCATCAAAATTACTTTCTTCACTACTTTGACTTTCTTTTTCTTCACTACCTTCAGATTTAAGTCTTTTTACTTTCGTCTTTTTATCACTGGCTTGTGGTTCTTCTTGTGCCGTAGCATTTGAAACAACCCCATGGCATTTCGAGAATTCCTTATTTACCGATTTAAAAGGTACTTTTTTCTTTAGCGCAAGCATAAATAAGTATTGATGTGGCCCCCTTGTCAACAACTACTTAAAAATTATTTTAAATAAAATGAAGACATACAAATCTTAAATAGAGTGTACCTCATTCAACTGATGGCAAGTTCTGTTATCACTACAAAGAATCAGAACTGTACAATCTTTACAATTCATTTTCTTCATCTCATGGGGTATTTCAGCTTTTAAAATTTCAAGCAAGGCGTCCCATTTTGGACAAAATTCAGGATTCAACTCTTAAAATCAATAGAGTATCTACTTATAAACCATTTTAATGAGTATATTTTTGCCTACCTTTGTCTCCAGTAAAGACTACTGAATTCATTTGTTGAAATAGTAACTCTGCAGGTTGGAGAAGTACCCAGTTCGTTTTTTGTGCATATTCTTTGGTTCGGTAGCCAGACAGAAGGCTGTAAAAACTAACTGGGTCCGAATATAACATAGTTCTAAAATAATATACTTAGTACCCTAGATATAGGTACTACCTATAAAATGCTGTGTATAAGAATGTACGTACAAAATTAAATGCCGTAGAGTTTTTAAGTCTGTAACTAACTGGTGGCTTTTTCCGCTTAATTGATGCCAAATCGAATCTACTTGAGCACTTAAAATTTTCTGGAATTTTCTAGTTAGACAATTTTCAACTGTGATTTCCTAAAAAGGGATACAGTATAAGAATTTTATTAATTTAAACTCCTGGCAGTGAAATGAATTCCAATCTAAAGGCTTTCAATCTTTTTGAAATATAATAGGTTAGTCTAATTAAATTACGAAAAAAAGACCCCTCGAGCTTGCATTAAATTGTAACTGGATGAAACAAATTGTATCTTATGTATTTTGATGCGCTCTGTCCAAAAAAATAAAAAATAAAATGTAGCCCTGGGTCGAAATTTTCTAAATTGGGAAAAAAACGGGTTTTTCGGATTTTCCCATGGAAAATTGCTAATTATCTCGCCAAGTGCTACCCCTATGGTAAAAATAAATGCACCAGTCGAAAGAGGAGGCAAAAATAGTTCGAAAGTTATACCCATATTTCTAAGGCGTATTTCTCGCCGCCAGAAGCGCTTATACCAAAAAGTTGCTTTTTTCGTTTTTTTTTTATCAGAACCATGAACACGAAATTCACGTTGAATTTGTGGCGAAACTGTAAGTGTTAGGCCATAATATGTGCCTATGAGAGATTTTGGTTTTTTTTGGCTTTCAAACAAAATAGGTCCCACGGCGAAATCTGCCATAGTTTATCGGAAATTTGCAAAAAATCGGAAAGGGAAATTTTTTTGAAATTCTTTCTCGTGCGATTTTGGCGCGGTTTTCCGGGACTATCTAAAAAAAAATTTTTTGGTAGAAAGCTTACTTCACCTTCGGAAAGAGCGCAAACAAATACACAAAAAATATACTGTAAATAATTTTAGAAAATTTTAATTTTCTTATTTTGGTTTGACAGGCTTAAAATTTATTTAATTACATTTTTAATGATGACAAATATGAACACAAGCCTAGTCTATTTTTCACGTCGTTAAATACATTCATCTAAAAGGAATTATGTAGGCAATAGTTACTGTCTCCATAGCCTACTCATTTTTTTTTACTTAAACTGTTATCAGAGATAAATTTCCATCGGGAACTGCTTATTTAATTTCCAAATGAACCAAATGTGTCCATTTATTTGTATTCTCTTTACATAACTCCTTTTAGATGAAAGTATTTAACGACGTGAAAAATAGACTAGGTTTGTGTTCATCAAACCTTTCAAATTAAATCAACTTTGCACCAAGCTTGACATAATTTTTTAAACCAAATAGAGATTTTCTAAGAAATCAACTGGTTAGGTTAGGTAAAAATACAACTTTCAATGAATACATTTTAGTTGAAATGTTTGGAACTTTTTTTACAAAAACACGCAAAAAGTTAAATGTTATCAAGGGTCTCTGAAAATTGGTATGTAGGCCAAAAATTGCAAAAGAAACAACTTTTTCCTATAACTTTTATCGAAAATGTGTCAAATAAAGCCGATTTTGGATAATTTTTGAAAAAAATGTCAATTTTGACAGATACCGCAAGTCACGTGGTCGACTCTTGTGACGTCATTTTCATCCTCTGACAAGCACAAATCGATGGCAAAGTCAAATTAACATTTAATCCAAAAATAAAAAAAAATCCCTTATGGTGCCTATACTTCAATAGTGACACTGTACGATTTTTGGATCCCGCGGAGCGTGTGTAACGGGACTTTTGTCGGGAGAATTCTACAACTTAGAATAGACATACAGACTTGTAACTTCGTACACATGTGGAGACGACATCCAATTTAGGTTTGCCCACCTTTCCGACCAAGTAATTGAAAATTGCCAATTTTAGGCAACTTTTCCCAAAAACCATGTTTTTTGGGTACTCACACAATGAACAATGTCAGAAAAATAGACAAAATATTTTTGACGAATTTTCTATAACGAAGTGGTATTCTAGACACATTGAGGTACTGAAAAAAAAAAATTCTAGTCATTGGGTGCATTTTTGGCAATTTTGTGCCATTTCAGATTTTCAAAAAAATATTTTTTTTTTGGGGAAAAAAAATATTTTAATTCATTGATATCTTGGCCAACTATAGTCCGATTTCGGTAAAACTCATACAAACATAATAGTCCTGGAGCCCGTGTACAAAAATTGCAACGATTTCGGACAGTTTCTTTATATTTTCATTCGATTGTACCCACATTGTGGAGCAATGTTTGGGGTGTCAGCTGGCTAGGTGGCGGTGGGGGTAGTTGCTAGGGGGTTGCAAACACATGAACAAATCAATTTTTTTTTTCAAATTTTCCTTTATTTTTCTTAAAGTACGACAGATAGGGCAGACATACTTGGTACAGTTTAGACACACATTAAATGCTATAAACTAAATATAACCCGGCTTGTCTACTTCCATCAGTGCCGGAGAGGCGGGGGTCAACCATCATATTTTCCAATAAAAAAAATGGTACGCCACTGGAAAGGTAATATTTTTTGCATTAACTAAATTTTCCAATCAATTCTAAGAAAAAAAGTATTGTTGACATTTTTCGAAAAATGTACCTTTTTTTGAAAAATTAATTATTTTGTGTATTAAATCGTTTAGCAGAAGAAAATCAAAGTAGGTGTAGGCTTTTGAAATTTTGCACATCTACTCAGTTTTTAATTCTAAATAACTTTCCTTAATAACATTTTGTCATAAAACCTACATAAAGGGCACTTTACTGGTGCAAAAAATTGGCTTTTTCAAAATTTCCTAGACACATGATTTTTCGAATCTAGAAATCCTTTTTGTAGGTTTTATGGCAAAATGTTGTCAAGGAAACTTGTTCAGAATTAAAAACTGAGTAGGTGTGCAAAATTTCAAATACCTGCTAGACCTCTACTTTGATTTTCTTCTTCTAAAAAATTTAATACGCACGAAAATGAATTTCTCAAAAAACGGTACATTTTTCGATAGAAAGTCAAGAATACTTGTTTTCTTAGAATTGGTTGTGAAATTTAGTGGAAGCAAAAAAATATTACTTTTCCAGCGGCGTATCATTTTTTTTTATTAAGAAATATGATGGTTGACCCCCGCGTCTCCGTCACTGGTGGAAGTAGAGAGGTCAAATTATTTTTATTTATAGAACTTAATGTGTGTCTAAACTGTGTCAAATATGTCTGCCGTAGCTCTCGCCCTTTAGGAAAAATAAAAGAAAACTTAAAAAAAATTAACTTTTGACGCCCTGTATAATGAAAACCGCTAGGATTTCGATACATGTTTATATGAAAAAATATCCGCGTTTTGTAATTACTGATTATAATTTTCCGTTCATAAAAGTTTCGTGCTGCCCAAAAGAAAATCAAAGTAGGCCCAGGTTTTTGAAATTTTGCACACCTATTCAGTTTTTAATTCTGAACAACTTTCCTTGACAACACTTTGCCCTAAAAACTACAAAAAGGATTTCTAGATTCGAAAAATCATGTGTCTAGCAAATTTTGAAAAAGCCAATTTTTTGCACCAGTAAAGTGCCCTTTATGTAGGTTTTATGACAAAATGTTATTAAGGAAAGTTATTCGGAATTAAAAACTGAGTAGATGTGCAAAAGTGCAAAAGCCTACCCCTAATTTGACTTTCTTCTGCTAAAAAATTTAATACACAAAATAATTAATTTTTCAACAAAAAGTACATTTTTCGAAAAATGTCAACAATACTTTTTTCTTAGAATTGATTGGAAAATTTAGTTAATGCAAAAAAATTATACTTTTCCAGTGGCGTACCATTTTTTTATTGGAAAATATGATGGTTGACCCCCGCCTCTCCGGCACTGGCGGAAGTAGACAAGCCGGGTTATATTTAGTTTATCGCATTTAATGTGTGTCTAAACTGTACCAAGTATGTCTGCCCTATCTGTCGTATTTTAAGAAAAATAAAGGAAAATTTGAAAAAAAAATTGATTTGTTCATGTGTTTGCAACCCCCTAGCAACTACCCCCACCGCCACCTAGCCAGCTGACACTCCAAACGTTGCTGCACAATGTGGGTACAATCGAATGAAAACATAAAGAAACTATCCTCTAATCGTTGCACTTTTGTACACGGGCTCCAGGACTATAAGAATGGACATTCAAAAGTAAGCTCTGTAAGTGGCATTAAAAAATTTCAAATAGTTTGCCTGTTACAGGCAACCAATGAAATTAGGTCATGGGTACACTTTGCCCCTCCGCCATATGCCCAATTTTGGGATTTTTCTTACGTCCCTCTGGATATCAATAGTCTCGTCCCTTACATTCAAATACATATCTTAATTTTTACCAAAGTTATGAAAACTTTAGTGCTCGAACATTCAAATTTTCGGCCTTCAGCACCCAATTTTTTCTCAAAATACTACATACATTTCAATCGTCTATATCTCGGGAACGGTGCCTCGGATCAAAATTTTTCAAGGGACATGAAAATTGCCATTTTTCCTATGCTTTAAAATGGTGTAAACCTCGTTTCAAAATATTGATTCGTTTCCAAGATACGCCTGCGCAAAATTGAAAAATGAACATAACCCCAAATTTGGGCAATTTCGACCCGGGCTACATTTTTTTTTGCTTTTTTCGGAAAGACCGCGTCAAAATACATAGGATTTACTTTAATTCATAATGTTACAATTTTTTGCAAGCTAAAGTCCGTAATTTAATTCGACTAGGTGTATTATATCACAGAAATATTTTCTGTGATTATACAGGGTGTTCGAAAAATAGACGGAGATATTTTAGAGGGTGATTCCCTGTTAAGAAATATGAAAAAAAGTTTCTAAAACATGGGTCCGGAAATGCAGAGTTTTCAAGATACAGGATGTTAAATAAAAAAAAATAAAAAATGAAATTATTAATGTCTTAAAAATTATTTACTCGATTCTGTTTAAATTTGGCAATCTTATTTGTTGTATTAAGAGGCTAATTTCGCCCTAACTAGATTAAATTTATTAAGTCCAGTGGCGTCCCGGGGGGCACCTTAGCGAATATTATTATCAAAAAAATGTACGCCACTACCTTTTTTGTAACTTTAATATTTTTTGTTTGATTAAGCACCTAAAAATACAACTTCTTTCCCTCTTGTATTGTTTTCCTATCTCACTTCGTTTTCGAGAAAAAAAAATAAAAACCGTTTTATTGCATGTCACTGGACAAAATTGGTTGTATTCCCCGATTACTGTAAGAAGTCTCGATTTTGTCAGATGACATTCTCCACAAAATCCCTAGGAATTTTCTGTTAACCATGGGTATATAACATTGGTATATGTGTCTCAACCAGTTAATGACGTCACCCGTTGATTTATGATGTGAAAAGTTACCCAAGTGACAGGAAAAAAAGAGCATAATAAAATAAAAACCCTATTGCAATCACGATTATACCGCTACAAATAACAATAATAATTATGACTCATTTTAATAATAATTTAAAACGTCAGGAAACACTTTTCATTTTGGTATTTTGTAATAATCAGCTGCTTTTGGCAGCGTCTATGGGCGGACTTAGGCAAATTTAGCTCGGTGTGTCAAAGTGACAGTGAAGGTTTTCCAGATCGTTCAAACTGGTTCAAACATTCGGTAATGAAAATATTCGCGGGTTTTCTACGTTTCGTGAGTTTTACCGTCATCTGTGTTGTTCTTGTTCGTGTTACTTTTCGTGTTATTAGTGCAAATGGGCTCGTTACTGACCTGAACTTATGACCCGGTTACATTTTTTGCTGCATTGATGCCAACTTAGGATATCGAAATTACCAATTGACAGTCCCAGTACGGACTTCTTAAAATAATTTGAGTATAGTGTACTTTATGTTATGATATTGGAAAAGTTGCAATAACACTCTTTCCTAGAAATGCTTTTGATTATTTGTTTTCCAAGGCACTTGTGATTTTTTTTGCAAAAATTGATAAACCAATTTTGTCCAGTGACATGCAATATATTTAACATCCTGTATCTTGAAAACTCTGCATTTCCGGACCCATGTTTATAGTAACTTTTTTTCATATTTCTTAACAGGGAATCACCCTCTAAAATATCTCCGTCTATTTTTCGAACACCCTGTATAGACAAATTTACCTAACCTATATATTTTGTGAATTTACCTGCAATTCTATTGTTTTGTTTATCCTCTTTAACTCTTGCACTGTTAAGTTCATTAGATCTAAAATATAGGCTTGTATTTTCTTCATTTTTTCGGAAATTGGAATATGTAATTCAATCACTTGAGGCTAAAAAAACAAAAGTGACACAGTGGAATTTAAGAATGTATTTTATCTTTACCTCATATTTCTTTAAGCTTTGTGATATTAATGAATGGAACCGAGGCCAGATATAAAGTTCCCTCACAAATATTGTCCTCATAACTCTTTCCACGTGGCCAAATCCCATTGTAAAACTTTGGGGGCTACTCGAGAATGCTTTAATAAAACCAGTCTACAATAGAGAATGCTATAAAAACATTTAGAAATGATTTACGGCCTACCTTGTTGTGTTGACGATAAAGTCTTAGTATAAAAGCTTCCTGGCAACTTTCAAAAATTCGATGCGCCCGAAGTAAAACTAAACCAGTGATTTTTTCAATCGGTAAACGATTTTTTAACATATCAACAACTAAAATTCTAGTTGTAACAAAATGTATACCACCAGATAAATAACTGTTTTCTCTATAAAAAGAATTACATTGTTTGTAAGTTGTAATAAGTGATTATTATACTCTTTACGAACCTGTCACTTGTATTTGTATTTGTACTATTAATAATGTGAACATTCGAGTCATCCAACTTATTCTTAAAGTATTTTTCTTCACTTTCGGTGGCATTTAAAACCATAACGAGATTTCCAGGATCACAGTACACTCGCAGAATGTTTAATATGACCAAGTCTAAATTAATACCTCTAAAAACGATATTTATCACTAAAAATCAAGCAAATCATTGAAACAAATTAACAAACTTGGCAGCTACGACTAATCCATCTTTGTGAATAATGTCCAGAAATATTTGAGTTTCAAATTCCAACATGTATTCCAAATTGGCATCTTGTAGCAGTTTATCTACTTCACTTTCGTCTTCCATTTTCAAAGTTATATTTTCAGTTTCCCCTTTCCTCACAAAACTTTATTTTTTTCTTGATAAAATTATAAAATTTCAAACTTTCTTCTAATCTAACCTCAACCTCAATCTCATCTCAACGCATTGAGGTAGTACTAACCGTCGATGGTTCCTCAATCAACGTACCTACCATTGAAATGACAAGTAGATTATCAATTCGATGGTACCTACTAACTCAATTTCTCAAATCCCTCAAATGCAACAGAATCACAAAACATTAATTATTATCCCTAAATAAAACGCTCTGATAAAACAGAGTCCCGGTTAGGACACTTATTTTAGAGTGCGGTCCGAAATTAACTAACCAATAACCAGACTTACTGGCTTGGTTAACAGAAGGAAAATCAGAAAACCTCCTGTACTTAACCAACTAGAACCAGAGTTACAGCGTTGACTGACATATTAATACGTCAGTCAACGGTTACAGGCTTAAATCAGAATACCTTTAGCAAAGTTTACAGAATAAAATATTTTTATTTTATTCTATAAACTTTGCCTTCAATAATTCTGAGTTGCTTTCGGGAGCATTGTTTCAAATTCCCAGTCTTTTCTATGAATCACAATTCGGGTTAGGTTCCGAAGCTATTTGGTTACTTTTGGAACAACAAAGCAGAATTTTGGATAATTTCGGAACGCAGTCGTTGGTGTTCTAGTGCAGCTTACTTTCGTGTTTTCTGGTGAGCTGTATTTGCACAGAACATTCAACACGGAAGAAAGGAAAGCCCCCCTATTTAACAGTTGGCAGCACGGGCTACACGGCGCACCTCATGGCTTGGTGGCAAACTAATTAAATAGGCGGGAAATTTAAATCGTACTAGGACGCCCTCTGGGGTTCCTAGGCAATGATTTTAATTTTATTTCCATCTAGAACCAAATTTTAAGTAATACAAATATTTAGTGGTAATATGTATGAGGTAAATATGTGTATTACTTGAAATTTAGTTCAGAGATGGAAATTAGATAACAAACATTAAACACTGCAATTTTGTTTTCAATAATTTATTAAAATAAGACAATAACACAAAGTACCTATAACAAAAATATAATTCTACAAATATTCAAAAATTGCACTAAGATATCTATATACGCGAGGACTACGTTTATAAATCGAGAGAGCTAAAACTTTGTCGCCGAGATTCCACCTTTTAGCAGTTCCTTTACGTTGAAAATATCTTAACTGAGAATTAATAAAATTTGTCCTAACATTATTTAATTCTTCCTCGAGAACTTGAAATTTGCCTTGATCATACAATGATTTAACTACTTTTAATTTCTTTCCTTCATTTTCAAGAAGTTTTTCTAATTTAATTATCTTCGACTGAGTGTTTCTATGGATTTTATACATATAAGTTTCACGAGAATTTAAATCTGATTTATGAATGCCCAACTCACTTAGAAGCCCACCTTTTTTTGTTGTTAAAAAATCAAAGTTTTCATTTAATTCACGGTATGAATGGTCAGTATAAGAAACTGCATTAACTTCTTCAAAGGATTCTGAAACTTGGTCATTGGCATTTATTTCGATATTGTTTTCACTTTCTAATTCATTAACATTTGATACATTACTTGTAAAACAAACTGGAACGGCTCCTTGCCTTAAACGAGTCTTGTTTGAAACTACAAAATCATGACCTGCAAAATGATCTCCGCACAATTTAAAAAATTTGCAATTAATATCCTCTTCAATATTACAATTTTTCTTCCATAACAAAATGTCAGGATCTTTTGGGAATTCATAAAAATGTTTGTTACTATATCCTTCTTTAACAATAGGATAATAAAATTTATTTTGGCAAGAAGGGTACTTGCAGGAATATTTTAACCTTCCCAAGACCTCCATGATTAGATTCTCTGCGCCTGCGTCTCGATCTATTACTCCTTCATTAAAAAGGTGGTCCCAGACTCCCAGCTAAAGTAAAAGTGAATAGG
This sequence comes from Pseudeuparius sepicola, assembly GCA_963920635.1. Classification (NCBI taxonomy): domain Eukaryota; kingdom Metazoa; phylum Arthropoda; class Insecta; order Coleoptera; family Anthribidae; genus Pseudeuparius; species Pseudeuparius sepicola. The sequence continues at coordinate 13,865,417 of OY987299.1, forward strand.
TATTACAAATAATGCGCATTTTATTTATTCATTTATATGTTGTTATTATATCGTAGGCCTTAGAATAAACTAGTTCCAATCTGCGAAGTAACATTCTTGTTTACTATTGGCGAGTAGGAAATGACACTGCGGCTGATAGCCTACATTGGGTTTTTTACTAAGACGCTACTGACAAAGTGTAAAAAGTAGTGCATGCGGTCAGTTGTGCCGCTAAGTACAGCTGAACATACCGACTGTTTTACTTTTGTCTTTGTCACTACAGCTCGTCACAGCATAAGGCTGTGTTTATGTTGGAGCTGTGATAAACAATAAAAGCAGCAAAATGAGCAATAACGATAGCAACACAGAGTTGTCAACTAATAGTCTGGCATAACGTCACTGTCGTGTTGCTCTTATTGTTTATTGCAGCTCTGACATAAACTAAACACAGCCTAATGCACAGCATCATGTCGAGTCAATACACACACTGAAACTGCTAATTATCCATCTCTACCTTCTACTCGAATCGACATGAAGCGAACGGAAAAGAATAGGCCTCCAGATCAATGTGGTCCAGGCATTAGCCACTCTTACCTTCTCGTGTCACGGATTCACACTTGACAATCTGGAGCAGCAAAAAACAACAGCATTCACTCCATACAAAGTTTTCGTCATCCGGGTCTTCTTCAAAATCCTAAAAAGATGGGTAGTACTTCAAAGAAAATAATATTTTTAATTAATCAGGTACTGGTAAATATTAAAACAAAAAACTGATCTAATTTTTCATGGCCTCCTACGATTTACGGCCCCTTTGTCGTCGTTTCCGAAGAGAGCCGTAAATCGTAGGAGGCCATGTAATTTTTTATACACATCACGCAAGGAAGGTTTCAAAATCTTTCTACAATAAACAAGTAAAAGTACTGAATAATAAGCCATGATAAATGGCTATCCCTAAAGCTGAAAAAGCTTCCGTAAAATAAAAGAAGATACTTACTTTGGCATTCAATAATTACATCACATTTTATTACAGTAAAATTTTATTTTGCCTGTTGATTGTTGCCCCTGCCTTCCCTCGGAATCGTCAAATGAAATGACATCTGGCGCTGTCTGCGCGAACGCCGCGAACTCCAAAATTCGGTTGCGCATGGTGGCAACTACGATACACTACCGTAGTGGCAAGTGGCAACACTGGCAACACTCAACACTGGCAACCTCAACCTCACTCTTTGTGTGTGTTGTTAGCTGCCGAATACTATGTAAATATACTATATAGTTTCCCACCCGTGTGTATTTCTGTATTTGTAATAGTGCAAAAGATTTTAGATCTTCTGTGGATTTTAGTATGCTTGTAGTCAAGGTTGTGCTTGCTATTACAATTGTACTAGATCTATTACAATTTACCAGTTGCTATTACGCTATTACTACAACAGCAAAAATCCCAATAATCTATTACAATTTCGATTTCCGACATTATAGGTGCTTTTCATTGAACTGAACTACTGATCCTGATTCCTGTGTGTCACCCCAGAAAAGGACGATTCTGGGGTGTCACCTAGGATCACTTAGAATCGCTTGTGATTGGTCGATTAAGCGACCTTAAGCAGTAGATCAGTTATTTGGATCAGTCCGATGAAAAGCACCGCATAACTTTTTACTCTTATTTTAAGTTTATTTATTTTTAACTGTAAAATATTTACTCGTATATAGTTACCTACTACTACTGGTATGGTTTTTTGTTGTTTTTTGTTTTTGTACGATAAAATTTATATTTTTTAGAAATTGAACGTTTTATTTTTGTTAAATAAAGCTATATTATATGGCCAGAAACTGTTTCAATAAAAAATGGTAGGTAGAATTTGACCTGAATTCGGATCTATTACAATTTATTACAATTTAGTACAATTTTGTGAACAATTCTAGTACATTTGCCTTAGGTCAAAAGCACAACCCTGCTTGTAGTTCAAACGTCCCAAATTTTTTGAAGTTTGGTTTTTATTTGTATTTTTGTGTTGGGCATCGGCATCATATAAATTGGGCATGTTAGAAAAAATGGGAGGAAAATAAGTTTTTTTTGTTAGATTTTTCGATAATTCCCCACGGACTAATAATTGTTGGTCCGTGTAATCGCCAAGAAATGATCATGTCCCATGAAATGGATATGGAGGAAGTTATAGATTCCCCGAAAAAGGGTAAAATTATATACATAATTATATAGTGGTTTTTGTGCATTGCCTTTTTCTTTAAACTTTAGGGCCAACTTTATCCACCTCCACATCAAGTTTTGAAGCCCTAGATCCACACGATCCGAATTTAAGCAGGCTAGCAAATACGATGTTTAGTAAAACATCAGAATATTTGTATGGTGAACTAACGTCTACTCTTGACGATTACAGATTGCTAGAAAACATGAATAGGGCAACAATTACTAAATATTCTGATATGAAGCATATCGCAGCTAACGTAGGCAAAAGCGTGGCGGAATTAAACGAAAAATGTAAGTTTTTTTTAAAGAAAATTGAAAGGAAGAACAGATTCTTTTTTTAGATAATTATCTTATTCCGCTTCTGCAACAAATAGACCAAATAGAAGATAGCGTTGTAAAATTAGAACAGGCTGCATACAAATTGGACGCATATTCAAAAAGATTAGAGGCTAAATTTAAAACATTAGAAAAACGATAATGATATTTTTAAGTTTTTTATTGTTTATATAAAATAAACCGTTGCACTTATTTGCCGTTTTTCAAAAATTCTTCGACAATCTCTTGGTCTTCTTTTCGCTTCTCTTTTAGTTCGCATTCTATGAATTCTTTGTAAATGTTTACTCGATATGTATCAATGCAATCAATGTACTTGTCAGCTGCTTGTTTACATCTTATGGAGCAACCTTTATAGTTCTTCATGCATGCGATCAACTGCGAAAAAGTTACTTAAAAGTCGTTTATAACATTATGAAGGTCTAAAAATAGATAGATTTTACCACAAGATATTTAAAAAAGCAACTTTTTGTCACCCAGAAGCTTCAAACTACTATTACCATAGCCAACAGTCTACCTAAACATTGCTATTACTTTGTGTTCCTTAGAAATATATATGGTCATTCAAAAAATACAGAAATAAATGAAAACTAACTTCATCAGGAGCGCATAGCTGAGTCCTCATACTTCCAATATCTTCCTCTGTTTGCTTTAGCAACACATCAAAATTCTGCATTGTTATTCCATGAGTGTTACTGTGAATATCATCGTAACACTTCAGCTTCATCATCCACTCCTCGTCGCATTTTTTCTTCTTTTCTTCCAATTTTCTGAGCTTGCTCTTGCAAGGGCCTTCTTCCTCTTCCACGATGACTTGCTCCTCGATTTTTTCTTCTGCTTTCTTTTCCTCCTTTTCTAATTAAAAAATAATAAGTGCTAAATTTTATATGGAGAAGTAGTTTACCCTTTTCGTTTTCAGTTCCAGTTAAACGTTCCAAGCATTGGTCGGACAAATTTATAATGCTCTCGTGCGAAGGACAAATGAAATCATCTTTCATCGGAGAGGAAAATAAAATACCCATATTTTGTGAATTAATGAATAATGGTTCATTTATAATTTTGATTTTCTGGCATACACATGAGTTAATTCAGTCAAAATAGGTTAAGCATTTGAGGTTTGATGGTTATACAGGGCATCCCGAAATTAGCTTGCCATAATATACCAGCGCGTTCTGCGATCCAAATTAAAGAGATCCTAAGGGGGTTATAGCCCCTGAAATGGTCAGTTTCGCAAACGGTTTTTTCTAAATATTTCCAGAACAATGAGTAAAGACAATATTCTGAAATTTCCTATGTGATAAGTGATAATTAACTAAGTCTGGGAGAAGAAATCATGAAAAAATACGCATACAAAAAACATTGGGGTATTTTTAACCCCTTGATGACCCTCAATTTGGGACGCCTATCTCTACTTCTGTGGATGTCAAATCTCACAGGTAGGTACCTATATCAATAATAAATGCCAAAATTTCAGAATTTTATCTTTGTTCATTCTGGAAATATATATATAAAAAAAACGTTTACCAAAGTTTCCATTTCGGGGGCTAAGCCCCCTTAGAGGGCATTTTTGAGACCATGTTTGTAGAAATTCATTTTTTTGGGACGCAGATTGCGCTATGTACCATGGTACATTATGGCAGGCTAATTTCGGGACACCCTGTATACAGGAATACAGACTGGTTAATCCTTGACAATAAACGAAAACCATCGAAAAGAAAAACTTTTACAAAGCTCCTTTCATATATATACAGGGTGAGTTTTTTTCGATGCCCACTATGGGGATTTCGGAAACTAGCAGAGCTAGAACAAAGGTTAAATGGGGAAAGAATTGCAGTTTTGAATGCTCAATCTAATGCCCCTTTTGGATTTTTAAAAAAGTTCATGGCTCACTAGATATTTTGAAAAGAGTGATTTTTTGCTATTTCATCAGTTCTCTGTAGCTCCGCTATTTCTGATTATACAGAACAACTGTAGAGACAAAAATTGTAGATAATTTTGGGCTTAATAAGATAATCTAATCCAATGTTTTATGTTGTTTGTGATTTTTGAGATATATGACATAAACTTGTGTTTTTTTTTAAATGTAAATCATAGTTGGCTGTGGCCTTATAAAATCGGCCATTTTTTGAGCTTTCCAAAGATATAATACTAAATAATATTACACATAAAAATCTTATGAACAAAATTCTAATATACTCTGCTAAAAAAATCATTGCAAATCCTCCTCTTCTATATTCTACAGCATAGTTATTATAAAAAATAAAAGAGCTATGGCTATTTTTGTTACATTTTGTTACCAGCTAAAAATAAAATATTTGAAAGTTTGAAGTATGTCTAATTATAAAATAGAACGTAATTATGAAAATATTCCATGGCTGACTATGTGAAAATTTAAGAAAATCAGAAAATTAGCCATAGCTCTTTTATTTTTTATAATAACTAAAGGGCGGAATATATGCAAATTGCATATTATATGCATTTTTTCCATATTTTATTCAATTTTTCAAAACATTGCATATTTATAGAAAAACTATATTTTTGTGCATATTTGCATGTTTTTCCTATACTTATTTATATATATAAGATATAACCAAGATTATGAGAGCCCAAATTAGATGCTATTGTAGAAAAGTATGAAGGGTTCAAATCTTTAATGAGAATAAAGAGAATTTTTGATGGTAAATCATCCAACGAAGTTGCACCTTGGCTTTACTACCCAAATTAAAATATTGTCCTATTACATCGGTAGATGTTGAGAGAAGCTTTTCTATATACATATAAACATATTTTTACCGACAGAAGGCAAAGATTTTTATTGGAAAATTTTGAAAGTATTTCATAATAAATTCCTACTATACAATTTCAAATTAAAATGTTTTTATAATTCTGCTTTAATATAGGTATTTTACGAGGTGTTTTATGTATTTGTTTTCCTTTCATTTTTCTTAAAATAAACCTTTTCTCTAAAATCAGTTTTGGTGTTTTTTAAGGTATTTTTACATGTAAAATAAATGCATATTATTGCATATTTGGCTAAATAAATGCATATTATTGCATATTTTAAATAAAAATGATGCATCATATACAGTGTCGTCTGCCAGAAAGTTGGATACAAAGGGGAATTTTCTTTATTTGAAGTTTCTCAAAAAAAATATTCTTGATAAAAGTTGGTGCTTGTGCTTAAACTCAAAATCCACCCGCAAAAATTTTGAAATTTCGATTCGTATACAGGGTAGGTTGAAAAATATGAAAATTTCTCAGGAGTAAAGTACCCCTATTTTTAGAAATACATCAGAGTGGCACTAAGAAAAGTTGTTTGGAATCTCAAGACAATGTCAAATATGAACTCACAGTAAAAAAATTCACACTTTTCGCATTTTTTATTCATCACGCTGTATAATTTTTATAGTTGAATTCTCATTTATTAAATAACTCTTAAATTGTTGCTCTATTAAAATATTTTTATGTTCCACAGATTAGATGCTATGTTGTTTGAAATTGTAGGAGTATTTTACCTGGATACAAAAAAACGACAAACTTTGTAGAACTTTCAGTTATTAAATGTTTTTAAGATGCTAGTTAAACGTAAACAAAAATCATTGGTATCGTACTGTCATGCTCGAAGATGTGCCTCAAAATACATATCTAACATTATGTATTATACAGCGTGATGAGTAAAAAATGCGCAAGTATGAATTTTTTTTCTTTTGAGTAGGTGGCTGTGAATTCATATTTGACATTGTCTTGAGATTACAAACAACTTTTCTTAGTGCCACTCTGATGTAGTTCTAAAAATAAGGGTACTTTACTCTTGAGGAATTTTCATATTTTTCAACCTACCCTGTATACGAATCGAAATTTCAAAATTTTTGCTGGTGGATTTTGAGTTTAAGCACAAGCACCAACTTTTATCAAGAATTTTTTTTTTGAGAAACTTTAAATAAAGAAAATTCCCATTTGTATCCAACTTTCTGGCAGACACTGTATATGCGCATATTTTGATTGAAATTAAATGCATATATTCCGCCCTTTAATAATAACTATGCCAAGTATTATATCTTTGGAAAGCTCAGAAAATGACAGATTTTATAAGGCCACAGCCAACTATGATTTACATTTAAAAAAAAACACAAGTTTATGTCATATCTCAAAAATCACAAACAACATAAAAAATTGGATTAGATTATCTTATTAAGCCCAAAATTATCTACAATTTTTGTCTCTACAGTTTTTCTGTGTCACTCTTTCCAAAATATCTAGTGAGCCATGAACTTTATTAAAAATCCAAAAGGGGCATTAGATTGAGCATTCAAAACTGCAATTCTTTCCCCATTTAACCTTCGTTCTAGCTCAGCTAGTTTCCGAGATCCCCATAGTGGACATCGAAAAAAACTCACCCTGTATAGGCAAAGGTAAAAATCTTTAAAAATCAAATTTGAAAGTTCTGTGTTCTTTCCAATTAAACCAAATCATGGCCTCCTATATTTATTTATTACTCTACTTTTGAAAAGAGTTTGCTATTTTTATAACTTATTTAGAGATTTATTTATTTTTTGAATATAGTTTTATTTAGCTTTCCTTTTTTGTTATTACTTTTTATGTTTAAAGTAAAATAAAACGACACAGGGCTCTCGTGTGGCTATGAAATGTTTTTGCCGATTTGAGTTTTTTTAGTATTGCCTGATAAGTCGGACATGGATGACCATTTCTTTTTTTAACATCGCCTAGTTGAGTGTTTGCAATTTCAATGTTTATCCCGGAACATGACTATTGGAAAGAAGAACCAGAAAAAAGTATAATTAAAATTCTAATTCTATTAAATATGAGACATACTTAAATACCTATCCCAAAATACACAAACTTATAAAATCAAATTACCATTTAAATAATAATTCGAATTATTGGAATTTTTTTGGCTCTTCATCTTATCATTTAAATGTTCCAAGTTACGTAATCGCTTTTTTATGCAGTAGCATCACAACAAACTAATTTCGAGGATGCTCTAATAATAGCAACATTTTTGTTCGTCGTTCCCTGCAGAATGCGAAAAACACACAAACAACAAAAACGCTGCGAATTCGACCAAATTATGCAAATTAGCGGATTTTGAATTGGCGTTAATAAGTGATGTACTACGATTTTATTTAAATAAGTGAATCATTGGAATTTTCAAATAATATCCCTTCTATGCGTATATGCCTGAGGGTATATTTACTTTTCAGGATGTGTTATATAGCCATCATCGTTTATAAGAAAACGATTAATTTATTTTACAAATAATTATTTATTTGTAAGTGTATTTTTAATAATTCTGTTTATTACAACCATAAAAGTCTATTACCTACCTACACAGGGTGTAACTTAAGCACGTTAAAATATTTCAGGCGGGTGATCAATCAAAAAGGTCATATAAACATGTGCCCAAAAATTCTTCGTTTTCGATGTTAAATTCTCTAAAAAATCGTCTTTTTCCCATAACTTCTTTATTTGTAAAGCTTTTTTAATCAAATTTGGTACACATCATACTTGGCAAGTATCCTTTTAAATGTGTTCTCTTCAATCTCTAGACTGAACCAGTGGCGGAGATATGGGTAAGTCGTAAGAGAAATTCAAGAAAAAATGTAATACAGCCTTGTACGAAATTAAAGTGGGTAACAGTTTTGGATGGAGCATTTAATTCTGAACAAAAAGTGTCCCTTGACTATCTATTGTCGTTTCGTGGCAAATTCGATTTTTTTTATTTATTTTTTCGTATTTGCAAAAAATGTTAGGTAGGCATTTAAAAAGCATAAGAAAAGATCACGATCTTGTTCTCATTAAACACAACATTTTCGAGGTTTCAAGACAATAACTAATTTTAACTCATAATAAGAATAAAAAAGTGATGGAGAAAAAACGATCCTTTTTAGAAAATTTTAACACCCCGTAAATCGAAAACGAAGAATTTTTGGACACATATGTTTATAGAGGGTGTCCCAGGATAAATGAGCCAATAGATGTAAAACACAAACAATTTTCTCAGGCACCATTTATTTATTTTCATTGTAGGTGAAGTGCTTTTTCCTTTAAAGATAGCAATTCATTAGGAAAAGTTGTTCCCAATTAAAAGTTACCCCCGGGTACCAAATTTTGGAAAGAGCGGCCCACTTTGTAAAAAAAAACAAAGTATAGGTATATTTATATGGAATTTCCGCTATTATATTGTAAAACTGGTCCTATTACATATTGAGTTCTACAAGATTGGTCTAGCCGAAATAGTATAAAAATTTACTAGAATTCGCGGAATCGATAATAAATTTCGATAAATATGCAATTTTATAATATGTAGAAAAAAATCGTGTCCGTGACATGTTCTCTGCTTGACCTTCTGGGCCGGTATCATGGTTAATAGTAGGTATTGAATTTCTATAAAAGCATTGAGTAAAGGAATACTACTCACTCAATGATAAGTATGTCAATCGTTAGACAGAAGAAACAATCATTATTTTCGTGTAAGGACCATTACCTGAATTAATTACTGTGATTAAGAAATTAAAGATTAAAAAAATCCATCCAATTAAGATTTAAAATGAGAAAATTGGAGAGGTCCGCTTTATATGTATTTTTGGATTTACAAAAAAAATATGGCCATAAGGCACAAATATTAATGAATCTTTGCCGACACAGAGTAAGTACCGACTATAATAATATTAGATACGTCTTTTGTTATGTAGTTCGAAATTTAAATGCCCAAAAAAATTTCGCCGCTTACGCAGTAGATCCATTTCCTAAATATTTCTGAATTTTTTAATTTCGTCTTTAATTTTCCTTATTTTTCCATTGCGGATATCGGATCTGTTATTTTCAAATGTCATCCTAGTATGACCTATGAAGTCATTAGGAAAAAGCCGTATTATTTTACAAGTTTCAGTAGCAGATGTTAGTTGAAGTCATTGGTAAGTATAAGTGACAGCTATATTTTGCTATTAATTACTTGTTATCAATATATTATATACCTACCTGTAATTAATAAATATTACATTTAGAAGATTATTTTTCCTGGCTAATTTCATTTGTGTCTTTACGTATGCCACCATATACTATATACCTATATACAGGGTGTTCCTCAACCTATACGCATAAACTTGGGAAATTGTAGTAGAGGACAAATAATTGGCTAATTATCGAAAAAAAAAAATGTAATAAAATATTTTTTGTTTTGGAGATACAATAAAAAAACATATACAGATAATAAAAATTAAGAAGATAACAAGTCATGATAGCACGTACGGTATTTAACAGTACTTTGTTGTTAGCTGTCTTTAATGACGTCTTAACTGTAAGACGCTATTCGTGTTTATTTTCACTCGATTAGAACAAAATTATGGCACGTAGTTTCGTAAACGAAGAACTTATGGACGTAGTACTAGCATAATGGAGAAACACATCAAAATTCAGTGGCTGCATCTCATCTTTATGCCCAAAGATTTCCTCAAAGATTATATCCAGGAATTGAGGTTTTTTTGATTGTGCGATTCAGCGAGGCAGAGAAACTGGCAAAACAAAAAACAAAACAAAATGGGTCGATCGTGTGGGGCCTTCATGGATTCGCAGGACTCAACTGTGTATCGAAAATCAAGGAAATAACTTATTTGAACAGTTATTATGATGAGCTATCATCATTTTTATTTTATTACGCTAAATTCTAGTTCTGTGTTTTTAATTTGAAATAAATTGATATAATCCCCAAAACAAAAAATATTTTATTACATTCTTTCAATAATTGGCTATTATTTGTCCTCTTCTACAATTTCCCAAGTTTATGCGTATAGGGTAGTTATAGTTAAATTGTTTAAACATAATATACTAGAAGTATTTCTGGGTTCAATGTTTCTACTGAACATCCATCAATGATTCTTCCATATGTTAAAATAGTACTTAAAACGGAATAGTCACATAATAATGCGACACTTGAAAAAATCGAAAATGTAGGTAATTGTAATCATCTGAAGGTTGAGATGCTAATTTTCTCCTATGCATAATCATCGAAGATCATTGGGTAGATATTTATTTAAGTAAGCAGTTAGTTGACAATGTTATTTTAAATCCTGCCGAGATCAGTCAGTGTAGAGAGTCCCATGTGGTTTCAGAGGTAAAATAATTATTTTAGTAACTTTGGTCTGTCTGATTACTGCCTAAATATTCTGTCTATTCTTCAAAAACCCAAAAAATAAAAAATCTAAAGTGGTTGGCGGATTCCAACATTTACAATACGCGATAAAGATATTAAGTGACCGCTAATTGCCATTAGCTGGCATTAAGTGCCGTATCCGTTAAAATATCCGAGATTTTGATACCCCGAGATGGGATTGGCCATAGGCGTTGCGCATCTTCAGTCGGCTGGAAGGGGAAGAAGACGGATTCAGCGATTATAAATAGGAGGTGATTGCGAAATCGAGTAATTCGGTTGTTTACATATTTAAATAAACCCAATAGTGAAAATTTCATTGTCGACCCATCTTTGGATATAGCAGCAGCAGGAATAGTGACAGCCGCCGAAGACACAAGTACGAAGATGAAACTACTGTTAATTTCGGTAAGTGGAGCTACATTACTTACGTAGAGAAGTACTTTAATGATCCTGATTCTTGAAACCTACAAAATTTCCTTTTGTAATAAACTTTTCAACAATAATAATTGAACTGATGCAACCGAATTCTTTGGTCTAGATTCGAAAAATCATGTGCTCCATCCTGGGGTTCTTTATTCAATGGTCCTGGGAATTAAAAAGAAACTAATTTTTGGCGGTGTCGTCTTACTTGCGTACGTATCATTTGCGTACATCTACCTGTTTAGTGTTACTTGCGTACAGCCGGGGTCTTTAGGCAAACTAAAGGTAAAAGGATTATTGTCCAGGGTGGCATTTGCGTACAAGGGATATTATGATACCTTTGGAAGTATCTCTCAATGGCATACCTACATTTGGAAAAAATAATTGCAAAATTGTAGGGCAAAACTTGCGACTGTATTTTTCTGAAGGTATAGTTTATCTAAATATTCGTTGGGTGCTATTATACATAGTATGCAACTTAACTGTGTTTGTGTGGCATACGGTCATCATTAAAGGCGTGTTCCGATTTAAAAGAATCTGACTTCTGACATAGAGATGGCATGATTACTTATGATACGTTAGAAATTGAATTCAAAACGGAACGGAACTTCTAATATATCAAAATACTATTAGTATTCTAAGATAGAATGCTTTTCGGAACACGCCTTTTATTACATGCAGCTGACTTACAAAATTAAAAGAAGAAGCTGAGTACAGCGATTTCATGGTAAGGCGCAGCCAGTTAAACCTGGAGGGGAAGAGAAGACGAACCACTTATGTAAAACTGGACTTACGGATTCAAAAAATATTACATCAGTACGCTGAGTCTAAAAATATTGCACAATGTTTAAGAGCTCTAGCTTATGTGACGAAACTAGAATAGTACCTACATAGTGAATATATTATTGTATGTGTATTTAATTTATTATGTATTGTGTAACACAAATACACAAGGGTGTATGTAAATAAACATAAGTATGTAGTAAATTAAAACTGGAGAGTTTATTTCAATTATCATTATCAAAAGTCTAAACATTATTTTATATACGTAGGTATATCCTTAAAATTGCCCTAAAAAATGGATAGGTCCGCCACTGAGAGAATTTGTCGACCATACAAGGGTTGTACGCAAATGCTACTCTTGGGCTATAATTTTTTTACCTGAATTTTCGTACCGAACCCCGTTGTACGCAAGTAACACTGATCAGGTAGCTGTACGCAAATGATACGTACGCAAATAATACGGATTCATTTTTGGCACCAGTAAAGTGGCCTTTATGTAGGCTTTAAGGAATTTTATGACGTTATTAAGGAAAGTTGTTCAGAATTAAAAACTCAGTAGGTGTGCAAAATGTTGAAAGCCTAGGCCTACTTTGATTTTCTTCTGTTAAAAGAATTAAAACGCAACAGTGAAAACGCCAAGGTATATTTTTCGAAAAAAGTCAAGAATAGTTTTTTCTTAGAATTGATTGGGAAATGTAGTGAAAGCACAAAAAGATTAATTTCCAGTAGCGTACAATTTTTTTATTTAAATATAATGATGGTTGACCCCCGTCTCTCTGGCACTGGTGGGAGTAGATGGGCTGAATTATTTTTAATTTATAGTATTTAATGAGCTAAACTATACCAAATATGTTTGCCTTAACTGTTTTTCTTTAGAAAAACTGTTTTCCTTTAGAAAAAAAATTAACTTTGACGTTAGGATTTAGATACATAGGTATTTTGCTTCGTCGTTTTCATGACAACTAAGAAAATTTCCGGAAATATTCTCACTTGCTCTAGGCAACAGGAGGTGATTACAGCGGAAATTTTTTGACAGATGTCATTATTATAATGTGACATTGTAACATATAGGTACTCAACAAAAATTTAGATAACAATTTCGTTTAATTTACGTGTAGGTATGGAATTTTCTTTACCGAATTCCCCACGTTCTTGAATTAATATCCGGAAATTTTTCCCTAACGCAAATTTTTTAGGAAAATTCGTGTTAGAGACCATCATTTTTAAGAAAATTCGTGTACTCGAAAAATTTCCGGCAATAATTCAAGCACTAGGGCGATAAGTAGTGAAAAAAATCTACTTATTTTGACGTTTTCTATATATTTACAAAGTTGGACCACCCTTTATAAGTTATACTTGTTTTTTCCAACATTTGTATATTTTTTGTAAGTGACTAAAATTTTTGAATATACAGTGTGGTCATTTAAGTGTGCAACATATGGTATTTTTTTTATTAACTGCATAACGAAAATACAAATATTCCCGAAAGGCGGTGCATGTTAGATAATCATATTAGGCGTACTTAGAATGGTTGCAAGTCAAACAGCATACAGGCTAGGTCAAAAAGTATAAAAATTGTACAAGTGTAAAGTACCCTTATTTCAAAAAATTATGCAAAATGATATTAAGAAAAGTTGTCTAGAATTAAAAGTTATGCCTAAATACCAAAACATGGCCTCCTATAAAAAGAAATATATTTTTTTGAAAAACATTAAAAATTTCGCATAACTTTATTCAAATTCAAGCATACCTATTTGTAAAATTTTTTTAGGGAATCACAAACTCATGTTTTTTGCAACGATATTAAACAAAACTTTAAAATTTCGCAAAAATTCTTCTGAAAAATTTAAAGCATTTCTCATCTCATTTAAGGTGCAAAATTTTTATTTTAAATGTTTATTAAGAAACTGTGGAAATTAATTAACGAAAAATTTTTTTTCTTAGGAGGCTATGTTTGATATTTAGGCACAGCTTTTAATTCTAAACAACTTTTCTTAATAACCTTTTGCTGAATTTTTTTAAATAATGGTACCTACTTTACTTACAATTTTTTATATTTTTTGACCTACCCTGTATGCCGTTTAACTTGCCACCATTCTAAGTGAACCTAATATGATTATTGAACATGCATCAACTTTCGGTAATGTCTGTATTTTGGTTGTGCAATTAATAAAAAAGTCCCATATGTTGCACATTTAAATGACCACACAGTATTTTCAAAGTAAAGTTTTTGCAGAAGAGCAGGGCACTTTACAAAAACAAAACAAATGAGAAGTCAAAGTACCTATAGGCTGTCAATTTTACAGTTACAATTTTTGAATATTAGTATTAGTGAACACACCTATTTGGTTGAATTTTTTTTATTCTAAAGACTCTCAACGATACCTCAGATTTTATAATATTTCGGGAAGATACACCTACCTAGCATCATTTTTTTATTAGCATAACCTGTATTTTCTGTTTAATTTTTCGGATGAACCAAGATTATCCAAAAATGTTAACTTCTAGCTTCGTGCGTTGAATGAATGAATAGCGTGTTATGTAATAAGCCAGGCCCAGCAATAAAAATTCTTTTGAAGATGTTCTCTGTTCTCGTTAGTATGCTAATGAAAACAACAACTGGTAGATCATCTATTTATTTTTTGACACTGTTGGTTCTAATTTTCTAATGGAGGAGCTTCCATCTTAGACGTAAGAAACAAAAATAACTCTGCGTTTTAAAATCCGGTTCGCTAAAATTCTTAATAATTGACTATAATTTGTGACCCGTGGTAAGGTGTGCATTTTATTTGACATTATAAGTTTTACAAGAAGCGAATAATTAAAAACAAATAATATTTTGATACAATGCCAAGGCGCAGTAGCAACTAAAAAAATATAGCTAATTTATTACTTATTACTACATGACTTCATAGAAGATCCTTGTGTATGACTTCAAACCTGTTTCGATAATTTTACGCATCATCGATAACAAAAAATAAAGCAGAAATAACGCAGGGTCAAATATTAAAAACCTTCTGCAAAAGAAAGCAGAGACGCAATAAATGGAAGAGGACTCGTTATTGAATGTCCGTTCATTATTAGTAGGTACCTACACTACAATTATAAAAATACACCGCGAATATTTTCAGAGATGTGAAGTTAGCCACTTTTGCAAGTAAAATTTAACAAATGGTCCGTAAAAACTAGCTTAGAATAATGATGAGTTTAAATATCTAAAAAGCCGATAGCGCATTTTTTCTAATTCTAAAAATGCATTTTTTCGACGAAGTGTTGATGTCGCACTAAATAACTAAATTCAATTCCGTCCATCAGGTTTACTTGGAATATTGAGTAAAGGAATAAATTTTACTCAATGATTTTACGCATTTAATAAACCTTTAATTTTCAAGTAGATTTGATCCGGAACACCCCTGTACAATAAATTGTGCTGCGCTGTACGATTTTGATGAAGTGTCTTTACGCATTTGTGAGACATACCGCCATGGTGGCATCACTATTCCAAAGCATGCTATGATGTTTTTTCGATGCGATTTTTTGGAAAATCCTATTAAGGATTTTTTTATCGAAAATCTGGCAACGTAGCTTTATTCAACACCTCCTGAAACCCCAATGTCCCAAGTTTTATTAATTTACTTCGACGACTAGCACTTCTACAGAGCGTTAAGTTTGGGAAAATTGTTTTTTTATTTTCCGTTAAAAATCAGGAATGTTTTGGAAATATTTGAAAATCGAGCAAACTTATACAAAACTGCCCAAAAATGTCCTATTAATAAATAAAACCGTTTTATATTTTTAAAATAATGCCTAAATATGCTATAGTTTTTAAGAATGATTTTTAGATAAAATATGTTAAAAAATGCTATTAGCCATGTTTTCATAGAAAATCTGATAACGTAAAATATTTCTGAAACCCAAATATTCCAAGTTTTATGAATTTACCTCGCCAACTAACATTTCTGTACCTAACTTAGAGTTGGAAAAATTGTTTTTTGTTTTAGATTTTAAATTAAAAATCAGGAATGCTTGGGAAATATTTGAAAATCGGATGAACTTAATCGAGACGCCCCAAAAATGTCCCACTAATAAAGAAAACAGGAAACAAATACCATCCTACCGTTTTAAAATAATACAAATATGCTTCACAGAAAAGCTGCCGTATTTAGGATTTAGGTACCTATTATTTTAAAACGCTACGATGGCGTTCTTTTTCTGTTTTCTTTATTAGTAAGGCATTTTTGGGATGTTTAAATTAAGTTTACCCGATTTTGAAATATTTCAATATTTCCAAAGCATTCCTGATTTTTAATTATTGTAAATAAAAAAAAACAATTTGCCAAATTCAAGGCCCTGTAGAAATGTTAGTCGACGAAGTACATTAATAAAACTTAGGACATTGGAGTATCAGAAGGTGCTGAATAAAGTTACGTTGTCAGATTTTCCATAAAAAATCCTTAGTAGGATTTTCCAAAAAATCGCATAAAAAAATCATAGCAAGCCGTGGAATAGTGATGCCACCATGACAATATTATGTCCCACAAGTGCGTAAGAACATTTTATACACACACACAATTTAAAACCCTGTAGAAATGTTAGTCGGCGAAGTAAATTAATAAAACTGGTTCCGCCACTGGTCAGGAAAATGCTCCAAATCCTGGAACGGAACAAATTTGTTTGTAGTTTGCATTTGACCCTGCAAAGTCTATTTATCCCCAAGATGAAACAAACGTAAACTAGCCGATCTGCGTGGTGCCCACGTGACGTGACGTCGCGTTGCCCGCATTATTTACAAATGTCTCATCAATACTTTGTGATACTATAGAGTGACATCATAGCATAGCAAACCTCGCTTGTCAGCGACGACCCGGACAACCTGAACCGCCGAGCCGTATCACGTGCAAGCATTTGTATTGATTTCATCTTGGAAATAAATACACCCTAGTTCTAGCAATGAATCCCCATCCCTCCCTTTCAGATCGGCGCGCTGTGCTGCCTGCTACCGGCCGCCCTCTCCGAGGTGGTCCGCCTGCTGGACCTGGAGCCCGCCGACGCCCAGCAGATCATCGACGGCCAGGACCAGACCCTGCACTACGCCCCGAAGATCGAGTCGAACGTGCCGGCCGTGCGGGTGCTCGGCAACGAGCCCCACCACGTCTTAGAGGACGTGTACCTCGCCAGGCAGTACCACGGTCAGGACGGCCTCGGCGGGTACCTGTATGGCTACTCCGTGCCGGACATATCGAAGACCGAGAAGAAGCAGGCCGGGGGCGACCTGAGGGGGGCCTACAATTATATCGCCGGAGATGGGCAGGAAATCAAGGTTGGTCCGGGTACATCGTGCATCAAATTTTGGACTGATTGGTATTTTACTTGGTGAAATCCGTACCAACTGTACGAAATAAAACACAGTGGTTTCTTAAGATGTAGAGTACAGGGCTCGGAGAAATAACCAAGGATAGAGGGAGCAAAAGCAACAAAATACACACGTTTGTAGTCAACCAATATCTTATGCAAATTTACCGAAGTAAACAAACATTACGGCCTTGTGTACAACGTTTGCCTGTGCTAGGTTATATCCCGAGAAATATCAATTTGGACACACACCTCACACTTTCTGCGTCCCATTGTATACAAAATCAGTCACTATAATCTAAATACTAATAACTAGTGTATATATTATACAAAACAATTGAAATACGAAAAATACATACGTAAACAATCAAAAAACTTGACTCGGCCGAACACAAAACAAATACCGCCTAATAACGAACGCGACGGCAGGGCGGCTTGAGGATCTGTACATATATTGAAAATTCAATAAAGCGAATACTACTGTGGAAATTGGATGGAACGTGATACGTACTTTATTATGAATTAAATTAAATTATAATGCTTCCATTTTGTGCAACACAGAGAGCATACGACTTACTTTCTTAATAAACTTCTCTTTTAGGAGATGATATTTTTTCTTTAACTTGGTCTATATTATTTGACCTCTCCGCATATATATCCATTACTTAAAAGTGCTCCACAAAAAGAAATCGTGTGGGGTTAAGTCTGAGCTTCTGGCAGGCCATAAAATAGTTCCATTTGAACCAATCTACTCTACAAAAGTATCATCTGAATACCTCTTGACTGCATTTGATTTATGTGCTGGAGCACCGTCTTGTTGACAAACAATATTAGGCTCATTAACTTGATTCAATAGGTACATCAGAAATTTCTCTTCTTAAGAGCTGTAAATATTTTAGTCCAGTTAAACCACCTTCAAAAATACTGGATAAATTATAATATGATTTCGAAAAATACCACACTAAACATATATTGAAGTTAGACCTTGTCGTTGAATTGAAATAAACTGTCGTGTATTTTCTGCCGACCAATAGTGAGTGTTTCTTCTAATAAAAACTCCACATTCTTATTACGCTTAAATCCACATACCAATAACGTTGTTTTTGTACTCGACGCGCGTTTCGCTAACCAAGTTAGCATCATCTCCTGATGAGATAAGAATAGTGTATCGCCAATAGGTTCCAAATTCCTAACTTAGTTAAAACTCCACATGTTGTAAAAGTGGCTGAATCAGTCCACAATACACATAGAATCTGTAATAGTAATAACCGTAGGAGTAGTAATAGAATATTAATGTCTAATAGTAGTTAGTTAATAGTAGTAGGTATAGTGTAATCTTTATAATAATTAGAAACAAGTGATAGAAATACGCACCTATAAACTGATCATTTTCCGCTTGCCACATTTTTTTCCAAAATAAAAAACAAAAAAATTAGGGGGTAAAATATTATATGAATGACCCTGTACATGTATACTAAATTTACAAAATTGATATGGAAGGGAGTTTTAGACTTTTCTTAAAAATTTTGCCATTTTCTATAAACAATCACTAAATATTTATCCCAGCGTGTTCCTCTCTACAAGGGCAAGATTATCATTTTAAGAAATTACAGTAAATAATAAAAATAAGGCAATTTGCAGTATTTTTGGATTAAAATTAATAATTACTAACATCCTAATTGAATTGCCTTATACAATGTTATTGTTATTACAATACACTTTAAATTACGAATTTAAATTAATTCGATAATCCATTTGTTTTAT
Source organism: Pseudeuparius sepicola (assembly GCA_963920635.1). Lineage (NCBI taxonomy): Eukaryota > Metazoa > Arthropoda > Insecta > Coleoptera > Anthribidae > Pseudeuparius > Pseudeuparius sepicola. Next base: position 13,884,421 of record OY987299.1, read on the forward strand.
GGCTTATAAAACGTTCTCCTAAAATGGACATTTTGGACAGCTAGTTGACGCAGCATCCATGGCCAACTACGACTATTAATAGCTTTAGTCAGTTTGATTTTTTTTATATTGCGCGACAAGTTGGTCATGTATGTCGATTTACTTTTCAGTGTCAATTATTAGTTATTCAAAATTGACACGTTTTTGTGTCTCACGTTTTTTTTTCATTTGTTGGTGATGTTAAAAAAACATCTCCTCTATATAACAATAATAAATTAATAAATAAAAATAATATCTACCAATAAACATAATACCTAGCCAGCATTTGTTACTTTAATGTTTACATTTCAATATAAAGGTTAGGATAATTTTCACAAAATATGAATGGTAAGGTAGAACATTACTATAAAATTCTCAATATGGTGGACTCTAGGAAATTCAGAATTTTCAATTTTCAATTTTCAAGATTTTTTCTGACGAAAGGTGCAATCACCCTGTATTTTTTACGCGTTATTATAAAGACATCTTACAATACTAAACGGCAACCAATTAATATTTTATAGCCATCTAGAATAAGCATTGCACAAAAATCTATTTTAGGTCTATTATTATAATATTTTTGTTATCAAATCCTCACAATTTGGGCATATATTATGTTCATATTATCATTATCAGTACAACATTAGTTTATGAATATCATCGTTCAACTTGATTATAAATTAGAAAATAACCTTGTAACATTCTTGTCGTATTTTCAGGTACAATACTGGGATGACGGAACCGGTTTTCACCAAGTCGACAATGTTCCTAAAATTCTGCCAAAACAAATTGAAGATTCTCCAGACGTGAAAGAAGCTAAGGAGAAATTTTTGGCTAGATGGAACGAGGAAGCTGAGAGGAACCAACATCCAATTCAGTAAGTATCTTACTTCCTTATAGTTCAGAAATATTACGTTTTATTCCGACAAAATTCATAAAGTTTTGAAAATTGGTGGGTATGTTAGGAATAGCATAAGGATTAATAAAACAAAAAGTTCCCATCCCTAAATAGTGTGCTTCATCCCCCAGGACGTCCTTTCTACCCCCATTTTGAGTTTTTCTAGATTATGTCGGCAACCGCGTAATTTTCGACAAAAATACCTATATACAAAATAGTTCCTTGGAAAATTCTCTATCAAAAAGGTTTTTGACACTTTTTTCCTAAAATTACTAATAACCTGGGAAATTTGGTGCAAACATAAGGGTTGGTTCCGATTAGCACTCTCTACAGTACGATCTAAAACGTTCAACGCTTAAAATAGCAGTAGGTACTAAAATGTATTTACAATTTTAATAAATAAACAACTTTCACCCCCTCACCTCTATAAAAAGAAAGTGTTGTACTTATTTCCACACCACCCTAGAAGTAAAGTACTTGGCGCTTTTTTTTTAAGTGGTATCCCCTGTAGGCCTAATCGACTAATTATCAAATGTTAATTATAAATCTTGGTCGCACGGGCGTAGCCAGGATTTAGTTTTGGGGGGGGGTTTAGTTTGAGAAGTAAATAAAACAACAAAAATATACTTACATGAAATTTAATATCTATATATTCATCCGAAAAACTACGACATATTTATAAAGTTCTTAACTTTAAATGAAATGGATAAATTAATTTCGTTCCTCTGCGCTAAATCTAAAACCATTAAAGAAGAAATCTTCGGCTTTTTCTTTTAAATATATCCACTACTTCATCTGCATGAATTTCTGTTCCATAGTGAATGTTCATTAGAGCCAAACCATTAAGTCTGTTTTCACTTGTAGTGTTTCGTAAATAGCTTTTCAGTCTCCTTAGGCTCGAGAAAGACCTTTCTGGGGTAGCAGTGGATACAGGAATGGTAGCCAAGATTTGTAGTAATGTGTAAATATTAGGATAAAGGTTTTTATCGCACATATCTAGGCATTCCAAACTAGATTTCGGGGTAGGCAGTCTTCTTATCAGCATGCAAGGTAGCTGAAGCTTTGATAGCTAAATCCAAATTTGTTTCTTTATTAGAAACCCCTTGACCTTGACTACACCACTTTTTCCAGTAGTCCATACCTTTAGGTTTATCACCCTTCCTTTTTTTCCCCTCCATTTTTCGACAGTAATAATGATTCACGTATCTATCCTTAACAAGGTCATCGAATAACAGCGCACTAAAATTACTCACTTACACGGTACACTTAATTCTCTTCACTATTCGTTCACCACTTTTCACTTTTATTCGCTTCGAGTTCGCATGGAACAATACTGCCGTAAGCGCGGTCACGCGCCGCGGCGCCGCTTATATAGCAGCCCAGTAGCCGTCCAGAAACTTCCACGAACTTCCACAAAGTTCCGCTCATTTCGACCTAGGGGCGTGGCGAATAATCGAGAAACAACGCAAAGTGTCCCTACAATACAAAATAGTTCGGCTGCAACTGCGTCTGCCTCTCGTCAAAAGATGGCGCTAGGCGCTACTATTACTACATAATATATTCAAACGTAATAATAATTTAACTCTTCACTCCTCGTATTTTTTCGGTATAATATTAGGTAATATTTTGCTTATTTCGGGGGGGGGGGTTGAACCCCCGAAACCCCCCCCCTTGGCTACGCCCGTGCTTAGTCGTCTTCCACAGATTCAACATTTAAGCATGATTGTCCATGGCAATGATAACACATTGTAGAGCAACGCAAGCCTGCTCTTCTGCAACTACACCTGTATTCGCACCCTAATTTACATGAACATGAAATAAGCCTTAAAACAGATTCGGGAGCTGGTTCTTTTATAGTCATTGTAGGGATTAATATACCGCCAACTTTTTTCCACCCCCAATCGGTAGCTTTGAGCGTCACATTTTTCCATGTTTGAATTTGGTGAAAGACTCGATAAGAGTGTTGCCGAGCGGCAGCAGAAGTTGGTGGAAGTTTTGACAACATAACAGTGTTGCTGGCTTTACCAACTAGTCTGTGAAAAGACATTATTTTAGCTTTATACTCGTACAACTGTACCTCGGCAGAAGAAAGTCTAGATGAATACAGATTTATGTCTTTTAACAGACTAGTTGGTAAAGCCAGCAACACTGTTATGTTGTCAAAACTTCCACCAACTTCTGCTGCCGCTCGGCAACACTCTTATCGACTTTTTCACCAAATTCAAACATGGAAAAATGTGACGCTCAAAGCTACCGATTGGGGGTGGAAAAAAGTTGGCGGTATATTAATCCCAACAATGACTATAAAAGAACCATGTTCATGTAAATTAGGGTGCGAATACAGGTGTAGTTGCAGAAGAGCAGGCTTGCGTTGCTCTACAATGTGTTATCATTGCCATGGACAATCATGCTTAAATGTTGAATCTGTGGAAGACGACCAAGATTTATAATTAACATTTGATAATTAGTGGATTAGGCCTACAGGGGATACCACTTAAAAAAAGCGTCAAGTACTTTACCTCTAGGGTGCGGTGTGGAAATAAGTACAACACTTTCTTTTTATAGAGGTGAGGGGGTGAAAGTTGTTTATTTATTAAAATTGTAAATACATTTTAGTGCCTACTGCTATTTTAAGCGTTGAACGTTTTAGATTGTACTGTAGAGAGTGCTAATCGGAACCAACCCTTATGTTTGCACCATATTTCCCAGGTTATTAGTAATTTTAGGAAAAACTTGTTAAAACCTTTTTGATAGAGAATTTTCCAAGGAACAATTTTGTATATAGGTATTTTTGTCGAAAATTACACGGTTGCCGATATAATCTAGAAAAACTCAAAATGTGGGTAGAAAGGACGTCCTGGGGGATGAAGCACACAATTTAGGGATGGAAACTTTTCGATTTATTATTACATATGCTGTCCTGATTATTTTCACCAATTTTCAAAACTTTATGAATTTTGTCGGATATATCGCACTTTCGACCGTAATGCATTCCTGAACTATTAGGTGAAAAGGTGTCTGTAAATCTTTAATAACATGGCAGTTTTCACGTGAAAAGGTGTCTGTAAACGTTTAATAACATAGCATTTTTCTTATAGGGATCCCTACGCAAAAATCTCATCGCAAAACCAAGGCCAGTTCAAACCGCAAGGATCTACCCAATATCCACACACGTCAGGCGGCCAGTCAGCGAACCAGTTCCAACAAGCCCAACCAACCGGACAGTACCACCAGAACTCGCCCAGCCAGTCAGGTCAATATTAGGAATACGTTGTAGGCTTGCGCAACGATTCTAACCGACATCAATAATTTTAGGAGGCCAATACGGCCAACAGGGAGGACAGTACCAACAACCCTCTGCTGGAGGATTTGGCCACGGCCAGCAACCGATTGGAGGACAATATCAAGGAAACCAGGGACAGTATCATGGAGGTTCGGAGCAGGGAGCTAGCGGACAACCGGGACAAGGTGGATTTGGACAAGGTTCTACTCAGGGACAGTCCGGACACATCGGAGGACAATATCAAGGACAGAGTGGACTTGGGCAAGGTTCTGCTCAGGGACAGCCCGGACCCACTGGAGGACAATTCCAAGGACAAGGCGGATTTGGACAAGGTTCTGCTCAGGAACAGACCGGACACACCGGTGGACAATATCAAGGACAAGGTGGACAAGGTTCTTCCCAGGGAGGACAATACCAAGGATTTGGACAAGATTCTGCTCAGGAACAGCCCGGACACACCGGAGGACAATATCAAGGACAAAGTGGATTTGGACAAGGCTCTGTGCAGGGACAACCTGGACACAGTGAAGGACAATATCAAGGACAGGGTTCTGCACAGGGTCAGCCTGGACACACCGGAGGACAATATCAAGGACAGGGTGGACAATCTGGAGGCCAAGGTGGATTCGGATCAAGTGGACAGGGCGGAGCATCGGCGCACGGGCAGAGTGGGGGCTTTGCACATGGACAACCTGGGGGACAGTATCAGCTCGGGCAGCAAGGGGCTAGTTCAAACCAAAACCAGGTGGATTACAGCGGTCAGTACAGCGAGAACAAAGACGTATATGCGCAGCAGAAACACGCAGATTCGAGCGCGGACGAAGGAACGACCGGACCTCCGAAGGGGTTCTTCTACAGCTTCGACTACCCGGTAGGGATAATCGTATCGAAGGACGGCCGTAGTGTCAAGAGGGAGGGCGACTTGAAGGACATATACAGCGCTAATAAGGCCCAGTTCGAAGCACAAGTACAGAGCGGTAGCGGAGTGTCGAATTCGTACCACATTAACTAGGTTGATGGTTTGTGAAGCGATTGCAATTGTGATGTTTAATAGATTTTAGTTTTTCTTTATTTCTCCCCACGCGTTAATAATTTATTTATATAAAATTTCGAGCAGTCAACTATTTGGAATTAAATCTGTCTTTGTGGCCATATATTTCTATGTTGTTGGAAACTGAATCATTGTAAGATAAATAAAGGTAACATAACAAATTATAGTTATTTATTTTAATGATCCTGGTGATTCATAAGCAAAAACCACTGTACGTACAAATAGTTTCGAATGAAGTACGTAGAATTTATATTAGTACACTTTTTAAGACAGGTAGGTAACCGAAAAACCAATTTATATTATTTTTAGACAAAATAACGATTTTTAAATGAAACATCCTGTATATTATTTTTTATGAAAGATGCTGGAATTTAGGCTAAAAATATTGATTATATAGACCGGGAGATAGTGACCGATTTTTGGACGTGATTTTACTCAGTATGCCTTGCAAAGGGCATTATGTGGCACATATTCTCACAATAATAAGGTATGAATCAGAGAGTCATCCTGGGTTCTTCATGTGAAAAACTGAGTTTTCAATTATTCGGAAAATATGCGTTTTGATATGATTTTATACAGGCTGCCATGTGTTTTATAATGAAGTTCAAAAAGAAAATTCCTCGGAAAACCATAGGCATACCGTTAGGGTGGGTCCAAAGGGCTATTATTGCCACGTGATCTTGTATTTTAATAATTAATTTTTCCACATTTCTGAACAGGCTGCCAATGAGAAGTATGCAAGTTCTTATTATGAAAATGCTGAAAAAAGGATGGCATACCTTTCGCGCATGTCCAAGTACTGTTTAAATTGAATGTTATTTAATCATTTAAACGAGTTATTCGATTTAAAATGTACTTGGACATGCGCAAACGGTATGCCATCTTTTCTTCAGCAGTTTCATAACAAGAACTTGCATACTTCTCATTGGCAGCCTGTTCAGAAACGTGGAAAAATTAATTATTAAAATACAAGATCACGTGGCAATAATAGCCCTTTGGACCCACCCTAACGGTATGCCTATGATTTTCCGAGGAATTTTCTATTTTGAACTACATTATAAAACACATGGCAGCCTGTATAAAATCATATCAAAACGCATATTTTTCGAATAATTGAAGACTCAGTTTTTCACATGAAGAACCCAGGAAGACTCTCTGATTCATACCTTGTTATTGTGAGAATATGTGCCACATAATGCGCTTTGCAAGGCATACTGATTAAAATCACGTCCAAAAATCTGTCACTATCTCCCGGTCCAATATACTAAATATTGTATGCATAGGTTGTGAAAACAAATAACAATAATATTTTAGATGACCAGTTAAAACATTGTTTTTAGACCGGGAGATAGTGACAGATTTTTGGACGTGATTTTACTCAGAATGCCTTTCAAAGGGCATTATGTTGCGTATATGCTCACAATAATAAGGTATGAATCAGAGTCTTCCTGGGTTCTTCATATGGAAAACTGAGTTTTTATTTGTTCAAAAAATATGGGTTTTTGATATGATATTTTGGTCAGGCTGGCATGTGTTTTATAGTGAAGTTCAAAATAGAAAATTCCTCGAAAAACCATAAGCATACCGTCAGCGAGAGCCCAAAGGGCTATTATTGTCACGTGAACTTGTTTTTTTTATTCATTAATTTTTCCATGTTTCTGAACAGGCTGTCAATGAGCAGTGTATGCAAGTTCTTGTTATGAAACTGCTGAAAAAATGATGGCATACCGTTTGCGCATGTACAGTTTAAATTGAATGTTATTTAATCATTTAAACGATTTATTCGATGTAAAGTGTATTTGGACATGCGCAAACGGTATGCCATCTTTTCTTCAGCAGTTTTATGACAAGAACTTACATACTTATATCACTTGAAAGGCATAGTGAGTAAAATCACCTACAAAAATCTGTCACTATCTCCCGGTCTATTTCGGAAACAATAAGTTTTTGAACCGCAGCCAGTAAAAAAACTAGTGCCGGAGATTTTATCGATGCCTTGAGAGATCACGAGTATAAATAAATTGGCCTCTGTATTTTTTTGGTAAAATATCCTGAATTTTTACCAGCAAATAAAATGAAGTTGTAATTAAGAAAGATTTTAGTTTTACCACAGATAGGAAACTCAACCTTATATCTGTTTTTTTACCTTCTAAACGTGTCTGCGTCCATATTTTTCTTTTCAAATTTAATAATTTTGTAAGCCAATGGAAGCAATAAAATATGTATCAATAGTAACGCATTGTTTTTGTTAAATAGTCTAAGTCAAATAAAGAAGCTAACAATATTTCCACTGAAACATAAAACAAGGAATTCATTATAACCACTACCTATATGTATTTACATGAAGATACCGCTATACCATTACCATATTCATGTTTGCGCCCAATATAATTTCCTATGCTTGCTTCATTACCTCGGACAAACAAGATATATATGCCTTAAATTTTGTTAATTCTTCAGTCCCACTCCTCCTTATATGAAACCAGATTAATTAGTATAAAAAAAGTTTTCACTGTTAAATTGCGTCCCACATTTTGCCGTACCACTTACTCTCCGGCATATTCATCAATCTACGTTTTCAGTTTACACCAAACCAACGTGATGATCGTGAAGCTTTTGCCGATGTTGTTGTTCGCGCTGTCCATTGCCGATAGTTTGAAAATATTTCGCCTGAGACCCGGTTTAAACTTTTCTGTAAACATAAACGGGACGAAGTTCTTCTTTCCACAACAAACGGTGAATAAGTTTCCACCGATAATAGAGTATTTCGTGCAACGGATTCAAGCCCACTATTCCAACTATGTCCACGAAGATCTCAGCAGGCCTCCTACTTACGAAAAACCAGTGTACACTTTGTCACCTGAAGACGAAGCGTTTTTCAACATTTCCGGTTCAACACAAAGATACAGCCTGTCTTCTTCCACGAAAGACTACGAATATGAGGACGTTGTGAATACGACGGAGAAATTTTTTGAAATTATAACAAGCAACCAGGGGAATCCTGACAACGAGAAGCAGGTGATCGTTCATTTTGGTGGAGATGAAGATCTTCCAAACAAAAATAAATTGGAAGAAAGTAGTGAGTCTGAAGAAACAGACGAGTTTGAAGACAATGAAAATTCGCACAGCGCGACGCAAGGAGCAGAATTAAGTTTAGGAACTGATATTTTATAATTATTATTGATGCAGCCTTTTAGTGCAAAATAAGCGTAAGGTTAGTATTTTCCTAGAACATAACAATGAGTCTGATCGGTTGTAAATAGATGGTAAAGTATGTATGTCTCAAAGCCATAAAATTAATTCAACAAATAAATCCGTTATCTATGCAATTAGACGTAACCTCACGTCTAGCAATAAAATTTAATATGATTTTAATCGGGCCCATATTTATTTAAAAATATAGGTTTGTATACAGTGTGTGTCCTCAATATAAAGGTAACCACATTCCTAGATATACAGTGTGTAACAAAAACTGAGAAAAACTGAGCCTTTTTATGTCTTGCACAATTCTTAGAATAATATTGTGAAGCGAAAGTTAATTTTTCCAGTAGCTTAGCACTTGTATAACGTCATTGATAAAGTCATAAAAGTGACTGATGACGTCGTAAAATGACGCCAGGTGGCCGTTACCAAAACGCTACATCATAACGACGTCAATATGCTAGCTTTCAATAAGACGAAAATATTATGCTTCCCTACATAAAATATATGTGGTGGAGCGTGAGCGTAGGGTATCTACTTCACCAATTTTTGTAAAATAATACTATGGACTACGAAGGCGTAGAAAGGCCACGTTTTTTTATTTTTTATTTCTGTAAAATTTCGAGTTCAAACTCGAAATTTCGATTTGAAATTTTGCATACGCCTTTAGTGCAATATGCAATATTCGATATTGTAATACTTTCAAAATAGCCTCCGCTCCAAGATGACGGATGATATAATTTTTGTCAACCCGCCTTAATATGGATATCAAATGAAAGGGCTTGAAGAGTAGAGATTACATTTCTTTTCACCCCTTAACATGGGTATCAAATGAAAGGGCTTGAAGAGGAGAAAACGATAAAGTTAGTGTCATCACACTAAATTCAGTATGGCCACCACTCCAAAGATGGCGGATAAATTTCTCTTTAACCTCCTTAATATGGGTATCAAATGGTGATGATTTGATTAACAGCTAATGACCTTTTTCATAAAAGTAGAAAATAATAAGTTTTTGTAAATAAAAAAGCTTATTGAGAGAATTGTAAAGAAGGTACATAGGTACTCGTACTTTGGCAACTAAAAAAATAATAAATTAATTAATTGTAAAAAACAAGCTTTTATTTAAATGCTCTGAAATAAAGGAAATAAATTAATATTAGTAAAAATATATTTTTAAAAACAAGCTTTTATTTAAATGCTCTAACAAGAAGAAAATATATTAATAGTAAAACATATTTCTAAAAACAAGCATTTATTTAAATGGTGTGAAAAGATGAAAAAATTTGAATAAATGAAACCAAAGCTACCCATAATTTTGTTACATACATAATTGTATATAATATAAAAGCGTGTCGCGAGATTTTCTTGTGTAAATTTCTTTTATAGAAAAAATACAGTTGCTAAATATGTATTTTCTTTACAATTCGCTCGATAAGCTTTTTATTTACAAAAACTTATTATTTTGTACTTGTACTATGAAAAAGGTCATTAGCTGTTAATCAAATCATCACCATTTGATATCCATATTACGGGGGTTGAAGAGAAACTAATCCGCCATCTTGGAGCTGGGCCTATCTTGAATTTAGTGTGATGACACTAACTTTATCGTTTTCTACTCTTCAAGCCCTTTCATTTGATATCCATATTAAGTGGGGTTGACAAAAATTACATCATCCGCCATCTTGGAGCGGAGGCCATTTTGAAAGTGTTACAATATTGAATATTGCATATTGTATTGTCACTAGAACCAAAGGCGTATGCAAAATTTCAGCTCAATCGGATGTCAAGAAGTGGTTCCAGTTCAGCTTGCAAAATTTGACGTAAACAAATAAACTAACATGCATACATTTCAAGTTAAATATAAGTTTGTAAAAATCCTTTGAAAGCGAATAAATTTTAGGAATTTATTAAGTAAACAGTATGAACTGTCAAAATTGATAAATTTCAAATATGTCAGAGTCATGGCAATTTAGATATTAACCGATTATTATTGTCGTGAGGAGCTTTTCTATCAGTTGTAAATGATATTGCATTTTTATTGTTTAAAAATTTAAAAAATCTGTCTGCTTCATAATGGGTCTTTCTTCGTTTTGCGTAACATTTCGATGCAAAACTCGAAATTTTACAGAAATAAAAAAGAAAAAAAAACGTGGCCTTTCTATGCCTACGTAATGGACAGCTAATTATTATTGATTTTAATTAAAAGAGGAACAAAAATGTTAATTTTGAAGTTAATTCGATTCGACTTGATCCTTTCGTCTTAAATTTCTAAACAAAATTTCAAAGACATATTGCGAACATATTATCTTCAATTCAATGGCATATTCTTTTCAAAACCCCAAGAAAAAACAAGAAAATATTTGGTTTAATTTGGAGATCTTTCTCCAAACACCACAAAAATGGGATGCAGGTACAGGGTGTGCTGTATAAACATTTTATTTTGATTGTTATTTCGCAAATTATGAAGAGATTTTGATGATTTTTTTTTCAAGGAACTTATGATTGTAGAGACATAGCTAGCGAAGCTATATCGGTCTGGGATAAAGATACATTGGTAATTTAGTAGGTACCTATAATACCTAACAGAAACTTCGCTAAACTAACATCAGAAGCAAGCTTTGGCGCCGTGAGTTGTAGCACATAGACCTAATATAGGTCTGTGGTTGTAGGTTTGTTAAAATTCCAACTATGTTTAGTTCTATACAGGGTCGCCGTGGAATGTGTTTCACCCATAATTTTTCTTTTATTTTTTAAAACAAAAACTTGAAATATGGATTACAAGTATTTCATGTAAACGTTTTTTTTTGGCATATAGCAACATTTTTTTACTTCTGGTTTTACCGGAAATACTATTTGCAAAAATTCTTTTACATGAAATACTTACACATACAAATTTCAAATTTTTATCTTACAAAATAAAAGAAAAATTGGTTGTGTCCCACATCTCGTGGCCACTTCGTATACCTACCTAGTTATCATTAATAATATTATTATAGAAAAATAAAATTCACAGCTCCTGTACTTACTGTGGAACATTGTGCCCTAATTGTTATGTATTGTTATGTAAGAGTTGTATCTATTTTCCATATCTGCCAGTCTTCACATTTCCATTCATGTTTCCTGTTACAAAGCCGCTTAGGAATGTACCTATATCGTTTCGAATGGTACCACACCGATGACCGATGACCCATGTGATATTGCCCAATAAGATACAAAGCCACGGCCGCATGCGTGGTCCCAGTTTCAAAAACTGGTAATTAGTAACATAACGGCACCCGTGCACCTAATCTTTAACCAAATTCTTATATTGACTCAACGTCGCGGCACGAAGACTTTCCTCTCGGACCATTGCCAGTTGTGACAGACCGAACGATGGTAGCGGTAGCGTGGTGGATGGCGGTCTTCTTCGGAGCGGTGCGGGCGGCCCCCACCAGGAGTCCGAAGGACGTGGTGTTGGTTCCGGTCCACCAGGTGCCGCCTCCCTCTAGGTTAGTACCTATGGGGTAATACGCGATTGAATATAAGAAATACGCCCCCTGTAGGCTCAATGCTAAACTAAGTATATGGGCCATGCCATTTTGTTGATCCGTATATTATGTTTTCTGTTTTGTTCAAAATCAGTCAAAAAAGCTTTATTTTCTAAAGTTGACTATTATAATAATGTGGTAAATAACAACAGTTGAATTCAAATGTTTAAATATTCCCGCCACGCTTGTGTCAAAAAGGAGAGAAGAGTTAAAGAAGAGTTGTTAGAAAATGAAATAAAGCAAGTAAAATGTGATTTTTATTATGATTACCATGCCCAAAAGGCCTCCCACAGTTATCAGAAGTGGAATTTTGACATGCTTATGTGTTATGCAGTGTAATTACGAAGTTTTAGTGCGAGATTCGGACGAAAAACCGTCTTGATTCGATGGCCGAGGTCCTAACCTAAACATTTTTAGTTCCTGAAAACATTTTCGACATGGAGCAAGTTTCGAATCAATTTAATTTAACCAACAAAGTTCTCTATTTCGAATTCTGCTTTTAGTTCATTTTTAGTTGCCTGTTGCCTTTGCAATTACATAAATCATAAACAATAATGTTTAAACTTTATAATAACCTGTAAGTACAGTTTCCCGTGGTGTATGTCTGCCCCAATGACGTCAGAACCTATAGACAGGTTTGTTTTGATAAACGCTTGACGCCCAGAACTAATCACAATCTAAGCGCTCCATTAAATTATTCCGAAAATGTCGCGAGATTGTCAGAAATTGCCCCTTCTTGTCGAGCCGTAGCGAACTTATTTCGACTCTGGGCTCGGAGGCTGGCGTCGTTAGACCATCCCCCGAGTCTTCAGGTGAGGTTCCGATGCTTCCGGCGGCCGCAAACAAGAAAAAACATGCGATATCTAAGTGTGATTCTGGAGGAACTATAACCGGGAATCACCGGGTGTATAGTTGGTTGATGGTTGACTTTCTGTCTTTGTTTGTAGCATGTTTTTAGAGTAGTATGGATATATTTAATCTTGGAGTCAAAATAAAGGGCATTTTAACAATGGGGCACCACGTCTATAGGTTTTAACGTCATTGGTCTGCCCCGATTTTATTGAAATTTTGGCTACCCCCCTATTTTCGAGTTCCTTAACACGAATCTTACCTTAGTTTTTGGTGCTCGGGCGTAGTTTCCGAGAAAATGAATTTTCAAATTTCCTTTGACACCTCACTTTTCATGGCGATATTTGTGGTTATAATCCGGATGAATTTTTACTATATGCAGCTCAAACTGATCACCACACTATTTTGCACCTTTTGCAACATCGAAACTTCGCGGAAACCCGCGGAAAATCCGAAATTTGGAAAGATTTGTGCCGTGTTTACGTCCGGCCCGGCCGCTGTTTTCGCCCCACAATCTGCGCGCGCCGATTGTCGGGGGGAACTTTTACCTAATAACCAAATAACTTTATGAAGACGACCACAAAATTATATAGAAGGCGACAAGAACAATGAACAAGAACAAAGAACAACGCAGCGTAAACCCAAAGTGTGCCCAAAGCTAGAGGTGATAATGGCCCATATAGTTAGTTCGCATAGTGCCCGTCGGGGCGTTGGCATCTTAAATTCAGTCGCGTATTGGTAACATCGAATGCATCATTTAAACCTTATGGATTTCGATCAGAAAACGTAGGGTTTTCGAAGCAAATTCGGGACACAAGAAAAGGTGTTATAAAAACATGATAGGGGTTGTCTGCCTCCTATGGAGAGGTTGATTTTTGGCTGTATTTAAAATCGACACCCGATTCTTCCAAAAATTTTCAAAAGCTATTTAATTCATTTTTTTCGAACTACAACTCACATTGCAACCAAGTATTGGGTACAATATGAAAAAGATTCATATAAATAATACAATATCTAGGTTCTGAACTTACCAGTGCGGGAAATTATAATAATAAATTAATAAATGAATACGAAGCGATTAATTTGTTGACCAATTTTGATAAAAAAATTGTTAGGTAGATATTAAAAACGCGCATTCAAAGGGTAACTTTAATCTTTGGTTGTGTGTGTGTTGGGATGTTCTTGATATGAGTGATTCTAATTAAGAATCCGTAGTCAGTTTTAAGCCCATAAAAAAAGTGGTCGTTGTTGGCTATGATTACAACCCAAGAATAAAGTTACCCACTCATTCAATACTCATTTGGAATACCTAGGTACCTAACAATTTTTTTTTATCAACACAAAAAAAACTATTTGTATGTATGTATTTAGAAAAATAAATTAATGTTCCTGTGTTTGACAATAATTTCGTAAAAAAGACCCTGCGTGTTTTTTCAGCAATTCATATTTAAGAATATTTAGGGTGGTTCAATTTTTACGGGCAAAAGACTAATAATGTAAAGAAAACGCCAAAATAACTAGATTTTTTCATATAAATATGCATCGAAATCCTAACAGTTTTCTTTATACCATTTTTTTCAAGTTTTCTTTTATTTTTCATAAAGGAAGACAAAATGTATTTGGTATAGTTTACATTAAATGCTATCAATTAAAAATAATTCGGCCTGCCTACTTTCATTAGTGCCCAAGAGGCGATGCAACCAACCAAAGACAATCCCATTTAACCAACATATTTTTTAATAAAAAATGATACGTCACTGGTAAAATATCTTTTTTGCTTTCCCGACATTTTCCAGTCCATTCTAAGAAAAACTATTCTTGACTTTTTTTTTGTAAAAAGTAGGTACCTACCTTTTTTTAAAACATTCATTTTAAAATTTAGTCATATTGCCTCCTTTGCACATGTTTTTAATACAGCTTTTTCTATAAACTTACACTAACATGTCAGTAACTGCACCTATTAACAAGTAAAATATTTAACTATATTATTCAATTTAAACTGTACTTGGACCAGTGATGTAACAGATACATTTTTTTCGGTATTTAGATACAGATACAGATACTGTCTGGCAGATGTATCTAGATACAGATACCGATACATTTTTTCCAAAGTACCTATCTGGGTACAGATACAGATACATTAAAAACGTATCTAGATACTTCCAGATACTTTCAAATCAGTTAATTAAGAATATTTCAGACCTCATAAAGCAATCAATGTACTTACCTACTTTAATATTTATGAAACAAGTATGTGTGTAGGTAAAGTAGAACTGTTTAGACGAATGTGAAGTTTAGATTTTCACTAATCAAAACAAGTTGTGGGTTAGTAGTTTACTGTGTACGTCACTCCAAAGTGGGCACTGGGTATAGGTAGGTACTTTATGTACGGTGTTTTAAAAAATCTCTAAATCACACCCCATTTTATTATTTGTAATTGTTTATTTTTTTAACATTAGCAACATTTCGAAATTTTCATCGCTGAGCCTGTTATACGCCTAGGCGTTAAAATTTGTCCTCATGTACTAGAGAGGCTCTCGACTGGTGCAGATGATGATAAAATCGTGTTATATTTTCTAAAAATCTCCAAAATAGTTTCATAACGTTTTAAACATTGTAAGTCCTTAGATTTATCTGTTAAGTACTGAAGCAGCTGCATAGAACAAATGGAACTTTTATTTTTGTTTAAAAATTAAATATAGACCACGTGGTACGCCTTGGCATCATGGCTAAAAAAATGTATGTATAGTATCTAAGTATCTAGATACTATCAAAAAGATCTATAGATACTAAAGCAGATCTTGATTTTTGTAAGTATCTAGATATGTATCTAGGTACATAAAAAGTATCTAGATGTATCTAGATACATGTATCTCGATACATTAAATCACTGACTTGGACATGCGCAAACGGTATGCCATCCTTTTTTCAGCAGTTTCATAACAATAACTTGCAACTACTTCTCATTGGCAGCCTGTTCAGAAACGTGGAAAAATGAATTACCTATTAAAATACAAGTTCACATGACAATACTAGCCCTTTGGACCCACGCTAACGGTATGCCTATGGTTTTCCGAGGAATTTTCTATTTTGAACTTCATTATAAAACACATGGCAGCGTGACTAAAATCATATCAAAAACGCATATTTTTCGAATAAACTCAGTTTTTCATATGAAGAACCCAGGATGACTATCTGATTCATACCTTATTATTGTGGGAATATGCGCGACGTAATGCCCTTTGAAAGGCATACTGAGTAAAATCACATTCAAAATAAATTAAAAGTAAAAAAATATTTTTAAAAAAAGCTTTTATTTAAATGCGCTAAAAAGAATAAAATAATCTTTTCTTTTAAAACTTTTACTATCAACTTATAACGTCATTCCACAATTTATATGATATAAAAGCTTGTCGCGAGATTTAAGTAGTGGTATTTACTTAGTTTGAAAACTTAAATCTCGCGACAAGCTTTTATATCATATAAATTGTGGAATGACGTTATAAGTTGATAGTAAAAGTTTTAAAAGAAAAGATTATTTTATTCTTTTTAGCGCATTTAAATAAAAGCTTTTTTTAAAAATATTTTTTTACTTTTAATTTATTTTGTAATTTTTAGTTTGGCCAGGTGTCTGAGTCTATTCATCTCAGTTAACGCATCATTGTTGCAAGGTCGTTTGCCGGTTAGTTTAGAACAGTCTAGCTCTTCAATGAGGAGACCTTCTAATGACCATCTTGGGTGTTCCGCCATGTTGGATTTAGAATGACGTCACACATATAATCATGCATTGTCATCCAAATTAAACGGGTGTGCAAAATTTCAGCTCGATCGGTTGAAATTTAACTAGTCCGCCATCTTGAGTGTTCCGCCATGTTGGATTTAGAATGACGTCACACATATAATCATGCATTGTCATCCAAATTAAACGTGTGTACAAAATTTCAGCTCGATCGGTTGAAATTTAACTAGTCCGCCATCTTGAGTGTTCCGCCATGTTGGATTTAGAATGACGTCACACATATAATCATGCATTGTCATCCAAATTAAACGTGTGTACAAAATTTCAGCTCGATCGGTTGAAATTTAACTAGTCCGCCATCTTGGGTGATCCGCCATGTTGGATTTAGAATGACGTCACACATATAATCATGCATTGTCATCCAAATTAAACGTGTGTACAAAATTTCAGCTCGATCGGTTGAAGATATCTGCTTCAAAATTGAGTTGCAAGATTCCACCCGAACAAATTACATACATACATACATACATACATACATTGCAAGTTAAATAAAAGCTTTTAAAATCTGTCACTATCTCCCGGTCTAAACGACTTTAAGCGTGAGGACGAGTCAGTTGTCGACTTTGAGTTCTCAAGAGGCAATCTCCTACCAGAGACCAGAGATATACTAATAAGTCCGGGCACTCGGCCTTGTGTAAACAAACGTTTCTCTCTTGCCCTCTCCCGGTCCCTCGGCCCGACGAAATCGGAGTACGGCGATCGATATCTTATTTAATAAGAAAATAATAAGCTTACACAGCGTAGCTGAGAGCGGTTCGTTCGCATTCTACCGGGTGCGCGCAAAATATTACCGACCGACCGTGACTGTGTTGTAGCGTCGATAGAATTCAATCAACGATTGTATACTTTGTAGTGATGCCTGCAGCACAGCTTGCTAGGGTAAGCTGTGCCTGCAGTGCGGATGGCTGTAAAACCAGTTCAAAAGACTATATTACCTTTTTTCATTTCCTAAAGACCCTGAAAGGTAATATTGAGTTTGAGGTACCTACCTACAAAAATTAAGACTTTTATGTCACATTTGAATACTTAGGTATTAATTGAAGAATAATACTTAGAATAATATAGATATAATATTAAAATAGTGAAAATTTGAAGGTACCAGCAATGGAAGAATGCCTTAGGGTTCATCGGAGAACATAAATTGTTTATGTCAAATGCTTGTTGCATGTTTTGTTCAATTATTTAAATATCAAAATATTTACCTACAGGATGAAAAAATAGATATGATTAGTTTAACTCTTTGTCGTTAAACATTTTTATTTGTTATTTATGTTTTTGTTTGCTCTATGTTTTGTTAGGCTTTATTAAAAATGAACGTAAAACTTAAAAAATTGCATTTTTATTCATGTTCCAACCAAAGTCTACAGATACACCTTACTAATTATGTAGATTCTGGTAATAGCTACCTTGTATTTTAATTTAACTGTACCTACCAAAAACTAACGGTATACTTACCCACACAAATAATGTTGTACCAAAGTCTCCAAAAAGGTATACTAATATTTGTAGACTTTGGTAAATAATGGAAAGTCAATACGAACCTGCCCCCGTATAACTAGCTTGACGGCGATTTTATTTAGTCGACCCTCGAAGCGTGCGAGCTGACATTAAATTTCGGCCGGTCGCAAAAAATCGGCGGCTTTTCGACTCAAAGAAGTTATCCGACTTATAGTATTCTGTACACTTTGCTCCTACTTTACTGACCTTGGGTGTGTTACCATTGTTACTCACAATATATTTGGCACTTGGCACTCTACGATAAAACAGCAACAACGACATTTCACCCCTCATTTTTGTTGCAGCTTCGGCCAGTACCCCTACCCTATGCCCATCATGCCCCGCCCGATCCAACTGCGCGGTCCCTTCGACTTCATTGGCGACTGGATCCAACAATCCGAATGGTTCCCCGTCCAGGTCAACATCCCGGACACCGTCGGCGGCATAGGCAACGGCATCTCCCAGTTCACCACCAACGTCGGCAACGGCGTCTCGCAGATCTCCCAGAACGTCGGCAGCGGCTTCCAGCAGTTCACGCAGAACGTCGGCAGCGGCCTGCAGCAGTTCACGCAGAACGTCGGCAACGGGTTCAACCAGTGGGCGCAGAACGTCGGCCAGCGGATACCGTGGTTGGCGAACTTCGTCAGGCCTAGGCCGGACACCAAGTTGTACGTGGTGGTGCGGGAACAGGGGGTGGGGGGTACCGGCGAGATGGGTGACGGTGGCGTTGACAGGGAGCAGGCGTTGCAGCACAATTATCTGTTGCTGGCCGATGATTTAGCTGAGGCGTTCGTGTAGGAGGTTGGGTCAAAGTTTTCGTGTAGAATTTTTAGTGTATAAGTGAAAGAGGAAATTATTTTTGTATGTACAGGGTGATCAAAACTCGACACCACACGCCTACTATGCGGAAACACGAAAATGAAAATAAAACTTCGAACAAGGGTTCTTAAATGGGACATACTAAGGTCCGATTATGACCGAAAAATTTGCTTTTTTTTATGTTTGGGCAAGTTTCCGCTGTAACGTCATCGATATTTTTTTGAAACATACCATTTTCCCCCATATAGGGTGAATCATTAATAATGGCACATAGCGCAACATATTTTGGGCCAAAAGATTACGATTGAGGCTAATATGCCAACTTTAAAACTATACAAATCCATAAAATCTTAATTTTTGGAGATAATCGTATAAACTTTTTTTTGGTTGAAAAGCCTTCAAAAACCGCTTCTTCTGACCTTCCTGCCATTTTCAAAATGCAAATCCGGCTGCGATTTTTTTATACACCCGATTTTCACGAAAACCATTTAGCGATTATTTTATTTAAAATGTGACCCCACAACGTTAATCAGCACACCCCAAAACCCCCATATACCAAATTTGAACAAAAAATATACAGGGAGTTCCAATCTGTAGGGTGTCAAAGTTGAGCAAAATATGAATTTTAAAGACATCTGGCGAGTCAACTGTGCCATAGAATCCCATCAAAACAGTTAAATGGTCAACAGGACCACTCAAAATGTTGGTGTGAAAAGATTTACTACAAAAATATACAGAGTATTTTTCTCTGAGCCATCTCAAAATTCTGAATTTTTATTAAACTTTATACTGGTCAGGAGTGCTTTGTAATCGTTGAAAAAATATTAATAAACGCAAAAGTAATTTATTTCTTTATAAAATGCCAACCAGCAAATAAAAACAATTTAAATTATTGAACCTTTCTCAACAAAGTCACTGTCTAATAGATGATACATTTTCTGTGCCTTTCCTGTTGTGGCACACCAGCCACCTTAACTGATATGGACTTACTGACTGTCAGGCTTCTGTATTTTTTAGATTTAGTTCGTTTATAGTGTGTGGAGCTGTTTTGATACACTCGATTTTTGACCCGTATAAAGTTCCAAAAATTCGGTAATTTTAGTTGGCACAGATAAGAACACTCTGTATATTTTCTATTGGACCTTTGCACACCAACACCTTGAGTGGTCCTATTGACCATTCAACTGTTTTGAAGGGATTCAATGGCACACTTGACTTGGCAGATGCCTTTAAAATTCCTATTTTGCTCAACTTTCACACCTTGCAGAATGGAACTCCCTGTATAGTTTTTATTCAAATTTGTTATATAAGGGTTTTGAGGTGTTCTGATTAACGCTGTGGGGTCAGATTTTAAATAAAAAAATCGCTAAATGGTTTTCGTGAAAATCGGGGATATAAAAAAATCGCAGTTAGCCCTGTATTTGCATTTTGAAAATGGCGGGAAGGTCAAAAGAAGCGGTTTTTGAAGGCCTTTCAAGCAAAAAAAAGTTTGGCCGATTTTCTCCAAAAATGAAGATTTTACGGATTTGTACAGTTTTAAAGTTGTAGAAATGTTGAGAGATACATAGCGTTGAAGTTTGTTTTTTGAAATTGCATTTTGGCTACATCTCCCAACTTAATCAAGCTTCTGAACTGAAATTTGGCACTGCTATGTTTTTGGGGATGGAGAATAAGCTGCAAATGTCAATTTCTACGTATCTCACAGAGGGCGCCACTCGCGCTGTTTTTGGATCGTGCCTTTACTCGTAACTTTTCCGAGGCTATCTTTTTGGCCCTGCAGGTCCATCATTTTAGTGCATCTTTTCATTCTGCAACAAAGAGGTAGGTACTCTTGTCACAGCTTAAGTGCTCTTGTTTCATAACGATCAAATCAACAATGTGCCTTGAAATTGCCATAAAAGACGTGTCCCAAAATACCTGTTTACTTCAATATTCGAAAAATAAAAACCTACTGCTTTCAAATATTGCACAACGACTGTACCAATTTAAAGCGAGAAGAAAAACCATATGAACAATGTCCCAAAAAATGTTCACTTTCAAAATGGAACGGATTGAAACTCGACAAAATTCGGACACCATATTTCAAGTAAACGAATGTGTTTCGACCAATATTCATTTGGCATTTGTTTCTTCATTTTCAATGTACAGTTGATCTGTACCATTTGTAATTTTTATTTTTCGAATATTGAAGTCAACAGGTGCTTTGGGGCACGTTTTGGAAATTCCAACGCAAACGGTTGATTTGATCGTTATGAAACAAGAGTACCTACCTCTTTGTTGCAGAATGAAAGGATGCGCTAAAATGATGGAGCTGCAGAACCAAAAAGATAACCTAAAAAAAGTTACGAGTCAAAGCATGATCCAAAAACAGCGCAAGTGGCATTTTCAGCTTATTTTCCATCCCCAAAAGCATATCAGTGCCAAATTTCAGTTCAGCAGCTTGATTAGTTTGGGAGATGTAGCCGTAATTAATTCTATTTCAAAAGACAAACTTCAACGCCCTGTATCTCTTAAACAAACAACATTTCTATAAGGCATATTAGCCTCAATCGTAATATTTTGGCCCAAAATATATGCGGTTGCACTATGTGCCATTATTAATGACTCACCCTGTATATTGAAAGTCCTTATCATTGTCAACAATTTTTATAGCAAAATATTTTCTGTATCTTTTATTGTTCAAAATATAGAGGGTCAAATATGTTAAGAAACATGTAGGTACCTAATCGTTTTCTAATCACCAGAATCGGTTTTCCGAAATCTAGATAGCCATGGAAACAATTATTGATATTATTACCAATTTAACAACAACACCAACTAGTATTGTGAACAATTTTCGCTAAAGTTTTAAAGCTAGAATTAAAAAAAGTCCAATTCAAGAGATCAAACCAACTGAAATTAATTTAATTAACAAATTTAATAAAAAATAATAAGAAAACAATAATTATTAATAACTTACATTAGGTGTTTAAATAGATAGAGATACTTTCTTTAACGGAAATTATTCATAATACTAGTTGTTGTTAATTCGGTAATTGTTGCATGTTTGAACTGTGCTTGTTATTAACTTGATTATTATTTTTGTTTGTTACAAAAAATATTCTAGTTGAATAAATTTCTGGGTGAACAAGGCACCCTAACACACTCTTAAATAATTTCTGACTATCAATAATTGTTTCCATGGCTATCTAAAGTCTATCTTACAGCGGCAGTAGATATAAACAAAGTCACATGACCGTATTGCGATCGATTACCAGGGTCTGACTACTATGAGATTCCCAGTGGCTTGTAATTCTGAACTAACTCTTTTAGAAGTTCTAAAAATTGTGTTTTTACCTTTCGTGGATCTTTATAAATTTCCTTAACTTAAGTAGCAAAATAAATTTACAGAAACTCGACTGAGGGAAGAGCCGGCCCTGCATTCTGCTCGCCGCGTAAACACTTGACATTTTATGACGGCCAGACCAATAATAGAATAAGTTACGTGGTGGCCAATGCTTTGATCCACTGCCTCTGTAACTTGGATAGACTTTAGTGGTGATTAGAAAAAACAACATTTTTTCACATATTTGACTCCGTAGATTTTGAACAATAAAATACAACAAAAAATATTTCCGGGGAAATATATCCTGGGGCGTCAAGTGTGGATCACCCTGTAGAACCTATTTATTTTTATTTATTATTATTAATAAAAAATATTACAAAAGAAAAGTAGTCTTACTATTACCTATACTGGTCATTAGTTACCTACCTGCAATTAAATACCGTTATTAACGTCAGGAACAGCTCTAAATGTGCTTCCTGTCAAAGTAAATCATAACATTAAAATTCAATGTCATTTTAAAACCCGGCCGTTTCTACTACATCGTCCAACATGAAGACTAACATAGCCATGGCTAGCACCCCTATCACAGAACAGAAAAAAGTTCGTTATCCAGATACAGACGATGAAGCAATCAGTGAAGGTAGGTACCTATGAAAATTCAAATTTCGTGATAGGTCGTAAAGATTTTATATTTTTTCAAAGCGACCAACGCATCTAGCGCACGAAAGTGTTCCGGCGACGTCAACTCATCACTCAGCCAATCTTCCATAAACACAAGCATCTTGGACGACGCCGAAGAAGTTAAGGTTCTGAAACAGAAACTCGAAGAAACAGAAATGAAGTGCAAAGTTTTGGAAGGCGCAAATGAGAAGACAAATATCGAGTAACCAGGTCAAAATATTTTAAACAGAGTAGTAGATTATTCTATCATTTTAGGTTGGAAATGGAAAGAAAACGAATTGCAAAACTAGAGAAGAAACTACAATTTGTGAAAGATAATCAAGAAGTTTTCATGAGGTTGAAAGAGGCTTACATCAACATGAAATACAACGAAGCGGCTGGTAGAAAAATGATTGAAATCCGGGAAAAGGGAAACCAAACTTGGGACGGAATTCTGTGCAGAATGTGCATTGAAACTGAAGAAACCAGAAGAGGAATAGACAGTCTCATGAAGAAATATAGCGAATTATTTGTAGTATCGCCGTAAATATTTTTAAAATTAGTTTTCCCAACAGTAATTATTGATCTTGTTCTAGAACCGAAATGCGGCAGCTAGAACATACAGTTAAATACCTTAAAGATCTAATCGAAAGGCGAGAACATTCCTGGTCTCTGAACATGGAAAGAGAGAACAAATTGCAGATTCACATAAGTAGCCTGGAAAGAGAAAATGAAATATTAAGGGAAGTGCTGGCCAACAAACAGGAACTCGATGAAACACAAGTCGAGGGGCCATCAAAAATTCCGGAATATACCAACAAGGAAGTTGGACAACTGAAGAAAATTATTGTAAAGTTTGAGAAGAAGTTCAAGGAGTTATCAGAAAAGAGTGGAGGAACACTGAAGGTTTCGTATCCTTTGAACGACAAAGAGAGGAAAATAGTGCAACAATTAATGATCAAGTAAGTTTCAAATGGAAAGTTTTTACCGTCTCTTTCTTTATTTTGTTTTTAGGTACAATTCTAGATTGCTACACAAGAAAAGCAACGACAAACTAACAAACCCCAAGGGCGTCTTGAAACATTTGAGAACTTCAACAAATCCCAGCGCAGAAGACCTGTCAAGCAGAATCGAAGATTTTGTGAGAGATAATATACAGAATGTCAAGATAAATATAGATGGAGAAGATCAACCGACAAATGATGTTCCGGACAATTCAGCCATTATGATGATGGATTGTTTGTTCGAATCCGAATCCAAGATGTTTTAAGTACCGCTAGTTTGGACTGGTTTTGGGGTTTATCTATGAAAGGAAGTAGGAAAAAAAAGTCTTTTATCGACAATGGCCAATGTGATGTTACATTTTTTTTATTGCAATAAATACTCGTTTTTAGCATCGAAACTGTATTTGTACCTTACTTAGATCAAGTTTCATGGTTTATATGTGTTTACTTGTGCTTATATAATTCACAATGATGCTGCGTACAAGTTCGTTAGGCAACCACTTGTACTTGATGCATAAAGCTCGCCATCTACGAAGAGTTTTATACTGCATGTTTCAACTGTAAACTTAAAATTAAGGTGTTTGCCACTTATAATCTCTAGGTCGTGCAGGAACAACTTTGAAATAGGTATATAGAATTTCGTAATTATATATACAGGGTGTCCAACTTTAAAACTGTACAAATCCGTAACATCTTCATTTTTGGAGATAATCGCCTAAACTTTTTTTTTGTTTGAAAGACCTTCAAAAACCGCTTCTTTTGACATTCCTGCTATTTTCAAAATGAAAATCCAGGGCCGGCTGTGATTTTTTTATACCCCCGATTTTCACGAAAACCATTTAGCGATTTTTTTATTTAAAATCTTACTCCACAGAGTTAATCAGAACACCCAAAAACGCTCATATACCAAATTTGAACAAAAAGTATACAGGGAGTTCCATTCTGTAGGGTGTCAAATTTGAGCAAAATAAGAATTTTAAAGACATTTGGCGAGTCAATTGTTTCATGGAATCCCTTCAAAACCGTTGAATGGTCAACAGAATCACTCAAAAAATATTTACTACAAAAATATACAGGGTATTTTTCTCTGAGCCATCTCAAAATTATGAATATTTATTAAATTTTATGCTGGTCAGGAGTGCTCTGGAATTATTGAAAAAATATTAATAAACACAAAAGTAATTTATTTCTTTACAAAATGCTAACCAACAAATAAAAATAATTAAAATTATTGGACCATTCTCAACAAAATCACTGTCTAAGATGATACATTTTCTGTGCGTTTCCGGTTGTGGCACACCAGCCACCTTAACTTATATGGACTTACTGACTGGCAGGCTTCTGTATTTTTTAGATTTAGTTCGTTTATAGTGGTGAAGCGGTTTTGATATACACGATTTTTGACCCGTATAAAGTTTCAAAAATTCAGTAGGTAATTTGAGATGGCACAGATAAGAACACTCTGTATATTTTGTATTGGACCTTTGCACACCAACACCTTGAGTGGTCCTATTGACCATTCAACTGTTTTGAGGGGATTCCATGGCACACTTGACTTGGCAGATGTCTTTAAAATTCATATTTGGCTCAACTTTGACACCCTGCAGAATGGAAATCCCTGTATATTTTTTATTCAAATTTAGTAATTAAGGGTTTTGGGGTGTTATGATTAACGCTGCAGGGTCAGGTTTTAAATAAAAAAATCGCTAAATGGTTTTCGTGAAAATCGGGGGTATAAAAAAATCGCAGCCGGCCCTGGATTTGCATTTTGAAAATGGCAGGAAGGTCAAAAGAAGCGGTTTTTGTAGGCCTTTCAAACAAAAAAAAGTTTAGGCGAGTATCTCCAAAAATGAAGATTTTATGGATTTGTACAGTTTTAAAGTTGGACACCCTGTAGGTACCTAAAAATTGCAAAAGACTGCATGACGACTGTTTCTAACTAGAAATACTAAATACTTGGGTAGCTACTTACCTAGCTAAAAAATATTTCTGTTCCGTCATTTCAATATCAATAAATATAACTGTTTCAGAAAAAACAAATTAGTCGATTTAGTTTCGAAACTTGTCTATAGACAAGGCTTATACTTTTGTTAGGTAAGTTTCAAAGACAGGAAATTGGATATTTATGTAGGTACTGAAGATACATACAAACGTTAAAAAACTAAAAAAAAATTACCGTTACGAAAAGTAATCATTTAGGCCATTTCACCTCTTGTAAAGCCCATCCGGACACATACTGTATACAGTGTCAGCCAGAAAGTTGGACACAAATGGAAATTTTCTTTATTTGAAGTTTCTCAAAAAAAAAATTCTTGATAAAAGTTGGTGCTTGTGCTTAAACTCAAAATCCATCCGTAAAAATTTTGAAATTTCTATTCGTATACAGGGAAGGTTGAAAAATATGAAAATTCCTCAAGAGGAAAGTACCCTTATTTTTAGAACTACAGCAGAATGGCACTAAGAAAAGTTGTTTGGAGTATCAAGACAATGTCAAATATGAATTTACAGCCACTACTCAAAAGAAGAAGAAAATCACACTATCGCATTTTTTATTCATCACGCTGTATAATACATAATGTTAGATATGTATTTACGATACCAATGATTTTTATTTACGTTCAACTAGCATCTGAAAAAACACTTAATAACTGAAAGTTCTGCAAAGTTTGTCGTTTTTTTTTGTGTCCATGTAAAATACTCCTACAATTTCAAACATAACATAGCAACTATCTGTGGAACATAAAAATATTTTAATACAGCAACAATTTAAGAGTTATTTAATAAATGACAATTCAACAATAAAAATATCACAGCAAAAACATTTCAGTGACTACTCTACATGTGCCCCTTATGTATACAGGGTGATTCATAACTATGCGGCACCCTTTCAGGGGCGTAATTTACTCGTTCAAATAAGACGAAAAGTTCATATCAACATATGGGTCCAAAAACGCTTCGTTACGAATATACAGAGTGATTAATCTTTCAAATTTTTTTTATTATTATTTTTATTTTTTGTGCCTTAGCGCCTTTTTAGTATCAAAAATTACCTACTCCTATTGCAATTCCATTTGAAAATCATTTCGTTTACTTAAAATAATAGTTACTTCAAAGTAAAGAGGCCAAAAAGATGAGAAATAGGAATTAACTCAAATTTTCCGCGAAAGGGAGAGAGATATGAAAAAAATGAAAGAGACATCTTTTGTTCCATATTTTATTGTTTATTCAACAAGATAATAAATTTTTGTATTGCACAGGGCCGTACTATTTTTTTTGTTTAATTAATGGTACTGCGATTCCATACCTCCGCCACTGGTTACTTCGGAGACCTGATATTAACATGTGTTATGTCACCCTATGAGGGTATTATTGTGTAATAAGTTTGGTTTAAATATTCTTATTGGTTTGGAAGGTGTAAACAAAAATCGATATATTTTTGAAAGCTTAATCACCCTGTATCTTCGTAACGAAGCGTTTTTGGACCCATGTTGATATGAACTTTTCGTCTTATTTTAACGAGTAAATTACGCCCCTGAAAGGGTACCGCATAGTTTTAAAACACCCTGTATACCTACGTTTTGTAACATCTGTTCCCACAGATTAGTTGCTATGTTATGTTTGAAATTGTAGGAGTTTGAAGAACTTGTGTTTTTTATTTTTTGTTATATTTCTTTGTCAGTATTTAAAAGAAACATTTAAATCATATTCTTATAGTTCTGCTTACTTTGTGTTAGGGCGTAAAACAAGCAGAACTAATATTGGTTATTCGTCATACAAAACTAGTTTTGCGCAATTCAAAATGTGCAAAACTAGTTCTTACTATTTTGTAATGCTCAATAGCCGCATAAAGTACAATTTCGGGTTTGGGAAATATTTTTTGACCAAAACTAGTTTTGCGCTTTTATTTCGGGCATTACCCGAATTCGAGTAGGTATTGAGCGTAACATATACAATTCTGAACCTTATGGAGATTGAGAGCATTCACCGCAGATCTGGTTCGACTCCGAGCGTCTATAGCCGTCAGTTGGGAATGAATAACATCCAGGTCTTCCACAAAAGTTACCGAATGCAAATTCAGACTGTGACGTGTATGGTTGGCTAAAATCGGCGCAGTATGCTCGGTGGTAAGGCCGAAAACGTGGAAATCAATGAACGTAGTATAAAATGATGTGGGGCCGCATGTTGCCTACGAGGTTAGAGTGGTTATATAGCGGCATCTGGTTGCTCCGGTCGTCGAGTTGGCTGTGGAATTTTTTCAAATAGTAGGACTTTTAAATATTTAACATATAACAGTCGATTTTAATACAGTCAAGGCATTCTTATTCTTGTTCTATTTTTTGAATTGTTAGTGTCTGTACGTGGTAAGTAAACTGAACTTAAATTATTGCTATAAGTAAATAACTTTTAATATTTTCATAGGTATCTAATATTCAAATTAAAAAACGACAGATTTAATTGAGTATCATATAATTTTTAAATTATAGAGGTCTGTAATTATACTTACATTTGTTTGTAAAATTATGAACCTTATTTTTAAAATTTAATGTTTTTTTGAAATCTAATCCAATTATATGGATATGTGAAATTTAGAAATGGGTTATTTTAATGTCGAATATACCTATAACATTTATTTTTAACCCCGAGTGTATTTTCTAGCCAATCTGAGAAAAATAATAATACATTAAACTTTCATTGAAGCGCGCATACCAATATCAAACAATAAAAAAAAACAATATACTATACTTTGTGTTTTTACCGATTTTCAAAATCTTTTTTTAATATATAGTGCTTCGAAAGATCTACATTTTGTCACTAATTTTTTTCAGATTCGTATTTTTCATGACCTACTACGATCAAAATTATACCCCCAAAAACCGCAAAAGTACATTAGGCATTTCTTTAGGAAAAAAATGAATAGCACAGTCGTATTGGCCATACCCGCAAACAACACATACCCTGTTTCACGGTCATAGCTTATACAAGGCGTTCAGAAAATAGCTTCAAACATCGCAAAAATACGGTTTTTCGAAGTACCCTGTACAAACACCGACAGATATTTTAAAATTAGTTCTTTGCAGTTTGATTAGGGCTCACATAAGCCATCAATTCCCACGATTTCACGGCCCTGCCTTAGACAGGGCGTTCGCATTAAAAATACAAAAATCGAAAAAAATCGATTTTTCTCTTGGCGTTTTTTTTACATTTTTTCCTAGAATTTTAACTTATGCCTAATAAAAAACATAAACAATATTAAATTTTAAAAAGTATTTTCAATAAAGAGCACCCTATATACGTAGATACCAATCAATTTTTAAATTTTTTCAAATAAAAAAGGTGCTTTTTATTGAAAATACTTTCTAAAATTTAATATTGTTTATGTTTTTTAATAGACATAAGTTAAAAATGTCGAAAAAATGTAAAAAAAAAACACCAGGAGAAGGCAGGGCCATGAAATCGTGGGAATTGATGGCTTATGTGAGCCCTAATCAAACTGCAAAGAAATAATTTCAAAGAAAAAACCCTCGGTGTTTGTACAAGGTACTTCGAAAAACCTTATTTTTGCCATGTTTGAAGATATTTTCTGAGCCCTGTATAAGCTATGACCGTGAAACATGCTATGTGTGGTTTGCGGATATGGGCAATACGACTGTGCTATTCATTTTTTTCCTAAAGAAATGCCCAATGTACTTTTGCAGTTTTTGGGGGTATAATTTTGATCGTAGTAGGTCATGGAAAAGAGGAATCTGAAAAACATTAGTGTCAAAATGTAGATATTTCGGAGGACTATATTTAAAAAAATGTTTTTAAATATCGCTCAACCCGTCAAAAAATAATGAATTGTCTCGACTTGAAGTGAAACACACTGTATATACTTAGGTAGCTATACTTATGTCCGAGGATAACTGAAAAAAAAAAAACAGATGTGGAAGACAAAAAATACGGATTTTTTCAGTTTTAATAAATCAAGGAGATGATATACAGTGTGGCCAAACGAAAAGGTAACAGACCCAATAACGGGTAAGGAAATTTTTTCTGGGAAAAACGCAAAAACACGTCGATTTTGTTTGGAAGGGGGACATCTTTCAGGTTGAACTTTATACCCCTAATCACAACCCCCTAAGTGGGGTTCCCACCCTTTCGAGAATTTCAAATGGAAAGGGGGGGGGGGGCGAGCGATACATCATTGGAAAGAGCTTTCAATTCTCTATACATCCGTGCTTCGTTTTTGCGATTCTACTGTCTCGTTCAAAAGTTATGAATATTTTACTATGAAATTGTAATTCAGCTCATAATCGGCGGAAACAATTGTCCGACGAAACGGTATACTGCTTAAAAGTGTTGCATCTTTTTTGCTTAAATTTGATACTTCCCGCTGCAACCTCCACAATGGGGATGCATCCCTTTAAAAACTTCTAATGGAAAGGAGGGTGAAGCTGTAGACATCATTGGACAGTCCTTTTCACTTCCTGTGCAATCGACGGTGAATTTTGTTTTTTTTTCAGTGTGACTTTTGAATGAATTGTAATTGCCTGTAATGCATTGTAAAATGCATCCCCATCATGGGGGTTGCAGCGGGAACTATCAAATTTAAGCAAAAAAGATGCAACACTTTTAAGCAGTATGCCTTTTCGTCGGACAATTTTTTCCGTCAATTATGAGCTGAATGTCAATTTCATAGTAAAATATTCATAACTTTTGAACGAGACAGTAGAATCGCAAAAACGGAGCACCGATGTATAGAGAATTGAAAGCTCTTTCCAATGATATATTGCTCGGCCCCCCGTTCCATTTGAAATTCTCGAAAGGGTGGCTACCCCACTTAGGGGGTTGTGATTAGGGGTATAAAGTTCAACCTGAAAGATCCAAACAAAATCGACGTGTTTTTGCGTTTTTCCCAGAAAAAATTTCCTTACCCGTTATTGGGTCTGTTACCTTTTCGTTTGGCCACCCTGTATAATTTGGATCTTTTGCTATAAAGAAAATAACATCTACAATACAATGACTTAAATATAAAATAATAATAACTAAAACACTTATACTTATTTGTCAAAGTTTATTTCACTTTTCAACAAAGACTTCTGACGTCTGTCGACTCTGTCATCGTCACCATAGGTTTTGATTTTCGAAAAACTGTCCAGTTTATTAATGTCCAACTGTCATCGTGCTGTCCACCCAGGAATTCTATTAGGTAACACAAAAGGTGGTCATATGAATAATACGCATACCTACGTGTCGCAGGTTATTTATACAGGGTGTGCAATTTTTAGTAGAAATGATTGCCTATGAAATATATTTTTTGGTTTAAGGTTTAAAGAAAAATGTGTGGGATTTGGGCTATATTTGGACTAACATCCAATTTGCACACACATTGCGCGAAAGCATTTACGAAAATTGGACACAGAGGACCAGATGCATGGAGAGTCGAATACGATAACAGAATAAAGGTATTTTTTAATTTTTGAGAATTAATTTTAATGATATATGTATATACTTAACAGCAATCACTTTAAGATGTTTATCTTTTTTTTTCAATTTTCGCTGTCTCCACAAAAATATGTGAACATTATCGATTTGTTTATAAAAAGTTAAATGAATTTCTTGCTGATTAAGATTTTACATTTTATATGTTACATAAAGCTATAATAAGTAACTGCATTGGTAAATTTAAATGCTGAGCATATTTCCCAATAATTTTAAATAATATAATATCCACATTTGTGGAAAATTCAAGTTCGGTACGGGGGGTGAACTTTTAGGGGTATAAAACGGTTTATTACGATTTACGGAAAAACTACAACTCCTATCGAAAAAAGTTAAATGGCAAATTAAGTTGTAGGTAATAAAAAGATCTACAACTTTTGTATTGCCACTTTTTTCAAATAACTTCAAAATATCTGAGAAAAATCGAAATAACCGTACAAAAAAATTGTTTTCACGAAATATGGTGGAAAATTACCTTCTTATGTCTCAAACACGCTGTAATTTTTTAGAATCAAAATATTTTGTACCCCGTATTTTGATTTTAAACTGAAAAAGTCTCCTCATTTTCAATCGAAAATACCCACGTCAAAAAAGCTGTTTTTTAAAAAAAGTCGGTGCCCTTTTTGTTCGTTGAAACCTTTACTTTCTGATGGTGTAAAAAATATACGTTACTATGGGAAATTTTCTCAGAAAAAAATTTTAATCCATGGTCTTGGTTGAATATTGTCATGCCACAAAGTATTTAAATTTTCTATTTTTTTTATTTTAGAACTGCTGTTTGGGATTCCACAGATTAGCAATTGTGGATTGCGTGTATGGGATGCAACCTATGAAACTACATAAATTCCCAACAACAACCTTAATGTGCAATGGGGAATTGTACAACTGTAAAAAGGTGAGCAAAGCTATAGCTCCATCTATGGAAAACCAGTAGACATCAAACACATATTTGGCTTGAAATGGTTTCAATTAAAAAATATAAAACATCCTTTAAAATACTTACCTTTCGACACATGATGCTATTTAAGACACAATCTATAAGACTTTGTAGGACTTGGAGATCCCTGCACCTTATTAATGTTTTTTCAGTTGGCGAAGGAACACGGATTTGAGTATGAAACTTTATGTGACGTAGAATGTATTACGCACTTGTACAAAACCTATGGAATCGAAGATTGTGTGAAAAATCTAGATGGTGTTTTTAGCTTTTGCATAGTCGACTATGAGGCAAAGAAAGTTTTCCTAGCCAGAGATCCATACGGAGTCAGACCGCTCTTTACTGTTTTCAGCAAAACTGCTGGAGTATTAGGATTGTGTTCGGAAGCAAAAGGTATAAAGGGATATTGTTTTTAGTTACTGTAATAAAAAAAATGTATTGTTCAAACAGGGCTAGTGCCAATAGCTGATGAACTGAACGGAGAACACAAAATCCTGAAACCTTTCACTCCCGGTACCTTTGAAGAATACGATCTCTTGGATGATGGAAGTGTGAAATTTGTGAGGAGTCAGAGATATCATTCTCCAGGGGATAAACCCACGTTCAAACCTTTTATTCCATATGAAGGTTAGTTGACCTACTTGGTAATTTTTTCTTGTGCGATAAAATATTTTGTAGACTTGGTTCCAAACGATCACACAGGCAACATTAGGAAGCTTTTGACCATGGCTGTGAAGAAGAGGCTGATGGCAGACAGAAGGATCGGATGCATGCTTTCTGGTGGACTGGATTCTTCACTGATCGCTGCCATGCTAGTTTCAGAAGCGAAAAAGGCAAATTTGCCTTACAAGGTCCAGGTAGGGGGTATACAGGACGATTTTTTCAGGTCTATCATCGAGATTTCTCGCTTATTTTGCGCCCCACAAAAAAACCGCAAGAAACAAAACCTTTTTTTTATTTATTTATATTTTATTGAAGCGACTTGCTCGCTATACTAAAATCGAGCAATCCGTACGCCTGGCGTAAATAAAACCACGTGTTCAATGACGTTCCGCGATTGGTCGGTAGGCTATAAAATTTCACCCGACTCGGCAACAGGGACGTACTCGATCGCAAAAGTGTAGTTATGCGGTTTTATCTTGTTGTTTTAAGCTATTTAGACACTGCCACAAATAATTTGATTAATGTTTTGAACCATTTTAATCAAGCCAATAATTATTGTCCGAAATATTTTGATGTAAACAATTGTAAAACTAAAATTAAATAAAGGTCGTGCCTCAGTGCGGCCTGGCGAATATCTCAACACACGTGCTCTTGTTTACGCCAGGCGTAAGAGTTGCTCGATTTTAGTGTAGGTGACGTTAAAAAGGAAATCAGCATCCGTTGCCAACTTTTCGAAGCGTTAATATAATTTTCCTGCTCCCTCCCCCGTAAGTTCACTTTACATGCCCGCCAATAGGTCTGAAAGCGAAAGTGAAATGTTTGAGGTGCCCTGTTGCTAGGTACAAAAAGTGGTTGCTATTGTATTGCCTAGCAACCATGCAACCATGCAACGATTATGCAGCAGGACCTTTAAACCATTAATAAAATATAAGTAGCAACTTGAAACTGGCGTCAAATTTAATATTTTCACATCGATTGTTAATTATAAACTGGTTTTGATCAAAAATACGAATTATGTCAAAGAAAAATTTTAAAAAAATGGTTATATCTTTTAGTGGCAAATAATGTGGCTAAATAGGAATGCCAAACAGCAGTCACCGTAGCGCTAGGTTAAAAACGTCAGGATAGTAATCCGTAGGTCACGGGTTCGAGTCCCACACAAAAGTCATTTTTTTTATATTTTATTATTATCGCTGCATATTCTACTTCTTATATTTATTACTGATTTTAATTTTTAGTACCTAATTGAGTAATGGTTATTTGAATATTATTACTCATAATCTACTCCATAGGGTTTAATTAAAATTACCTATATCTTCTTTATAATAGGAACTTGTCGGAAGCAGAAAAAATATAATACATTGCACGATGCGTAAGCTCTTTTTTGGCCTCGGAGGTTTTTAAGGACCGAGGCAACGCGGGCGTTGCCTCGGTCCTCAAACAACCTCCTCGGCCAAAAAAGTGGACTTACGCATCTTGCAATGTAAATAACTATTTCTTTTGAAAAAGACATATTCTTATCGATATAGTATTAAAAAGTTAATAGAATGAAATAGCTAGTGCTAGTGATAGTTTTAGTTTTTAGCAAGTTCGATTTTTTTTTAATTTTCGGAAATTTCATAAATAATAGGTATTAAAAAAATGGGAAAACACTGAATCTTTTAATATAGCATTGAAATTTGGTACATTTATAACAAAAATTGAAAAAGGCAACCTTTAAAGTACCTACAACTTTTTGACATTTTTATAAATAAGCCCAATTTATCCTATCGCTACTGTCATTTTTGACAATAGTGAAAGTCACGTGACTATGTTATTTTTAATCTTTTTTAAAGCAAATGACAACCCCAAAGCTCTCCCCCATGATACAGCTCTCCCCCAAGTTATTCAAAGCTCTACAGTTCAAATCACTAAATTAAGGGGACATATATATTATCTACCATTGAATAAGATATATTACCTCAATCAATGCCTCTACTTAAGATATAGTAGGTAATTTAGGATAAATTATTTTTTATCAAGAAATGTTTGTTAAGTCAGCATTTAACAATACCTATACCTACTTTATTTGGATTTCATTGTGCATTATCAGATGGAAAAATCTTTATGTTGTTTCAATTCAATTGTATTGCGTTTATTAAGTCTGAGCAAATAAGGACTGTTTTGTTTTTAAAAACTGACAATTGAATTGAATTTGATAGAATTTAAGCTAGGTCAAACATTTTGAATTTCCATATTTCGGTCTCCAGATAACTGTTAAATAATCTCAAAAATTTC
This sequence comes from Pseudeuparius sepicola, assembly GCA_963920635.1. NCBI lineage: Eukaryota > Metazoa > Arthropoda > Insecta > Coleoptera > Anthribidae > Pseudeuparius > Pseudeuparius sepicola. The sequence goes on from OY987299.1 coordinate 13,919,711, forward strand.
CCTCTTATGTAAAATTATCGTGAAAAAATTGTCTTAAAACTTACTTGCATTATTTTAAAGCTATTTTAGTTGTTAGAGCAAACTTCTTATAATCACAGAAAATACAGGGTGCCCAATTTAAATGGAATAATGGATATAACTTTTTAAATACACCTTGTATAAAAAATATTTCAGACAAGAGTTATTCAGTTGATCTATCTGCATATTTTGGATACCTTGAATTTTTTTGGAGCCAGTCATTTCGTCGCTATGGCAACCAACTTTGTTTTTTAAATTGCACCATACACTTTTCTATTTAAATTTGGAATCAGCTTCTTTTTGTGCATACAAACATGTAAAATTTCATCGGGGTTTCATAAGAAAATTTTTGAGAAAAAGTAGAATTTCTGGAAGTACTCCAAAATTTAAATTCGAGAGCGTTGCCTAAAAAGTAGGCCATGCCTAATGAAAATTTTGACATTTTTGCATGCAATGATAACTTACCGACGACAGGTAAATCATGTTAAGCTTGCAAAATGTGGTTATTAATAAATAAATAGGCACAATAAATCAATGGTACCTAAAAATCAATTAATCTAATGCTCGAAATGTTCTCCATTCACAGCGAGACAATGGCCTAGTCGGTAGTAAAAACTACTAAGTACATTCATTCTTAATCCATTCTGGAAGAATCTACGCTATTTTGTTTCTTATGCGCTGTTCTACGAGTAATTCGACTATATTTTGGGGACGACTTTTATACACCCTGGATTTTAGGTGTCCCCACAAGAAAAAAAATCACACGGGGTAAGATCGGGAGACTTTGGAGGCCATTCTATGGCCCCTCTTCTGCCAATCCAAGATTGTGGGAAGAGTTGGTTTAAATAGCGGCGCACATCACGGTGCTCTATCTTGCTGGAACCAGATATCCTGGATTGGCATACCAAGGGCACGAATCACCTCATTTTGCAAAAGATCCAAATACCTTTCGCCCGTCAAATTACCATTTATAATAAATGGACCAATAATGCGTTTGTCATAGATACCATTAGTTATCATTACATGCAAAAATGTCAAAATTTTCATTAGGCATGGCCTACTTTTTAGGCAATGCTCTCGAATTTACATTTTGGCGTGCTTGCAGAGATTCTACTTTTTCTCAAAAATTTTCTTATGCAACCCTAATGAAATTTTACATGTTAGTATGCACAAAAAGGAGATGATTCAAAATTTGAACAGCAAAGTGTATGGTGCTATTTAAAAAACAAATTTGGTTGCCATAGCAACGAAATGACTGGCTCAAAAAAAATTGAAGGTCACCAAAATATGCAGATGGATCAACTGAAAAACTCTTGTCTGAAACATTTTTTTATACAAGGTGTATTTAAAAAGTTATATCATTATTCCATCTAAATTGGGCACCCTGTATATAGCCTAAGCGCTATTCATTCTGTGTAATATAATTTATCTAATAAAATTAGATTACAATAATATAACCTTTGACAAATATATTGTGTAACTACATTTTCCCTGTTTCATACTAATATAAAATATGGAGCTATTCATTTTAGCGAAGATGAAGACATAAATTGATTTCTCTTTATTAGACCTTCGCGATTGGAATGGGCGACAGTCCGGACGTTCGAGCTGCGAGAAAAGTAGCAAAACACATCGGATCTGATCACCATGAAATCATCTTTACAGAAGAAGACGTGGCTAGGGTGCTGGACGATCTCATCTATACTCTGGAAACTCCAGACATTACCACGATACGGGCCTCTCTGGCTATGTATCTAATTTCTAAATATATCGCAGAAAACACTAACACAACGGTAAGGTATTGGTTTGTGGATTTATGTTTTTGTCCAATATGAAAGATGTTACGTTAAGATTGTAATTTGTTTCTTAAAAGTAACCATGATAATCGTCTTTCATTTCGAGCAAATAAAAGTCTAGTATTTATTACAAACGTGAGTTCTGTGTCCCCTTTGGTTTTCTGTGACTTCAGTATTAAAACCGCAAGCAATTACTTAGGTATATTAACATTCTAAAAATATGTATACCTACTTCCTGCATAATATTTTTTAATCTTTTGGTTATCCATAGGTTGTATTGAGCGGTGAAGGCGCAGATGAGGTAGCCCAAGGATACATTTACTTCAGAGATGCGCCATCACCAAAAGCAGCATATGAAGACAGCATCAGATTGTTGAACGAAATATACTTGTTTGATGGTTTGAGAGCAGACAGAACGACAGCTTCACAAAGGTTAATACAGGTAGCACTACAACCACAACTACTCAACATTCCAACCCTTTTATTTTAGCTTGGAACTTAGATGCCCATTTCTGGATATCCAGTTCACCAACTACTATCTTAACTTGGACCATGATCTGAAACAGCCTAAAGATGGCGTTGAAAAATATCTTCTTCGGTCGTCGTTTGACGACACAGATTTATTGCCTCATGAAATTCTTTGGAGGCATAAGGAAGCATTCAGGTATGTGTAAAGATTTCCGTTATATAATAAAATGCATTGGGTATTGTATTTACTTGACGATTATTTTCTAGCGATGGCGTTGCTTCCTCAACAAAATCCCTCTTCGTCATTCTGCAAGAAGTGATCGAGAAAAGGATGCCAGAGAGTTTTGACGCAGAGGCGGCCAAGAAAAAATACCCGCACTGTACACCAACAACGAAAGAAGCCCTATACTACAGGGAGGTGTTTGAAAAGAGCTACCCGAAATTCGCGGAAAACTGCATTCCTTATTACTGGATGCCGAGGTGGATAGAAGGGATCACAGATCCATCTGCGAGGTTTATAAAGCACTACGCGGCACCACAAACGTAAATTATTTTGTTATTTAATAAACTCGTCACGTAAAGGTTTGACTTTGTTTTTGTTAATCGCTGGAGGAGTATACTCAGGGCTGCCAACTCGCTGGTAATTTACTGAGGTTCTCAAAAGTGTCTTGGAAAGAAATAAAATATATCACAAATATTCTTGTTCCATGTTAGATAAGAAAATGTTTACCCCTAAGCGAACGCTTTTTCAAAAAAGGTATACATATACGAGTACTTTCTACTATTATTGGTATCGGAAGAATGTGAAAAAGGTACTAGCAAACGGACTATGTAGAAGTCTGTAATTAACTAGTTATAGTCACCATAGATTATGTACTAAAGGCATTAGTATACAAGCAACCACCATGACACCAACGTTGTTTATATAATATAATATAATTTTCCAGTTTTTTTAAGATTACACAGGATGTCCCAGGAGAGACATGAAGTTGTAGGTTGTAGTTCTCTTCTTGAAATCGAATTATGGCAATATTTCCCAAAATAATCAAATGCGACAAAATGTCGATTTATATCGTGCTTTTACTCGTAAGTTATTTGAAGTTATCTTGTTGATCCTGCAGCTCCATCATTTTAGAGCATCTTTTCATTTGCAACAAAAGTGTACCTACCTACTTTTGTTTCGTAACGATAAAATCAACTGTTTGGGTTGAAATTGCCAAAACGTGCCCCAAAAGTTACATTCGAAGCATAAAATGTTCATCTATCGTTTTCAAATATTACAGATGAACTGTACCATTTAAAGTTAGAAAAAAATCCGTATGAACAATGAACCCTAAATTATTCGTTTTCAAAATGGAAAGGATTGAATTTGACAAAAATATTACACCCTATTTCAAGAAACCCAATGGTGTGTTTTGACCAATCTCCATTTGGCACTTTTTTCTTTATTTTGAACGTATAGTTGATCAGTAACATTTGAAAGAGGTAGGTGAAATTTTTTTATTATATTTTTAACGCAAACGGTTGATTTTATCGTTATGAAACAAGAGTACACTTTCATTGCAAAATGAAAAGATACACTAAAATGATGGACCTGCAAGATCATAAAGATAACCTCAAAAAAGTTACGAGTAAAAGAAATTGACATTTTCAGGTTATTCTCCATCCTCAAAAACAGAGCGTTGCCAAATTTTAGTTCACCAGCTTGATTATTTTGGGAGATATTGATAATTCAATTTCCAAAAGAGGACTACAACGCCCTCTCTCTCAGAAACGAAGAACTTTAGGACTTATGTTTAAATGAGCAACCCACCTTATAATGACTTTTTCTTTCTACCAAGTTGCATGTGTATTAAAAACAATTAAAATTGTAACTTACTTGTACGAGTTTTTAAAGTCAGCACAAATATGTGATGGAATCCATCAAGCCAATCACAAGTACAGAAATTTTTGAACGATCCAATCACATTGCATTGATGGATAAATAATAGTAATGTCAACAAGTATACCCAAAAATCAGTATAGAAAAAATAAAATTGCATTTTTGCTTTAGTTTTTTTTATTTAAGTACCTATACTTAGAATTTAAAAAGAATATATTTTTTACTTATTTTAGAACAATGAGAATTGGTATAGATATTGGTTTTAACTTTTAAGTGAAACAAGAATCTGCAGTATTGTCAACGCTCGTAATTTTTAATTACGAAAAGCTTCGAATTTGGAAGATTTTTAACTTTTTTGACAACCGGCGAGAAACTTAATTTTTTGTGTTCCACGTTTTATAAAACTTCTTAAAATTTTACATCTTCGTGATATAGGTATCTACCCCTGCTTGCCAGTGCTACAATATATTCATCTTCAATTTTATATGAGGGGCCTACATAAAATCTTGATGTGGCAGTGATGTGGCGTTGCGTCATCTCGCTTTTATAGGAACACATCTCCTATAAATTATATGGAATCTAAAAATATTGAGAGAAAACAGGAAAATAATAAATAAACGCGTTTTTAAAAAAGCGTTTTAGCGTTGACTGAAATATTCGGATATTTCAGTCAACGGTTTTAGTTACAAAAGGTATATCTATAAAATACTAACAATTGAGAGAATACATTAATCATATCTTATAGGAGAACCTGTCGTAGTCGTAGTAGATTCTTCTATCATCATATTTTTAAATATGAGAGTTCCCAACATCACAAATTTTATTTATGCAGAGACTTGAAAGAGGTCATTTTTGCTCAAAAAATGCATTATATCTAATATTATTCGAATTCAGTAGAGAGTCAGTTTTGTCCAGGGACTCTTTAAAGTAAGGGGACCCAGCATTATACTTTCCTATTCTTTCCTCATTCTAATGGTATCAGTGATGCCAAGTGTGTTATTTTATTGGAGAATCTATGAATATAACAGGTACTTTGATTGTTAGTAAAAATTAATAATGGGTTCTTCCATGATTTATAAAAATTTGACTTGACAATGTTGTGTCGCTACAAGTGCAGAAAGGCAACTGTCAAATGAAACAAATTTATTTCATAGTTGAAATTGATTTTCAGCAATTATTTCCACGAATTTAAGTAATAAGTATAGTGGTTAGTGCCGATTTTGCTTATTTAAGAATTGCACCTTGTTACCAGGTTCCTCAATCCATTTGTAATATTATGTATACGTGAACTTTCTTCCCTCGTTGAATATAGTTACCCAAAGAACTTTAACAGATTTCGGGATGGACTAATAAGATTAGGTCTAGTAGTTGCAATCATGTAGTTTTTCTCCGTATTCATTACAAAATTTTTGTAATTGTATTTCTCTCCCAAGGTACCTACCTCACAAACTCGTAGTCGTAGATAAACTCTAAATATGATTTTTGTTAGTATACCTACTTACGTAATGCCCACGTAATGGGAACTGTAGGATTACTAAAGGTGATGCAGTAAAAATTTTGTTGCAATTATTGGGACTACTACAGGCGGGTGCATTACCTTTAATCGACACATCTGAGTATCTGGAAGTTATTAATTGTGAATTATGATGGGAAATATTTTGCCTCATTTAGAATCTATGGCACTGGCATGTCACATAAAACCTGGTGGCAGTTGGACACTGACATATATCATAACCTTGTACAGGGTTATTCACTGGGAATTAACCCCCCACCTAACTTTTTTGTTTTTTAAGATAAAAGGGTGATTCAAAAAACAAAATCAATGGTTGGGCGAATACTTTTTTATGCCATGACCGTTTAGTGTACAGGATGTTCCAAAAAAGTAGGACGAATGGCGACTTAATTTTTTTAAATGGAACACCCTGTATATTATTGGATTTTTGAAATCTGCTCATCAAGGTAATCAAAATGATATCAAACTTTGTGGCATTATCTTTTTCCGTTTTTGAAAAAATCCGTATTCAAATTTTATACTAAATTTATTTAACTCGAATTTGGGGATCTCGTGATAAAGATAGACGATCAATGTAATAGCGAAAAATATTTGTTTTAAACAAGAGAGTAATATAGTGAAACTCCAAAATGTTAGGAGCCTTTTCAAATTTTACTGATTATATTCTCGAAATAAAGAATTTCAGGAAAATCGTAAAAGCTCCTAAACATTTTGGAGTTTCACTATATTACTCTCTTGTTTAAAAAAATATTTTTTTTTATTACATTGATCGTCTATCTTTATCACCAGATCCACAAATTCGAGTTAAATAAATTAATTTAGTATAAAATTTGAATACGGAATTTTTCAAAAACGGAAAAAGATAATGCCACAAAGTTTAATATTATTTTGATTGCCTTGATGAGCAGATTTCAAAATTCCAATAATATACAGGGTGTTCCATTTAAAAAAATTAAGTTGCCATTCGTCCTACTTTTTTGGAACACCCTGTACACTAAACGGTCATGGCATAAAAAAGTATTCGCCCAACCATTGATTTTGCTTTTTGAATCACCCCTTTTATCTTAAAAAACAAAAAAGTTAGGTGGGGGGCTAATTCTCAGTGAATAACCCTGTACCAGCCCCCTTGTGGTCTCCTTGGAGTCGACAGAAAACAAACTTCCCCTCAAGGCTTCACTCTTCCTATGTGACATGCTGGGTCCCTTTATTTTAATGAGTCCCTGGTTTTGTCACTAGAAATTCATAGAGAAACGAACTAAATTCTAGAAAGTTCCTTATTGCTTTTCTTTCCCGTAGAACTTCTCACATAAAAGATTCATTCTTCCTCCTATCAATCCGTTATTACAAGACGCTTTGAAATCCACCCGAAGGTGTAGCGAAACACATTACGCGATTTGAAATTCCACGTAGAATTCGCTGTTTCCCGTTAAACGTTGCGTAAGGGCTACTAGATTGAATTTCTTATTTTATTTTTACACCCCAATACTTCTTCACTCCTGCGATCGCCCTTCACTACACACCTAGCTGGGAGTCGGACGCTGTCACGCACGAAAGCTGAACTCCGTCAGGCATACCCACAGGCCGCAGGTGAAGAGAAAGAGATCTGATTGGCCTGTAATCAAATCGCACATTTCACTTGAATTTTTTTTTATAGTCGATGGTATTATATTCGACTGTCCACAAGTTATAGTAAAAATTCAGAAAATAAAGGTCTCTTCCTACCTCAGCGTTGCCGTAACGTTCCTGTAGATAAAAAGTTTGTAAAAGTTCACAAATGTCCACACCTCCCATATACAGGGTGTCCAACTTTAAAACTGTACAAATCCTTAAAATTTTTGGAGATAATCGCCTAAACTTTTTTTTGCTTGAAAGGCCTCCAAAAACCGCTTCTTTTGACCTTCCCCCCTATTTTCAAAATGCAAATCCAGGGCCGGCTGCGATTTTTTTACACCGCCCCGATTTTCACAAAAACCATTTAGCGATTTTTTTATTGAAAATCTGACCCCACAGCGTTAATCATAACACCCCAGAACCCCCATATATACCAAATTTGAACAAAAAATATACAGGAAAAATGGCAGGAAGGTCAAAAGAAGCGGTTTTTGAAGGCCTTTCAAACAAAAAAAAGTTTAGGCGATTATCTCCAAAAATGAAGATTTTACGGATTTGTACAGTTTTAAAGTTGGGCACCCTGTATGTAGAGTATAGCAGCGGCGCGTTATTTTTCTAAGCGGGTATTCGTCTGTAGCCCCTCATTAAGAATAAAAATATCAAAACTCACCTAGTACAGAAGCACCCACTATTAGTAATAATCACATTTACCACTTCACTCATTTCTTTTCACTTTCACTAATTTGTTTTCAGCTTAACTTTTTCACAGAAATATCGTCAAAGCTGTCAAATTTGACATTTGTTGCTAACAGAGATTGCTGGCACACAACTGTTAATGTCATTTTTGCTCTAATTTGAAGCAAAAACTGTTCCCGACATCAAATTTTAACCAAAGCTATTTAAAGAAATCCCATATGGTGCGGATTTTAATGGTGTCACTGTATGATCGTATAAGATATGTAACATCATTTGATAACTATTGAAAACAAAAATTTATATAAACATTATATAAGTCTGGAAGAAAGGCTTAATTTCCTTTTTAGCTATTTTTAATGCTCAAAATAATGGTTGGATAATAGATAGGTAATATGTCATTAATTGGAAATACATATTAATAATGTTATAAACAAGCTCCTTTGGTCCTCATTTGAATTCACCAACACAGAAAATATACTACGAATTTTCTGTGTCACCAGTAGTAGGCTATCAATTATTGGCTAACATCCTATCTATTTATCAAACAAACTTTGAAACAAAGTTGATGCACCCGTTTACTGCAACATATCAACATTAAAATCTCCACCAAACAGAACAATATTATGCGATGGTAGAAAGCATTTTCCAATGCGCTTAACAGTTTGAAATTAAATTTACTTTAGATAAGAAATATACCCTCTACATTGTACATAACATCTTATTCTATAATCTTATGAGTTATGAGAGTTGAAATCATGCGGCCGGCTTTTGGACTATACGCCATTGCATATAAGAAACAACAATGAACAAGAACAAAGAACAATGCAGTGAAGACCCAAGGCTAGCACCGTTCACATGGTGACGATGGCCCATATATTAGTTCGCATAGTCCCGTCGGGGCGTTGTTGGCATCTTAAATTCAGTCGCGTATTAGATGATACATTTATTCATATGAAAATTAGAAATATTTCTAGTTATAACAGTATCTGCGATAACAGTGTACTCCGATCACATCGATATTCGCTTGGCAGCGGAACCACGCCCACCAAACAGTCACTGCGATCGCAGTCGAGTGCAATGTGAAACCGCTTCTTAAAGCATTCTATATGAATGGTCGGCCGTCGACGATTTCATCATATACTTTCTCTTTTCGGCTTCAGAGCGGGCGCGTATGCTGTTGTCTCTGTCTCACTTGCGATGCACTTATCCTTGTGGGTTGCCATAATAACCCGTGAGGTCAATTTAAAATACGGCCAGGCGGCTGCGGATAGAAATGAATTATTATTAGACATTAGTAATCTTGACTCCATTAGTAATAATTGGGTAGTTTTTGCATGAAAATATAATTGCATTTTTATAAAAAATTTAGTTTATTGTTAACCATTGAAAACAATTTGAAATAAATTAGGTTTGTCATTGATCAAATGACCTTATGGGGAAGCCGCGCCTGATAAATTGTCAAAATGTACAGCGTGTCCCAAATAGTTTGTCATACCCCCTGGATCTCAGGAACCGTAAGAGAAACGAAAAAAACTTGAATACAAAAGTTGTAAGGTTGGCAGTGGACGCAACCTCTCTTTTATTTTCACATATACAGGGCGATTCGTATTTGCAGGACAAAAATAAAATATTTAGATTTTGACAATTGCATTAATCCTTTGGAACATTTGCATTCTCCATGAAATTTGCTACAGAACCGTTTTTTTGTTTTGTATTTTGGATGCAGCGTTTCCAAGATATCGAATTTTTCTTGGAATTTAGGGACTTCGTGGAGGTTATGGAAACTGAATGCTGTATCTTTATTTTAATAGATATCAAAGATATATTTCAGCCGAAGTATGACAGCACAACCATGTGTGGTGTGGTATGTCGAAATTGGTTTTTGCATATACAGTGTGTTCATAACAGGCTCTCAAAATCAAATAATTTCAAACAGCAATAACTATTTTTTTTCAAATGGAATGACCCATATTTCTACAGTTTGTTGGATGCCGGCGTCCAAGCCCCACATTTTATGTAAATAACTACCCGTTTTCGAGATATTTAGTATTTAAGAAAATTTCTTTGCATTTGTCATTCAGGAGAGAAGGTTTTATCAAGCAAGCCATAACTATTTTTCCAGGCAGTGGCAGAAATAATTGTCATTTTAGATAATACGGGAAATAAAATTCCTATACCCGTATACAGTATGTCCAGGGATAGACAAATGGACCAAAAATTTCATTTTTCGACAAAAAGTCATTCTTGATAAAAGTTTCTGCTTCTCCAAAAAAATGTGGTCCACGAAGAAAATTTTCGATTTTTTTATACAGGGTTTCCAAAAAATACAAAAACAGGAAGTGCGATCAAGAATAAACTGCCTTTATTTTTAAAAATTTCAAAAACTTTTACTTAGAAAAGTTGTTTAGAATTAAAAGATGTGTCCGATTGTCACTTTTCAAACAAATCAGCCAACTCCGTTTTTTTAGTTCCAAGTGTGAAACTCCTTTGTGTTTAAAATTATCAAAAATATTTATTTAGAAAAGTTGTTTAGAATTAAAAGACGTGTATGATTGTAACTTTTCAAGACTTAAATGGGTAAAAAACTACCCTCTGAAAAAAATTCGGTATCTTGGCAACGCTGCATCCAAAATACAAAACAAAAAAAACGGTTCTGTAGCAAATTTCATGGAGAATGCAAATATTCCAAAGGATTGATGCAATTGTCAAAATCTAAATATTTTATTTTTGTCCTGCAAATACGAATCGCCCTGTATATGTGAAAATAAAAGAGAGGTGCCAACTGCCAACCTTACAACTTTTGTATTCAAGTTTTTTTCGTATCTCTTACGGTTCCTGAGATCCAGGTGGTAGTACAAACTATTTGGGACACGCTGTTCCTCCGTAATACAGTTTCGAAAAAGCACACTCCTCGCCTCTCCCCTGGTGCCTTATCGCATGACGTCGTCCGTCGGGGCCCCGTTAACCCAATGGCAATCCGAGGAGCGCGCGGGGCCGGCACTAAAACACAGTCATAAAAACACACAAACCAATTTAGCCGGTACAGTCTGCTGCCACATCAGTTGCGAAATATCCCCCCCCCCGCAGGGGGGGGGGCGGAGGGGGTGGCGGACGCCCCCGCCCCCTCCCGGACCGGGTCGGATTTAATTTTGGACCGCCGCGCTCGTCAATCTTTGCGATAGTTAATTTAGGGCGCCGCCGCCGCCGGCCCCCTCGGCCCCGCCGACGCTCTCGCTTTCCGCGGGAGCGGAGAAAGTCTGCCTCCGGATGGGGGAGTTGGGAGTTTCCTCCGGGTGCATTTGGAAGTTGCGCCGAAGTCGAAATCATCGTAAGCCGTTAATATAATATATAATTAATATATAATTTGGGGATGTTAATTTTCATCTCATTACTTATGTTAAGTTTTGCCTAATATACAGTGTCCTCCAAAATGTTCGCACCATAGGGGGAAAATTTTTAATTAATGTTTTATTTTGAAATTTAATTTTGGGGTTGAAGAAATATGAAAAATGACTCAAACGTGGCCATGTGACTTTCGTTATCTGCCAAAAATGACATTTAAAAAATATATCGCCAAAAGTGGGTTTATTTGTTAAAATATCAAAAAGTCTTACTTGAAAAAGTTGGTTCTTTTTCAATTTTATCTAAGTGTGCAAATTTGAAAGCTCTAATAAAAGATATAGTTTTTTGCAAATTTTTAATATTTTTTATGAAAATTTTAAAAACTTATAACTTCGTAAAAACTATTTTATATCACTGGCTTTATCGTTCTATTAACTTTTTTATTACTAATTATCGCTAAGAATAGGTATTTTTCAAAATAAAATGAAATTAACGGTTTAAAATTATGTTACGTTTGCTGCAAAGTTGATGTACCGTCTAGCATTTAGGGTATAAATTTAGTTACATTACATTACGTTTTCCAGTTCTCAGTTGATGCCAAAATAATAATAAATTAAAATATCATCAAACTATTTGACGTACCTATCTAAGCAAAATTCTTGACTTTTATGGAACAAATAATTAGTGCCTTTAAGTTTAAGAGTAAGCCTTGGTGCGAATTAAAGCAATTGTTTTTATTTGACAGTTATCAAACTGTCAAATAAAAACAATTTCGCCTCTATTCTCTCCATAGCTTACTCATCAATATATCGATTAATGTGAAATTAAACTTAAAAGTAATAATTATTTGTTTCATAAAAGTCAAGAATTTTGCTTAGATACGTAAAATAGTTCATGATAATTTAATTTGTTATTATTTTGGCATCAATTTAGAACTGGAAAAAGTAATGCAACTAAATTTATACCCTAATTCTAGACGGTACATCAACTTTGCAGCAAACATAACAGAATTTTAAAACGTTAATATCATTTTCTTTTGAAAAGTACTTATTCTTATCGGTAATTAGTAATAAAAAGTTAATAGAATGATAAAGCTAGTGATATAAAATAGTTTTCTTGAAATCGGCATTAAAATGTCCCAAAATCATAATTAAAAGCACAGAAATCGTACAATAATAATGTAACCCATTATTGTACGATTTTTTCAATAAGTAGGCTTTGGCGAGATGTAAACATCAAACGTCAGACGCGGATCCATCGCGCGTCAAAAGTGACCAAATATTCAAAACCCGGCCACAAAAGGCCCATTTAACTTTTCGCACACATTGCGAAATTGTTATCTATACCAGCGCAATCTTTCAGTACAAATATTTTAGTAGGTTTGAATATCAAGAGATTTGCTGTGGAAGCTGCACAAGAGGCAGCAATTTGGTTTGTGTGTTCGAAGACGCCGTGTCTTATCTTACTTGACCTAGGTAGAGCGATCATCAAAGTCAAGCAACGCCGCGCGCAGTTGGTTCATGAACGGGTGATCCCTTATGATTATTTTCTTGCCTAATAAAACTTTTTTTTCCGATTTAAAAAAAAAATAGATACCTAATATGTACCTCGGCACTGAAGTCCTTTTTATGGTTCATGTGGTTTATTTGCCTCAGCCAGAGGCCTCAGCAACTAAATTTCACATGAGTCATAAAAAGTTGAACTTCAGTGCCTTGGTACGTAAATAACTATTTTACGAAGTTACGAGGTTTTGAAATTTTCAGAAATTTCATAAACATTAAAAATTGACAAAATACTAAATCTTTTATTAGAATGTTCAAATTTTGCATATTTTGGTAAAATTTAAAAAGAAAAAACTTTTTCAAGTAAAACTTTTTGATATTTTAACAAATAAACCTATTTTTGCGATATATTTTTTTAAATGTCACATGACCAAGTTTGAGTGGATCATTTTTCTAATACTTTTTTCAAGCAAACGGTAACCCCAAAATTAAATTTTAAAATGAAACGTTAATTAAAAATTTCCCCCCTATGGTGCGAACTTTTTGGAGGACACTGTATAAGCCATTCCTCTAAGCAAAATGATCGCCGAACATTAAATTTTTGTTTAACTTTCTTAGTCTTCAATCTTCATTATACTTATACTTACATTATACTTATCTCTTCAAATTGGCACACGATATTTTTCACGCAAAATAACTTAAGACACATATTTATTGGTTGCTTTCTTGCTTAACCATAAAAATAAATTTCAACGCAAAACAGGGGAAAAATAAGATTTTTTAAAATAGAAAATAGTTGTTGTGTAACAGCACAATATTGATGCAGACTCTTTAATTTTCAGCTAAGTTCATGGCCTGGGTCACTGTTGTAATATTTTTACACAAAACTCATCTATAGATACATATTTTGAAATTAAGTGGAGCAAAATGATAAGGTACAGTTTTGTACTGAAGTTTATGGTTTCAGTTTCAATTCCTGGAATATCAATTAAGAAAAAAACGAATATCCTTCTAAAAATTGACATAGACACACAATACGAATATTTTCCAATTCCCAAGGTAAAACCCCGTTTTTCCTAATTTTTTGTAGTTTTTCTGTTTTCTATTTACAATGACGCCACCTGACATTTCTGGTGCCCCTAATGACACTAATGGTCCAGGTCAGGGAACCTTAGGTCAGTTATAAGCAAAGGCATCGTAGCCCCTTCTTAAACAGGACCCGACCGGGTCTCTATCTTCCCACGCGAAGACCTTGTATCTTTCCCAAAGAAATCCATTTGTTTAATTTCAAATTACATGTAAGTCAAAATTAACTATACCTTTTCATTTTTAACATTTTTGTGATATTGGCTAAGAACGCGTTTCATGCTACGCCACTGGCCTGTCGTGCGATGTGGTAGTCGGTAACACGGCCGCGAGCGCTCTTAGGCGTCCTCTCTCTTTCCTTGCCTAAGTTTATAACTATGTATTATGTATTTATAGCGGTAACAGAATAATTTGTATTTAGTAGCCAGTGTGCTAAATAAAATAATTGTTGTTATTGTTTTGTTAAGTTATATTTTTCATGGAACATACATCATACATATCATTACTAAGTACACTTATCACATATTTTTACACTAGATAGACATAATAATCAGAAAATTGTTGTAAATTATAAGGTGACAATATTACATGTTTAGCCATTTGTGATACTATGTTTTTTGAAATGACGCTTTAAAGAGTGAATATAGCAAAATGGTGTTACTGAAGGAAGTTTTAGAAGCTCTTAGAGTCGAGTAAAACAAGTTATTTCTACGGGAGCCACCTTTGTTTCATCAAGATTTTAATTTTTTGGTTTCACCGACAAAATATATGTCCCAGTTCCAGGCTCGTCTTTTTCAGATCCCTCCGAACTCTTCAAAACCCAAATCCTCCTCGGTCCTTCCTCCTCCTTATTTCTACCCTCATCCTGGCCGTTATCTCTATGACCGTCGTCGGACCCACGGTTTCCGTCGTCGTTGTCGTTCTCGAACTTGAAGAAAACCTTCCTCGGTTGATCTTCTGGTCGTTCTTCTTCCGGCTGTGGCTGGGGCGAGTTGGGCAGTTCACTTGGTCGGAAGATCTTGAAGAATATAATCTTGCCTTGGTCGCTCAGTTTCTTTAGCGGGTGTTCTTGGGTAGCCCCAAAGGCCAAAATAGCGGAAAGGACGGCGAGGATTATCTAAAAAAGAGAGCAATCAAGAACACGAACGGTAAAAATAAAAATAACGTATATCGAATGTTTTGAGACAAAATGTTGTCATCATCCGCTTACGCAACACTTAAGAGGGGGTTGCCGACAGCGAAAGTGACGTTAGATTTCGTATTTTTTTAAGTTGTATAGCATAAAATCTATTACCAAGCCCTCCCAGTCTGACGTTTGATGTTTACATCTCGCCAAGGTCTACTTATTGAAAAAATCGTACAATGGGCTACTTCAGTGTCGATTTCTGAGCTTTTAATGACGATTTTGGGACACTTTACTGCCGATTTCAAGAAAACATTATTAAAAAAAAATAACAAAAAAATTTCTTTATTGCGCGCCCTGCATATATCTCCGTCAATTTTGAGCTTTCGAAAAAATGGTATAGGACTTTGTGGCATTAATTTTTCCTGTAGAATCGCCCTCGGAAATCCTGACGCATAATTTCCGGACACCCAGTAGAGCGATTAATTTTCTACAAAACAATTTTCAAAGCAATTTTAATTTTGTCGAGAGCTCGCCGATCTTAAAAAAAATCACCCAGTATGAAAAGTTGAAAACAATGAAAATTAAGCTGTAGAAAAAATTGGAAATGAACCATTTTGAATCAAATGTAATTAAAAAATGAGTTTTGTTAGTGTACTTTCAATACTTACCAATAACTTCGTCATTATTTCTAACTTTATTGATATTATGTTGTATCTTAGGATTGATTGGTTTTAATTGTGCTACTGAGCTTCCACTGCAGTATGGGATTATTTTATATGACGCGATGTAACCTTCTGCAGTACCATATGTGTGAAATTAATAGAGGCAAAAAATGTGCATTACCGGAACATCTTCAATTAAATGAATTCTTGTGACGTCCTCACGCAAGCGATTTGAATAAGAATATTAAAAAAGGAAATTAAATTCAATAGGAAAATGTAAAATTAATTACATTAGATGGTGTCATGGAGGTAACGTATAATAAGTTACTTTTCGAATTTTATTTTGAAATTCAGAATTCAGGGTTGTATTAAAGAAAATATAGCTTAGCAATCAATCACTTAAACATAGTTTAAGTATTTATTAATTGATTTACCCACCTGTGTATGAAAAGAAAAAACACTGGTTTCATATTTTTGTAAGCAACTTATGGTGTGTTTTCTACTCCCACATATTTTGCAGTTTTCTTCACAACCTACACAATGGATACGTAGGCAATTCCAGTGAAGTGAACGGATATGATTTCATATCCATCCTATGGATGGACTTGCCTACTGCGAATTTTTTATACTTCCAAAATCCTAGAACTCATATTAGACATTTTATTTTTTTCCCTACCTTTTTAATTTAAAATGATATTTAAGATTCTGCGAGTATCATACCCAGTGCAGTGCACCATGAAAGACTAATAATAATTATTATTTTTATTGTTTCGTACAGATTCACCGAGAAATTCATTCTAGGATTTATCCAATAAAATTCTAGGTACTAATATCTAGTACCAGTTGGTAGTCCCCTTCGCCCCTTCAGCTAAACCCATCAATACTTGGAAACATTTCTTCACCGAAAAAAACTAAAAAGTATGTAGATTTTAGATTTTATCTATTTAAATACAATTCTTTCTTAATTTACCTATAAATAATCTTAGAAAAACTAAAATGTAATATACCTGTGATGTTTAGCATTATTATTGTGGTGAACGTATTTTACAAAATGTTTGTAATATATAAAATGATTCCCTTATAATTTTTTCTTTCATTATACCTATCCTATCCTAATATTTTCACTTATCACATTTTAATTTTATAACTGGGCATAGATATAGAAATATTATATGTTTATGTGGACTTATAAAATTAAAAGGTGTCTTAAAAATTGTAAGTAATAACTATAAAAGATTTCAAATTTCCCGCTTAAATAGTCTAGTATGTACTTAGCACAGCAGGGGGCGTATCTATCCCTATATTACAGTGTGTCCACCTATGGACTTAAGTATACTTGTTAAAATTTGTATTATAAATTTTTCGCAAAAAAGTCATTCTTTATAAAAAGTCTGCTTGTCCTTGAAATAAGATTGACATGGAAAAAGTTACCACTACTTATACTGGGTGACCAGAAAATTGAAGAAACGTTAATTAGCATAAGAGAACACTACCTCTATTTTGTAGAGATAGTGAAAAAAGTTATAAAGAAAATTTGTTCAGCATGGTAAGTTATTTAGGTGTACAAAATTTCAAAGCGTTAGGCCTACTCTGTTTTTTTTTTATTTTTTTTTTTCAAATATGTAAATGGTTTTTTGTAAATAGTAACAAAACTGTATTAAGGAAACTTACTCAGAATGGAAAACTGCGCATGACAAAATTTAATGATTCTAGGTCTATTTTGTATTTTGGAAAATGAAACTCAAAGTAGGGCCACGATTGTCAAAAAATTTTCATCATACTCAGTTTCCTACTCTGAGTAACTTTTATATATACAGTTTTGCCGAACTACCTACAGAAAATTATTTAATCGAAGAAACCCAAAAAAATATAAAAAATCAAAGTAGGCCTAACGCTTTCAAATTTTGTACAGCTAAGTAAATTATCACGATGAACAAATTTTCTTTTTTTAATATATCTATACAAAAAGAAGCAGTTTACTCTTATATGAATTAAGGTTTCTTCAATTTTCTGGTCACTCGGTATAAATAATGTTAACTTTTTCCATGCCAATCTTATTTTAAGAACATGCAGCCTTTTTTTATTTAGAACGACTTTTTTGGAAAAATTGAAAATAAAAAGTTTTTCAAGTATAGTTAAGTCCATTCGTGGACACACTGTATAAATCCTTTATCTATGATGGGCTTAGGTTAGTAGACAGATATTACACAGCAAGAAATTGAATGTGAATCCTATTTATTGTAAAACAATTATTAGATATTACAAAATTTCAGACCAAATTTATTATTATTGGGAAATTGTCACATAGGCAGCTCTTGGATTAAGCAGAGTAACTAAAATTATTCAAAATTGTTTGTAAATCATTTTAGCGACAAATCTGAAAGCGTTGAGCGCCTTGTAAATAATAACACTGAGCAGGTTACGTTGACAGGGGCAAGAAAGCCCTTTCTGATATTAGTATTAGTGCTAGAATTTTAGTAATTATTTTTTCTTTCTGCAAGATGCCGATCCAATCTCATTACCGGGACCAAACATTTTTCAAAACAAAAACCTTTATTTGCTTATAATGTTCATATATTTTTTAATTTGTAGTTTATTTGCCATTCAATTTTGATCTCCATAACTCTACACACGTTGAACTTGGCCATTTATGAAAACCCAAATAATAACGGTCCCAAAACACATCCTTGTGGAACTCCATCATAAAGATCTCGTTCATTTGGTAATTGTATGTCATATCGTAATGCGAAGCTGGAAAAACGGCCGTTCCTCCCGAGAACTCTCCTAAATAATGTAGGTATTCCGCAGCGTCTTACACAGACAGGGCCGTCCCGCAAGGTTTCCAGGCGGGTCCATCAGCCGCCATTAAGTATTCATCGCATTTTATAAATATTGACGCCGCCGTCCGAGGTGCGTCTGAATTCGGGGAGCGGACCCTCTCCCTCTCCTATCAGTCGGACAATGGAAAATGGAAGGAGATAAGGGTGGGGGGGCGGGAGACGTTCGCGACAGACGAGATGCGCGAGTAATTTTTTATACCGGCCGCCCACCTTTCCTTTTCGGATATCTGACACTCCCATTAGATTTTTTCTTTTCTTTTCGCCCGGGCCGGCGCGGTCATCGGCTGCGATGGAGCCGATGGAGGGCCGATTTTCGCTCGGTTGAAATTACAATATCTATATTGCTTGCGCAAGAAGAGATAAGAGGTACATCAGGGAATACCGAAGAACAATTATTCCCCCCTTAACTTTTCAAGTTGTAACATTATTACAAACATAATTTTGTGACCTATACCATACCACAGAACAACATAGTTTATATACTTATAGGTATGTGCCTATACTATTAATATATACAGTAATAGGTACAGTGATTCCAAAAAAAAGAGGCATACATTTTTTTTATACGAACACTCTATATATTATAGGTTTTTTCTTTTAATGAAGAATCCCAGGAAGGAGTCAAAGTTCTACGTGTATTATAAAATACGTGAGACGGATATCGCCCTCAGCAGTAACCAAGTTTTGACACAATATTTTGGTATCTGACACGGTGATAGGTGTAGTAGTATTTAGATAATTTTTCGAGTTATTATCAGTAGCGTGCCGTGGGTAAAAGGGCGGAGGGGGCGAGCTATTTTAAGGGCGCCAAAAAAAGTCGTACATTTTTTTTGTTTTAACAAAGTAAACAAAATATATATTATTTTATGAGTTATAGGTAAAGCTATAAACAAAAAATAACACAGCCTACTTAACTAAAATAATAATCTTCTTGTTTTTACAGATTTAAATTTGTCTTATCATAATTGATTAATTTCGCTGTTTCTGATTCAATTACTAGAGTAATGATCAGCGCCGGTTTTAGCTTGACTACCGCCGGGGTTTAAAAAACGCGTTATATTTCCTCTCAATTTTTTACTTTTGCCCAAAAAACTAAACTTTTTAGTTGGGAAGTAGTCAGAAATAAAAAAAAGTAATAAATTATAAATTGAATCTTTGTGGTACAAAATTGCGGCGCAGGCGAAAATTTTTGAAATATTCAAGGTCAAACAGTTTAAATTAACGAAAATAAATTATATTCTTGTTAATTGGTTTTTATTTTTTTTGTTCACTATGACTCATAACCTTTGTAGCCAAGAAGTCTTTCTTACTCAATCTTCTTTTATAGAGCAACTGTGACCAATAGAAATTTCGAAATTTCTTTTAGTGTGAACCCATAAAAATCATTGCTTTTTAAACCGGCTATACAAGAGAAAGCAGAGGTGTTTGGTTACTAAAATGCGCCCTAGGCGAAAATTTTTAGAAATATAAAGCACAGATAGTTTAAAAGAGGTATAGGAAATTACAAAATCATAACAGTACCTATAATGTATTTTCCGGCGTGTTTTCTCAATGTAGGGTGCTTGAACACCCAAACCATATTACAGCCCTGGGCTAGTATGGGAAAAGCCAGGTCTCGTGGAATCGGTAGTTAGCTACCTGGCAATAATAAGTAATATATTTTTCAATAAATGTATCTATGTTACACATTATTACATGACAATTTTCCAATTTATATTCAATCAATGAATCAATGTTGAATATTCTGCGTTTAAGATATTTTCACTTAGAAATTTTTATTTTCATCCAAAAATCCAGGGGGGAGTAAAATCTTCAAGGTACAGATGAATAAGATGATGAATAGGAGAACGTTTCAGATGTTATGTTTGCAGGCTACGATCAAAATGAAGGTGTCGCGTCGTGAGTGACATAGCAACAAAATGTGATTTATTTTTAGTTACTAGACCAACTATACCGCCTCCTAAAATTAACCGCCGGGCGCTATTAGTGACCTAGCACCCCCCTAAAACCGGCGCTGGTAATGATAAGTTATTTGTCCTTTCCTGAGTCATTGAACACCTTTTGAAATTAAAAATTTTGTTTAACCTGCTAACTGCTAAACGACCTTTCTGCTCCAGGGCAGTTGCAAAGTATGGTGGAAAATATTTTTAACAAAACAGTGAGAGCAGGATAGCCAACGGTGAGTGATGAACTTGCGAGGTGGAGGTAACGACGACTGGAAGAGCGAGGAAAGACCTTTAAAGGAAATATTTGCCGGGGATAACGCAAAAATAATACAAATAATAGACCATAATATTGTCGTGATTGTACGTTCAATTTTGCAATTGCACTAGAGCACAAAGGGCGGGTTAGGGCTGAGGGCGGGGGGGGGGGGCCCTTCGTGCCCCCCCTACGGCACGCTACTGGTTATTATGCTTAGCTGTGCCGCTTGTATAGCACTTCCCTGACCACCAAAACTAAAATTTTTGAGGATAATAATCCATCGGTAAGTAATTTTGTAATTTAAACTAACTTTTGAGGCCGTGCACCAAAGTGGCATAGGCGTTTGTGTAGGTACCTACTTCCTCATAATTGGAAATTTTGAATTGCTGAATTATCAAGGATTCCTAAACATAAAGACATAAACGTGCCTTATAATGTTTTGCCTGTATTGAAAGTACTGATTTCACGAAAAAGGAGGATTTCGGCCTCGATTATAGTTTGTCGAGACAACTCGGGTGCGCGCCACTGTAAAAACAGGAAAAGAAAAGGCATCCCGCCATATGCAGACAGGGCCGTGTTAAGGTAAAAATTTGCCCGGGGCAAAGTTATTTTTTGGCGCCCCCCCCCAAATCAAAATTATATCTATTAATTAAATTAAATAAAATATGTATACTAAAATCTCTCTTTAACTGTAGGTACACCAGAAATTACAATAATTAGCATTCTTGTTTTGGGCGCTTCCAGGTGCCTATTTAGCATGTCTGGCAGAAATGTCAATTCTTGTTACAGAGGCCTAACCTTAACCTTGATATTATATATGGTTCTAACTTCTAACCAGGGACTCTTTAAAATAAGGGGACTCAGCATTATACTTTCCAAAGTGAGGCCTATTCTTTCATCATTGATGCCAAGTATGCCATTTTATTGGAGAATCTATGAATATAACAGGTATTTTGATTGTTAGTAAAAATTAATAATGGTTTCCATGATTTCTAAAAATTAGACTTGACAATGTTGTGTCTACAAATACAGAATATGGCAACTGTCAAATGAAACAAATTTATTGTATAGTTGAAATTCTTTAATTGTCACATCTGAGTATCTATGGAAGTTAAAAATCTTAAAAATTGTGAATTATGATGGGAAATTTTTTGCCTCCTCTAGAATCTATGGATATCTATCACATAAAACCTGATGGCAGTTGGACACTGACATATAACATAACCTTGTACCAGCCCACTTATGTGGTCTCCTTGGAGTCTACAGAAAACAAACTTCTCCTCAAGGCTTCACTTTTCCTATGTGATAGACTGTGAATTGCTGGGTCCCCTTATTTTAAAGAGTCCCTGCTTCTAACCTAACTTAGAATACAGAAACTGTAACTATAGCCTTTTTATGTACTTCAAAGAACAGAGTTTAATGTTAATTTCTATCTACTCCAATTTAGAATTCGTACACGTCAAACCTAAATTCTGTTGATTGCGGTCCTGTTTCCTCTGTTAGATACCTATCAATAATATCAATATGGCCGCCGCTTACAGAATTCTAGGGACATTAAATATTTACCTGTCACAATCTAGTGTACAGTTAAAGAACGATTTTAGTTTAGTTTCATATTTTTCATTTATACTTCACAAGAGCAAATAACTTTTAATTTTTATTTTGCACCAGAAAGCAGAACCTCATATACCAGAAAGAACATTTTTACAATTTACAAGGTACGAAAATTTGCCACAATAGAAACCACCAGGTTGATACGTTATTCTAAACACAGTGTGTAATTGTTTAGTACGTTTGCTATTTGCCATATCAAGAATTGAGCGATAATATTAAAATTCAAGTTCAACAAAACCAAGTCTTCATTAAAACAGGGTTTCCTTAGATGCTACAGATTCAGGATTCAGCTAATATGAATGTACAAGTACTTATTGTACTTGCCAACTAATTTACGATTAGTATCCAGAAACCAAAAATCTATGTCGATATCTATTCCTCTATTTAACTAACACGTTGCTCGTTGGCGAAAGTTGGGTTTTTTATTTACAGAACAATCCTTTTTACAATGATTCGCGTCAAATCGTCAAGCGCCGGCCGCGTCATCTCGGGGAGAATAGCGAAATCAATTAAAATATTCCACAACGACATAGACATCGGTAGACGTAGACAAGTTCCGAAGTTGTGAAACTTACAAAGATTTCAGTAGTTGTATGAGAAATCATCGTCCTAGAAAAAAAAATCGGTAGGTAACGGAAAAATTAAAAACATTTTAAATGTTTTTTGAAGCAGTAAATTATTAGTAGGTACTAGCGCCTTTCTTGATTTTGGCGCCCCCTTGAATAGGGCGCCCGGGGCGAACACCCCCTTCGCCCCCCCCCCCCTTAACACGGCCCTGTATGCAGAGACTGTCCCGGTCGAGCATTAAGCCCAAATTTACTCCTTCCTGGGGTTCTTTAATCAAAGGTTAAAACGGTATCAAATTTTATACCGTTATCTTTTACCATTTTCGGATCATTTAATTTTCAGATTTTATACTAAATCTATTTAACTACTTGGATTTGCGGATCTCGTGAGATAAAGATCGACATCCAATGTAGGTAATTATAACAAACAATGATTGATGTAACCAAAGGAGTTTGATATTACAATAATTGTACAAAGTTATATGCCAGTAAAACCAAACTAATAATTTATTTATATAAAAATATTGCCACTCTATCTTGTCACTCCACTCTAAGGTGAAATAATACCTCCCAATAGCAAAATTATAGGAAAGTAATTCACAGGACTACACGGTAAACAAATGGGAGCAGCTGGGAATTATTTACCAGATGACGCGTAACATGGCGGCGATTTTGACCTTGAGTTTTAAAGATGCGACCTCCTACTGAATAGACCTTGGTCATGAACCAATTTTTTCAAATATCAACTAATTGAAATTCAAATAACAGGTCGTGCACAAAGTATAGTGTATAGCTCTTTAAGCAATGCATATATATGTGCAATACAGAGTGGTCACTTTTTCGTTGCTCACCATTAGGATCTCATAAACGGCAACGAAAAATCTAGCAGACCTAGAAAATTTTTGAGTCAACTAGTGAAAAGAGCATGTCTGAAAACATAAGAATTCAACATTTAGTAAAGTTGGGTGTTTTTCTAAAAAATATATGAGCTGTTTCCAGAATCGGCGGTTTTCATTTTTTTGTCAGATTATTTCAGAAACGGTCTGAGCTATTTTCGATTTCTTTTCAGATAACGAATGAGGACTAAAATGCGCAACTTTTCTTTAAATCAACTACCCCTCTATATTTTACCGTTTCCGAAATACCAATGGTGAGCATTGAAAAAGTGACCACCCTGTATACAATGTGTCCCGGATACGAATGAACAGCATAGGGATCTTGCAAACGGTGAGAGATAGAACAACGGTTAAATGAGGAAAAAGTTGCGCAATTTTAAGGTCAGTAATAATAATAATAATAATAATAATAATAATTCTCACCCTCACTATACTCCCAACTAGGAGTACCCCAGAAGCAAATGGTACAAACATATTTATAATATCTTTTTCGTTTTTGAGTTATTTTGACAAAGGTGAAATTTTGCGTTTTCGATTTTATTTTTTTCTGAAGTTGTTATTACAGATAGGAAAAAAAGAAAAACACTTTCTATGGCACTTTTTAACGGGCTTTAAGAAGATGGTTTTTTAAATTTGTTCTACATCATTTCGTTTTTGAGAAATCATGTTCAACTTTATTTTTTTAAGTATGGACCTGTATTTTTTGCAGATTTTGAAAGCACTTTTCATTGCAAATATCATGCTGTATGACACAAAATATTTTTAAAATATTTTGAGACAATTATCTATACTGAAAATTCCTTTTTTTCCATTCATTTTTTCTAATGCGGCCCTAAATATTAATCAGTAGGTATTATCAACAATTTAACATACAACTTATTTTCAATCGGAGAACCAAAAAAAGGACGTCAAAGACTAATATCCTCCACCTAGAAGGCTATGAAACAACATAACCAACCCCTTGTCATTTGTCATAACTCCCACTGTATCATTTAGTTAATAATTTGTATTATTAGAAATGGAGGGTGCTTTTTCAAATGACGACAAATTTAACATGTTAGCATGTTATATTTTGTGTTACAGAAATAGGGCAATAAATGGCAAAAGTTATTGGTTTCATTAGCTTAAAGCGTTGTTCCTCACTCAACGCTTAAAGCTTTCTTCTCACAATTAGAAAAAGCGAATAATTTACTTCAAAACACAATGCGACACTTAGTTTGCTGTACAACAACAGAAGAAAATACTTACCAGACAGGGCCTTATTTAAAAATATTAAGTTTTCGAAGTAAAAATAAACTGTAAGTTAAATTGTGGACAATACTGATTAATATTTAGACATCTTATTATTATACAGGGTGAGTCTGAAATAACTGGCATCCTTTTTTTGGGTAATTTAGATGGTCATTCTGAACAACTTTTCTGAATAATTTTTTTTCCTATCGCCGAAATTTTTCTCTAATTTTTATAAAATTTACCAACATTTTTTTCATACACAGCGGATAGAATAGCGTAAACTCGGTCTCAGAATACTATACTAGTTGATGATTTACCATTTTCTACTCGGCTGTTGGCAGGGCGCCAGTGCCATGTTTTCATAGAGGGGGGATTTTGAGGGGATGAATTATAGAAAAATCTTGGCGCTAGGAAAAAAAATATTAAGAAAAGTGGTTCAGAATGACCATCTCTATTACCCAAAAAAGGATGCCAGTTATTTCAGACTCACCCTGTATACAGCGCCGCAATAGAAAAAAAAATGAATGGAAAAAAGGAATTTTCAGTATAATTGTCTAAAAACATTTTAAAAATATTTCGTGTCATACATTATCATGGTATTTGTAATGAAAAGTGCTTTCAAAATCTGAAAAAATCCAGGTCCGTATTTAAAAAATAAAGTTGAAGATGGTTTCCCAAAAACGAAATGTTGTAAAACAAATCTAATAACGCCATCTTAAAGCACGTTAAAAAGTGCCATAAGAAAGTGTTTTTCTTTTTTTCTATCTGTGATAACAACTCAAATAACTCAAAAACTGTCCATTCTTATCCGGGACACAGTGTATACTATTCTGCGAACATCCCTGTTGTTCCATATGAAATTATGAATTTATTTTTATAGTGAAAAATTATGATTTTCTCTCTCACCATATTGCCGCATGGCGCATAATAATAAACCCCGATCTTCCCACACGCTTCGACCGTAAAAGCCACCGTCTCCATTCGCCATATTTCAATTCCTTTACGCCGTTATCGGGCGTCGATTTGCATAAAAAAATCGGCGCGCCGATCAGGTGAGATAACCGGGAAAAGAAAAGATTAATCCAATAGGAGGGGGGGAAGGGGGGGCTCATCGCCAATAACCCGGCATAACCCGGCCGCCCGGCTCCTCCCATTATCTCGGTAACAAGTTCGCGTAACTTTGACCCAGATATTCGGCCGGGAAAAGAACGAGATAAAAATCGCCGTCTGGCCTTTAACTTTCCCTTTCGAGGGAAAACACCATCGCTCATTTGGACGGGGGACTCGCGCCCGCCCCTGAGCGATGCGGTGGGGTAGTCTCGGAAGATGCGTGGAATAATTATTGTGGCTTTTACGACCTCGCGTGAAACTCGGCATAGGCAAAGATATATACAACATATCTTTGGCATAGGTGATAAACAGAGGGCAAAGTCATCCTCTAAATTGTTTCCTTTTACATTAAACGTGATAACGTGATCAAATAATGGAAGTACTAAGTACTTAAAGTTGTCTTAGTTAAATTTAGTAAAATTTCCAATTATTAGAATAAATTAATGTTCCTGGATAAGGAGAGTTGAGACAATAAAGTCATTAGTGTCATTATTCGCCGATTTTGGGCATTATAGAGATAGTAGCTAGATTATTTTCTATCTTTTCCCCCGTAAATATTTTAGATATCCATAGAAACTGTACCTATGTCAAATTAGAGGTTTGTTGTATTTAGGTTATGATTTATGTCAAATTAAAGAAAAATGATTGGAACTCATGAGCGGAGTTTACTTTTTTTTAATAGGAAACTGAAACAGTGTATGTCTACCTTTGAACTTTAACTTTAAAGGGTTCTGACAAATCCAGTAAAACCAAATACTAATTTATTTATATAAATATTGCCGCCCTATCGGCGATTTTGACTTTGAGTTTTAAAGATGATGCAAACTCCTACTCAATAGACCTTGGTCATGAACCAACTTTTTCAAATATCATCTCATTGAAACTTAAATAGCAGGTCGTGCACAAAGCATAGTGTAGGTATAGCTCTTTAGGCAATGCATATTGCAACTTGTTCCACAATATATATACTATTCTGCGAACATCCCTGTTGTTCCACATGAAATTATGAATTGATTTTTATAGTAAAAAATTATGATTTTCTCTCTCACCATATTGCCGCATGGCGCATAATAATAAACCCCGATCTTCCCACACGCTTCGACCGTAAAAACCACCGTCTCCATTCGCCATATTTCAATGCCTTTGCGCCGTTATCGGGCGTCGATTTTTAATTGACATCAATTATGTATAATTGACACTTTTCTGTGTCAATTATACATAATTGACAGAAAAAAGTGTCAAGTATATATAATTGACAGAAAAAAGTGTCAAGGATAAAAAAATATCATGTGGCCGCTGTACGCTGTCGTATAAAAAACCATTGTTGCAGAATCTTTTATAAAATTCAATTATACATAATTGACAGAAAAAAGTGTCAAGTATATATAATTGACAGAAAAAAGTGTCAAGGATAAAAAATATCATGTGGCCGCTGTACGCTTTCGTATAAAACACCATTGTTGCAGAATCTTTTATAAAATAAAAACATGCAAATGTGTCTGTTAAACGAATTTAATATCCAAAATAAAATAAAATATTTGTTTCTTATGTCCCTCCAATTAGACAAGTTCACATAGCATATTTCCATACATTTTTTTTTAAAAAGTGAGTCTAAATAGCAAGCAAGAGTATTTCGTACCTTTTGGTTTGAAATGAAGTCCATGGCTAGTTGTAGCACAGCTTACCCTAGTTGTAGTGTAAGTAAGCATAAAACGCATTAGATTTTTCAGTTTCTTCTTTATATGGAGGACTATTGGTTCGCTTTGGAGCTATAAACAAAATTTTCTATTTTCATTCTTGCATACGTTACAAAATACTCTTCCAAAATAATATCTTGAATTTTCGCTTCTTCGGCTGGTTGATCAAATCATCCCATAATTCCAAAGCAATTCTGCATGCATATTCAAGGCTAAGCCAAGGGCCCCTGAGCCTGGGGGGGGGGGTAAAATAAAATCTATATACTCCAGAACAGCATATCATTATTTATAGATAATACCTACAGAAATAAAACTATGCGCGCGGATTTTTAATTCCGAAAAATAAAAATATAACAGGGGCCTTGTGCGTTATAACTGTAATTAGATACTTACTGAATGTTAAAATTTAATTTTAAGTTTGAAGTACCCAGTAACCAAATCAAAGCAGAAATATTTTGATTTCTTTATTTTTTATTAATTCTTCTAATTATCCTGGTCGTAACATTCGTTATTTAGTAATAATAATCCTTGGAATCGACCACAATCTGACATTACTTCATTTTCCAAAACATATAGGTACAGTGTGTCCCAGGATAAGTGAAACGAGAGGTTTAAAAGACTAAAAATTTTCGAGTTCGAATTGGCCATTTGGGGTCCAGGCCTGCTTGCCTAGAAAATAATTTTCACCATATTTTTAATTTTGAAAATAAAGAAGGCCCTGACAGGAACGATTTATTTATTTCCTGTGTAGGTTAAGTGTTCTTTCTCGACAAGATATCGCAAAATTTCTTTAGAAAAAGTTACTTAGAATTGAAAATTATGTCCCTGTGCCAATTTTCAAAATAATTAGTCTACTTTGATTTTTGTCCACTTTATTTCCTATAAGTAGGTGAACTACCCTTGTCGTATAAAATATCGAAAAATTCCATTAGATAAAGTTATTCAGAATAAAAAAGTATGCAAGGTTGCGAAATTAGGACTCAATCGGCCTACTATGATTTGTTTTAAATAATAAATAAAATAATAATAAATCAAAATAGGCCAATTATTTTGAAAATTGACACAGGGTCATAGTTTTCAATTTCAACAACTTTTTATAATGAAATTTTCCGACACACTGTATAATAGTTCACGCGTTTCGGCATAATGCCATCATCAGAACTATATATATTTCATTATTTATAACATTACACATTTCACTGTAATTTATAAATAATACCTATGTATCGAGAAGTGATTCTTAGTTGTGTGCATGTAATAATATAAAAATTTACACAGAAAAACGTCTAACAAACATTTTAAAATATTTTAATGGCTAATACTGCAGTGACTGGAATGGTCGGTGGGCCCCTTAGGCCAGTGGGCCCTGTATCATTGATACAGCTGATACAGCGGTAGTTACGCCCCTGTATCACAACCAAGTCTACCTATAAAAACTGTGGTAATGGGATAAAACTGCTAAATACTGGACGCGAAGACAATTAGTTGCCGTAAAAAGAAGGCAAATCGTATCTAATATCTAAAGCTGGATACTTAAAATTTGAGACATTTTAAACCTTAGAAACTGACATACCTATAACCACAGAATATCCCCTATAACCTATAAATACAACAATGAAATACAACAATGAAATACGACGTCATGCTCGGGTCTTTAATATAGTGTCGGTCCAGGTTAAACTTAGTCAAATTTCCAATAATTAGAATAAATTAGGGTTTCTGTTCCTGGATATGGAGAGTTGAGACAATATAGTTATTTTTGTCACAAGTACCTAAAATGAAGATTTCCAGGGCGAATCCTTGCTGTTTCCGGACGAGGCGTTAGCCAGCAGTATAACCACAGACTAAAGTATAACTGTCTCTTGAGAAATCATCCACAAATTCAATGCCCTCGACGCCATATTGGGGGAATAGAAGTCAGAGGTGTAGTCGGGAAAATCAATTCAGAAATACAGAGTAGTATTAGTAAAGTATATAGTGTGTGGTAAGCACAAGCAGCTTTGACTCCTTCCTGGGATTCTTTATTTAAAGATACTAGCACCAAGCACAATTTACAAAAAAGCACACTCCACGGCACTGTAATATCTCTCAAAAAGCCAAAAAGAACTGCCCAACCGCCCCGACACTGCATCCATTTGACAGAATCTATTCCCAAATGGCGGCTGCGCGAACAGGTGCGCAGAATTTTGCCGCCATGGGGAGTAATACTGCTGGTTGTTTTATATGCTCTGCTATAAATAAGCCTTATAATTTTTTGCCTTGTATCGCAGGTACTGATTTCGCGAATAAAGACGATTCCTGTCTCGATTAGTTTGTCGCCACTGTAAAAACGGAAACGGCACTCGCCATATGCAGAGACTGTCCCAGTCGAGCGTTAAGCCCAAATCTGCTCCTTCCCGGGGTTCTTCATTCAAAGGATCTGAGCTAGAAATGTTCACAAAAAATGTCGGACTAGAGGTTCGTTGCTATGGCCCGGGCTTCGGGCTTCGATTTCCGCCTCTCCCACATTTCTTCGGGGCAAAGCCCCCGGAGCCGTTCGGGCGAACGCCCACCGAGATTATAATATCCCTGGGAGAGGGGCGACGGGCGCGATACCCGCTGACCTATTAAGGCGATATACTGCAAAGTGAAACTAGGTGGCGCTGCGGGGCCCCCGGGACGCCCCGGCCGTGAGTGACGGGCCGAGGGGGCCCAATTAGGGGGCCTCCTCGCTCATCTCCGGGGGGGACCGGTTGCCGATATTAGGGGGGATTTATTCGCGGACGGCGGCGAGTAGATTTTAAAGAGGCCGTTAGAGGGTTTTGCGTATGTACGCAAGGGAAAGATATTTCTATTGCCAGTAGTATTAGTAAAGTATATAGTGTGTGGTAAGCACAAGCAGCTTTGACTCCTTCCTGGGATTCTTTATTTAAAGATACTAGCACCAAGCACAATTTACAAAAAAGCACACTCCACGGCACTGTAATATCTCTCAAAAAGCCAAAAAGAACTGCCCAATCGCCCCGACACTGCATCCATTTGACAGAATCTATTCCCAAATGGCGGCTGCGCGAACAGGTGCGCAGAATTTTGCCGCCATGGGGAGTAATACTGCTGGTTGTTTTATATGCTCTGCTATAAATAAGCCTTATAATTTTTTGCCTTGTATCGCAGGTACTGATTTGGCGAATAAAGATGATTCCTGTCTCGATTAGTTTGTCGCCACTGTAAAAACGGAAACGGCACTCGCCATATGCAGAGACTGTCCCAGTCGAGCGTTAAGCCCAAATCTGCTTCTTCCCGGGGTTCTTCATTCAAAGGATCTAACCTACAAAATCAGGGCCGCGCCAACACTCGGTGGCGCCTGTGTGTAAAAATTTCCGTGGCGCCCATAAAAATTTAGATTTCAAAAAAATATTTGTTTTGGTTTTGTTAAATAAAAAAGTAGATAAATAGAAACAAACAAAACATTATTAAGGATAAAGTAATCCAGTAAATATACCTACTTTGTATACAGTGTGACCCAATTTGATACTGGTCACCTCAGAAATATATGAAGGGCAAGGAAAACAAATGGTCACTATTTTTTTTATTGGTAGTACCAAGGGAGAGTATATCTCATAGGTGGTGGTATTTGGATAGGGTAATTATTTCATGGCTTGCTATGATTTTTTAAAATAGCAAATTTTCAAGAAACCCCATTAGGGATTTTTTTACGACAAAATGTTATTAAGGAAACTTGTTCAAAATGAGAAACTGAGTAGATTCGCAAAATTTTAAATGGCTAGGCCTACCTACTTTGATTTTTAGACTTTTTTCTTAGAAAAGTGTCCTTCCTGGAGCTTTCAAGTCAAAATTTTATTTTTTCACGATGATCAAGTTTACTTAATAATATTTTGACGTGAAAGCTCCAGAAAGGACACATTTCTAGGAAAAAAGTGGGAGAAAAAGCTAAAAATTAAAGTAGGCCTAGACTTTTGAAATTTTGCAATTATTCTACTCAGTTTTTCATTCTGAACAAGTTTTCTTAATAACATTTTGTCGTAAAAAATGCCTAATAGGGTTTCTTGAAAATTAGCTATTTTGAAAAATCATAGCAGTCCTTGAAATAATTACCCCATCCAAATACCTACTCTCCCTTGGGACTACCAATAAAAAAATGGAGACCATTTGTTTTCCTTGTCCTTCATATAGTTCTGAGGTGTCCAGTATCAAATGGGGACACACTGTATAACATAAAAAACATAAAATATAATAGGAAACAAATAATTATAAAATTAAAAAATCTCTTTGGCTCAAAAAAAATCAAATAGGTACTCTGTGCAAGGTGCAAGGTCTAACTATCAATAAAAATAAATAATATTTTTTTCTGTTCGGTATTTACCTAATACCTAATGTCACAAAATAAAATAATAATTAATATCTACATACATATAAAAGATATAAAAAAATCTTTCGAATACTATTAAAAGTCAACAATACATTTCAGTAAGCAATTTAGAAAAAATCCATTTTTCCTGCTTTCAAGTCAGCCTTATGGCGCCCATCGAATTTTGGCGTTTTTTGGCGCCCCTTCGCACCTGGCGCCTGTGTGCGCCGCACACATTGCACACGTGGACGGCGCGGCCCTGCTACAAATGTTCACAAAAAATGTCGGAATAGAGGTTCGTTGCTATGGCCCGGGCTTCGGGCTTCGATTTCCGCCTCTCCCACATTTCTTCGGGGCAAAGCCCCCGGAGCCGTTCGGGCGAACGCCCACCGAGATTATAATATCCCTGGGAGAGGGGCGACGGGCGCGATACCCGCTGACCTATTAAGGCGATATACTGCAAAGTGAAACTAGGTGGCGCTGCGGGGCCCCCGGGACGCCCCGGCCGTGAGTGACGGGCCGAGGGGGCCCAATTAGGGGGCCTCCTCGCTCATCTCCGGGGGGGACCGGTTGCCGATATTAGGGGGGATTTATTCGCGGACGGCGGCGAGTAGATTTTAAAGAGGCCGTTAGAGGGTTTTGCGTCCGTACGCAAGGGAAAGATATTTCTATTGCCAGTAAAACTCATCACAGAAAGACCTTAAAAATTAGCACTTTGCTATAAAAGGAAATAGGATTAAATTTTAGGCTATTTTCAAACATATGATTTGGCCTTTTTTCAACTTTCAGGATTCAATAGATATGGACACCAGGCGCGGCTCGTGAGTTAATGTGGGTCAAATCGCCGTGGATATCCCCGCTACGCACAAACTAACTTTTATGTATTTTTTATGTTTTAGAATTTTTTTAAATACCCAGATCAAAGAAAATATATTTTTATTATACTTCTTTGAAAACACCTTATTTTCCTCTGTTTTAGCAATAATGAAAGATGGTTTTTTTCGGGCTATAGCGCACGGAAACAGCGCATGGAAAAACTTTCCGTGCGCTGAATAAAAATACCGAATATATGGCTTTAAAATAGAAATATACAGCAAAGTAAACTAAATTTAAGAAACTCTATATGCTCTTTGATATTTAACATGTACCTATTTTGTATTTTAATTCGTAAGTGTTTTAATATTTAGATACATTTCTGTAATGTTTTTGACGTTTTATTCACCTTTTCTGACAATAACTAATTTACAACAAAGCAACTTTGAAATAATTTGAGAGTAGGTAACCATGGAAACGCATCATACATACCAAATATTATATTGTCTGCATTGTTTATTTTTTGTCAATTAAATTTATTATAATATGCCGATAAAATGTTTTAAGTTTCCGTTTTCAAAGAAGTATAATAAAAAATATCGTTCATTACACGTTTAGAAATAGATTTTTCCGTGCTTGCATGACTTGCCGTGTGAGGCGCAGCCGAACACGGCGCGCACGGAAAAATCTTTATTTCCAGACTCGTAATATACTAATACCTTGAAATATCCATTATAGACAATAATTATTATGAAAAATAATACCTAATATTGAGATAATTCCCAGGATAATTCACTCACCTTTTAGAAATTCGGTAATTATTTTCAATGGTTGTAATCCACCCCCGATTTGGTTATCTCCCCTATTTTCGAGGTCCCTGAACAGCTATTTTCGCCCATGCCCGGCATTCGGCGCGCGCCGACATACTCTCTCTACTCCACTTTATTACTCTCTACTCTACTCACGCCTATGGAGGCGGTTTCACATATAGCACTCGACCGCGATCGCAGTGATTGTTTGGTGGGCGTGGTACCGCTGCCAAGCGAATATCGACGTGATCGGAGTTCACTAGAAATATTTGTAATTTTCAGATGAACAAATATATCATCTAATCGATATATATCGCCTAAAAATATTTTTCGTATGGGAGACGTGTAAAATTTTGGAAATCTCCGCCCACTGTTATTTAATATTTTTTTATTTTGGCAAAATTTTGGATTTAGGGTTCTGGATCGATCCTGAACAACTTTTTTCAGTATTTTTTTTTTAAAAAGCCCAATATGACTTTCGGATTTTTAGCCTCGATTGTGGCATCGCAGGTGGCTTGGACTTTGACAACTAATTTTTTGGAAATAAGTAGGCAACAATGCCATCTACCTTTGGTAAAAATTTCGTTCTGGTCAGTTAAAAATTAAAGAAGTTACAGGTAAGGTTGTTTCACTCTTAAGTCAGACACTATATACAGGGTGAGTTTTTTTTCGATGACCACTATGGGGATCTCGGAAACTAGCAGAGCTAGAACAAAGGTTAAATGGGAAAATAATTGCAGTTTTGAATGATCAATCTAATGCCCCTTTCGGATTTTTAAAAAAGTTCATGGCTCACTAGATATTTTGAAAAGAGTGATTTTTGCTATTTCATAGCTTCGTTATTTCTGATTATACAGAAAAACTGCAGAGACAAAAATTGTAGATACTTTTGGGCTTAAGAAGATAATCTAATCCAATTTTTTATGTTGTTTGTGATTTTTGAGACATGGCATAAACTTGAGTTTTTTTAAATGTAAATCATAGTTGGCTGTGGCCTTATCAAATCGGCCATTTTTTAGCTTTACAAAGACATAATACTCGGCATAGTTATTATAAAAAATAAAAGAGCTATGGCTAATTTTCTGATTTTTTTTTTAATTTTCACATAGTCAGCCATGGAATATTTTCATAATTACGTTCTATTTTATAATTAGACACACTTCAAGCTTTCTAATATTTTGTTTTTAACTGGTAACAAAAAGTAACAAATAAAACCTAAATTATCATGACGGAGCTCCACCACATAAGTATTAGTTATTTGCCCGTAAGAAATTATACCTAGATCAGGTGCTCTATCAAAATAGTTGGATAGGGAGAAATAGACTTATATATTTCCTGGCCGCCCAGATCCCCCGATTTGTCTGTTTTGGATAGAGCACCTGTTCTAGGTAATTTCTTACGGGAAAATAACTATGTGGTGGAGCTCCATCTTGATAATTTAGGTTTTATTTTGTTACATTTTGTTACCAGCTAAAAACAAAATATTAGAAAGTTTGAAGTGTGTCTAATTATAAAATAGAACGTAATTATGAAAATATTCCATGGCCGACTATGTGAAAATTAAAAAAAAAAATCAGAAAATTAGCCATAGCTCTTTTATTTTTTATAATAACTATGCCGAGTATTATATCTTTGGAAAGCTCAACAAATTTCCGATTTTATAAGGCCACAGCCAACTATGATTTACATTAAAAAAAAAACACAAGTTTATGTCATATCTCAAACATCACAAACAACATAAAAAAATTGGATTAGATTATCTTATTAAGCCCAAAATTATCTAGGTACAATTTTTGTCTCTACAGTTTTTCTGTATAATCAGAAATAACGGAGCTACAGAGATCTGATGAAATAGCAAAAATCACTATTTTCAAAATATCTAGTGAACCATGAACTTTTTTAAAAATCCAAAAGGGGAATTATAATGAGCATTCAAACCCGCAATTATTTCCCTATTTAACCTTTGTTCTAGCTCTGCTAGTTTCCGAGATCCCCATAGTGGTCATCGAAAAAGCTGTATGTGTTGTGTGTATAATAAAATAGGAATGAAAACAGAATACTGTATTAAATTAAATAACATTATGTAATAAGATGGTACATAATATGATTTCTACACTTTTGTTCAGGGTAGTGTCTAAGAAAAGAAATAGAGTCCATCTATCTTTAGAAAATAGATACTAAGGAAAATTGTGGTTTCCATCTATGTGCAGAACGTATAGCTATTGGACAGTGTCGACCCCACTCATTAGCCAAAATTCCAAAGGTTTGCTCAAGTCCCGCACGAAGGATTCGTCGCGGGGTCGGTCTCCCAATTTTCCGGATGTTTGATTGTTAAATGGGATTTTGTTTCAATTTGCGGGGTGGGGCCCCCTTCGATAATGCTATTTAATATTCATTATGGGGCCGGGTTCGCCTAACGCGAATCTTACCCTAATTCGGTGCCACTGTCAACATCCTGAGATTTACTTCTTACGGGAGAAGGAACGGGGAAACCGAAGATCGACTTATCCTGGCCGTTTTAAATTTCAGAGAATGAGGGTATAGTAAGTACGAGAGCCGGCTGCATGATTTCAACTCTCATAAGCTTATAGAATAAGATGTTGTGTAAAATATAGACAGTATATTTCTTTACTTGAATCGACTAGGTTGCCTCAATGTATTTGGGCCCGATCATTGTTATTGTCAATTTTTAGGCAAATCTACTTTCATATGATTATATAACAAAATAGATACCATCGGAAAGAAGGTCCATAGAGCAACAATAAAAAAAGGGTCCCTTGGTCCTCGGGGGCGCGAGTTGTGTACGAAGTTCCGCTATACAGCCAGTGCCATATACCGCTCGATGCACAGGAAAAAAATTTTTCAAACGCGTTTTTCGGGAGATCTGACGGTACGGCGAGATGGCCGGAGAACGGGTCAACATACATTTAAAGAAACTTTTTCAGGTAAATATTTCTCGTTTTCGAGTTATTAAGGATTTTCGGCGAAAAAAACGACCAACACAGGTGGGACGCATCTTTTTTACGTGATCGGCCGGCATTTCCCGTCACCTAAAAGCCAAAGTCCGTAAACTGTCAGAAATTGCCCTTTTTCGAAGTTATTTCGGCTCGGGGCTCTGGGGTCGGACTTTTTAAAGCTTCCGTCAAGTTTTCAGGTGAGGTGCAGATATTTCCGGTGCCCCCGAAAAATAAAAAAAAAACGAGAAAAAAACACGCAATTTATAAGAGCGGTTCCTCAGGATTTCCCGTCAATTTCGCTAACTCTACAGCCGTCCCGTTTCTCGAAACTTGGAAATCGGGAGTCGGGAATCGGATTTTCGAGGTTTCTTTTAGTACTGGAGGAAAGTACAAGACCCAATTAAGAAATTTACCATCTTCGATTTTAGGACGGCACTTTTCGAATTTGTCAAAAGACTTTTGCGAAAAAGTAGTAAATTTGTTCGTGGGACGAGTTAAACCTATTAAAAAATTAAAAATTATCCACAACTTCTTTAAATAACAATGATCGGG
The DNA here is from genome assembly GCA_963920635.1 of Pseudeuparius sepicola. Lineage (NCBI taxonomy): Eukaryota > Metazoa > Arthropoda > Insecta > Coleoptera > Anthribidae > Pseudeuparius > Pseudeuparius sepicola. Next base: position 13,957,050 of record OY987299.1, read on the forward strand.
CCCATATTATCTGAGGCAACCTACTCGCCTGAAGTAAAGAAATATACAGGGTGTCCCACCGAAAACGTAACAGGCTCTGTAACGGCCAGGAAAATTTTTTCTTGGAAAAACGCAAAAATAGGTCAATTTTGTTTGGCAGGGGGACATCTTTTGGCATAAAATTGATAGATCTATCTGCAACCCCCTGAGCAGGGGTTGAACCCCTTCAAAAAATTTAAATGGGAAGGGGGTTCATGTCGCACACCTTTGGAAACGTCTCTCAATTCTCTATACACCTGCATCAGATTTTCGAAAATCGAACGACTTTTCAAAAAGATACACCGAGTAAAATGCAAAACATTCATTTTCAATTATTGCCTGGTATTGTTAAACAATTAAGCCGAAAGTGCTGGTCGGGGGCTGTAAGTTATAGAAAGCATGTTCAGCAACATTAGTTTGACGAAAATTTGATAAACGGGAGGAAATTGAAACTTTATTGTAATAAATGCTCAAAATGTTGCCCATTCACTTCCATGCAATAATAAAGATTTTAATAGTTGTACTGGATAACAAGGTTAGGACTATGCATAAGCAACAAAAAAACTGGTCTAAATTTTGCCGACGTTTCGTCGTTATATTACGACTTTTTCAAGGCTACAAAATATAAAAAATATAAAAAATATGGAAACCTTCCAAGTAACAGGTAACATGCAGTGTAAAAGTTTAAGAATTACATTAAAAAACAACAAACACAAGAAAACATAGGTCACTAGATTATTTTGATTGTTGCTTTTTAATGTAATTCTTAAACTTTTACACTGCATGTTACCTGTTACTTGGAAGGTTTCCATATTTTTTATATTTTGTAGCCTTGAAGAAGTTGTAATATAACGACGAAACGTCGGCAAAATTTAGACCAGTTTTTTTGTTGCTTATGCATAGTCCTAACCTTGTTATCCAGTACAACTATTAAAGATACTAAGGACGTGAAAACTTTATTTAATAAAGATTTTGTTCAAAACGCTGCCGAACATTGTGCAACATTTCAGGAGTGGATTTGTCGACATTCGTTTATAATACGGAGACGCAGATCTTCTATTGTTTAATAATACCAGGTAATAATTGAAAATGAATGTTTTGCATTTTTCACGCTGTATCTTTTTGAAAAGTCGATCGATTTTTGAAAATCTGATGCAGGTGTATAGAGAATTGAGAGACGTTTCCAAAGGTGTGCGACATGAACCCCCTTCCCATTTAAATTTTTTGAAGGGGTTCAACCCCTGCTCAGGGGGTTGCAGATAGACCTATCAATTTTATGCCAAAAGATGTCCCCCTGCCAAACAAAATTGACCTATTTTTGCGTTTTTCCAAGAAAAAATTTTCCTGGCCGTTACAGGGCCTGTTACGTTTTCGCTGGGACACCCTGTATACTGTCGACATTTTACACATCTTATTCTATAAGCTTATGAGAGTTGAAACCTTGTCTATCCATTTAATAGACAAGGGTTGAAATCATGCGGCCGGCTCTTGGACTAAGTAGAAGTATACTTTAATAACAATAATACACGTGTGAATATGTTTCAGAGTAGGTCTATCGTTTTTTATTTTAATAAAAATTGTTTAATATACGGCGAGGTTTTTTTACGGATTCTCTGAACTGATAGAGGAAGACCTTACTGTAATATTAAATACGTAATTCATAATATTCAATTAGCTTATAAAAAGATTAAAATACTAATAATTAAGTACCACGAACAATTCTGCGGAATTTGCAGATCCTAAGCACTGCCATAAACCTTTTTTCAATTAACCTATGCAAAAAGATTTATATAAATACGCTGCATAGCAAGATTTCATCAAGTTGTTCTCATCACTTCGTATAGATAGATTACAACTATTCTCAGATTCTTTTTTCAACATGAACAAGCTCTTGGTAAGTTTAGTAATCACCTATAATATTATGTGGTGCGTGTCCAACCGTAGGTATCTAAGCAAATATACAGAGTGACCCATTTCAAATGGAAGCACCCCCGTAAAATTTTTATTTTTCGTTCGATTTTAGCCGTTTTTTTTCTAAAGCTAGGTCACAAAAAAACTCTTTACTTTGGTGCAAAATTCCAGGTCTTAATCTCAATTTTCAAGGCTTACTACGATTCATTCAACGCTACGAATTTTTTCCTGTAAAAATGACGAAAACCAATTATCGATTTTTTCATTTAAAATGTGACATCATAGCGTTAATCAGGACACCCTAAAAGCCCCACATACCAAATTCGAACAAAAAATATGTAGTTCCATTCTGCAGGGTGTCAAAATTGAGCAAAATAGGAATTTTAAAAGCAACTGGCAAGTCAAGGGTGCCATGGAATCCGTTTAAAACAGTTGAATGGCCAACAGGACCATTCAAAGTGTTGGTGTGTAAAGATCCAATAGAAAATATAAAGGATATCTTTCTCTGTGCAATCTCAAAATAATTAATTATGGGGGTAAAAAATCAAGTATATCAAAACCGCCCCAGACACTATAAACGAACTAAGTCTAAAAATACAGAAGCCTGACTTGAGAGTCAGTAAGTCCATATCTTACACAGTGACTTTATTGATAAAGATCCAAATTTTTGCACGCCAACACTTTGAGTAGTCCTGTTGATCATTAATCTGTTTTGATGGGATTCTATGGCACACTTGACTCTCCAGATGCCTTTAAAATTCCTATTTTGCTCAAGTTTGACACCCTGCAGAATGGAACTCCCTGTATATTTTTTGTTCAGATTTGATATAAGAGGGTTTTTGGGTATCCTGATCCTAATTAACACTGTGGTGTTAGATTTTAAATAAAAAAACCGCTAAATGGTTTTCATTATTTTTTACTAGAAAAAAAATTCATATAGTAGGCCTTGAAAATTGAGATTAAGACCTGAAGTTTTGCACCAAAGTAAAAAAATAGAGTTTTTTGCGACCTATCTTCAGAAAAAAAAAACGGCTGAAACCGAATGAAAAATAAAAAAATTACGGGGGTGCTTCCATGACAAATGGGTCACCATGTATAGGAACTAGACAACCTGATTTTTAATTTTCTAAGTTTTTTAATGCGGTAGATGGCTTCTGTCAATGCCCTAATTCTTCTTTATAACTCATATCTTGCAGATTTTGCTTGGTTTAAAAAATACAGGTAATTAAATATTCGAAAAGTTCACTTTTGGCACACTCAGGAAATATCTGTACGTAGTATTATCATGTTTATGGACAATAACCGCTTTATTTTTGGGGTTTTTGTTAATACATTTAGGTACACTCCAACCAAAAGACCATATTTTCCGAGTTATAGGGTGTTAAAAGTGAACTTTTAGAATATTTTGTTACGTACCACCTATCTACAGGGTGTTCCGCATAAGAACTGACACAGAGCAGGAGCATACAGGGTAGCTTAAAATAAGGTGATTTAACGCAACTTACCTCTATACTAAGTTGCAACCCTGAGAAGTTATAGGCCTTGAAAGTGGGCTTTGAAATTTCGAAAAAATTAATATCTCAGTTATTTTTGAACTTGGAAAAATCAAGTTTGGTACGTTGTAGGTGTACCAAGGGCATTAATCGACAGACAACATAATTCAATTGTTCCACTTTAAAGGGTTGATACAGAGTGATGCATCCTAAAAATGTGACAGAACTTTTTCATCCGTTGGCGGACTTACAAAATTGTTACTTTGTGTTATAAAGAATTCAATTCTAAAACTTTTTAACTCTTGTTATTTTTCGAAAAATTTAATTTTATTTTATCGCACATTTTTTAATTCTGAGCAAGTTTTTCTAATAAAATTTTTCAATATTTCATACACAATAAAAAGGCACTTTACCGGATGCGATTTTTATTTTTAAGCTGCTACCAGCGCCCTCTATAATTTTTTTAAAGTCCAAGATACTAAAAATAGTTTTTGGGTGAAGCAAGAGCAGAATACAAAAATTGTGTTTGTAATGCAAAAAAATTGTCATATACACCTATAATACCGCCTTGCCGTGGACACATTGTAGAATAAATAGGCCAAATGTCCAATAGCTTTGGGACATGAAGTTTGAATGACCCTATACTTTTGAAACCACAACAATGCAGATTATTCTTTCAAAAATTTTTGCTTATTTTCCAGGATATTATAGTCCCTAGAGTTTTCCGTTTGTTTTATTATTTGTGAATATTAGGGGAGAGTGGGGGAATGGCGGCCCCCTAAGCAATTTTGAAGGCCATTGACACATTTTCAACTGTAAAGTAATGGTGGGGTGTCAAATTAAAGCTTAAGTCAGTGTAGAATCAAAATAAATTTTTATTCTAGACAAAAACTACAAACCAAAAACTATATAAGTACCGTTATATAAAAAATGTAGTCTTGGCCGGTATTACCCAAACTCATGGGGTAATACCGACCGCAGGCCGTCATTATCTCAAAAGAAAAAAAAAACGACAAGAATGTTATAATTATTTATTATTCTCAAAAGTCACATTGATGTTTGTTGTCTTTCTAAATGAGTTTTTCAAAAGTTACCGTTTCCGCGTCTCTTTTGCAAAGACGAGCTTGGTATGTTAAAACTTCTCGACATTTCTTTTAAACTGCGACCCCCCCCCCTCTTGTAGCTTGTGTATTTTCGCGGCATCTAGGGACTAAAAAATAATATTTTTATGATACATATCTAGGTCGCCATTACCCCCAACATTGTGTCCGGTATAACCCCAATATACCTTATTTTGGTTAGTCGGTTAGAAATTTGAAACATTTGAGATTATGTAAAATTGTTAATTCCGATGTTAATCTACAGGCTCTACTGAATCCATTAATATAGTCTCGGTAGTTCTAGTACTTACTAATGAGCTAATTATTACCTTCAAAGCAACTAACTTCTTACAAGAAAGCCTGGGTTTTCAAAAATACGCCTTTAATATCGCAACACGTTCTCTCTAAGCTGTCCAACTCAAACTGAGGCTTCGTTTCGATAACACGAGATGGCGTTGGGTGTAGCCGCGGCCAACAATATACGCGCTGGCGAGAAAATTGACGGCCGGAATTACCCCAGGGGCCGCCATTCCCCCACTCTCCCCTATGGGTACATGGCCAGAAATAAACGCAAGTGGTTGTTTCCAAATACTTATCTAATTTACCTTCCAGATTGTATTTCTGGCTCTGGCTGCCGTAGTGGTTCTAGCTGCTCCAAGCTACGATGAGCCAAGGAGGGACGTCAAAGTGATCCTGAGGAAGGACGAACAACCGCGACAAGTGTATGTGGATGTGAGGGAGCAACAAGAGCCGAAGAAAGTCTACGTAGACGTGAGGGAACGACAGGAGCCCAAGAAAGTGTATGTAGATGTCAGGGAACGGCAGGAGCCCAAGAAAGTCTATGTAGATGTTAGGGAAAGACAGGAGCCCAAGAAGGTCTATGTAGATGTTAGGGAAAGACAGGAGCCAAAGAAGGTCTATGTAGATGTTAGGGAACGAGAGGAGCCGAGGAAAGTCTACGTAGACGTAGTCAAGAAGGACAGCTGGCCACGTGACGACAAAGTTGTGGTTAAGTTTAATCCGCATATATAATTAATTCAAGAAAGACATGGTATTTTGATGTCCAAACGCATTTGTGATTCTGGGCAGTATCTACTCAAATAATAAACTTATGAGGTATATGTAATTGTTTTTTCCTGTCTCCCCTCCAGTACACTTTACTAGGTGCGCTGTTATTAGAGTTTGGTTGCTAGGTGAAAAAGTATTGCAACACGAAATTTGGGTCAATTTTAATCTGTTTCACAACAAGGTAAATAAAAGAAAAATTGTAGGAAACTTGATGTAGGTGTGCCTCAAGGCAGTATTCTAGGTCCAATTTCATCCATATTATACAGAGTGATTCAGTTTTATCCTGCAACAAAAAAATAACCGCACTTTCTTCTATAACCTATAGTTTGTTCAGGTTCAGCGAATGTCCGGCCCTACGTCACAACTCCCGTCCTTGTTTGACTCGTGAATATACGACCGATATCAATCGTATATTCATTATTCATGAGTAAGACAAGGACGGGAGTTGTGACGTAGGGCCGAACATTCGCTGAACAAACTGTATATCATTTTACGGCCTTATAAAAAAGTTACAGGGTATTAACGTTGTAAGAAATATGTGGAATTTATTGAATATTTACCAAACTAGTTAAGATATTTAAGTCATATTTGGTACCGTTATAGCGGCATGGGTTAGCATAAAACCTGTTAATATGAAACACCTTGAAGAACCAGTGGCGTAGAAGTGGGTAATTACTATAATTGTTTTTAGAAAAAAAGAACCACCTTGTAGAGCAATAAAATGTATTCAATTTTTTATGTAAATTTTAATTTTAAACAAACATGTCCTCTTGGTAATTTTTTGTATGTGTTATGGTCTCATAGCAAATTTGATTTTTCGTATTATTTCGGGGTATTTCTGAAAAATTAACTTAAAAATTCGCTCCATAAGTAAGACTCAAAGTAGAAAAAATGTGTTTCTTAGTTTAAATACAGTAACTTTTCTCAATAAACTTATACCCATTCAAGGTTTTACTTTTCAAGATACAGAGCGTAACATTAATTATTGTATCTTCCTTAAATATTTTAGATTTTATTTAAAGTAGCAAATACATTATTTCTACTTTAAGTAGGTATTACTTATGTAGCAAATTTTTTTAGATACCTAATTTTTCAGAAATACCCCGAAATAATACAAAACATCAAATTTTCTATGAAACTCTGACACATACGAAAAATTACCAAGAGGGCATTTTTGTTTAAAATTTAAATTTAAATAAGAAATTTAATACATTTTAGTGCTATAGAATGTTCTTAATTTTTGTCTAAAAACAATTATACTAATTACCCATTTCTACGCCACTGGTTATTCATGATAACCCATGCCGTTATAAAGTGTACCAAATACCAAATGTGATTTAAATATCTCAACTAGTTTGGTAAACAATCAATAAAGACCACATATTTCTTACAACTTTTTATAAAGCCTTAAAATGAAATAGTTTATAGATGAAAGTGCGGTTATTTTTTGGTTTTCTCTCACCTGTTGAAGTGTCTCAGAATAAAACTGAATCACCCCCACTTTATGAATGAATCCTGAATATAACATGTATAAAAGGAGTTTGAATTTAAAAGTTCTCTTATATGTTCCAACAAGGGAGATTTTTTGTAACATTCCAGTTCCAGATGATGCATCTCAGACCATTAAGTCATTTTTATTTGTCGCATCCTATAAATTTAAATTATTAATATAGTTTTTATCTCCGATCAAATATTTGATCGGAGGTTTTTAACAATACATTTGTATAATTATTTAAGCGGGTGTCAAGAACAGTGAGTATATGGGCAGGTACCGAATAGAAATTTCCAGATTTCATCCGAGCCGAAACCCGCAGCCTAGTCCCACTAACCTCCCCCCACCCCCCATGCCCCCAAGATGGCGACCTTCGAACTGGCTGACCTCGCTAATTCGATTTCGGGGGGAGGCCACCCCCCCCCCCCCGACGGGGGGGGGGGCAACCCTGGGGAGCGGGCAGGCGGGGGGCGACCATTGTTCAAACACGGGGCCGGTCCGACCGGTGGTGCCGCGACTGCACGGTCGCACGCAATTTAAATCAGGCCCCGGCGAAGAAGACAAATATTTGCGAAAGAAGGACGTCGGGCCGGGGAGGGGACTTCAAAAGACATGCGAGATCGGGCACCCTCGGACGACGCCGCCGTCCAGCGCGCTGCGAATTCAATTTCAATACGCGCTCTCAATCATGCATGGAGTTTGGGGGGCGAGCGAGGGGCGGGGGGGGGGGAGGCAGGCGAGGGGGAAGGCAGGTAGGGCAGGGGCGGACCGAGGCTGGTGGCTATGCGGACACTTTCGCTTTCAATCGATGGCCGGAGAAAGTGGGTGTCTCTGCTAAGGATCCAAGAACGATCGGGGGAACTTCCCCGGGGAACGGTGTATTCTCTCGCGCTCAAGATCGACGTCAGCGGATGTCGAAGAACATAGAGGAGCCCCCTGGACGAATGGGGAAGCGACGGGTAACCACGAACAGCGGGTAATTTCGAACAACTAGTTTATTTTGCCTTATGCTGGCCCATAGACAAAGCTATCTCCTTTATTTAACCTATGGCTGGCCTCTATTGGCTTTCAGAGGCAACGTGAAAACAAACCCTACTAATATCAAAGTCAAGATTCTCTAGACTTTGCTAATATTAGCTACTGCAAAGATTTCTTATAATATAATTTGTACCTAGGGGTGCTGTGACAAACAACAGGGCGTCGCAAAAAATCCAAAGAAAACATTTTTTTGTGTAAGTCGATCTCAATTTGAAATATGTTTTGTGGGGACGCGTAGGAATGCCGTGGTAAACGACAGTGGCGTAACAAAAAAAATCCAAAGAAAAAATTCTGAAATTTGTTGTGTAAATTAATCTTAATCTCAATGATATGTGTGGGAAAGTTTCAAGGGATGTAGGAGTATAGAAAACACCTGTATGGGTGCTGTAACAAACGACAGTGGCTTCGCAAAAAAAAGAAGAAAATTCTGAAATTGTTGTGCAAATCAATCGCAAAGATTTGTGGGGGACAGGTAGGGGATATAGGAATATAGAAAATACTTGTAGGGGTGCTGTGACAAGCGATAGTGGCGTCGCAAAAAGATATCCGCGTAGGCGTTTATAAGCCTGCCGCGGTTTCAGCGCGGCGACAACTTGGTGACGCTCCGAGGTGGGCACTTGTTTGTACTTTTACTCAGAAAACATTTCGAAATATTGAGAAAACCGAAAAGTTCGATAGCATGGTCTAAGTTAATTATATTACCGTTTTGATTTTCCAATGTCAATCCAATTTTTCCTTTTTTCCTTTTTTAAAAAATACCAAAAATATGTGGAACAGTAGGTAATTAGTGCGTTGCGTAGGGACCTCTTGGTTTTCCTCAGCCGACACAAGTTGTTTACGGCGAGGTACTGAGCCCTGAGCCCGACGACCACGACCAGGTGGATCCCTCCCGCCGCCGGCAATACTGCGAAAGACTGCAAATGCAAAATGTGCTGGGGTCCCATCGTGCATAAACCACATGTCGCGTAGAAAGGCAGCTTACATGTCATATTAGTGTCATGTGCTCTTCAGTTGGTACCATCACTATCTAGGGTCATAGTGTCATAAGAATTTGCCCTCTCTATCGTATAATAAATCTGTAACTGTCCTAGTGTGTAAGAAAGTGCCTAATAACTGCACAGTGCATTGCTGCTGCTTTTATCACTAGATGGCGCTAAGTTAACAGTCCATGTACTCGTATTATATTTTTTATTGAGTTTTAATTCATAAAAACATATTAAATTAAAAAACTGATACATTCTAACGTTATAGTTTTCGATTAATTATACATTTTCAAAAAAACTAGATGTGCAGTTTATATAGTCCTCCTTACGGCAGAATGCGTGCGACGCAAGGGGGAAGAACTCGTAAGTATTATAAAATTAGTCACAGTTTAGGGGCGTAGCTCAATTTTGTTAACTCACTGACTTAATTTTCATATAATTGTTATATAATTTATTGTTAATATTATTCTTAAGGGTGATGCCTTAGACTATGGAGGAAGGCAAACCCTTATAACATTGGCAATTATTTTCTCGTGCTTGAAAATGCAACGTTACTCCCTGTTTATTCATTTTGCGCACGTTAACTCCCGAACATACGAAACGCCACTGAGCTCTCTGCTAAGCTTGCCGACGGCCGAAAAAGTGGTGTGTGGTAGCCCAAATACGCAGTTAACTTTACGTACAATAGGCACAGTCAGGGGATCGGTACTTGGTATGAAATTATTTTTTTGTAGGAAAAATATCGTGTTTTCAAGAAAAAAACTAGAAAGAAAAAAATTTCTTAAATAACAGGACTACACAAATCATATTTTTGTTATATGCAAAAATGACCCACAAAAAAGTTCGAGCAAAAAAATTAATAGGGTTTGTTAGTTTTTACCCTTTTTTAGGGCAGTGTGTAAACAATAAACTACCCTAAGGCGTCTTCCAGTAAGAAGATAACACATACCAAATTTCAAATTTTTAAGTAGCGCCGTTATTGAGATATAATTAAAAAAATACTTTTGGGTCACCCTGAAGACCCGAATAATTTGGCAAGGAAAGCCCAAATCGAAAAATTTTATATGAAAGACCCCCTTAAAACCACCTGCCGAACACCCCCTTTAAAGTATTTACTATACATTCTGACTCACCCTGTATATTTTCACCCACCCAGTTCCACTCCTCCGCGTAAACCGCGCATTTTAAACCAATTTAGCAAGTTTTTTTGTTTGTGGAACAATAATTTCCCTTACTGTCCTGAAGCTCAATGTCGTGCATTTTTACTTTTGAAGTACAGGGTGTCCCATTTTGTGTGTTTTTGGGTGTTTTTCTCAAAAATCTCGGTTATTATTAAAGCTAGAGGGTTGCGGTTTTCACGTCACTGTACTACTTTTTTGAGAGGAATTTGGTGGACCAATCAGATTTTAGATAAGTTTTATAGTTTCCGCGCATTGGCGCAGGACTGAAATTTTCGATTTTTTGGAAACCTCTCTCCTGGCTACAACTTATATATATATCGACAAATTTAATCAACTATTATCCTATTAGATTTTTTGGCGTAGAATCGAATGGAATAATTAGTTTTTTGGTAGCGTTAATAGTTTTTGAGATATGAACCAAAGTTATATATATTTTTAATGGAAACCATAGTTCATATCTCAAAAACTATTAACGCTATCAAAAAACTAATTGTTCCATTCGATTCTACGCCAAAAAATCTATAAAAATAGTTGATTAAATCTGTCGATATATATAAGTTGTAGCCAGGAGAGAGGTTTCCAAAAAATCGAAAATTTCAGTCCTGCGCCAATGCGCGGAAACTATAAAACTTATCTAAAATCTGATTGGTCCACCAAATTCCTCTCAAAAAAGTAGTACAGTGACGTGAAAACCGCAACCCTCTAGCTTTAATAATAACCGACATTTTTGAGAAAAACACCCAAAAACACCCAAAATGGGACACCCTGTACAGCGTTAAGATTTCAAAAATATATTTATCTTGAGGTTTCAGAAAAAATATATGAAAGAACTTTCGACAGGTAAAAAAAACCCGTTATTCTAGAAATGTCACAATTTGGACCGAACTATTCCCCCCACGTCCGGCCCTGTCCCCCTCCGTCCGTCCGAGCGAGAGTGAACATCAAAGTCCCGCGCTCGCTCGCCGTCTTGGACGCGGGCGCTGCGGGGGGAGGCGAGGGAGGGGGCGGCGGGCGGGCTAAGGGGGGGGGGGCAGCGCCCCGGCCTACCCGGATTGACGCGCCGCCACGCATACACTCAGCTCACGCATAATTTAGACGCGGGGCGTCGGCGGCGTCGGCGGCGGTTGCCGGAATGGACATCGGCCCCGGCCGGCGCGCCGAGCCCCAATCGATACCCCGCGGCCCGGGCCTGGACCGAAGAAGGCCGCCGCTGGAGAAAGTGGGTGGTAATTAGTTGCTTTTTTTGTTTAAGAAAGAGTTGTAATAATGGGAATCTTTTTTTTAGATAGGACATCCTGTATAGAGGCAGAGACCCAGATTTGAGAAACTTTTTTTGTAAATTCGAAATAAAATTGACCGTTAAACAAATTTTTATTAATATTATATTAGAATACTTGCTTAGTGTATAGATGTTACAGACCGTATATGAAAAACAGGCCGTATACAAAAGGACTAGTCCATACACGGGCGTAGCCAAGGGGGGGGTTTCGGGGGTTCAAACCCCCCCCCCCCCCGAAATAAGCAAAATATTACCTAATATTATACCGAAAAAATACGAGGAGTGAAGAGTTAAATTATTATTACGTTTGAATATATTATGTAGTAATAGTAGCGCCTAGCGCCATCTTTTGACGAGAGGCAGACTCAGTTGCAGCCGAACTATTTTGTATTGTAGGGACACTTTGCGTTGTTTCTCGATTATTCGCCACGCCCCTAGGTCGAAATGAGCGGAACTTTGTGGAAGTTCGTGGAAGTTTGTGGACGGCTACTGGGCTGCTATATAAGCGGCGCCGCGGCGCGTGACCGCGCTTACGGCAGTATTGTTCCATGCGAACTCGAAGCGAATAAAAGTGAAAAGTGGTGAACGAATAGTGAAGAGAATTAAGTGTACCGTGTAAGTGAGTAATTTTAGTGCACTGTTATTCGATGACCTTGTTAAGGATAGATACGTGAATCATTATTACTGTCGAAAAATGGAGGGCAAAAAAAGGAAGGGTGATAAACCTAAAGGTATGGACTACTGGAAAAAGTGGTGTAGTCAAGGTCAAGGGGTTTCTAATAAAGAAACAAATTTAGATTTAGCTATCAAAGCTTCAGCTACCTTGCATGCTGATAAGAAGACTGCCTACCCCGAAATCTAGTTTGGAATGCCTAGATATGTGCGATAAAAACCTTTATCCTAATATTTACACATTACTACAAATCTTGGCTACCGTTCCTGTATCCACTGCTACCCCAGAAAGGTCTTTCTCGAGCCTAAGGAGACTGAAAAACTATTTACGAAACACTACAAGTGAAAACAGACTTAATGGTTTGGCTCTAATGAACATTCACTATGGAACAGAAATTCATGCAGATGAAGTAGTGGATATATTTAAAAGAAAAAGCCGAAGATTTCTTCTTTAATGGTTTTAGATTTAGCGCAGAGGAACGAAATTAATTTATCCATTTCATTTAAAGTTAAGAACTTTATAAATATGTCGTAGTTTTTCGGATGAATATATAGATATTAAATGTCATGTAAGTATATTTTTGTTGTTTTATTTACTTCTCAAACTAACCCCCCCCCCCAAAACTAAATCCTGGCTACGCCCGTGAATCCATATGTAAACGGACTGAAGATATTAGTCCATATGTATAAGAAGCTTGTCCGTCAACAAACGGTCTAGTCTGTTTGCAAAAGGACTAGTCCTATTATATACGGTCTATCGGCAACTAGACCGTATATCACAGAGAGATTTAAACAAAGACAGAATGTATGTGCAATGTTTTCCGGGCGGTTTCGACGTCCGCCATTTCTGAATTACCCCTTCTTTTTTATATAGGCCCATCAAAGAAGGTTATTTCTTGCTGGTATACGTAGTATTTTGAAGGAAAAAAGGTAATTATTTAGTATAATGTATGGGTACCCTAGATTTTTTTCTGCAAAATACATACTAAAAAGAAGGCATATTCTTCTTTAATGGGCCTATATAAAAAAAAAGAATGGTAATTCACTATGATTGCACATACACTCTGAATGTCAATAGTCCATAAATATGTTAACGGTCTAGTCCGTATATGAAATGCCATGTCATTTACATACGGTCTGTGCCATTTAGGCCGTATAGATACAGCCTAGACCGTATACATACGGTCTGTTTTCATATACGGGCTGTAACATTGACAAAACAGTGATGCAACGAAACTACATTAAAATAGCAACTTAGACAAATTGTTGAACTTAAACTTTTTTTGTCAATTGCCCCATAAAATAAAAGTTTGCATAATTTGAGACAGGCTGACTAATTTGAGACAGACTGGCGTCCCAATTTCGCACTGCCTTTACAGCTTCTACCATAGCATGAGAGTCCCATTTCTTGTGTTTTTTTTTGGCATCTGCAATCAAAAAAATGAAAATATTGGTTGGGTGCCAAATTTGAGATAGTCTCAATTACAGAACCCATTTGGTATCTCAAATTAGGAATTTTCGGTATAAAAAACTGACAACAGTATTTTAGGTTAGTTATGAAAAAATAGTGCCAGATTTCAATGAGACATCATTAAGCAATACCTCCTATACTACGACATATAAAATGTTTTATATACCTTCCCTTGACTGTAAATGCCACTGTAAATGCCACTATCAAAAAAGTTTTATCGTAAGTAATATCATAAAGGCATCTAATTTTTTACATTCTATTTCTTAAATAGGTTTTTATAATTCTCAAACAACAAAATGTTCGCTCACAAGAAGCACTAGATACAGGAACTAGAATGGCAATTAAAACTATCTTATATGTTTCTGCAAATGCAATCTTATATTTTTCTAAAAAACTTAATAACTGAAATATATTTTTAACCTCAAAGATATTTTCTTTTTCAAAATTTAAAATGCTTTTTCGTCAAATTTTAATTTCAGATTCCAAGCTGTCAGTATCACAATTATAATGAACTGCGTTTTTGTTTTCAAAATAGAAAAATCAAGAAAATGTTCTTGGTTTCCTTTTAAAATGTCTTTATATCTGTTCTTCAGTTCCATAGCAATCCTATCAATTATAGGAATAAATGTTTTAATTTTAAAAAATTATTAGTGTTTGTCTCAAACTCAAAATTTTCTTCAAAAGAATAGCTAATATACCTTCTGAAATAAGGAAAGATTCATATTTTTTTGATTTTTTTTGGCCTGTTGCTTTTAAAATCCGATTTAATTTCAATGTTATTTTGAAGGGCAATGGAGCTAGCCTCTTCAAAAACAGATCACTGTAATCTTTACCAAAAGTTGTTTCATTTATTTTACTCGTCGAATTTAGTGGGTCTGTTCTAACAACTCAAAAATATTTAGGGTAGGGCAAGGGGGGGCAATGAGGGGGCAGGGGGGGCAATGGGGGGACCAGGCACTAAACAGGGGGGGCCGCGGCCCCCCTGGACCTTCTTGTCTACGTCCCTGGTGCGGGGATCTTTTGTATTTCTATAAAGACAAGTGCATGCATATATTTATAGAAAACTTCTGCTTGGCCGGCAGGAGGCTAGCAAAAAATGCGACGCTGGCGCATCGTCGACTCCCCCGAGTTCCTTCGGCGGTCCTTGGCACTTATACTCTTTGTTGGCAGAAAATACCTACTTTAGGATTCTAATAAAAAGTGACAATTAACCCCCACACCCGAATACCTCGCCCTCCCCGCGCGCGCCGCCCCGCGCGCGCCTCCCCCGTCACCTATGAATACGTAAGCAAGCGGGCGGCCGGCCGGCGATGTCCGTCGCCAGCGGGGCCGCGGGGAAGGGGTGAGTGGCGGGGGGGCGGCGGCGGCGGCGGCGGTGGTCCGGGATCGATCCAGCCGCCCCCGCGCGCTCCCCCTCCCCCCCCCCCGCGCGGCCGCCCCGCTTTACACTTCCCGCAGGACTTTCACTCTCGCCGGAGGGCGAGGGGGGTAGGTGGACGGGCGGCGCATTTCCCTATATATCCCGAGGGCGAGCCGGACCACCGCCGCAGGATTCGAGGAGCGATCGGGTTCGGACCAAGATCGACGGGGTTTAGTTGGGCGCAAGCACCTCTCCAGGAGGTTCGGAAGAGGATGGAAACTGCACCCCCAAGCAACAGGGCGCGTTCGGCAGGAGAGGCCGAACATGGCGGTAATAGAGACGTACAGGGCCGTTCCTAACCCTTTTGGCGCCCCGTGCAAAATAAAATTTGCCACTATAGTCACTGGTACAAGGAACATGCATACATTATAGTACAGCGTGTCCCAAATAGTTTGTTCTACCCCCTGGATCTCAGGAACCGTAAGAGATACGAAAAAACTTGAATACAAAAGTTGTAAAGTTCGAAGTGGGCCTAACCTCTCTTTTATTTTCACATATACAGGGCGATTCGTATTTGCAAGACAAAACTTTTTTGGTTTGTATTTTGGATACAGCCTTGCCAAGATATCGAATTTTTCTTGGAATTTAGGGACTTCGTTGGAGGTTATGGAAACTGAATGCTGTATCTTTATTTTAATAGATATCAAAGATATATTTTAGCCGAAGTATGACAGCACAACCGTGTGTGGTGTGGTATGTCGAAATTGGTTTTTGCATATACAGTGTGTTCATAACAGGCTCTAAAATACAGATAATTTCAAACAGCAATAACTTATTTTTTCAAATGAAATGAGCCATATTTTTCTAGTTTGTTGGATGCCGGCGTCCAAGCCCCACATTTTATTTTATGTAAATAACAGTCTATACCAAAAACTACCCGTTTTCGAGATATTTTGTATTTAAGAAAATTTCTTTGCATTTTTCATTAAGGTGAGAAGGTTTTATCAAGCAAGCCATAATTATTTTTCCAGACAGTGGCAGAAATAATTGTCATTTTAGATAATACGGGAAGTACAATTCCTATACCCGTATATACAGCTTGTCACACTATAATTAGTGATTAGGATATGAAATAAAAAGAAGCAAAAAAATCGTAAAATTGGCTATATTGTATAAAATTATTTCTTGATTTTGAATCAGAGGAAATATAATATCAAATTTTAATTTTTGCCCATAAAAAGGACCTTTAAATTCTTATCAAAAAAATATCTCGATCTTTGATCTAAATCCTTTTTGGGACGATCTCTACCAGCTCTATCAGGTACTTTCATTCAAACGATGATGTAGAAGTAAAGAGCAGTAACGTATGCTTTGACCTGGGAAATATCGTCCCACAAAGGATCTAGATCAAAGTACAGGGTTATTCTCGAACAAAATCAAAATTGCCATGGACAATTCAAAACAGTCATAACGAGAATATTATAATTTGACATTGTTGTATTCCCACAATTACATACAAAAATATATTGAAAATTTAACAAAGCCAACTCTGCTGTGGCAATTTTCCATAAGTTATATTTTATTTTCTATGTCATTTTCCATATTTATGACAATTTCGATGCCCACCATTGGTATCTCGGCTGTGGTTGCTCGAAATTTAGGGAGCCTATAGTAAAATTATGTTAAGAAGTCCTTACTGGGACTGTCAAATGGTAATTTCGCCATCCTAAGTTGGCATCAATGCAGCAATAAATGCAACCGGGTCATAAGTCCAGGTCAGTAGCGAGCCCATTTGCACAATGAATAACTACTAATAACACTAACAAGAACAACACAGATAACGGTAAAACTCATGAAACGTACAATACCCGCGAATATTTTCACTGCCCAAAGTTTGAACCCTTTTGAACGATCCGGAAAACCTTCACTGCCACTTTCACAACACTGAAACAAAATTTGCCCGAGTCCGCCTAATAGACGCTGCCGCAAGTGGCTGATTTTAACAAAATACCAAAATGAAAGTGTTTCCATGACGTTTGAAATTATTATTAAAATGAGTTGTATTGTACTATTGTCATAGTTATTTTTATTTGTAGCGGTATAATCGTGATTGCAATAGGGTTTTTATTTTATTATGTTCTTTTTTCGTATCACTTGGGTAACTTTTCACATCATAAATCAATGAGTGACGTCATTAACTGGGTGAGACACATATAGGTACCATTGTTATACCCATCGTTAACAGAAAATTCCTAGGGATTTTGTGGAGACTGTCATCTGACAAAATCGGGACTTCTTACAGTAATTGGGGTATAGAAAATTTCTGAAACCGGCATGGAGTTGGCCTTGACCGAGAACATAAAACTACCAAGGTTCGTTAAATTCGGGTAACCGATGTGAAAGAAACAAAGTTTCGAAAAAATCTAATTTTGCCATTTTGTAGGTATAAATCACGAACGAATCAAGATATCTAAGATTTAATAGCAGAATATTGTAGAGGGTATAATCCCAGAAAAGGACGAATCAGAAGTGGCACTTGGCTAATTTAAGAGGGCAGAGGGGTATTTTTATGAGGTGGTGGGGACGGAGAGTATTGCTAGGCCGCCAGATCCTTAGAAAGGTTAAAACATGTCAACATATTTTTCACTATCATTTATTCATTTTGGGTAGGTATACCAATAAAATTAATATGAAAGCAATTAATATTATCTAATGTGTGCCGGTAGTAAAATTATAATGTTTTACGAACCATTTATTCTATTTATCTGAGCCCAGAAAACCCACAACCTGACCCCTGTTTTCTGGGACTTGATTATGAAAGCGGAATGCTTGACAACAGCGCGGCGCGGCGCCACAGATTCCGTTCTTGCGGTACTGCCAGATCGTCCAGTCGGGAGCCGGTAACCAAGGCAACCCACAAAAATATAATGCAAATTAATTTAGTATAAAATGAAATCGATGATAATTTACTTATAAAAATGTTAGTCCTTGATAGTATTTTGGTTGATATTAAATTGAAGGCGATAAAAATAGCTAAATGAATTTAAGGAAATTGTCAGGCATAAAAGCTGACGAAGTCCGGCAACGCCGGCCTACGACTGACGCGCCACCTAACGCCAGACGCCAGACAGCGTCAGTATGTTCAATTGAGGTTAAACTCCTTATAAAACGTAAACAATAAAACGAAAAACGATTACCAATTTCTAAGTAAAAAAGCCCAGTATTATTATCATGACTGTGATAAAAGTATCCAAAACAGGGACCAGATAAGGTGTACAATATGTATTCAGCTCAACTTGACTGCTTGTGTTGTTACTTCGAATACTTCGTTGCTGTATTTACACTAGTGCATTGTGCCCCAGAAAACCCACTTTGTGCTTAGGTTTTGTGACGAAATGGCCCAGCAATTATTGCTGTGTTCGTGGATGTTCTAACAACACGAGGAATGTTGGGATAAGTTTTTTCAAAATACCTATGCTGATGAAAACAGGTAGGTACCTATGTGTCGTTTGTCCCTACCTTGTTACCACATTATTATATCCTTAGGTATTATAAATTTTATGTCCTACGTAGGTACTACCCCTTTTACTGGAGTATTACCTACCCCAGAAAACCCACAAATGGTTTCCTACTGATAATACCTACCTAACTATGGTTTTTAATATTTTTTTTTAAGGTGTTATGCATGGACGAGAAAGTGTGGAAGGCAGGATTTGTTAGAAAAAACACCCACACAGCTTTTTATTAATTATAAAGTTTGTTCAATGCACTTTGAAAATAGTATGTTTGCAAACCAGTCGAAGTCTGGGCTAAAGAAAACAGCAATACCAACTGTGTTCTCATCATGTAAGTACCTTCATTGGTAATTATGGAAATTAGTGTATGCACCGCCCGATTTTCTTGACATTTTGACCCCATAATTACCCCTTCATTATTAGATAATAATATGTATTTTTTGCTGATACTTGTAATTTTGCTGCATTTAATTTTTTTTACTAGGTTATATCGATGAGGCTTCTTCACAGAGTCCTTCTGTGTCTGTATGCAGCAATTTGACTTTGTTAGAACCTCAACGAGAACTTGATCAACCAGTCTCGATCGCTCAACCTTTGGATCAACCAAGTACACCCCATCTGTCACAGTCACCTATAGGCGATCTCCACAGCATTACCGAATTTTCAGTTGCATCAAAAGGTAATGATATATATTCACAAATTGTTATTATAGTATACACACCCAAACTTATATGACATCACGCATTATTTGCGATAATTTTTTTTGTCAAAAAAAATATATGTCATGGAAAGTCAAAAGTGTTTACTAACAAAAACAGTTAAATGTGAAAAACCCGACAATATAAATATATAATGAAAATATTAAGTGATTCCATATTATAAGTTTGGGTGTGTGTACATATATTGTAATTTTTTGTATTACTTATTTTGTTATTGAATAATTCTATTTTTAGATGCTAGTCAACAAACTTCTCTTAGTTTGAGTGCACATAGTCCGAGAAAGCATTCATTAAAGTTACAAATAAAAAAACTCCAAAGAAAGTTGCATCCGAAGTTGGAGCAAGCTGTCGACAGTGCCGACACTGAAATAAATGACGAACAATTTCTTGCCATTTGTGAGAAAAAAACTGTCTGCTTCAATGCTACTATTTGTAAGGCATTATTTAGAAAATCCCAAAAAAGATCCACAGGGATATCGTTACTCTTCAGATATGAAACAATTTTCCTTAACAATTTATTTTCTAAGCCCAAATGCTTATAGATTTTTAATGAAACCACTTTATTTGCCATCTAAAAGCACTCTTCAAAGAATAACTAGCAAATGGCATATAACTGCAGGTCTTAACAGTTTCATTTTTGAGGTTATTAAATCAAAAGCTACAAATTTAGAGGGTTCTTCAAAACAGTGCATTCTTTGTATTGACGAAATGTCATTAAAAATGTTTTTATTTTACAATAGATCTTCCGATACCATTGTTGGCTTTCATAATACATTGAAGGAAAAAAGATATGCTCCTGCTAAATATGTTTTAGCTATTATGGCTAGAGCAATATTTGCTAAGTGGAAGCAACCAGTTGCTTATTTCTTTATTGATACTTGTTCAGGGGAGGAATTAAAATTTATTATTTTTGAAGCAATAAGGAAACTTAAATCTGTAGGATTACTAGTAAGTGCGTTAGTGTCTGATCAAGGATCAAATTTTGTACAATTTTCAAAATCAGTTGGTATCTCTCCAAACTCTTCACATTTTTATGTCGATAGCGAAAAAATATTTTATATTTTTGATGTGCCGCATCTCTTAAAATCAACACGAAATAATTTTTTCAATTACACATTCGAAACCTCTGAAGGATGTACAAATAAAACGTATAGGTATTGACCAAATTTATAATAAACAAAAACATAAGCCTTTGGCTCTTCGGCTGTGTCCAAAATTTACAGATGAACACATTAATTCGAATCCTTTTAAAAAACTGAAGGTTAGTTTAGCCGTCCAAGTTTTCAGCGCAATGGTAGCTGCGGCACTTAATTCCTTTATTGAATTCGGACAATTCCCCCCTTCGGCAAACGCTACAGTGTCATTTGTAGAAAAAATTGATAAGTTATTTGATATCTTAAATTCCTCAAAAATATCAGGCAGTAATACAAGTACAATAGACCTTTCAAAGGAGCAGATTACCAAGTCGATTTTTTAAAGGAAATGTTTACATATTTTGAGAATATTAAAATTTTAAAACAAAATATAGAGGTTACCAATAAAGTTAAATTTTTGAAAGGGTGGCAAATCACAATAAATTCATTTTTAGGTCTTTGGGAAAAATTTCATTGTTTAGAGTTTAGTTCCTTATACACTCGACGCTTAAATCAAGATTGTCTCGAAAATTTTTTCGGCACTATTAGGCAGC
Organism: Pseudeuparius sepicola; assembly: GCA_963920635.1. Classification (NCBI taxonomy): domain Eukaryota; kingdom Metazoa; phylum Arthropoda; class Insecta; order Coleoptera; family Anthribidae; genus Pseudeuparius; species Pseudeuparius sepicola. The sequence goes on from OY987299.1 coordinate 13,978,037, forward strand.
AAGGGGGAAATTGCTTGAATCCAACCCCCATCCAATGCGAAAGGGCTTTCAAAAAATCATTTTGTTTAAATTATTTCCAACACGCGGATGGGGCTAATTGTATTGAGGATTTTGATTCATTATTGTCATACGTAACCACCGAACATACACAAATTTACAACAAAGTTGTTGTGGGAAATGCAAGATCTATTTTTTCTGATTTAAGTTCGGTGGCACCAGATTATATTGATTTCGAACTACATGAATCAAATAGTATATCATATGTTTGTGGATATTTATTAAGAAAGTGCTTGGAACAACATTCATGTGAAGTTTGTATTAAATATTGTAAACGTCATACATTAGGGGATACTGATCTGTTTACTTATTTTAAAGCATACAAATCAAGTGGTAACGAAACCTTTGGACATTTATTTTCACCTCCTGATAATTTCCTAAATTATATTAAAACTCTCGAAGTTAATTTTTGTACCCTCTTTCCAAAGTTTGCTTTAGAAGAAAATGTTGGTGTGAAATTAAAAAATAAGCTGCAAAACATTTCATATCAACATCCATGCCCTAGTTTTAATCATGCCTATTTATTATCCCTTTACCCCTTCTTTAAAATTTTTAAATCGTGATATTGTTTCTAATAAAACTAATAAAAATTATAAACTTCGAAATTTACATTTATAAGTGCTGCCAGGGGTCATTATTTTTAAAAATTAGGCTAAGTTGATAATGTATAGTGTGCATGTGCATAATATGTACGTAAGTAGTTTATAATATCTTTTGTATTTATAGGTATTATATTTCATGTGCTATTGTTTTTGAATTACTAAAATCTATAAAAAAAAATTCAAAAACAATAGCACATATAAAATATAATACCTATAAATACAAAAGATATTATAAACTACTTACGTACATATTATGCACATGCACACTATACATTATCAACTTAGCCTAATAATGACCCCTGGCAGCACTTATAAATGTAAATTTCGAAGTTTATAATTTTTATTAGTTTTATTAGAAACAATATCACGATTTAAAAATTTTAAAGAAGAATAGATTCTAAATCTTACATAAAGGGATAATAAATAGGCATGATTAAAACTAGGGCATGGATGTTGATATGAAATGTTTTGCAGCTTATTTTTTAATTTCACACCAACATTTTCTTCTAAAGCAAACTTTGGAAAGAGGGTACAAAAATTAACTTCGAGAGTTTTAATATAATTTAGGAAATTATCAGGAGGTGAAAATAAATGTCCAAAGGTTTCGTTACCACTTGATTTGTATGCTTTAAAATAAGTAAACAGATCAGTATCCCCTAATGTATGACGTTTACAATATTTAATACAAACTTCACATGAATGTTGTTCCAAGCACTTTCTTAATAAATATCCACAAACATATGATATACTATTTGATTCATGTAGTTCGAAATCAATATAATCTGGTGCCACCGAACTTAAATCAGAAAAAATAGATCTTGCATTTCCCACAACAACTTTGTTGTAAATTTGTGTATGTTCGGTGGTTACGTATGACAATAATGAATCAAAATCCTCAATACAATTAGCCCCATCCGCGTGTTGGAAATAATTTAAACAAAATGATTTTTTGAAAGCCCTTTCGCATTGGATGGGGGTTGGATTCAAGCAATTTCCCCCTTGCTGCCTAATAGTGCCGAAAAAATTTTCGAGACAATCTTGATTTAAGCGTCGAGTGTATAAGGAACTAAACTCTAAACAATGAAATTTTTCCCAAAGACCTAAAAATGAATTTATTGTGATTTGCCACCCTTTCAAAAATTTAACTTTATTGGTAACCTCTATATTTTGTTTTAAAATTTTAATATTCTCAAAATATGTAAACATTTCCTTTAAAAAATCGACTTGGTAATCTGCTCCTTTGAAAGGTCTATTGTACTTGTATTACTGCCTGATATTTTTGAGGAATTTAAGATATCAAATAACTTATCAATTTTTTCTACAAATGACACTGTAGCGTTTGCCGAAGGGGGGAATTGTCCGAATTCAATAAAGGAATTAAGTGCCGCAGCTACCATTGCGCTGAAAACTTGGACGGCTAAACTAACCTTCAGTTTTTTAAAAGGATTCGAATTAATGTGTTCATCTGTAAATTTTGGACACAGCCGAAGAGCCAAAGGCTTATGTTTTTGTTTATTATAAATTTGGTCAATACCTATACGTTTTATTTGTACATCCTTCAGAGGTTTCGAATGTGTAATTGAAAAAATTATTTCGTGTTGATTTTAAGAGATGCGGCACATCAAAAATATAAAATATTTTTTCGCTATCGACATAAAAATGTGAAGAGTTTGGAGAGATACCAACTGATTTTGAAAATTGTACAAAATTTGATCCTTGATCAGACACTAACGCACTTACTAGTAATCCTACAGATTTAAGTTTCCTTATTGCTTCAAAAATAATAAATTTTAATTCCTCCCCTGAACAAGTATCAATAAAGAAATAAGCAACTGGTTGCTTCCACTTAGCAAATATTGCTCTAGCCATAATAGCTAAAACATATTTAGCAGGAGCATATCTTTTTTCCTTCAATGTATTATGAAAGCCAACAATGGTATCGGAAGATCTATTGTAAAATAAAAACATTTTTAATGACATTTCGTCAATACAAAGAATGCACTGTTTTGAAGAACCCTCTAAATTTGTAGCTTTTGATTTAATAACCTCAAAAATGAAACTGTTAAGACCTGCAGTTATATGCCATTTGCTAGTTATTCTTTGAAGAGTGCTTTTAGATGGCAAATAAAGTGGTTTCATTAAAAATCTATAAGCATTTGGGCTTAGAAAATAAATTGTTAAGGAAAATTGTTTCATATCTGAAGAGTAACGATATCCCTGTGGATCTTTTTTGGGATTTTCTAAATAATGCCTTACAAATAGTAGCATTGAAGCAGACAGTTTTTTTCTCACAAATGGCAAGAAATTGTTCGTCATTTATTTCAGTGTCGGCACTGTCGACAGCTTGCTCCAACTTCGGATGCAACTTTCTTTGGAGTTTTTTTATTTGTAACTTTAATGAATGCTTTCTCGGACTATGTGCACTCAAACTAAGAGAAGTTTGTTGACTAGCATCTAAAAATAGAATTATTCAATAACAAAATAAGTAATACAAAAAATTACAATATATGTACACACACCCAAACTTATAATATGGAATCACTTAATATTTTCATTATATATTTATATTGTCGGGTTTTTCACATTTAACTGTTTTTGTTAGTAAACACTTTTGACTTTCCATGACATATATTTTTTTTGACAAAAAAAATTATCGCAAATAATGCGTGATGTCATATAAGTTTGGGTGTGTATACTATAATAACAATTTGTGAATATATATCATTACCTTTTGATGCAACTGAAAATTCGGTAATGCTGTGGAGATCGCCTATAGGTGACTGTGACAGATGGGGTGTACTTGGTTGATCCAAAGGTTGAGCGATCGAGACTGGTTGATCAAGTTCTCGTTGAGGTTCTAACAAAGTCAAATTGCTGCATACAGACACAGAAGGACTCTGTGAAGAAGCCTCATCGATATAACCTAGTAAAAAAAATTAAATGCAGCAAAATTACAAGTATCAGCAAAAAATACATATTATTATCTAATAATGAAGGGGTAATTATGGGGTCAAAATGTCAAGAAAATCGGGCAGTGCATACACTAATTTCCATAATTACCAATGAAGGTACTTACATGATGAGAACACAGTTGGTATTGCTGTTTTCTTTAGCCCAGACTTCGACTGGTTTGCAAACATACTATTTTCAAAGTGCATTGAACAAACTTTATAATTAATAAAAAGCTGTGTGGGTGTTTTTTCTAACAAATCCTGCCTTCCACACTTTCTCGTCCATGCATAACACCTTGAAAAAAAATTAAAAACCATAGTTAGGTAGGTATTATCAGTAGGAAACCATTTGTGGGTTTTCTGGGGTAGGTAATACTCCAGTAAAAGGGGTACCTAGTACCTACGTAGGACATAAAATTTATAATACCTAAGGATATAATAATGTGGTAACAAGGTAGGGACAAACTACACATAGGTACCTACCTGTTTTCATCAGCAGGTATTTTGAAAAAACTTATCCCAACATTCCTCGTGTTGTTAGAACATCCACGAACACAGCAATAATTGCGGGGCCATTTCGTCACAAAACCTAAGCACAAAGTGGGTTTTCTGGGGCACAATGCACTAGTGTAAATACAGCAACGAAGTATTCGAAGTAACAACACAAGCAGTCAAGTTGAGCTGAATACATATTGTACACCTTATCTGGTCCCTGTTTTGGATACTTTTATCACAGTCATGATAATAATACTGGGCTTTTTTACTTAGAAATTGGTAATCGTTTTTCGTTTTATTGTTTACGTTTTATAAGGAGTTTAACCTCAATTGAACATACTGACGCTGTCTGGCGTCTGGCGTTAGGTGGCGCGTCAGTCGTAGGCCGGCGTTGCCGGACTTCGTCAGCTTTTATGCCTGACAATTTCCTTAAATTCATTTAGCTATTTTTATCGCCTTCAATTTAATATCAACCAAAATACTATCAAGGACTAACATTTTTATAAGTAAATTATCATCGATTTCATTTTATACTAAATTAATTTGCATTATATTTTTGTGGGTTGCCTTGGTTACCGGCTCCCGACTGGACGATCTGGCAGTACCGCAAGAACGGAATCTGTGGCGCCGCGCCGCGCTGTTGTCAAGCATTCCGCTTTCATAATCAAGTCCCAGAAAACAGGGGTCAGGTTGTGGGTTTTCTGGGCTCAGATAAATAGAATAAATGGTTCGTAAAACATTATAATTTTACTACCGGCACACATTAGATAATATTAATTGCTTTCATATTAATTTTATTGGTATACCTACCCAAAATGAATAAATGATAGTGAAAAATATGTTGACATGTTTTAACCTTTCTAAGGATCTGGCGGCCTAGCAATACTCTCCGTCCCCACCACCTCATAAAAATACCCCTCTGCCCTCTTAAATTAGCCAAGTGCCACTTCTGATTCGTCCTTTTCTGGGGTATAATAGCGCAACTTTTGTCTAATTTGACCGATGTTGTATCTTTTACACTTTCCGAGATACCAATGGTGGGTATCGAAATTGTCACCACCGTGTATATGGAACGTGATACTTTATTATGATTTAAATTAAATTATAGAAGGTGTTCTATAACGCTTCCATTTTATGCAACTCAAAGAGCATACCTACTTAATAAACTAGTTGGCAACGATACTTGCCTCGTTTATCTCTCTGATATCCTGAGATATTTTCCTTTAACTTTTTCGATATTATTTGATCTCTCCGCATATATCCGGTCCTTCAAACTGCCCCGCAGAGAGAAATCGAGTGGGGTCAAGTCTGGGCTTCTGGCAGGCCATAAAATAGTTCCATTTGAACCAATCGACAAAAATATCGTCTCGAATGCCTATTCACAGCATTTGATTTATGTGTCGCAGAACCATCTTGTTGCCAAACAATATTCGGCTCATTAACTTCATTCAATAGATCAGAAATTTCTCCTCTTAAGAGCTGTAAATATTTTAGTCCAGTTAAGCCACCTTCATAAATACTGGACCAATTAGGTACCTATGTGATTCTGAAAAATACCTACCGTAGCAAACATTTATTTTATCGATTATTTCCCTCATACTGCTTGCATCCAATAAGGTAGCTCCTTCCATAAAAATCCAACCAATCATATGCCTCTGCTAGCGATAATTGCACTTGTGCAAATTATCACTTCGTTGCTTAGCAACCGCGAATCTGTTGGATACAAACACGTACCTACTTTTTAAAGTCTGTGTGTTTCACACTGTTCTAAATTATGCAGCTTATAAATTATGTTGCGGTACTATTAAGCATTGTATCAATGAATTTATATAACTTTTACATTGCTAAATTTTTTTTATTGGACCTCCGCCTCCGTTTAAATTTATGACACATTCAGAAAATAAACCAACGCTGACAGGGTGTAGGTATAATCGCATTTGCCTTGGATATCCAAGCGTCATGTTTGTTTACTCGAACGCTACAGTCGAAGCTGTCAATAAACTCGTTCAAAATTAATCGTTTTGGAAATGTAAACATAGAAAAAATTAATACAGAAATTATTAAATCGTATCCGAGAAATAATCTCGACAAATACCACTCGTGCCGGAAATTTTTCGAGATAATTTTATTCTCAAGCCCTATTTTGCCCATTAGCAAAACCACTCGTACAAATTGGGCTTTTATTTTCAGAGATAAAGTTATCAGAATGTTATCAGAAAATAAAAGACTAATTTATACTCGTGATCTTTCTAGGCAAAATAGCGCTTTCGAAAAAATTATCGATAAAATTTCCGGCACTTGTGATATTACATACGATAATTTTTTCGAAAGCTCTATTTTGCCTAGAAAGATCACGAGTATAAATTGGTCTTTTATTTTCTGATTTTATCTCTGAAAATAAAAGCCCAATTTTATCGAGAATAAAATTATCTAGAAAAATTTCCGGCACGTGTGGTATTTGTCGAGATTATTTCACGAATACGATCTAGTATTCTCGCCTTTTTTATTTTCAATTTCTGTATTAATTTTTTCTATGTTTACATTTCCAAAACGACTCATTTTTTTGAACGAGTTTATTGACAGCTTCGACTGCAACGTTCGAGTAAACAAACAACATGATGCTTGGATATCCAAGGCAAATGCGATTATACACGCTGTTGGCGTTGGTTTATTTTCTGAATGTGGGTCATAAATTTAAATGGAGACGGAGGTCTAATAACAACAATTTAGCAATGTAAACTGCGAATGGCTGTTCCTTGAACTCGAAAAACGCCCATTATCGAAATCGCGGATTACCCCCCCCCCAGATCGAGATAATTAAAATTACTTATTTAGCGCTGCGTGAATATTCAGGGCCGGGCCGCCAACCGGATTGACATTTCCACCTGATCCGAAGTTGAAATATCACTCGGGGCGCGACGCAACACCTAGAAATTTCCGCCGGGCCAGGTGTTAAAAAATTAACATTCCATTAGGGGGGAAGTGCGTTTAACACTCAAACAACATTATAACCCCCTCGTTGGGGAAGGGGGGGGGGCTGAGTGCCCATCACGCTGTCATTCTCGCTGGCGAGCGCCAGGGAGGGGGGCTGGGGGGGGGGCGGTCGACCTCGACGCTCGGAATAGCTGCACTTTTGCGTAGGCCTTGGAGAAGAAAGCGAAATTCGGAGGAAGGCGGGGCGAGGACGAGATAAGGGTAACATTCTTAATAATGCGCCTCGCAGTTTTCAAATTGGTTTCAGCCTTATCCACATCCCAGAACATCGCTAAGAATGACAGAGAGTCAGGAAATTTAAACGTTTAGCATTATTACTACAACAAACAAATGTAAACATCTGTACCAAGGCGGCCATTATCAGATGATCATGACTCATGACAGTTCGTTGGACTGCAAACACGTGGTTTTAACCTCTTTTTAAAGTTAAATTATATAGGAAAACTAGTCGTACATATACTTCTCTTGCTTAAATCCACACACCAAAACTTTGTTTTATGCACTCGACGGGCGTTTCGCTAACCATATAAGCATCACGCCAATGTTTTTGTGGTTTCAGGTATTTGATATCGCTTGTCATCTTTCAATGGCAATGGTACCTTATTTATTAGTTCTATAATAGTATATTACATAGCGAGAGTTGTAAACAGCTTATTATGTATGAGTGGAAAAGTTGCACACGAGCCGCGCAGCGGCGAGTGCTGTAATTCCACGAGTATGTAATAAGCTTACAACTCGAGTTTTGTATTATAATTTTTCTTCGACGCAAGAAAAACTATTATAATAGATAAACTATACTTCTGATTACAGGCAACAATTAGTATGTTGGTTAGTTGCTATGGTGACGCGGATGCCGCGCTAACAAGGCACCCGTGATAATTGCGTTTTAATTAAGAACAGATACGTAATTTTTTTTATTACGTGTCAGTCATTACGTATCAGTCTTCGTAACAATGAACTTACTTATAACCTAAACCGTCACTTAATAGGTATGTTACTAGCATAGGAGTAGAAAAACATTATTATGTAAATACGATTTAAAAACATACATATTACAATATCTTCTACAAATTCCTTATAATGAGAAAGATCTAATTGTTTCCTGACAGTTTTCTTTTTATTTCTTTAGATTTCTTTTGGATAGTTTTGTTTGTTTTTACCCTATGCTTTAGCCGCTGTTCCATAAAAATTCTGAACTGGGTCACCTGCAACCTCGGCTTACCAACAATTGAGATATTTTGGGGAATGCCATAACTGTTATCTTTGGGATAAGTAGAAGTATCAAACCGATCAAAACAGTGGCGTAACTACGGAAGTGTAGGCCCATGTTCAAAATTTCAGGTGGGCCCCTGTGTTTTTTTATGTTTGAAAGTGGTGTAACAATGAAAAACATTGTTTTTATATTTTGAAATTCTTACCTCCTAGAAAAAAACCGTGAACGCCACTGAATTCTACGTGAAAAAATCTATAACGGTCGATTCTTACCATTTCAACAAGTTAGCGTATAACGGATGCCTGAAAGTGGCAAATTTTGAGAATCACCTTGTGTTTAAAAAAACCAAGGAGGCCGCATGAAAATTCTGTAGACGAGTGTTTCTTTTTATGAAAAAGTAGGTCAGTGCCCCGAAAACCGCAACTCCCTATTTGTAAAAATAACCGAGATACCTCGCAAAAGTATCAAAAATGGGACACCCTGTAGGTGCATAGAGAATAATCCAACTTAAACTTTGTATTGACCAACAGTTAATAATAATGCACATTGCTCACTACAGGTCGAAAAATGCCATTATAGGTCAAAAACTCGATGCCCCATGCCTACTGCGGGAACACGAAAACTGAAAATAAAATTGCGAACAGGGGCTCTGAAATGGAACATGGAATTTTTTCTATTCACAGGATCGGTTTTCCGAAATCTAGTCAGCCATGAAAACAATTTCGATAGTCAGAAATTATTTAAGAGTAATGTTAGGGTGCCTTGTGCACCATTAAATTAGTTCGACTGGACTATTTTTTAAATTTTTGAATTGTGCTTGTTACTGACTTGTTTGCTGTTATAGTTTGTTACAAAAATTGTCTTTTAATATTGCAGTTGAAAAAATTTAAGAGCGCACAAGACAACCTAATATTCTCTTAAATAATTTCTGACTATCAATTGTAAATTTTGAACAATAAAAGATACAGAAAATCTTTTCCTATAAAAATATTTAGGAAAAAAAGGCAAGTATGTTTCTGGGGAAAAATATTGATCATGTCACAGCGGCCATTTCCCCAAACAACAAAGAAGCAAATTTTCGGTCATAATTGGGCCTTATAGTATGTCCCATTTAAGAACCCCTGTTCGAAATTTTATTTTCAATTTTCGTGTTCCCGCAGTAGGCCTGAAGCGCCGAGTTGGATCATCCTATAGGTACATATTTACTCTTAAGTTATTATAGGTACATTTTTTGTACTACCCTTGCATTTTTATTGTTGGGGAATTTCAATCGCCCTCTATGTAACCAATTAGAGATTCTGACTCGTCGGTTATTACGCAGCACCACATCAATCGGCTCACATCGGAAAAACCGAAATTTATGCGCCCTGCATGAATCTTGGTGACGGTGTTCCCCTAGCAGCTCTGGGCCCGTGTTCACCGCACACTCTGAACACCCTGTAGTTACGCCACTGGATCAAAATTATTATTTATATCTTCATGGAATTTTTGGTTGCTATCTCCAACATAAAACAATTTGTATCCATATATAACAAACCGATATTGTCATCATACTTAGATTTATGATACTCCTAGTAAAAGTTATAAATAACAACTTTTGATATATCTAAAACTGAGAAGCCTGCATAAAATAGTCCTTTGAATTATTGAATGTCGAACAAAATCCAAATTGCCACGGAAAATTCAAAACAGTTATTACGAGAATATTATAAATGGAGATTTGATAGTTTACATTAATTGTTGTATTCCCACAATTACATTCAATAATATATTGAAATTTCAACAAATTTTCCATGAGTTATATTTTATTTTTTCTATCATTTTAGTCTTAAAGAAAGGCATATTTATGGATGGAACGTGATACTTTATTATGAATTAAATTAAATTATAGAAAGTGTTCTATAATGCTTCCATTTTATGCAACACAGAGAGCAAACTAACAAACTTCTCTTGTAGTTAGTCACGATACCTGCCTCGTTCATATCTCTGATCTCCTGACATATTTTTTCTTTAACTTGGTCGATATTATTTGACCTCTCCGCATATACACAGTCCTTCAAAGTGCCCCACAGAAAGAAATCGAGTGGGGTCAAGTCTGGGCTTCTGGCAGGCCATAAAATAGTTCGTTTTGCACCAATCCACTTTATAAAAGTGCCATCTAAATGCCTCTTGACAGCATTTGAATAATGTGCTGGAGCACCGTCTTGGCCAAACAATATTCGGTTCAATAACTTGATTCAATAGATCAGAAATTTCTCTTCTTAAGAGCTGTAAATATTTTAGTCCAGTTAAACCACCTTCAAAAAATACTGGTTCAATTATGTGATTCCGAAAAATACCACACTAAACATTAATTGAAGTTCAAGTCGTTGAATTGAAATAAACTGTCGTGTATGTTCACATGTTGTAAAAGGGGTTTCTTCAGTACACAATATAGAATCTGTACTAGTAATTCCACTTGACTTTCCAACACTAAACGGCAATATTATCGCCGTCTATAATTATTATCAGCTTCATACAGTTTTTGAACTAGGCGATAACAATATTATGGTCTAAACTTATGGAGGGTGTTCCATCTAAAAAACATAAGTTTGGTCTATATCTCCAAAACGAGACATTCATTTGTTTTTCTGCTTACACAACTGAAATAGCAAGAAAATTTTATACAATTTTCATATTTACATTTTTTCAAAATTAAAAACAAAAAAGTTAAGTGGGTAGAATGTTATATGAATATCCCTGTTTAATGCAAAAACTATCTTCAATTGAACAGCTATTAAATTTTCAGAAAATACTGCAAGATCTTTAAAATTATGTTTTGCTATTCACTTTTTTATGCTATATAAATTTTCTTTAAGAGAACATTGACGAGTATCCTTATTATTCTCTTAGTATGGTTTAGTAGAGTTTAAAGATTATAGGTTTATTTAAATTTCCAATTTACAAAATTTCAGATCGAGCCCAACACGAATTATTAAAAAAGCTGCTTTCATGAACACGCAATAATAATCAAGCTAAGCTAAACCAGCATGAAAGTTGAAAACACTGTGATATGTTCGTGATTAATTATCTTTCACCCCTCGTCCGAATAATTGTGCTACTTCATGACCAAAAAAAAACCAGTCGGCCTCTTCGTTTTCATGCAATTTAATAAATACGGACAGTTTTATTTACGTCAAGTTGGAGATTATCTAAACGAAGCGCTCCGCAACGACGACCTTTCACGAAACGTAAATCCTAGAAATTAGACTTTCCACAAAGTTGTATCGTCTCGCGAGGAAAACTATTGATACAACAGCGTTGAATAATTGCTAAGGTGACCACGAGACGGAAAGTCGGACTGCTGGGATTTCCGTGTAGAACGAAACCGGCTTCGCTTATAGGTCTGTGGTACTAGGTAGATCTGTCGAGAAGTCTGTCTGGCGACAATTCGGAGTGCTGGGATTTCGAAGTGACGGTAGGTAGGTGTACGTAGCGCACTCTATCTAAAGATAAAGGCTGGCGGAAAGTCGGTCACAGATTGACAGACAATATGAACACAGATGAAATTGGACTGTTGTCAGAATGTTCATAACCAGAGGTGACCCACTTTGAATTTTCAAATTTTGTTATAATGGGGTTCTTTATATTTTTTCTAACATTTTGTAAAAATAGTTTGAGGCTATAGTATTTTGTATAGATGGCTGGAGCATTTATATGAGCAGAAGCATTTTGAGCATGTTATGAGCATTTATGAGCAGGACATTTTTAAAAGTGTCTTGCCATGGTGTCTTGCAAAATGGTCAAACAAAATTCAATAGTCTGGAATTACTTTAAGAAAAGAAGTAATCAAAAACTGAAATATGCTATTTGTGAATTTTGTAAAGCTGAATATTTTGCCCATGCAGGAAGATGAGAAAACATTTAAATTCAATGTTCAGAGGCTCCATCCAGCACAGTTAAAGAAGTTATTTAGATTTAGTAACAAAAATGTAAAAATTACTTCTATGTACTTACGCGTTGGGTCTTCTAAATCGGTCTTCAGTCTGTAACTACGCTCCGGTGCAGAAAAAATCGGGCCACCTATTAATTTTCGTATCCTCGTTTTAAATGAACAACAATATATTTTCTTTTATTTATGTTATTGTTTATTAAAACAAGAATAGGAAGTCCTTTATATCAATTAAAAATCAGGTTTGAACTGGAAAAAAATACAACCGATTTTAAAAAAATATTAGGTGGCCCGGTTTTTTGCACCTGAGTGTAAAAACGTTTTTTTTAATTTTACCAATATTTTAAATTTTTTTATTTTTGTTTTACTTTATACTTTTTTAATCAAAAGTCATACATATGGGGTCTTGTTTTATAGGTCTTTTCACAAGCAATCGAATGGCACCATTTTCAAAAATGTCCTGCTCAAAGTCATAAATGCTCGGACATTTGCCATCTATGATTTTGCTTCTGGGGTACTCCTAGTTTGGAGTATTGTGAGGGTGAGGATTATTATTATTATAGTATTTTGTCAAATGAGTACCAAAATCGATTTGATTTTTTTTGCTTTGTTTTAAAAAATGTAGTGTTTTATTGTTTAATCCCCTCTGACGTCACTGATTTGAAAACAGGATATATTTGGCAACATGGGCAGTCTAAATTTTAGGTTTATGATCTACAACCTCTTTAAGGTTTTCGAGGGGGGGGGGGATGGAAAACTATCTTATCAAATTTTTACTTTAAAAACAAGCTTTATTTAATTTTATTTAAAACTTAAACTTCGAAATTAAAAATAACGCCGCAGACGAAAACTTTTCAAATTTTCAAGATCAAACAACCTAAATCAATGAAAAAAATTTGAAATAACCCATTATGGTAAAAATTTCACTGCTGTGTTACTCAAATTATGTTAATGATAATCATGGGTCCTTTCAGCAGATATATTATTCAAAAACTACACCATTCTTAATAAATTCCAAGCTTTCGTTCTTAGTTTTAGAACTTCATCAGGACTCGAGAGATTATAATTGCAATTATATTTTCTATTCATTATTCACTTGAATACATGCATTTATATAATGGTGAAATTAATTTTGAAAAATGTAAAAATTGTTATATAAGTGATAGTTAACCCTGTATGTACAAAGTATAGTTAGGTATATTTGTAATATTTTTCAATAAAAATTCTTTAAATTATTTCGCATGTTTGATTAGTTGACATTGACTATGAGAGAGGTTTGAAATAAACTCTACAGATTGAAATTCAATCAATACTGATGATGTAAACGTAGAATTATAAAAGATTTGACATAACTCAATCGGATCCATTACAATCCGATCGAGTTGTCACGAGATAAACGTAGTCATTGGTCACGAAAGCAGAGATAACACCACAGAAAATATTAGTATATTTTCTGTGATAACACTAACAGGTTGTAATCAATAGGTGATATAAATATAGGTTATACAAATAGATATCCATTAAAACCTTAGACAAGGAAAGAGAGAGGACGCGTAACATCGCTCGCGGCCGTGTTACCGACTGCCACATCGCACGACAGGCCAGTGGCGCAGCATGAAACGCGTTCTTAGCCAATATCACAAAAATGTTAAAAATGAAAAGGTAGTCAATTTTGACTTACATGCAATTTGAAATATTGGTATTTGTTTGCGGGCAATTTCCCAAATTTAAAGCTAGTGTCAAGTGCTGAAATATATTTATTTGCGGCGATTTTGAATCAATCAAAATAAAATAAATAATGCATGAAACTATCCCATATTTTATGAAACTATCAAAGCTCTGCTTTTCACTTCTGCTTTTGCAACCAAATGCTGAACAATTCACCATAGTAAAAGTATATTTTCCCTTAATCACTGTTGCTTTTAATTCACAAATTCACGAAATTAACTCACAACGTACTCGCTTTGTCTGCCACATATAAAATGGCCGCCGTTCGAAACGACGTAACAAAATCTATAAACGGCAGGGTAGGCACGCGCGGTGTCCTCTTTATTTCCTTGTCTAAGATTAAAACAATGAAATAATGTTGAAGTTATAGGTTATGAAAATAACAGATGGCTTCAATATACTGAGGGTTACATTAACAAAACTGCCTTATATTTTATTATTTATCCAAAAATAAAATATAAGAGCAAACAGAGCTTAAATATCGAATATCGGTTCTTTTATTCATTGCTTTTTCTTCTTTTTGAATTTTGCTTAGAAAAATATAAATGCACATTTTGTTGACAGATGTCATTCAAAATTTCAAACAGAATTAGATATAATACCCGTCTTAACTTAATCTCAAAAAAGTTAAGAGTAAAAGCGCGATTCAAAAATAGCGCCCTCTATGTGAGATATATATAGAAATTTACATTTGCAGAAACGAAGAACTTTAGGACTTATGTTTATATGAGCAACCCACCATACAATGAGTTTTTCTACAAAATGTCAATGTCCTGATGAAAAAAACCTGGGACACTGTGTATTCATCACTGATTAACATCATTTTTAGTAATTGACGAATAGATTTTATAATAATTGTTATTTTTTATACTCACGATCTATTCCATAGTGGGCAAAGTGTATCTAAACTTTAATTCAGAGTACCTATAATATAAAACTCTCAGTAGCAAGAAAAATGTAATGCACTACTCGATGTGTAAGCTCATTTTTGGCCTCGGAGGTACTTTTAAATAGGGGTTCATCAACTTGACTTGACTTGACTTGAGAATCAAGCTTTTGATAAATTACATATTTGAGTTGACTTGATTTCAACTAGTTATTACTTGACTTGATATCAAGTAATTTCAATCTGCTCGATATTGCTTGATCTTAGTGACGAATTACGAATCTATATTACTAAACACCCGTGTTTATACAGAATAAACAACGCAACAACGCATGAACCATTTCTGTAAGCTCCACATAATCTAAATGATCATATATAGCGCAAAACACGTTGAGTTTTCGATGCGCAATCGATTAAAATCGGAATATTTATCTATAGCAATGGTTCTCAACCTTTCTTTGAACAGGTACCACTAGAACTTTTTTGTTCGGTGTGCGTAGATATAAGGGCCCCAAAGTCCGCAATAAACGGATTTAAAAATAAAATTTTACTTTTCCCATACTCCACACTCCACTCCAGCGAAAAAGTCCTCTAACTTTATTTGGAGGACCTGAATTTAGTGATCCCCAGGTGATCAGCGGGCCGAACACTGGTTGGGATTGTTGGGAACCTCTGATCGTGGAAAGCTTACAAGTTCGCACCAGAGAATGGAAGAGAGGAGTACGCGCTTTGCCCTACTGCGCATCATGATTTTCGTCTACAATCTGCCGGCCATTTTTCCTGACACTTTTGACATTTTGACAGCTGGTGCGTTGTGCTTACCTGTTTTTATTTGGAGTTTTCGAAGTGATTTCGATTGATTTTAGCGTTATGTCGTGTTCTGTGAAAGACTCTAAGAATTTTACAAGAGAAAGACGTGAGGGAATATGTTTTTTCCGGTAAGGATTTTCCAATAGGTTTGTTTATTTTTTTTCAGTTCTCAGTGCCGTACTTTTCTGTACCAATTACATTTATTACTAGATAGATTAGGTGGATTAAATATAAGGGTTTTATTAATATACGTATATTAAACTGGGCGAAGTGTCTTCAAAATGGCGCGAGACAAAATTAGTCAGTTCGCTCAGCTTGACCCAATTCTCCCCACCTCCATAATATCTTTGGTTCGCGCTCGCGCGGTAGTTCTCCGAGCTCCGTGCTGACAGAGACAGAAACGATCATTATTGCGTATTTACCATATAGGTACATATACCGCTGATGAACCCACTGCGTAGCGATTTGCGCTGCGGACTAAAAAGAGATGCAAAACGCGGCCATTTTTTGTATATGGTATTTACCTACTTGTAGGTTAGGTATCTAATGTAGAAGTCTGAAATCTGGGTGAATAAAAGATATTGTCTCATTGTGTGTGTGTGATGGTGTGTGCATATCACGTGTGTGTATGTGTGTGCATATAACATTTACGCATATTGTGTGCATATTACATTTAAGGGTACAATGCAATGCAAAGGTTTATTATTATTATTATTTACCTGACTGTCCTAGTTGATAAAAAAATCAAGTAATCAAGTATAGCTTCAATTACTTGAAAACTAAATACTTGACTTGACTTATATATTGGAAAATTACTACTTGACTTGAACTTGCCTTGATTTCAAGTCAAGTTAAGTAGCTTGAATATCAAGTCAAGCCATGAATCTCTACTTTTAAACAACCTTCTCGGCCAAAGAGTGCACTTACGCATCTCACAATGTAAAAAACTAGTATTATTCAATTAGCAACAAGTAACAATAACTTAAAATTTGTCATGCAACACTGTTACTTATTTTCGTTAACCTGACCCATTTTCTGTAGCAACCCCCCCCCCCCCCACCCGACAGGATCGATGGCCGGTCCACCGCCAAACGTCCTCCCGTCGGCCGACCACTTTCACACTTTTCCTCTTCGGGTTAAATTTTAAACCGGGCAGCGGCGTCGTAAACCCCGATCCCGGGCCGCCCCGAATATTTTATTGCCGGACCCGGTGGCCCCCTTAAAGACGGCCCCGAGCCCCCCTGCCCCACACGGGAGAGTCCCCCTACCCCCGTCCCCTTTCGCCGGTGAAACTGGGGCGGCCGGAGCGGGATGGCCGCGGGAGAAAATAATTAAGTTGTTTTGTGGGAGGTTGTCTTGGCCGGGATCCAGAGGGACGGTTTCGAAGGGATAATTCGTACAGGAATTTCCCTAAAATTATGCCTGAAATTCCATGTAGGTAGGGTACTCGGATGCCCTATTCCCTTATCTCCAGAATTTTGAGGTGAGTTGCGAAAAAAAGTGTCGTACAAAAGTTGTTTCTAATCAAGAAAACTTCCTCTAGATAAGAATGGACATTGTCCCTTAAAGTATCATCTTTAAAAAATGGGCACATACTTTGCGAGTGTCCCCTCTTAATTCGCAGCAGATTCAAACTTAGAAAAAATTGATGTAAGTCCAAATGAAATTTGTAACATCACCCCACCTCAAGGAAAATACGGAGCTTTGTTAAAAGCCTAAGTGACCTTGGTATTTATCTGAGTAGGATAAAGATCTCCCTAGGTCCCAGAGCCAAACGATCCCAAGAAAATCTACAATTTACTATATTAATGTTATATTAAAATTTCTTATATTTTTGAATAATTAGGAACTATTTGTTAAAAAAAGAAAAAAGTTCCTACAAACATGGCTTCAAAAACACCCCAGAAATGGACAGTTTCGCAAATGTTTTTTTTTTAATTTTCCCAGAATGAACAAAGTTAAAATTCTGAAATTTGGTCTGTGATAATAATCATGAAAAAAGCACACACAAAAAATTGGGATATTTTTAATCCCTTGACCCTATATTTGGGACGCCTGTGATGAAGATTGTCAAACTATCTCTACCTCTGTTTATGTAAAACTTCACGGATATATCACACACCAAATTTTAAAATCGTATCTTTGCTCGTTCTGTAAATATTTAGAAAAAAACAGTTTGCCAATGTGCTTCCTTTTCGGGAACAATAATAATTGTCCCCATAGGGGGCATTTTTCATGCCATGTTTATAGAGACTTTTTCTTTTTTTTTTTGATCACAGAACGCAGGCTAATTAAACTATAAAAAATAAAAATATATTAGATCCTTAAAAAATATCAATTGAATATCTAGGATCGTTTCATAGATCTAAGATCTTTAGAATCTAAGATTTTTAAAAATATTTTATACCTACTTACTTACATTTTTAAAGAAACTCTTAGATCTTTTAAAACGATCTTTTATATTCTTAAAATGATCTCAGATCTTTAAAAGCAACTTATAGATACTTTATTATAGGATCTTAGATATTATAATCACAGAAAATATACGCTACGCGGACAGAAGTTCCACACAATGTAATTATTTGGCAGCCCGAAAGGAAGCCGGCTCTCGAAAGCCGGCTTACCCTGGCTTTCAGCAGTGTCTATAGAAGAATTCTTCCATAGTTCTGCCTTGACGGCCGTGGTACTTTCATTACTCAATACTAGGCGGCAGCACGCTAGGAAAAAGCATCCGAAAGCGGCGTTGCCGGATTGTGCAAACAGTCGGTGGTTTTACCGAACTATAAAAATAAAGAGAAGATCTTTAATAAAATGAGCTTTCCCATTTAGAATCCAAGGTTAACAGTGACGTTGTCAGCAGTAACTATAGAATTCTTCCCACGGGCCCCCCCAGTTTTTGTTAGGTGAGAATTTTATAACACTACCTACCTAAGGTAAAAATGGAAATAATTCACAGCAATCACTTAATTAATTACATGAGCGGTGTGATGGTGCCTATAGTTTTGGCCTCATGGGCTACGGTAGGCACCGCATGGCCGCGCGTGCATAGATTTGTCTTAACCTGACTCGCCTCGCACTTGATAGAATGTTTTACCCAAAAAAGCAGTCGAAGAATGAAGTTTTATTGAGTAAATATGATGTGCCTGACCTGTAAAAGATGCATGATATTTTTACAAGCTTTTATTTAACTTGTCCGCATCAATAAGACTGCTCACGACTGTCGCTTCTGACACTTTTTTGGGCCACCATGCGCCCTTCCGAGACAAAATACAATGCAAAAGGCATTGTTGGTTATTTGCGCCAACTTCTTTCAGGGACATGAAGTTATAGTCGAGTCGTGAGAAGTCTTTATAAATACGTCAGTCAATGCTATTTCTGCACAACCTATTTGACATGGGTATGAAATGACGAGTACAAAAAAATAAGTGGCGTCATACTAAATCCAATATAGCGGATGTCCCAAGATGGTGGACTAAATTTCTTTACCACCCTCCTGATATTGAGAATCAAATAAAATAAAAGGTAAAAAAACTTTGTCAAAACAAGCTTTTATTTAAACCATATACTAAAACGAATAAAATAATATAAAATAAGTCTAGGTTTTCAGTAAAGATAATTCAATGCCAAATTGCGTTTTTGTAAATCAAAAAGCATGTCGCGCGAGATGTTCATTAACGTAAGTACCAATTAATTTTGTTGGACAGTGATTGGTTGATAAGCAAGTACCTATTTGCCAAAGTATGTATTTTCCTTAAAATTCGCGCGAAAAGCTTTCAGATTTATAAGAACTTGTCGCAATTTGACATTGAATTATCTTAACAAAAACCGATACTAAAATCGAGCAATCCGTACGCCTGGCGTAAATAAAACCACGTGTTCAATGACGATCCGCGATTGGTCGGTAGTCTATAAAGTTTCACCCGAGTCGGCAACAGGGAGGTTCTCGATCGAAAAAGTGTAGTTACGCCGTTTTACCTTATTGTTTTCAGCTATTTAGACACTGCCACAAATAATTGTATCGATGTTTTGAACCATTTTAATTAAGCCAGTAATTCTTTTCCCAAATATTTTGATGTAAACCATTGTAAAACTAACATTAAATAAAGGTCATGCCTCAGTGCGGCCCTGGCGAATATTTCAACTCACGTGGTCTTGTTTACGCCAGGCGTAAGAGTTGATCGATTTTACTATATACTTATTTTATTTTATTCATTTTAGTACATGGCTTAAATAAAAGCTTCTTTTTAAATAGTATATTTCATTACGAGTCTGGAAATAAAGATTTTTTCCCTGCACGCGTGACATATTCCCGTGTTCGGCTGCGCCTCACACGGGAAGTCATGCAAGCACGGAAAAATCTATTTCGGGACGTATAATGAACGATATTTTTTATTATACTTCTTTGAAAACGGAAACTTAAAACATTTTATCGGCATATTATAATAAGTTTAATTGACAAAAAATAAACAATGCAGACAATATAGTGTTTGGTATGTTTGATGCGTTTCCATGGTTACTCTCAAATTATTTCAAAGGTGCGCTTTGTTGTAAATTCGTTATTGTCAGATAAGGTGAATAAAACGTCAACAATATTACAGAAATGTATCTAAATATTGAAACACTTACGAACTAAAATACAAAATAGGTATATGTTAAATATCATAGAGCATATAGAGTTTCTTAAATTTAGTTACTTTGCTGTATATTTCTATTTTAAAGCTATATATTCGGTATTTTTATTCAGCGCACGGAAAGTTTTTCCATGCGCTGTTTCCGTGCGCTACCCCGAAAAACCCCATCTTTCATTATCGCTAAAACAGATGAAAATAAGGTGTTTTCAAAGAAGTATAATAAAAAAGTTTTTCTACATTATTTTATTTTTTAGATGTTATTTATTTTTTGTTTGTATTAATGATAGGACAGTACATACAACTTGTTTTATTTTGGAAGTTTTTTCTGACAGTGACAGTACAAGTTTTTTTTTATTTCGGAAGTTTTTTTTTGTTTTTGATTCATGTATTATTTGTCTCGTTGGTTCATTAAAAATATGAAAATAAACGAGTACCTAATTGTTTTCTTTTCCCATTTTTGTTTCAGTTCAACTAAAATTGCGATAAAAAAATATTGAAATATTGTTCGAAGTCACGCGACGCCACTGAGCTACCCCATGCACCCCCTGAAAAATTGATAATTCCATTGTTCTTAGTTCGATGTTCACCGTTTTAGCAAGGACGTTCCAAATGATTCCAGATGCACAAATTAGTGGTTGAAAAAATTTGTCAGGAAAAAACTACCCCCTCCACCAGAGATATTGTTTTTGAGATGATTATTTAGTCATTTTTTGAAAAGGCATTACTATATACCTACCTTATTTCACGAATCGGTGGTTGAAAACATTTACGGGGCAAAAACTACCCCTTCCCACCCCCGAAAGTTTATTGTTAATTAGATTATTGTCGTTCCTTGAAAAGACATTCACTATTTCCCTTATTTCACGTATCCGTGGTTGAAAACATTTACGGGGCAAAAACTACCCCTTCCCCCCCGAAAGCGTATTTTTAATTTGATTATTGTCGTTTCTGAAAAGACATTCACTATATCCCTTATTTCACGAATCCGTGGTTGGAAACATTTACGGGGCAAAAACTACCCCTTCCCACCCCCGAAAGTTTATTTTTAATTTGATTATTGTCGTTTTTTGAAAAGACATTCACTAATATTCACTGTATCCTTTATTTCACGAATCCTTGGTTGAAAACATTTACGGGGCAAAAACTACCCCTTCCCACCCCAGAAAGTTTGTTTTAAATTTGATTATTGTCGTTTTTTTGAAAATGCAATCACTATATTCCTTATTTCACGAATGTGTGGTTGAAAACATTTGCGGGGCAAAAACTACTCCTTACCACCCTAGAAAGTTTGTTTTTAATTTGATTATCGTTTTTTTAAAAGACATTCACTATATCCCTTATTTCACGAATCCGTGGTTGAAAACCTTTACGGGGCAAAAACTACCCCTTCCCACCCCCGGACCGGAAGTTTGTTTTTAACTTGATTATTGTCGTTTTTTGAAAATGCAATCACTATATTCCTTATTTCACGAATCCGTGTTGAAAACATTTGCGGGGCAAAAACTACCCCTTTCCACCCCGAATTGATTTTTTTAATTTGATTATTGTCGTTTTTTGAAAGGTATGCTGGGGGTATTATTCGCCCAACAATTTTTTTAACCACGAATTTGTGCATCTGGAATCTTTGCGAATGTCCTTGCTAAAATTGGCGAGGATCCGACAATATAAGTTATCATTTTTGTTCTTAAAGTTGTGCTGGGGGTAGTTTTCGCACAAGAATTTTTTTCTACCGCGAATTCGTGAAACTAGAGTCATTATATAAGGACGTAGTTGCTAAAATCGGCCAGGATCAGACAATGAAGTTATAATTTTTTTAAAAGGGTACTGGGGTAGTTTTCGCCCAACAATTTTTTTAAAGTACAAATTTGTGCATCGAGAATCATTAGGAACGTCCTTGCTAAAAACGGTGGGAATCGTACCATGAAATTTTCCCTTTTTTCCTTAAGGGGTAGTGGGGGGTAGTTTTTGCCCAACAAATTTTTTCAACCACGAATTCGCGCATCTAGATTCAACCGCGAATTCGTGAATCTAGAATCATTTAGAACGTACTTGCTAAAATCGGCCAAGATCCGAAAATAATAAAGTTATCATTTTTGTTTTTAAAGGGGTCCTGAGGGTATACTTAGTTTTCGCACAAGAAATTTTTTCAACGGCGAATTCGTGACTCTAGTCATTAAAAACGTACTTGCTAAAATCGGCCAGGATCCGATAATGAAGTTATATTTTTTTAAAAGGGGTGCTGGGGGTAGTTTCCGACCAACAACTTTTTTAAAGTAGGTACAGATTTGTGCATTATCTGGCATCATTAGGAACGTCCTTGCTAAAAACGGTGGGAATCGTACCATGAAAGTTATCTTTTTTCTTTAAGGGGTAGTGGGGGTAGTTTTCGCACAACAAATTTTTTCAACCACGAATTCGCGCATCTGGAATCATTAGGAACGTTCCTTGCTAAAATTGGCGAGGATCCGACAATGAAGTTATCATTTTTGTTCTTAAAGGGGTGCTGGAGGGTAGTTTTCGCACAAGAAATTTTTTTCAACCACGATTTAGTGCATCTGGAATCATTACGAACGTCCTTTCTAAAATCGGCGAGGATCCGACAATAAAGTGATCATTTTTTTTCCTAGAAGGGCGGTGCTGGGGATAGTTTTGCCCAACAATTTTTTTAAAGCACGAATTTGAACATCTGGAATCATTAGCTAAAAATCGTACCATGAAAGTTGTCATTTTTTTTTCTTTAAGGGGTAGTGGAGGTAGTTTTCGCCCAACAATTTTCTTCAACCACGAATTCGTGCATTTAGAATGATTAGGAACGTCCTTGCGGGGATCATGATATCAAATGAATATTTCTATTTCAACAAGTATTCAGTTAAGTCCCAAAATTAAATAGTAAAACCGATAAATTTGGCATCATTGACATCCTGTACATATTTTCTACATTGTAGAACAAATATTTACCGTATACTAAGTGTATAGGTAATTAGTAAATAAAATAGGCAGGAATAAAATATACCTATTATTTGTAACATCTTGGTATATTTTAATTAGATAATGATTAGCTCTGAAGCACTCTGTATAACTTAGTATACGTCATACGACTTCTGCAAAGACGAAGCAAATAATAAATCCCACTATTATTTCGTATAGTTCAAGGCCTCTGACCATCTGCCGGGAAATAGATTTTGATGACCGAAAGCGGTCGCCAGCATAGACAGCGTTTATGAAACCTTTATTCCTAAACCACCGGCAACACGGTTAGGCTCTTCAGCTGGCTGGTGGCGCCTCTAGCGGTGACTTTTAGCGGAGGGCATTTTACGGTTTCAAAAATCGAACGATTCTGCATCCGAGCGCTATCTGTTAGGCCAAGGCAAAACCAAGTTTCGGTGTGCTATACATATTTTACGAGACCGATGCTACTGGCACTTCTGTCCGCGTAGCGTATATTTTCTGTGATTATAATATCTTTGATACTTATAATTAGATCTGGACAAAAAAGGACCTAGATTCTAGATATAGGTAAGACCAAAGACACTATATATGGTCTTATATCGTTAAAATAAATGAGCTATTTTTAAAGAAACTCTTAGATCTTTTAAAACGATCTTTTATATTCTTAAAATGATCTCAGATCTTTAAAAGCAACTTATAGATACTTTATTATAGGATCTTAGATATTATAATATCTTTGATACTTATAATTAGATCTGGACAAAAAAGGACCTAGATTCTAGATATAGGTAAGACCAAAGACACTATATATGGTCTTATATCGTTAAAATAAATGAGCTATTTTTAAAGACGTTCCCAGCTCTGATCAGAAGTAAAAATTCGCTAAAAGTGAAGAATTTTCTCTAACAATTATTTTACTTTGCAAAAATAAGCCAAATTTAATTGCCAAAGCAGGAATTCAACTAAGAGTTAATTATTGTTATTTCCTGGGTGCCACCGAACAGTCAAATCCACTAAAGTTGATTAACTAAAGCCGAACCATAAGATCGCACCTTTAGCTACTTTTTGTCTAGCTGTTCGGGAAATAGGAGACACTCCCCAAAACCAAATCCAATCTGCGACACCCTGTACAGGGTGGTCTTAACTCGGCCTTTTTGAGGGGTTTTGCTATTTGACCAAAAGTAACTAAAGTGTCCAGGGATCCATTGTTGAAAAAAGTTGAAGAGAGTTTTTCATTTCTTCGCGTTTCTTAAAGGAGTCATAACTTTTTTTGTTTGTGAATATTATACAGGGTGAGTCGAAGTTAAACCGCCATACTCAAAATTTGAGTAGTATTTTTAAAAATAAATGGGGTTCTTCATATAACATTTTGTCCAAAAACGCTTCGTTTTCGACATACAGGGCGTCAAAGTTTTCTTTTAAAAACAGAAAAAAAATTAGTATTTTCGGTTCCATTTATGCTATCGAGTTGAAAATTGGTACTTTTATGTTTTCTGGAACGGCGATTATGAATTTTCTATCAACTTTCTTCTAGCCGCTAGAGGGCGTTGGCTACGTCGTTATTTTCGAACAAAAGTGTTTTAAACTTTTTTGTCGTTAAAAAATCTGCATTTTAAACAGCGGAATATTAAATTACATTCGATTTTGAACAAAAAATGTCTCTTGTAAAAATACGAAAACCTTAACCGTTTTCATGAAAAACAAAATTTTGTGTCGCGGTGCGCGTGAATTCGAAAAAATTAAAATTTCGTAGTAGGCTGAGAAATGGGATTTATTCATTTGGAATTCTTTATTTGCAGTAGGTATTGTCCTAAATTAACAATTTTTGTGAAATTAGTAATAAAAAGAACTTTAACCAAGACAACGTTATTATAATTTTTTCGTTATGTTTTTGCTAATAAAGTTGTCTTGGTTAAAGTTCTTTTTATTACTAATTTCACAAAAATTTTTAATTTAGGACAATACCTACTGTAAATAAAATAAAATAAAATAAAAATAAAATAATCGCCGTCCCAGAAAACATAAAAGTACCAATTTTCAACTCGATAGCGTAAATGGAACCGAAAATACTAATTTGTTCTGTTTTTAAAAGAAAATTTTGACGCCCTGTATGTCGAAAACGAAGGGTTTTTGGACAAAATGTTATATGAAGAACCCCATTTATTTTTAAAAATACTACTCAAATTTTGAGTATGGCGGTTTAACTTCGACTCACCCTGTATACGATATCGGTAATAACATTTTTTGTTAATTTTGTTATGTAGAGTAAAGTAAAGGAGTGGTAGAACTCATTGGTGTAGAAGGATATTTTCTTTGGTTAGCGGTTTTAAAGAAAGAAACCCTGTGGTATAAATTGGACATATTTGCTATTGTAGCGCTATTGACCAAAAATAATGAGCTATGTTGTGAATCGTAAATAATCTTCCAACGATCTGGTGTACAATGTTAAATTTCTTTTCGTTAACTTTAGAATTGGGAAAAATATTAAATTTCTCAAACTTGTACCCGTTTTTAAATATTCTTGTGGTATATATATGGTGTTTTTTACTGCTACCGCGATTTTCTCGCTTATTTTGCGCCCCACAAAAACATGTATGAAACAAAAACGCGATCAATCTTGTATATAGTCAAATTATTTTAAGAAGTCCTTACTGGGACTGTCAATTGGTAATTTCGCCATCCTAAGTTGGCATCGATGCAGCAAAAGCAACCGGGTCATAAGTCCAGGTCAGTAACGAGCCCATTTGCACAATGAATAACTACTAATAGCACGAACAACAACAACACAGATAACGGTAAAACTCACGAAACGTACAAAACCCGCAAATATTTTCACTGCCCAAAGTTTGAACCCTTTGGAACGATCCGGAAAA
Organism: Pseudeuparius sepicola; assembly: GCA_963920635.1. Classification (NCBI taxonomy): domain Eukaryota; kingdom Metazoa; phylum Arthropoda; class Insecta; order Coleoptera; family Anthribidae; genus Pseudeuparius; species Pseudeuparius sepicola. Next base: position 14,004,157 of record OY987299.1, read on the forward strand.
CCTTCACGGTCACTTTCACAACACCGAAATAAAATTTGCCTGAGTACGCACCATAGACGCCGCCGCAAGTAGCTGATTATATGGACCGGGAGATAGTGACATATTTTTGAACGTGATTTTACTCAGTATGCCTTTCAAAGGGCATTATGTGGCACATATTCTCACAATAATAAGGTATGAACCAGACAGTCATCCTGGGTTCTTCATGTGAAAAACTGAGTTTTCAATTATTTGAAAAATATGCGTTTTGATATGATTTTATACAGGCTGCCATGTGTTTTATAATGAAGTTCAAAAAGAAAATTCCTCGGAAAACCATAGGCATACCGTTAGGGTGGGTCCAAAGGGCTATTATTGCCACGTGATCTTGTATTTTAATAATTAATTTTTCCACGTTTCTGAACAGGCTGCCAATGAGAAGTATGCAAGTTCTTGTTATGAAACTGCTGAAGAAAAGATGGCATACCGTTTGCGCATGTCCAAGTACACTTTACATCGAATAACTCGTTTAAATGATTAAATAACATTCAATTTAAACAGTACTTGGACATGCGCGAAAGGTATGCCATCCTTTTTTCAGCATTTTCATAATAAGAACTTGCATACTTCTCATTGGCAGCCTGTTCAGAAATGTGGAAAAATTAATTATTAAAATACAAGATCACGTGGCAATAATGGCCCTTTGGACCCACCCTAACGGTATGCCTATGGTTTTCCGAGGAATTTTCTTTTTGAACTTCATTATAAAACACATGGCAGCCTGTATAAAATCATATCAAAACGCATATTTTTCGAATAATTGAAAACTCTGTTTTTCACATGAAGAACCCAGGTGACTCTCTGATTCATACCTTATTGTTGTGAGAATATGTGCCACACAATGCCCTTTGCAAGGCATATTGAGTAAAATCACGTTCAAAAATCTGTCACTATCTCCCGGTCTAATACCAAAATACCAAAATTAAAGTGTTTTCATGACTTTTGAAATTATTATTAAAATGAGTTGTAGTCATAGTTATTTTTATTTGTAGAGGTACAATAGTGATTACAATAGGGTTTTTATTTTATTATGTTCTTTTTTCGTATCACTTGGGTAACTTTTCACATCAGAAATCAATGAGTGACGTCATTAACTGGTTGAGACACATATACCAAAGTCATACCCATGGTTAACAGAAAATTCATCTGACAAAATCGGGACTTCTTACAGTAATCGGGGTATAGCTGTGTGACGTTGAAAATTAAATCGGCATCCAAGGCCAACTTTGTCGCCCAATTTAGAGAAAACACCGTATTGCTATATTTTGTTTTTTCCGATTTTTTGTAGGGCACAAAATAACGGAGGAAATCCCTTAAATACAATAGGTGAGAAAATCCTAGTCCTAGTCCTAAAAAAATCATTCTGTATAGTTAGCCTAATTATTTTATGTTAACACCCTGAAACTGAGCCTACAAAACCTATAAAAAAATATTCAAAATATTTTCTTTGAATCATAGATAAGCAATCTAACAAATCATATTACCTACCTATTGTTTGAGTTAAATACAAGGATATTTTTAATTACCAATTAATTATGAACACATCTGGTGAACATGCACAGTCAAGTGTTCAATTCAGAAGAATATGGCAAATTCTTGGTACTGTTATGAATTTTATTTCATCAATTTATAAAGATTGATATAAATACGCTGGCTGCGGAGAATTCAATCAATTGTTAACTGATACATACCTATAACCTACAGCTACAAAGTAACTCTTCCCCACTATGAATAAGATTGTGGTAAGTCAATTTCATCAACCCTTACATAATTTCCGGAATGAAGGTTTCTCCACAAAGATAATTAAATTATTCTCAGGCATAGCATTTTTTAAAATTTGCTTCTGTATTTTATCTGATAAAAAAATCTAATAGTTATCTGTTTGGTGTATTTTCAGATTCTAACCTTAGCTCTGGTTGCCGCTATGGCTTTGGCTGATCCAGGCTATGATGAGCCAAGGAGGGACGTCAAGGTCATCCTCAGGAAAGACCAGGAACCGAGGCGCGTGTACGTTGACGTCAGGGAACGTCAGGAGCCCAGGAAAGTCTACGTAGACGTCAGGAACCGTCAAGAGCCCAGGAATGTCTACGTAGACGTGGTCAAGGACAACAGGCCCAGTGACGACAAAGTTTTGATCAAGATCAAGCCTAAATCTTATTGGTAAAAAATTACGTCCCTTACGTACCTTTGACTTTGCCACTGCATATGACGTACATGTATATGAGTATATAAGAGCATAAATAATATACATATAAATAATGGAAAATATGTACATTTTTGTTGTTATGCTTAGTACCTACTCCTATTCCTATTAATTATTGTTTCAAAATAGTGATCATATTTAACAGGCAGGAAGTGGAAGCACATGTGGTTGAAGTTGAGTTGAAGGCATTAGGCACAGACCATTTTTTAAATTAAAAACAATAAAGAGTGTTAATAATAATTAAATAATATTTAAAAATGTATTAGGTTTTGTCATTACATAGAGCGTCTATTTTTTATTACAAAATCCACAAATAATTCAGTTTATACACATTCAGTATAAAACGTGAAAACGAAGTATTTCAAAAACGGCAAGAGATAGGTAAAAAAAGCATGCAGTTTTATATCATCATTTTAATAGTAGTGACGAGTAAATTTTAGAAATGTTTATGCTTTTTCTCCACTTTGCGATAGTTATTATTTTGTTTTATATGATTGCATATTCAAAAATCTACAGCTTTTATATTACAAGTTTTTTCTAGCTCCAAAATTTCAAGCTGTCGGAATACCTCTCAATATACGAAAACACCCCGTACGAATATTTTGAAAATAAATGCAGGAGGGAAAATTTTCAAGAGGGATTCGATAAGAAAATTTCATACCTAAATAAAATTAAAACCAACCAGACAATAATGTTAAGTTTCTTCATGCGGCAAGCTCTTTTTAAAAACAAAACTTTTTACCAAGTGTGCTTTTTTCCCGTAAATCGTACAATGTGCTTTGCAACTTTTATTTAAAACTTTTTTCTCCATCTGCAAAAATTAGAGTGTACAGGGTAATCCCGTATATTTTGACCCACCCGTAGAGCCTCTATTTGTAGAGTTAGAAAAAAAATTACTTAAACGAAAGTTGTAGGGTACCAAGGTGTATTGTCCCAAAAATAATGGATTGACAGAAATGCTCTTGCCTAAGTTGAAATGTTTTTCCATGGCAACCTTGATTAAATAGTATAAAGATCGTATTTATCTGCAATAAGAAAAAAATAAGTTTGTATTTTTTCATAAATTTGCGACGCTCATTTGTTTTATCTAGTAACAGATCCTAGCGGTTCAGAAAAAACCCTGCAAGTTTCATTTAAGTAATTTTTCTCTAACTCGAAAAATAAAGAGTCTTGGGATGGGTCAAAATATACGGGACCACCCTGTACATACACTACAAATAATCTGTCTAAAATACCTGGTGATTATATTTGTTATTCTAGGTGAATTAATTTTTACATAACATGTACTTAACTATTATTTGTAGCAAAATTTATTTTGAATTACATTTTGCCGTTCTTGACTATTTTGCATTGCATACGTGATTGGTGTCAAAGTTTTGAATGACCTTATAAAAATTGTATAAATGATTATCTTTAGTTTCTGTTAAAAGTGAAGAGAGAATGAAGCTTTCGGGAGAATACATTTATCAAGAAAAATTTCCGACTTAACTACTTGACTTAAATTAAATACTAAAGAAGAATATTTCAGGAATACGATTCCTTTAATTTCTCGTAAATTTGTATCTCGAAACCGACTAATTTTGAACGAGTTTAGTGTTTAGTGCGAAAGTGTTTTTGACTGAGGCGTCCTATAGCAAACAAACATGACACTTGGATGTTCAAGACAGGCGCGATTTTTTAACTTTTTTACACTAGGTTATTTTCTGAATGTGTGTCACAAATTTCAACAGATTATAAAAACAGTAGTTGTTATATAAATTCATTTATATACATTTCCTGGTAATAATGCAACATTATTGTCAGCTGCATAATTTAGAAGGGTATAAACCCATAGAGCTTATACAGGGTGAGTCACATCTAAAGGCAGAGCCGAAAAAACAAGGTAGAATTCGCTCAAATAAGCACATATGCTTAATAAACATTAGCTCAAAAATGCTTGGTTCTCCATATACAGCGTGCTGAAACTTTTCGAAAAATAACATTATATTTTTTAATTTCTTTGGAACCCGTTTAGGAATTCCAACCAAATTTGGTACATATTATGGGTTGTCATTTTTTGCACTAATTTGGCCCTGTTCAGATGACCAGCGGCGTAGATACAAATAATTTTATTTTAAATGCCCAGCATAATCGCCTTGGCACTAGTTTAAAAAATCCGATATTACGAAGAAACTGTACCAGATATAAAAAAATACCAAGAGGCGTTTTTTGTTCCAAATTGAATGGGCTATCCAAAAAAGGCAAAAATTTTGGTTTTTCCCTGAACCGTACTAATTTTTTTTACAATTATTTACAGTAACTATTTGTATCTACGCCGCTGGTCATCTGAACGGGGTCAAATTATTGCAAAAAATGGCAAGCCTCCAATGCATAATGTGTACCAAATTTGGATGAAATTCATAAATGGGCTCGAAAGAAATTAAAAAAAATATGTAATTTTTGGAAAAATTTCAACACCCTGTATATGGAGAACCAAGCGTTTTTGAGCTCATGTTTATTAAGCATATGTGCTTATTTTAGCGAGTTCTACCTTTTGTTTTCGGCTCTGCCTTTAGATGTGACTCACACTGTATAGGCCCAAAATGAAAGGACATTTAGCCGATAATTAATTCACTGGACATTATTACTGTAGAAAGTTGACAAAATGCGCGTTACAACATGTTATTGCGGATGAAAATAAAATGTAGAGTCTTGATGAATTGACTGACGACACTCTGGAAATTGAGCGTCTTATTATTACAAAAGTCTAGAGAATACTCCTGGACGCTATTATTACCTTAGAATACGACAACTCCAAATTTTCCGAAGACGATACTTTATATTTTATAAATAATATTCCCTATGTGAAATTTTATTGCCAACGTTATTATAAACATCAAAATTTGCTAACACTAATAAAATAAACTATTTAATACTTAGTTAAACTATTTAATAGTTTATTTTATTAGTTTCAAATTTTAATATTTTTTGCAAAATTGTTCGGTTGGTTTTAGAAACAAGAAAAAACGATAATAAATGAATAAACTTTTTTTCATTACCTGACCCTTAACACAATAGTCATTTACATTGCCAGATGCCTAAGTGCACTTTTTTGGCCGAGGAGGTTGTTTAAAGACCGGTCATTAAAAGTACCTCCGAGGGCAAAAAAGAGCTCACGCATCGTGCAATGTATTACATTTTTCCTGCTACTGACAATTTCAGGGTATAGGTACTTTGAATAAGGCTCTAAATATATATGGAGTAGATTGCGAGTAATAATGATCTTCAAAATAACCTTTGTTCAGTTACTAAAAATGATAATCAGTGGTAAAAATATAAGAGGCAGAATGCAGCGATAATAAAAAATAAATAAAAAATGTTGAGCTTTGTGGGAGATTTGAACCCTGGATATACGAATTATTAATCGCGTACGCTCACCCTACCGGTAGTGAGGTGCCTGTCAAATTTGATCTGTTATGCGGCTCTTATTTGACATATTATTAATGTTTCTTTGGTATAATTCGTTTTCTTTATGATCAAAACCAGTTTGTAAAACGATTGTTGTGAAACCTATTAAAATTGACGCAAGATTCGCGTTGCTACATACATTTTATTAATGGTTTTAAGGTCCTTGCTGCGTAAGGGTTGCTAAGCAATACTTTTTGTACCTAGCAACCACTTTCGCAGCTAGCAACCAAAATAACAGGGAACCTCGAACATTTGACTTTCGCTTTCGGGCCTGTTGGCGAGTATGTAATAGTATATTACATAGCAAGAGTTGTAAACAGCTAATTACGTATGAGTGGAAAAGTTGCGCACGAGCCGCGCAGCGGCGAGTGCTGTAATTCCACGAGTATGTAATAAGCTTACAACTTGAGTTTTGTATTATAATTTTTCTTCGACGAAAGAAAAACAATTAGTATGTTGGTTAGTTGCTCTGGTGTCGCGGATGCCGCGCTAACAAGGCACCCGTGATAATTGCGTTTTAATTAAGAACAGATACGTAATTTTTTTATTACGTGTCAGTAATAGGTATGTTACTAGCATAGGAGTAGAAAAAGTGTACTTTCGGGGGAGGGAGAAGGAAAACCATTTTACAAGTGATTTTACTTGCAACAGATTAACCACCCGACCCCCCGCCTGTGGGCTTACAATTTCCCTTATTAGCATTTTATTTCCTATTGTGATTAGGAGATTACGGGGTGCGCCCTAGGAAGAATAAAGGCAAATGCATTGGAACAAATGGCAAAGCTTCTTGTCGGACCCAAATAGTCTCTTGAATTTAACATCGAGCTACAAATTCCTTTGAAATACACTAATTGCTAACTTTTTCTTTTCTTAGCTTTGGATAGTGCTTTTCATCGCCCACTTGAACGTCCTCCAAATTCAAATTCCAAACTCCACGCGCGCCCCGATCTCCGTCCGAACTCCCCCCCCCCCCCCGCCCCCGGCCCGTTCAAGGCCCTCTCTCCCCCCCTGACCGACCAGGTCAGTGGCGGCCCGCGCGCCAGCGCAAGTCCAAGTGTAAGCCAGTGCCCGCCGGACCACCGCCGGACTAGAGTGGAGGTATTGATCTTTGAGAAGGGAAAGTTTACAGCCCCTTTGCTCGGGGCTCCCCCCTTCCCGCCCCCCTCTGCCACCCCCCCCCCCACCCACCCACCCCCCTCCCGCAACTTTACAGGCCTACGGCCGCTGGTCATTTCGGCCAGCGGCGGCTCGTCGGCTCGTTTGCATGCCCTTCGGTTTCTGGAAGGTTCGGCAGTCGCCTCGGGCGGCATTTTTGTAGACACGACTCTTGTTTTAGGCGGGTGGAAAAAAGGATGTGCGCCCACGACGGTATTGGCGATTTAAATTTAGAGATCTCGCGTTGTATTGCGTCCATGACGATGTCCGAGCACATATACCTGTATATTAACATATGACAACGAAGACAAAATAAAAGTAATTGCCCCCCTCCCCCGCACAAGCATGTGGTTGCTTCTGTGGTGCTCCTAGTTTGGAGTGTTGTGAGGGTGAGAATTATTATTATTATACGTCTTTTGGCTCTATTGCGCACGGTAAGGCGCGGGGAACGGAAAAAGATGAAATTCGCCGCCATTTTTAACCCTATATTGGCAATTTGAATGGTGGCTACTTTGTTCCTTGTTTACATTTTTTTATATCGTATGAATGAAATTGCATTATACTTTTTGAAGGCGCCGGTAAAATAATAAAAGTCAGCATGATATACTTTTTTGAGAGACGTGTTTTTAGTTTTTAATCGCGATTTTATTTCTTTATATTTTGTACGGTTAATAGCTTTTCGTTTTTATATTTACAAGATCAAAAAATGACTTGGTAAAGCATTGTAAAAATGCGAAGAGACTTTTACATCCAGATTATGAAATGACATTTCATAGGTAAGTAAATATAGGTATAATTGTTTGCCAAATAATAGCGTTTTCTTGAAATCGGCAGTGAAGTGTCCCAAAATCGTCGTTAAAAGCTCAGAAACCGGCACTGAAGTAGCCCATTATTGTACGATTTTATCAATGAGTAGGCCTTGGCGAGATGTAAACATCAAACGTCAGACGCGGAGCCATCGCCCGTCAAAAGTAACCAAAAAATATTCAAAACCCGGCCAATAAAGGCTCATTTAGCTTTTCGTACACATTGCAAAATCTATAGCAGCGCAATCTTTCAGGATAAATATTTTAGTAGGTTTGAATATCAATAGATTTGTTATGGAGGCTGCACAACAAGCAGCAGTTTAGTTTTTCTGTTCGAAGGCGCCGTGTCTTGTCATACTTGACCTAGGTTTAAAAAAATATATAATATGTACCTCGGCACTGAAGTTCTTTTTATGATGTGTTTTATTTGCCTCGGCCAGAGGCCTCCGCAACTAAATTCCACATGAGTCATAAAAAGTTGAACTTCAGTGCCTTGGTACATACATAACTATTTTTCATGGATATTTTCTGATTTCTTGCTGATTTTTAGGTTTTCAAGAGAAAAAACTAAATTTGGAAAGTGGCTTAGTACTCTATTAGGTGTCATCGACAATAATATTCTCTGGAAGGACTCTATTAACCGACTTCAAGGAGGAGGTCAATTCGCTTGTATTTTTATTTTTTTTTATGTATGTTACCTCAGAACTCCGTCATTTATAAACCGATTTGGACAATTATTTGAAAGGGTATACCTACAGAATGGTCCCATTCAAATTTGAAGAAAAAATTGCACCCCTAAGGGTAGAAAAATAGGGGATGAAATTTCATATTGGACCGATTTCTATGATTCTTTATTTATTTAGGCGTGGTCCCATTTAAATTTAAAGAAAAAATTCCACCCTTAAGGGTAGATAAATAGGGGATGAAAGTTCATATTGGACCGATTTGGATGATTCTTATTTTATTATAAAGGGGTTACCTTACGGGTGGTCACATTTTAATTTGAAGAGAAATTAAATTTGAAGAGACAAATAGGGGATGGAATTTAATATTGGACCGATTTCGATAATTTTTAATAATTCACTAAAAAGTAAGAAATAAAAAATATTAACAAAAAAATTAAAACCGACTTCAAAAATTTGCCCGTATTGCATTAAAAAATAAAAAAAATAATAACAAAAAATAACACCAACTTACAAATTTGCCCGTATGCACATTTCAACTAAAATTTTAGAAATATTTTTCTCTTTCTAAATTGAGCTATCTTTGATCTTTGGAGTCGGTGACAGTAAGATATGATGTATGTAGGATATGATGTATTCATATCTAAATAGATTTAAATTCCTTGCCTTGACTGACACCAAATCCAAAATAAATCAATTTAGAAATAGAAAAATATTTCTAAAATTTTAGTTGAAATGTGCATACGGGCAAATTTGTGAAGTCGGTGTTATTTTTTGTTATTTTTTTTTTATTTTTAGTGCACTGTGCATACGGGCAAATTTTTGAAGTCGGTTTTAATTTTTTTGTTAATTTTTTTATGATAAACAGGATTTTTTAATGCAAGACGAAAGAACGCGAAAAGTGGCGCGCTACCATCTAGAAACCTAACCGAAGAAGCAGTAGCGTCAAAATTGGTAAGACCAAAATCAAAAAGAATTATTATTTGTAAAGGAAAATAATCGACTAGATTTACTCATAGTATCATATTATGGAACCCTTTTATAATTATCTCAGTGAATAATATTATATGTATATGTAAAGCACTGCATATAAAGTTATACCATCTCTAGACTCTAGCGAGGACGTGGATCCACCGATGTAGCGGACACTGGCTTACATTCGGACTTAACTCTGCTCCCCCAGCCAGAGAAGGAACTAGGGCGTAGAGAGGGGAATCGTTTTAAAATACCCGACAGGCCCTTGGGGCAAATGGGAAATCTTTTCTCAGGGGGGAAAACATCAACGAAATAAAACATCACACGCGCGTAAAAAAGTGGCATGCATCCTCGAGTGAACATCATAATGTCCGGCTAAGTAAACATATGTCGTCGTGTGTTATAATTATTATTCAGCTAAATTCTAGCTAAATAAGGTGCTGGCATTCGTGGCAGTTTAATTGTTAATATGAAAAAAAAAAACAGAGAACATGTGAACTAGCAATTTTTGGTACCAGAGGCGAATCAGGCAAATCTAACGGGGGCGGCGTGATAAAAATTTTACCTGAGGGGCCGAGGTATGGGAAATTTTTTAGAATAATACGTATTTTTGTGAAAAATAAAATAATTTATTTCTCTAGAAAAAACAAAAACAAAAAAATTTTGAATTTTATACGGGTGATTTCTGCTGAGAAGTCTGGTATTTTTACCAGTAGCAGAGCGTGGTAAATGCTATTAAACAGATCGCGCCCCGTTTATTAAAGTGTACCAAGTGAGTTCATTTATATTTTACCAAGGTAGATCGAGAACAGGCGCCTCAGAAATAAAATACGAGACAAAACACTTTTTAACGATATTAAACGACACCTGGTAATAGTAGTAAAAAGAGATGCAGGAGACAGAGAAGATAGATACAAGAAACAAGTGACTGCATGCTCGCCTAATATAATATCAAAAATACTTGCATGGGTTACACTGTTCGACGGCCGGACACTTGTGCAACGAAATGCGGTGCATAGCAGTGCCATAATTTCACAGACCTTAGGATATACTTGCGTAAATAGTTATTAATCGATATGGCTTTTTAGAAACCTTTTGACAATAGGTATTATATGGTGCATATTAACCTTTGCGTTGTGTTTGACGCGAATCTTAAAAAACCTTAAAAGTGAAATATTATGTTGCTTGTAGAATATGTATATTTTGGAAAACTGCGTGTCGCTTATGTCCTATAATATTCTTTTTGTGGCGCGAATTAGAGTTTTTTATGCTGTTTCTGTTTCAAGTGACTTTACAAATACTATACAGTGCGGTGCATATTTAATAGAGCTAAATTACTTAGTCTGTCTTGGACCATATTGGTACGTAATCAAGTTTTAATTCTTTTAAGTGAAGAAAAACTTATTTCCGCGGATGCACTGCTTATCGGAAAAATTGCAAGTATGCATAAAAATTCTCTTGCCGTTGTCGCGATGCGACTTCGTACTGGTGTTGCCAGAACAAGCTTTATTGGGAAACTGAGGAAAACTGAACGTCACTTAAAATAATTGTACAACCAATGTTAGGAAAACGTACTAGATTCAAGGAAATTGTACTAGATCTCAAAATTGCGCCAATTTCAAATATTTTGACGTTTTGTGATTATCACAGATTAAAAAATAGTTAGATATATCTTTATGCAAGACCAGTAATAGTATATTTCATTACGGGTCTGGAAAGTAAGTGCGCGCGTGACAAATTCCCGTGTGAGGCGCAGCCGAACACGGGAAGTCATGCAAGCACGGAAAAATCTATTTCTGGACGTGTTATGAACGATATATTTTTTTATTATACTTCTTTGAAAACGGAAACTTAAAACATTTTATCGGCATATATAATAAATTTAATTGACAAAAAATAAACAATGCAGACAATATAGTGTTTGGTATGTATGATGCGTTTCCATGGTTACTCTCAAATTATTTCAAAGGTGCTTTGTTGTAAATTAGTTATTGTCAGATAAGGTGAATAAAACGTCAAAAATATTACAGAAATGTATCTAAATATTGAAACACTTACGAATTAAAATACAAAATAGGTACATGTTAAATATCAGAGAGCATTTAGAGTTTCTTAAATTTAGTTTACTTTGCTGTATATTTCTATTTTTTATATATTCGGTATTTTTATTCAGCGCACGGAAAGTTTTTCCATGCGCTGTTTCCGTGCGCTAGCCCGAAAAACCCCATCTTTCATTATTGCTAAAACAGATGAAAATAAGGTGTTTTCAAAGAAGTATAATAAAAACTAGTTTACTGGTCTTGACCTTTATCAAAGAATATATCTTTGTCTTTATGTATATTTTTATGTATATTACCTACTTATTGCTTGTTTACCGCTATCACGGTCACGGAATAACCATACATCATACAACATAATATATGGTTTTTCTGTGCGGCTATCTTTTCAAATAAAAATAAAATAAACCAATAGGTATAAATTAATAAATTCTACCCTCTTTCCTCTTTCACAACTAAATATACACAAAATATGTAGATTAAACTACAACAAAACACAAATTCGATAATATTATGAGTTGTGATTGTGGCCTTATGTGAACCGTCCGACGGTGCAGTAGGACACAGAACGCTACCAGAAACGATGAACCGACCTGCGGCGGTATTCCCTACAGGGTTGCCAATGCCATTATCAATAATAAACGACTATAGTACAGTTTATAAATACAAATCAAAATAAAATAAACCGTTTTTTGTTGTGACCTTGTATGCTCCATGAAATAGTACTAGAAACTGAAGCAGACGTACTAGCGTACTAAACCGATCGAAATAGTACTAGAAAAAGTACAATTGTACTAGATATCACATCCCTCTAAATACCTAATCACACTCTGGTTGTATCATGAAAATCTCAATAATCTAAGGCAAAAAGTGTTTACACCTTTTGGCCATCGAGGATTTGGTGACGGGATATCGACATCATCACAAAGAAACTATTCGAAAAATTCCAAACGAAATCCGCACTCCGTACTCCAGGTCACACCCCAGCGTCCGCGCTTAGGCAAATCTCCGCAGCCCAGAGCCCGGCCTGCCCTTGAGGCGCGCCAAGCTGCCGAGGCGGGCGCAGCCATCGCCTCGCGGTTCTGGGCGCCTGGCAGCCGGCGGACGCCTCGCGTCCTGGGGGAGCGCGCGGTCCCGTCGCGGTAGCAGAATTATAGGTTAGGTTCAGAGAACTAGAGTCGAAAGGGGGGACAACGATGCCAAATGTCGCAATGTCAATGTCGGGATATACATTTTTGGCGACACATTTTGTAACATAAGTCGAATTTCCTTACTTCCTTACCTACTTTGTAATTTGATGTTTAAGTTAAAAAGCATGAGATTTTGAGACTAAATAATGAGAGCATGAGATTTGTTTGGAAAACATGACATCTCGTGCAAAAGCATGAGACCTGGCATCACTGCGGTGGAGGCGCAGCTAGTACGGTGGTTTGCTGTAAGAGGCACACGCGTGCCGGCGACGTAAAACTGATGTCGTCGTGGAAGAGACTGGGAGGGGAAAGTTATTATACCGTTGAAAGAAAACAAACAACGTATAGGGTATCAGATTTAAACTCTTCAACTTTTTATTTTTATTTTTGTGTATGCATGTAGTATTAGGTTTTTTTTCATACCTACAGGGTTTCCCAACGAAAACTTGACCCCCCAAAAATTAGAAAACCGAAAAATATTTGAAAATTCGCCGAGGCCCGTCGATTTTTGTTTTTGGGGGTAGCTTTTTTGACAGTCAAGCAAACCCGATATGTTCATCCCCCTAATCCCTAGCAAATGGAACTACCCCTCTTCTGTTGATATTTGACAGAATTATTGGCTAAAAACGGAAAGTTGACAATTTACTGTACGCGTAGTAATTTGTACACAAATGCCCGCCACTAATAAGTTTTTTACCTACTACACACGACCAAATTACCTAGTTTTTCTTGACGTGTCGATCAGTTTACAAAAAAGTCACAAATGAAAAAGTTGAAGAAAAACAAAAAAAGCTCATACGAATTCAAACCTAATATCTTTTTAAAATATGTAACAAAAAGACTCAGTCACAAAAAAGTTCCCGTTTTTTGCTTGTAACCACGAAAGGGTAGAAATTGTTGCAATTTGTTATCGAAATCATGATAGCGCGAAAGCTACAGCACGAATTATAACAATTTCTAACCTTTGCGCGATAGAATAAACCATTTCAAAAACACGTTTACGTTTACACCTTCAATAGCAGGCTGAAACTAACGATTTCGTAGTTACAAGCAAAAAAACAGGGGACCTTTTTGTGACAGTGACGTTTTGTTATTTTAAAAAGATATAAGCACAGACCTATATATAGCGAAGTTATACAGGGTGGCCCACCACGAACTGCATCGATCTATATATGGAAAACTAAAAGTAGTAAAATTCTGAAAATTTGGCACCTCACCAATGCGGATGGGCGCTGCTCAACTAAAATATTTTGGTGAATCTGGCACTTAAGGTTATACCGGAAGTCGATATCAACTTTCTTATCTCAGATGGAACACCCTGTATATTATTTCATTTTTGGATGCTAGGCATCATTTTGGAACAAAAACATGCAACATGCCATATATCTAAATCCAACCGTTTTTGAGATATTTGCATTTTTCCGAAAAAAATTACAGATGCAGACCTAAAGTTAATTAGCAATTTATAGGAGGAAACCGCGAAATTTCAAAACGAATTTTTGGCATCGTGTAACAGAAGCCCTGGCCTAGTGATCTCTGCTGAGAAATAAGTCCATTCTTATACAGGGTGATCACAAAATATGAATAAAAATTACATTCAAAATGTGCTTAAATCTCGAAATTTTCAAATGGAAACCCCCATTTTTTTAATGCGATCTTATTCATCACAAAAAATGATGACAACTTTGTGTAAGGTTTCCTATACCCAAATGCAGTAATTTTCGATTAATTTACGAAAAACCCACTTTTCGCCAATAAAATGCGGGGTTTGCTTAACGCTTGGAAAATCATATTAGCCGTGGACGTTGAAAAGACAATCTCGGCTGCAAATATCTCAAAAACGGTTGGATTTATACATAGGACATGTCGAATGTTTTTGTTCCAAAATGATTCCTAGAATCCAAAAATGCAATAATATACAGGGCGTTCCATTTGAGATAAGAAAGTTGATATCGACTTCCGGTATAACCGGAAGTGCTAGATTCACCAAAATATTTTAGTTGAGCAGCGCCCATCCGCATTGGTGAGGTGCCAATAATTTTCAGAATTTTACTACTTTTAGTTTTCCATATATAGATCGATGCAGTTCGTGGTGGGCCACCCTGTATAGGTCTGTGATATATGCGTTGACTGATTTATTATTAAAGACTGCTTACGGCTGTCACGTCTGACACATTTTTGGCTCACCATGCGCTTTCCGGAGATAAAATACAATTCAGAATACATTGTTAGCCATCAGAGCCATCTGTTCTCCAGAACATAAAGCTATAGCCGTGAGAAGTCTTTATAAATACGTCAGTCAACGATATAAGGTTTGAATTCGTATGAACTTTTTTGTTTTGTTTCGGCTTTTCCATTTGTAACTTTTTTGTAAACTGATCGACACGTCAATAAAAACTATGTAATTTGGTCGTGTGTAGTAGATAAAAAACTTACTAGTGGCGAGCATTTGTAAGATATTACTACGCGAACAGTGGATTGTCAACTTTCTTTATTCACTAGTGGCGTGGGAGACAAGAAATTGAAAAACTCTAAAGAGACTATCTGCTTTTTAAGATTTGATCAAAATTTTAAAAATAAAATATTCGGGTAAGAATTCTAGTCAATCAAATAAATATCAATCAATAAAATGGCTCCTAACGATTTAGAATATAAATATAATATTTGTTTGGCAAAACTAAAATTTCTTGGATCAGTTAATCGTTTTTTTATAGTAATACCTGGATTCTAATAATACCAAAGATCATGCATGATCTTTGACAATGATAATATTCAACACACGAAACACCTTCTCATTAAGAGACGTAGGAAAAAGCAAAAAAAAAAACATTAGATCGGAAGGCAATTGCAATCTTTTGTCAAACAGAGTATTAAAATAGTAAGTATGTACAGGGCGATTCATTTATCATGTGAAATGCGATTTTCTAGGAAACGATTGGAGGAGTAATTCGTTCTGTAAATAGTTATTTATGTACCAAGGCATT
The DNA here is from genome assembly GCA_963920635.1 of Pseudeuparius sepicola. NCBI lineage: Eukaryota > Metazoa > Arthropoda > Insecta > Coleoptera > Anthribidae > Pseudeuparius > Pseudeuparius sepicola. The sequence continues at coordinate 14,019,696 of OY987299.1, forward strand.
GTAGTTCAACTTTTTATGACTCATGTGGAATTTAGTTATAATTATTTAATAAACCACATGAGTCATAAAAAGAACTTCAGTGCCGAGGTACATAATATATTATTTTTTTTTTGAAATCGGAAAAAGAAAAGTTTTATTAGGCAAAAAAATAATAATAAGGGATCACCCGTCTATGAACCGACTATACCCCGATTACTGTAAGAAGTCCCGATTTTGTCAGATGACATTCTTCACAAAATCCCTAGGAATTTTTTGTTAACCATGGGTATAACATTGGTATATATGTCTTAACTAGTTAATGACGTCACTCATTGATTTATGATGTAAAAAGATACCCAAGTGATAGGAAAAAAAAGAACATAATAAAATAAAAACCCTATTACAATCGCGATTATATAAATAAAAATAACTACATTTTAATAATAATTTCAAACGTCACGGAAATACTTTCATTTTGGTATTTTGGTATAATCGCCTACTTGCGACAGCGTCTATGGTGCGTACTCAGGCAAATTTTATTTCGGTGTTGTGAAAGTGACAGTGAAGATTTTCCGGCTCGTTCAAAAGGGTTCAAACTTTGGGCAGTGAAAATATTCGCGGGTTTTGTACGTTTCGTGCGTTTTACCGTTATCTGTGTTGTTCTTGTTCGTGTTATTAGTAGTAATTCATTGTGCAAATGGGCTCGTTACTGACCTGGACTTAAGACCCGTTTGCATTTTTTGCTGCATTGATGTCAACATAGAATGGCGAAATTACCAATTGACAGTCCCAGTAAGGACTTCTTAAAATAATTTTACTATACGTGCGGCGTTGCTTGACTTTGTCGATCGCTCTACCTAGGTCAAGTAAAACAAGACACGGCATCTTCGTACAGAAAAACCAAACGCTGCTTCTTGTGCAGCCTCCACAACAAATCTATTGATTGATTGATTGATTGATCTATTGACTTACTAAAATATGTATACTGAAGGATTGCGCTTCTATAGAAAACAATTTCGCAATGTGTACGAATAGTTAAATGGGCCTTTATCGGCCGGGTTTTGAATATTTGGTTACTTTTGACGGGCGATTTCTCCGCGTCTGACGTTTGATGTTTACATCTCGCCAAGGCCTATACTTATTGAAAAATCGTACAATAATGTAGCCCATTATTGTACGATTTCTGTGCTTTTAATGGTGATTTTGGGACACTTCACTGCCGATTTCAAGAAAAATATGTTATTTTGGCACACCTTACTCAAAAATAAAGTAGAAATTTATCAAAATCCGAGTTTTTTAAAAGCTTTTATTTAACTTGCAATGTATGTATGTATGTATGTATGTATGTATGTAATTTGTTCGGGTGGAATCTTGCAACTCAATTTTGAAGCAGATATCTTCAACCGATCGAGCTGAAATTTTGTACACACGTTTAATTTGGATGACAATGCATGATTATATGTGTGACGTCATTCTAAATCCAACATGGCGGATCACCCAAGATGGCGGACTAGTTAAATTTCAACCGATCGAGCTGAAATTTTGTACACACGTTTAATTTGGATGACAATGCATGATTATATGTGTGACGTCATTCTAAATCCAACATGGCGGAACACTCAAGATGGCGGACTAGTTAAATTTCAACCGATCGAGCTGAAATTTTGTACACACGTTTAATTTGGATGACAATGCATGATTATATGTGTGACGTCATTCTAAATCCAACATGGCGGAACACTCAAGATGGCGGACTAGTTAAATTTCAACCGATCGAGCTGAAATTTTGTACACACGTTTAATTTGGATGACAATGCATGATTATATGTGTGACGTCATTCTAAATCCAACATGGCGGAACACCCAAGATGGCGGACTAGTTAACTTTGACTTGTGTAGTTTGGTGAGATAGGCGTCAACAGCATTGGTCTGCAACCTGTCTCGTTGTATATTTAGGCTCCAAGAGCTAGACTGTTCTAAACTAACCGGCAAACGACCTTGCAACAATGATGCGTTAACTGAGATGAATAGACTCAGACACCTGGCCAAACTAAAAATTACAAAATAAATTAAAAGTAAAAAAATATTTTTAAAAAAAGCTTTTATTTAAATGCGCTAAAAAGAATAAAATAATCTTTTCTTTTAAAACTTTTACTATCAACTTATAACGTCATTCCACAATTTATATGATATAAAAGCTTGTCGCGAGATTTAAGTTTTCAAACTAAGTAAATACCACTACTTAAATCTCGCGACAAGCTTTTATATCATATAAATTGTGGAATGACGTTATAAGTTGATAGTAAAAGTTTTAAAAGAAAAGATTATTTTATTCTTTTTAGCGCATTTAAATAAAAGCTTTTTTTAAAAATATTTTTTTACTTTTAATTTATTTTCTTTACCGAACCATACCTTTTTTTATTGCATATTGTATTAGGATTTCCCGTCTCATTTTAAGTATTTTTTCTTTAAATTTTTAAAAATTTGAGCCTGCGGCTCATTTTAGTGACTAGATACTGGAGTGTTTTAAATGCACCTGCTGGAAAAACATTAAACATTTAATTATAATTTAGGTTATAAAGTTGTGGGTAAGCAGGAGAAAAGTTAAATTACTCATATTGTAGTAAAAAGTATAAATAACTACTAATCCAAAAATAGGAGATAAAATATTGTTTGGTTGACTATTATGTGGTTTACATTTTTAGCAGTCTAATTATTTTTTTGGCCGTGCCAAAGATGAGCGGTATTACCCTAATGATTTTTTTAGCCTCCTCTCTGAAGGAGAACAGAAGAGAAAACGAATTAATGCTAATGCGGAAATTATGTTGGTAATTTACATGGTTAATTTGCGATCGAGCTTTTCCAGATGTCTACAGGTTTTTTTTACAGGAAAAATTCTTAGCAGCCCATATTGGATTTTAGGTTTTAAAATATATTAACATTCTGTCTAAACGAAATTCTTCAATGTACTTCACTGTTTTTTCAATTCAATTACAAAAAATGTATCATTAAAACACCATTAAAAATGTACATTTTTGCAATAGGTACGATATATATTACATACCTATCTTCTTCTTTAGGCTTCTGTTTTTAATGCCATGTAGTAAGGAGATATACCTAGGTATTCTGAATATTTTGGCTTGAGAACTTGATAAGTTATTAAGCTTTGGCAGGTAAAAAACTAGTATCCAGTTTTGAACTACACATTGTAATCACTAGAAAGTTCTTGCAATCATTCTCAGAGTTACAATATAGTTATTCCTTCAACTTAAATTTTTGACATTTCATCTTACAAAATTCAAAGGTTTAGGTAATATCTCATCCTTTCAGGTATCTCTCTTTCTTGTTTTAAATTAGCAAATCTAAATAATTAAAATATTCCCTTTGTCGAAGTTAAATACAAGGAAAATTTAATTATTTACTAATTAAATACGAACACGCACAATAGGTAATTTAGCAGATTCTTGCAAATTCTGAGTATTGTTATAAATTTTATTTTATCAATGGCACAAAATTAATATAAATATGTAGTGCAAAATATAGGAAGCTATTCAGTTCCACAGAGTACCTACATATAGCCACCACAGTTCTTCACCAAAAATGAACAAGCTTATGGTAAGTAGAAGTCCAAGTAAATAAATTAATTAGTTAATTCAAACCCTTTCTCTAAAGCAAAGCAAAGCGAGTTGTGTGGAGTTTTATACAGGGTTTCTCAACGAAAACTTGACTCCCCCAAAATAGGAAAACCGAAAAATATTTGAAAATTCCAGTCGATTTTTATTCTTGGGGGAGCTTTTTTGACAGTCAAGCCAACCCGATATGTTCATCTCCCAAATCCCTACCAACTCCAACTTTAAAATTCCAAATGGAACTATCCCACTTGTGGCGCATCATTTTAAAGCCCGTTTAATTGCGAATACAGTGATGCGTCGTTTTTAGAAATCTGTTGATATTTGACAGAATTATTGGCTAAAAACGGAAAGTTGACAATCCACTGCACGCGTAGTAATTTCTTACACAAATGCTCGCCACTAATAAGTTTTTTATCTACTACACACGATCAAATTACCTAGTTTTTATTGACGTGTCGATCAGTTTACAAAAAAGTCACAAATGAAAAAGCTGAAGCAAAACAAAAAAAAATTCATACGAATTCAAACATTATCTCTTTTTAAAATATCAAAAAGTCACTGTCACAAAAAAAGTCCCCGTTTTTTTGCGAAATCGTTAGTTTCAGCCTGCTATTGATAGTGCAAACGTATTTTTGAAATGGGTTATTTTATTCTATTGCAACAATTTCTACCCTTTCCGCGATAGAATAAACCATTTCGAAAATACGTTTCTACTTTCAATAGCAGGCTGAAACTAACGATTTCGTGGTTACAAGCAAAAAACGGGAACTTTTTTGTGACAGTGACTTTTTGTTACATATTTTAAAAATATATAAGGTTTGAATTTGTATGAACTTTTTTGTTTTGCTTCAGGTTTTTCATTTGTGACTTTTTTGTAAACTGATCGACACGTCAATAAAAACTAGGTAATTTGGTCGTGTGTAGTAGCACAGAATAAATAGCTTCACAACAGAACGTCCATAAAGACATGTGTCAAAAGGATGCTCGCTTTGACGCGAAATATCTTCTAAAGGGATAGACATTGTGCATTTTATTTGATTTTACATTAATCCACATTGCAAAGAGATTGTATTAGGACCAAATTTATGTATAAGTATTGGTTATTTTTCTGTAAATTGAAATGGAGGCTCGCTTATTTTTGACACATGTCTTTATGGACGATTCTATTGTTAAGCTATTTATTCTGTGGTAGTAGATAAAAAACTTATTAGTAATAGTGGGGAGCATTTGTGTAAGAAATTACTACGCGTACAGTGGATTGTCAACTTTCCGTTTTTAGCCAATAATTCTGTCAAATCTCAACAGATTTCTAAAAACGACGCATCACTGTATTCGCAATAAAAAGGGCTTTAAAATGATGCGACACAAGGGGGTATTTCTATTTGAAATTTTAAAATTGGGGTTGCTAGGGATTAGGGGGATGAACATATCGGGTTGGCTTGACTGTCAAAAAAGCTCCCCCCCAAGAATACAAATCGACGGGTTTTGGCGAATTTTCAAATATTTTTCGGTTTTCTAGTTTTTGGGGGGCCAAGTTTTCGTTGGGAAACCCTGTATATGTTTTTTTCCAGATTATATTTTTGGCACTGGTTGCCGTTATGGCCCTGGCTGATCCAGGCTATGATGAGCCAAGGAGGGACGTCAAAGTCATCCTCAGGAAAGACCAGGAACCGAGGCGTGTGTACGTTGACGTCAGGGAACGTCAGGAGCCCAGGAAAGTCTATGTAGACGTCAGAAACCGTCAAGAGCCCAGGAATGTCTACGTAGACGTGGTCAAGGACAGCAGGCCCAGTGACGATAAGGTTTTGATCAAGATCAAACCAAAGTCATATTTTTAAATAGCGAAAATGTCTCAAGGATTGAACTATGGGCTTCTGACAATGATTCGTATATATTTTTAACAAACTAGGCATTATTTTAATAAAGATTGTATTTAAAGCATTAATTTTCGAACTTTTCTTTCTCTAAACGCACAAATAATGACAGTTCACAGTACCTACGATATTTTCTCGATTATCTTGCCATCCGAAAAAGAATAAAGTAACTACATATTTTCAGTCTCATCTTCATCAGGACACTGACCTCTCCTATCAGAGAACTTTTCCCCAACTTATAAGGACAGTTCAACTTCCCCAATATAACATAGTTACGAAAAGTTTCAAGATCATCTCATAAAAATTCGGCGGGCTGCCGCCTCCGGCGCGGTCGAACATCTCAAACTATATAAAAACCTTCTTATTATTTACAAGGAAACTTATATAAGTATATATTTTTATACAACATCAAAATAAAAAATATTAAATTAAAATTTGTACTAGAGGATTATTGACTGTAATAATTAAGCGTTGACTGACGTAGTAAGAAGACTTCTCACGACTACGCCTCATGTCCTGGAAAATAGATGGCGCCTATGGTCAACAATGTATTTTGCATTGTATTTTGTCTCCGGGAAGCGCATGGTGAGCCAGAGAGCTGTCAAACATGACAGCCGTATGCAGTCTTTATTAATACGTCAGTCAACGAATTAAGGCTGGAAATAAAAAGTCATCAAAAGTATGTTTAGTTACCTGTATCAATATAGAATTTTATTTACAACTGGCTGTAAAAACTAATGAATTTGAAAGTTTGCAAAAAATAAGGATATTTTTAAAATACTCATAAATACTAATGATACTATTTTAAAAGTTGTAGATGCCAGAAATTCAAAAATATAATAAATAATGAATTTGAAAGTTTGCAAAAAATAAGGATATTTTTAAAATACTCATAGATACTAATGATACTATTTTAAAAGTTGTAGATGCCAGAAATTAAAAAATATAATATACAGTGTGTCCCATCTTGATACTGGACACCTCAGAAATATATTTATGAAGGGCAAAGAAAACAAATGGTCTCTATTTTTTTATTGGTAGTAAGGGAGAGTATCTCATAGGCGGTGGTATTTGGATGTGGTAATTATTTCATGGCCTGCTATGATTTTTTAAAATAGCAAATTTTCAAGAAGCCCCATTAGGGATTTTTTACGACAAAATGTTATTAAGAAAACTTGTTCAGAATGAACAACTCAGTGGATTTGCAAAATTTCAAAAGTCTAGGCCTACTTTGATTTTTAGATTTATCTCCCACTTTATTCATAAAAAAGTGTCCTTTCTGGAGCTTTCACGTAAAAAAAAATGTTTTTTTTCACGATAACCAAGTTTCCTTAATAATATTTTGACGTAAAAGCTCCCGAAAGGACACATTTCTAAGAAAAAAGTCGAATAAAAAGACGAACAAGCTAAAAATCAGAGTAGGCCAGATACCACCGCCTATGAGATACTCTCCCTTGGGACTACCAATAAAAAAATAGAGACTATTAAATAGTCTCTACAAATTTTGTTTTCCTTGCCCTTCATATATTTGTGAGGTGTCCAGTATCCAATAATTGGGACACACTGTATATCATATATAGTAAATTTAGCAGGTCCGATTTTTAAAATAGTGTATATTAGTATCTATGCATATTTTAAAATACCCTTTCAAATAAATAAACCTTTCAAATGCACTAGCTTTTTCAGCTAGTTGTAAATAAAATTGTATTGATAAAAGCAACCAAACATACTTTCGACGATGTTTTATTTCTAAATGGTTACTATAGCAGCATTGAGGGACCCTCAAACTTTTGACACCTAATTTAGGGGAGTTCAAATATCATAATAGTTAGGCTATAGGCGATAGGTGGCACGACAGAAGTTAAATAGATATCATAGAGGTCTTTATTCTTTATCGCCCTTTTAACCCAAATACACGTTCCTTTGTCATTTTATAAGAAACCAGTTCGCAGAGAATCTAGGTTACATATGTATACCGGGTGGGTGGTGGGTATATTTAAACGGTGTGACCAGAAGTGACGTATTACGGACTGAAACTCTATTTTATGAGACAACACTCTATTCGATGACATTTTATTTCTAGAGATACAATATTATATCCGGAAATTTATAAAATTTCCAAGAACTCAAAAACATTTTTTTTTCAATTATTGTTTTTCTCTAAAAGGGTTCTGGAGTTGTAATCTATTCCTACAACTTTTGTATGGAGAAATATATCCGTATCTCCAAAAGCTTTTTTTACTCCACAATGAATAGAGCTAAATTAGACCTATTTACTAATTTCCAGTTGTAACCATCTAAGTCTATAGAAACATAATCAATCATAAAACCACATCGAGTTTCTACTGTGGTAATACGCACAAAGGAAAGCAGCTCGAAGGACGCACGCTCTCAATTGAGGCACTGACGTCAAGCTCCGGAGACAGGGAATACTACAATTTCTACGTCCCTGTCCAACATTGTAAATTAGCCATATCAGTTGGGCCGGTCCGACGCTGCGGCACTGGGCCCAAAATAACCTTTTGCGGACATTACCAACAGAGGCATGAATGGCTAAACGGAACTAATATTTCACAATGAAAAATGGGCCTTCGCCATTAATAGGCAACTCCTAACCCCCTACCCCTTTTATGCCGGTGCACAAACAAAGTTTTTGCGTAATTATTCTGCCAGCGGGCGTAATTTCCTGGGACTGCATGACAATGCCCCCGCAAAGAAGTATAATTTACTTTAGATTAAATATCACCTGTCGCTGTTATCAAATTTCCCTAATTCGCTCATATATTATTCAAAATTCCAATTTCCTTCGCGCTCGGAAACGCCTTCCACCTCCTGGTACTGCGAAAGTCAGAACTGTACAATTAGAGCTTTTAGACATCTAATTTGCTAGTTGTTTTAAAATTATGCTCTGACGTTCCTGGTTTTAATCCGCTCCAAACACAATTCTATTTTTGAGGGAAAGGGAGCGCTGGGTGACGTGCCCGTGCCTTCTAGACTTGTCGAAGCGATCCAGGTCTTCTCTGGGATACGAACAGACGCCATAATATACTATAAAGTGGACGAAGCTAAAGACATTTTTTTATTAAATTTGTCATACCATTTTCTCGAGTAAGGTCATGGAGACTTTTATATTTTTTGTGGCGTGTCATATTTTGTTTAAGTGTAGATCGAAGTGAAGAAAATGATTTTCCGTATAGTTGATGAAAATGATTTTACTGTTTATTTTTTCGAAGAAAATAGGTTTTTGTCTTAACTTTTTGAGAACACCCTGTATGTCAATTCTGAAGCTAGATTCGGATTCCCCGGAAAAAAACTGCATCATCCCGGTTTTTACTTGGGTCTTTTTATCTCAAAAGCTAAGGAAATAATCTGATTTAACACTTTATTTGAGACACCCTGTACACATGCTATCGAGAGACGTGAGCAAGAATAGTTTTCGGTAACCAAACTAACCTTGTGACAAAGTAATGACGCAAGTTACTTACGTCATACCAACTTCCCCATCCGGCACCGTGGCAATAACAATGCCCGCCAGCTGAAAGCGATGAGTCATCCAAGGGAGGTGAGCCTATGGCGCCAAATTCAAATTTCAAATTGTCAACTTGGTAATTTTGGTAAAAAAACACTTTAAAATGATTGTTTACATATATAGCTCATGGTTTTCGAACACGGATAATAATCTACGAGAGTGAAAGTCACATTTTCAAGGGGTTTTGGTGCATTTAGATATCTACCGGTAAAATTTTCGTAAATGCCAATTATTTCTTATTTGCCTGCCTAGATACAACTAAATTCGAATAAATTCGAATAAATAAAACCATAAAACTTACTGATTTCAAGGTGGTTACGTCTAATCACGTAAAATTGTTAGGTATAACACTCTCCAACAGTCCAAACCAAAATCCTGGAAAACTGTGTACGAACAAAATCTCTTTTGATGGCCTTAACCCACTTTTCCCTTAAAATGGGGTCTTTATGGAGGAAAAAGCGGACACATTAGGACCGCCTTTGTAGTTTCCCATGCAGTTGGGAACGGAACACGTCCACGGCATGATTTAAATTAGTCCGAAACTATAGACACAATCTAAAACCTATAAACTAAAATTGAACTTTAATCACTTTATTTTGAACCACTGCTGTTTTACCACATTATTAATAAAACTCCACGTCCTATATTACTAAAAATCACAGTCCAACACACAACAAACGAAAACAGGAAAATCGCCAGACAAGTAAACGTAAACAACTTCAAAAAGCAACCTCCCGACCTCCCTGTGATGACGTAGGGACGTTTCGCGTCGCCAGCTGGCAGGCCTTTATCATTGCGACGGTGCCGCCCCATCCCCGTTTTCTCGCAAAAATGAAGCGTTTCGATGTCAATTTGACTTCCCGCTAGAGCACTGATGCGAACTCGGGAAAAATCATTTTTCCGAAAATCAATCAGAAATATTGACATTTTTGATAACATTTTTGAAAGAAAAAGTCAATATTTCCTTGCACTTAGTCGTTGCCAGGCAACGGAAAGTAACTGTTAGGAAATATTTATTTTTGTACTGTAAGGAAATATTATTTCCTTACAGTTATTTATAAACTAAAAACAAGTTGATTGTAATAATTTATGTTCTTTGAGTAATTTTCGATTTTCGGAAAAATAGTATGTATACCTCGTAGGAAAAGCCACATTCCCCGACTCCGTATTGCCAGTCTCGGCTTACGCCTCGACAGGCAATCTTTACGGTCGTCCGGGAATGTTCAGCTTTTCCTACTAGGTACACAATGTACTATTTCTATGTTTCGTTATGTTAGTTTGTTAATTTTTTAGGGCTTCTCGTGATAGAAATTGTACTTTTGATTTATTGTTGATAAGTAAATATTTTATATGATATTCTTGTTTTGAAGGTATGGTATAAATGAAGTCTGGGCCCTTAATAATACTATAAAAATTTTATTCAAATGCTCAAAAAAATAATAAAATAAACTTTGAAATAATTCAAACCAAAGCAAACCAATAATTTTGTTTCGCACAAAACAACACCACACCAACACAAAACCAAAATCCGTAAAACAAAGCGCAATCCTTATTTCCGTGCACGGCACTGGTTATACTGGCCTAACTGGCCTACGTCGACAGCAGCTCCGTGGATCTCCGACATTGTAGTAAAAACAAGTGACTGCATACTCGCCTTTTAATATACCTAATATCACCAATACCAATACTTACTTGCATGGGGTTACACTGTTCCGTTGAATCACAGACCTACATATTATAGGTCTGTGGTTGAATGAATTATTCCTCTACTCAACGACTGTTCGACGGCTGGCCACTTGCGCAGCGAAATGCCGTGACGCCAATTAGAGTTTTCCATGCTATTTGAAGTGACTTTAGAAACATTATACTGTATGCAAGTTAAAAAATTGTTGTTATAATAAAAAATCGATAATTTCTAACAAAATAGAAAGGTAATTCCAACTCAAACGAAAACTACATGTCCGTGTACCTTTCCTTAGGAAGCTGTTTAAAGTTAATGAATACACAGAATTTTCAACAAATTTGAATTTTATATTCACATTATATGTGACCTTTTGCGTACTACTGCTCCTTAATTAATGGATATTGTTTTTATGTGTAAAAAAAGTTGTTCATATTGTAGTGGTAGCGGATAATAATAATTGATCCCACACCGTGATATGTGACTGAAGGTTTTTGCTCTGGCAAAATTAATTACTAATTCATAATTAATTACTAATTAATTACTACTTCATAGCTATAGAATAAATAACGGTGTTATTTTATACAGGGTTTTATGTATCAATACTAGTTTGTAGGTGATTTTTTGCAATAAATTGGAGATTTTAAATTTTTTTGGGTAAACAACTTCGTTGCTATTTTAAACAAATTATTTTTTTAATAGGTACCTAGGTATCTACTAATCTTGAATTGAAATAACCAAAATCCATAGATATAAATCTATAGGAACTTGTATCAATAATAAAAACGCTTTAAATAAAATTTTTTGATTATTTATTTTACAGATTTAATGAGGTTTAAACAAAAATTTATTTTCTTTCTTCTTTTTGGAAAGGAATGGCGGTCTCTTTCTAATATTTCTAGTTCCCTATACTCTACCTACAGTCCATTCTTAGTTTACATTTGTCTATAAAAACTAATAAAAGGGTATCGCACTGTTCAAAAACACAATGGAGCGAAATGGGCAAGAAATTTGTAGATATAGGAAAAGTGTTAGGTTAGCCCTGACTGTTATCTATTGAGGTGATGCGAACATGTGGGAGTATGGGCGTAGTCAGAATTTTATATGTAAATAATTTTGAGAACATTTTATTAGTAATATGAAACTATCTAACGTCATGGGCACAGAATAATCTGTGGTCATGGGTTAGTAAGGCAATAAATGTAACTGCAACAGCTAGTTGCTCTCTTCTAAATATTTTTATTTTACCGATTTGTGCTGGGTAAGGACATAATATTCAGATATCTCAAAACGTTCACTGGCAAAACTGATTTAGTATGGAACGAATATTTATGTTCTTATTGCCAGCAACTGTACATTGAAAATGAAGAAAAAAATGCCAAATGCAATTGGTCGAAACACATTTGTTTTCTTGAAATAGGTTGTCCAAATTTTGTCGAGTTTCAATCCGTTCCATTTTAAATGTGAACATTTTTTGGGACATTGTTCATATGTTTTTTTTTTCTCGCTTTAAATGGTACAGTCGTTGTGCAATATTTGAAAGAAGTAGGTGAATATTTTATTTTTCTAATCTTGAAGTCAACAGGTGTTTTGGGGCACGTTTTGGCAATTTCAACGCAAACGGTTGATTTGATCGTTATGAAATAAGACTACCTTTTAGTTGCAGAATGAAAAGAGGCACTAAAATGATGGACCTACAGGACCAAAAAGATAACCTCAAAAAAGTTACGAGTAAAAGCACTATCCAAAAACAGACAAACAGACCAAGTAAGATACGTAGAAATTGGCATTTTTAGCTTATTCTCCATCCCCAAAAACATAGCAGTGCCAAATTTCAGTTCAGCAGCTCGATTATTTCGGGAGATGTAGCCATAATTCAATTTCAAAAAACGAACTTCAACTCCTTGTATCTCTTAAACAAACAACGTTTCTAGAAGTCATATTGTGCTCAATCGTAATATTTGGGCCCAAAATATATGCGGTTTCACTCTGTGCCATTACTAATGACTCACCCTGTATAGTAAGTACCTACTTATTTTTTTGTTCGTCTTTTTATTGTTGTCTGTTGAACAAACATACCAATTATTGATGAAAAATCCACAAACGTATATAATTATTATAATTCAAATAAAAGTGTTGAATATTATGCAGCGTTGCCACATGTCTGTTCAGGGCTTGAACTTTAAATCGTTTGTAGTACTGCAAATAAAAAACACAGCGGTAGATATGGATTTGGACAAAACATTTTGGCCACCTACAAATCGACAATTTCTAATTTTTCCCAACAGCGCTTTCTACGTCTATGGATGGAAGAGCGAAGCGGAGCCGTCGAGCGCGGCAGCCTGCGAATCGGGGCATGTGTTCGGGATCGGATTTTCGATATGCTTACTTGCCCGGCGCGTTTATCTTGCCCCGTCACGGAAAATTGGCCGCTATCAATTATTTCATCATCCTTCCGTAGAAATTGGGTAACGCGATAGACGGTTGCCGGTTGCAGGTTCCTGGCGCACACGCTAGTCGCTACACGTTATTTGAGTTTGGTGTTTGTATCTTTCTGAAATATGAATATAGAAAAGAACAGTGGAGTGGCTAGGGAGGGGGCACTTATTACATTTCGTATAGTCCTCCTTACGGCAGAATGCGTGCGACGTAAGGGGGAAGAACTCGCAAATATTATAGAATTAGTCACAGTTCAGGGGCGTAGCTCAATTTTGTGTAACTCACTGACTTAATTTTCATATAATTTTTATTTAATTTATTGTTAATATTATTCTTAACGGGGATGCCTTAGACTAAGGAGGAAAGCAAACCCTTATAACATTGGCAATTATTTCTCGTGCTTGAGAATGCAACGTTCTTCCCTGTTTACTCATTTTGCACACGTTAACTGAGTCGACAGAAAAAACTTGCCAGCGGCCTAAAAAATGAGGTCTGTTTGGTAGCCCAAATACGCAGTTAACTTTACGTACTATAGATACAGGCCATAGACGTAGCTAGCCTTTTTTCTCCGGGGGGGCTTAAGCCCCTGAAGGAGATTCAGTAACCCGCAAAAGCGCCGGAGCGCCGCATATAAAACACTTTTGTGTATACAGGGTGTTCCAGCGGAAACGTAACAGGCTATATAACGGCCGGGAAAAATTTTTTCTTGGAAAAACGCAAAAATAGGTCAATTTTGTTTGGCAGGGGGACATCTTTTGGCATAAAATTGGTAGATCTATCTGCAACCCCCTGAGCAGGGGTTGAACCCCTTCAAAAAATTTAAATAGGAAGGGGGTTCATGTCGCACATTTTTGGAACGTCTCTGAATTCTCTATACACCTGCATCAGATTTTCGAAAATCGATCGACTTTTCAATAAGATACACCGAGTAAAATGCAAAACATTAATTTTCAATTATTGCCTGGTATTGTTAAACAATTAAGCCGAAAGTGATGGTCGGGGGCCGTAAGTTATAGAAAGCATGTTCAGCAACATTATTTTGACGAAAATTTGATAAACGGGGAGGAAATTGAAACTTTATTTAATAAATGCTCACATGTTGGCCATTCACTTCCATGAAATAATAAAGATTTTGTTCAAAACGCTGTCGAACATTGGGCAACATTTCAGGGGTGATTTGTCGACATTCGTTTATAATACGGAGACGTAGATCTACTATTGTTTAACAATACCAGGCAATAACTGAAAATGAATGTTTTGCATTTTACACGTTGTATCTTTTTGAAAAGTCGGTCGATTTTCGAAAATCTGATGCAGGTGTATAGAGAATTGAGAGACGTTTCCAAGGGTGTGCAACATGAACCCCGTTCCCATTTAAATTTTTTGAAGAGGTTTAACCCCTGCTCAGGGGGTTGCAGATAGATCTATCAATTTTATGCCAAAAGATGTCCCCCTGCCAAACAAAATTGACTTATTTTTGCGTTTTTCCAAGAAAAAAATTTCCCGGCCGTTATAGAGCCTGTTACGTTTCCGCTGGAACACCCTGTATGTGTAAACCTAATTCACTATGAAACGATTCAAATTTCCGTTTAAAAATAAAAGTAAGCCATGATTTTGTCGAATAAGCGTCACCGTTTACGTCACAGCACCTGCGCGCGGGCATACCGTTTTCTGTGTATCGTGGGTTATTGCTCGGATGAATGAATAGTCAATTGTCAATTAATTAGGTAGGTACTTATTTGTAAATGAACTTACTGAACTAAATGAAGAAAATTAAAGTACTTACGCAAACTATACTAGAGCTTATTTACTTCTTAATCGGCACAACGTTATTAATTTAAATACACACAACTTTACTACATACAGGGTGAGTTTTTTTCGATGCCCACTATGGGGATCTCGGAAACTAGCAGAACTAGAACAAAGGTTAAATGAGGAAAGAATTGCAGTTTTGAATGCTCAAAAAATAGCCGATTTTATAAGGCCACAGCCAACTATGATTTACATTTAAAAAAACACAAGTTTATGTCATATCTAAAAAATCAGAAACAACATAAAAAAGTGATTAACTTATTAAGCCCAAAGTTATCTACATTTTTTTTCTGTACAGTTTTTTTGTATAATCAGAAATAACGGAGCTACAGAGATCTGATGAAATAGCAAAAAATCACTCTTTTCAAAATATCTAGTGAGCCATGAACTTTTTTAAAAATCCAAAAGAGGCATTAGATTGAGCATTCAAAACTGCAATTCTTTCCCCATTTAACCTTTGTTCTAGCTCTGCTTGTTTCCGAGATCCCCATAGTGGGCATCGAAAAAACTCAACCTGTATACTGGTACTGCATATAAAAATATAGATGTACATTGGCGTCTTCGCAGTATTACATATCAATCACAGTAAGCAGTCACGTCCAGCCGTCCACGTTCGCAGTGATGCCAGGGACTCTTTAAATATGCAATTTTATTGGAGAATCTATTAATAAAACAGGTACTTTGATTGTTAGTAAAAATTAATAATGGTTTCCATGGAACAAATTTATTGTATAGTTGAAATTCTTTAATTGTCACATCTGAGTATCTGGAAGTTAGAAAACTTAAAAATTGTGAATTATGATGGGAAATTTTTTGCCTCCTTTAGAATCTATGGCACTATCTTATCACATAAAACCTGATGGCAGTTGGACACACTGACATAACATAACCTTGTACCAGCCCACTTATGTGGTCTCCTTGGAGTCTACAGAAAACAAACTTCCCCTTTAGTCAGTGTCTATTACTATACGCACTAACACGAACACGCAACAAGATTAAATCAGCTTAGTTAAGGTTTTTAATGTAAACCTATAATGTCAAAAAAATTATAAAATAAACGCTAGAATTTGTCAGGGGGGGCTATTTTTATACCAGGGGGGGCTTAGCCCCCCCAGCCCCCCCTTAGCTACGCCAATGATACAGGCACAAAACGCGTTGGCTAACTGGTTTTGTCAGCCGACTCCTTCGCAGAAGTGCTGTGTTGCCGTATTTCAAAGGCGATGGTAGAGGCGACGATGTTGAAAAAAATATAATAGGTGTTTTATCACACCGCGTTAAAAATAAATGATAAACATAAATGGGTAAGTGGTCCCGTGATGCGAGCTTTATTTTTTCGGTATAACAGAGTTCAGAAATTCGGCATCCAATATGATAAAACTTGTATTCGCCAATAAATAACGACTACTCGTGTAGGAAATCTCACAACACTGCCCGCATTCTTTAGAAACGTTTTCTTGCGTGCTTTGGACTATACATATTCTGGCTGCGCCACTAGAACAGAATATTGAAACAACAGTTTTTGTGAGAGGCAAATAAATAATAGACATCGGGACCGCGGTGGCAATGATCGGAGCATTGCTAACTATTTAGACTTCGCGTTTTTCGGCCTTCGATTGCCCTTGGTTGAAATCGAGGTCGAGGCGGACCACATGCCCATATTGCTCATGCCTTTATAGATAAACAGCGCTGATGCCCAAGAGCACTGGATGTTGATTCACGGTATTACTCCTTCCTTAATAGCTTTATCTGTGTGATTTACTAATTGTCCTATACTCACTGGGATTACTGCGGTTTTCTAGGGTTTTCCGTAGTACTTGAGCGAATCCTAGCCTAGTTCTATCAAGAAAAGTCGGCCCTAACCGCAAATGGCAACGAAGACAAAATAATAGTAATTGCCCCCCTCCCCCCTCACAAGCATTCCGTTGCTTCTGGGGTACTCCTAATTTGGAGTATTCTGAGGGTGCGAATTATTATTATTATTATATTAGGTACTTGCAAGGAACAATATTATTTGTAGTGTGGGTGGAATAATAATGCCCAGCATTTACCTCTCTTTTCTCTAGGTACAGGGTGATTGAGTGTAAATGTTATCACCCCCCTTTTGCTCTTTTATTTTTATAAACACTTATCTGATACTTTCTACGGACGTTTCAAATTTTCGACAAGTTATTCTCGATAACCGTGGCATATCAAGCTTGTGATTTCTAATCAGAACACCCTATATATTTTTCCGTTTTTCAAATCTAAACCTTTTTCAGATTCCACCAATATACAGGGTGCCTGCGGTTTGTCGAATCATGATATGATGTTTTTGGTTTTGGGTTAGTTTAAAAAACTCTTTAATTTTCTCTAAATATGAAAAAGTATTAGTAAGAAAAGTTGTTTAGAGGTTTAAAGGATACGTATTTCATAAATCTCATTTTTTGGACTAAACTGCCTATACTTTGATGTCTTCATAATTTTTGCGGATATTTTTTGTTGGACACATCTGTGCATTCTAAACATTTTTTAAATATAAATTGTACGCCTCTTCCGCTAAATATTAGAAAATCTAAAGAGACTATTTATATCTAAAATTGGGAATCTAGTGTAACATTTTCTTTCTTCATATCATTTAAGTTTGATACTTCCGTAGAAAATTTTAGATAAGCATCTACAATTTTTGTGTATAAAACTTTTTTCTCTAACCTAAAAAATTTAAAGTTAAGAGGGGTGACATTTACACATACACAATCACCCTATAGGTATTTCCTCAACAAAAAAAATTGGCCCTTATTAACCCCTGTATAATAACTATAGTGCCTCAAGAAAAGTGAAAAAAGAGGAGTGAATGAAAAAAATCTTCTGGCTTTCCAGGCCATGCTTGATTAGAATACTTAGTAGTTTATGATGCAAGGACGAAAAACTACTTTTCGTCCGTGTATCATGCAATATTTTTCGGATGTGCCAAAATATATTTAAAAAAGTAGAAAATTAAAATCGGTAACTGTTTTACTTATATTTTTCATTACAATAAATCTCAGTAACCTTTGAACATCTAGTCAGCCATGAAATAGAAAATTATTGAACTGTCAATGTGCTTGTGTCAAACAGATTAAATAATATAGAAAGAAATACAACAAAAATTAACAATGGTGAGTGATGATGACTGCTCATACGGACACACCTTCGGAAATAAGAAAAGCAGCAAAAGTAATTTTGCGCACCCTTACGGACCAATCACAACACGGCATGTACCTAAATGTCCTTATTTTCGATTATAGGAGCCGGGCGAGAAATGTCAACATTTGACACATTCGAACAAAATAGTAATTTCTATCATATTCTTAGACAAGGGAAGAGAGAAAACGCCTAACAGCGCTCGCGGCCGTGTTACCCACTGCCACATCGCACGACAGGCCAGTGGCGTAGCATGAAACGCGTTCTTGGCCAATATCACAAAAATGTTAAAAATAGAAAGGTAGTTAATTTTGACTTACATGTAATTTGAAATATAAATAATGTAAAGCTAAGTGTCACGTGCTGAAATATATTTATTCGCGGTGATTTCGAATCAATGAAAATAAAATAAATAATGCACGCCCAGGGAAACCAGCCCATATTTTATGAAACTATCATTATCAATTAAGAAATTTTCCTATTTTATTTACAAACAATACAATGCACTTTATCATACTAAAAGGCTAAAAGGTAGAAGAAATTTTAAGAAGTTATATTGAGAAAAAAAATCAAGTTTTAGGGCATCTTTCAAAAGTAGCTCATGTTAAATATTTACCTGTGAAACGAAATCCCGGGCTCTTGCTCTTCACTTCTGCTTTTGAAACCAAAAGCTGAACAATTCACCATCGTAAGAGTATATTTTCCCCTTAATTACTGTTACTTTTAATTAAAAAAATCACGAAATTAACTCACAAGGAACTCGCTTTGTTGACACATATAAAATGGCCGCCGTTCAAAACGACGTAACAAAATCTATACACGGCAAAAGTCCATGCCTGATAAAGTTTTTCAGAATTGAAAATACCCAATATTCATGTACCAAATTGTAAGTGAATTGGGCAATTTTATCATCTTTTGCATTTGGTTTTAAGATAAAAGGAATTTCCTCACCCTATAACTCTCGCTAATAATTTTCTCAATGTGTAATTGAAATCGCACTTTGAAATTTGTCAAAAATTTAGGTAACTACTTCATTTAAGAATCATGAATAGAGTTGCCACGAGACGAGACGAGACGAGATAAGGCCTTGTCTCGTCTCGTCTCGAAATTTCGAGATAATCTTTTTCGAGGCCAGACGAGACAATGGTCGAGACGAGAAGAGACAGACGACGTCTCGTCTCGTCTCGTTTTGTCTCGTTTATCTCGAGTTGTTTTGATTTATAATAATAATAGTAATAATAATAATAATACCTAATAAGTCGTTTGGAAATTTAAAAATATTTCTGTATGTCCGAGAACCAAAAACTAAGGTCAGATTCGTGTTCAGGGACCTCAAAAATAGAAGGGACGAGCTGGGACGAGCCCGTTGTTTTTAATAAAACTTTTGTCTTAAATCTCCAAAATCTATCGAATTTCGGAAACAGTTTCAGTATTTTCCAGCCTCTGTTTGTAGACACTGAGTGCGTTTTGTGCGTGTGATTATGAAGGCCTCTTGTATTGTTATAGCGGGTGCTGTGAAAAGTGTAGTGATAATGGTCTCTCGAGTTAGATGCTGAACACGCCAAGTCCAAGGTGTGCTAACACCCTGTTATTGTCATATCATCTAGGTAAATTAATAAACTGAATATTTTTTCGTATTTAAATTATCAATAATTAAGGGCAACGTCGCGGCCGGTGCCATGTGCTGCAGCATAACGTCGTAGTCACATGCGTTCAGGTGCGCCTCGTTACGTGGGATTTGGGATAATTTGCCCCATTATTTAAACATGCAGTAATTTTTTTTTGCATTTTTGGCAAATTTGTACCTCCCAGATGACGTGGTTAAAATTAATGTATTTATGAATAAATCACCTTGTATACAGGGTGTCCAACTTTACAATTGTACAAATCCGTAAAATCTTCACTTTGGAGATAATCGCCTAAACTTTTTTTTGTTTGAAAGGCCTTCAAAGACCGCTTCTTTTGAACTTCCTGCCATTTTCAAAATGAAAATCCAAGGCCGGCTGCGATTTTTTTATAACCCCGATTTTCACGAAAACCATTTGGCGATTTTTTTTATTTAAAATCTGATCCCACAGCGTTAATCAGAACCTCCCAGAACCTTTATATGCCAAATTTGAATAAAAAATATACAGGGAGTTCCATTATGCAGGGTGTCAAAGTTGAGCAAAATAGGAATTTTAAAGACATCTGCCAAGTCAAGTGTGCCATGGAATCTCCTCAAAACAGTTGAATGGTCAACAGGACCACTCAAGGTATTGGTATGAAAAGGTCCAATACAAAATATACAGAGCGTCCTTATCTGTGCCATCTCAAATTACTGAATTTTTGGAACTTTATACGGGTCAAAAATCGACTATATCAAAACCGCTCCACATACTATAAACGAACTAAATCTAAAAAATACAGAAGCCTGCCAGTCAGTAAGTCCATATCAGTTAATGTGGCTTGTGCCACAACTGGAAACGCACAGAAAATGTATCATCTTAGACAGTGACTTTGTTGAGAAAGGTCTAATAATTTAAATTGTTTTTATTTGTTGGTTGGCATTTTGTAAAAAAATGAATTACTTTTGTGTTTATTAATATTTTTTCAATGATTCCAAAGCACTTCTGACCAGTATAAAGTTTAATAAAAATTCAGAATTTTGAGAAAAATACCCTGTATATTTTTGTAGTAAATCTTTTCACACCAACATTTTGAGTGGTCCTGTTGACCATGCAACTGTTTTGAAGGGATTCCATCTTCCATGGCACACTTGACTCGCCAGATGTCTTTAAAATTCCTTATTTTGCTTAACTTTGATACCCTACGTAATGGAACTCCCTGTATACTTTTTGTTCAAATTTGGTATATGGGGGTTTTGGGGTGTTCTGATTAACACTGTGTGGTCAGATTTTAAATAAAAAATCGCTAAATGGTTTTCGTGAAAATCGGGTGTATAAAAAAATCGCAGCCGGCCCTGGATTTGCATTTTGAAAATGGCAGGAAGGTCAAAAGAAGCGGTTTTTGAAGGCCTTTCAAACAAAAGAAAGTTTAGGTGATTATCTCCAAAAATGAAGATTTTACGGATTTGTACAGTTATAAAGTTTGACTCCCTGTAGGTGAAATATTAATATTTCTAACTAACACCGGCGAATGTCGACATTCTGCATTCACTCATATATGGTGTATGTTGAAAATAAACATTTTTTATTAAATGAAAACTTTTATGAACATTTCATCGGACAAGCTTTTTGATTTAAAAAAGTTGTCGCTATATTTGGCATTAAATTAACGAAAACCTAAACTTATCTTTCATTTAATTTTTAATTGGGTTTTTGGCCACCAAACTGATTAAAAGACAACTTTTTCAAGTTGCCAGAAAAATTCAGAAATTCTTTATTTTCTATTATTATTTATGTATTATTTATCGCGTCTCGGTATTCGGTTGGTGTATTTTTCATTACTGATCACTGTCGTTTTCGACATCCACCGAAGCTTATGTGTGTTTGTTGACATATACCGGTAATACCGAATGTATGATAAAATTAATAAATACTCGGTCTTCCACCAAGCATTTTGTCGAATGCCGACATTCTTTAATTTCGGTCTTTCACGGTAACATATTCATTGCAAAAAAATAAGTGCTTTCATTATTTGTCACATTAGAGAAGTTGCAACTCTGCAAAAAAGTTTGTAAATAAATATTAAAATGTTGGGGACGAAGTTGTGTATATTGGATTATGGATCTAGGTATACAGATCATTGGTATTGCCAGATCACACCATGCGATGTTGTTTTTTTATTAATTGAAATTTAAAATATTATTTCCAGTGGTATAATAAGTCATTACAATTTTTCGAGATCTCTCGTCTCGTCTCGTCTCGAGCTTGTCTCGAAGGATTTTATCTCGTCTCGTCTCGTCTCGAAATTCGAGACAAAATGCTCTCGAGACGAGACAAAACGGCTTCGAAACGAGACGAGACGTCTCGTGTCTCGCGGCAACTCTAATCATGAAGAAGATATCAACATAGTATAGCTATGAGAGTTCGAGCCCAGTAACCCCATGTTAATCGCCCATATCACAGAATCTTGCAAAATCACGACCAAAATTTCCCTCTCCATATATCTTGATCTAATTGGATGACATCTCAAGGAAGTTGAGGGGGTAACATGGAATCGTACATCTTCGGACAATCCCGGGCCATCTCGCGATCTGATTGGCTGTGACGCCACAAGTAAGTTTAGCAGCGGAGGGGGAAATTTTGGTTGTGATTTTGCAAGATTCTGTTATAAGGGCGTTTAACATGGGCTTGCTGCGCTCGAACTCTCATAGCTACACTAGCACCAAGCAATCAAACAGAAAGTTCCCAGCTGGTCAGAGCCAGTCAGAAACAGTCAGAGAATCCAAACTCAACCAATTTTGTTTGCGATTTCTGTTGGAACGGGCGTTAACAACTATTCCCCGAAGAATCTACAGCGATATGAGGCACAAAAGCAGCGTCCAGAGATATACTAATAAGTCCGGGCACTCGGCCTTGTGTAAACAAACGTTTCCCTCTTGCCCTCTCTCGCTCCCCTCCTCATCGAGCCGATCGATATCTTATAAGAAAATAAGCTATACACAGTGTAGCTGAGAGCGGTTCGTTCGCATTCTACCGTGACTGTGCTGTAGTGATGCCTAGTAACGCTTTTTACTGCAGTGCGGATGACTGTAAAACCCAGGGACCCTTTAAAGTAAGGGGACCCAGCATTATACTTTCCAAAGTGAGGCCGTTTCTTTCCTCATTCCAATGGTCTCAATGATGCCAAGTATGTCATTTTATTGGAGAATCTATGAATATAACAGGTACTTTGATTGTTAGTAAAAATTAATAATGGTTTCCATGATTTCTAAAAATTAGACTAGACAATGTTCTGTCAACAAACACAGAATATGGCAACTGTCAAATGAATCAAATTTATTTTATATTTGAATTTGGTTTCCTGCAATTATTTCCAGGAATTTAAGTAATATAAGGTGCCGATTTTGCTTATTTGAGAATTTGTCGCTATTGCACCTTGTTACCAGGTTCCTCAAACCATTTGTAATATGTAGGTATAATAGGTACGTATTTGAACTTTCTTCCCTTGTTGAATGAATCTACCCAAAGAACTTTCACAGATTTCGGGATGGACTAATAAGATTAGGTCTTGTACTTAGTTCTAATCGTGTAGTTTTTTTCGGTGCTCATTATAAAATTTTTGTAATTTTATACTGTTCGAATTACCTACTTATACGTAATTCCCACGTAATGGAAATTGTAGGATTACTAAAGGTGAGACAAGAAAAATCTGGTTGCAATTATTGGGACTACTACAGGCGGCCGCATTACCTTTCATTGACTGTCTGGAAGTTAGAAAACTTAAAAATTGTGAACTGTGATGGGAAATATTTTGCCTCCTTTGGAATCTATGGCACTGGCATGTCACATAAAACCTGATGACAGTTGGACACTGACATAATAACATAACCTTGTACCAGCCCACTTATGTGGTCTCCTTGGAGTATACACAAAACAAACTGGGTCCTCTTATTTTAAAGAGTCCCTGGTAAAACCAGTTAAAAGGACTATATTACCTTTTTCTCATTTCCTAAAGACCCTGAAAGATAAGATTGAGTTTGAGGTACCTACCTACAAAAATTAAGACATTTTTATGTGACATTTGAATACTTAGGTATTAATTGAAGAATAATATAGATATAATTTTAAAATATTGAAAATTTGAAGGTGCCAGCAATGGAAGAATGCCTTAGAGTTCATCGGAGAACATAAATTTGCGAATATTCCACCTGAAGATGCATATAAACCTATAAGAATTTGCAAGGCACATTTTGAAGATCAGTGATTCACTTCGTGCGGCAAACGTCTAGCAAAAACTGCTGTCCCCTCGGCGGTCCCATTAAGATTATTGCCAGAAGCTTATGGTAAGACGCATGCTTGTGTAGGTACGTATGCGTAATATTTTGTTCTGTATTGTTTATGTCAATTTAAATATCAAAATATTTACTACAGGATGAAAAAGTAGATATGATTAGTTTAACTCTTTGTCGTTAAATATTTATTTGTTATTTACGTTTTTGTCTGCTAGATGTTTTGTTAGGCTTTATTAAAAATGAACGTAAAACATAAAAAATTGCATTTTTATTCATGTTCCAACCAAAGTCTACAGATATACCTACTAATTATGTAGATTCTGGTAATATAGCTACCTTGTATTTTAATTTAACTGTACCTACCAAAAACTACCTACACAAATAATTGTTGTACCATAGTCTACAAATAGGTATACTAATATTTGTAGACTTTGGTAAATAGTGGAAAGTCAATATGAACCTGCCCCCGTATAACTAGCTTGCCGGCGATTTCGTTTAGTCGCCCTCGTAAATGCGACGCTTATTTACGACCGATAGCAAAAAATTGTCGCCTTTTCCGAGAGATCAAAGGGGTGAGTCGACTTTATTATTTCTAGACTTCGACAAAAGTGCCACCAAGAACCCGATAACCTAGTGGCACCGCACGGCACCGCCGCGGGCCCCTTCCGGTGTATTGGCGCGCGCGTGACGCCGGAGTGATCGAC
Source organism: Pseudeuparius sepicola (assembly GCA_963920635.1). Taxonomy (NCBI): domain Eukaryota; kingdom Metazoa; phylum Arthropoda; class Insecta; order Coleoptera; family Anthribidae; genus Pseudeuparius; species Pseudeuparius sepicola. The sequence continues at coordinate 14,044,404 of OY987299.1, forward strand.
GGGCCCGACCGGCTCCGGTCGCGTGACCCCTAATAAGCACGCGCCGCGATCCCGCGCCGCGGCCCTTTAAGTTTCGCCCTATTACTATTTTTACGCGCCACTTGGCTGCGCGCGAAGCTAGGCGGCCTCCAGCGCGGGCGGCCGGACGCCGCCGGGCCACGCGGCGTTCAACCGCGATCGACGCCGCGCCGGAGCGGCCCAGCTGCGGTGGCATTGGTGAGTTCCGTTTTCGCTTGCCTCGTTCTCTGGCTTTCCTCTCTATTCACGTATTAATATGCTTATTGATAACACAGTACACGACTCGGAACGAACAGTAGAAGCTGGTAGGACGAAGCTAGGGACTTTGATAAATAAACTGTATTCAACTAGATAGAGTCACGGTTGACTGTCCCTCTGGCAACAATCTTCACTCTCGGAATTATATAAACTCCTGGACAAAATTAACGAAACATCATAAATGTGCCACTTATATGATGCTATTTTTTTCTGAATTTATGATCCAATTTGAATGATTTTTTTTGCATTGTAGGTTGGTTCCTTGACAATGTCATAGTTTTCGCTGTTTATGATAAAAAGTTCATTTTCGATTTATACCGGGTGTAACAAAAATGTTATGTTTTTTTTCCGAAAATTCGTATCACCCTGTGGAGTATACTAGCAACCGAAACATATAGCAGTTGACATGAGACGGTAGGTCCATCTTTCTTCAACATTTTTTTTTGGTTTACTTTATTATCTCTGTTATTAAAGGAGATACACTGTTTTATATCGTAACATGTTTTTATAGACTTTATTATTCACCACAGTCATAGTTGAATGTTTTCAAGTAGGCTATGGAACTTTTCTGACATTTCAAGCGATGTGTCAACAGATGTTGTGTTTTAAAGTTACAAAGGTCAAATAAAATTCGCCATACCGATAAAAACTGTTCAGAAACTGCTTATTAAACGTTCGTTTCATATGCCCAGTTGCCCGACTATTCTGTCGTTTAAACCAGCCTCATTTAAACATCTTCTGATTGTTCGAGACGATATTGTATGATGGCGAGCAGTTCTAAGCTCACTTTTTAGCCTAGCACTAGTGATATTCCTGTTTCTTAGAGCAGTTTGCCTAATAAAACGCTTATCCCTTGGATCGGTACATCGGTTTCGCCCTTGGCCTGACCTTCGAGAGTAAGATCCTGTCTCGTTAAATCGTTCAACCATACGACTTGTAGTCGAACGATGTCTTCCTATCACATTAGCAACATGACACATCGAATAGCTTTCATCCACCAAAGTTAAAGCTCTTACTGCTTCTTCTGCCGATAAATTTTTTGGTCGACTCATTTTTCAATTTTAAAATACTCGTCGGGCAACTGGGCATATGAAACGAACGTTTAATAAGCAGTTTCCGAACAGTTTTTATCGGTATGGCAAATTTTATTTGACCATTGTAACTTTAAAACACAACATCTGTGGACACATCGCTTGAAATGTCAGAAAGGTCCCATAGCCTACTTGAAAACATTCAACAATGACTGTGTTGAATAATAAAGTCTATAAAAACATGTTACGATATAAAACAGAGTATCTCCTTTAATAACAGAGATAATGAAGTAAACCAAAAAAGAAAATGTTGAAGAAAGATGGACCTACCGTCTTATGTCAACTGCTATATGTTTCGGTTGGTAGTATATCTACTCCATAGGGTGATACGAATTTTCGGAAAAAAACGTAGCATTTTTGTTACACCCGGTATAAATCGAAAATGAAATTTTTATCATAAACAGCGAAAACTATGACATTATCAAGGAACCAAACTACAATGCATTCAAATCGGATCATAAATTCAGAAAAAAATTGCATCAAATAAGTGGCACATTTATGATGTTGCGTTAATTTTGTCCAGGAGTTTATAATAACATTTAAAACAAGTGATATTGTGGACGCTGAAGCCAGAGCCGACACAAATTTCTCAAACATAAGCAAGTGGATGTGCAAAAACAAACTAACTATAAATTTAAAGAAAAAAACAGCTTGCTTGGTTTTTCGCTCGACAAGATCTAACTTAGTTCGCAAAAGTAGTTTTTTATTTCGAAATCACCCAGTGGACATTTCCTCTTCTATGAAACTGCTGGGCATTTACATGGACGCGAGCTCACTTGGTCTGAACATATCAACCATCTCTCCGGAAGACTTACTTCGGCTTGCTATGCGTTGCGGTTTATGTCTAACCACTGTAGCAGAGAGATATTGCGAACTCTTTATTTCGCCAATTTACATAGTGTGTTACGACAGGGAATAATTTTGTGGGGTCGTGCCAAGGATTTTCAGCGATTATTTGTTTTACAGAAGTACGCGTTGAGAATAATATTTGGTGTTGGATATGGGGAAAGCTGTAGAGATATTTTTCGTGGTCACAATATTCTGGCCTAAGGCTTTGAAATTTTGTACACTTAAGTAGCTTACCACGCTGAGCAAATTTTCTTTATAACTTTTTTCATTATCTCTACAAATAGAGGTAGTTTACTCTTATGCTAATTAAGGTTTCCTTAATTTTCTGGTCACCTAGAATAAGTAATGTCAACTTTTTCCATGCCAATTTTATTTTAAGAACAAGCAGACTTTTTTTTATGAAGAATGACTTTTTTCGAAGAATTGAAAATAAAAAATTTTACAAGTATAGTTAAGTCCATCCGTGGACACACTGTATATAAATATAATTTCTGTGACTTGTTTTCTATGTAACTTTGCATATGAGAATAAAACAATCTATCTATCTATCTAAAGTGGCAATTCAGTCCCTTATGATGATGCCTATAAAATTTTAATATCTAAAAAAATGGTTTCTTCTATCCCTCAGAGAAATAACCAAGGATAGAGGGGGTAAGAACAAAAAGTAAACAAATCCAACATCTTTTTGAGTGATGCCACGTACTCCATGGTTTACAGCATTTCATTTCAAAATAGACGGGTTTAATAATGGAATTAAATTAAGACACACCTCCCATAACATTAAGTTAACAAATGTAATTATTAATTCCTTATATGTGGCAATTTTAAAATAGCCATTAGTACAATTATAGTAATGCTAATTATCACTTTAACAGAATCGTCAACAGACACTTCAAATCGCGCAACATGGCAACGCCGCCACATTCAATCTCTCTGCATTGTTTGTGTTGTTTACCCCAGTGTGTCATTTTCTCTGATTGTTTGCTGTGTAGTTTCAAGTGTTTTTTGTGTTTATTTAGAGACTATTTATTAGAATTTAGGATATAGTGACTTATTTTGTATTCAATGGGACGCAAAAATATACTCGTATGTTAGTTGGCTAAAAACGTGTAACTACATTTCAATGCTTTTTCTCCCATGGTTATTTCTCTGAGTTCTATCCCCCATCAAAAACTATCACCTACTAATGAGTGCCATCACAAATTAACGGCGTTGAAAATTATTTCCGAATTCTTATAGAAACAATCCAATTTTTACATGTAAAAATATTCTAATTTCTCAGGGCTGTAGATCTCTAGCTTTGAGAGCGTCATCCTTAAGTTTAGAAAAAAGCTTTTTAGTAGTCTTAACATTATAAAAGGCCCAACTGGAACAGTTATTGAATCAGTCTATTCATTTGGTTTGACAAACCTGGAATGTAAGGAAACTTGAAAACAAAGCCACACCATCAGTTTGACTGAATGATTAAAGAACCCCAGGAAGGAGCATTAGTTCCTGCTGTTTCCGGTTTCACAGTGATGGGCACCTTTGAGGGGTTTCAACAACGTAATCGAGGCAAAAATCCTCGTTTTTGGTGAAATCAGTACCTACAATAGAGGCCCAAAATTATAAGGCACCTGGCACTTGTATGTCTTTATGTTTAGGATTCCTTGATAATATGGCAAATATAATTTTAAATTTCCAATTATGAAGAAGTAGGTACCTACACAAACGCCTATGCCACTTTGGTGCTTGACCTCAAAAGTTAATTTAAGTTACAAAATTACTTACCCATGGATTTTCATCCTGAAACATTTAGTTTTGGCGGTCAGGGAAGAGCCACAAGCCGCACAGCTAAGCATAACAACTCGAAAAAGTTTCAAAGAACCACATATAAGCAGCTATCACCGTGTCAGATATCGAAATATTGTGTCAAAACTTGGTTCCTACACAAGACGATTTCCGTCTCACGTATTTTATAATGCTCATAGGACTTTGACTCCTTCCTAAGGTTCTGTTATTCAAAGATCACTAGGGGAGCTTTTTAGGGACACGTTCTATATCGCCTTTTGTTTATATTCACCCTGTTCTATCTGATTTCGAGATGCGTGACTTCATTTGGGCAACTGCAGATTAAAAGAAAATAGGCAAAACAACTATGAGAGGACTGAGAGGTGGATGCCTAATAACACAACCCAAGAGAAAAAAGTTTTGGAAAATATACAGGGTGATTTTTAAATCTGCTGAGCTCAAGCGATAAACGATAGAAAAAAAATTGCAAATTTTGCGTCCCTATTATATAGAACTGATACTACTATTATTGCGCAACACCTGAGAAATATAGAAAATTCTACTGAATACCGACGCTCCTCAAACAGAATAGCAGGCGTTATTTAGGTCAGTGGCGTAACGTCGTGACATTTAAAACTGGGAAAGGGATAACTTCTGTGACAGCTTTAGTATCTAGTACTAAAATTAGTAACAATCTTAGACAAGAAAAGAGAGAGAACGCCTAACAGCGCCCGCGGACGTGTTACCGACTGGCACGTCGCACGACGGGGTTCGTACTTTTCGGCGCGGCCAATTCGGCACCACCGTTTCGGCGCGGCCGTTTCGGCGCAGAGACAGTTCGGCGCGGGACGATTCGGCGCGAGATATTGTTGTAACATAAAGTACCCCAAACAATAGCTACCTACAGCATATTATAATAGCATATTTTTGTTGCTTCTCAGAAATAAATTATTAGAAAAGGAAAGTAATAATCTTATTTTCTTATAAATTTTTACCTTTACCTCTCTAGTTTCAAGAAAGAGTTCTTCCAGATATTATTTATTTTATTACTTTATTGCTTCTTTATGTGAAAAGCATTAAACTATTGTTCATATTATTCAATTTACCTCACAAACATAAAATTTGCATATTTTACAGTCTGGAATTATAAGAAACTACTAGTAATTATGACCTGGCCTTTTGTAATAAAAGGGAATGTTATAAAGAAAATTACCTGTGAATCGCATGTATTTTAAGAAGCTAATAATTATGACCTGGCCTTTTGTAATAAAAGGGAATGGTATTAAGAATTTCTCTTAGTTGCAATCTGAATTTGAGAGAAAAATTAAAACTTTTCAATCTAGTTCGTCTGTGAAAATGGCTAACCAAGTCAATGGCAAACGCGGCAAGCCAAAATTTATCAAGGATGGCTTCTCATATGTGTCCAAGAAGTTGAGTAGCGATCAGCTAGTACAATTCTACAGATGTGAACAGAAAGACAGATGTAAGGCAAGGATCCATGTGCGGGACGGAGGAGTCATTAGAAGCTTGAATCACCATTCCCACGATGCAACCCCCGCCACAATAGAGGTGAATAGAGAGAAAACTCATATCAAACGTCGAGCTGAAGAATCTCAGGAACCAACGGCCCAGGTTATCAACCACTGTGTGGAGAATTTGTCACAATCTGCTCAGGCCACCATGCCCAAGCCCGCTTCGTTGAAGAAAATTGTTAGGAGACAACGGAACCAAATCAATGCACCACCACCCGCATCCGCATCTTTGACTGACATGAGTTTGCCTGAGAATTACAAAGTGTACAGTGTAAATGGTAGAGAGGAGAGGTTTTTGCTAGCAGATAGTGGTCCCGTGGAAGACAGGATTTTGATTTTTGGAAGAGAACAGAACATTAGGTACGTTTTCTTTTATTAATTGCCACGTTTATTTTTTATCTTATTGTTATTATTTATTTACAGATTATTGGAAAACTTTTTATGTAGACAGAACCTTCAAATCTGCTCCTCTCTTGTTTGCGGACGTACACTTCATTTATAAGAATGATGAAATAACCGAATCCAAAAATGCGACCAATTAGGATATTGTGTGATTTCGAAACAGCTGCAGTCAGCTCCTTTCAAGAAGAATTTCCTCAAGCTACAATATGTGGCTGCTTCTTTCACTTGGCCCAAAATTTGCAAAGACACCTTGCCCAGCAGGGACTTAGACAGAGATACAACAACGAACCAGATTTTGCCCTACAAGCTAGAATGATTCTGAGTCTGGCATATGTTCCACCTAACCAGTTGGACCAGTTGATCAGCTTTCGAACAAACAAACCAAACGAGCTGCAAGGGCTTATGAACTGGTTTGAAGACAATTACATAGGCAGACTAGGAAGAAGAGGAAATATGAGGCGCCCTCCCATATTCAGCGTGGAAATGTGGAACCTTCATGAAAGGGTTTTGCAGGGGATAGATTGAACCAACAACCATTCAGAAGCAGCAAACAGAAGACTGCAAAACGAATTGGGGATGGACCACCCAACAATATGGCGGTTCATCGATTCGGTAAAAAAAATCCAGAGTGGCCGGGATTTGTATTTAGAACAGATTGTTGCAGGCCACGAACCAGCTCAGAATCTGAGAAAATATAGAGAAGCTGACGAAAGGATATGCCGGTTGGTAACCGACTTTGAAAACCGGAATATCCTCGACTTTTTGAGAGTTATCGCCCATAATTTCGAGATGGGACTGAATTGATGCTTTCTATAAATATTTTCCAGTGTATATATTTACATATTATGACCACGTACTTTTTGTATTTCTCTTTTTATGTATACGTAATTTTATTTTTTGTGTACATAAATTTTTCCGAATTTACTACCATCTATTTATTTTATTATTCCTGAAAAATTGGCGCCGAATCGGCCGCGCCGAATCGGCGGCGCCGAACTGTCCTGGACCCTCGCACGACAGGCCAGTGGAGTAGCATGAAACGCGTTCTTAACCAATATCACAAAAATGTTAAAAATGAAAGGGTAATTAATTTTGACTTACTACATGTAATATTGAAATATTAACTTACTCGCTTTGTCTGCCACATATAAAATGGCTGCCGTTCAAAATGACGTAACAAAATCTATACACGCCAGGATAGGCAAGCGCGGTGTCCTCTCTCTTTCCTTGTCTAAGGAAATAATGGTAGTTTGCGGCAGGGGCTTCTCTTGGAAGGGGCTAGACAATTTCATAAAAAAAAACCAGATTTTTTGACAGATGTCATTCAAATTTATATATAAAATTATGTCTGTCAACCTAACAAAACAAAAACTACCTGCGGATTTAGTTCTTTTTATTGTGACTTGTGGTCAAATGACTGACGAATGAGACACAATCTGGTGTTCCACTTTTGCATTTTGAAATAATCGGAAAATTAGAAAAAATGTCTCCTACTATAATTTGTGCTTGTAGACTATAAGTAGACTATATTTTCTGTGGTCCTATACAATACACACTGCGGGATTTGTTACATTATTCCATCTCGAGTTGGTAGAATGAAATTGATTTTTTAAATCAACTGTGAGGTCAGTAGCATCCTAAAAATAAAACATTTCAAAAATCTCCCTAGAGCGCACCATCACCGTCTAACGACCAAATAAATAATAATAACGACTGATAATAATATATCTGACGGCATAATATAATTTAAAATATTCAAACTCCATCGTCATTAATGGCCCAAATTAATAGGTTCTTATAATATTATCGATCGCAATCACAATGGCTGGGAACTGATTACGTATAAACAGACGGTATTTCAGGAATTCTGTTCACCTTTTGACTTATTACAATAAAATCGGATTTCGGGAATGCCACAGTCTAGCGAGCATCTGTTTCGCAGAAAAATCCGATGCACGTAGTCGAAGGATGCCGATGTTTCTTAATTAGCGTAAATCATTAAAAAATATTTGTTTTTGTAACTCTGCAAAATGCAAATATTGGACGTCTAGACGATTTTTAAAGTTGTTATGGTTTCGTTTTACATAATTTATTTCATCTCATTGAACACTACTTACATTTTTATATGCCGCTCAGGGTTATTGTTTGTCCCGCGGGTTATTTCTGTAACAAAGAACTGAGACATTTCTTTAATAGCTCGTATTTCAAATGTATCTTTTGAACTTGCCGCATAAAATGCCCGCACATTTTAATTATCGAATATCACGCCAGGGACGTTTATATTTCGACAACATAATTAGGTATCGGCTCTTATTTATTTTATTATTTTTGGAATAAATTCGGCTACAATGTAACACAAATAGGTATTATTTAGGTATAAGGTGTTGTAAACATTCTGCGGTGGGTCTCATATTATTTAGTCACAAACTGAAATGTCAAAAAAATGGTTTCGGTCGAAATATAAAAGTTGTGTCAGTTACAACGTATTTTTATAATATTACAAATATTTATATTTTTTATAAGTTTATGGAGTACAAAGGTATTATTTTTGCTACACAAGACGTGCTCCTTAACCCCTTGTTGTGTAATAAGAAATAACTATTTTGAAATCTACCAAAAGAAATGTCAACATGTGTATATCCTCACACAAATAATAAATATAGACTAATAATTCAATACAATACAGACCCTGCCAAGATAAAAAAGTTTAGTAACATTATTTGTCTGAGTTTGTAACAAAAATCTGAAACAAAACAATGCAATGATTGCACCATTGCCATACTTCTTCATAAGTTTATCCTGTACTTACGAAATAAATGTATAACCAACGTTGAAAAACATCAACTTGGAACAATTTGTTGATATCTAAAATCTACATATACTAAACATTTAACAATAAATTTTACTGATTTTGTAATTTTACTGATCCTACTTGGTCTATAAATAATATCCTTAATAAATTGCTTATTCTGGCTAGCGTGGCAACGTTGCACGAGCTCTTTGTAATCGATGCGCATTTTCTTTATTATGCCCCAACAGCTGATCCAGAGTTCGTAGATATTTCGCCGGTTTGTGTTGATATGTTCCGAGTGTTTACTTCTGCGTTATTCTTGTTTTTTTGAGGAGGTTTTGAGCTTCTTGTACAAAAGACAGATAGTTAAGTTAGTAATTAGAGAATTAGTGTAGTTTTAAGAACGATGGGAAGAGCAAAGTGTTGGATTTGTGGCAGAGGATACGTAACCTCTGGTTATCATGTTATGATGCACGCTTAAATGTCAAATTTGTTGTTTTTGTTTTGAGAATGCATTTTTTATGATGGCTGATTACAATGCAGCCTTAAGGTTAGTATATGTTTATTATTTGTCTGAATGTATATCGTTGGAACCGGAAAAAAAGGTATTTCGGACTACTTAAAACTATATAAAAATAACTATTTCTACACTGCACAGTCTTCACATGAAAACTCCGACCCCCATATTATTTCTCTAATTTTTGATGATAGAAAAAAAGCTTTATTAGTATAAACGTTGCACAATAACTATCCGGCGTTAGAAAGGAATGCTTGCAGATTATACAAGGTGTATAATGTTTTGTTTTAAATAATAAACATCCTGTATATTTGTGGATATTTTAGAACAGCTAATTCTTCTGATTGCAGCTATATGTTATAAAATGTTGATATTTGCTATTTGCTTTTTCCTTTGGCAAGATATGTGGAAGATCACAGTTACAGTTGTTCGTCATGAAATTGTCGGAATTTTGATATTAATATGGTACATACATTATGCCTAAGAGATAGGTACTTACTTTAATAAATCGTAATAATAACAACATGTAAATAAAAATATTTATAATTTCTTCCTATCTTTCCATTTTTACTTTTTCGTCTATCCCCTGGTTTACTTTTTGCTTAAAATTTTGAATATTTATTGCCATGTTGTTATCATTTTCATTTATTAAAGTAAGTAGGTATCCATCAAAAATCCGCCTTATTTCATGGCTAACTGCGATCTTCCAAATGATTTTTTGAAAATTTAACAAATAAATATCAACATATTATACAGGGTGAGTTTTTTTTGATGATCAGTATTGGCGGGATCTCGGAAACTGGAAAAAATTGCACAATTTAATGCGCCTTGTGGATTTTGGAAAAAAGTATGGCTTACTAGATATTTCGAAAAAAAAAAATTTTTGCGATTTATTCTAATCCGTCTTGCTTGGTTGTTTCTGATTTTGGATAAAAAGTTTAAATAACAAAGTTGGAGGGATTTGTGTCCCCAATGTGGTTGTCATGTCCTACTTTCCGTGACAGCTGTCATTTTCGAGATATGCCACAAACTTTTGTTTTTTAATAGTACAGTAAAATTGGGCCAAAACCCAAACATCAAAAAAAAAAAGTTCTTTCTGGCGCGAATTAATTCCATACCCTCCTAAGAGTTAGTACTAAAAAGTTACACCACCACCAGCGTCGGGTTTCGGGGGAAGAGGGTGAAAAGAGCAGGAAGTTCTTATTTTTCACAGTTTTGCGTGAATATCTAGTAAACTATGAGGTTTAGCGCAAACGTTATCCTATACGCAAATAATATACATTAAATTCCGAACAAGAATTGTTATATACAGAATTATGGTAAAGTGAACGGTTTCCATGATATGGAGGGGTAAAGATTTCTTTGTTTTTAGTTCACGTAGTTTTTGTTGAAAAAACTTAAAATGATTACAGTATAAATTAGTAACTGAATAATGTATGTAGAATATATATATAGATATATCTATGCATATATAGATACATATTACACCCATAGATTGTTATTTTTTGTCACAACATAACCTCATAAGTACATGACTGTAAATATGTCCAATACAAGTTAGTAGCCTTAGTTAATTTGTACTCACTTTTTGCCCTCATTCATTATAGCGTTCTGATTTCCATTCGTTCTTTTATGTCAAATCATTCCCATATCTAATTTGTCCTTAGCTTGTAAAAATGAGAAAATCATGAATAGGAAGCTCATGCGAAAAACAAGAAAATATATATTAAACAATCCTATAAATGGAAGCCATAGTTGGAAATGGTTTCAAAAAAATCAGGCGTTTTTAGGGCCCTCTATAATACTCGATATAGTTATTCAGAAAAATAACGGAAATAACTATATGGTTTCCATTTATAAATGACACAAGTTTATGTCATATCTCGAAAATGGCAGCTGTCACTGAAAGTAGGACATGATAACCACAATGGGGACACAATTCCGTCCAAGTTTGGTATTTACACTTTTTATCTAAAATCAGAAACAACGAAGCTAGACGGATTAGTACAAATCGGCAAAATTTAGTTTTTCCAAAATATCTAGTAAGCCATGCCCTTTTTCAAAAATCCACAAGGCGCGTTAAATTGGGCCCACAAAACTCCAATTCTTTCCCCATTTAACCTTTCTTCTAACTCCGCTAGTTTCCGAGATCCCTATACTGATCATAGAAAAATAGTTCTTTCAAAATATTTTTATGATATTGTGATATTGTCGGCTTTTTGTAGGACACCAAGCAAATAAAAAATACTTCTTTATTTTTAATTTTATTTTAATATATTTTATTTTATTATTAAATTTTGGTTCACCTTTACGATACATTCTGTATAATCCTGTAAAGTCTATCTCTATTATCCAAAATTAGAGCATTGAAAGAGGGATCGGAGTTTTCTCGCTGTTGAGAGTATTTGTGGAACGATAACAACTCAAGGTTCATTCTTTCTCAAGCTTGAAGCCATGGACGATTTCGAGTGTCAACAAACAACCGATTTCGAAAAAGAATTTTGAAAAAGAAAATGGCGTTTAAATTCTAATTTTCTGTTTGCACAGGTGTCTAGACGCCGTAAGACTACAATCGCCTAGCACATGTTCACTTGTACTAGTTGATACAAATTCTACGATCTATTTTCCTTCACTCCGGGCGCATTGTCCCACTTCCCGGCAGCAATTTATCAAATCCGATAAATAACCACCCTCCGCCGCCCCTCTGCGCCCCCCTAGAAATTCTATGGGGCGCGGGAAGAAAGCAACAGCGACGGGCCACGGTGGCGCATAGGCATAGGAAAGCGGCAAGTGTAAACAACGAGGTGCCAGCCAATATTTATGTGCATTACGGACGGCATTCTTCAAAAAATTGAAAGGCGACAATAATGGCCGCTCGGCTTTGTGACGGGCAGGGGGGACTGCGGGTGGAATGCGCTTCCAACGATGACATTCCATGGGAAATACGCGCAGATGATATGGGGTGGTTGCAGAATTTTAAATCCTTTTGTGAAGGATTGAGAGTTAGACTTGATTGAAACAGATGTGTAGGTCAATAGAAATGATCGCATGCGTAAAATATACATATACCTGCGGAACTTTTGTCATTTATTCTTTGACATTTTTACGGGAAAATCAAGACAAGATGTTTTTGAAGACCTTTTAAACAAAAAAGTTCGAGTTCAAGTTTATGGTTTTGTGAAATTAGGTACCTACCTATAAAAGTAGACAACCTGTATATTTGTCAATTTTAAGTAACCAGTCCCCTTGTCTACAACTTTTACCAACGAGTGCAAAAAGTGGAATCAGTACACTGCAAAATTTTCAAAAATTTCTGAGAAATCGATCGAGGCAGTTCGCCGTGGGACACCCAGGGACTCTTTAAAATATGGAGACTCATCATTATACTTTCCAAAGTGAGGCCTATTCTTTCCTCATTCTAATGGTATCAGTCATTTTATTGGAGAATCTATGAATATAACAGGTACTTTGATTGTTAGTAAAAATTAATAATTGTTTTCACGATTTCTAAAAATTAGACTTATGACAATGTTGTGTCTACAAGTGCAGTGCAAATTTATTTTATAGTTGAAATTGATTTCCAGCAATTATTTCCACGAATTTAAGTAATAAGTGCCGATTTTGCCTATTTGAGAATTTATCGCTATTGCACCTTGTTACTTATAGGTTCTCAATCCATTTGTAATATGTTGTATACTTGAACTTTCTTTCCTTGTTGAATGTATCTACCCAAAGAACTTTCACAGATTTAGGAATGGACTAATAAGATTAGATATAGTCAGGGACTCTTTAAAATAAGGGGACCCAGCATGTCACAGTCACTTAGGAAAAGTGAAGCCTTAAGGGGAAGTTTGTTTTCTGTTGACTCCAAGGAGACCACAAGGGGGCTGATACAAGGTTATGTTATATGTCAGTGTCCAACTGCCATCAGGTTTTATGTGACATGACAGTGCCATAGATTCTAAAGAAGTCAAAATATTTCCCATCATAATTCACAATTTTTAACTTTTCTAACTTCCAGATACTCAGATGTGTCAATTAAAGGTAATGCGGCCGTCTGTAGTAGTAGTCCCAATAATTGCAACCCGATTTTTCCTGTATCACCTTTAGTATTACGTGGGCATTACGTATAAGTAGGTAGTTCAAAACAAATCGTATTTCGAAAGTTTTAAATTATTAAGCAGGTAGCTTCAGTCAGGTCTTTTTTAGAGTTTTTTTTATCTACGACTACAAGTTTATTTTAAGTTTGTGAGGTACCTACTTTGGGAGAGAAATAAAATGGGTAGATACATTCAACAAGGGAAGAAAGTTCAAGTATACATATTACAAATAATGGAACCTGGTGCAATAGCGACAAATTCTTAAATAAGCAAAATCGGTACTACTGACTTCATACTTATTACTTAAATTCGTGGAAATATTGCTGGAAATCGATTTCAACTATAAAATAAATTTCTTTCATTTGACAGTTGCCACAATCTGCAGCGGTATACACAGAATTGTCAAGTCAAATTTTTAGAAATCATAGAAACCATTATTAATTTTTACTAACAATCAAAGTACCTGTTGTATTCATAGAGCCTCCAATAAAATGGCATATTTGGCACGGCACCGTCGCAATAACAAGGCCCGACAACTGAAAGCGATGAGTCATCAAAGGGAGGTCGGCCTAAGGCGCCAAATTCAAATTTCAAGATGTCAACATTGTTTATATAAACTAATATTTTTGAGTTTCGATTAATACATCAGAAAAACCGTTCGATTAGAAATAATAATTATTATATTGAGATTAAAAAACTGTACTTTTCGATTAAGTATTAGATAATTGGTGACAACGAATCAAATACTTTCAAAACAAAATTTTGTCACAAAAAAAAATTGAACCCCAAGAAATAAAACAGGATAGACATTTAATAAAAAACAACAATTATTATTATACAGTTTTTTTAATAAATAACAATAGGCATAATTAGTAAAAATATTGTTTCAAATAATCGAAAATATAATAGGGTGAAAATTGAAGAAAAGTAAACATGATCCCCGGAAAAACGGTCGAAAGTACACAAAATTGGACATCTACTGACCTACATAATATGACCGAAAATGCAAAAAAGTTCCAAGCGAGGTTACGAAATAAGTTAGTTTCTCTCATCTAGATTTATCTCACCTAAGACCGGCCCACACGCAACGATGTATCGTACGATTTGCATGCCCAAGTAAATCCTTACAGATAAATCGTTACAAATTCAGTGCGTCCACATTATAACAACTTATCGTAGTAAAGCTGCAATTTTCGCTTGATACAATAATCATGGAGGAAGGGTTTTTGGAGTATTTTGACGTTTTGTTTAAATGAAGAGGGAAATCAGGAAACGTTTAAATATAACTAGATGGTCTAAAGCATGATTATTGAAACGAAGTGCATTTTACCATTGAATTCTATTATAAAATTATGCGAAATGGTCGACACATATTTTAACAAATTAAAATAAATCAGTTATTGTTTTAGTTTTAATTAATTTAATAATTTCTGGCTTAAAAATAGGTAGGAGTCAGCTACCGTCGCACCTAAAAACTGTACAAATCTCGGACAAGCGTACACACGTTACGATTTGCATGCGCAAATCTCCCAAATCTATGCTTTTCGGCTCAGACTTTCAACTCCGACGTCCAACTTTGCACAGTTCTAAATTTTGTGCAAATCTGCTGTCCACACGCAACGATCTATCTGTAACGATTTACTTGCGCATGCAAATCGTACGATACATCGTTGCGTGTGGACCGGCCTATAGGGAAACAACGGTTTTTAGTTCCAATCGAGGGTTAATGTTTTCTACTCTAAAAACTTCGATTTAAAGAAAAATGTTAAAGGTATTATAGGTAAGAACTAATGGTTGGTATATAAAGAAAAATAAAATAACATAAGAAGTAAAATAAGCAGGTGGTTCATGTTGGTAGTTGTTGCTCAACAATTGCCAACAAACCATGTTGGTCCTTGTTGCTCAACAATTGCCAACAAACGACCTGCTTATTTTATTTCTTGTATTATTTTACTTTTCTTTATAAATCCGCCATTACCTACTAATCTGATGACCAAGCCTAGAACACTTTTTTCAACATTTTTTTCCAAACACCATTATTTTTGGTTTAATTTGTATTTTTCTTTTCAAATGGGGCATTGTTTTAGTTGTCACTGTATCATTTTGTTTTTTTATGTAATTTTTTAATAAAATATTTGATATTGGTACAAGTAGCATGTTAATTACGCTGTTTTCGTTATGATTGCAACAATTGTAACCAGGAAAGAGTTCTAAATCTAAACAATCAATTGTTTCAAAAGTTAGGATTTTTAAAACATTTCTTTGGTTTTTTTTGTTTCAAAAATTCTTGTTCTTCCTCTATCAATCTTCCCATTACTATATAGGCATATGCAACTACCAAAATTACACCTTCACTAGGATAGCATAAACCACCTCTGCTAAGTTCAGAAATTAAAGAATAGCAAGGTCTATTTTCAGATTCCCCCGTTTCTGTTAAGAAAGTCTTACAATAATCACATTTTATTTTTTTAGATATCGAATAAGAGGCATATCCGGCAACATACGCAAGAGGGGGCCATATGCTATCGCCTATTTGATCAATATCAATATCCGCCATGCTAATTGTGAATATCCTCTTTTCTGATAGTAATTTCGCCATATGTCTTTGACTTCAAAATTAACGGAACAATACTGGTCATTCGTAACTTGCTTTCGGTTTCAAAAATCTGTCTTATGGATACGTGATACTGGGAACCTGAATGATATCTGTAAAATTAATATAAAAAATTAATGTTTTAAAATGAGATATCGCAAAAACATTCTTGGGATATCTGTAAAAAAAATAAAAAACAAAAAAATCTGAAATATTCTCTGTTTTCTAAAAGTTAATAAGATTCAATGGGTGGAATGCATAAAAAGTAGTACATACATTCTATTGCTTCACAAAAAATATGTATCTATTTTGTAGCATTTGCTTTCACATAGAAGTATCTGCTTGATCTGAGAAGAACATACTACACCGATAGCGTTACAAGCACTCCCATAGGTAGTAGCAAGTATCATAATGCTTCATTACTATAGTAGAAACTTCAGAAATGATATTAATTGATATGATATATGATATATGATATTAATTTTTTTTAATAACTTTTTTCAATATTCTCTATAGAATGTTTTTTCTGTTTTTTATCTGCAGGGACGTCATGTGGCGTCATGATATGCTTTGCGTAATTTTATGCTTAAACTATAACATGCACTAACAGATTCCGGAATCAGATTTTCAAAACAACACCAATAATAAAAAATATTCCCATATTAGTACAGTCATTTGGTGCCCAAAAGAGAGGTTACCTGGAAAGTTTTCCGGGAGCTCTTTCCGAATTTCTACTTTACCACCTCGTATCTTCACCGCTCGCGCCGCCATATTGGGAAAAGGGCGCCTAAAAACAGTTTTTTGACAATATCTCACTTCTGAGTCAATCTACTATAAAAACAGTTATATAATAAATTAAACTAGAGAAAATTTCCTATAATTTATGTAATAAAATTTTTTTTTGTAGGAATACTTTTAGCGTACCAGCGCTGCATATTCTACTCTAGTATGCGTTTTGGCAAAAAAAACTCATTCCCACACCACCATGAGGTGTGTTTTTTTTATGACAATGAATAGTTTTAACTAGCGAGTGTCACAAACCATTATACATCTACACCAACACGCATTCGTTATATGCACGAATTGTAGTGGTGGTACCAGTGATAATTCGTAAGTTCCATCAATAGGTAGCGATGAAAAGGAAGAAACGGAGATTGTTCTCGAGCAAACGTATGACGAAATCGAGGACGAAGAGAATTGCAATCAACCTGATAATCCCATCCCGGATGATGTAGAAGAAATTTCTATTTATGACGTTTCATACTGTACTGAAGACGATGAATTCGCAATACCTGGTTCATCAAGTACAGCGAAGCGAAGGAGAATGCGCTAAATTTTGGAATAGTGCACTGCATGGATTAGGCCTACTGGGGTTACCACGATAAAAAAAAACGTGGTTTGGAAATGAGTTTTTGGCCAAAACGCATGCTGGAGACTTTGCCGAGCTCGTACGCTAAACTACTCGTGTTACAAAAAAAGGTTATTACATAAATCATAAATTTTCTCTAGTTTAATTAATTATGTAACTATTTTTATCGTAAAATGAGTGGAAAGTGAGATAATGTCAAAAAACTGTTTTTAGGCGGCATTTTCTTAATAAGGCGGCGCGAGCGGCGAAGATACGAGGTGGCAAAGTAGAACTTCGGAAAGAGCACATCGAAACCTATAAAATCATCAATTTTCAAAAGTCTCGGAAAACTTTCCAGGTGAAACTACCAAATGACTGTACTATATGATGCGTAGTACTTCACTTTCACTATCACTGTATAGTATAGAGATTAGAGATAAGACAGAGATATTTTGTAGTTGTGCTAAAATGCAATCCGTATGTACGTGAGTGTCTATAGAGGGGTGAACATCTTATAGTTTGGTGTGGGCCCAACAAAGCTACAAAATAGTTCCGTCTTTTACTTATGATTTATTGGGGACTTTGCTTTAAATTTCGACCCTAATATACAGGGTGTCCCAGAATATGTGGGCAATCTCTCGAATTTATACAGGGGACGTTAAAATAACATGACAAGTTCAAGTTAGCTATAAAAATTTTCCCCAGAGGGCCCACCTACGGAGATACAAGCCCCTAAAGGACGCCCCTGAAAATCGATATTTTTTAAATAACTTTTAAAATACTCTGTGTAATCTAATTATTTTTGAATACGATGGACAATAGATAAGACTCCTTAAAAAGGGCCCATGAAAACAATTTTGGCTTATTTGGTTTGCCAGGGACGGACTAGCTGTAGCACAATAATGCCATTTTTTACACCCTTTACGATAAAGGCACAAAAATAATATTTTTAGATAGCTTGAATCTTAAACTAAAAAAGGCACTCTTGGTTGATATCGATAAAAGGAAACTTTTCGAAAAAAAAAATTTGTTTGTAAACAGACCTAAACCGATGAAATTTACATTCTTTCTATGCCTATTTAAAAAAAATGCAACTTTTATTTACATTTGTTTTTGTTCATATGGTTGTTTTCTTTGACATGTACCGATTTAACAATCTTCAATTCGTGGAGCTAGGGAATGCATAACATTAGAAGAAGCTCATGTTCAACCGACATACAAAATTATGTTATAAAAATCGTATTAAACAAAAATAGTTTTTCTTGTAAACAGTTAATTTTATCGATATCAACTAAGAGTGTCTTTTTTTAGTTTATGGCTCAAGCTATTTAAAAGTATTATTTTTGTGCCTTTATCGTAAAAGGTGTAAAAAAATTGACATTGTGCTACAGCTAGTCCATCTCTGGCAAACTAAATAAGCCATAATTGTTTTTATGAGCCCCTTTTAAGGAATCTTATGTATCGTCCATCGTATTAAAAAATAAAAAATAATTAAATTACACAAAGTATTTTAACTTATTTAAAAAAAAAAAAATTTTCAGGGGTGTCCTTCAGGGGCTTGTATCTCTGTAGGTGGGCCCTCTAGGGAAAATATAAATCCGGGAGATTGCCCACATATTCTGAGACACCCTGTATTTTTTACTTGAAATAACAAATTTTGGTGAAAGCGCGGGATGGCTCATTTTCACAATGATAGTTTTGCTCGGGGTGAAAACTAGCCTTTGCATAGTGCAACAGGTATACAGGTACAGGTACCTATATTTTCCAAATCTTTCTTCCAACTTATCAGTTTGAAATTTCCCAAGTAAAACATAATTAAAATTCTTCTTAGTTAAACAAAATCTTGCAATTTTTTGTAAAGCATCAGTTGTGTGACTTAAGGCTTGATGTGTTTCTTTACTAAGTTTCCCCCCCCCCTACATTATAAGCTTTCCATCTATCTAACCAATTAACAAAATCTTGCAAAAACTTGAAAATATGAGGAGAAGTTTTTGTGACAGGTTCTTGAAATTTATTTTTTAAATATAGCCCCTTTAATGGTGTTTTTACATTTACAATACACCACCATGTGCAGATAATGTCAATATAATTTGATGTATCTTCATAATTTTGTAAGCCAATTTTTGGACCTATTTGCCGCAAAGCAGCCACGACGCTTTCATTGAATATTTGTAATGCAAGTTTCACGTTTTGCCTTTCTATAGTTGTAGGATATAAAGCTTTCAACGTTAATGTGTATCCATGTTTTAAAAGTTGGTGTTCTTCTTTTCTGTGCAGTTGTTTTAATGTATTAAAAGTTGCTAATCTCATTTCCGTATTTTCAAAATCTGGATATTTCATAGATTGTAATTTTTCATTAAGCCAATTATTTCTAATGTTTTTTAATAAATGAACGGTGTCAATTACAAAAAAGAGAGGCCTTGAGGCATCGATAGGATGACGATATTCATTGCATATTTCCGGCGGGTTGGCAAAAAATGACATAGCTTTCTTATTTATAGCATTATTATCTGAAGCTACACAGATTACTTCAAATCCAATATTTTCCAATCCTAGGATTACTTTCTTTACGATTGTATGTAAGATATCGCCTTTTAGAGTTTTGACCGGTAAAATATGTACTACATCTTTATAGGTAGATAATAAACTTTGAATCATGAAAACATGAGCCGTAGTTGCACACTTTGATTCATTATAAGCAGCCCCCACAATGTTGCTAGCCTTAAAATCCATAAAGGGTTTTATATGAATTGCATCCAACATTATAAGTATCACTATTCGATCTCTTTCTTCCAACATTTTATATTTAGAAGCTATGTAATGGAGAAAATTTGAATCGGTTTGTTCCAAACATGGATCGGTCACCAAACTTGAACAAATATTTTTAATGGTACTTGGCGATGGCATCATCAAATTTCCGGAGCTTCTTAGAAATCTACAGGGTGGTTCACTTTTATGTGGTAGGACTTTAACATTAGATAGAAAAAGATAATCTAAAAATGAAAATTTTATATCAACATATATCGGGGAAAGCTTAGTTTCCGAGATACAGGGCGTTGAAGTGTTGGAAAAAATATGAAGTATTTTTTACACTGTCCGAACCAGTGGAGATATTTAAACCAAATTTGATGTGTAGTACCACCTTTTTGACTACGATATTTAGTGATAATATGAAGGTCCTGAAATAACCAGTGGTGGAGTTATGGGTTTTCACTCTCACTAAATTTAAAAAGTAATTAGTACGGACCTGTCTCACATCAACGTAAATTTTTTTTTCGTAAAGTTCTTTCAATTCTCTACAAAAAGTGTATCTTGACATTTTTTTGTATCTGCCACGGTTGTGTAGTAAATAAATTATTTCGTTTCCATCTCAGCCTTTTTTGCCTAAAAATGTGTTTTCTAAGATTATTGATAAATATCGCAAATAACAGAAATTAATTATGGAACACTTATCGGATTCAGCTATTTTATTTTTAATTTTATGGAAACAATTTTAAAAATAAACTGGCACTTGGTTTGAGGTACATTACTTTATTATCATTTTAATATTTTTATCAAATCTAGTATTATTTCTTAATAATTTTTATAATTCTAAATTTGTACAACATTCAACAATTGTTCAAAATGTGATCCATTCTGTTGCACACATAATTCACTTCGACGCCTAACGGATTGAACAGCATCGATTAAATTTCTCAATTCATCGCACGCATTTCTGATACGATCAATAAGTTGTTCCCTTGTTTCTACAGGAGTCGCATAGACTTGTTCTTTTAAAAATCCCCATACGAAGAAGTCCAGAGGTGTTATGTCCGGAGAACGTGGTGGCCAAGCGACCGGTCCCCCTCGTCCGATCCACCTATTTGGAAAGTTATTATTTAACCAGTTCCTCACATTTCGGTGAAAATGTGCAGGACAGCCGTCAAGTTGGACCCAAGCCAACAATCTTAAGTTTAAAGGAATATCTTCCCACATATTATTATGCTCAGCTACTAAAAACTCCAAAAAATTGTCACCATTCACTCGCTGTGGCAAAAAAAAGGGTCCAAACAGATGATGGTTGTACAGTCCAATCCAAACATTGACACTAAATTCGACCTGAAAATTTCTTGGCCGGATTGCATGTGGGTTTTCTTGTGCCCAAATATGCTGATTATGAAAGTTTATTACTCCACGACGAGTAAAACACGACTCGTCCGTCCATAAAATGTTATTTAAAAATTGTCTATTTCCTTCAATTGACTCCAAAATCCATCGGCAAAACACTAATCTTCTTTCTGCATCGTCGGGCCTTAAACCTTGTACGGGTTGTAGATGATACGCATGCCTGTGATCTCTTTTTAAAGCTCGCAAAATTGCAGACTTTGAAACACGTAGGGCCACTGACACTCTTCTGCTACTTGTTGTAGGATTCCTATCGAATTCACGAAGAATCTCATTGTTGCGTCTGACTTGTTGGATATTGTTTTCATTTCCTCGTTCGACGATTCTAGTTCTCAGACCGCGAGTTCTGAATTGCCGGTGTATGTTAACAAACACCGAGGGACGCGGATGGCGCCTATTTGGAAATCGCCTCCGGTATTCTCTGGCTGCTTCCGCAGAGTTCCCATTTGCAACTCCATAGCAGAAATGGATGTCAGCCTGCTCTTCATTTGTAAATTGGAACGGCATTTTAATTATTAACAATGACAAACTGCGGCGCTGCTACGTTCATCTACTGGATAACAGATTATTGTCAATACTGTCAATAAGATTTTCTTTTCCATGGCACACTTATCTTCACCAGTACGGCGATGCAGAAAGGACATTAGTATTTTGCCGATGGATTTTGTAGTCAAAGGAAATAAGACAATTTTTAAATAACATTTTATGGGCGGAAGAATCATGTTTTACTCGTCGTGGTATAATTTAGAATTCTACAAATTTAGAATTATAAAAATTATTAAGAAATAATACAGATTTGATAAAAATGTTAAAATGATAATAAAGTAATGTACCTCAAACCAAGTGCCAGTTTATTTTTAAAATTGTTTCCATAAAATTAAAAATAAAATAGCTGAATCCGATAAGTGTTCCATAATTAATTTCTGTTATTTGCGATATTTATCAATAATCTTAGAAAACACATTTTTAGGCAAAAAAGGCTGAGATGGAAACGAAATAATTTATTTACTACACAACCGTGGCAGATACAAAAAAATGTCAAGATACACTTTTTGTAGAGAATTGAAAGAACTTTACGAAAAAAAAATTTACGTTGATGTGAGACAGGTCCGTACTAATTACTTTTTAAATTTAGTGAGAGTGAAAACCCATAACTCCACCACTGGTTATTTCAGGACCTTCATATTATCACTAAATATCGTAGTCAAAAAGGTGGTACTACACATCAAATTTGGTTTAAATATCTCCACTGGTTCGGACAGTGTAAAAAATACTTCATATTTTTTCCAACACTTCAACGCCCTGTATCTCGGAAACTAAGCTTTCCCCGATATATGTTGATATAAAATTTTCATTTTAGATTATCTTTTTCTATCTAATGTTAAAGTCCTACCACATAAAAGTGAACCACCCTGTATAAGCATGAGGTGAAATAGAAAATAGGATACTACAAAATAATGATGTCTCCCAACTCTAACGAAAGCGATATTTACTGGAACATTTTAAAAGACCAATCTGTTCTTTCAAGAACATTATAGAATGTTTTTTCTGTGGAAATTTATCTGAAGTGGACGATAAAATATTTATTGCTTCATTTAAATTTTTTTCATAGCTCTCATCTTCTGGAAGGTTTAAAAACCAAGAAACATCATCCAACACTTTTTCCAAAAAATTTAGATCATTTACAACTAATGGGAAGTGTAGTTTCGACTGGTCCCTACATACTACTTGCGAAATTGAAATATTATCCTTGGTAACAGATAAGCTCAAGTTGTCAGACAAAAAAACGCTAAATTTTGTTCTCGGCCTGGGTTCTTCTTCGACAAAAAAAAAACAAACATAATTGTTTCCCCGTGCTGTTAACCAAGATTTATCTAATCCTGTCCCGGAAATTATTTTAGTGTAGGCATCGTCGAGGGATGAAAAAGATTTTGCCAAATTGTAAGCGTGGCTTCTATTCACACTCTCAGCCAAAGCTTCTTGGAGATTTTTATATTCCAATTTTTGCTTTTTCACTTCAGGCGTTTCTCTACACTTTTCTGGATTGAATAAACCCCTTGGAAAATGTGGAAATATACATGGGACTGCGCCTAAAATTACAGTCATAACTAAAAAATAGGGAATATTAAAAAAAATAATAACCTTTGACCAAACGTGGGTATTTCAAGTTTGCCGATAAAATTTCCCCAGTTGATTCGACAGTGTGTGTGTGGTGATTCTCTCGACATCTTTACTTAAAAAATGTTGTTCACATACCTAGAAATAATAAAGCAAACATATTGGGTCATTATCGCTCAAAATATTTAGTAATATAGTTACCAATTTGGTAAAAAAACACTTCAAAATGATTGTTTACATCTATAGCTCATGGTTTTACAACACGGATAATAATCCACGAGAGTGAAAGTCACATTTTCAAGGGCTTTTAGTGCATTTTGTTTCTACCGGTAAAATTTTCGTAAATGAAAATTATTTTCTATTTGCGTGCGATACAACTAAATTCGAATAAATAAAACCATAAAACTTCATGATTTTAAGGTGCTTATGTTCAATCATGTAAAAGTGTTTTAGTTATAGCTATCCAAACAGTGCAAGCTAAAACCACTTACCCTGGAAGACTGTGTAGGAACAAAATCCCTTTTGATGGCCTTAACCCACTTTTTCCTTAAAATGGGGTCTTCAGGGAAGGAAAAAGCGGACACTTTAGGACCGCCTTTGTAGTTTCCCTTACAGTTGGGAACGGAACACATCCACGGCATGATTTTAAACAAGGCCGAAACTATAAACACTACCTAACCTATAAACTAAAATTGAACTTTAATCACTTTATTCTGAACCACTGCTGTTTTAACACCTTATTATTAAAAGTCCACGTCCTTTATTACTAGAAAACACAGTCCAAAACAGAATAAACACAATAAACGTTCTTCAAAACAGGAAAATCGCCAGACCAGTAAAAGTAAACAATTACAAAAATCGACCTCCCTGTGATGACGTAATGAAGTTTCCCGACGCCAGCTGGCAGGCCTTTATCATTGCGACGGTGCCGTTTGGCATTACTGAGACCATTAGAATGATGAAAGAATAGGCCTCACTTTGGAAAGTATAATGCTGGGTCCCCTTACTTTAAAGAGTCCCTGGGTTCTAATCATGTAGTTTTTTTTTGGTGTTCATTACAAAATTTTTGTAATTTTATTTCCCTCCCAAGAGTCCCAAGGTAACTCATAAACCTAAAATAAACATGTAGTCATAGATAAAAACTCTTTTAAAAAAGAACTGACTGAAGCTACCTGCTTAATAATTTAAAATTTACGAAATACGATTTTTGTTTTGAACTACCCACTTATACGTAATGCCCACGTAATGGGAATTGTAGGATTACTAAAGGTGATCCAGAAAAAATCTGGTTGCGTTTATTGGGACTACTATAGGCGGCCGCATTACTTTTAATTCTCACATCTGAGTATTTGGAAGTTAGAAAACTTAAAAATTGTGAATTATGATGGGAAATGTTTTGCCTCCTTTAGAATCTATGGCACTGGCATTTCACATAAAACCTGATGGCAGTTGGACACTGACATATAACATAACCTTGTACCAGCCCCCTTGTGGTCTCCTTGGAATCGACAGAAAACAAACTTCCCCTCAAGGCTTCATTTTTCCTATGTGACTGTGAAATGCTGGGTCCCCTTATTTTAAAGAGTCCCTGGGGACACCAATATATGCTCTTAATACCTACTATACACTATGTATGTACATACTACCAAAGATCATAATACTTAATTGATCTTTGATACTACATAATATCGCCTGAGTTAAAAAGTGTTAAAAATATTTTTAAACTAAGCAAAATATAAGAAAACGAAATAAAAACTCATAAAATTGTACAATTATTGTAAAATTTCGAAACTATACCTAGCTAAGTATGGTTAATATACAAGTAGGTATGGTATAAATGAAGTTACTTGGAATAGCATAAAAACCTTTGAATTTTATACCGGTAATTTCTGCTGATAAGTCTGGTATTTTTACCAGTAGCAAAGCGTGGTAAATGCTATGAAATAGATCGCGCCGCGTATATCACTGTCACTGTGTTCCAAGTGAGTTCATTTATATTTTAGCAGGGTAGCTCGAGAACAGGCGCCTCGGCAATAAAATACGAGACAGAACACTTTTTTAACCATATTAAACAGCACCTGGTATTAGTAATGAAAAGAGATGGAGGAGACAAGACAGATATTGTAGTAAAAACAAGTGACTGCATGCTCGCCTATTATAATATCACCAATACTTGCATGGGTTACACCACAGAGTAGCGTATATTTTCTGTGTGTTGTAGGTTACACTGTTCGGCTGGCCACTTGTACAGCGAAATGCGGTGGATAGCCGTGCCATAATTTCACAGATCTTAGGATATACTTGCGTATATAGTTATTATCAATATGGCTTTTTAGAAACCGTCTGACAATATCATATGGCGCATTAATCTTTACGTTGTGTTTGACGACAACCTTAATGAAATATTATGTTGCTTGTAGAATATGTATATTTTTGAAAACTGCGTGATGTTTATGTAATATATTCTTTTTGTGACGCCAATTAGAGTTTCTTAGGCTGTTTCAAGTGACTTTAGGAATACTATACCTAACTATATTTTCTATAATGATAATTAGGTACTTGTATTTTTTGTTTCAGATAATGGCTGGAGTGCGTGTATCCAAGCCATGAAGTGTTCCAAAATCAAATTTGCTAATAGAAGAGAACTCAACAAGCAAACTCAGATGCGCATCTGTTCAAAATTCAACGACACCACATACCTTACCACCGACTATTACGGGTAAGCCTTACTTTACCATCTACTTCTTGACCTTGCCTAGATCGTCACCTTCCAGATATTCTTTCAAGCTGCAAAGAGCGAAATCCTCCTGCCCCCAACAACAACCTCAAGTAACCGTCAAGACCTTGGTCTTGCCAGAACGCTACGCGTTCAACACTGGCAGTTCCCTGGAGAGATGGTCGAAGAAGACGCCCAGGTTGACGTCCGCCAGAAGCTCCAGCAGCAAGTCGATAAACGAATTCTACGACTTAGATTACGACATAAGCATCGACGTAGATAATATACTCAACAACATCGAGGACGACGACAATAACAACCTGGAAGTAGATCCTGAATACGAAGTCAGTTCTGATATTGAGGAGTTGTTTTTAAAGACTGAAAACGAGGCCGGGGAAGATCCAAAGGAGAGGGGTAATAGGAAGAGTAGGGCGAGAAGTGAGGACAGAACGAAGAAGAAGGTGAAAAGAAATTTGAAAAAGTCTATTAGGTTTTCGATTTCGAAGCCAGCGAGTCCAGAGACGGAACAGGTGATAAGGGTCGATGTCACGTCAACAATACCTCCCCAGGTAATGTTCTAGATTAGTGAGTTTTATCATAAACTATGTAAGGTATGCGTATAATGCCTTGCTCTAGGTTTAGATCTTGAAACTAATAAAAATAAATCGGAAAATTGCTCTTATTTAGTGTGATTTTAAAGTTATAAATTCCATAGAGGTGAGGCAGTATTGAATGAATTATTGACAGATATTCAAAACCCGACAAATAAAGGATCATTTAACTTTTCAAACTCATTGCGGAACCTATAACAACGTAATCTTACAGTATGAGTAGTTCGGTCGATTTTTAAATTAAATTTAAATTTTTATTAACTATCATTAAAAAAATAAGATTTTACATAAAACCCTCACCAAATATCGGGATTTAAACAGTGTGTCCACGGATAGACTAACTATACTATTAAAAAAATTTATTTTCAATTTTTCGAAGAAAGTCATTCTTCACAAGCAAGTCTGCTTGTCCTTCAAGGAAAAAGTTAACACTACTTATATTTGCTGTTTGGTTACCAGAAAATTGAAGAAACATTAATTAGCATAAGAGTAAACTACCTCTATTTGTAGAGATAGTAAAAAAAGATAGAAAGAAAATTTGATCAGCGTTGTAAGTTACTTAGGTGTACAAAAGCGTAAAGGCCTACTTTGATTTTTTTTATTGTATTCTCGTTTTTTGTCAAATAAAAATAGTACGACAAAACTGTATTAAGAAAACTTCCTCAGAATGAAAAACTGTACATGATGATAAAATCTGACGATTCTAAGCCCACTTTGTATTTTGGAAAATATTGGAGGAAATTCAAAGTGGGCCATTGTCAACAAATTTTTCAACATACACAGTTTCCTACTCTGAGTAACTTTTAGTAATACAGGTTTGTCTTACTACCTACAGAAAACTATTTAATCGAAGAAAAACAAGAAAAAATAAAAAAATCGAAGTAAGTAAATTATCACGATGAACAAATTTTCTTTTTTCAATATCTCTACAAATAGAAGCAATTTCCTCTTATGCGAATTGGCGTTTCTTCAATTTTCTGGTCACCCAGTATAAGTAATGTCAACTTTTTCCATGCCAATTTTATTTTAAGAACAAGTAGACTTTTTTTATCAAGAAAGACTTTTTTTCGAAAAAGTAGTATAGTTAAGTCCATCCGTGAACACACTGTAAAAAGTTAAACTTCAGTGCCTTTACACTATCAACTAAATATCTTAATATTCGTTTTTCCAACATCAATTTTATCGTTCTGTATTTAGAGGTGGAGGCATCTAAAAATTGCATAAGAAAAGTCACATTATTTTAGTCCACAGAATCTGTGGTCCATCAATTATTAACCTACTTTTTTGTAACATCCTGTACAATAGAAATTTACGCGTAAAAACCGAAATAAATAATTCGTTACAATTTTTCGTATATAAAGGAACAGTTATAGACCGGGAGATAGTGACAGATTTTTGGACTTGATTTTATTCAGCATTCCTTTCAAAAGGCATTATGTTGTGTATATTCTCACAATAATAATGTATGAATCAGAGAGTCATCCTGGGTTCTTCATATGGAAAATTGAGTTTTCATTTATTCGAAAAATACCTATGTGTTTTGATATGATTTTAGTCAGGCTGCCATGTGGCTTATTTGCCTCGGCCAGAGGCCTCGGCAACTAAATTCCACATGAGTCATAAAAAGTTGAACTTCAGTGCCTTGGTACATACAATAACTATTTTGTGTGTTTTAAATTTTTCATCAGAAAAAATCAAAGTAGGTCTAGGCTTTTGAAATTTTGCACACCTACCCAGTTTTTAATTCTGAATAAGTTTTCTTTAATAACATTTTGTCAAGGGTAGGTACATTACTGGTGAGAAAAATGATTTTTTTCAAATTTCCAAGTCACATGTTTTTTCAAATCTAGGAACCCATTTTGTAGGATTTACGACAAAATGTTCAATAATAATATGAATGAAACCTAGTAAAAATAGTTATTTATGTACCAAGGCACTGAAGTTAAACTTTTTATGATTCATGTGGAATTTACATAAACCACATGAGTCATAAAAAGAACTTCAGTGCCGAGGTACATATTATATATATTTTTTTAAATCGGAAAAAAAATGTTTTCTTAGGCAAGAAAATAATCATAAAGGATCACCCGTCCATGAACCAACTTCGCGCGGCGTTGCTTGACTTTGACGATCGCTCTAACTAGGTCAAGTATGATAAGACACGGCGCCTTCGAAGAGACAAACCAAACTGCTGCTTGTTGTGCAGCCTCCATAACAAATCTATTGATATTCAAACCTACTAAAATATTTATACTGAAAGATTGCGCTGCTATAGGTAACAATGGCTCCGCGTCTTACGTTTGATGTTTACATCTCGCCAAGGCCTACTTATTGAAAAAAATCGTACAATAATTTTATATTTCTAGGGAATTCCATAACTTTTGCGTATTTTCTTTATATTTGGTGGTTGGTTAACTAAAATACTTAAATAATTGTCCTGTTGTTTGAAGCTTTTTAACCGACTTCAAAAAAGGTGTTTTTTATGTTTGTTACCTCAGAACACCGTCATTTAAAAACCGATTTGGACAATTATTTTTTTTATTTTAGAAAGGGTATACCTACAGAATGGTCCCATTTTTTAAATAGGGAATGAAATGTCACATTGAACCGATTTCGATGATTCTTTTTTTATTAGAAAGGGATTACTATAGGAGTGGCCCCATTTAAATTTAAAGAAAAAATTACACCCCTAAGGGTGGAAAAATAGGGGATGAAATTTCATATTGGACCGATTTCGATGATTCTTTCTTTATTGGAAAGGGGGTACCTTAGGTGTGGTCCCATTTAAATTTAAAGAAAAAATTCCACCTCTAAGGGTAGATAAATAGGGGATGAAAGTTCATATTGGACCGATTTGGATGATTCTTATTTTATTAGGAAGGGGTTACCTTAGGGGTGGCCACATTTAAATTTGAAGAGACATTAAATTTGAAGAGAAAAATTTCAATCCTATGAGTGGACAAATAGGGGATGGAATTTAATATTGGACCGATTTCAATAATTCTTAATAATTCACTAAAAAGTCAGAATTAAAAAAAAATTAACAAAAGAATTAAAACCTACTTCAAAAATTTGCCCGTATGCACACTCCACTAAAAATTTTTAAAAAAATTAACAATGAATAACGCCGACTTCACAAATTTGCTCGTATGCACATTTCAACTAAAATTTTAGAAATATTTTTTCTTTCTAAATTGAGTTATCTTTGGAGTCGGTGACGGTAAGTTATGATGTATGTAGGATATGATGTATTCATGTCTAATTACTTGCATTGACTGTCACCAAATCCAAATATAACTCAATTTAGAAAGAGAAAAATATTTCTAAAATTTTAGTTGAAATGTGCATACGGGCAAATTTGTGAAGTCTAATTTTTGTAATTTTTTTTTAACTTTTTAGTGGAGTGTGCATACGAACAAGTTTTTGAAGTCGGTTTTAATTTTTTTGTTAAATTTTTTTTATAGAATATACCGCGTGATCAGTTAAGGGCGGCCCTCGGCCATTTCCCGGGAACTATGCAAGCTAGAAAGATGCGGTAAAAAAATTGTTAATAAAAGTGACCCAAATAATTTCAATGAAAATGTTTTCAAATACCTTCGTTTGCCGCCAGGGGGCGAATTTACCATGTTGTTGTATAAAATTGTCTTTTTCTCCACAAATCGCCTACCTTATCTGGATCTGAAATAGTATTTTTAGAACCTCCCTAAAATTCTCTACAATTTTTGTTAAAACAATTTTTTCGTGGTTGCTACGGCAACAGCGCTTCGAAGGAAAGCGGTGTTAAAAATTCAAGACGTCATATCTCGAATATGCCTAAACCGAATTCAGCAAACTATAGCTCATATTAAAGAGTCTTTGAAGGAGAATTTACCGCCCTTTTGACATAGACAAATTAACAAGTATGTTCAACGCTAGGGGGCGCCAGTCAGAAAAATGTCCATATTTGTTGGTGAATTCGCCCCCTGGCGGCAAACGAAGGAACTTGAAAACATTTTCATTGAAATTATTTGGGTCACATTTATTAACAATTTTTTTACCGCATCCTTCTAACTTGCATAGTTCCCGAGAAATGGCCGAGGGCCGCCCTTAACTGATCACGCTGTATATTTTTGATGAACATATCTATACAACTCGAGAACCATCGAGAAAATTGTAATGATCGAAAGGTCGTGGGCCCCTGTGTTTTATTGTATGTTTGAAGGTGCGGTGTAACAATGACAAACATTGTACAGGATGTCCCATTTTCGATACTTTTGCAAGTTATATTTATATTTGGAAATTCTTACCTCCTAGAAAAACCCGTGTACGCCACTAAATTCTACACGAAAAAATCTATAACGGTCGATTTTTACCATTTCAACCAGTTAGCGTATAACGGATATGCCTGAAAATGGCAAATTTTGAAAATCACCTTGTGTTTAAAAAACCTAAGGAGGCCGCATGAAAATTCTGTATATGAGCCTTTCTTTTTATGAAAAAGTAGGTCAGTGTCCCGAAAACCGCAACTCCCTATTTCTAAAAATTACCGAGATACCTCGTAAAGTATCGCAAATGGGACACCCTGTAGGTGCATAGAGAATAATCCAACTTAAACTTTGTATTGACCAACAGTTAAAAATACCTAATGCACATTGCTCACTACAGGTCGAAAAACGACACTTTATAGGTCAAAATATTGAATCACCATGTACGTTCTGTACAGGGTGATCCAAACTCGACGCCTTAGGCCTACTGCGGGAACACGAAAACTGAAAATAAAATTTCGAACAGGGGCTCTTAAATGGAATGGAATGAAAAATATGGAATTTTTTCTATTCACTAGGATCGGTTTTCCGAAATCTAGCTAGCCATGAAAACAATTTATTTAATAGTAGATAATATGTTAGAGTGCCTTGTGCACTATTAAATTTGTTCGACTGGAGAATTTTTTAAATTTTTTAATTGTGCTTGTTACTGACTTGTTTGCTATTATAGTTTGTTACAAAAAATGTTTTTTAATATTCCAGTTGAAAAAATTTAATTGTGGACAAGGCAACCTAACATTCTCTTAAATAATTTCTGACTATCAATTGTAAATTTTGAACAATAAAAGATACAGAAAATCTTTTCCTATAAAAGTTGTGAGAATGATAAGGACTTTCAATATTTAGGAAAAAATGATATGTTTCTGAGGGAAAATATTGATGACGTCACAGCGCCCAAACAACAAAAAAGCAAATTTTCGGTCATAATTGGGCCTTATAGTAGAACCCCTGTTCCAAGTTTTATTTCCAATTTTCGTGTTCCCGCAGTAGGCTTGGGGCGTCGAGTTTGGATCATCCTGTAGGTACATTTCACGGGCGTAGCCAGGATTTAGTTTTGGGGGGGGGGTTTAGTTTGAGAAGTAAATAAAACAACAAAAATATACTTACATGAAATTTAATATCTATATATTCATCCGAAAAACTACGACATATTTATAAAGTTCTTAACTTTAAATGAAATGGATATATTAATTTCGTTCCTCTGCGCTAAATCTAAAACCATTAAAGAAGAAATCTTCGGCTTTTTCTTTTAAATATATCCACTACTTCATCTGCATGAATTTCTGTTCCATAGTGAATGTTCATTAGAGCCAAACCATTAAGTCTGTTTTCACTTGTAGTGTTTCGTAAATAGTTTTTCAGTCTCCTTAGGCTCGAGAAAGACCTTTCTGGGGTAGCAGTGGATACAGGAATGGTAGCCAAGATTTGTAGTAATGTGTAAATATTAGAATAAAGGTTTTTATCGCACATATCTAGGCACTCCAAACTAGATTTCGGGGTAGGCAGTCTTCTTATCAGCATGCAAGGTAGCTGAAGCTTTGATAGCTAAATCCAAATTTGTTTCTTTATTAGAAACCCCTTGACCTTGACTACACCACTTTTTCCAGTAGTCCATACCTTTAAGTTTATCACCCTTCCTTTTTTTCCCCTCCATTTTTCGACAGTAATAATGATTCACGTATCTATCCTTAACAAGGTCATCGAATAACAGCGCACTAAAATTACTTACTTACACGGTACACTTAATTCTCTTCACTATTCGTTCACCACTTTTCACTTTTATTCGCTTCGAGTTCGCATGGAACAATATTGCCGTAAGCGCGGTCACGCGCCGCGGCGCCGCTTATATAGCAGCCCAGTAGCTGTCCAGAAACTTCCACGAACTTCCACAAAGTTCCGCTCATTTCGACCGAGGGGCGTGGCGAATAATCTAGAAACAACGCAAAGTGTCCCTACAATACAAAATAGTTCGGCTGCAACTGCGTCTGCCTCTCGTCAAAAGATGGCGCTAGGCGCTACTATTACTACATATATTCAAACGTAATAATAATTTAACTCTTCACTCCTCGTATTTTTTCGGTATAATATTAGGTAATATTTTGCTTATTTCGGGGGGGGGGGGGGGGGGGGTTTGAACCCCCGAAACCCCCCCCTTGGCTACGCCCGTGGTACATTTACTCTTAAGTTATTATAGATTTTTTGTACTACCCTTGTATTTTTATTGTTGCGAAATTTCAATGGCCCTCTATGTAACCCATTAGAGAGTCTGACTCGTCGGTTATTACGCAGCACCACATCAATCGGGTCGCATCGGAAAAACCGAAATTTATGCGCCCTGCGTGAATCTTGGTGCATGGCGGTGGGCCCCTAGCAGCTCTGGGCCCGTGTTCACCGCCCACTCTGAACACCCTGTAGTTACGCCACTGCGACAACCGTCCAGTTATTGTTCTCCACTTTTGTCGGCATGTTTTCCCGTTTTCAGGAGCTGAGGTGTGCGGAACGTCGCAGGGGCGCCACGGCCGCCCGCCACCGCGAAAGCGATCCGGGCCAGATCCAGCAGGCCGGTGGAGCGGCGATGATTGATGGCGCACGAAAAGAATCAAAACGGACTTTTAATGATGATGACGTAATAAAGTTTGATGGCGAAGAGGAGGATTTCATTGTTCGTTGCAGACAATTAGCTTTAACACAGAAACGGAGATAATTATTATTATCGATTAAACGTCCGCAACCGATAAAAAATGGACTATTTATTGTTCAAATTTCGTATTGTGGGGGAATAGGGGAAATTATTTTTGTTCCGCGGCTATAATAGGTAGGTAATTAAATTTCTTTAGATTCCTGAAGCGTTCGGTCTAAAATTACATTAAAAGTTGTTTGTTGAAGATATTAAACGTGTTTTTGTGAATTTCGACAGGCTATTTTTTTTAATGGAGTCCCTTAACGAAACTTAGGTACTGCGTAGTACTTAAGGAAATGCATGGGGTTCTTAAACAAATAGTATGAATAATATTTCTGTGGTGTGGTGGATAGATGACAGATTACAATAATTATTGTACTTACTTTTTTTTTCCTTTTAGAAATATGTAAGTATTTCTTTTGCATATAAAAACGAAAAAATTGTCCAAGTGATTCTTCGGTAAATTTTAAGTTGAAGTCACAAATTTCCTAATGACCTAGGTTTGCAAATACTTTGTTTTTGAGACACAGGGTTTTAAGATTTGAAATGAATTTAAGTTTTTATTTCGTATTTTCCAAGGACAGCTCATATTCCAACCAAATATTGTACACAATATGGATGGAGGAGCACATAGGCGCCGACTTCTCAAAATTTGGCTGGGTGCCCAAAATGTAATTAAATTTTCTTTTATTTATAAATATAAAAGAAAGGTACATAACAAAAAAACGAACAGTTATCATCCTGATGATTAAAGAAACACAACGTAAATAGAATAAAGGTATTTCTATAAGAAATGCCTCGTTTTAAAATTCAGCAGACTCTCATCCCGATGAATCAGCTGGATATCTGTCTCTTACTTCTTCCAAAGGGAAACAAATGATAGGGAGATATCAGCTGATTCATCCGGATGAGAGTCCGCTTAATTCAGCGCCGGTTTTAGCTTGACTATCGCCGGGTGCTAAGTTTAAAAAACGCATTATCTTTTCTCTCAATTTTTGCTTTTGCCCAAAAAGCTAACTTTGTTAGTTGGGAGGTAGTCAGAAATTTAAAAAAATAATAATAAATCGAACTTTTGTGGTACAAAATTGCGCCGCAGGCGAAAATTTTTCAAATATTCAAGGTCAAACCGTTTAAATTAGGGAAAAGGAATTCCAGGCAAAACAAATTCTTGTTAACTGGTGGTAATTTTTTTGTTCACCATGACTCGTAACATTTGTAGCCAAGAAAGAAGTCCTACTCAGTCTTTTATAGAACAACTAACTATGACCATGAAATTTCGAAATTTGTTTCAGTGTGAGCCCATAAAAATCTTTGCTTTTTAAACCGGCTATACAAAAGAAAGCAGAGGTGTTTGGCTACTAAAATGCGCCAAAGGCGAAATTTTTTAGAAATATAAAGCACAGATAGTTTAAAAGAGGTATAGAAAATTACAAAATCATAACAGTACAATGTATTTTTCGTCTTTTTTCAATGTAGGGGGCTTGAACCCCCAAATATATACAGCCCTGGGCTTATATTATGTATGGGAAAAGCCAAGTCTCGTGGAATCGGTAGTTAGCTACTTGACAATAATAAGTATATTTTTCAATAAATGTATCTATGTTACACATTATTACATGACAATTTTCCAATAATTTATATTCAATCAATGAATCAATGTTCTGCGTTTAGGATATGTTCACTTGGAAATTTTTATTTTCGTCCAAAAATCCAGAGGGAGAGTAAAATCTTCAACGTACAGATGAATAAGATGATGAATAGGAGAACGTTTCAGATGTTATGTTTACAGACGTGAGCGAGCGACATAGCAACAAAATGTGTTTTATTTTTAGTTATTAGACCAGATTATAACCGCCTCCTAAAATTAACCGCTGGGTGCTATTAGCGCCCTAGCACCCTCCTAAAACCGGCGCTGGCTGAATTTTAAGACACGGTCTTTAAACAAAAACAAACAAAAAACAAAACAAAAACAAAAATCGATTAGTTATTTAACTTTGCGTAAATAACGCAAAAGTGCTTAGTCTTATGGACGATTTTATGGGGAACATTTGACATATATTATAATATTTTCAAATTGTTTAGTTGTCATCTTGTCACCTTTGCTTGAGCTTCCAACAACTGGCCAAACTTTTGGCCGGGTGCTCGAGCCCCGGAGCACCCGCGGAGTCGGCGCCTATGGAGGAGCATATAATAATCTCCTAAATTGCCATAATATCAATAAGGTATAATTCATCATTGGCGTACATGTGAGTAATCAGTATCATAAATTCACAAATAAAAACAAGTCGCTTGTGGAAATGCTTATAAGAACTTTTTCCTTAAAATTTGCCCAAGAATCATCTCTAAATTATTTCGAATTATCAATAAATGCCGTGTATTACATGATACCACATACTCAGACAAATAATAAATATAGACTAACCTAAAGG
The DNA here is from genome assembly GCA_963920635.1 of Pseudeuparius sepicola. Classification (NCBI taxonomy): domain Eukaryota; kingdom Metazoa; phylum Arthropoda; class Insecta; order Coleoptera; family Anthribidae; genus Pseudeuparius; species Pseudeuparius sepicola. The sequence continues at coordinate 14,080,695 of OY987299.1, forward strand.
CTGCATTGTAATCAGCCAACATAAAAAATAACTACTCAAAACAAAAACAACAACTTTGACAAGCCTGCATCATATGATAACCAGAGGTTACGTTTCCTATGCCACAAATCCAACACTTTACTCTTCCCATCGTACTTAAAACTACACTAATAACTTAGCTATATGTCTTTTGTCCAATAACCCTAAAATCTCCTAAAAAAACAAGAATAACGCAAAAGTAAACACTCGAAACACATCAACATAAACCGGCGAAATCTCAACGAACTCTGGATCAGCTGTTGGGGTATAATAAATCAAATGCACATCGATCACAAAGAGCTCGTGCAACGTTGCCACGTTAGCCAGAATAAGCAGTTTATTAAGGATATTATTTATAGACCAAGTAGGATCAGTAAATTCAGAAAATCATTAAAATTTATTGTTAAATAATAACTATCCAAATTTTTACTATACGTAGATTGTAGATGTCAACTAATTATTCCAAATTGATGTTTTTTTAACGTTGGTTATACCTTTATTTCGTAAGTACAAGATAAATTTATGAAGAAGTTTGGCAATGGCGCAATCATTGCATCGTTTTGTTTTAGATTTCTGTTACTCAGACAAAAATAATGTTACTAAACATTTTTTATCTTGGCAGGGTCTGTGTCTGTATTGTATTGAATTATTAGTCTATGTTTATTATTTGTCTGAGATACCGCAGGTCTGATAGTTATTAGATTATCTGTGCTGATTCTGACCTGCTTCTAAACCTTTACTTTTTTATTATTGTAATATAAAATTTCAATGAAAATTTAAAATTATTGAATAACTTGGTAATATACAGGGTGTCCCGTTAATAATGGTAAATAGAGCAACTTCATATATTTTGTAGCGAAATATTGCCATCGAGCTTAACAACTACCGGTCAAATCTCATTGGTTACTGAGATACAGGGCGTTAACGTTCATTTTTTTTACAAGTTTTTTTTTAATTGAATTGATATTTTGATATTTTGCATTGCTCTATTTTTTGGGATGGAGAATCAGCTGAAGATGTAATTTTCTACGTATCTCACAGAGGGCGACACTTGCGCTGTTTTTGGATCGTGTTTTAATTTTTGAGGTTATCTTTTTGATCTTGCAGGTTCATCCTTTGAGCGGATCTTTTCATTTTGAAATTGACGTGCCCCATGACACCTGTTAACTCCTACATTCAAAACCCAAAATTTTCCCCTACCGCTTTCAAACGTTACAGATTAATAACTGTACCATTGAATCCCTAGGAACAATTATTAATGTACCAAAAATTGTTCGCTTTCAAAATGGAAGAGGTAGGTCCCTATTGAATAATAATTACTTATTTATCACCCATAAGTGAAACCAAAGTTCTGCTCTTTTTTGTTCACAGAGAGTTACCGCTATGGAAAGCTTCCAATTTATTGCCACTCTTTGATTTGGCCCCCAAATTACTAATTAGTTTAAAACATGTAGGTGGTTGCCATACGTTTCGGATTTATGGTTTATACAGAGTGTCTCACTTAAGAGTGAAACAACCCTAGAACCAAGGTTGTTGGGGTTGTTGGAGTGGAGAGGTTGCATCGTAACTAGGGAAACGAAAATACCCGATTTTATCCGTATCGGGACGCCATGTTTGTGACGTCCGTCAGTTCCTTTTAGCCGCTTTAGTGCGGTCTGTGCTTTTAGTTTTCGAGTTTTAAGATTCGAATAACCGTTTTTTATAAACGTAAGTAAGAAAATTCACGTAGGTATTTTAAATTCTCAATTCATATTTACATAACTTTGGTAGATGCCTGATGGACACTCCTGTGGGATTGCTAGTTGCTCAAGCAAATACCGTAAGGTTGATGGCAAAGAAAATATTGAGCGGGTTAGCTTTTTCACCTTTCCTAAAGATGATATCATCTCCAAAGAGTGGATACGACTGTGCCGTCAAAAGCCAGCTTTTGCATATAAAGTTAACAAACGTATATGTTCAAAGCACTTCCAACATGATGATTTCGAAGATGGAATTAAATCCAGGCTTATGGGTTGTGCTCCAAAGAAATTGAAGAAAACCGGTAAGTTACAAAAATGTGCATCCAACTTTGATTTAAAATTATACAGTGTTATAGACTTTTTTGAAATCACGGCTTGTCGTATCATGTTAGATCAAAAAGTTGTCATGGATATGCAGCCAAATGTAACTTTATTTAACTTCTATTAAAAAGCTAAGCCTTCCTTCGTATACCTTTGGCTGCATACCAGTGATAACTTTTTGATATATACAGTGTGCCCAGGGATTGAGTGCACGTGGGGTGTAAATGACAAAAAAAATTCGAGTTGAAATTTTAGCTTGTGGGGATCAGCCCTTCTTGGTCAATCTGGCATACATTATTTTTAATTATAATTTATATTAATTATTTTTAAGTCTGAACGACTTTTCTAAGTAATAATTTTTGATATTTTTAAAAACAAAGGTAGGTACTTTACTCTCGACAATTTTTGAAAATTTTGAAAAACATCCTGTACCTACATTAATTAATCGGACTATTTTTTTCAACTTTTTAGTTCTAGCTTTGATTGAGATCCACGGTTTTAGACCAAGCAGGGCTGATCCCCAAAAGGTCAAATTTCAACTCGAATTTTTTTTATCATTCACACACCCTACGTGCACTCAATCTGTGGACACACGGTATATACTTTTGTCCCCGTTTTTATCTAAATATAAGTACCTATTGAAATAGAAGAGTTTTCTAGTTTTTAACAAATATTTTAATATACTCCTGGACAAAATTGACGCACCAGCATACAAAATTTCAAATTATATTTTAAATTATTTTGCGTGTCTACCAAGAATATAAATAGTAGCCTTTGGACATTTACTACTGTTAAACTAATTAAATAATATAATTTGTTGATTTTCACTCAATTTCCCTTAATTTATTATTCCATTAATTTATTTAAAAAAAATTCAATTTTTGTGGGGATTTATTATGTTAATTTTGTCCAGGAGTTTATTATTATTGTTACATTTTAGCTATCCCATCTTTGCATTTGCCACCCGAAACCATGCCTTCTGAGACAAGTATACGGACAGAGATGCGCCAAGCCATAACAGAACAAAAAGTCCTGGTGAATAATTTGTTAAAATTTGTTGAGACGCCTTATGAAAATCCTAATATTCCTTCAGTAGTAGTTTGTGAAAATAAAAAAGGTATTCCAATTTTTTTCAAATGACAAAGTTTAAAGTTGTCTTTTATTACAGATTGTGAGGCCTCCTCAGAAAGATTAAATATGAATAATAATGCCGCTATAGAATTTGTAAAAACTGCACAGCCTTCTCGAAATGAAGAATGCGAAGAGTTGAAAAAAATTGTGGAGGAAAAGTCTTTATTAAAGAAGAAAAATCAATTACATTTCGAAACCTTACAACGGAAAATAGAACAACTTACAACGGAAAATGCTTTGATAAAAAAGAAGAAAGGGCAAGAATTCGAAAATTTTACAAATAAAATACGAAGGCTACAAAAAGAAAATGAAGCCCTTAAAAAAAGGCTTGAAATTGCTGAACAAGCTATGAAGCAGAGTGTCCAAAAATTTGAGGATCAGGCTGCTGTTGCGTTCAAAAATTTTTTAAGCGTTAATCAAATCGCCATAGCCTTAAAGAAGAAAACTAAGGCCAAATGGACACCAGATGAATTGTCAATGGCATTTACTATTAGATACTTGAGCAAAAGATGTTATGTTTTTTTAAGAGAAAAATTGAAATATCCACTTCCTGGAATATCAACCTTGCAACGTTGGGCAGCACAAATAAATTTGAAAAACGGAGTATTGAAAGACATTCTTAATGTGATGGAAGTGGCAGGGAGACTAAAAACGGATTTCAATAAAGTTACTGTGCTGTCTTATGATGAAATCAAAGTAATAGGTTCTTTTATCTTCGTTTTCAATAATAGGTATAATTTATGTCCTTTTGCAGATTTCATCCCAATATGAATATGACCAAAAAGAAGATACAGTACTTGGTCCACATAAGAACATGCAGGTAGTGATGGCGCGTGGGCTGTTTGATAATTGGAAGCAACCCATTTACATTGGCTTTGATCAAAAAATGACAAAGGAAATTCTCGATGATTTATTAATACGTCTCCACAACATAAACTACAATGTAGTGGCTTGTGTGTCAGATTGTGGAGGTGGGAATCAGGGCTTGTGGTCATCGTTAAATATTACACCCAATCACTCATTTCATGATCACCCTATGACTACAGAGCCAGTCTTTTTCTTTGCTGATGTTCCTCATCTGCTCAAATTGATACGAAATTGGTTACTGGATACTGGATTTGTTTTAGAAGATGGAACATCCATAAATATTGAGCCCATAAAAGAATTAATACAAATAACCAAAACAGAAATCAGTTCTTGTCATAAATTAACTGACCTCTACATTCAATGTGCTCAAACGCAAAGGCAAAACGTTAAATTAGCCGCCGAGTTGTTGTCTCATTCTACCGCAACAGCTTTAAAGCAGTATGCCCCTGGTCAGAACAAAAAATTATCTAAAGATGTGGGAAATTTCATCGAACTGATCAATAATTGGTTTGACGTTATGAACAGTTATAAACCTTCTGCAGCCTTAGCTCTACAAAAACCATATGGATTATGTTTAGATCAACAAAATTACGTTTTGGAAAACATGAAGAAAACTATATCTCGTATGTTATGCACGGGAAAAAATACCCTACAAGTTTTCCAAAAAGGTATTTTGTTATCCATTGAATCCCTTCAAAGTCTATACACACATTTGCAGACGAAATATGATGGCTTTAAATTTATATTGACACATAGATTGAATCAAGACTTTTTAGAAAACTTTTTTTCTCAGGTATGAACTATTAGGTACATAGGTTTGTATTAAAGTTATCCTAATACTTAATATTTTTTCCAGTTGAGAACAAGAGGTGGCTTACATGATCATCCATCTCCCCTGAATGCGATTTATAGAATCAGGATGATCCTTCTCGGCAAAAATCCGGGTATAGTCCAAATAGGAACGAACGTAACTTTGGCTCCTGATGATTCTCTTCATGAGGGGGCATATTTATTAGTTGAAGCCCTTCAGAAAGCCAAGATAACCACTGAACTTGAAGAAAACCGCCCTGTTATAGAAGAAATTGAGAAAGAAATTTTCGACAATTTAAGTATTGCCAGTACAAGCAGCTTATCATCAGTTTCTTCTGTTAATAAACCTATTTGTGAAAAGGATGGGCTGATATATATAGCTGGTTATCTAGCTAGAAAGCATAAAAAGAATTACCCCACTTTGGGCCAGTATACATATATATCAGAACAGAAACGAGATAAAGATTTACACACATATGAGATGCCCTCTTGGCTGCAAAATTTGTCATTTGGAGGTCTTACTGAGCCTTCCAGTGAATGGATGATTACTGTTAAAAAAATGGAAAAATATTTTTGCAAGTTGCACAAACAAGATTTTAAAGATAAAATCAAAGTTGTCACTAACACTATGCAATATATATCAGGGAATGTTGACATACCTACTGATTTATTAAAATCTTTCTGCAAATTAAGGGTGTTTATTAGAATGAGGTTTTTAAATTACAAAAGAAAAGAAGATGATATGAATAAAAAAAGAGGAAATCAAATTAAAAAGCAACAGCAAAAACGATTATATTCATTTTCAGTGCAAGCCACTTCGTCACAAGTAGCAAAAAAAATGAGGAAAATTGTGAATTAGTACTATTATTTTTATTATTAATATATAAATCCAATAACCCAATATTATGTGTATTCTTCTTTTCCTGATTACAACATTATTTCCTTCGTTCTTCCCGCTTTACTGCCAGTTTTTTGAATATGAATTTCACATTTCAAAGGACCACTGTAGAGAAAAATTTATAATTTCATAAAAAAGTAAAAAGTAAGAAATTATATACGACGAAATTATGTATAATCCTTGTATATTCTATATCCAGGCTATAATATTAAATAATTTCTTACTTTTTTAGGAAATTGTACATTTTACTCTGCTGTGCCTCTTCTACGCTGTCGTACAAATGCCATTAAAAATTGTATCTTCACCTTAAATTGGGCGAAAATCATTAATTATTTATACTCGTATTCAAACTTGGGAACTGAGTGACGTATTCGCGCGCTTTTTTAATCTAAATTCCGATTGGCCGACCTCCCGATGTGGTTACGATGCAACCTCCACTCCAACAACCTTGCCCTAGAACTTCTTTAATTTTTAACCGACCAGAACGAAATTTTTACCAAAGGTAGATGGCTTGTTGCCTACTTATTTCCAAAAAATTAGGTGCCTACTCCAGAGTCAAAGCCACCTGCAATGCCACAAACTAGGCTAAAAATCGGAAAGTCATATTAGGCTTTTCTTTTCAAAAAAATTTGCTAGAAAAAGTTGTTCAGAATCGATTCAGAACCCTAAATACAAAATTTTGTCAAAATAAAAAAATATTAAACAAATGAAATTAAAGTAAAAATTTAAAATTTAAATTTTTAAAATTTGTTTTGTAGCTTTTATTTTAAAATAATTAGGTACTTTATGAAAAGAACTGGCCTTCAAAACTTCCATGGCACACTTTTCTAAACGCAGAAAATTATTAAATTGATGTTTTTGGAATTTAATTTTTTTAAATTAATATTTTTTTATTTTGACAAAATTTTGGATTTAGGCTTCTAAATCGATTCTGAATAACTTTTTCTAGTAAATTTTTTGAAAAAAAATGCCTAATATGACTTTCGGATTTCTAGCCTCGATTGTGGCATCGCAGGTGGCTTCGACTTTGGAGTAGGCAACTAATTTTTTGGAAATAAGTAGGCAACAATGCCATCTACCTTTGGTAAAAATTTAGTTCTGGTCGGTTAAAAATTAAAGAAGTTATAGAGTTGTTTCACTCTTATGTGAGACACTCTGTATGTATTCTTGTTTATAGCAGAGGTTAGCCAGGTGCCAGACGACAAATTTAATATTTGCCGAAAAATGTATCATTCCAAGAAAATGTGGCTACATCGGAAACTACCATATTATATAGCTTTACGATCCTATAGCTCCGTAATTGTGAGATATCCAAATGACAGAAGATTGTCTTTGTACCCCATGTCGGCTTAGCCTACCCCGAGTGTTCGTATTATTAGCTACGTAATTTTATTTCTGCACGAATGAGTTTTCTTGGAAGCACCTCATGAAAAACACATGGTGCCCTTGAGCCTTGAAGGCTTGAAGACGATTGTAATTTGCGAGAACACGTGCCTTAAATTCATGGTTTAAAAAAATACTCATGATGTAGAAGAGATATAGGTCGTACCATTTATATCAAAATAAGATATTGTCACATCTAATTTGCTTCCAAATGCAAAAATGAGAAATACTATTTAACAATTTTGATCAATATTTTCGCGGCCATTAATTATTACACGGCTTGTTAGAATCTCATAATATTTTAGGGGTTTATTACACTAGCAAATGTCAATGTTCACATACAATAAAAATTCAAAAATTCCAAAGCCGCATTTAGCACATTTAATTTTTTTGTCTATTTAAGATATAGTTCATCCTCTACATATACAAATTTTGTATAATCCAATGAGGGGATATAAATTTACATACTTGAAATAAATTATCGAATATGACCAAAGCAAAACCAAAGTCACAATTTGCTAAAAAATACAGGTTGTATTAATTTTAAATTGACAAACTTCGAGAAACAATAGAACTTTGAAAAATATAATGCCACTTTCTCGATCAACTTAATGCCTTTGGGGCTCCCTAACTAAGTTAAGGGCGTTAAATTTCGCAGAAAAAGACATATCTTAACATATCCGAAACTAATAAATATATTCAAACCAAATTTGATACTCTTATTATTGGTACAAACAAGTTGTTAGTGTTAGTTGTTAGTGATGCTAATTTAAGAAATAAATATTCAAGCCAAGAGCAAACTCAAAGGCTCCATTAATTTCGGCTTTAGCTTATTATATGAGAGTAGTTGCATTATTTTTCAAGAGTAGTAGCATTATTTTTCAAAGTTCTATTGTTTCCTAAAGTTTGTCAATTTAAAACTGAAACAACCTGTATTTCTTCAGCAAATTGTGACTTTGGTTTTGCTTTGGTCAAATTCTATAATTTATTTGAAGCCTGTTGAAAGTGTGACAAAAAAACAAATATGTGGTATTCAACACTATTATCAGAGCATATAAAACAACCAACAGTATAACTTACTCTTGAAAAATCACCCGTAAATTCAATGACCTTGACGCCATATTGGGGGAATAGAAGTCAGAGGTGTATTCGGGAAAATCAATTCAGAAATACAGAGTAGTATTAGTAAAGTATATAGTGTGTGGTAAGCACAAGCAGGAGAAATTAGTTCGGATTTTTTTTTGTCGAAGCAACAGAAGGAAGCACACCTTTATATGAAATGAAGAAATTATTTCCGCTTAAACTTCATCTTTGAGGTTGCTAACTATATCGAACTACCCATCGCCCCGACAGTGCGTCCATTTGACAGAATCTATTCCCAAATGTCGGCTGCGCGAACAGGTGTGCAGAATTTTCCCACCATGGGGAGAAATACTGCTGGTTGTTTTATATGCTCTGCTTTTATATGTAGTTTTCTATTGGATTATCAAAAAATCGTATAGTGGGTGAACTTTTCTTAAGATGCCCAAAAAATTAAATGTGCTAAATCCGGCTCAAGAATGTTTGAATTTTTATTATACGTATACATTGATACTTGCTGGTGCAATAAACCTTTAAAACATTGGGAGATTCTGTCAAGCCGTGCAATAAGTAGTTATTGTCTGTGAAAATATTGGTCAAAATTGATAAATCACCCTGTACATCTGTAAAAAAGGATAATTTAGGGTTTTTGATAGCCATTTTTGATTAGTCTGACCTAGCTCCATACGCAGTAGCAGTATGCAGTGTGACCCTTTCCTTCTGGGACACCCTGTATAGTTTCAGCCCCCCAATTTTCAACAATTTGTGTAGAGCGATATCTTGATCAGTTCGAAAGTTGTCGTTTGAAGACACTCACACAAACACAAAAGTTGTATCACAAAATAGCCAACGAGTCCGTTGCAGTCTCCTAACTTCTAAAATAAAACTGAAAGATAGTATTCCAATAGAAATGAATATGAAGGTGAAGGTATGTATTCCCAACTCGTGCGTCGTGCAACACAGCACAGCATTACGAAAGAATTGATAACTTGGCAATGCTGCGTCTAATTTAAAAATTAAAGACCAGTTGCAAAAAAAATGTGAATGAAAGGCAGGGCATTTTAAAAACCCAGGGTATACGGATCACATTGTATAATTATATGTAGATGCAAAGGAAAGGTATAAAAAATTCATAATATATTGATTATTTTAAATTTTCCTCACTATCTCCAATAATAATTATTGTTGAGATAGGCAAGGCAAAGTTATTGACCACCCTCGACGTTGCTGTCGAATTTTCTATTTTTTGGCGAAGGCGGGGGTTTAATAGTTGAAGAAGGAAGACCTAGAAGCTGATTTGGGTTTGCATGGCAACGCGACGTAAAGAGAGAGCGCTTGGTGAGGGCTACTGTTGGTCATTGTCATTGGCAATGTTAAAATATAAGTCCAAGGGTTTATGTTCATCAAGAAAAATTACATAATGTTTCTCAGAGAAATTAGATATTCTGAAGAAGGTAAAAGATTTCGCAGGACAATTCGGGATAACTTGCTATCTTATCTTGCTTGACAAATTTATATTATATAAGTTTACTTAATCAGAGGAAGGTAATAAGATCAGACTTAGCGACGGAAGAATAATAAGAAGAACGCCAAATTTTACAGGCACGCGGTATATGGCAGGTATAGGTGGCCATTACGACGCTATCGCTATAGAGATGGCGACGATGACGTGAAGACCAAGACGATCTTTTCGGCATTTCCGGGACACAGGCCTACCGAAAAAACAAAACCGAAGAACAAGATTCTTATTTCCGTTACGCATTCCAATCTAAACATCGAGGGAGGCCCGCGCCAACAGCGTCAAGGCCGTTCCCATGCTTTTATTCTTGTAATACTTCATCTGACTCATGTGCATAATTCTCGGGCGTAAACGAGAGAGCCATTGACACGCTCAAGGAACCCGCCGAATTTGTTATAAACAGAATAAAATTTATTCTTTAATAATACCTAAATGGAAGTTCGAGTTTCGCACGTTGCTGTCTGGACTCGGGAAGCGTGGGGGTCAGGCCGGCCATTAATTTCGCATATCCAAAGTGTTTCGCGGAAAATATCAATAAACCACAGCCACCGGCAAAATAAAAGAATCTTTAGAATTATTTATTATTTACGTTTTTCAGAAAGAAAACACTGTTAGACTATGGAAAATTGCCAAGGCTCAGAGCCTGTGCCTGCTGTTTAAATAAAAGAATGAAGGTATACAACGGAACTCGTAAAATAAACTGGACCGCCATTGGGCCCTAGTCCCTCCACCAATTTTTAGCCATCCGGCAGAGGGCGCTGGCGCCCGCCTGGATAGCCGCCATTTTGTGTGCATTCTAGGGAATTTAGAGTGCATTCTGGGGGAAAAGCGAAATTTTGTGGCGGCAACACAAAATGACATTATTTCACAACGGCCGACGCACGGCCCTCGTGCTTGACATTTGACAGCCAATGACATGTGCGCCCAATATGGCCGACCTTTCGGTGGGACATATATATACGTAATACGTATATAGGTGGGACAAACGACTTTATTGGAAAAGCAGTCCAGGTCCACCTGCAAATGTACCTATGTACAGGGTGTCTAACTTTAAAACTGTACAAGTCCGTAAAAAATGTCGTGGGTATAAAAAAATTTTTTATACCCACGATTTTTACGAAAACCATTTAGCGATTTTTTTATTTAAAATCTGACCACACAGCGTTAATCAGAACACCCCAAAACCCGTATATACCAAATTTGAATAAAAATATACGGAGTTCTATTCTGCAGGGTGTCAAAGTTTAGCAAATTAGGAATTTTAAAGGCATCTGCCAAGTCAAGTGTGCCATGGAATCCCCTCAAAACAGTTGAATGGTCAATAGGACCACTCAAGGTGTTGGTGTGCAAAGGTCCAATACAAAATATACAGAGTGTTCTTATGAATTTTTAGAACTTTGTACGGGTAAAAAATCGTGTATATCAAAACCGCTCCACACACTATAAATGAACTAAATCTAAAAAATACAGAAGCCTGCCAGTCAGTAAGTCCATATCAGTTAAGGTGTCTGGTGTGCCCCAACAGGAAACGCACAGAAAATCTATTATCTTAGACACTAACTTTGTTGAGAAAGGCCCAATAATTTAAATTATTTTTATTTGTTGGTTGGCATTTTGTAAAGAAATAAATTACTTTTGTGTTTATTAATATTTTTTCAATGATTCCAGACCTGATGAGTATACCTAAAGTTTAATAAAAATTCAGAATTTTGAGATGGCTCAAAGAAAAATACCCTGTATATTTTTGTAGTAAATCTTTTCCCACCAACATTTTGAGTGGTCCTGTTGACCATTCAACTGTTCTGAAGGAATTCCATGCCACATTTGACTCGCCAGATGTCTTTAAATTTCCTATTTTGCTCAACTTTGACACCCTACAGAATGGAACTCCCTGTATATTTCTTGTTCAAATTTGTTATATGGGGATTTTGGGATGTTCTGATAAACGCTGAGGGGTCAGATTTTAAATAAAAAAAATCGCTAAATGGTTTTCGTAAAAATCGTGGGTATAAAAAAATCGCAGCCGGCCCTGGATTTGAATTTTGAAAATGGAAGGAAGGTCAGAAGAAGAGGTTTTTGAAGGCCATTCAAACAAAAAAAAGTTATTTGTACAGTTTTAAAATTGGACACCCTGTATAATGGTTTTCCCTTAATAGAAATTGCAACTATATACAGGGTGTAACTTTGATAAGTACAGAAATTTTAAGGGCAGGTCGGGAAAAATGCACTTGTTACGCCTATGTAATTAAAATTTTTCTAAAGTGCATATTAACGTCAGAAATAATTTTTTTTAAAACGCTATTAAAACCCCTTTTTCCGACGCTACGGCCATGGGTCCTTGACCTTGCCGGGACCAGCTGGAACTGAGGCCGGTTCCGGCGGATCCCCCCCAATTCCGCCGTGCAGCGTTGTCAGACGTATAGCTCTTTCACAGTATTTCAGGAATAGTCTTTCAACTAGTTTTTGAACAAATCTTTAATGGTTCTTTTAGCGAATAGCATGCAAAAAAACTACCTTTCGGATGCCTGGATGATTTTCCTTGCGGGTGTCGTACTCCTTTCTTATGTTATCCAAAAATCCTCTCGAAAATCACAAGAAGCACTAGGTAACTGGTTGCCAGTCGAATCGCTTTTTCCGAGGCTTTTTCGCAGTATTTGAAGAATATTGACGCAACCATGTATCATTTGGTGTATGTGGAGATTAAATAAATAAATAAATAATTTTTGGACAACTCCTTAAAGGTTCTTTTAGCGAATAGCTCGACGAATAGCATGAAAAAGCCTACCTTTGAGATGCATCGATTATTTTTACTATTTTCTTGTGTTTAGATACTATCCAAAAATCTTCACAAAATCACATAAAGCACTAAGTACCTACCTAACTAGTGGCACTGTTTTTATACGATGGTCGCGAAGGTATAACACTTCATAGTCTCTTTTTACGGAAATACGAACAAAACACTTGTTTTTTTTTCACTGCACACTTAAAGCGGCGCGATGCCAAATATTAGGGACGTCTCGGTTTCCCTCAGCTGATTTATTCCAACGGGGACTGGACTAGGTGGATTGTACAATTAGATCCATACCGTATGCGTCTAATAAAACCCGAATTTTCGCGAACCCTTGAAGCTGCTTCTTTTATCCTCGCGCGTAATTGGGGTACCTAGTAGGAACCTATCTAGCACTGTTTTCATACGAAGGCCGCGAAAGTTTAACACTGCATTTCTTAACGGAAATATGAAAAAATCACTTGTTATTTCACTGCAAATTCGTAGCGGCAATTGCAACAGGTTTGGACATCACTGCTGGTCCAAAAAAATGGCGAACGGATCTGGAAAAATGTACAGAAGCAGGTTCAGTTCCGACGACAGTTCGTAAAACAAAGCAAAGTAACGGAACAATATCGGTTAGCGAGACGCGACGTTTGCATACGCGTCCAGGTTTTGGAAACAGAATTGTTATACCACAGAATAGCCACACGTAAGGCATTCTGTATAATAATAAATTGCTTGTTGAAGCTGGCGCTCCCAAAAATTACAGGCGGACGCGGATCGATATCAATCAGCTGTTAAATCCCAAAATCGGACGGACGATCTTCGACTAGCGCGTCGGCTACGGCGCGGCGGTACGGTGACGGAGACGGCGTACGTGCGCACAAGCTTTCCCCCATACCATTCAATACCACTATTCGGTGTTGCCGTTTATGCCGACATGTCCCCAAACTGACTTAAAGTCCCTTAAATCCGATTTTTGATTTTCGCGGATTTATACGGGGTTTCATTCGTTATAAGTTAATCTACTATCTCGTATAATTATTACGCACAAAAACGGGTAAATCCATGTAAAAATCCACTACACAATTAAATTTATACGGAATTAAATTACTAAATCAGGTAAATTTTCAGCACACTTGGCAACATAGTAGCGCCGCCCCGAGAGAAGTAGGGGCCGCGAGCCGCGAAGGGCTAATATCGCGCACTAGTTATGAGTAGTGGGGATCACCTGTAGTGTCGATGTCAAGTGGCGCCCCGCGCTTGCGCTCCTCGCCCAGCTGTAATTTAGTAGGTCGGCCGGGCCGGGCGGCGTGGAAATGGAGCAAAATCGAGTGAATCAGTGCCAGTGAATTCATTCGTAATTGTAATTATTGCGCGATTCGGCGCGGCGTCGTTTTTGTGTGAAGTTGGCGTCGGACGCCAGCGCCCGACGCCAACGTCATATGCCCGCGCCTGGCGAATCTCGGAGAAGGAATGTCGGGCAGTAGTCAAGGGCACGCAGAAGCTTAAATTCACCAGGAGGAGTCGCTGTTTTTCGGTTTTTGGGGACATTACGCGACATTTCGCCACCAAGTTTTTACGAAAAGTAAGAGGAATGGTAAGGAATTAACTTGAGAGAGTTCCGAAACGGCAAAGGGTTAAAAAATGCGGAAATCATAAGCACGCCAATTTGACAGTCTTCCCCAACTATTTTCGGAACCGAATAATTTTTTATTTACAACCATGTATGTAATATCGACATTTCTGACTTTTTAGAAGTTTGAAAGTGTCAATTTTTTGACTTTTACTTCCCGCCCTCCCGCCCGGGTGGAAAGTTTACTTTATCTCGAGACACCTCGGTGTGTAATATACTATTAAAAGTAGACAATAGACAGGACAACAACCCTGAGGGGGTTTAAAAGTGGCGCACCATCAGGCAAGGGTAGAAAAATATTAAAAACGATGAACAAATCGGGGCCGCGCGTTAAATTCACATCAAATGACAGTCTTCCCCCACTTTTTTCGGAAACGAATAATTTTTTAAAAGTAGATAATACATAGGACCACAACCCTGAGGGGGTTTAAAGGTGGCGCACTATCGGGCAAGGGTTGAAAAATATTAAAAACTATGAACAAATCGAAGCCGCGCGTTAAATTCACGTCAAATTACAGTCTTCCCCCACTTTTTTCGAGATGATAGGGCTACAGGCGAACACTCGCTAAAAAAAAGTAACGCGCCGCTGCTCTACGCTCTACCCTATGGGTGGTTGTGGAAATTTGCAATTTTTACAGATAATTTGTATTTTAAAACAAATACTTTATTCAGTTGATTGCCGATCAGAAATTTATTATCCCAAGGTGTCCCAAGAGATGGCTAATTATTAGTATAAAAAAATTGCGGCCTGAAAATCAGTTGTAAAATAGGTAGGTAGGTAGATACCTACTCCACAAAAGACTTGTCAAAAAATTATGAGTGTGAAATCAGCAATGAGTTTTCTAGCAATGACTTCTCCGAGCGGCGCTCGGATACATTTCTGCTGCCTAGGGACTTAAAATAGTAAAGTGATAAAAACTGACGTGTTTGTTAAATTATTGTGTGCGCCTGTGAAGAAAGCAATAAACAGTTCGTCACAGCAACCGACATCATAAAAAAACGTGGATACCTACCAGCAGTAATTTTCAAAGGTACCTAGGTACCTAATTCTGCAAGCAGATTTATTCCACTCTGACATGCGGCAACGTCGCGGTATTCCCCTTCCTAATCTAACGTTATTCCCCTCCATCTCCTAGGGAGAGGTTAGACCTCCCCTTTCAGCGCTTCTAGTGACGATCCAGCGGCGTGCATTGAGCACGGATAAAGATTGATTTGCCCCATTTTCTAAACATCGATTAAAAAAATTTTTTTTTTTCATTTTTCGGTTTTATGAACGTCCCCGATTACGTGGTTAAAATTTCTGTACCTATCAAAGATACACCCTGTATAACCATGGAGTAAAATATACTAAAAGAGAAACAATATCATTGTTGTTGAAGTACATGTTTACAGCATTAAACTCTGTTGTTCTGCCAGATATGCTAAATACGCCCCTGGACACGCCTCAAAACAATAAATGCTGCCAACCTTGGATTACCAAATTAAGAAATGTCATTTCTAGAGTTTAGGCATTTTAGAATTTCAAAAGCCCGAAATAAAAAATATTGCAAAGTAGAGAAAAATATGCATCTTATGTTATTTTAAATCGACTATCCTATATGTTTTTAATAAAAAATGATATTTGAAAAACGAAAAAACAAACGTTTCATTTCCAAGATACAGGGCGTTAACATTTTGAGGCTCAAATTACAGGCACAATAATTAGAGTTATAGGGCGTGTTTAACATATGTAATTAATTTAACTAATTACTAATTATAATATTAGTTTTTATTTTTAATTAATTTTAATTAAATAAATTAAACAAATAGTTATAAATACATTTATAAAAACAAAAATATAGGTAGGTAACTTCTTTGACACATTAAAAGATTTTTTTTTAATTTTTTTATTTTTTCATTCGTATTCGGTGACGTAATATTCCAAACATTGTTTATAAAATAAAAAATGGGAAAATTAAAAATACATCTAAAAGTTACCTAAGGAAAACTCAAAGTGTATACAGAGTGACCCAGTTATAAACCACAATTTTGAAATAAACGATAGAAAATTCAAAAGTTCACGTGAACATGTGGGTCTGGAGATACCTACTTAATGAAAAAAATTTTTATTTATTTTTTTTGAACGGTTTTTTATATCTCAAAAAAATTAAAAATGATATGAAATTATTTGGTAAACATAATGCGGGTATAAAATGCAATAAAATGCAGCTACCAGCGTTTTTTGCATAACCAATTGCGTAAGGGAAGGTATGACACGCTCTCTATTTAAAAATAATTTCTACGCCCATGGTTTTTTGATAAATTCGATAGCGTTTTTCCATTTTTCCATAAAAAATATCTCTTGTCAGTTTACCCTAAACTCTAAAGCAAACGAAGCAAATTCAAGTTGATCCTCAAAAGAAGTGATAATTTCGGGAACTCTCTATTTGCTCTTTTTATGCAGGCAATAATATTGATAGCCGAGGTTTGACGGGCATAGATAAATTAATAAATTACTTGACTTCCTTAATATTCCAAATAAAATTACAAAATAATAATAATAATAAAAACCTATTCTTTTCAAACCTTGGCAATTGATTTTTTGCATCAAAATAGCAAAAGAAAAGTGCTAATATGTACACATCGACATAGGCCCCAAAATGCGACGTTTTCTAAATACCGACTTGAATACATTCCCGAAGTTATTTATTTACTTTTTCTATGCAGCAACTTTAATTCGCTTTGTTTGCTCATAATCCAGTAGTTTTAGGGCAAATTGACAAGAGAATTTTTTTATGTAAAAACGAATGGGCAATACAAAAATGATGTCGATTTTACTAAGAAGCCATGGGCGTACATAATCTTTTTTAAAAAGGTAGTTATGAAAACAGCACGGTGGTAACTGCATTTAATCGGACTCTACTGCATGAAGCTACTGATTATAGTGTTTCTTTTTAACAGACTTCAAAAAAGGAGGAGGTTATCAATTCGGTTGTATGTTTTTTTTTATGTTTGTTACCTCACAATTCCGTCATTTATAAACCGATTTGGACAATTCTTTTTTTTATTTGAAAAGGTATACCTACAGAATGGTCCCATTTAAATTTGAAGAAGAAATTCCACCCATAAGGGTGGACAAATAGGGGATAAAATTTCATATTGAACCGATTTCGATGTTTTTTTTTATTAGAAAGGGAGTACCTTAGAGGTAGAAGAAAAAATATAGGATGAAATTTCATATTGGACCGATTTCGATGATTCTCTTTTTATTACTTTAGGAGTGGCCCCATTTAAATTATAAGAAAAAATTCCACCCCTAAGGGTGAAAAAATAGGGCATGAAATTTCATATTGAACCGATTTCGATGATTTTTTTTTATTGGAAAGGGAGTACCTTAGAGGCGGTCACATTTAAATTTAAAGAAAAAAGTCCACCTTAAGGTTAGATTGGACCGATTTGGATGATTCTTATTTTATTATAAAGGGGTTACCTGATGGTGGTCACATTTAAATTTCAAGAGAAATTAAATTTGAAGAGAAACATTTCAATCCCAATGGTGGACAAATAGGGGATGGAATTTAATATTGGACCGATTTCGATAATTCATATTCAGATAGTTCATATTGGACCGATTTGGATGATTCTTATTTTATTAGAAAGGAGTTACCTGGTGGTCACATTTAAATTTCGAGAGAAATTAAATTTGAAGAGAAAAATTTCAATCCCAATAGTGGACAAATAGGGGATGGAACTTAATATTGGACCGATTTCGATAATTCTTAATAATTCACTAAAAAATAACAAAAAAAAATTTAACAAAAAAATTAAAACCGACTTTAAAAAATTGCCCGTATGCACACTCCACTAAAAATAAAAAAAAATAACAAAAAATAACACCGACTTCACAAATTTGCTCGTATGCACATTTCAACTAAAATTTTAGAAATATTTTTCTCTTTCCAAATTAAGTTATCTTTGGAGTCGGTGACAGTAAGTTATGTTGTATGTAGGATATGATATGTATTATTCATATCTAAATAGATTTAAATTCCTTGCCTTGACTGTCACCAAATCCAAAGATAACTCAATTTAGAAAGAGAAAAATAGTTTTCTAAAAATTTAGGTGAAATGTGCATACGGGCAAGTTTGTGAAGTCGGCGTTATTTTTTTTTAATTTTTTTATTAATCAAATTACTTAACTTCATCCTAGTGGAAAAGACCTATTGAAGATATAATATTATTATATTTTTATTCCAACAACAGTTGTTCTGAACCAGTTTTAGCAGAATGAAGATAACTAATTCTAGAACTGTTTTCAACCTAATACCTAGTACCTATACAATATTATGACTAATGGTGTTTCGAGAAAAAATAATGTCAATCCAGGAAAATATTGACCTAATTTTTTCCAGTGAAAGGTACAGACTAAAATTTTGACAATCTACGTACCTACGAGAAAATCGTATATTTATGATTCGTGTTCGTTAGGATATATTTGCCGGCGATTAAAATATTAACTTAATGGCGATATGACCCTCAAACATCAACATTTACACTCCAACAAACTAGTATTTGGATATAATAATCTTTCTCATCGTCATCAGCATCGGCAGCGACAAAAACCGCACGACAAACAACAAAATTCCCGCCGCAATAAAATATCAGCGTTTACAAAATTTATAGACTCAAACGTTTTAATCATTGTTATTAATTCTGACCTTTCATTTTGAAATTATGTTTTTTGGATCATCGTCTAACCTCGCCTGATTTTTATTTATTCGCCGGGATTCCGCCTTTGAAGAAACCATCGGTTCCGCGCAAAATGCAAATTCGTCGACGCGCTAATTTTTTATAGCTGCCCCCGGCCTTGGCTCATTTTTCTTTGTTTAACGGGTTGCATGCATGCATAATAAGCGAGAAGCGAGCCCGGATTGAGTTCCTATTAGGCGAATATTTTATTTTCGCTGAAATTAGGCACTGACCTACCTTGAGACGAGGTCTATTGTCGGCGAAACAAAGAGGGTGGCCGGCCGGCTCTAAATTAAAGTTTCGGGAATGGCCAGACGTATAATTAATACTTTGGCTCTTTAATGTCCGTTCCGCAGAAAAGTGCCTGATATAGTAATAAACAACGTCACGTCAGAATTGCATACGGTCACGTTCGCTAAGTCGTTTTCGACCTCCTAGCATAAATTATTTAAATTTGCTTCGGAGATAACGTCTGCGCCGAATATCAATTGTAGGTTGTTTCGGGCCCGCGCGCACAGGTGACATTTTGATTCATAAACAGATTTTGTTTCGCACAGCCAACTGTACGGCCGCGACGCCGATTCCAATAAACACGAAAGCAATTAATTAATGTACATAATCGCCGCAAACAAGTTTTTTATGTGGTACTTTTGCGTCACTCGGTTTTATTCTGGGAAATTATTCGGCGTTTTTGTATAATTAAGAAGCTTGTGTTATCAGAATTTCAAATATTCGAAAATATAAAAGGAAAATATACAGTGCGTCCGCGCTTATTGCTTGTGAACACTCTAGAAATATACAGGGTGTAACTGAACTCATGGTCAAAAATGAAACCATATATTCTTGGAGTCAAAATAAGGTCACTTCTGCGTATATTTTTTTCTCCTACGGGCCATAGTTTTTTTTATACAGAGCGTAGAAATTTAGAGAAAAATACACATATTTCTTAGTATCTCTAGAAGTATACGAGATATTTTCTTCAAACTTGGCGTGTCACATGAGCGGATGAGCTGTCAAATTTAAGGTTCATATGAAGCTTCTGAGGCCCCCAGTTGCGAAGATACAGGGTGTTATTAAAATTAATTAGTTCAGAAAAATATGAATACCCTGTATAATCGCATTTTTTAAATTTGTTTTAAATGGTAAATTCAATGGTTAACAAAAAATATCTCTCAGTATTTTTTCATATTCTTAGCCGTTTCTTAATTATTTTCAAAGAACGGCAATGCTGCAATAAAAACAAGTCATTTTAAGAATAAATCTAATAATCTGTGGATGTCAATTAAACTTGTCATTATTTGAATCCTTTGGCTGCCAACTTTGCACTTTAGAATCAATATTTTAAAAAATGATATTTTCATTCGAAGAATTGACTGATATGCACTTTTGCTATGGACTTGCCAATAGCAATAATAAACATGCGGAAACGCATAGTTGCGAGTATTGAAAGAGACGGCCGTCATTTCGAACATTTAATAATTTAATTTTCTAATAGCATTACGTTTCTTTTATTATCGTTTTTGCTTTTGTATTTTGTTAAATAAAGTTTAATTGACATCCACAAATTCCTAGATTTATTCTTAAAGTGACTATTGTTCATTGCAGCGTTGCCGTTCTTTGAAAATAATTAAGAAACGGCTGCGAATATGAAAAAATACTAAATGATACTTTTTGTTAACTATTCTATTCACCACTCAAAACAAATTTAAAAAATGCGAATATACAGGGTATTCATATTTTTCTGAAACAATTAATTTTAATAACACCCTGTATCTCCGCAACTGGGAGCCTCAGAATCTTCATGTCAACCTTAAGTTTGACGGCTCATCTGCTCATGTGACACGCCAAGTTTGAAGAAAATATTTCGTATACATCTAGAGATACTAAGAAATATGTGTATTTTTCTCCAAACTTCTACGCTCTGTATAAAAAAACTATGGCCCGTAGGAGAAAAAAATATATGAAGAAGTACCCTTATTTTGACTCCAGAAATACGTGGTTTCATTTTTGACCATCAGTTCAGTTACACCCTGTATAAAGAGCCGAGTAAAATTCGGCATCATATATTTTTTTAGATTGACCTAAGGGAAGATATCTCACAGACCCGACTATTTTGGATAGGGCAGGTATTCATTCCATGGCTAGCTAGGATTGTTGTAAATGAGCAGTTTTTAGAATACCGTATTAGGAATTCTTTTAAAAATGAAATGGATGGTGCCAACGAATTGACCCTATAGTTCAAAACCTTTTGTTCAAAATATCAGTAGGTACTCTAAGTTATACACAAAGTGGGGCAAAAATTTAAAAAAAAAATGGATTTTCCGGAGTATCCTGTATAAACTACGAGGCAGAGGTTGGTAATATTTTTTGCAAATTTACGTAATATTGCCTGTCTAACTGATACAGGGTTTTTAAAATGATTTTTTCTCGGATTTTTTAATACATAAGTAATTAATTATTCGTCAAATTAGATTTTTTACGAACACCCTGTATGAGTTAGGCTGACTATACTACGCCAAATAATACCTAAAGTTTTAATCGATTTGTAAAAAAAGATCATCAAACTGTGCCCGTGGTGCATACAGGGTACTTCGAAAAATCATTTCTTTAATTATATTAAATGAGTTAGTTAACCCATATGACTTATTACTTAAGGTTTTTGGAACTTAATGCTCGAAGGAAAATGTTAGTTTTTCCCCAAAATAAACGCAACAAAAACGTGGCAGAATACTTCGATGTTGAGGATCTGTTGTTGTTATTTGTGTGAGGTTGTACAGAATTATTTGTAGGTATACTAGTACTAGTGTATCAATCAAACAGCAATAAAATATTGGCTCAACTAATATATTTCGAATTCGGATCCTTTAGATCCCAAGAATGTCGTGATATCTTCGATATTCGTATCGATATCTTCTACTATAGGAGGTTTCGACAAATTCGATTGCATTTTTACGTACTGACTTGCGGGCCTTGCCGTACTGCAATCTACAAAAATATGGAGACTTCCAATTCATATTATTCTAATTTACAATAATTACCATTAAGTAGACTTTAAATCTGGTCTATTAAGTGGGTATAGTCTTCACCAATAATATTTTTTAATACTAATTTGATATCTATCAAATTCAGACGCCATTATTATTTTAGAATATACCTTTTCTTGAAATCCGCAGTGAAGTTTCTCAAAATCGTCATTAAAAGCTCAAAAATCAGCACTGAACTAGTCCATTATTGTACGACTTTTTCAATAAGTAGGGAGGCCTTGGCGAGATGTAAACATCAAACGTCAGACGCGGAGCCATCGCCCGTCAAAAGTGACCAAATATTCAAAACCCGGCCAATAAAAGCCCATTTAACTTTTCGTACACATTGCGAAATTGTTACCTATAGCAGCGCAATCTTTCAGTATACATATTTTAGTAGGTTTGAGTATCAATCTATTTTTTCATAGCGGCTGCACAACAGGGAGCAGTTTGGAGTTTCAGTTGGGAAGCGCCGTGCCTCGTCATACTTACACAGAATACCCCCCTATAACCCATAATAAGTCGCCATTATTTTCGTCGAGTAGCGCCACTCCAGTCAGCAAACAACAATGAAATATGACGTCATGCTCGGGTCATTAATATAGTGTCGATTCAGGTGTATAATATAAAGATAAAGTGGGTATTTTTCAGTAGTCGTCTTCTACATTCTATATTATGAACGAACATTTCTAATCGAATCATGCCCAACAACTATTTTTTTTCGTTTTATTTCGTTCGGTTCCATGTTCCAACCGATCACCCCAAAACGAACCGAACTGCCCTGCCGACAGAGAGAACAAAAGGAATGCGCGTTAAACTCCCAAGACATTATTTTTTCCCGAGAATAGTTATTAATCAACGAAACTATGCGAGTTCGAGCCCCATCCGTATAATTTTATAGATCAACAGGTTCCATCATGGCGCTTATACAATACAGCGACTGGGCTGGCGCATGGAGGGTGGACCACAGTGGCGTAGGACTAAAAACTTTAAGAACTCTTTGATGTACTTTTTTGTTACCTTTTTATAATTAACACGAGATATATTGTTGTGGCATAGCAGGTGGATGATAATTTGAAAAATAGTGGAGGAATTTGTGCATTTACAAGTGAATCGCCTTGTAGACTCATTTCTGGCACAACCACGGTTTTTCCCGATTTTCTCTAAAAAACTTCACTACACGAAAAAATTACAAGAATTATTTTCTGCGCATCTATCGTTGATAATATAATGTTTAAGCTTTTTGTCGAAACGCAAAACTTATTTAAGAAAGTTCTAATGGCATCTGCACCAGAGCCGTCCCCTACCGGCTACTGTAAACCTGACCATATCAGCTCATGCATGATAACTTTTTACTAATGCCAAAGCTGAATGGAATCGGTCAATAAGTTCAAAAGTTATGGCCAAAAAAACTACACAAAAAAAAACAGGGGTCTCTTATGTTTTGCCCTTATTACGGCCATGTATGAGCTGGCACTCATTTCTGAAACATTCTGTATATGTGACCTTGCCAACTAGAGTACCTATCCATAAACATTGATCCAAAATGTGGCGAGATATTGAAATTTTCTTTCCATTCTTCAAGTCATCTTTACATGAAAGTACTAAAATATGATTTTTTTAATCATGCTAAGAACATATATGACTTCAACATCCTGAAAAAGACCCATTGCTCTACCCACAGCAACTTTTGGTCAATTACTTACATGCTTCACATTGGTTTGCAAGGACTCCTAGAAACGGAATAGTCTGGTCATATACATATAAAACAACATGCAGGCAGATAACAGAGATTTCCCAGGAATATTTCATTTTTTCAGTTGATTCCCGCCTTCAAATATATCTAATAGAATCCAAAATTTTAAGGTGCAAAAGATCTCATTGAATACACTTGCAAAACCTTCTCGAGTCGGCTGTGACACTTGTGATGAAATGAGGTCGGAACCCACGACAAAATTCGAACAACAAGAAGAAGAATTAAAAATCAACCTTACTTTTGTGGAAACAGTTTGACCTTCAAATTATCGATTTTATACAAATGTTTCTACCCATGCAGGCAATGCTATTAATAAACTGTATGAACTACAGGGACATTTATGAATGAATTATTTTTTATATTCGTTAAATAATTATTAAAGCTGTAAAATGCAAGTAGCACAAACTCGAATAATAATTGAGGTTATAAAACTGAATCACAAAGAATAAAGGTTAGGTTGTACGGTATCAGCTGACACACCGAAAATCGCTTACTAATTAGGTGCCCTATAGTTGTTATCTAGGTGACCCCAGTTCGCAATGGGGAACTTGAACAATTTTTTTTTGTTTCTTTAATCTATCTATAGAAAGAGCACATACCAGATTTCAGCCCTCAAATCGCAAAATTTAATTTGCAATAAATAATTAAAGTTGTGACCGCAAGCTATTCATTTGAAACGATACGAAAAGTGCGGGAATGGTTGTGACGTCACACCGCTCGATCGATCGGAAGGCAGTGACAGGAGTCAGGAGTGACAGATACACAGAATTAGAGAAGGAAGAATGGAAATTGAACGTTAAAATAAACAGCTCGGCGACCCATTTCCAAATGGATCTGATGTAGGTCAAAAATAAGAACTCCCTAAAAGTTTAAATTTAACAAGCACTTTAACTGAATGGTGAGGCCACGGGACTAGTAATTCGTAGGTCCCGGGTTCAATCCCACAAGAAGTTTTTTTTAATTATCACTGCATTGTACCTCTTATATTTATCACTGATTATCATTTTTAGTAATAATTGGACAATCTACTACACAGTGTATTTAAATTCAAAGTATTTACCTACCTAATATAAAGCTGTCAGTAGCAGAAAAAATGTAATACATTGCTCGATGCGTAAGCTCTTTTTCGCCTCGGAGAGAGTTTTAAGACCCGAGGCAACACGGGCGTTAAACAACCTCCTCGGCCAAAAAAGTGCCCTTACGCATCTCGCAATGTAAATAACTATTTAATACAGTACACTCTTTTCAAATATTATCAACAATATAAAGACTGAGATAGACTATAATAAGACGGATAGACAAGGATGGGACGTTCTCGTGGATCTTTCTAAACAAAGCTTGCGTGGTGCTGTAGTTTTGATACGTGTGCCGCCCATATTAGTCTATACATGGTGCCGCCGCCCACCAGAGGCGCTTCCACCAACGAGCTACTTGATGTCACAACCAAGGAGGGCGCGTTACAAGAATGATTTGAATTATTCAGTTTTTAATTGCTTATATTTATTACATAAAAATAAAAAATGAGTTTTTTTCTGAACTGTGGTTCATTTAATGGCAATAAATTACGTTTGAAAGTAATATTTTTCAAATTAATTTCTGTGCAAGTTCCCCATTGCATTGCAACCATCAAATCAATTTTAAAACCACTTGTAACCTTATTATCAGAGATTGAGAAGTACCAAGATTAGGGAAATTACGGTAAAAAATAACGAAACCTACATAACCACATTTTTATAATGCCATCACAAAATATTGGTAATAAATGAACGCCAGAATTGTTTTTTATACAAAATAAATATACGCGTGTGGGCGTTTTTTAGAAAAATAAATTTTCTTGTTGTAATAAAGACTGCATAATAACCTGCATTTATTAGTAAGTAAGGTATATAAAGTTGAGATTGATAAATTAAACAGATTACGTTTGCGCAAGTATGATGTAAAAATGACATTTTGCGTAATATTTTGTTGGACAAAAATATTAACTGCATTTTTATTATTTATAATTACCTTAAAAATCAAGTATTAACAGTTTGTTCTGAAATTAAACATATTGTTTCGCCGCAAATCGCATTTTAAAGAAATTTGAATCTGTCTTTGACAGCAAAATTATTAACTGGCTGATTTTTGTTAAACTTAAATTAAACAAAAATTGGTAACGGAAGTATTTTGAAATGACAAATGACAGTTGACGTACATGCGCCGTAAATATATGTTTAATTACGCTATATGTGATTTAATATAGTTATATTGTAAAAAGTTAAACAAAAAAAAACAGTTAATATTTTTGCTTTCCTAAAGAAATGACAAGTGACAGTTGACCTATATGCGCCGTAAATAAATGTTTAATTTCGCTATATATTATTCAATATAGTTATATTGTAAAAAGTTAAACAAACAAAAAACAGTTAATATTTTTGCCTATTCTATACCAATGAGAAGTGACAGCTGACGTACATGCGGCTCAGATAAATGTTTAATTTTGTATAAGTTACATTCTATTTGTAAAAGGGAATGATCATCTGCAATAAAAACTTAGTTAATATTTTTGCTTTTGCCGAAATAGAAAATTATCCGATTTTTATTCCTCTTTGTCGATCTAAGTTACTTCCATATTCTTAAAATGTTTAATTTCTTAATATATGTTAGCAAGGGAAGTTTTTTTACCTAAAGAGTCTAAAAAAAATCTAGTTAACATTTTTGCTCGAAATTTCTAACGAAAAATAGGTGTTTTTTTGAGGTAACTCAAGGTTACGTTTTTTCAAAATGTTTAATTTTTGGTTTCTACCAACGTATTTACTTATAACTTTGATATGGTAAAACAAAATTGCAGTTAATATTTTTTTCTAGGTCAAATTCTATTTTCCCTGGCCTAATTATTATTATTTCATCTTGCCTCCCTGTCGCAACAAATATATGAAGTTTTGGATGACAGGGGGCAAGTCGACGTTGTGTATACGGATTTCCAGAAGGCCTTTGACCAGATTGATCACTACGTTTTGCTCTCAAAATTGGAACAGTTTGGCGCAGCACTTAATCTCGTGTCTTTCTTGTGTTCGTACTTGATCGATCGCAAACAATTTGTTGAAATAGAAGGTTTCTCATCTCACTTGTTCACTCCCACTTCTGGGGTGCCACAGGGGTCCAATCTTGGTCCACTCCTATTTCTGATATTTATTAATGACTTGATAGGACTAATTGAGTGTGAAAAGCTGGTGTATGCGGGTGATCTGAAACTTTTCAAAAATATTAGAACCCACGATGATTGTGTTTCTTTGCAGGGGGATATAGACGTGGTCGTTAACTGGTGTAACAATAACAGGCTGTCCCTTAACGAGGGTAAGTGTAGTGTAATCAGCTTTACAAGAGTAAAACATCCGATAACTTACAGTTACAAAATTGGAGTAACTGCTTTAGATCGATTGGATATTATCAAAGATTTAGGTGTTTACTTTGACCAAAAATTTACATTTGTACCCCACATTCAATACCTGGTTTCTTCAGCTGCAAGGACGCTGGGATTTGTTATAAGGAATAGCAGATTATTTGAAAATCCACAGACACTAAAGCTCTTATATTACACTTTCGTCCGTTCAAGACTGGAATCCTGCACTTTAATCTGGTCACCCATATACAACTGCCACATAAATAGTATTGAATCAGTACAGCGAAGATTCCTTAAATATCTTGTGTATAAAGAAGACCTAGTGTATGCACCCAGAGGTTATGATCACGATCTACTGTTGTCACGTTGTCGAGAGACCTCACTGCATGAGAGACGGAGATTAATCGCTGTAAAATTTCTATATAATATCTTACATAACAATATCGATTGCCCATTTCTGTTGCAAAGCATTAATTTTATGGTACCGCGTTGTGAGTCCCGTCATACACCAGTGTTTTACAATCCCTCAATCAATACAAATGTAATGTATATGTTTCCTGTGTATGTTTTATGTAGGGAGTTTGATAGCTTGTGTAAAGATAGGGATATACATCACGAATCGATGTATAATATTTTGGTATGCATGTATAGTGCACATTGTTTGATTTCTTTTTCTTTTGTATTTCCTATAATTGGGTGTAATCCTGTTGGAAATAAACGTCTTCTTTTCTTTTCTTTATAAACGTCTTCTTTTTAGGTCGTGGTCGGCACTGTTGCGGATGGACCGCCCGCCACTGGCGGGGGGGCGCAAGGTGTGTGCGGGGGAAGGGGAAAGGGCACCAACGTCGCATCACCTCAAGCTCGAGTCTTCACAACTGCACAAAGCCAGCTTTCGGAATTGGAGATTTACAAACGGTACTAGCCGTGCCGAAAAGATCGGCCGACGAAACGCCCGGGTGGTACCGGGTGTTCCGTTGTTTATTCGCTTAATTGGTGAATCGATTTCTCTGCGGGGTGCGCAGCGGCGTTTGGTGCGTCGCAACTCCGGTACCTACCCATTGTGCGCTAGTACAGTGTCGCCAAGATTCTCTGGCTGTTTCGGAGAACCGCTCGCGTCATTTATTTAGTAGAAACTTGCAGATCTGTTCTTGGACTGTGGGGTGCAGCTCCGCCTATGTAAAATAGAAAAATATGTTTTTAACCTTCAGAATGTTAATCGGAAGGCGCATTGTACAGAACAAAATCTCGAAGTTTGTTGCGAATCTCCGAAATACAGTCGAACTCGTTTATAACGAACCTCGTAACTGTTCAGAATTAGCAACTGAGTAGGTTTGCGAAATTTCAAAAAGTCTAGGCCTATACTGTGATTTTTTGGCATTTTGTGTAGTTTTATATAAAAACTAATATAAAAACTAATTAATTTCATTTTTTTTGGTGTGCCATATTTGATTTTAGAATTGTTTGCCTATCATCCAAACGTGATATTTTTTAGTTATGGACCCTTTTTGGGTCATAATCGGCTAGTTTCAAGAAAAACTCAACTAACAAGGTGCAATTTTTATATTTTTTCAATAAATCAAAAATTTATCATTGTCACAATTTTTGCCTGAGAATTGGCACATAGAGGTATAAAATAAAATTCCAAGCAACTTTTTCAATAACTTTTTTCGATAAAATCACAAATAAAGCGTATTTTAGCTATTTATTTAATTAAATGTCAAATAACGTCACGACGTTTAATGATCTCATTTCGAATCATTTTGGAAGCAGAAATGATCGCTCCAGAGGAGTTTCATATTAGCCCAAAAATAAAAAAAAATCCAACTTTTTGGCGGGCACTGTATATATTTTTATTTTTTCAAAAACATTATTTTATTGAAAAAATAACAAAATCATTCAATTTTACTACGTTTACTATCTACATGCAGTGGCGTAACCAGAATGTAAAATTGGGGGCCAAGTTATTTCCAAAATGAAGAAAATGATATGGTGTCGATATGTGGTGATAAGTAAGCCTCCCCCCCTGGTTACGCCAGTGTCTACATGCATTTTCGTTGTTAAAAATATCGTTTCAAGCCTACTTTCTGTGAGAAAAAGAAAAATTCCCAACTGAAAATTCGTCAAATTTGATGCAAAGTTTATGCAGTGTCAACAGTTTTCTCCAAAACTCTTTTTATTTCAATATTTGGTAAAGTAAGAAGACCTACGATTACATACATGACAAAATATACTTAGGAGAATATACGACATTTGATAACACAGAAAAACTAAGAGCGCCATGGGCCATCTATTATAAGTGGATAGTGAGTGGGTTTAAAACATTTAATAATGAAAATGCATACTCATAGAAAGATAAATATAATGTGGTATAGATTCTAGATTTTAAGAAATAATGTAATTTTTAAGATTCTTTTCAATGTTTTTTGAGTTAAATACATAATAAACTGTTTATGTGTAAAGGCCAAATAAATTGGTTTTATCTATGATCTATTAGCTCAGAAATACAAAAATACCTGCATATTTGTATACAGGGTATCCCAGAATATGTGGGCAATCTCCCGGATTTATACAGGGGACGTTAAAATAACATGACAAGTTCCTATAAAAAATTTTCCCAGAGGGCCCCCCTACGGAGATACCTACAGGGTAGGGGGGTCTATGGAGATACTGGGTGTTGAAGTTCTTTTCTTGAAATTAAATTATGGCAATATCTCCCAAAATAATCAAGCTGCTCAACTGAAATTTAGCACTGCTGTTTTTTAGGCGATGGAGAATAAGCTGAAGGCATCAATTTTTACGTACTTGCACTATTTTTGGATCGTGTTAAAGCTCGTAACTTTTTTGAGGTTATGTTTTTGGTCTTGCAGGTCCATCATTTTAGTGCACATTTTCATTTTGCAACAAAAGTGTAGGTACTCTTGTTTGGTTTTCTTGAAATAGGGTGTCCAAATTTTGTCAAATTCAATCCTTTCCATTTTAAAGGCTAATAATTTTTGGTAAAGATTTTATGTTTCGAATGTTGAAGTTAACACAGTGGCGCACCCAGGGAGGGGGGCAGGGGGCCTCGCCCCCCCCAGACCTCTCATATTTTAAAAAATTCTCGAGGGTGGTATTCTTTTAATCATAAAATAGTTTGTATGCAATACGTCAAACTTTTTTAGTTGCCCCCCCCCCCAATCATATTTTCTGGGTGCGCCTCTGAGTTAAAAGGTGTTTTGAGGAACGTTTTACCAATTTCAACGCAAACGGTTGATTTTATCGTTATGAAGCAAGAGTACACTTTTGTAGCAAAATGAAAATGTGCAATAAAATGATGGACCTGCAAGACCAAAAAGATAACCTCAGAAAAGTTACGAGTTATAACACGACCCAAAAATAGTGCAAGTGGAACCTTCTGTGAGATACGTAAAAATTAATGCCTTCAGCTTATTCTCCGTCGTCTAAAACACAGCAGTGCCAAATTTCAGTTCAGCAGCTTGATTATTTTGGGAGATATTGCCATAATTTAATTAAAAAAAAAGAACTTCAACACCCTGTAGGTATCTCCGTAGGGGGCCCTCTGGGAAATTTTTTTATAGGAACTTGTCATGTTATTTTAACGTCCCCTGTATAAATCCGGGAGATTTCCCACATATTCTGAGACCACCCAGTATAACAAAATAAAATACTAAAAATTCACAATCTGGAGATACACTGCATAGTTTTCCAGGACTTTGTTTATATAAAAGACTGGCTTCATCCGATATAGTAATTATTTTTCTATAATTAGTGGTAGCATATTTTTCACTTTTCAAAATTTATTCTTTAAGATTCAAAAGTCAAACTCACCTTATGCTTCCTATCTTAAATCTATCTCTAGACATAGTAAAATTATTTTAAGAAGTCCTTACTGAGACTGTCAATTGGTAATTTCGATATCCTAAGTTGGCATCAATGCAGAATAAAATACAACCGGGTCATAAGTTCAGGTCAGTAACTAGCCCATTCGCACTAATAACACGAAAAGTAACTCGAACAAGAACAACACAGATGATGGTAAAACTCACGAAACGTAGAAAACCCGCGAATATTTTCATTGCCGAATGTTTGAACCAGTTTGAACGATCTGGAAAACCTTCACTGGCACTTTGACACACCGAAGCTAAATTTGCCTGAGTCCGCCCATAGACGCTGCCAAAAGCAGCTGATTATTACGAAATACCAAAATGAAAAGTATTTCCATGACGTTTGAAATTATTATTAAAATGAGTTGTAGTCATAGTTATTGTTATTTATAGCGGTATAATCGTGATTGCAATAGGGTTTTTATTTTATTATGCTCTTTTTTTCGTATCACTTGGGTAACTTTTCACATCATAAATCAATGAGTGACGTCATTAACTGGTTGAGACACATATACCAATGTTATACCCATGGTTAACAGAAAATTCCCAGGGATTTTGTGGAGAATGTCATCTGACAAAATCGGGACTTCTTACAGTAATCGGGGTATAATAATAACTATTGTACCATTTGCTATTATCTCCCCTTGTACAGTAGCGTAGGGTTCTTATTTTATTTATTCTGTGGTAGTAGGCAGGTTTTGTTTGATTCAAGTCTGACGTCTTGAAAGTATTGCCTCTCCAAGTAAATTTTCTTAAGATTCTTTTAAATGTGTTTTTAGTTAAATACATATACTGTTTATGTGTAAAGGCCAAATAAATTGGTTTTATCTATGATCTATTAAAGTCTACTACTTAGCTCAGAAATACAAAAATACATACCTACATATTTGTATATAACAAAATAAAATACTAAAAATTCCCAATCTGGAGATACACTGCATAGTTTTCCAGTACTTTGTTTATATAAAAGACTGGCCTCATCCAATATAATATTTGTTTTTCTATAATTCGTGATAAGGCAGCATATTTTAAACTTTTTAAAATTTATTCTTTAAAATTCAAAAGTCAAACTCACCTTATGCTTCCTATCTTAAATCTATCTGTAGGTAATAATAACTATTGTACCATTTGCTATTATCTCCCCTTGTACAGTGGCGTAGGGTTCTTATTTTATTGCGAAATTAATTAAAAGCGCTAGCAACAGGGTTTAGGTTTAGGCAGGTTTTGTTTGATTCAAGTCTGACGTCTTGAAAATATTCCCCCACCAATTAAATTTTCTTATGTCGCGAAAACGGACGTTTTTGGAAACCAGTTTCAACTCGTATTTCAGGGTGAAAAAAGCAAAAATGCCCAAAATACATCATTCTATTTCCTTCTCCATCTACGAGTTCTTAACCCATAATGCTAGAGAACAATCCGCAAGGAACAAAAGGAGACAAAGTTTTCTCCACACGGTTTTGACGGTGTATATGTCTATGGTTACCTCCCCTCTGATGAAATCGCCTCGCTAAAATGACCGAGGTTGTACACACAAAACATTAAAAGTAGGTTTAATGTTTTGCTGTTGATCCTGGACCGACACTATATTAAAGACCCGAGCATGACGTCATATTTCATTGTTGTTTACGGACTGGGGTGGCGCCACTCGACGAAAAAAATGGACACTTATTATAGGTTATAGGGGGGTATTCTGTGGTTATTGGTATGTTAGTTTCTGACGTTTAACATATCCCAAATTTTAAATATCCAGCTTTATTACGATTTACCTTCTTTTTACGGAAACGAATTGTCTTTGCGTCCAGTATTTGGCAGTTTTATCCTATTATCACAGCTTTTATAGGTAGACTTGTTTGTGATAACATGAAATTTCCATGCACATGAAGAAAATGCACACTGCACAGACCATTAGGTGAATTGCAGAAGAATAAACACTATTTTGGAATTATGGGATGATCTGATCAACCAGTTGCAGAAGCGAAAATTCTAGATATTATTTTGGAAGAGTATTTTGTAACGTAGGCAAGAATGAAAATAGAAAATTGTTATTATAGCTTCAAAGCGAACCAATAGTCTTCCATATAAAGAAGAAACTGAAAAATCGAATGCGTTTTATGCTTACTTACACTACAATTAGCAATGGACTTCATTTCAAACCAAAAGGTACCAAAAATTCTTGCTACTTTTTAGACTCGCTTTTCTTAAGAAAATGTATGGAAATATGCCATGTGAACTTGTCAAATTAGAGGGACATTAACAAACAAATATTTTATTTTATTTTGGATGTTAAATTAGTTGTAACAGACACATTTGCATGTTTTTATTATATAAAAGATTCTGCAACAATGGTGTTTTAAGATTAAACCACCGTGTAAATTTGTTTCGTCATGTGGCGCCAGTGGCGATCGCTTGAAACAGCGCTATGCACAGGTCTTTAATATAGTGTTGGTCCAGGTTGATCAAACCAACAGTAACAAAACACATAACTATGGACCCAGAACAATAACTGAGGCGTTTAGTGCAAAAGTGGCTTAAGTCATAAAACGTAGTAGATTTGTGATTATTTAATTATTTTAATATATCTAATTTGATATAACTTCAATTAAAATGAAAAAGTTTATAAATTTTTGGAAAAAAAAATGGTGGGCCGCTTTTGCACTAACATTTTTGGGTAAATAAAAATAAAGTGTAATTGTGCACTAGATTTATTTTCACAATAAACAAGTACATAAACACTTTGTTAGTGTCTCGTTATTTATATTTTTTAGTCAACTCTTTGTTAAGAATCTTCGACAGAGTGAAGTACATCGTCATCGTTATTTTCTACCTCACGAACTGAATTTTTCACCGTTAGGTTTTTATAAAAATAATGTAAATATGGTGGGACATACATTAATAAACCCTGTTAAGTTGCCGTAGGTTGCTGCTTAAATTTTCCTGCTTGTTGGATACAACAACGAAATAAAAAGTGTTATATTTGTATTTCGTTTGGAAATGTCGATGTATGTTTAAAATAAACCCATTGGTTATTCAATTATGTATTTGAAAAAATATACCTATCTACACTGCCGCGTTCAACTTTTATTTTTTGTTCAAATTCATCCTCCTGTAATTGTCAGACACAGGTGCGCGAAAGTTAATAACTTTTTCCTGGAAACATCTCTGAAAATTACGAATGCCTGGGACACTCACATTTTCTTTCTAGATCCGCTCCTAAAATTTCGACTTATAAGTTGTTGAAACGTTAAAATTTCGAAGCTTTAATGTTTCGAGTAACAAGTCGAAATATTGAACTAATATTTCGACTCATAACTCAAAACCAAAGCTTCAACTTATAAGTAGAAATATTGACGGTCAATATTTCGACTATAAGTCGAAACTTTAAAGCTTCGAGTTACATGTAAAAATTTTGGGTCAATATTTCGACCTATAAGTCGAAGTTTTAAAGTTTCGACTCATAAGAAGTCGAAATTTTAGGACCCGAACTAGAAAAAAAGGCCAGTGTCCCTTCTAAGCCTTCGTAGAAAACAGATAGTGACCCAGGATCGTGCGTTTAATTTTTGCATTATCGGCAAATTTAAGGTGGGGGTAAGTAGCAAAGGTTAGGATTTTTCTTTTTTGAATAATGGGATTGATACCTTGGGAAACTGGAAATAAAATTAGTGACAGATTCAATTTTTTTTTCGATTGTTTTATTGTGTTGAGCTTTTTCCCCCTCTTATCCCTAGAAAGGGTGGCTACCTTGTCCTTTTTGAAGTAAAGCACGTGTAAGTCGACCATCAGAAGCGCCTAAAATCTTTTTAAAAAATCCTGATTAAAAGATAGTCCGCTATTGCGCAAAACTTACGAACTAAATCAATGATTCGCAAATGTTGGGCCATTTTTGTACTAACTGATATGATCAGATTGAGATATGCCATCTAGAGGCATCTTAGGGAAATCGATATGGGCCGTTATTGCACATTAAAAATCCATGCAGCCTGTACTATTAACACAATAAGCGTTTTTTTGAGTTGGGCCACTCTTGCAATAAACGCCTCAACTATAACCTTGAACTTTCAAAAATGTACTAGATTTGTACATTTTCTGTATTAGCTGTGGCAACACTACTGGTGATCAAAAATCGGCGACCAAAGCTGGAAACCGACCGGCGAAACTTCCACGTAAACCGATCAACGTAATCCCTAATAAATAATAATAATAATAAATTCGTCTTTATTTATATATCACACATATACACATGAATAATGTATAATGTATACATATATGCAGATAAACAGATATACATCTATTTATTTCTTATTCGCAAAGAGGGGGGCTTCAGTGGCGAAGTTTAGCATCGCTATTCTACCACTTAACCACTGAGCCGACACGAACGATGTTTATTATGTTATTATGTAGGAAAAGAAAAGAAAGGAGGAATACATTGCAAGGTGATATTAAAAGGTAAGTTGAATAATTGAAAAGGGAAGAAAAACAATGAAAATGAGAATTAGGAAGTTAAAAGATCTGTCCTAACCTGATTCTTAAACTTGTTCAATGAGTAATTTCGGTACGCTGCGGGGAGACTATTGTACAGTGTAACTGCAATATAAGTGAATGAACATTTGAACTTTGATGAACTATGGTGAGGAATGGTGAGATGATGCGTATTTCTAATATTTATGCGGTGGATTGCATTGCGTGTAAATAATTTCTCTCTTAAGTATTCCGGTTTGCAAAGAAGCATTAACTTATGCGTAAAAACTAGATAGTGGTACTTAACAAGCCTATCCAATTTGAGCCATTTCAACTGACAGAAAGCAGCAGAGACGTGGTCGAATTTGCGTAGCCCACAGACAAATCTAATACAACTATTTTGAGCTACTTGTAGCCGATTTTTGGTACGTGCATGCAGGCATGGAAAGAAAAGAATATCACAGTAGCTGAATACGGATAAAACCAACGCTTCACACAGCTTTTTTCGTAAACTATGGTTAAGAATATGTCTATTTAAATACAGGGATCTCAGTCTAGTAAATACCCTCTGTGTTAAAGAATTTGCGTGTTTCAAAAATCTAAGTTTCTCGTCAATAATCAATCAATAATCTCGTAAAAACGCCCGGTATCGATCCGCCCGGGTTACGCCACTGGAACTTTCTAATGCCGACCTTTAAGTTTTCTGGACGAGTAGTATTTCCTACCCTCGCGCCGCGGCCTTGGGGCAAGATGTTCAACAGGGTTGCAACAGCGGTGGATGCAATAACAGACGAGAGAGACGGACGGGGCCCGGGCACAATAGCTGAGAGGGAGACGGGCGCCGGCTTTGGAATTTTTCACGGTACCAGCGGTTTTTTGTTCGGGTACCGGCGAGGTCCAGGGCTAGGACGGTACCGTTCTACAGGCGCCGAACGCGTACAAAAACGCTTGTTTTGACGAAATGGGCATTTGGTTTCTGGGCACCTACCACTAACGCAGAAAATGAAATTGGACGCTCGCAGGTTACTTTATTTGTTTGAAACCAGATGCAACAATGTATTCAAAGTATACTTTTTCAACTTCAAATTGGGAATGATCGATTTCAAATTGGGAATAAACAACTTCAAATTGAGAATAGTCAACTTCAAATTGGGATTAATCAATTTCAAATTGGGAATAGACAACTTCAAATTGGGTATAGTCAATATCAAATTGGGAATAAACTATTTCAAATTGGGAATATTCAATATTAAATTGAAAATCAACAACTTCATATTAAGCAATATTTTAATTACTTATATCTAAATAAACACACAATATGTGCCTACATATTGAATTTAAAATATCATATTTTTGCTATACAGTGTAGTCATTTAAGTGGGCAACATATGGGATTTTTTTTTAATTAATTGCACAACGAAAATACAAATACTCCCGAAAGTTGGTACATGTTCGATAATTATACTAGGCGCACTTAGAATGGCTGCAAGTCAACCAGCGTACAGGGCAGGTCAAAAAATACAAAAATTGTACAAGAGTAAAGTACCTTTATTTCAGAAAATTTAGCAAAATGTTATTGAAAAAAGTTGTCTATATAGAATTAAAAGTTAAAAGCCTAAATACCGAAACATGGCCTCCTAAGAACAAAAAAATATATTTTTTTTGAAAACATTCATAATTTCCTAAAAAAATTGTCTTAATATTCATAGACAATTTCATAAATCAATCAAAATTAAATCAATTTGGCATAACTTTGTTCAAATTCAAGCATATTTGTAAAATTTACTTAGATTTTTAATTTTTTAGGAAATCACAAACTTCATGTTTGTTGCAACGATAAAACACAACTTTAAAATTTCGCAAAAATTCTTCGGAAATGTGCATATTAAAAACTCTCATTTAAGGTGCAAAATTTTTATTTTAAATGTTTATTACGAAACTGGAAATTAATTATTAACGAAATATTTGTTTTTCTTAGGTGGCTATGTTTTGGTATTTAGGCATAGCTTTTAATTCTAAACCACTTTTCTTAATAACCTTTTGCTGAATTTTTTGAAATAAGGGTACTTTACTCTCGTACAATTTTTATATTTTTTGACCTACCCTGTATGCTGTTTAACTTGCAACCTTTCTAAGTGCACCTAATATGATTATTGAACATGCATCAACATTCGGCAAAGTGTGTATTTTGGTTGTGCAATTAATAAAAAAAAGTCCCATATCTATGTTGCACACTTATAATCCTTGTCTATCATTTAATATTTCTGGTATATGTATCTCTGTATATTTCCTATAAATCTGGTGCAACTCGCTACAGTTAATTTGTTATTTATGTTATTTTGCACTACTTATACTTTCTAATTTCTATAAGCTAACTTTAGTTTGCGATAAATGACTTGGCCTTTGTCTTCTTTCTAAGATTTCTGGCCAAGTCTTTTTTAACCTTACCAGGCAGTCGAAATTTTGCTTAATATTATAAACTTTAGTTAACAAATTGAGTTGTTCCTGTTGATAAGTGTTTTTATTTCATGAAGTTATTGATTTTCAATTTAGTATTGAATATTCCCAATTTGAAATTGTTTATTCTCAATTTGATATTGACTATTCCCAATTTGAAGTTGTCTATTCCCAATTTGAAATTGATTAATCCCAATTTGAAGTTGACTATTCCCAATTTGAAGTTGTTTATTCCCAATTTGAAATTGATTATTCCCAATTTGAGGTTGAAAAGGTATAGTTTCTAAGACTGATTTTTTCACTCTAAACTGTCTTGTGTTAGTAGTACATAGTAATATAGTGTGTATTGTAAGGCGACTTTTAACTCTTCATTTTTACTGATTTAGAAAGTTCAACATTTTGCGCTTCTAAAGAGAAAACTTATTTGAAGTTTTGCTATAACATGCAAAAGGGTTAATTCCAATAAGCAAATTTTACATTTCTCAATTTTTCAGGAGCTCTATTTGTCAAATTTTGATTTTTGTTATTCCAGTCTTATATAGAGACGCACTCCTTGGACACACTGCATGTACAGGGTGAGTCACATCTAAAGTCAGAGCCGAAAACACAAGGTAGAACTCGCTAAAATAAGCACATATTCTTAATAAACATAAGCTCAAAAACGCTTGGTTCTCCATATACAGCGTGTTAAAATTTTTCCAAAAATAACATTTTTTTAATTTCTTTCGAGCCCATTTAGGAATTCCAACCAAATTTGGTACACATTATTCATTGGACGGTTGCCATTTTGTGCAATAATTTGACCCCGTTCAGATGATCAGCGGCGTAGATACAAATAGTTACTGTAAATAATTGTATAAAAAAGTAGTACGGTCCTGTGCCAAAACAAAAAAATTTGCCTTTTTTGGATAGCCCACTCAATTTGGAACAAAAAGCGCCTCTTGGTATTTTTTTATTTCTGGTAGTTTCTTCGTAATTTCGGATTTTTTAAACTACTGCCAAGGTGATTATGCTGGCATTTAAAATAAAATTATTGTATCTACGCCGCTGCTCATCTGAACAGGGCCAAATTATTGCACAAAATGACAACCCATAATATGTATCAAATTTTGTTGGAATTCCTAAACAGGCTCGAAAGAAATTAAAAAAATATTTGGAAAAGTTTCAACACGCTGTATATGGAGAACCAAGCGTTTTTGAGCTAATGTTTATTAAGCATATGTGCTTATTTTAGCGAACTCTACCTCGTGTTTTCGGCTCTGACTTTAGATGTGACTCACCCTGTATAATAAAAACAATGAACTCATACTAAATTTGTAGTTATTATGTAAAGATGATAAAGATGGCAAAATATCGACGTGTTTTTGGTTTGTTCAGTCTCCAGCATTTGACCTTTTGATAGTAAACCTTCAACTTGTTGAGCTACTTATCTTATGGTATATTTTTGTGAGTATTTTTTCTTATGGACTAATTTTTCTAGTCCTTATGGTTTACAAGTTATTGACGTTTTAATATGAATATGACATATTTGGTGAACACTCATAATAATATTTTAATTATAATTATTATGAATTAATTATTTTCAAACCTACAGAAATAGTTAACTGTCAATAGATACCTAACGACAATATTGGGGAAAAATATATACAGCGGAGTTGTAAGTTGTAATGTAATGACACAGTACGTTTTCAAAAATTTACTTGTAATGGCAAAAACTATGCTACTTCATGTCACAATGCCATTTTTAGAAAAGTTCCGTCGATTTTCTAAAAAAATGGCCTTTAGATCACCCTGTAGGTACTTCTTTTACTATTATAACTAGGAGCAGTAGTAGCAAAGGCGATTGATCGTCTTTACTAGTAAGTACTTCTTTCTTTATTATAACCAATTCTGGACAAACGACGATTTGTTTTTTCAAAATTGGACAAATCATACGCATATTTTTATAAAAATCATGACTACGAGTATATACACCACTGGATTGGGCATCCCTTAATTAAGTACCACATTTTGTTAAAAAATATCGAATAATAAAAACTATGGAAACCAATGAATTTTAGCAGCCTAGTTGCGCATGGGAATTGAAAACAATTGAAAATGAAACTTGGTTAATTACAAATAGGTATAATAGGTACCTATATACAAAAAAACCTAAAGTAAAAATGAAATTTCAATTTTTTTCTACTAATCACCATTTATTTCGACAAATTTTTCGTACCTCACAATTTTTACATTATATTGATATTGTATTGACATTACTATTATTCCTAATAAAGTAAGTTACAGTTTTAATTGTTTTTAATCCACGTGCAACTTAATTTAAGCGAGTAGGCAGGGTTGATTTCTAGAATGTTTATTGTTCGATGTTTTTTAACAAAGTGTGCTACAAACCCATATTAAGAGATGTCCAATGCAGTGGCGTAGTCAGAATTATTTTTATACATTACATTTAGTCATGAATGTTTTTTTTTTTGTAAATGTTCAGTCGCCTTTTTCTGCATTTTTTTGTGGCAAGGTTGGGTACGGAATTCGGGCTCAGTACTTCTGAGCACTATAACGCCTTCATAAAAGCGCCTGCCTAGTCCCAAGTTCTCCATTTATTAATAATTCGTAATACTTTACTATTACTGCAACATACAAACAGTGTTTCAATATTTAGATACATTTCTGTAATATTTTTGACGTTTTATTCACCTTATCTGACAATAACTAATTTACAACAAAGCACCTTTGAAATAATTTCAGAGTAAGCATGGAAACGCATCATACATACCAAACATTATATTGTCTGCATTGTTTATTTTTTGTCAATTAAAATTATTATAATATGCCGATAAAATGTTTTAAGTTTTCGTTTTCAAAGAAGTATAATAAAAATATCGTTCATTACACGTCCAGAAATAGATTTTTCCGTGCTTGCATGACTTCCCGTGTTCGGCTGCGCCTCACACGGGAATTTGTCACGCGCGCACGGAAAAATCTGTATTTCCAGACTTGTAATGAAATATACTATAACCAAATTGTCACGTGACAGAGATGAAGGATATAGTTTCCAGATTGTGCAGCATAGATACCATTTTGCTATAGAGGAGTCAATACACCGAACACATTCGTAATATAAAAAGTATAATTATTAGCTAAAGCTCAAAGGTTGCAATACATTTAATAATAGATATTCATAGACAAGCTGGAGACATTTGAATAGAAAAGTACAATTTGCCTTTGTTCCACGAAAAATTATTGCAAACGGGCACCGGCAACATTGCAATGTCGTTTCTCCTGACAGGCCCAGAGGTTGCCACGTTTGTCGTTCTAGACAATATAACGACGAACCTGTAGACTTCAGCTTAAAGAAAATTGTGCAACTTCGTCTTTAATTATCACTAATAAATAAGGGTTAAAAGCCGTTGTTTCATTTATTATGTGTTATCACAGACATATATAGCTTCGCTAGCTATATATGTCTGTGGTGTTATGTTGGTGCATCTACTGTAAATTGAGTATAATTTTAGAGCAATTAAAAATATTGTCAAGTACCCTTGTGGCCTGGGACTCCGAATATGAATGTCCCTGTACTTGTAGAAGAAATAATAATGTATGAAAGTGACATTTAATGAGTATTAAAACACTCGTAT
Organism: Pseudeuparius sepicola; assembly: GCA_963920635.1. Classification (NCBI taxonomy): domain Eukaryota; kingdom Metazoa; phylum Arthropoda; class Insecta; order Coleoptera; family Anthribidae; genus Pseudeuparius; species Pseudeuparius sepicola. The sequence goes on from OY987299.1 coordinate 14,122,187, forward strand.
TCTCGCATTTATTAGATAGATATTCATACTCCTGTCTTTATCTTTATAGCTTTCGTTAAATGCTCATTGCTTAATAATATATTATAGTATTCATATCATAAAATTTACTGTTGACACACACACTATATAAGCTGTTGAAGAAGCTGTACGATAAAATAAGTATTAAAGATGAATAAACTCTATCAAAGTTGACAGATAATAATTATTGATACTAAAATAAACAATGGATTTTCTATTTTATTTGAATTTATTTACTTACCAATACTCGTAGGCTACAGGCTATAAGTACTTCAGCAAGAATTAAGTGTCCACATATGGAAAATTCGATTTTTCAAAACAGACAAATAGGTACTAATTCTCACTTATGCCATGTTCACCGTATGATTTCTTATACTATTCCGACTTCGAAAACTCAAAGGCATAAGTGTAGCGTGTGGAAAAAGGGTTGAATTAAGGGTTTGGCAGATCACACAAAAAATGACTTGGTTTACTGACTCGATATGGTGAAAACTTATATCCTCACTAGCCCAAAAATTGATTGGCAGAAGTGACGCGTGGGGAAAAATGCACTTTTGGGTCGGAAAATAAATCGGAAAATTTTTTTTCGTCAACTGATTTTGTCAGGGATAAAATGAATTGCAATAAAACTTTCTATAATTTCAGAGGTATAAGTGCAGAAATCAGTTGACGAAAAAAAAATTTTTTTCCGACTTATTTTCCGACCTAAATTGCATTTTTCCCCACGCGTCACTTCTGCCAATCAATTTTTGGGCTAGTGAGGATATAAGTTTTCACCATTTCGAACGGCATAACAGAAGGAGTCAGTAAACCAAGTCATTTTTTGTGTGATCTGCCAAACCCTTTTTCCACACGCTACACTTATGCCTTTGGGTTTTCGAGGTCGGAATAGTATAAGAAATCATACGGTGAACATGGCATAAGTGAGAATTAGTACCTTTTTTTCTGTTTTGAAAAATCGAATTTTCCATATGTTTTCCTCGGGGACCAAACTTAAAATTACTATTTTCCGACTCAGCATCGATTTACCTTTCAACCCTCTCCAAGGCATAAATGAGAAAATCGGTAAGGAAAATCTGTCACTGTCTGGCGGTCTATAAATTTCACTGATGTGAACTAGCCGCGGTTGAAAAACTTTTCTCAAAAACAATGTTATCTGTGTTGATAAGAGACCTATGGCATAGAAATTCGATTCGTTATTTACGAAAAACAAAATTCCAACAGCGGCCGCAACCGCCAACATACCCCTAATTAAGACTATAAAGACTGGCAGCCCGTTGTTCAAATATGGGCTGGAAAAAAGTAAATAGAAATGGGTCAAGACCTACTTAGTGCGTGCGGTGCGTGCATTTACTTCGTAAGGGCGAAAAGAAAGCGTGAAACTGCCTCTGACCGCTGCCCTTATCCTCATCTCCACACCTCTTTTATGTTCTTTATTTAAAGGGATCTTTTTAACAGCCCCTTTATTTAATTAATTAATTTGCCCGAATCCTAAACAGCTTCCCATATAAACACCAGTGGTTTGTTTGGATTCTGTGTGTGGGTAAATTCGGTTTTGTCTTTTATTCGATACAGTATTAGTATTCTGGTTGATTTTTGACAAGAACGAAAAAGTTAGGTACATTTGCTACTTAGGAAGTATGACACTACAATAGTTTATTCATTGCTGGGCCTTAAAGTTTACTTTATGATTAAGTTTTGCGGGCATTAAGTAGCACTTGAACGCCATAGGGCGTTAAAGATACTTTAACGCCCGCTAAATTGACACTCGCCACTTGCTTTTCGTAAATTGGAAAAATTGACCGACTTTATTTATTTCCTTATTTGCGAAAATAGATGCACGCATTATTTTTTCATGCCATAACCGCCGCAGAAAAGATATTGCATGAAACTCTTGTGTAAACTTGTTTTTAGGCAAAAAAAGATATTTTATGTACTTGTTACATAAATTACTATTCCATATGTTTTGTCGGTTCGAAAAATATCTAAATAAAATAATTGGTTCTAAAAACCTTCATTCACCATCATGCTCTCGGGTACGGAGTTAAAAAAAGAAAAAAACACCTCCTGAGAGATAAAACCCATGTATGTAGCCGCAGTTACAAAAAGTGTGATTTTGTGTAACAAGTAGATATGTTATTTTCGGGTCGAGCAAAGTTAAAATTTCTTTTTGAAAAATTTTTTTTCCTTTCAAACGAACAAAGCTTCAAAGTTGGTGTAAGCGTTGACTGACGTATTAATAAAGACTGCTCACGGCTGTCATGTTTGACAGTTCTCTGGCTCACCATGCGCTTCCCGGAGACAAAATACAATGCAAAATACATTGTTGACCATAGGCGCCATCTACTTTTCATATGAAGCTATAGCCGTGAGAAGTCTTATTAATACGTCAGTCAACGGTGTAAGCTTTCGAAATTTTGTACACCTACTGAGTTTTTAATTCCGAACAATTTCCTTAATAACATTTGGTCCTAAAACCTACAAAGAAGGTTTCTAGATTCGAAAAAATCATGTGTCCTGGGAACAGTAAAGTGGGCTTTAGTAGGTCTTACGGCAAAATGTTATTAAGGAAAATTTGTTCGGAATTAAAAACTCAGTAGGTGTGCAAAATTTCGAAAGCTTATCTACTTGATTTTCCTCTGCTAAAAAAATTAAAACACACAAAAGTGACGTTTTCAAAAACGAAAGGCAAAAAGTTTTCCAGTGACGTACCAATTTTGTACTAAAAAATATGATTGTTGAACCCCGTCTCTCCGGCACTGGTGGAAGTAGATGGGCTGAATTATTTTTAATTTATAGTGTTTAATGAGTGTCTAAACTGTACCAAATACGTTTGATTTAACTTTCGTCCTTTAGGTATATAAAATTTTTGTATTTCATTGAAAGTAACCTAATATTAGCAAAAAGTATTACGGAAATGATTGTAGTTTATTCTTTGTTAACTGTGGAACCATAATAATAATTTAACTATATGCAGTAACTGTAAGAAGTAGGTACTCTTTTGTTTCTTTTACAAAAAGGCTCGAGAGGGAATTCCTTGAGTGAAGTAAAAATATACAGGGTGTCCAACTTTAAAACTGTACAAATCTGTTAAATCTTCATTTTTGGAGATAATCGCCTAACCTTTTTTTTTGTTTGAAAGGCCTTAAAAAACCGCGTCTTTTGACCTTCCATCCATTTTCAAAATGCAAATACAGAGCCGGAAGCGATTATTTTATACCTCCGATTTTCACGAAAACCGTTTAGCGATTTTTTTTTATTTAAAATATGACCCCATAACGTTAATCAGAACGCCCCAAAACCCCCATATACCAAATTCGAACCAAAAATATAGAGGGAGTTCCATTCTGTAGGGTGTCAAAGTTGAGCAAAATAGGAATTTTAAAGACATCTGGCCAGTGAAGTGTGCCATGGAATCCCTTTAAAACAGTCGAATAGTTAACAGGACCACTCAAAATGTTGATGTGAAAAGATTTACTACAAAAATATACAGGGTATTTTTCTCTGAGCCATCTCAAAATTCTGAAATTTTATGAAACTTATACGGATCAAGAGTACTCTGGAATCATTGAAAAAATATTGATAAACACAAAAGTAATGTATTTCTTTAGAAAATGCCAACTAACAAATAAAAACAATTTTACTTATTGGACCTTTATCAACAAAGTCACTGTCTAAGATGATACATTTTCTGTGCGTTTTCTGTTGTGGCACACCAGCCACCTTAACTGATATGGCCTTACCGACTCTACAGTCGTTTATAGTGTGTGGAGCGGCTTTGATGTACTTGATTTTTGACCCGTATAAAATCTCAAAAATTCAGTAATTTGAGATAGCACACAGATAAGAATACTCTATATATTTTGTATTGGACCTTTGCACACCAGCACCTTGAGTGGTTCTATTGACCATTCAGCTGTTTTGAGGGGATTCCATGGCACACTTGACTGGGCAGATGCCTTTAAAATTCCAATTTTGCTCAACTTTGACACCCTGCAGATTGGAACTCCCTGTATATTTTTATCCAAATTTAGTATATGGGGGTTTTGGGGTGTTCTGATTAGCGCTGTGGGGTCAGATTTTAAATAAAAAAATCGCTAAATAGTTTTCGTGAAAATCGGGGGTATAAAAAAATTGGAGCCGGCCCTGGATTTGCATTTTGAAAATGGCAGGAAGGTCAAAAGAAGCGGATTTTGAAGGCCTTTCAAACAAAAGAAAGTTTAGGCTTTTGTCTCCAAAAATGAAGATTTTACGGATTTGTACAGTTATAAAGTTCGACACCTGTAAGTTAGTGCCTATAAATTTATTGCCACATCCTATATAAATTAACATGTCCTCTAAAAGGGCCAAATGTGATAGGTAGGTATCTTCCTATAGAAAATTATTTGCTTGTGGATTCATAACGATTATTGATTTTTAAAAGCAGGAATTAAAAGAAAGTGTTGAGTGCGAAATTTTTAGAAATTTTAAGGACAGGCAATGTAACTGAGGCGTAGAAAATTGTAAAGTTACATCACCATGATATGTTTCCTCTTTTTTTTTCTTAATGGGAAGGGTCCTGCCGTATGTGAAGGACAGTAGAAAACAGAAGGCCAGGCGCATTTAATTCAGGTCAGATTAGTTTTAAGTTCGGCGCAGGTTTGGTTAGGTTTTAAGGCCCGCGGTGACTTGTGACTTGTGTTTATGTTCTGTGCCGACTGTCGGCCAGACAACAACTAATCTTTCATACTAATGTGTACCACCGACATCCGATATCCTCAATATCGTAAATTTAATAAATCACAACATAAACTTAAAAATACACTTCAGTCGCGCAAGCATGACTGTGTTTGCTTCTGGGACGAGGGTGAGAATTAAACTACTTGAACTTGAAAGAGATAATCACTTGTAGGTACTGATTTTCGATCGTCTAGTTTGTACCGACAACGTGGGCAACGACGACTTTTTGTTGTCGTATATGTCCGGTTCAAGAACGCTACAAAGAAACTAGAGGCCCTGTATGACACGAAAAGTGACAGTTATTCTAGAGGCCCTGTATGACACGAAAAGTGACAGTTATTCGTTTTAACAGAGGTTGGACAACGATCGGATCTCTCTCTCTGGCGAGGGTCTTATTTTCCCTATGAAATTCATTTTGTGCAACAGACATATATTTTTTCGCTCTTTCTAACATTCCCCTAGCAGCACGATGTATGAAAATTGGATTTTAAGGTTAAGCTAACGACAGTTAACTGCCATAAGCGTAGGTAGATGAGGGCATAGTTTAAAATGTATAAAAATATAGATAAAACCAATAAATAGGTAAATAGGTTAGGTAGTAGTATGTTATTTGCAAAGCTTCACTAATAATAATTATTGAAGTTTGAATGGAAAAGTGAAGAAACATATAATTTGTTCCAAGAAAACAGAAATTTTAGGATATCAGGATAAAAACATTTATTACATTTTTGTAGGAGGGTGGTATATATAGATAGGTATGTACATAAAATTAAACAAGGCTCTAGCATACCAACTAATCAAACTTTCGAATATTTCTTCAATAGGAATCGTAGCTGCAATAATACCTCATTATTATTCCGTTCATTTAAAAATAAAAAAGGTCTTTTAAATGGTTTTACTGTATGGTTTCGTTTCTTCAAACTCTCTTCTTATACCTACCATCATAATTTTAAGACAATTAATACTGAAATTTGTACGGAACAAAAAGTTGGAAAGTTTGTTTTGGTAATATGAATCAACCAATAATAATAGGAATTAGGCTGAATAAAAAATGAGTAGGTACCTAGGTATTTAATATCGATATATTAGTATCTCATTCTTTTTTTTGTAAAATAAAAGTTAGTAAGACAACAGTATTTTTGTTTTCAAAAATATATTGTAAGTAAATGGGAAAAATTAAACTAGTACAAGTTCTCAGAAATTTATACATATTTAATAATGGTTCCTTCTTGCTAGAGTCGCACGTTCATCAAACGTTGCAGGAGATGGCCCTTTCTTCAGCACAACCTGACACTCAATATCCATGTCGGAGAAGTCAACCTGTGAAAGTTAAGGAACTATAAATTTAAGCTACCTAAACATAATAAAACGCTGCCATCAAATGCTATTTTTTTTATCAGCAAGAAATTTGTAATGGAATATAAGCTCACACATTTAACTGACTACACAAAAAGGGTTCTTTATATTCCCACCCGTGTTAACTTCTTTTTTGTCCGATTTTGTTGGTGTAAAAAAAAGCTCCTTCAAAACTGCCTCTCCCTAACACATATACCTACTTATATTTTTATTATTCCATGAAACGAAAAATGCCTATCCCGGTCCAGTAAATATACCTAACAGGTTTTACCTCCTTGAAGGGCAAACATTTTAATTTTATCTCTTTAACACTGGGAAATTTTCATAAGAATTCTAATAAGGGGTTTGTAGAACCTTATGGACTTTTATTGAAAATGAATAGGTAGGTACTAATATTTAATAGGTATTAATTTAGGTATCTTATGTTATGTTGCTGATGCAGATTAAGAAAATTATTCTGCAGATTAAAATCACAGGTCAAACAAAAAATAAAAAGGAACTAGAGATACTTATCTAATTAAATTTACTTACCTCGCAAATTTTCGTATCATTTCCAACTCTCATGTTAGGGTATTTCATTTGCACCATCGTGCTCGTTCTTCTGCGCTTTTTGGAAAGGGTGTTAAGAAAAATTCATCTTGCTCAGAATTCTTGCAGTTTCTGATTACACAAGATGTCACTTTTAACTGTTAACATTCCTTTTTGCAAAAGAAATTGAGCACGCTCAATAATTTGTCGACAGTTTTGTTGACAAACTGGCACCCGCCAAGATAAGAATATAATAAAAACAATGTTACTAGATCTGCCAAAATCTGTTGTCCAACCTCTGTTAAAACGAATAACTGTCACTTTTCGTGTCATACAGGGCCTCTAAAAGAAACCAACCGCGAACTGCAAAACGACGACGACTCGCAGCCCACTAAATCCCCGCCGAACCCGTCGATCCCCGGTTTGTTTTCTCGTTCGGCATTTTTAGCGCCGCCATATTTTCGGCGCGGTGCCCCGTGTTTTGTCTTTTAGTGTCTATAAAAACGCGCGCGCGCCTCCTTAATATCTTTTAAATCGCGCTGCGGCGATGAAAAAAGGCAACGAGAACGCGGCCGAAAAATAAATCAGCGGGGACGGGGGGCCCGCCGGACCGGACATAGCGGGCGGCAGAAGGTTAAGCGGTCAGTGATACAACGCTTCGAAGAAACGCCGCAAAATTTAATTATATGGCGCTCGTTCATTCATAATCAACATCAAAGATGGCGCGGCGCTGCCATAAGGCCGCCACGGGCTAACTATAATTCGACGTAATTGTGGGAGACGGCGGTTATAGTGGACTAGGATCGAAACAAGTTAAGGACGGAAATAAAATGTCATCACCTCGCGACGACCTTCATTTGACCGTGTTCCTAACTAGGATAAATGTTGCTAAAACAGAAATTGTTTACTGGAGTGCAAAAATTCCGCAAGTGTCTGTAAGATGGCGCTGGAGTTGGAGAGCGGCCATTGGTACAGAGCGAGAATAAAAAGTAATGTTTCGCGCTAAAATAAGTTTCCGTTCCTTATAAGTTGTTTTGTTGCCCGGCAAGCAAGGTCGTTCGTCGGAACCAGGGGTCTAGGGGGAGGCAGGCGGACCGACCCCCTTTTTTATACAAATAACAGCACATCGCTCCCATCCTGGCGTATTTTGGCATTGAAACTGTGAATTGTTAAACACAAAATAATAATATGAATATTTACGCTCCTTTATTTTTCTATATTTTGTCATAGTTATTAAGAATATTGTTGAGTAAAATATTAAGTAAGAGGACTACCTACCGGCTGTCAAATCTACTGTCATGACATAATAATTCTCCCTCAAAACCGCATGAATGATTACAATACTTACCCTAACTGACATTTAGAATTTATGTCACTATAGTTTTATCTTTTATCATTCTATTAACTTTTCATTAAGTACTTAATATTGATAAACCGAAAGAAATTAAAATTCTGTTGTATTTGATCCAAAGTTGACGTAAAGTTGTGAATTTTGTTAGATACGTGAAATACCTACTATTTGCTGATATCTTAATATATGTATTATTTTGGCATACATTTAGAGTAATGGAAAATGTAATGTAAATAAATTTTTTCTACAAGCGTGCGGAAAAGTACACTTTTCCGTACGCATTTTAGTTTAGAAAGTGTCACTTTTCCGCACTACTTTTCCGCACTAGTGCGGAAAAGTGACACTTTCTAAACTAAAATGCGTGCGGAAAAGTAAATGCGTGCGGAAAAGTGTCTCACTTTTCCGCACGCTTGTAGAAAAAATAGTGTTCCTAACTCTTGCGGAAAGTGTCTTTTCCACACTCGATTTCTTGGCTGAAAGACGCGTAGCGAACTGCAATCGCGTGCGGAAAAGTGGCACTTTCCGCACTTGTTAGGAAATATACTATATAGGTACTACCATAGAAGAATTTACGTAGTAGATTCTTCTATGGTACTACCTAAATGCTTGCCGGTACATCAACTTTGTGTCAAACATATTAGAATTTTAAAGCGTTAATATAATTTTCTTTTGAAAAAGACATATTCTTATCAATATTTTTTAGTAATAATAAAAAGTTAATAAAATTATAGAATGATACTCGTATATTATGTTGTATAGCTAGTGATATAAAATAGTTTTTACGAAGTAATGACTTTTTAAAATTTTAAGAAATTTTATAAATAGGAAATAGGCGCTTGGCGCTTATGTAACATTAAAATAGAAACGACTTTTTCAAGTTAAACGTTTTGAAATTGTAACAAATAAGCCAATTTTTAGGGATTGTATTTTTTAAATATAATTTTTGACAGATAGCGAAAGTCACGTGACCACGTTTGAGTCGGTTATTTTTCCTTGTTTTTAATCGAAAGGTAACCCCAAAGTTAACTGCATATGTGTTCTATTATGATCCGTTAATAAAAAAATATGTTTAAATTAATAAAAAGATACATTTTGCCCCATCTTCATTTTTTCCAAAAAGGTTTTTTGGTTGTAACTTTTGTTTGACGTTCGATTGTTTTTTTCCAAACGACATTACATTGTTTGGAAAAAACTGCAACAAACTGGTTTTTAAATCATTAATTTGCCTCAAAAAATACAGAAGATGTTCTTTCGCATCAATATATCGTTTTCTTTTTTCATTTTTTATTTTCGAGATATGTATTTATCTTAATTATTGCGTTACCTAAAATGTGTGTTTGAATGTAGTGTTAATGCAAACGAAGAAACACCTTATGTACACATAAAAGACCATGTTTCATTTCATTGAAAAAACTAAACATAATTTTGCAGAACTTTTAAGCCAGCAATACACTATAGCTACAGAAAACGTGCCGAATCACATTCTTTAACTAAAGATATGCCTTTAACAGTAAAAAACACAGTAGACATTCAAGTGACCTTGACAACGTCGTCTGCCTACAAGTGAAAACGTGCGTCTTACATTACACCTCATAATATGCTTCAACTTTTATGTGATTTTCGTTTTTGAGATATTTATAATAGCTGCATTTATTAAAATGGAACACCCGGTATAGAGAATTTTCGACATACCTATATACATATAGAGACAAAGACATGAATCCTCCCCTAATGTCAGTTTATATGCTAACGATTGTGTTTTCCTCACGAAAAATACATAACGGCGACATAACTATAAGAACAACAGTACCCAACCCACACGTATAAATAATGCAAAGTCAACTAAAGCAGTTTTTAGTGCCGCCGTGTACCTTTCAAGCTAAAAATCAATGAACCATTGCTAAAAAGAGAGGGGTTAAAATCACAGATCGGAGTCTTTGAGCTACGAGGGTCTCCCGAATATACCTCTTGAAGTTTTATATTATTTTAATATTAAAAATTCGCAATTCATAGTATATAATAATATGGAAGTAATACAAAAACATAAAAAAGTAATCAGAAAGCTTAGTTCATTAAATATTATATCGCCAAAACGTAAAATTGATCATATGAACATAATATATGTAATTATTAAACTGGACCTGTAACAACAGCGTCAACCGTTCATCGATCGTCTGTTTTTCGCGCCATCTGATAAATAATAGCCACACTTTTGCATTTCCGCTGCATAATTTAAGGGGTATTTTGCCTATGTTTTTTATTTACAACAAGACTGGATAATTACAATGTTTATTACCGTGTTTTCGTTCCGAGCATATTCCGAAACCTATGCCAATCTTAATGAAGGTAAAATTCCGGCTCAAGAGACAAAATAGACGAATTTATGCCGGCATAAAGTTTGAAATTCAAAAAAAAAATCTCGCCCATAACTTTTAAACTAGTGTCATTAGTATCTATGGATATTTTAAAAATACCCGTGTTTTTTGTAATCCTTTGAAATTCGCTACTTTTTCCAGCTAGTTGGAAATAAAAATACATTGATACAGGCAACCAAACATACAATGGCGAGCCCCCCCTTAAATAAAAGCTTGTGAAAAGGCGCCCGGGTGCGTGTGTAGACGTTGTATGTGTGGGGAGCTTTTTTATTCGTCGGCGTCGGTACTTACCAATCGGTTCTGAGACAATATTAATGTTTTTGGGTCATTCTTATTTTAATGACTCGCAATTGAAACTCGAGGAGTCGCAAAAATGATTCTATTTCTGTTATTATACACCCATAGAGGAAAATCACACTGGCGGAATATTCTCATACTATTATCTGAACATGCAAGCAGCATTCAGGTGTTCGCCTTTTAAAGGTACTATTTCACGTATTATAAATAATATCCACAAATATCTTGAATGTATGTTTCACAAAACTTCAGAAGCATTTTTGTATGTTCTATGCATATCCATTTAAAATTCACGTGTGTATATTATAAAAAAACTCCAACGTTAGTTGCAGTGTTCGAACCTACAACCATCGATTTACAAGTTCAACGCTCTGACCAACTGAGCCATCGACGTACTTGGAAATATTAGGTACTTAGGTACCGTAGAACGGGGATATTTGAAACACTTTTTGTCTATTTTCTGGAATAACAACCTTAGTTTTAAAAAATTATTTTTTTAAAAAAGGTGGCTTGATTGAAGTTAACTTAGGGCTACTATTGGCCATCCTAAAACTTTTTTTAGGCCAATAGTTTTGGAAAAAAATATATTTTTGTTGGTGTTTCAAATTACCCCAGACCCGGGGTAATATGAAACACCTTAAATTTTACATGTTAAACTTAATGTATTTTGAAATTTGTTGCAACTAACCCTTCACATGGGGTTTCTTGAAACACCCAAAGGCAAAAAAAATCCCCTCCCCCTCAATATAAATAAGCGGTGGAGGTTTAATAACAGAATATCGTGGAGGTGTAATAACAGAATATTTAAAAATGAAAATAAAACTATATTACTCTTAAAATTCACAGAAAATAAAAGACAGAAAAGTGGTTTTGTAGATAACAAAATTAATATCAACTTCTGTGTATCAAAATAAAATAAACTCTTGTAAAATATAATAGCTAAAAACTAAAAAACATCACTTCTAAATTTCAATCGACCAAACTTTAACATATTCGGGTTTTCCAAAATAAATTTTATTTGTTGAAATTTAACATAGTTTATATCCTCTACAGAGGGGTAAATAAATACATTATTTTTAAACATATAAGGCCTTAAGCAGCTGACTAAAATACTGCTTTTCTTTATGTCTATAATTTTTGAAACAAATTGTTTTGAACGTTCTTTTTTACTACCTTGATTATAACTAAAATCAACTATCACAAACTGTCCTTTTTTCAAATCACTTAAATTTATCACAGCTTTTTTAAATTCAGGCTTATTCTCATCTTCTGATTCTCTGTCGCTTGTATCAGACTGAGACGAACTACTACTATGATCTGAGATCTGTTCAAGTCGTTTCTTCTTAGGAGAAAGGGATGTGTAAGGGGACATATTGGTTGTCTTTGAACAAGAAGGTTGATTTAGTTCATTGTCGATTTGTGAATTAACCAAAGGTTTCCTATTTCGAGCTAGTTTATTCTCTTTGCTTTTGCCACCTTTTGGGTTTTTATAAACCTCAGCTTCGGTATTTTCAAAGTCTGCTGAACTAACTGTCTTTCCTGGTTGAATTTGTATCCGGTTTCTTTGTTGCCTCTTCTCTGGGCCCTTTTCAGGGACATGTAGTTTGATGACATCCGTGAAGGACTGTGTAAGAGCATTCTGGTTATTGGTAGCCTCTGCTGTCTGTGGGAGAAGTTTAAACACCTCATCTTTATTTGGTGGGTAGATTCCGCAAGCTTTGAATCCTGCTTTGATATTTATTTCACTTTTCGGCGAAAGCTTATCCAATGTTTGCTTTAACAGTGAAGGAAACACTGATTTCGGAACAAATCCCTTGTTCTTTAGCTTCCATGCAGTCAATGTTTTCCTCCACTCGGTTTTCAGTGGGCGAAAGTAGGAGACGTCTAACGGTTGGCAAAGGTGAGTGCTATGAGGGGGTAAAAATATAAAATGAATGTTTGCCTCTTCACACTTTCTTATAACGTTTATGCTGAGATGGCTGGATAAATTGTCTCCTATCATTATTTTTTTTCCTTCAAGACGACGAAGATAAGGATATGGTATTTTAAAAAACCAGTCCTCGAAGATGTTGGAGTCGAACCATCCATTTTTGCTTCTATTATAATGAGAACCACATGGTCCTCCAATAACCCACTCTTTATAAAGGTGTGTAGATTTGTACACCACATAGGGTGGTAAAGCTGTCCCATCTGCTGCAGCACAAAACATAAGAGAAGTGGACGACTTAGAAAAATCCATATTTCTTCTAGCATGTTTAACGCCCCGTCTCACAATGACCCGTTGTTTTCCAGGGTCATCAGTAAGGTTTGATTCATCATAGTTGAGTATATTGCTAGGCGACACACCATCAATTGCCTTATGAAGTTCACGAAAATAACATTCAAGCGTTTCCAGAGTTATTTCAGATTTTGCTCTTTTCATGTTTTCAGACAGTCTTATTGTTAATTCCTTATTTCTTTGCATAAAGCTTTCACGCCAGTCTGGTCCAGGTAAATTGTTTTTGAATTTAGGAATCTTTACCCCCTTTCTGTTCAGAAAGCCTTGCACAAATAGTGCTAAATCTTTTTCCGTCATTGGATATCCATAGTTAGCTGCCACAAATAAAGCATCCACTATTTGCTTCTCCTCAGTTTTTGACAAAATAGGCGGAGAACCAACGTTGTTGGGGTGCAATCCCTTAAATCGTCGATATATTGTCACATAAGGCACATTGTTTCGCTCTGCCGCTTGCCTAAACGAAAATAGTCCATCCATGACATCTCGTAAAGCATTTTCTACAGCTTCCTCTGTGTAATTTCTATTTGCTTTTACACCTAACGGACGTTTATAATGTCGAGGCATGATGTTTCAAATAACCCCTGAAATTAAGTTTTTTTGTTAATCTTGTGATATGTATATTTAACAAATTTTGTTTTTTGAAAACAACGATATCATTATGAAACTAACACATTAGACCCTAATTTGGATGGATTTGAAACTTTCTAACTATAACCATAACCAGCTGACATACAACACTTTTCGACTTACCAAAAATTCAGTGGATTTCCACCAAAATTTAAAAATTTCTCTAGCTTCACCAGAAACTCAGTCTAGTCATCTAACCTCACTATTTCATAGCCTGACATATTTGAAATTAAGTTGTCATAGTAGAAATCTGCTTTATCAACCAATATGGTTGTAGGCGCCAAAATTTAAATAAAACATCAATTTGTTTCACATTACCCCAGGTGTTTCAAATATCCCCGTTCTACGGTACCTAAAAATAGTGTAAACTAGAATCTCGGTGACGTCACAGAACTAGGAATAAAATAAATAACGTTTTTAAAACATCTGCCATGTAAATCTAATATAAAACAGGTTCCAACGTTCTAAAATATGATATTCCAGTTATTGCCAGTAGTGAACATTCATAAGTTGCATAGTTGTAAATGTCTTGTATACAACCATTATTTGTGTACATTAATAAGATATTTATTTTGCTGTATGAATATACTATATTTAGCATGTTCCAGCAATATTCTAAAATTGCACATTCCTTGCCTGTAATGTACTATCACTAAGTTAGGAATATGTTACACAAGATATTGTGAAAATATCCCTTCTTATTCTATCGAAAACAAACATATGTATACATTTGTACATTCATCGAACATATTATATTTGTATCTGGAATTAACAAATATTTTGGGTATATGCAGTTACTGAACATATTTCGTAAAACATTGTAACAATGTTTTATAAATATGGGGAACATTTTTTGCATATTAGGAACTTATTTTGCATATTTATAAAATATTAGATTCTATAATAATATGATTAATAATTATGTGAACGGTTACGGTGAATAAGTGAGAAACAATAATAATAATAATGACATTTATTTTTTTATTGTTTTCCAAGGCTACTTATATAAACATTCTCTGAATTCCTGAAAATTGTCATTTTTAAGCCTAATATAGATAATAACTACATAGTGTAATATATTTTTGTAAAGCTTACGACAAGCTGAGTATAACTAGTAGAAAATATACAGGGTGTTGCATTAAAAAACCTAAGTTTGGTCCATATATCGAAAAATCTAAATTTTAGCAAAAAACTGAATACGGCACTGAATTCTACGTGAAAATGGCTATAAGATACAGTTTTTTCCATTTTAATATCATTAACCGTTCCTAAGTTACGAGGTATGCCCCAAAAGCGCAAATTTTCAATTTCGGCCTGTATCTTAAAAACGAAGGTGGCTATGAAACATCTGTTTACGGTATCTTTCGTTTCACAAAAAAGTAGCAACGGTTCGCGAAAACCGCAACTCCCTATCTCTAAAAATAACCGAGATACCCCGCATTTACAATCAAATCTGGACACCCTATACATTAAAGTCATTTCGTGATGATATTATAAGATTTTTGTCGGCTAATGTTTGCCTGCATTTATTTTGTTGCTTTTGAAGCTTATCGCTACCTGTAAATTCGCCTTTACCATTCCTTATTGCCTTACCGTTATTATTGCTATTTTTGTACAGGGTGTTCCCCTATATTTTGACCCACCCCTAGAGCCTCTATTTTTCGAGTTAAAAATGAAAGTTGTAGGGTACCAAGGTGTATTGTCCCAGAAATAATGGATTGACAGGAATGCCCTTGCCTAAGTTGAAATGTTTTTCCATGGCAACCTTGATTAAATATAAAGATTGTATTTATCTGCAATTTGGAATATCATGCGAACGCTTGGAGCAAACATATAACATATTTATATTGTTGGAATAGGAAAAATGTGTGCAATTCAAAAATCCACAAATATACGGTATGTTCCATTAAAAAAAGTAAGTTTATATTTTTTCATAAATTTGCGACGCTCATTTGTTTTATCTAGCAACAAATCCTAGCGGTTCAGAAAAAACCCTACGTAGTTTTTTTTAACTCGAAAAATATAGGTTCTAGGGGTGGGTTAAAATATACGGGAACACCCTGTACATATTTTGGTTATTTTGTAAATATTTAGATTTAGAACAAATCCAGTATTTTTGTTGATATTGAAAGGTTATGTTATTTATTGAGTTGAAATAGACTTAACAATACCTATTATTTGTGTTAAGATTTGAAGGTAAATATTTATAAATTTGTTTGCTTTTCACTTGTTTTGATTAAAAATGACAAGTATGTACTCGTACATATGTACAGTGTGTCCCACTTAAGGACTGACCACCCCTATAAAATTTTTATTTATGGCTCGATTTCCATAAACTTTTTTTTGTTGGATAGAGCTTCAAAAATGGCATCAAATGCATAATTCAGGTACCTCGTGCCTTAAATTCATGGCCCACTGAGACAGACGGTGTTTTAGTGCTGAAATTTCGAAAAGTACTATTAGGGATTTTTTTAGAGGAAAATCAATGCCGGATTCTTATTCAGCGTTGTTCGAAACCCAAACGTACCAATTCGCATTACCATAGCTCTACAGGGTGTTTAAAAAATTTTAGTGCCCCACTTAATTAGTGCCCACCCCTGTAAAATTTTTATTTTAAGCTCGATTTCATAAACTTTTTTTTGTTGGATAGAGCTTCAATAGTGGCATTAAATGCATAATTCAGGTGCCTCGTGCGTTACATTCATGGCCCACTGAGACGAAGTTTTAGTGCTGAAATTTCGAGAAGTACTATTAGGGCCTTTTTGTAGAGAAAAATTAATGCTAGATTCTTATTCAACGTTGTTGGAAACCAAAACGTACCAATTTGCATTAGAAAATGGAGGACTAATTGAAATGACTGAAATTTGAGTTTATGTTATGTTGTGTTGATTATTCATGTATTTGATGATATTAAATTAAATAAAAATTTTGTTCGCTAATAAATTTTTTAAAGAATATGAGTTCCTCATGAATATTTTAGTGATCAACTTACCAGAAATTAGGAAAATTAATTACAAATTAGTACGTTTTTGTTTGGAACCTCTCACTGCATATAAGAATCCGGCCTTACTTTTCCTATTAATTTTTTTTGGACCCTGTAGAGCTACGGTAATGCAAATTGGTACGTTTGGGTTTCCAACAACGCTAAACAAGAAACCGGCATTAATTTTCCTCTAAAAAATCCCTAATAGTACTTCTCGAAATTTCAGCACTAAAACACCGTCTCAGTGGGCCATGAATTTAACGCACGAGGCACCTGAATTATGCATTTAATGCCATTATTGAAGCTCCACCCAATATTTTTTTTTATGAAAATCGAGCTATAAGTAAAAATTTTACGGGGGTGGTCAGCCCTTAAGGCGCTACGATACCCCCCATTTTCAAGGGTTTCGTAGTTTACATCTCCTACTTGCATTTCTTAATATATTCACTTGATTTTTTTTTGTGGCTTAGATAAAACTACGAAGAATCGTCGTTGTGTATCTCGAACTGTGCAGGACTAATGCGACACTGTGAAAAAAAATGCCAAACATACCCGAAATTCGACTATATTCGGTTAAGAATTTCGAGTATTTCCACCGCTCAAAAATAATTCGAAGGACACAACGACGATTGAGGCATTCTATAACATTATTTTAAGACTACTTTCAAGTCGATACGTTTGTTCGTTTGGCTATGATTTGAAAACTACGAACCCATTGCCCGGCAATAAAATGATCCGTGAATTGGCCATTCGAGCAGGAATTAGACGTACGGAGATAGGCGGGCGGGCGGGCGTTCGCTGGAACTCGTGGTTCCCCTACTTCCCCCTACTTCGGCGTACCTCACCGGGCTCGGAAACCACGTCAGGGGAACTTTCAATCGATATCAGATGGTTCATTTTTCATTTTATTAGTCTCAGTCTCCCTTATTTGTGTTTCGCTTGTTTTGAATGTTAGTATGTTAGCAAATATTTATATTTCCGAGTACCCGAAGAAAATATTTTCTACCGCGACATTATGTATGTCGACTGGCATATAATAATACTCATTATTATTATTCCTCCAGGAATTATAAATAAATAATTAATAATCCATTGCGCCACAAATAAATTTTAGAAAATAAATAATTATTATTCACAAAGTACCTACTTTTTGCTTTTGTGTAAAATGGTTTAATCCCTAGGGCATGAAATGGCCTGGTCGTGCAAAAAGAGTAAATTTAAATTCTAGACCAAATTGTGCGCTTGATTTTTACTTTAAAAATGTGATAGGTACAAGTAATAATTTTGCCAAATAAATGGGTCATGTGAAGCATTTTTTGAAAACGAATTCCTATGTAAATCGCTGCATGATAAAAGCTAATTTATATACTTTCCAGAGGGAACGATAATAATTCTGACATCCAGTCAGTTTTAGAAACTTCTTCGTTAGAAGATTGTTCGAAAGTCATTGGAGTTGAAAATCGGGCAAAATAAAAATAGTACATTTTATTGTTCCAGTCTGTCGAATTTATGACATTTTAATACATTTTCTAGGATGTTCGATAATTCAGATTTGTCAGAATAAGGTTCTGAAACTGAACCGCAGTCAGGGCAAGAATACCTATAATGTTTGATAATGATGTCACAACAGTCACATGTAGTGAAACCAATAGGAGTAATTTGTGGGCTTGAGTGCTTTTATTCCCGTAGGTACCTAATATGGTTTCCAGAATTTGAGAGAGGGGTACCTACATATTTTGCATTTTGCACACTTATTCGGATTTAGGTATAAGTAGTACTGCAGGTGCATAGGGTTTGGGAAACAAACTTTATGGGAAAAACAGGGCTTTGAATGGAACATTTACAAGGGATTAGAAATTAATAGCTCCTATTATCTCACAACTATTACTTTATTTAAAAAGGGAGACCAGTTTCGTAACTCTATAAATTAGTCCTTGAGGATGTAATTTTATAGATTAACGAAACCGTTGTGATATAATATGGCCTATTCACTCTAATCCCTCTAAAGTGAACTCTTACAGTGTAGAAAGTTTTTAGTTAGATTTATTTATTATTACACAAATGTAAATATGGAATACCTACTAGTTATATAAAACATTTTGAAGAAGTAGACTTTAGACGCACTTTTTTAGTCGTAGCAACACTATTATGCAGAACAATTATCCAATCAAACATTAATAGCTGTTCAACTGACCCTAATGTGGTTCAAGAAGAATTCGGTAATCGAATCGTTAATTTAGATTTTATAATGGAGCAATTACAGAAGTTTTTTTTATACACGAACCCTTCATAGCATGCACCTTTGCTGATATGAAAAATAATAGTAAAATTGCTTCGACGCCAAAAAGCTATGCAGTGTGTTGCCAACGAAAAGTGAACGCCCTGAAAAATATCATTTTTGCAATAAAGCAAACAGGCCACCGCCGTTTTTTAAATATATATTCGCGCTTCTTCGTCGGCATCGGCGAGACTCGTGTGACCCCGGCGGCCGTCGGCGGCGGCCGGCACGAGTTATTATTTCATATTATCTACACGTCTACACAGGAAAAAAAGACTGTTGTGATTTTAGTGAGTTCGTGTATATAGTCACTTTTCCATTACCTACTTTAAATATACAAGCAAATCCATGTGGTCCCAACAATATAATCTATACTTTTGACGTAATTGCAGATGAACCAATAAGTTTAAAATAGTTTGAATTTCCGTTAAGAAGACGTATTGTCACTTCGATACTAAAATTGGCATACTACAATGAAAGCATAACCTCGGTTTTAAAATATCTTATGTTTTATTTAAACAATTAAATTTATTTTATTTGTATAAGAGTACCCCAGAAGCAACTGAAAAAACATTATAATTCATTGGATGAACAAAATAACTTAATTGCAACTTTTATATTCATCAATGTAAGTAATCATAGTCCAAGCAAATTGTCATTTTTTTATAGAGATAGAAAAAAAAATGATTCTTAACAGGTAGATATTTTCAGGGTTGGTTGTGGGTAGCGTCCTGAGTATAACCCCAAAAAATCACCGTCGAAGTCGTGTTACGAACCCCGCAATAGGAGTGGTTTTGCAAACATTTTTTTGCAATTTTTTTCTTCTCATGTGTACAATTTTTTTTCTTCTTATGTATACATTATTACGTTCTCTACAACTTTCCCTCATGAAGTTTTTTTTTTAACTTCAATACTTCACGAGATATAGGTAAAAGATCACCACTATCTAAAGTGCTTTATAAGGGTAAAAAAAAATTCTTTAAAACAAGCTGATTTTTTCAGGGTTAACTGGGGGTTAACTTAGGAGTGCACACAGTGACCGCAAATTAAAGGTTTTGAATCAACCCTACACTCTATATCGTTCGTAGTCATAATGAACACTGCAAGTGAATGGCTATAATTGATATTAGTACCCACAATTAAGTATTACAAATCCAGCAAAAATTCAGTGACAATAGTTGTAATTTCAGTATAATGAACAGTTAAATGTATCCCTATTCAATTCAACACCATGAAACGTTATGTTGTTCTGACAAAAGAATGTGCTTAGAAAAGAAGTATTATAGAATCAATTCCAGAACACGCTATTTATTGAAATAAAATATTACATTTAAATTATTCATTAGAATTCAATATCAATTGTAATTGAATTGATTATTGTTAGTTACAAAAAAGCTTCTGCTTGAGTTTGAGGAATAATATCTCATATTGAATTAAACAGGGTTTTTTTACAAAGTGACAGATTTTTCTTAGTGTAGTACCCACGGCCGGCCTGCCCCTCAATCGTAGCACTATGAAGGGGCAGGCTGGAGTGGGGAGTCGTGGGGACTAGAGGAAGGAAAAGGATAGGCATATCTAATCGAGCGACGTTTGTCCTGAATTGAGTCGGGCACTTTGGGCGGATTTCATAAGTATCGTAGCCTCTTAAGTGTGACAATAAAAATTTTGAGACTCCCTGTAGAGCCACGGCAATGCAAATTTGTACGTTTGGGTTTCGAACAATGCTGAATAAGAGTCTGGCATTAATTTTCCTCTAAAAAAATCCCTAATAGTACTTCTCGAAATTTCAGCACTAAAACACCGTCTCAGTGGGCCATGACTTTAACGCACGAGGCACCTGAATTATGTGTTTGATGCCATTTTTTAAGCTCTATCCAACAAAAAAAAGTTTATGAAAATCGAGCTATAAATAAAAATTTTACAGAGGTGGCCAGTCCTTAAGTGGGACACACTGTATATCTAGTTGGGTTAGAGAAAATCTTATCATTTATTTTGATTAGAATCTTAGTTCTGAAAATAAATTTGACTATAAAATAGTGCAAAGTCAAATGTGATGCAATTTAAAATTTCTTTTTCTCTTTATTCTGCGTCTACGCTCTACGCAGATGGCACCCACAGCCTTTTAACGTTTTCCCCCTTTGTGCAGATTTCAGATTTCCTTCCGCAGGTCCTATACGAGCATCGTGGGCCGGCGGCCGAATCGCTCCCTCCGTCCCCAAAATAAAAACAAAACCGCGAGGCGGGCGCGCGTCAACCTGTTGATCCCGAAAAAGGGCGCCCGGTTGCGGTTCTGGATCGGCGGCAGCCCCCCCCCCCCTCCCCTCCGACGGCCGCCGCGCGTGTAAAAATCCACCGCCACCAATTAGCCGGCTTTGCGGGGATGGACGTCATTGTTTGGAGGGCGCGAGCCGCAAAGCGGCCAAACCGGATGTTCGCATGCGTGCCTGCGTGTGTTTGTATCACGGCCGAAAATAATGCCGTTCATTAAATCTCGACGCGATGGAAGGGTGGCGTTTTGTCGCGATCTTATCAAAACTTATCGCCTTTCAAGGGCTAATAACTAGTAAATATACTGCACAGTGGCGGCGATAAGGATTCGCCCCCCCCCCTCTGTACTCAGCTATTCGTTCGGAATAGTGAATTGGACCAACACGGACATCAACAACCTGCAGCGAAAAGTTGGGACACTACTGGCAAAAGCTTATAAACATCATCCCCGTAGCGCCGTAGAAATAACAACTCTGCCACGTCAACTAGGGGGAAGAGGATTGGCAGACCTCGGCAAGCAATTGGACCAACAAATAATATTAAATCTGCGTAAATTATTTCCAGAGGCAGGCCAACAGCTCCACACTACATAAGGCTATATGCGCGTAGACGTCTCAACACCGCTAACACGAGCATCAAAATCACCACCGAACCGACAATGATAAACTACAGATATGGATAGAAAAGCCGCTGCACCTGAGGTATCCTAATGAGGTTAACCAGGAATATGTCGACAAGTTAGCGTAGAACTATTGGCTGACCTCTGGACGAATGTTTCCCGAGACGGAAGGCGGCGTAAGGATTCGCCCCCCCCCCTCTGTACTCAGCTATTCGTTCGGAATAGTGAATTGGACCAACACGGACATCAACAACCTGCAGCGAAAAGTTGGGACACTACTGGCAAAAGCTTATAAACATCATCCCCGTAGCGCCGTAGAAATAACAACTCTGCCACGTCAACTAGGGGGAAGAGGATTGGCAGACCTCGGCAAGCAATTGGACCAACAAATAATATTAAATCTGCGTAAATTATTTCCAGAGGCAGGCCAACAGCTCCACACTACATAAGGCTATATGCGCATAGACGTCTCAACACCGCTAACACGAGCATCAAAATCACCACCGAACCGACAATGATAAACTACAGATGTGGATAGAAAAGCCGCTGCACCTGAGGTAGATATCCTAATGAGGTTAACCAGGAACATGTCGACAAGTTAGCGTAGAACTATTGGCTGACCTCGGGACGAATGTTCCCCGAGACGGAAGGCTTCTTACTGGCCTTACAAGATTAGGTTATACCAACTCGCAACTACCTAAAATTCATTGTAGGAGATGCATCGGTAGTGGATGACAGATGCAGATACGGGTGCCAAACTTCAGAAACAATCCAGCAGATAACAGGAGGATGTCAGATGTTCGCATCATCGGAATATAAGGAACGACACGATTCGATTGCCAAGATCTTGCACCAGGAACTGGCAGAAAAACTGCTGCTTGTGCAGGCAGAGAGGGTCCATATTACAGCTACACACCGGAGCCTGTTCTTGAAAATAGCAACTACAAGATGGTATCATACAGTCCTGACAGATCAACGAGTTTCCCATAACAGGCCGGACCTTATAATAGTTGATAAAAAGTCTATCCAAGATACAGCGGCAGTGGATCAAAATATTGGCCACCACGTGACCTATTCTCTTATCGGTCTGGCCGTCCTAAAATGTCAAGTGTTTACGCGGCGAGCAGAATGCAGGGCCGGCTCTTCCCTCAGTCGAGTTTCCTGCATATTTTAGATCGCATCGCGAGCAGTATATTCTGTAAATTTATTTTGCTACTTAATTTAAGGAAATTTATAAAGATCCACGAATGGTAGAAACACGATTTTTAGAACTTCCAAAAGAATTAGTTCAGAATTACAAGCCATTGGAATCTCATATTAGTCCGACCCTGGTAATCAATCGCAAGGCGGTCATGTTACTTTGTTTATATCTACTGCCACTGTATCTTGGATAGACTATAGGAAGACAACTCTGATTGATGTGGCCATCCCAAACAACAACAACCTGCGTGTGAAGCTGGCCGAGAAGATCGCGAAGTACAGAGACTTAGAAGAACGAATAGTTAATTCTACAAGTTATGCAATGACCCATATTCCACACGACCCGTTAAAACTTACTGAAATGTTGAGACACAATATTAATTAAAGTCCAGCAAGAGAGTACAATATTACTCAAGTTTTTATCTTGTCTACAAACTTCAAACAATACTTATTTTCTCTACTCCTATACCTACTTTAATAGATTTTAAGCAAAGTTATTTTTACCGCATTTAACTTTTTTATTTTATGACCTAGAAAAAAATATTAGAAAAAAATGTTAAATAGAAAATTTGTAGATAGAAACATGTACAGGGTGGCTCACTATAAATTGACACCCCCCCTTAACTTGTTAGTTTTTGAGGTTAGAAAAAAAAGTTTTTTTTACAAAAGTTCTAGATACTAATACAAAGTTTTTGTGACGCTATTGGACCTTATATAGTGTGTTCTAGAAAGCCGTGGCAGACATAACTTATGTTTTTTCACCTTGCATATTTTTTGATTATTGAATTGTACGCATTTTTCTGAATCCAACGAAGTATATACGTTATATGTTCGCTCTAACCGTTCGTTCAGAACTGACCCTTTTTTGCGAGGGATTACTCCTTGGGTCATAGGTTGCCATGGAAGACAAATGCCAAATTATAATAATAATTATTGATAGTTTGCAAGTATATTCACGCTTTGGAAAACAAAATAGGCTATTTTAAATTATGCTTTCTTAAAAATGTGCGATAGTGAGAGTGAAATCGAAATTATACAAAAGACAAATTATTACAGTGTCAGTGAGCACGCGAAAGTTGAAACAAATTCGATAAAATCTCTATGGGCAAAGGATAAAATCGCTCGCACACGCCAATCTTAATTTTGTAATGCGCAAATTTTGACATATAAACGCGTCTTGTGACGTCATCTGTGTCGCAGATATGACGTCAACGTCATTTATTTATTTATTTATTGCCGCCACATTTTGCAATTAAACAAGCTCCTCGTGCAAAGAAGTGCATTTATACATTTTGCAGTATAAATAATTTTAATTATTACTAGTAAAATTGTTAAAAAAACGAAAAAATCTTATTGAAAATTAAAGTATGAACCCTTATATTTATTATTGCAACTGGCCATAGAAAAAATAGTGTAAGAAACATGAAACTCACATTTAACGGATAGTAAGACACCTATTATACCATCGTGTCTCGGTAGCTATAATTTTAGTATTATGTTATTTTTAATGGCGCATATTCGCGCACCCGCCACTGCCAGGAACGGTTATGCAATCGGGCGCCGCCGCCGCCGCACTTGTAGCAGTGACTATCTATAGTCACTGCTTGTAGTGTATATTTATTTATCCGGCGTCGTGAGTGTCGTCACGAAATCCCGGCTACAGCCGCGCGCCCGACGCCGCCGTCCCGACCTGCCTCAACCGCCCCCCCCCCCCCGCACCCCTCCTTCGTCCCTCGGCGAAAGACGCGGGGAAGAAGGCGGCGGCGGCCGCCCGCGCGCCTACTGCCCTAATAATCTCGCGACCCGCGGAAACCGGGTCGGGAGGGAGATAGAGATACCAAACAAAGGTTAGCGATTTGTAGGGTGCTCGAGAAAATAGTAGATTATGCCACAAGGAGTAAAAGTGAGTCTTTCGTGCCGGAGGTTGACAACTGGGTGAAGCACAAAAAACCAACCACACCGAGTAACATATATATACATATACATATATATATATATATATATATATATATATATATATATATATATATATATATATACTATTTTATCTTCAAGCGCATGAAATAATAAGAATGAAGTCAAATCGAGAAACTACTAATTATTTGATTTGATATATCATATATATATATATATATATATAAATGTAACAATTACAAGAAAAGGTGATAATGGGCAAACACTCAAAGTTAACAAAAAGAAAAAAGTAGTAACCGCATACACGTGTTTCATGCTATTTGGCAATCATCAGTACGGTGCAACATTAACCAAATCAAAAGATAGGCATGATTTGGGAAGCAACAAATGAAGTCCAGGCAGGAGCCAACAGCACATTTGCAGCTTCAGTCAGCACATCCCCTATTTTGGGGCTTGTACTAACATCGCCACGGAGGCTGCTAAAGCGACCTGCGTGGAAATCTTCATAACCCAAGATACAATGAAAATAAGGATGTAAGATTAGCGAGTGTAAATGTAACAATTACAAGAAAAGGTGATAATGGGCAAACACTCAAAGTTAACAAAAAGAAAAAACTAGTAACCGCATACACGTGTTTCATGCTATTTGGCAATCATCAGTACGGTGCAACATTAACCAAATCAAAAGATAGGCATGATTTGGGAAGCAACAAATGAAGTCCAGGCAGGAGCCAACAGCACATTTGCAGCTTCAGTCAGCACATCCCCTATTTTGGGGCTTGTACTAACATCGCCACGGAGGCTTCTAAAGCGACCTGCGTGGAAATCTTCATAACCCAAGATACAATGAAAATAAGGATGTAAGATTAGCGAGTGTAAATGTAACAATTACAAGAAAAGGTGATAATGGGCAAACACTCAAAGTTAACAAAAAGAAAAAACTAGTAACCGCATACACGTGTTTCATGCTATTTGGCAATCATCAGTACGGTGCAACATTAACCAAATCAAAAGATAGGCATGATTTGGGAAGCAACAAATGAAGTCCAGGCAGGAGCCAACAGCACATTTGCAGCTTCAGTCAGCACATCCCCTATTTTGGGGCTTGTACTAACATCGCCACGGAGGCTGCTATTGGCTCCTGCCTGGACTTCATTTGTTGCTTCCCAAATCATGCCTATCTTTTGATTTGGTTAATGTTGCACCGTACTGATGATTGCCAAATATATATATATATATATATATATGATGATGATTTGATATATATATATATATATATATATCCATTCCATTCCATTCCATATATATATATATATATATATATATATATATATATATCAAATCATCATCATTCCATTCCATTTCCATATACTATTTTATCTTCAAGCGCATGAAATAATAAGAATGAAGTCAAATCGAGAAACTACTAATTATTTGATTTGATTTTTGATTTCACATTTCAACTGTTTCTAGACAGAAACATAAACAGCTATGTCTTTTAAAATAGTTTCATTAGTCTATGCATATTTTATAAAATATAAAATAAAAACCCTTTTTAAAAACAAGCTTTTATTTAAGCCATGTACTAAAATAAACAAAATAAAACAAAAAAACCTTTTCTTGAAATCGGCAGTGAAGTGTCCCAAAATAGTCATTAAAAGCTCAGAAATCGCCACTGAAGTAGCCCATTATTGTACGATTTTTTCAATAAGTAGGCCTTGGCGAGAGTAAACATCAAAAGTCAGACGCGGATCCATCGCGCGTCAAAAGTGACCAAATATTCAAAACCCGGCCACAAAAGGCCCATTTAACTTTTCGTACACATTGCGAAATCTTTACCTATACCAGCGCAATCTTTCAGTATAAATATTTTAGTAGGTTTGAATGTCAAGAGATTTGCTGTGGAGGCTGCACAACAGGCAGCAATTTGGTTTGTCTGTTCGAAGACGCCGTGTCTTATCTTACTTGACCTAGGTAGAGCGATCGTCAAAGTCAAGCAACGCCGCGCGCAGTTGGTTCATGGACGGGTGATCCCTTAGGATTATTTTCTTGCCTAACAAAACATTTTTTTTCCGATTTAAAAGTATAATATGTACCTCGGCACTGAAGTTCTTTTTATGACTCATGTGCATATCCATTCCATTCCATTCCATTCCATTCCATTCCATTCCATTCCATTCCATTCCATTCCATTCCATTCCATTCCATTCCATTCCATTCCATTCCATTCCATTCCATTCCATTCCATTCCATTCCATTCCATTCCATTCCATTCCATTCCATTCCATTCCATTCCATTCCATTCCATTCCATTCCATTCCATTCCATTCCATTCCATTCCATTCCATTCCATTCCATTCCATTCCATTCCATTCCATTCCATTCCATTCCATTCCATTCCATTCCATTCCATTCCATTCCATTTCATTTCATTTTATTTTATTCGTTTACTACTCATGGCATGGTTTTTATCATTTTTTTTATTTTATTCGTTTTAGTACATGAATTAAATAAAAACGGTTTTTTTATCTTTTATTTTATTTTGTGCTTTTTAGTAGGTACGTATTTCGCCATCTCGGGGCATCCGCTGTATTAGATTTAGTATGACGTCACTTACCTTATTATGTTGTACTCGTCAAACCCTTTCATTTGATACCCACGTCAAGTAGACAGAAATAGTTAATCCGCCATCTTCAGGCTGCCACCATATTGAATTTAGTGTAATGTCACTGTCACTAACAATATCGTTTTCCACTCTTCAAGTCCTTTCATTTGATACGCCATATTAAAGATACGCCATCTTGTGGCGACGGCCATTTTGAAAGTAGATATTACAATATTGAGTATTGCATATTTTATTGTCACCAGAACTAAAGGTTATGCAAAAAGAAGTGGTTCTAATTCAGCTTGCAAGATTCGACCCACACGTACATAGGTACTAACAGGGCAAGTTAAATAAAGGTTTGCAAAAATACCCTTTCAAGTAAATAAACCTTTCAAATGCACTAGCTTTTCTAGCTACTTTAAGTAAAATTCTATCCACACAGCAACCAAACATACTTTTGTTGACGTCTTATTTCCAGATGTTTATTTGCATTTCGGATTAAATAACATTAAAAAATCAAAAAATCAGTGGCGTAACCAGGAGAGGGGGCTTTGGGCGCTTTAGCCCCCCCCCCCCAAAGATCTGTTGGTATTTATTTCTAAATAAAATTTATTTTAAAACGATAGTTTTGCCGCAAATATTAAGTACCGAAGAATTATTTTGAAATAATTACCCCCTCTCAAATTTACATACTGGTTACGCCTCTGCTAAAAATTCATGTCCATTTATATTTAGGATCATCTAAAATTCATCGAATTTGACATTCTATCAAAAATGTCTTCAGGGTGTCTATTGATGTCATTTTTTTGTCATTTCACTTTGACATGACATGATCCTTGAGAAAGTAGAAAGATTTATTCTCCAAAAGCTCAGAAAACAAATTTGTTGAAGTTATTTTTTGAGTGACACGTTCAAAGTTTAGTTCATTTACTGTTAAGAATTTATTAATTTTCCAGGCAACTTGAAAAAGTTGTAGATTGGTGGAGAAAAACCCAATTAAAAATTCAATGGATCTGTTTGTGCCACAAATAAATTTTAGAAAGTATTGATGGAGGGACACTCGAGAATATCTTGACAATTATGGATTTGCGAATTCCGTCTTAAGGAAAGAAAACTGTTTGCGTATGGTGTTTTCAGACAAACATCTTATTATAACCCAACTGAAAAAGTGTAAAAAGATCCCAAAATATTATCGTTATGCCATGTTGATTATAACGTAAAATTATTTGTATTTTTATATCGCCGCCGCTGCCGCTATTATTTTGGTTTGCGGTTTTCGGCCCGACGAACTCGAATATGCCCAATAATCCCACGCAGCTTCGGAAGCGCGCTCGAAATGCTGCCGAACTCGCGCCGGGGGGACTTTCGCTTTTGTTTGGGGCCGCGCCGAGCGCCGCGCCGCTGTTTTCGTACTTTCCGTTTCATCGGCTATTAAACTTTAAAAAAGCTGGCGAGAGTGAAACCGAAACCGCGACGCTGCAAACCTGCACTTTTTATGTCTTTGAAAACCCCCGTTTCTTTAGGCGATCAAAAATGACGTAAACCTAATTTTGGTGGGGGGTTTAGGGGGTCTACACTTTTCATAGCTCGGAGGGGGTGCATTTTAGGACACATATTTAAAGGAAAAAGTCTTATTTTTGCCTCAAAAATTCGCCCTTAAAGTCTTTGTTCTGAATTTTGAAACACCCTGTACAGTCGTTCCGCCGACTAGCGAAGACGTTGACAGTTCAATTGACGTTTTCCAAACTCCCTAGATCGCCTGAAGCTGGACCGACACTATATTAAAGACCCGAGCATTACTGGGTTTACACAACAAAATGCAGAAATGTTTATTGCTGCTTCTTCCAAAGTTGTTTGCCTGGGCGTCTAGACAGAAACAATACAAAAATAGATGGCGGCTTCGTTTCGACTTTTTACAAACGTCCCAAAATTCAACTTATTACTCAATACGCCCTAATACGTCACTGGTTTTTTCAGGCTGGACCAACACTACATAGCGCTGTTTCAAGCGATCGCCACTGGCGCCACACGACGAAACAAATTTACACGGTGGTTTAGTGTTAAAACACCATTGTTGCAGAATCTTTTATAAAATAAAAACATGCAACGAATTTAATATTCAAAATAAAATAAAATATTTGTTTGTTTTGTCCCTCTAATTTGACAAGTTCACATGACATATTTCCATATATTTTCTTAAGAAAAGCGGGTCTAAAAAGCAAGCAAGAGTATTTGGTATCTTTTGGTTTTAAATGAAGTCTGTAGCTAGTTGTATAGTGTAAGTAAGCATAAAACGCATTCGATTTTTCAGTTTCTTCTTTATATGGAGGACTATTGGTTCACTTTGGAGCTATAAACATTTTTTTTTACCGTTTAATGTTTACTAATGATAAATGCAAATGCAATACATATTATAATATTATAAATATTAGGGACCAATGGTCAACATTGCAGACTGCTGCTGGCAAGCAGCTTCTGTTCTTCCAATGTGACCCTCCTAATACGAATAACAATTATTATGAATGCATTTGTGCAACGTGTTACAGGCGAAGGAGAAAAAAAAGAAAAGAAAAATGCATGCATTCATATTTATATCTACTATTACTAATTTTCTATTTTCATTCTTACATACGTTACAAAATACTCTTCCAAAATAATATCTAGAATTTTCGCTTCTTCGGCTGGTTGATCAGATCATCCCATAATTCCAAAAGAGTGTTTATTCCTCTGCAATTCACCTAATGGTCTGTGCAGTGTGCATACCATTTTCTTCGTGTGCATGGAAATTCCATGTTGTCACAAACAAATCTACCTATAAAAGCTGTGTTAATAGGATAAAACTGCCAAATGCTGGACGCAAAGACAATTCGTTACCGTAAAAAGAAGGTAAATCGTAATAAAGCTGGATATTTAAAATTTGGGACATTATTAACGTCAGAAACTGACATACCAATAACCACAGAATATCCCCCTATAACCTATAATAAGTCGCCATTTTTTTCGTCGAGTGGCGCCACCCCAGTTGAAACATGACGTCATGCTCGGGTCTTTAATACAGGGTGTCCCAAAGTTAGCCTGCCATAATTTACCAGCGTGTTCTGCGACCTAAAAAATGAAAAAACTTCCCATAAACATGGCCCCAAAAATGCCCCCTAATGAGGCTACAGCTCCCTAAACGGGCAGTTTCACAATTGGTTTTTTCTAAATATTTCCAGAACGAACGAAGATAAAATTCTGAAATTCGGTATGTGATGTACCTGTGATAGTTGACATTTACCGAGGTAGAGATAGTTTGACAGTCTTCATCATAGGCGTCCTAAAGAAGGGTGGTCAAGGGGTTAAAAATACCCCAAATTTTTTTGTGCATTTTTTTCATGATTTATTCTCCCAAATTTCAGAATTTTATCTTTGCCCGTTATGGAAATATTAAGAAAAAAACTGTTTGCCAAAGTGTCCATTTCGGAAGCTATAGAACTCTTAGGGGGGCATTTTTGAGGCCATGTTTATAGGAACTTTTTAAATTTTTTTTGGGTCGCAGAACACGCTGGTAAAATATGGCAGGCTAATTTTGGGAGACCCTGTATAGTATCGGTCCAGGTAACACTTGATTGCAAGTAACTTTTTCCTATTAACTTCTCCGTGTATCTTCAAAAAGTAGGACAATGCCCACATTAACAATATACGGATGGCGCTTAGACTGAGTTTTCATTGGACTTCTTTCGTTTGTCAGACTGTAATGTTAGTTTCTTACTTCTATAACGAGCACCAACTTTTGTGTTGAGAAGTCAATAAACAAAGTTTTCCACATGTCATGTCTTCGAAAACGACGGGATCTTATGCTTCACCGGCAAGGGCGTAGATAGCTTTTTCTTCCGGTGGGGGTAATGGTAATACCTACTATTTATAGTTCGTCTGTTGCCCAATTATTAGGTTTAGTGCGATTTTATAGGTGGGCAGGTATGCATAAGTAAAGACTATTATAAAGCCAAATAAAACCAACACTAGTAATATATTGAATAACAATATAGGTACTATACAGGGTGAGTTTTTTTCGATGCCCACTATGGGGATCTCGGAAACTAGCAGAGCTAGAACAAAGGTTAAATGGGGAAATAATTGCAGTTTTCAATGCTCAATCTAATGCCCCTTTTGGATTTTTAAAAAAGTTCATGGCACACTAGATATTTTGAAAAGAGTGATTTTTTGCTATTTCATCGGATCTCTGTAGCTCCGTTATTTCTGATTATACAAAAAAACTGTAGAGACAAAAATTGTAGATAATTTTGAGATTAATAAGATAATCTAATAAAAAAAATTATGTTGTTTTTTTTGTTGATTTTTGAGATATGACATAAACTTGTGTTTTTTTAAATGTAAATTATAGTTGGCTGTGGCCTTATAAAATCGGCCATTTTTTGAGCTTTCCAAAGATATAATACTCAGCATAATTTTCTGATTTTTTTTTTATTTTCACATAGTCTGCCATGGAATATTTTCATAATTACGTCCTATTTTATAATTAGACATAAAAATATTTTGTTTTTAGTTGGTAACAAAATGTAACAAAATAAAACAAAAATTAAAAAACTCAAATTCAAATTATTATTATTTTAAAAGGTCACCTTTTAAAATAAAAAAGGTGTTCAAACAATCCATGCAAATATTACATCTTTTTAAAGCTGAATTTTTCGCTTTTCTTAGAGAGCGCCTGTCAATACTGGCAATTGCTTCTAAAACAGCTGCTCTTAATTCAACAATTGTCTCATACTTTATTTTGTACTGTTCCCCACAAAAATAAATCCAAAACAGACAAATCGGGGGATCGGGACTGCCAGGAAATAGGTCTATTTCTCCCTATCCAACTATTTGGATAGAGCTGATCTTGGTAATTTCTTACGGGCAAATAATAATTATGTGTTGGAGCTCCATCATGATAATTTTTGTTTTATTTTGATACATTTTGTCACCAGCTAAAAATAAAATATTTGGACGTTCGAAGTATGTCTTATTATTCGATAGAACGTATTTATGAAAATATTCCATGGCTGACTAGGTGAAAATTAAAAAAAAATCAGAAAATTAGCCATAGCTATTTTATTTTTTATAATAACTAGGTAGGTATGCCGAGTATTATATTTTTGGAAAGCTCAAAAAATGGCCGATTTGATAAGGCCACAGCCAACTATGATTTTCATTAAAAAAACAAGTTTATGTCATATCTCAAAAATCACAAACAACATAAAAAAATTGGATTAGATTATCTTATTAAAGCCAAAATTATCTACAATTTGTCTCTACAGTTTTTCTGTATAATCAGAAATAACGGAGCTACAGAGATCTGATGAAATAGCAAAAAGTCACACTTTTCAAAATATCTAGTGAGCCATGAACTTTTTTAAAAATCCAAAAGGGGCGTTAGATTGAGCGTTCAAAACTGCAATTCTTTCCCCATTTAACCTTTGTTCTAGCTCTGCTAGTTTCCGAGATCCCTATAGTGGACATCGAAAAAAAACTCGCCCAGATACTTAAAACAAAGAACAATGAAACAAACTGAAAATAAAAAATGATAAAAAATATAAAAATAAAATATATACCTTTTCTTTGATGAAAACAGAAAGAAAACAAAAAAATAACAATTAAAAAAATAAATCAGTCTTTAAAAAACCTAACTAATCTTAAAAAAACATTTATAAACTAAAAAAATCAGTCAAAATAAAAAAAAATATATCCACACATAGACTAGTTTTTATAGAACTAAATCTAAAATCCTTTTGTTACTGTTATTGGCAAATCTGTTTAGCACCGCTTTAGGGAAAGGTATATCCCTGTGAATATTATGTAAAAGCGCCAACCCTACAAGCCTCTCCTGTCCCATAGTGGACCTCAACCAAGATATGAGTCTTTTTAAAGATGAAAAACTTCTTTCGGCCGAGGCAACACTTACAGGCAGTGTACACAGAATTTTCAAAAGTTCATATATTTTTGGATATATATTAGGATCAGGATCACACAAAGGTAATGTTTCAGAAGCCGAATTTGGCAGACTTTCTTTGCTTTACTTTAGTTTTTTTTACAGAGTTCATTATAAAAATTAATAATAGAATATATTTTTTTATTTTCTATTATAGACGTGTCGTGGTAATAGCCCAGTGGTTAAGGTTCTTTATTTTGTTCTTGGGGGGGGGGTAGTTACCCCCTCTACCCCCCCCCCCCGTATCTACGCCCTCGCTCACCGGCATAAAAAACGTCCGAAAACCGCGGCCGATCGGTGTCTCGATTCGGCATCCCGGCATCACCCCCGACCTGATCAAACGTAAAAACCCGACGTCCGGCCCTCTGCCGGCGATGGTTGATAAATGGCCGGGGCCCCGGGGCCGCGCCGGGTTAATCGTCCATTAATTCGGCGCGCGATCCGGGACGCGTTCGAGTGGCCGTCCGTCCGGGCGGCCGCCGGAAAAGAGGCGGAGTAACAGGTTGCCCGGATGATCTTTACCCTTGCCAGCCGGATCCGGGATCCTTTCGGCGCCGCGCCGCGCCGCCGGGGGCTATCCCTCTCTCGGGGCGGCGGACCCGCGCGCCCGCCGCCAAGGGCGGCGGCGCGGCGCCGCCACGGCACGGCTTGTTAAGAGGCTACGATACTTATATAATCCGCCTGAAGTGCCCGACTCAATTCAGGACAAACGTCGCTCGATTAGATATGCATATCCTTTTCCTTCCTCTAGTCCCCACGACTCCCCACTCCAGCCTGCCCCTTCACAGTGCTACGACTGAGGCGGCCGGTCGTGGGCACTACACTGAGAAAAATCTGTCACTTTGTAAAAAAAAAAAACTGTTTAATTCAATATGAGATATTATTCCTCAAACTCAAGCAGAAGCTTTTTTGTAACTAACAATAATCAATTCAATTACAATTGATATTGAATTCTAATGAATAATTTAAATGTAATATTTTATTTCAATAAATAGCGTGTTCTGGAATTGATTCTATAATACTTCTTTTCTAAGCACATTCTTTTGTCAGAACAACATAACGTTTCATGGTGTTGAATTGAATAGATACATTTAACTGTTCATTATACTGAAATTACAACTATTGTCACTGAATTTTTGCTGGATTTGTAATACTTAATTGTGGGTACTAATATCAATAATAGCCATTCACTTGCAGTGTTCATTATGACTACGAACGATATAGAGTGTAGGGTTGATTCAAAACCTTTAATTTGCGATCACTGTGTGCACTCCTAAGTTAACCCCCAGTTAACCCTGAAAAAATCAGCTTGTTTTAAAGAATTTTTTTTACCCTTATAAAGCACTTTAGATAGTGGTGATCTTTTACCTATATCTCGTGAAGTATTGAAGTTAAAAAAAAAACTTCATGAGGGAAAGTTGTAGAGAACGTAATAATGTATACATAAGAAGAAAAAAAATTGTACACATGAGAAGAAAAAAATTGCAAAAAAATGTTTGCAAAACCACTCCTATTGCGGGGTTCGTAACACGACTTCGACGGTGATTTTTTGGGGTTATACTCAGGACGCTACCCACAACCAACCCTGAAAATATCTACCTGTTAGGAATCATTTTTTTTCTACCTCTATAAAAAAATGACAATTTGCTTGGACTATGATTACTTACATTGATGAATATAAAAGTTGCAATTAAGTTATTTTGTTCATCCAATGAATTATAATGTTTTTTCAGTTGCTTCTGGGGTACTCTTATATAGTTTGGAGTAGTCTGAGGGTGAGAATTATTATTATTCAAATAAAATAAATTTAATTGTTTAAATAAAACATAAGATATTTTAAAACCGAGGTTATGCTTTCATTGTAGTATGCCAATTTTAGTATCGAAGTGACAATACGTCTTCTTAACGGAAATTCAAACTATTTTAAACTTATTGGTTCATCTGCAATTACGTCAAAAGTATAGATTATATTGTTGGGACCACATGGATTTGCTTGTATATTTAAAGTAGGTAATGGAAAAGTGACTATATACACGAACTCACTAAAATCACAACAGTCTTTTTTTCCTGTGTAGACGTGTAGATAATATGAAATAATAACTCGGGTGCCGGCCGCCGCCGACGGCCGCTGCCGACGGCCGCCGACGGGTCACACGAGTCTCGCCGATGCCGACGAAGAAGCGCGAATATATATTTAAAAAACGGCGGTGGCCTGTTTGCTTTATTGCAAAAATGATATTTTTTGGGAGTTATTCAGGGCGTTCACTTTTCGTTGGCAACACACTGCATAGCTTTTTGGCGTCGAAGCAATTTTACTATTATTTTTCATATCAGCAAAGGTGCATGCTATGAAGGGTTCGTGTATAAAAAAAACTTCTGTAATTGCTCAATTATAAAATCTAAATTAACAATTCGATTACCGAATTCTTCTTGAACCACATTAGGGTCAGTTGAACATCTATTAATGTTTGATTGGATAATTGTTCTCATAATAGTGTTGCTACGACTAAAAAAGTGCGTCTAAAGTCTACTTCTTCAAAATGTTTTATATAACTAATAGGTATTCCATATTTACATTTGTGTAATAATAAATAAATCTAACTAAAAACTTTCTACACTGTAAGAGTTCACTTTAGAGGGATTAGAGTGAATAGGCCATATTATATCACAACCGTTTCGTTAATCTATAAAATTACATCCTCAAGGACTAATTTATAGAGTTACGAAACTGGTCTCCCTTTTTAAATAAAGTAATAGTTGTGAGATAATAGGAGCTATTAATTTCTAATCCCTTGTAAATGTTCCATTCAAAGCCCTGTTTTTCCCAGAAAGTTTGTTTCCCAAACCCTATGCACCTGCAGTACTACTTATACCTAAATCCGAATAAGTGTGCAAAATGCAAAATATGTAGGTACCCCTCTCTCAAATTCTGGAAACCATATTAGGTACCTACGGGAATAAAAGCACTCAAGCCCACATATTACTCCTATTGGTTTCACTCCATGTGACTGTTGTGACATCATTATCAAACATTATAGGTATTCTTGCCCTGACTGCGGTTCAGTTTCAGAACCTTATTCTGACAAATCTGAATTATCGAACATCCTAGAAAATGTATTAAAATGTCATAAATTCGACAGACTGGAACAATAAAATGTACTATTTTTATTTTGCCCGATTTTCAACTCCAATGACTTTCGAACAATCTTCTAACGAACAAGTTTCTAAAACTGATTGGATGTCAGAATTATTATCGTTCCCTCTGGAAAGTATATAAATTAGCTTTTATCATGCAGCGATTTACATAGGAATTCGTTTTCAAAAAATGCTTCACATGACCCATTTATTTGGCAAAATTATTACTTGTACCTAACACATTTTTAAAGTAAAAATCAAGCGCACAATTTGGTCTAGAATTTAAATTTACTCTTTTTGCACGACCAGGCCATTTTATACCCTAGGGATTAAACCATTTTACACAAAAGCAAAAAGTAGGTACTTTGTGAATAATAATTATTTATTTTCTAAAATTTATTTGTGGCGCAATGGATTAATAATTATTTATTTATAATTCCTGGAGGAATAATAATGAGTATTATTATATGCCAGTCGACATACATAATGTCGCGGTAGAAAATATTTTCTTCGGGTACTCGGAAATATAAATATTTGCTAACATTCTATCATTCAAAACAAGCGAAACACAAATAAGGGAGACTGAGACTAATAAAATGAAAAATGAACCATCTGATATCGATTGAAAGTTCCCCTGACGTGGTTTCCGAGCCCGGTGAGGTACGCCGAAGTAGGGGGAAGTAGGGGAACCACGAGTTCCAGCGAACGCCCGCCCGCCCGCCTATCTCCGTAATTCCTGCTCGAATGGCCAATTCACGGATCATTTTATTGCCGGGCAATGGGTTCGTAGTTTTCAAATCATAGCCAAACGAACAAACGTATCGACTTGAAAGTAGTCTTAAAATAATGTTATAGAATGCCTCAATCGTCGTTGTGTCTTTCGAATTATTTTTGAGCGGTGGAAATACTCGAAATTCTTAACCGAATATAGTCGAATTTCGGGTATGTTTGGCATTTTTTTTCACAGTGTCGCATTAGTCCTGCACAGTTCGTGATACACAACGACGATTCTTCGTAGTTTTATCTAAGCCACAAAAAAAAATCAAGTGAAAATATTAAGAAATGCAAGTAGGAGATGTAAACTACGAAACCCTTGAAAATGGGGGGTATCGTAGCGCCTTAAGGTAAAAATTTGCCCGGGGCAAAGTTCTTTTTTGCGCCCCCCCAAATCAAAATTATATTAACTAAATTAAATAAAATATGTATACTAAAATCTCTCTTTAACTGTACACCAAATGACATTTCTTAATTTGGTAATACAAGGTTGGCATAATTGTTTTGGGTGCCTCCAGGGGCGTATTTAGCATGTCTGGCAGAAATGTCAGTTCTTGTGACAGAGGCCTAACCTTAACCTTGATATTATATGGTTCTAACCTAACTGCGAACACAGAAACTATAATTATAGCCTTTTGATGTTTGATGTGCTTCAAAGAACACAGTTTAATGTTAATTTCTATATCTACTCAAATTTAGAATTCGTGCGCGTCAAACGTAAATTCTGTTGATTACGGTTCTTTCCTCTGTTACCGTGTTACCGTTACCTATCAATAATATTAATATGGCCGCCGCTTATGGAATTCTAGGGACATTAAATATTTACCTTTCACAATTTAGTGTACACTTAAAGAGCGATTTTAGTTTAGTTACATATTTTTCATTTACTTCACAAGAGCAAATAACTTCTAATTTTTACATTTTATTTTGCACCAGAAAGCAGAACTTCATACCGGAAAGAACATTTTTACAATTTAGAAGATACGAAAATTTGCCACAATAGAAACGACCAGGTTGCTACGTTTTTCTAAACACAGTGTGTGATTGTTTAGTACGTTTGACATTTGCCATATCAAGAATTGGGAGTTAATATTCAAATTCAAGTCCAACAAAAACAAGTCTTCATTAAAACAGGGTTTCCTTAGATGCTACAGATTCAGGATTCAGCTAATATGAATGCACTCATTGTTACCAACTAATTTACGATTAGTGTCCAGAAACCAAAAATCTATGTCGATACCTCTATTTACCTGACACGTTGCTCGTTTGCGAAAGTTGGGTTCTTTCTTTACAGAACAACCCTTTTTACAACTACAACGATTCGCATCAACGTCATATCGTCAAGCGCCGGCCGCCACCGCGTCATCTCGGGGAGAATAGCGAAATCAATTTATTAAAATTTCCACGACATAGACATCGGTAGACGTAGACAAGTTCCGAATTCGCAACTTGCAAAGATTTCAGTAGTTGTATGCGAAATCATCGCCCTAGAAAAATAAAATCGGTAAGTAACTGAAAAATAAAAAAATTTTTAAATGTTTTTTTTTTAATTATTTATTATTTATTTTAAATTATTAGTACCAGCGCCTTTGTTGATTTTAGCGCCCCCTTGAATAGGGCGCCCGGGGCGAACACCCCCTTCGCGCCCCCCTCTTAACACGGCCCTGTTTATTGCCATTAACTGAACCACAGTTCACTAACTAATTTTTTATTTTTATGTAATAAATACGGGTGTAACTTTGATAAGTACAGAAATTTTAAGGGCAGGTCGGGAAAAATGCACTTGTTACGCCTATGCAATTAAAATTTTTCTAAAGTGCATATTAACGTCAGAAATAATTTTTTTTAAAACGCTATTAAAACCCCTTTTTCCGACGCTACGGCCATGGGTCCTTGACCTTGCCGGGACCAGCTGGAACTGAGGCCGGTTCCGGCGGATCCCCCCCAATTCCGCCGTGCAGCGTTGTCAGACGTATAGCTCTTTCACAGTATTTCAGGAATAGTCTTTCAACTAGTTTTTGAACAAATCTTTAATGGTTCTTTTAGCGAATAGCATGCAAAAAAACTACCTTTCGGATGCCTGGATGATTTTCCTTGCGGGTGTCGTACTCCTTTCTTATGTTATCCAAAAATCCTCTCGAAAATCACAAGAAGCACTAGGTAACTGGTTGCCAGTCGAATCGCTTTTTCCGAGGCTTTTTCGCAGTATTTGAAGAATATTGACGCAACCATGTATCATTTGGTGTATGTGGAGATTAAATAAATAAATAAATAATTTTTGGACAACTCCTTAAAGGTTCTTTTAGCGAATAGCTCGACGAATAGCATGAAAAAGCCTACCTTTGAGATGCATCGATTATTTTTACTATTTTCTTGTATTTAGATACTATCCAAAAATCTTCACAAAATCACATAAAGCACTAAGTACCTACTTAACTAGTGGCACTGTTTTTATACGATGGTCGCGAAGGTATAACACTTCATAGTCTCTTTTTACGGAAATACGAACAAAACACTTGTTTTTTTTTCACTGCACACTTAAAGCGGCGCGATGCCAAATATTAGGGACGTCTCGGTTTCCCTCAGCTGATTTATTCCAACGGGGACTCGACTAGGTGGATTGTACAATTAGATCCATACCGTATGCGTCTAATAAAACCCGAATTTTCGCGAACCCTTGAAGCTGCTTCTTTTATCCTCGCGCGTAATTGGGGTACCTAGTAGGAACCTATCTAGCACTGTTTTCATACGAAGGCCGCGAACGTTTAACACTGCATTTCTTAACGGAAATATGAAAAAATCACTTGTTATTTCACTGCAAATTCGTAGCGGCAATTGCAACAGGTTTGGACATCACTGCTGGTCCAAAAAAATGGCGAACGGATCTGGAAAAATGTACAGAAGCAGGTTCAGTTCCGACGACAGTTCGTAAAACAAAGCAAAGTAACGGAACAATATCGGTTAGCGAGACGCGACGTTTGCATACGCGTCCACGTTTTGGAAACAGAATTGTTATACCACAGAATAGCCACACGTAAGGCATTCTGTATAATAATAAATTGCTTGTTGAAGCTGGCGCTCCCAAAAATTACAGGCGGACGCGGATCGATATCAATCAGCTGTTAAATCCCAAAATCGGACGGACGATCTTCGACTAGCGCGTCGGCTACGGCGCGGCGGTACGGTGACGGAGACTGCGTGCGTGCGCACAAGCTTTCCCCCATACCATTCAATACCACTATTCGGTGTTGCCGTTTATGCCGACATGTCCCCAAACTGACTTAAAGTCCCTTAAATCCGATTTTTGATTTTCGCGGATTTATACGGGGTTTCATTCGTTATAAGTTAATCTACTATCTCGTATAATTATTACGCACAAAAACGGGTAAATCCATGTAAAAATCCACTACACAATTAAATTTATACGGAATTAAATTACTAAATCAGGTAAATTTTCAGCACACTTGGCAACATAGTAGCGCCGCCCCGAGAGAAGTAGGGGCCGCGAGCCGCGAAGGGCTAATATCGCGCACTAGTTATGAGTAGTGGGGATCACCTGTAGTGTCGATGTCAAGTGGCGCCCCGCGCTTGCGCTCCTCGCCCAGCTGTAATTTAGTAGGTCGGCCGGGCCGGGCGGCGTGGAAATGGAGCAAAATCAAGTGAATCAGTGCCAGTGAATTCATTCGTAATTGTAATTATTGCGCGATTCGGCGCGGCGTCGTTTTTGTGTGAAGTTGGCGTCGGACGCCAGCGCCCGACGCCAACGTCATATGCCCGCGCCTGGCGAATCTCGGAAAAGGAATGTCGGGCAGTAGTCAAGGGCACGCAGAAGCTTAAATTCACCAGGAGGAGTCGCTGTTTTTCGGTTTTTGGGGACATTACGCGACATTTCGCCACCAAGTTTTTACGAAAAGTAAGAGGAATGGTAAGGAATTAACTTGAGAGAGTTCCGAAACGGCAAAGGGTTAAAAAATGCGGAAATGATAAGCACGCCAATTTGACAGTCTTCCCCAACTATTTTCGGAACCGAATAATTTTTTATTTACAACCATGTATGTAATATCGACATTTCTGACTTTTTAGAAGTTTGAAAGTGTCAATTTTTTGACTTTTACTTCCCGCCCTCCCGCCCGGGTGGAAAGTTTACTTTATCTCGAGACACCTCGGTGTGTAATATACTATTAAAAGTAGACAATAGACAGGACAACAACCCTGAGGGGGTTTAAAAGTGGCGCACCATCAGGCAAGGGTAGAAAAATATTAAAAACGATGAACAAATCGGGGCCGCGCGTTAAATTCACATCAAATGACAGTCTTCCCCCACTTTTTTCGGAAACGAATAATTTTTTAAAAGTAGATAATACATATAACCACAACCCTGAGGGGGTTTAAAGGTTGCGCACTATCGGGCAAGGGTTGAAAAATATTAAAAACTATGAACAAATCGAAGCCGCGCGTTAAATTCACGTCAAATTACAGTCTTCCCCCACTTTTTTCGAGATGATAGGGCTACAGGCGAACACTCGCTAAAAAAAAGTAACGCGCCGCTGCTCTACGCTCTACCCTATGGGTGGTTGTGGAAATTTGCAATTTTTACAGATAATTTGTATTTTAAAACAAATACTTTATTCAGTTGATTGCCGATCAGAAATTTATTATCCCAAGGTGTCCCAAGAGATGGCTAATTATTAGTATAAAAAAATTGCGGCCTGAAAATCAGTTGTAAAATAGGTAGGTAGGTAGGTAGATACCTACTCCACAAAAGACTTGTCAAAAAATTATGAGTGTGAAATCAGCAATGAGTTTTCTAGCAATGACTTCTCCGAGCGGCGCTCGGATACATTTCTGCTGCCTACTTAAAATAACAGTAAAGTGATAAAAACTGACGTGTTTGTTAAATTATTGTGTGCGCCTGTGAAGAAAGCAATAAACAGTTCGTCACAGCAACCGACATCATAAAAAAACGTGGATACCTACCAGCAGTAATTTTCAAAGGTACCTAGGTACCTAATTCTGCAAGCAGATTTATTCCACTCTGACATGCGGCAACGTCGCGGTATTCCCCTTCCTAATCTAACGTTATTCCCCTCCATCTCCTAGGGAGAGGTTAGACCTCCCCTCTAAGCGCTTCTAGTGACGATCCAGCGGCGTGCATTGAGCACGGATAAAGATTGATTTGCCCCATTTTCTAAACATCGATTAAAAAATTTTTTTTTTCATTTTTCAGTTTTATGAACGTCCCCGATTACGTGGTTAAAATTTCTGTACCTATCAAAGATACACCCTGTATAAGCAATTAAAAACTGCATAACTCACATCATTCTTGTAACGCGCCCTCCTTAGTTGTGACGTCAAGTAGCTCGGTGGTGGTGGCGCCTCTGGTGGGCGGCGGCGACATGTATAAACTAATATGGGAGGCACATGTATAAAAACTACATCACCACTCAAGCTTTGTTTAGAAAGATCAACGAGAACGTCCCATCCTTGTCTATCCGTCTTATTATAGTCTTGATATTGTTGATAATGTTTGAAGAGAGTGTGCTCTATTAAATAGTTATTTACATTGCCAGATGCGTAAGCGCACTTTTTTGGCCGAGGTGGTTGTTTAACGCCCGTTTTGCCTTGGGTCTTAAAACTCTCTCCGAGGCCAAAAAGAGCTTACGCATCGAGCAATGTATTACATTTTTCCTGCTACTGACAATTTTATATAAGTCCTTTGAATATAAATACCCTATGGAGTAGATTCATAATAACCATTGTCCAATTATTACTAAAAATGATAATCAGTGATAAATATAAGAGGTGGAATGCAGTGATAATTAAAAAATAACTTCTTGTGGGATTGAACCCGGGACCTACGAATTACTGGTCCCGTGGCCTCACAATTCAGTTAAAGAATAGTGCTTGTTAAATTTAAACTTTTAGGCGGTTCTTATTTTTGACCTACATCAGATCCCTCTGCAACCATTCCCGCGTTTTTCGTGTCATTTCATATGAATAGCTTGCGGTCACAACTTTAATTATTTATTGCAAATTAAATATTGCGATTTGGGGGCTGATATTTGGTATGCGCTCTTTCTATAGATAGGCAAATATATTAAAGAAATAAAAAAAATTGTTCAAGTTCCACAATGGAATTTTTTTAAGTACCATAATAATATACTTTTTTGTATTGTCTGATTTATTTCAAGGCTAAGTTCGAAAGCTTGGATTCAGGGTG
This sequence comes from Pseudeuparius sepicola, assembly GCA_963920635.1. Taxonomy (NCBI): domain Eukaryota; kingdom Metazoa; phylum Arthropoda; class Insecta; order Coleoptera; family Anthribidae; genus Pseudeuparius; species Pseudeuparius sepicola. The sequence continues at coordinate 14,165,703 of OY987299.1, forward strand.
TAACTTTGATCAATACTTAAATTTTAACTGGAGTCCCACGTGCAGATACAAAGGCCTGGAAGGCACACTCGCTTTTTTTTCTAAATTTCGACTTATAAGTCGAAACTTTAACATTTCGACTTGTAACTCGAAATATTGACCCAAAATTTCGACTTATAAGTCGAAATATTGAACTAATATTGATCGTCAATATTTCGACTTGTAAGTCGAAACTTTAAAACTTCGAGTTATAAGTCGAAATTTTGGGTCAATATTTCGACTTATAAGTCGAAATTTTAAAGATTCGACTTATAAGTGGAAATTTTAAGAGCGAATCTAGAAAAAAAATACGAGTGCCCCTTCCAGGCCTTCGTATGCAGACAATAAAAGTTATGTCCTTTCAAAAAGCTTTCAGAATTGTAGAGGCAGTTTAAGAGCCACTGGTCGCAAGGACCATTCATTTTTAAAGCGATGGCTTCCTACTACGGTGTTGCCATACTGTGAGAAAATTCTTTGAAAATCTGTAAAAATTGCATATTTCCACACCTCCCATGGAGTATAGCAGCGGAGCTTTACTTTTTTAATCGGGTGTTCACCTGATTTTTGGACGTGATTTTACTCAGTATATCTTTCAAATGGCATTATGTTGCTTATATTCTCACAATAATAAGGTATGAATCAGAGAGTCATTCTGAGTTCTTCATAATGAAAAACTGAGTTTACATTTTATTCGAAAAATATGCGTTTTGATATAATTTTAGTCAGGCTGCCATGTGTTTTATAATGAAGTTCAAAATATAAAATACCTCGGAAAACCATAGGCATACCGTTAGCGTGGGCCCATTGTCACGTGAACTTGTATTTTAATAATAAAGTTTTCTTGAAATCGGCAGTAAAGTGTCCCAAAATCGTCATTAAAAGCTCAGAAATCGGCACTGAAGTAGCCCATTATTGTACGATTTTTTCAATAAGTAGGCCTTGGCGAGATATAAACATCAAACGTCAGACGCGGAGCCACCGCCCTTCAAAAGTAACCAGATATTCAAAACCCGGCCAATAAAGGCCCTTTTAACTTTTCTTACACATTGCGAAATTGTTACCTATATTATATAGCAGTATACATATTTTAGTAGGTTAGAATATCAATAGATTTGTTATGGAGGCTGCACAACAAGCAACAGTTTGGTTTTTCTGTTTGAAGGCTCTGTGTCATACTTGACCTAGGTAGAGCGATCGTCAAAGTCAAGCAACGCCGCGCGCAGTTGGTTCATGGACGGGTGATCCCGTATGATTATTTTCTTGCCTAATAAAACATTTTTTTCCCATTTTAAAAAATATAAGATGTACCTCGGCACAGAAGTTCTTTTTATGACTCATGTGGAATTTAGTTGCCGAGGTCTCTGCCTTGGTACATAAATAACTATTTCCACGTTTCAGAACAGGCTGCCAATGAGAAGTATGCAAGTTCTTGTTATGAAACTGCTTACGGCGCGGCGCGGCGGCTAGTTCCCTAGAATTTTATCGTTTTGTTTTCTATTGCAACGAATATTCAAATTTAAATCCTTGTCATTGAAAATTGTTTTATTTAACGCATTAAGTTTATTTGTTCATTTCGAGTTCAAGTCAGACGGTCTGGAAATCAATCAAAAATTTAACTTAAAATCTCGAAAATGCCATCGTCGCTGAGTCCTACCAATCGCTTTTCAAATTCCTTATCCCATTTTAGCTACAAAAAATTCTAATTACAAAATATATATTGTAATATTGATTTTAATTTAGGCAGTACGTAAAGGACAGTTTATCAAAACTGACCTTTGTTTTGTATCAGTAAAATATGTTAAATTAAAAATTGCAAGTCAAGGAATTCACTTTAATTCTAGTCCTTATGATATGGAAAAGGTTTTTTTTCCTACTTGAAGAATTATAATTCGTTCCGCGCTAAAGATTATCAGAAAAAAACTGCAGTTTTTCTTTCGCAAGAATGCTTAATTTTTTACATAATTCATAAGTATTCTTATAATGCATATAGAAATCCTGCCACGACCAGAAAAGTATAAAAACCAACAATACTCGCCACCTAACTCATTGTGCTCTACAACACTACCAGAACCACACCGATCTCACTAGGCGACATGTCCAAGTTTATGGTGAGATAATTTGTCAATTCCAAATAATTTTTTACCGTGACTAATGACATCACGTTCATTTACAGATCTTAGCAGTTGTCATTGTCGCTGTAGCTGCCATTGTCGGCGCCGCACCAGGCTACTACGGCGACGAACCCAGAAACGTTAAAGTTTTGGTACAAAAGGAAAGTGGCGACCCCCCGAAGAAAGTTTATGTTAACGTCAGGAGGGAAGAGGAGCCCAGGAAAGTGCTCGTGAAGATTGACAGAAACGAGGAACGCCGAGGGGACGATGACAGAAAAGTTTATGTGAAGGTACTGAAGTACGGTCGGTCGTAAATGATGTCGCCCGCGTATTTACAGTATACAGTTGCAGAAATTCTTAGACCCTTGAAATTTAAGCTAAAATTTAACTAAAACAATACGTACACGTACACTCTATTCAAACTAAATGCAAGTGGCGCGTAAACATTTACACGATGGAAGCACGTGAACAATTCTGAGGGCTAATACGAGGCAGGGCCGCATTAAGGACGATCTCTACGAATTTTATAATATAAAATATTAAAATAATATGCCCCAGTATTAAGAATTTTAAAAACAAACTGTTATGGCACACCTAGTCATTCACTTACCTGCAAATTTCTTCTATTAACACAAATCGTTGCTCCAACAATTAATAAACAGCGAAGAATTTATGTCGGAAAAAAATAAAGGTCCACTTGCAACTCAATACACCTCTGTAAGAAACACCGACTCGCTGCACTCGCCCGCCGGGCCAGACCTTATTGCCGGCTGGCCAATAGCAAGCCGATCACGTGCGTATCACGCTCTAGCCATGCGACAACTTGTGTTTGTTTCACTTGCGTTTAGTTTGAATAGAGTTTAGCTATTATGATAAAATGTTATACAGGGTGTTCCGTAATGGAAGTATTGCACAGATGGTTTTGGATGATTGAATCTAGAAACTTGAATTTTGGGACATGTTACCAGCAAGTTTGAAGACACTTTACGATAATATTACCTTCGCACCCTATACATCTTAAGGGTAGCAATCCGAAACACCTATTCGTCTTTTTCACGGAAGCTTTTTGGTAGTTTATTCAAAAAGAAATTTTATTTTTTCAGACAAACTATTAAGTTAATAAAAAAATAAAAGTAAGTTCCTACCTAAATTTTATGGTAAAGTGTCTTCTAACTTGCTGGTAACGCGTCCCAAAATTCAACTTTCTAGATTATACAGTTTTCGAGGAAAAAAATCAAAACCAAATTTTTTTGATAACTTTGCAGGGGATGATGCTTAAATCGAAAATTGTACGTGAAAGACCCCTTAAAATCAACTGTAGAACTGTATCAGCTATCTGCACTTCATTACTGAACCCCCAGTATAAACCTTCGTATATCACCTACCTATTCACTTCCAATACTCGTAACTGCTTATATTGACAATTTCTGTACTTTAGCTTGTAATACAATATTTCTAGAGAATGCAATAATTATGTTATAATCGTATTTGCTAAAATACAAATCACTTCAAGAAAATCATTTTTGAATGTCAAAAATGTACTTATTCAATAAAACAAATATTTCATATGAAAATTTATATTTCTTTGATTTATGGATTTATGCCAAAAAGTGAAATTAATTACTAAGATTGTCCTGTAAGTGCATACCTCTGTATAACTAAGCATATTTTCATATAACCATTTGGTTAATTTATGAAAAAACTTAAATTAATTAAAGTGTAAAAATATCAATTTTTAAGCAGTATAATAAATTGTTGTCAAGTCAGAATATGCAAATGCAATAGGGTACTTGGCTATTTTCTAAAAGTAGCTTGAAGTTATAGTTTTTCTCAGATGAGAACATACCAAAATGGGTTTGTACTTTAAAATAATCTCTTTACGATTCACAGAAATGGGGTGGGTATATTTGACGACTTGGTTTTATTTAATTCTGAATATGAAATTTTTTTTGAATGTGGCGCAGAAAGAAGAAGAACGAACCTACTGTAACGATCAAGTGAGCCCTGGAATTAGGAAAGTTATATCAGTTGCATTTCATTCATGATATCTCAAAAATCACAAACAAAATAAAGAATTGGATCAGATTATCTTATTAAGCCCAAAATTATCTACAATGTTTGTCTCTACAGTTTTTCTGTATAATCATAAATAACGGAGGTACAGAGATCTGATTAAATAGCAAAAAATCACTCTTTTCAAAATATCTAGTGAGCCATCAACTTTTTTAAAAATCCAAAAGGGGCATTACATTGAGCATTCAAAACAGCAATTATTTCCCCATTTAACCTTTGTTCTCGCTCTGCTAGTTTACGAGAATTAAATTACGGTTTATGTTGTAATTGGATGAAAAAAGCAAAAAATACATGTAGTAGTTAATCAAAAACGCCCAAATTTGGGACTTTGGCCATTTTTCGAAAATTTGAATTTTTTAAATGTTCAAACACTAAATTTTTCATAACTTTGGTAAAAAGTAAGATATTTGAAAAAACAAAAATGCGTTATGAAGGTAAGGAATGTGACTATCGATATCCAGAGGCCCGCAAGAAAAATCCCAAAATGGCGGCATGGCGGAGGGGCGAAGTGTAAAAAGTCTGAAATGGTACAAAACTGCCAAAAATGCAATCAATGACTCAAAAAAATTTTTGAGTACCTCAATGTGTCTAGAATACCATTACATTATAGAAAATTCGTCAAAAATATTTCGCCTATTTTTTGACTATTGCCAACTTAAATATAATTTAACACTGGATATAAAAAATATTATATTTTCTATTTTTTTGTTTTAGCTAAGTTGGGAAAAGGGTCAAAACACTATTTCTTCGCCAACGTTTCGATTAATATATAATCTTCATCAGGGCTCTAAAATACAATACAATCTAATAAAAATGAATATAAACTAAAAATACTTACGTAAGGAAAAAGGTCTTTTGGCAGAAATGATATAAGGTTGATGATTTTAAATAATATTGTAATTATATTAACGTTTTACTACATAATTTGTTTCTGTTATGTAAATATTTAGTAAAAATTTTAATATCTTGGCATTGGCATATTCAAAGTCAGTGACAAAAATGGTAGGTATTGGTAAAGGTATAACTAATAACGTGATGTTATTTTCTATATCTACCCTTTTGTTGACACTATTATTTCGTTCTATGGCAATCATTTCTTGCAGTACTCTTTTATTGAAATTGGTTCGAGTACCTAATGTTTTAGTTTCATCAAAATTAAATGTATGGTTAAATTCACTACAGTGTTTCACAAGAGCAGTAGGATTAATAATGTTGAGTTTCTTCGTTGATTCCTTCTTCCATTGACGGTTTCTTGCAGTCCCTTTATGTTCTGCTACTCTAGTTTAGCATTTAGGATAGTCTTTGCAAGGTATTTTATAAATAACATTAGATTTTAATTAGATTTAATTTTAGTGATAAAGTTTTTTTGAATTGTGTTGTTGTAGCTAAATGTTATAAATTTGTTTTCAGAACGTAAGCAGTGGTCTAGTTTTTCAGAAAGTCGTAAAATATATGGTATTTTAATAAAATGTTTATTGGAAATATCACCAATCTTATTATTATTAAGTATAGGAGTTTGATTTTTAAAAAGTATTTTGTTAATTAGAGATATAGGGTACCTAATTATTTTTTATTAAAAATATTTAACTAATGTTAAATTTTTTTGATGAAATTGTGGGGAAGAAATTTTTAAAGCTACAGTTTTTAGATTGAGGATAATATTAACTATTTGTTTAAAAGAATGGTTAGAATGAAAATTAATAAATCTTTCTGAAAAAGTTGATTTATGATACAATCCAGAATAATTTTGTTACAAAGACCGTTTTGTGATATAATTATTTTAGTATCTAAAAAGGATATACTGTTATGTTGTTCTAACTCTATCGTAAACTGTAACTTGGGATGGAAAGAATTAAATATATCAAGGAGATCTACATCTCTATTTTTTGAAATCTTAGTAAGTGTATCATCTACATATTGACAAAAGAATGGAAATGGAAAGTTTGATGGGTTTATACATGTTTCTTTTAATTCTGACATAACTAAATCAGCACAAATGTGACATGCAATTACCCATATCTAATCGATAAATTTGTTTATAAAAGGTGTCATTAAATTTGAAATAACAGATAGAATTAACACAAAAAGTAAATAATTTTCAAAAAGTTTCAAAAGGTATATTCGTTTGTGCAGAAACTTTATTCCACTTTTTTTGTATAATTCCTTTGACCAAGATCTAGGGGAATATTTGTAAAAAGAGAAATCTCATCAAGAGAAACAACGAACAACAACAATAAAGCTGAAAATGGGTCTCAGTGGAACATCATTCTTATGAACTTTTGGTAAAAAATACATCTTAGGAAATACACCATTAAATGATTTTAACTGTTGAGCAAAGTTTTTACTGATATATTTTTTTATTTAATAATCCATCATTTATGAGTTTATTATTTTTATTTTGAATTTTTATAATAGGATCTAAAGTTATCTTTTGATAAACACATTAGTATCGTGTATCATATAATCATGTAATCATTTTTGTTTAAAAATAATGTTATAATGCCTTTGTCAGCTTTGGTTATAATTAAGTCTTTGTTATTATTGAGAAAGGTATGAGTCTCTTTAATAGGTATGCTGGAATAGAATTCTGTTGTTTTTTAAATTTTGGTTAAGAGAATCTGAATTAAAAAAAATAGTCAAAATGTTAATAACTGTATTTCTTTTTTCATTTTAACATCTTACATCTTCATATAAAATATTTAATATTTGGGTCACCAAACTTCACTAATTATATTATATTTTCTGATACCTCTGAAAACTATGTAGCTATCTACCTATAGACCACCATACACAGGAAGTTGAACGATGACAAAAAAAACTAAATGTATGTGCATAAAATTTCCCACAATAACCGAGAAATCCGTTAAGAATACAATTCGCATCTTTTACCGACAAGATATTCCGCGTTTTAAAATTAAATATATCTTCTCGGTTTTTGTGTCGACAGTGTATGCTGGGAGGGAGCCGGCAGCTGCAAGAAATAAGACTGACCCCTCGAACTGGTGCCTGGAAAAACGCCAATACGCCGAAAAGGTAACAGAATTATATTCTCTCTCTTTTACAGTTTCGTCCATTATGCAAATTAACGTGGCGCCGAGGGCCGGACTGAATGGGAACGTGTACCAGAAATAAAGGAGGCATAAAAATTCCAAAGAACACCCCGGCAATGCGGTTAGCAGAAAACCCATAGTTATCTTATAAATCCACACTTAAAAAACTGCCCCATTACGAAATTGGGGCAAATACATCAGCATATATTTGAAAAGGGTCCGTGGGGTTCCCTTGAAGTCAATTGTGGCATAGGTGGCCACGATTCGGATTTTTTAGATCGGATCGTGAACGCCGGACCCGTTTAAATTACGCATTTAGGTCCCAAATTGCCATGAGAAATTCAAACACGTGGATGTTTGATGGCCCAGTTTGACAAAAACTTTTTGTCAACCTTTTTTTGTAGATAGAGAAATCCGATACGGGGCGACCAGGTAAAAATCGACAAGGGGATATTATTTCTTAAGATGTCTGTTTCCGGAATTACACATTTGCAATGATAGAAATACATCAGATTCAACTGATATTTTTATTATTAATTGAGAAATTAAAAATGGTTATTATAGATGGGTATAGTATAGTCAGTAATCATTAGCAGAATTAATTCATTTATTGTCAAAACTGGTCTATTTAATATGAGAAGAAAATTATGTTTTGCGCCAAATATTGCCATGTTCCTAATATTGCCACCCGGCATTTAATCTATGACGTCATACTTCATGCAACCGGCACTACCGGTAATTGGTTATACGCATCGAACACGCTCTTGAATTGCAAAATCTGATACCGGGTTATTTCGAAAAGTGAATCAAAAGCAATTGGCTTACAAGGTATAGGTACATATAAGTACTTAAATACCCTGCTTTGTGTAAACGGAATATTGAAGGTTAAAAATTTAGTCACCGCCATTTGCATTTATTACCGTGTTCCTAATATTGCCATGTTCTAAGGCACCAAATATTGCGAAAAGCTGTTAGTAAGAAAAGTTCAAAATCTCTCGAATCTTGGTTTTGTTTTTTATGTGGTGAAGACCGGCAGGCTGATATGAGGTTGTGTTCAGTTTGTAATAGATACGTACATGAAGAGTTCGTTTTTTTACATGTTTTTTTTTAAATAAAGTTTTTATTTGAACAAGGTTGACATGTTTTTTTAATAAAGTTTTTATTTGAACAAGGTTGTTTTATATTTACGAGATGCTTTTCTATTATTGCCATCCCCCCGGCAATAATTGGATCATATGATCCTAATATTGCCATATTGCTATCTTTTTCAAAAATGGTTCAAAACTGCTTCCTTTTTAATTTAAGTCATAAACAATTTTTTTGTGTGTAAAAAATACAGTATAGAATTCATAAAAAAATACTTAGCGAAATAATGACGACAACATGCGCAATAAAAATTAATAAGTGTTAGTATGGCAATATTTGGCGCATTTACCTTAGATAAAGTTATTACGGAGCAATACCGTGAATCTACATTTTACCCAGCGCACTTGGCCATCAGCAGTGTTTTACTATATGTATAAAGTATTGGTTGAGAGTTGGTAGGATTTAGGGTTAGAAGAAACTGAAATATATTAAAAATGGAAAATTGAGAAACACAAAAATAAGAAACAAAAGTGACAAAAAAAAATGTATGAAAATGCAATGCTTACCAAACTAGAATTTGCTTTTGTCTAACAAATAATATAACTCAGGTAAGATAGGTAATATATTAAAACAAAACCAAGGGCAATGGTAAAAAAAATTAAGAAACCTGTTTAAAAACAAGCTTTTATTTAAGCCATGTACTAAAACGAATAAAATTAGTTTAGGTTTTCGTTAAGATAATTCAATTCCAAATTGCGACAAGTTTTTGCAAATTGAAAAGCTTGTCGCGCGAAATGTTGAACCGATTAATTTTATTGGACAGTGATTGGTTGATAAGCAAGTACCTATTTGCCAAAGTATGAATTTTTTTCTTAACAATTCGCGCGACAAGCTTTTTAATTTGCAATTGGAATTGAATCATCTTAACGAAAACCTAAACTTATTTTATTCGTTTTAGTACATGGCTTAAATAAAAGCTTGTTTTTAAAAAAGTTTTTTTTTATTTTCAATTTTATTTTGTGTTTTTTAGTACCTATTTGATTCCCATGTCAGGAGGGTGGTAAAGAAATTTAGTCCGCCATCTGGGGCGGCCGCCATATTGGATTTCACCTTATTGTTTTCTACCCGTCGAGCCCTTTCATTTGATACCCATGTTGGGTATCAAATAGGTAATCCGCCATCTTGGAACGGCGGCCATATTAAATTTAGTGTGATGTCACTAACTTTATCGTTTTCTACTCTTCAAGCCCTTTCATTTGATACCCATATTAAGGGGGTTGAAAAGAAAAAATGTAATCCGCCATCTTGGAGCGGCGGCCATATTGAATTTAGTGGGATGTCGCTAACTTGATCGTTTTCTACTCTTCAAGCCCTTTCATTTGATACCCATATTAAGGGGGTTGAAAAGAAAATGTAATCCGCCATCTTGGAGCGGCGGCCATATTGAATTTAGTGTTACAGTCGTAGAAAAAAATGTTGATTACTTCTTTTTCTTGGATTTCAGCCTTGTTAATTGTTGAGGTATTCAAGTACCTATATAAGAAAGTTTCTGTTAAAAATATATCGACCACTGACATTATTGAGAGAAAAAGCTATCTAGTTTCACTTTGCTTTAAATTCTGCCCATTGTCGGCAAGGTTTCCGAAACCCAAAACGTCCAAAACCGAAATTGTAGGCCATTTACTTAATCTGCCGCTATTATTGTCTGTCCCGAACGAGAGATTTCGTCGATAGGCGTAGATAATGTCGTCCGTGTCAGAGTGAGATAAATCATGAATTCCAGAATGGAATTTTTCACAAAGGTATTGAAAGTCGAGAAATTATTAATGACTTCTCTCTAGCTAGCTGTTTTCGGTTCCGTGTTATTTCAAATTAGATAATTCTTAAATGTCATTTGTGATGAGTTGCAGATTTTAGGCACTTAATGTTTCAGGAAGGGCGAATACAGATATTTTCCAAGCAATCGTTGGAGGTAAATTTCTATTTTGGTTCAAGGGGAAACCTATTTAGGGGTATATTAGGATGATTAATAATTATTAATTATTAAGAAAACCAATCAGATATTAATCTTTTTGAAAGGATGATACATATCAAACAAATTACACATTTTTCACGGTAATATGGTAATAACTAGAAATGAGGAACAACGAAACATCAGGTGAGTAATATCATTGGTTATGGATGTGCAGGTGATTCCTAAATAGCACATTGCTAAAAGCAACACCTGCCTTTACGGTGCTGCAATATCAATTAAGAGAAATCTATTGTTAGATGAGGAACCACATGTTCTTTGGAAAAAAAGTGTATACAGAATACATAGATTAAAGAAGATGATAGATTAAAACAGATAAATTTTAATGTCGTTTTATTGGCATAGCAGGGGACAGGATAATCAGTTGGGAAAAATGCTCTCCAGCCGGGACTCGAACCCGGGACTACCGGAGCATAAGGGTTCCATCGGCTAGGTGGTACCTACTTACTTAATTCAACTGATTATTAGTAAATAGCGGGGGATAAAGGAGATTTTTAATTAATGTTTTATTTTGAAATTTAATACTGGAGTTATCTTTTGCTTGAAAATTGACCCACTCAAATATGGTCATGTAACTTACGTTATCTATGTCAAAAATGACATTTAAAAAAATATATCGCCAAAAATGGATTTATTTCTTAAAATATCAAAAAATTTAATTGAAAAAGTTGTTTCTTTTTCAATTCTACGTAAGTGTAGGTACCAAATTTGAACGCTATAATAAAATATTTAATTTGTTTTTTATTTTTAATATATTTTTTATGAAATTTCTGAAAATTTTAAAAACTTGTAACTTCATAAAAACTATTTTATATCACTAGGTTGGTCATTCTATTAACTTTTTATTACTAATTACCGATAAGAATAGTTATTTTTCAAAAGAAAATGGTATTAACGCTTTAAAATTCTGTTAAGTTTGCTGCAAAGTTGATGTACCGTCTAGCATTTAGGGTATACATTTAGTTACATTACGTTTCCCAGTTCTAAATTATTGATGTTAAAATGATAATAAATTAAAATATCATTAAACTATTTTACGTATCTAAGCAAAGTTCTCGACTTTTATGGAACAAATAATTATTATTACCTTTTAGTATAATTTCACATTAATCGATATTGATGAGTACCTAGGCCATGGAGAAAATTGAAGCAATTGGTTTTATTTAACAGTTTAATACTGGGATATATAAATATATATCCTAGTATTAATTAAAAATAAAATTAAAATATACAATATATTACAACAAATATATAAATAAGTTCACAATTGTTACCTATTTCAATATGAAGTTACATGTTCTTCACAATGTTAAGTTAATTTAAAAATTAGTTCATGGGTTCTATTATAGAACGTAAATGTTCTATATAGGTAATACCTAAAATATGAAGACAGGTAAATGCGACTTTTAATTAAAAAAACATAAGATTACTATATTTCAGTGTTTGTTTTCAACATCAAGGAAAACGTTTTCTGAAATATTGCTAACGAATATTTCATTAATTTGGATTGCTTCATTACCTTGAATGCTTACATTTTTACGGTATTTTGGAATTTCAAAAATAATGTCATGTTTTAGAGCAATTTTCAAAATTCTAGTTGAACGGGAATGTGCGACATTGGGGCCGCGGTGGCGTCGCTCGTACCGGCGCTGACTTTTTAGACTGCAGTTTTTCTGGCTTCGATCGACCTTGGTTCGAGGCAGGCGAAAATTATGAAAATTATTATTATTATTATGAATGTAAAAAAATTACACGACCTCGAAAGTTGACTTACAAAGTAAACTAAACTGGACAAATCCTTATACAGTAGTCTGACCCATTGGCGTAACTAGGTACTTTTTCGAGGGGGGACATGGCCCACAAATTTAAAAATATTGAAATTCTGTTTTTTTTTATAGAAGACATACACTCAGAACTCCTTGAGTGATATGGAAATAAAAATACAAGTTATGTAGCTACTTATAAAATTTTTGCCGCATCCTTTAAATTATCAATGTCCTTTCAAAGCGCCACATTATTTATATAGAGTATACCTTTAGACATTTATTTCCAGGTGGTCCCAAAAAGATTATTCTTTAAAGCAGGTATAGGTATATTAAAAAGTTTTATGCTCCTATTTGTTTGTAAAAATGCGCCGCAGGCGAACTTTTTTAGAAATTATTCAAGCCAATGGTCTCACGTCTTTAACCTACGGACTACAATTATTGCAATTACGCTTGTAATAATTTAAAGCCACGTCCATACTCTTTACGACTCTTAAGGGAAACAATTGGGAGATACGAGGTTTTCCTTAGAAAATAATTGCGATGGAGTAAAGACTGTTAAGAGGTATTCGTTTCGTTGAATATTAAATTACAATATATTTGTGGTGATTCCAGGTTTTCGTATAAGATAGGTTCGGTCTTTTTACAACAGATGGCACCAAAAGGTCAAAATCACCAAAATGTAGAGTTACGAGGTGTTTTCATGAAGGTACCGTTATGTGAACTTCCTATTTGTTATTCTACCCACAAAAGTTCATTTTTTTTAAACCTATTATCCTTTACCTGCTGTGTCACTAAATCATGCCTCTTGATTTATATTTACAGGTAGAAAAATCCATCCTTAGTTCAGATACATTTAGTTTTAGTTAAAACATATCTAATTACCTAAATAGGTGCCAGTTCCTGTGTTCTTGAGTTTGTATGCAGTTGTGTAAATAAAAAAGTATTAACAGAGCCGTAACTTGCCTATAGATTGCGCCCGGTGCCAAATCTGATAAATGCGCCCCCCTATTTTCAGAAATCTTATAAAATTTTTGTATTATATGATAAGAATTTGCAAATATATTATATTTGAAATAAACTTGCGGTTATTTTTTGGTTTTCGATCACCCGTTGAGGTGTCCCTCTTTAAAACAAAACTGTAGTCCAATAAAGATGTCAGTTTTGCAAGAAAAATCCAAACAGGATGATTTTTTCAAGGTTGCGGTTGTGGTTTCCTAAACATTATTTTAGAGCAAAATGACCCTAATAAAAGTTGTAGGCGATCAAAATATAAACAACTTTGCAAAATTCCGCACGCTGCAGGGGTGGTGTTGTAAATATTTTTTTTTTACAAAAAAATGACCTTAATAAAAGTTTTATAGGATGGACTTCTGGTAAACGTTTCCTAATTTTGTTTATCTGATTTACAGGGCATTATATGACAAAAATTAGTTATACAATTATAATTCTCTGTAAATCATTAAATATTGGATACACAAAAAAAGTTTAGGAGAAAAATTTTATCAGAATATCATCATTTAAAACTTTCATTAGGGTCATTTTTTTTGTAATAAATGTTTACAAAACCACCCCTGCAGTAATGCGCTGTAACTCGTTATGTAGGTATTAGAGATACAAAAAGAATTATGAGGAAAAGTTGTTCATACTTTGATTCCCTACAACTTTTATTAGTGTCATTTTGCTATAAAAAATGTTTACGAAACCACTCTATATAGCTCAATTCGTACCTGGAGTTCGAGTGTGATCTTTTGGTTGAACACTCAGAGTCCCCAAGCAACCCTGGCAAAAATCATCCTGTTTGGATTTTTTTTGCGACCCCTATAAGCCGAGTACATCTTTATTGGACTATGCAACATATAAATGATAAATTTTAGAATTAAAAATAACGGGTTTGCGCAGCCAAAAATATTTAATATACATTTGTATTTTGCATTTTATAAACCTAGAAATTAATACTTCAATCTAATAGTAAGTGTCTTTTAACAATTATTCTATTTGAATCTTTTACATTTAATACATAGGTATCTTTTAGCCTTGAAGGAGTTCAAAACATTAAAGGAAAGTTGAGATATTTGAAAGAAGTGTGGTAAATATTTTTTGGCCGTTATTCTCATTTCTACAATTACTCAACACAGCCGTAAGATTTTTTAGTACCTGTAATTATAAATAATAAACGATATTTTAGTGGCATATCATGTAAGTGCCTACAGTAGGAGTGCCGGGTTCGAGTCCGGGCTGGAGTGCATTTTTCAATTTTTACCTGGTACGCCACTAAAACAATATTTATTATTTTTAATTATTGCAAAATCTTTCTTTGTTAATATTCTTGGCTCGACATTGTAGGTTAATTTCAATGTTCGATACTTGCATTAAGTCGTTAAATGCCGAATTTTGTGCGCCCGGCCCAGCCCGGCGCCCCTACCATGATGCGCCCGGTGTGAGGAGTGGGGCACCGGTCGCACCGCCCTAGTTACGGTACTGAGTATTAATATACAGCACCACGGGCGTAGCCAGGATTTAGTTTGGGGGGGGGGGTTAGTTTGAGAAGTAAATAAAACAACAAAAATATACTTACATGAAATTTAATATCTATATATTCATCCGAAAAACCACGACATATTTATAAAGTTCTTAACTTGAAATGAAATGGATAAATTAATTTCGTTCCTCTGCGCTAAATCTAAAACCATTAAAGAAGAAATCTTCGGAAATGAAATGGATAAATTAATTTCGTTCCTCTGCGCTAAATCTAAAACCATTAAAGAAGAAATCTTCGGCTTTTTCTTTTAAATTATCTACTACTTCATCTGCATGAATTTCTGTTCCATAGTGAATGTTCATTAACCATTAATCATTAAGTCACTTGTACTGTTTCGTAAATAGTTTTTCAGTCTCCTTAGGCTCGAGAAAGACCTTTCTGGGGTAGCAGTGGATACAGGAATGGTAGCCAAGATTTGTAGTAATGTGTAAATATTAGGATAAAGGTTTTTATCGCACATATCTAGGCATTCCAAACTAGATTTCGGGGTAGGCAGCCTTCTTATCAGCATGCAAGGTAGCTGAAGCTTTGATAGCTAAATCGAAATTTGTTTCTTTATTAGAAACCCCTTGACCTTGACTACACCACTTTTTCCAGTAGTCCATACCTTTAGGTTTATCACCCTTCCTTTTTTCCCCTTCATTTTTCGACAGTAATAATGATTCACGTATCTATCCTTAACAAGGTCATCGAATAACAGTGCACTTAAATTACTCACTTACACGGTACACTTAATTCTTTTCACTATTCGTTCACCACTTTTCACTTTTATTCGCTTCGAGTTCGCATGGAACAATATTGCCGTAAGCGCGGTCACGCACCGCGGCGCCGCTTATATAGCAGCCCAGTAGCCGTCCAGAAACTTACACGAACTTCCACAAAGTTCCGCTCATTTCGACCTAGGGGCGTGGCGAATAATCGAGAAACAACGCAAAGTGTCCCTACAATACAAAATAGTTCGGCTGCAACTGCGTCTGCCTCTCGTCAAAAGATGGCGCTAGGCGCTACTATTACTACATAATACAGGGTGATTCAGGAGGAAATGTCAATATTTTAGGTACGTATTCGGGGATCCAAAATAAACATAAAAGTTCCTATAAACATGGGTCCTATTCCCGGCCGTTACCGAAATACAGGGGTAAACAACATTCAATTTAAGGTTTTTATTACATTATTTATAACAGGTAGGCTAGGTTTTGGGTGATTCAGGCGGAAATTCCTGTTGCTTAGCAATAGTAGACCTTAATCCTCTGGATTATTGTCTTTGGGGGTGGTTTAAATCATTGGTATATTCAAGTAAAGTAAACACTAGAGATGCATTACTCGATCGAATAATAAATGCAGCAGCAACTATAAGAAACAGGCCCGTATCCATTCATAGAGCGACCCGAGCTATTCACCAGAGAGCTGACTTATGTTTAGAAGTAAACGGTGGCATTTTTGAAAACTATAAAACCTAGCCTACCTGTTATAAATAATGTAATAAAAACCTTAAATTGAATGTTGTTTACCCCTGTATTTCGGTAACGGCCGGGAATAGGACCCATGTTTATAGGAACTTTTATGTTTATTTTGGGTCCCCGAATACGTACCTAAAATATTGACATTTCCTCCTGAATCACCCTGTATATTCAAACGTAATAATAATTTAACTCTTCACTCCTCGTATTTTTTCGGTATAATATTAGGTAATATTTTGCTTATTTCGGGGGGGGGGGGGGGGGGTTGAACCCCCGAAACCCCCCCCTTGGCTACGCCCGCGGTACTGAGTATTAATGTACAGCAGACAGCAATAAAACCCAAATTGAAAAAATGGATCGACAGCTTTAGCAAGAGACTGAATAGGTAGGAAAGATAAAACTAACAGGGTGCCAATTTTGGGACCAGGTCTTTCCCTCTCCTTCCGAATCAGAAAATGTCCTAACCTTACCATAATACCTATTCCTTTCTTAGTAAGCTAGGTATAAAGTTTTCTTAAATGGTACATATAAAATAGCATCTAAACTCTAACAAATGTCCAAGTCTTTACTCAAGTAGGGAAAAAAAGGGGACCTCTTATGAATCAATTCGAGAAACTCTCGCAGAAATTAAGACGAGCGGGTTCATCGGCCCGTCGCCCGTGGCCCTATAAAAATGATAAGACTTCCCGACCGACCCGACCCAGGCGGGAGGCCGGGGTGCCCCGGAGGGTTTGGTAGGAAGTTGTTTTTGCCGTGCGGCTTGTGTATAAAAATGATCGCGTCCCATCTTGGGAGAGGTCGGGAGCTTTCATCAGGCCCAGTGGCGGGACACCGCAAATAAACAGACAGATTACGTGGCAATTGCGAATAGATTTGCTTCGTGAAAACGTCAAGGTTGAACAGTTGCCGACTTTAGTCAATGGCTACTAAAAGGAAAACGAAATTGTTTTTCTTGTTTTGTTTTAACATAATCCGGCTCTGGTGGATAAGGCTATTTTTGTTGGTTCTCATTTCTTAATCTTCAGAATTATTATATACGATGCTATATGCAGTGAATGCTGTATTTTTTTTATATAACTACAGTGCTGACTTTTTGCAAATATTGTTGCCAGGTAAATGTTCAGGCATAACATTTACCTGGAAAATGTGCGATTTATGTTAAACACAAAATACAAAAATACATGTCTTTCTTGCCGGGTTATTGGTTATGGCAGACATGACATAGTTAGCATAGTATTTTGACTTAAAGAAATATTTAATATTCAGTTTTCATGATAATAAGCAATAACTTGTATATATAGTTGGGGTTTTGGTGGATATGTTTCAGACCGTATATGTAAAACAGGCCGTATACAAAAGGACTAGTCCATATGTAAACGGAATGGAGCTATTAGTCCATATGTATAAGAAGCTTGTCCGTCAACAAACGGTCTACTTAGTCAGTTTGCAAAAGGACTAGTCCTATTATATACGGTCAAAGATCATATATATAATATTCTTTGATACGGTCTATCTGCAACTAGACCATATATCACAGAGAGATTTAAACAAAGACAGAGTGTATGTGCAATGTTTTCCGGGCGGTTTCGACGTCCGCCATTTCTGAATTCCCTTCTTTTTTATATAGGCCCATCAAAGAAGGATATTACTTCTTGCTGGTATGTAGTATTTTGAAGGAAAAAAAAGTAATTATTTAGTATAATGTATAGGTACCATAGATTTTTTTCTGCAAAATACGTAGATACTAAAAAGAAGGCATATTCTTCTTTAATGGGCCTATATAAAAAATAAGGGAAATTCACTACGATTGCACATACAGTCTGAATGTCACTAGTCCGTATGTTAACGGTCTAGTCCGTATATGAAATGTCATGTCATTTACATACGGTCTGCGCCATTTATGCCATAGAGATACACCCTAGACCGTATACATACGGTCTGTTTTCAAATACGGGCTGTAACAGACGCGATTCCCCGCCCTACCCAACAAGCCAAAAACCAACAAGAAATAAAAAACACGATCCCAGCCATCGATTTAATCCTATCTACGTAAAAACAAAAATATGATGTTAATGTTTATCTCTGTCACACGACCATACACTGCGCATGTCAGTACACGCGGTTATTGCTTTAGACCAGGCACCGTTTTTATCGTACAAGGACGATACACAAATGATCCATAAATCGGCTGGAACAGTGCGTGTATCGTCCCGTGTCGGTAGGTACATAATTCAGTTGGAACAGCCAGTGGGGTAGTGCGCATGCGCTGAACGTGCTTGAGCACGGTTATTGGCCCTGTTGGAACAAACCTTGTATGTACAGTTAGTTGCCTAGCTAGGAAGTTATGAAATGACGAACGGGGCAACGCGGAGCAGTCGAAAAAACGTTTCATAGACTCGACCGGGCCGATACGTCGCTTAATTCATACCGCCGAGGCTTCAGAACAATAAATCCTTTATCTGTGCTTCAGAAGAGGTTAGATGGTGGACAAGAATTCATCAGAGGAGCTCCGGGGGTATTAAGGGAGACGGCTTGTGGTGTCGCGGTAATGAGCTTTCCGCGAGAGTAGGAACCGGTCCGGATACGAGCTAAGGTAAGGGGAATCTAATAGCGCTGCATCTGTACAGATTCAAATCGATTGTTATTTATGTATTTTTTAAATTTGTTTGAGTAAAAAGGTATTTTCACCGTTCCTAAATCAACGGCAACACCGCGGAAAATCACTTCAGCTGTCAGTACCTTCAGAAGCCAAATTGGATGACGTCATTAAAGGCGGGGATTTACAGGGAAAATAGGGGTCTTTACCCGTTTTTTTAAAGATCGTAAAAAAAATCTAAAAATATTTTTCTATGTTTTCTTAAGCCACCCTGCGCACGTGGTAAAAATTTTTGTACTAAGTCATAGTTAACCCTGAATAACTTATTGATTTTTTGAGTTATGATTTTTGTATTTTGAATTTTTTCTTTCCAGTATGGAGTAGTACAACTTTACAAAAAGGGGGACAGAGCAAAAATACAATTTATTTTTTACTATAAAACCATCGATTGTTGGCTAGACAAATGTTAATTTATTAAAAATACGAAAGGAGAAAAATAATAAAAACATTTCAAATGGAACTACCCTACATATGTGGAGCATCATTTTAAAGCCCTTTTAATTGCAAATACAGTGATGCTTCGTTTTTAGAAATCTGTTGAGATTTGACAGAATTATTGGTTAAAAACGAAAAGTTGACAATCCACTGTACGCGCTGTAATTTCTTACACAAAATGCTCCCCGCCATAGACTTATAACCTTGTTCATAAGTCTATGCTCCCCACTAATAAGTTTTTTATCTACTACACACGACCAAATTACCTAGTTTTTATTGACGTGTCGATCAGCTTAGAAAAAAGTCATAAATGAAAAAGCTGAAGAAAAACAAAAAAGTTCATACTTACGAATTCAAACCTTATATATTTTTAAAATAACAGTCACTGTCACAAAAAAAGTTCCCGTTTTTTCGCTAGTTTCAGCCTGCTATTGAAAGTGTAAACGTGTTTTTGAAATAGTTTATTCTATAGCGGAAAGGTTAGAAATTGTTGCAATTCGTGCTGTAGCTTTAGCGCAATCATGATTTCGATAACAAATTGCAACAATAATTTCTACCCTTTCCGCGATAGAATAAACCATTTCGAAAATACGTTTCCACTTTCAATAGAAGGCTGAAACAAATGATTTTGTGGTTACAAGCAAAAAAACGGGAACTTTTTTGTGACAGTGACTTTTTGTTACATATTTTAAGAAGATATACTTTTTTGTTTTGCTTCAGCTTTTTCATTTGTGACTTTTTTGTAAACTGATCGACTCGTCAATAAAAACTAGGTAATTTGGTCGTGTGTAGTAGATAAAAACTTATTAGTGGCTAGCATTTATGTAAGAAATTCCTACACGTACAGTGGATTGTCAACTTTCCGTTTTTAGCCAATAATTCTGTCAAATTTCAACAGATTTCTAAAAACGAAGCATCGCTGTTATCGCAATTAAAAGGGCTTTAAAATGATGCGCCACAAGTGGGGTAGTTCCATTTGAAATTTTAAAGTTGGGGTTGCTAGGGATTAGGGGGATGAAAATATCGAGTTAGCTTGACTGTAAAAAAAGCTCCCCCCAAGAAGAAATATCGACGGGTCTCGGCGAATTTTTAAATATTTTTCGGTTTTCACATTTTTTGAGGGGTCAAGTTTTCGTTTGGAAACCCTGTATAATAGCAGCGGCGCTTTACTTTTTTTAAGCGGGTGATTGTCTGTGTAGCCCTCTCATCCCGCATACAGAATAATAATATTAAGACTTACCTAGTATAGGTACTATAGTATAGACACTATAACTTAATAATCACATTTACCACTTCACTAATTTGTTTTCACTTTTCATTATAATTTCACGACTCAGCACACCACTTAATACTGACGTAGGACGTAGCACTCACCATCACCTACTAATAATTACATTTACTACCGAAATATCGTCTTTCATTAATAATACAAGCTTACACTCTTCGCTGCATATAATTTTTATTAGTAAGTAACATTACAATTATTGTTATTCAATTTCGAAATCCACGAAACCGGACGATTTCGTTAATTCGGAGATGTGAGCTTTTGTGACGCTCTCTCCTCTTGGCGGCCGGTGGAAGACCGAGGAGAGTGATGCGCGATGCGCTGGATTCCGAAAGGTTGTTAACCTCCGAGTTATCAGCAGGTGCACTACCATGCGAGCATGAACCAGCGCCACTTAAAATGTTTCTAAGTAGAATAGAAAGTATTGTAATCCTGTCCCCGGCTAGAAAACCCCCCCCCCCCCCGGACGCCTCTGGAAGGAGGAAGGGGGGACGTCGTGTGCTGGCCGTCGGCCGCGCGCCGCTTGGCGCCTTTCGCGACCGCTCGCCCCACTCCCCTACATATTTTTTCACTCCGGTTCTCCGGCGGAAGGTCCGCCGACGATTCTCTTTTCACACTTTCTTACGGGCGCGGATCCAAGGAGCAAGGAGGGACCCTTGCCGCCTCTTTTTTCTTGTTTTTGTGAGGACAGCGTCCCGCACGCCCACACCCATGTGCGACCGCTGGCGCTGGCTGCGCTGGCTCGTGCCCCGATGCGTGGGAGGCATGTGTCCACGTGTCGCCACCTTTTCGTCCGTAGAAAAAAGACGGCATAGGCCTTGGTGACAAGTTAATGGTGCGGCCTTTTGGGACGGTGGAAGAAATTCCCATATTGGTACCGCCATGCAAATATTTTTGTGTTTTGTTATGATGGATTCCTGATGATCTATTCTCTCCCGGGAGACTAAAATTAAGTTGGCTTAGTGCACGGCCACACATAAGGCGGACCGGAGAGCAGAGCGGAGATGATAGCGGAGCTTTCAAAACAATAGGAAGCCTACTATCGTGTCCACACATACCGCGGAGAGGGGAGCGGAGAGTAAAGCGTGTTTGCTCGCTGGTACCGGAGCGTTCAAGTCAGTTTGACATTTTCCGACGTATTGGAGCGATGGAGCGTATTTAACCTCGAAAATAGAGCATTGTATTCTTGTATCCCTCCTTAATAATAAACAATATTGATCGCTAAATCCTAATTGGTGAAGTTTTTAGTCGCAAACCCCTATTGGGACTTAACTCATGCACATCACCACAACCGAGGTGTTTTAGACAAACTTTGGGTCGAGATTTCCAAAATTATTTTTGTACAGATGATAGAATTCACCAAGTGTTTCCCGGCTTAGGTTTATTTCGTGAACCCATACTGCACGTTTATTTTGCAATATCTGAAATTTGAGTTGTGAATTTTCACATAAAAATAATGTAGAAATCAACATTTTTATAGCTGTTTCTATGAAGTTGGACCTTTCAATGTCTTCACTTTACTTCCAACCTCTCTGCGCAATACGCCTTTCAAAGCTGTCACAATCCGCTGACTGTGTGGACACTACCCGCACTACTCTCCGCTTTCCGCTCTGCTCTCCGCTCCGCCGTCCGTCTTATGTGTGGCCGTGCACTAACAGTTTGATTTTGAGCAGAATTGAATATGCCGACTTAGTGTTTGGCCCTTGTTTACCTCAGTTGGAGGCTTATAGACTTCAAAAAGTGCAGAATTCTTGTGTTCTTTATATGCTACGGGAATCCCTAGAAGTGGACGTGTGAGTCCTCATATTAGGAGTATCGGTTCGTTAACTGTGCAACAGAGATGGTTGTTCCACCTAGCTTGTCTGGTCCATTCTGTACCTACTTCACAAAAAGATTCCGATCTATCTTAGCAATAAACTTGATTTGCGATCAGATTTGCATAGGATTACAATTTGCGTTTTGTGGCGTACCGGGTCACAAAACTGCCCAGTTTAAAAAATCTTTCTCATATATGGCCTCTTATACAGGGTGAGTTTTTTTCGATGACCACTATGGAGATCTCGGAAACTAGCAGAGCTAGAACAAAGTTTAAAGGGGGAAAGAACTGCGGTTTTGAATGCTCAATCTAATGCCCCTTTTGGATTTTTAAAAAAGTTCATGGCTCACTATATATTTTGAAAAGAGTAATTTTTTTCTATTTCATCATATTCTCTGTAGCTTCGTTATATCTGATTATACAGAAAAACTGTAGAGCCAAAAATTGTAGATAATTTTGGGCTTAATAAGATAACCTAATCCAATTTTTTATGTTAGTTGGCTGTGGCCTTATCAAATTGGCCATTTTTTGAGTTTTCCAAAGATATAATTCTCGGCATAGTTATTATAAGAAATAAAAGAGAATTTTTAATCCTTCAAAATGACGTGTCACTCGGTGGGGGGTGCCATTTGAAATTTTAAAGTGGAGATGGCTGGGGACGAGAGGGTGAACACTATAATAAATTAAATAATGTGATAGAAGTTCCCCTAATTTATCCAATGAATCAGTTTTTTGTATAGCAGGACTTTAACAGGTGATAGATCTTAAAAAAATAACCGCACTTATTCGTATAAACCATAGACTTATGAACAAGGGAGACTCAACCATTCATTGTTGAATAGGCTTTTGTTGTGAATCAAACATTTCTATGAGTGCGAGAGAGAAAAGAGAGAGAGAGAACTTCATAATTCCGACTCCGAGCATCGCGGCCCAGGTTGACATCTAACCTAATATTTTGTGGTTGACACAATTCCGACCAGATATTTAATACGCCAGTGGCGAAAGATTTTTAAAAAATAATAAAATTAGTTGGGAACAAACATTATATTTTTATGATTTTTGTTATACTGGTTGGAGTATATCTAGGCATTAACCTATAATATACCCAAAATAAACCGAATCATCATTAAAAAATGTTTAGATAATATTTTGACTTTAATATTACAACATATTAATTTTTTCAGTAAAAATAGGAAATAAGAAACACTAACTGTTACTTTACAATCGTTTATTTAGAAAATCTATTGCGGATATAAAATACAGCGAATATAACATAATATAACATACTTATTACACAGATCATTGGTTCCACAAAGGCACAGAAAAACAGCAAGCGCTTGCTGTTTTTCTGTGACGAAGGTAAGCAATATATTACGAAGGATTTTTTAACTGGCATCATAATAACAATGTTTTATAATGTTATTGTGCAAAATACTGGAAATTAGTTAGCAATTATTTTACGATATGGAAATAAAACAAATTCCTGTATCAATCTAATATCCAATAATATCTAAAAAAAATGTTTAGACGCAAGTCTCTTTTTGCCATTTTTGTTCTCAGGAAATATCTGTTGTGAAAATATATCATGTAATTAATTATAATTATCAATATTATTTACTTAACTAAAAACTAATTGATTATTTCAACATAAAATTTAATATGTTTCTGATTTTATATATTTTTTGTGATTTTTAATTATTATATTCATATTTGTCAGATTTACTTATTGGCCTACAGTGCCCTAGAACTGCTATGGTTTTTGCAAAAGGCAATGAAGACGAAATAATAGTAATTATTCCTCCCCTCCTGCACTAGCATTAATGTGCTTTTGAGGTACAGGTACTTGAGGGTGAGAATTATTATTATTAATAAATTGATAATAAAGCCATTTAAAGCCACGATCATAAACACTAATGCTTCCCTGGCCTCAGGAAGAGTATTTTCATCGATATTGGTACCAATATATATATATATATATATGTATCCGATAAATTTCTGTCCTGGGCAGTCAACCTGCCGCCTTACTGACATCTCATCCGGCAAGATTACATAGCAAAGACTTGAATGACTCTTTTTGTTTTAAAGTTAAAGCTGTAAGAGCTTCGTTGGTGAATCCTGGACTGCCATCGATTGCTCTGTACCATTTAGACAAGGTTTCTATATGCCAATGTCAGTGCAAATGACCTTAAACTTGAATCTTGAATTATTATACTTTGCGTGGAAGGTCCTTTTAATAATCTTTCAAAGACGTCTACGGCGAAACTGATACCTGTAATGAAAATATTTATTTTTTCGGCAAATAGGAGAAAAAAAAACCAAAAGTTTCCAATTTCGGCTACCCTGTACAGTGTAATTGGTTGAGAGATACCTACATTGTTACATGACAACACGCTAGGGCAAAAACACTTTTACCTTTATTGTGGATTCTGATGACTCCGATATGAGACATTTTTTCTTTAAGTAACGCAGAAGAGATTGCAGGGATGTAATTCGGAGCTTCAATCTTCTAACAGTCATTTGTAGGGTGTGACTTCGTTTTCTTTGCTTTCCAACAGTTTCTTGTACTACTGCTAAATTTCTCCTTCTTCTCGCCGGAGTGGAAAAATCGCTACTTGCCAGTGTTCTATGTGCAATAAAAAGTTTAAATTTAAACCTAATATAGTCAAATATATATCTTTATTTGATTGCCAATTTCTAGTGCAAAAATATAGTTGTGGTTTCCATCCTTGTTTCATAAATAACTAATTTGCAATAGCTTCTGCATCTCTTTCTCTGTTTAAGAAGCAGCAATAGTAGCTGACGAAGAGGATTGTATTCCGTCTTCAGCTTGTGCTTCCATTTTTTTGAATAGCTCTCTATAATTAAATAAAATTTGTATATACTTGGTACCCACATATCACAGAGAAAATATATATATATAAAAAAAAACACTATTTCATATGCAGTGTGTTTCTTTTCGAGTCAATTCCGTTTTTTTACTTTATTAACTGATTTTCAAAATTCTTTTTTCCGCTTGCACTCAAAGAGCTATATTATTTGTTGATGTGCATTTTTTAGCAACGTAGTTGCTTGACCTGCTGCGTTTAAAGAAAGTTCCCAAAAGTGACTAAGTTATATACTTAGGTATTGTGACTGAAAAAACTATTTTTGATGTAGTCAAAAATAATGAAATGCATTATATTTTATTTAACATTTTTATACTTATATTAATCTATTTTTGAACATTAAATAAAAACATATTATCAGACATCACAGGTTTTTTCTTGTAAACTGTGTTTACAAGACCCTGGTTCAATACATTACTTACTGATTTTCTCTGTACAAATAAATATTAATTAATTTTCATTTCTTAATTACTTTTCAATAATTAGCAGATTTTTTAAGAGCAACGTTTTTGTTTGCTTGAAGATAATAGTTTTTCCGTTCATGAAACTACATTAATTTATGGACATAGTGTTTAAGTGGCTTACTTACCTATCTTTAGATGTGCTCCCAGACGAAGTAAGCAACTCCTCAAATGAAATGTTTTGCAACCCGCAGAATTGCTCTGTTATTGTTCTGTTATAGTTACTATTATTATTACTTTAAAAATGCATACTATATCTCACCTGAATTCCGTAGGTCGCTCAGTTAATTTTTGATCAGCTCCAGGTTTAACATACCGGGGACCATTTCCCTTTATAACTATTTCGCATGGATGAAAATGATCCGAACAATTTTCCGGGTGTTTTGGTAAACGCTGGTTCTCATTTAAGCCGACAAGGGAAAACAAACGGAAAACCACACCTTTCTCCTTTCAGAATCCATGGGAAACCTACAAAATATTCCCAATGTTAACAAATTGTTATTTCAAATAACTGCCGAACTAAAAGCACCAAATCAACATAAAGCAAAGGCAGTACTTTGGATATTTATCAGTACTTAGTACCTACTACCACTACCTACTTATCTACGCTACTGAAGAGGGCCAAACATTATGGTGAAATTAGCGAAAATAATAATACATACCAGTGAAAAGGCGGTTTCGAGTTAAAAGAGTTCGACTTTCCGCACACCTGACACCGGCGCACCATTTTTTAAAGTTTTCATATCACGTTTTTGCAAAAAATACACGTAAAAACCTGAAAATGCTTGAAAATCGAAATATTCCGACTACTAAAAACGTCGCAAATAAATCTTATGACAGCGTCAGGTTTGGTCGGGTACCACTAGACATATTTCATTGTGACGGGCACAGTGAAATATGTCTAGTGGGAATTAAGGGGCGTTGTCGCTTAATCTCCATAAAATATTATACATAAATTAATAAACAGCACAAAATATACAACAACAAAATATATTATGCCTACGGCGTTTGCGTTTGCAACAATTATTCTTCGGTTAACAATGCTTATATGCTCTTCTGTTATTATTAATAGATAAGCTGTACCCCATTTATATCTGCGAAAAGGGGGTTGGGGGACATAACCGAAAATCTGGCAACCACACGCGCTGAGAATTTACAGGGGTACCAAATGAATAGTAGACCAAAAGGATCTCTGATTGCTTTAAAATGTAAATAGTTATATCTCCCCTTGCTTATAAGTCTATGGTATAAACTATATATTTTTAAGGATTTATAAAAAAATTACAGGGTGTTGAAATTTAAAAAAATATATGGACTTTATCGAATATTTACCAAACTAGTTAAGATATTTAAGTCATATTTGATATACGTTATAACGGCATAAAACCTGTTAATATGAAACATCTTGAATAACCATTAAAGGAGAAGAGGGTATATTAGTACAATTATTGTTCCTATAAAAAAATGAATCACCTTGCATAGTAATAAAATGGATTACATTTTTTTGTAGATTTTAATTGTAAACAAAAATGTCCTCTTGACAATTTTGATGTTTTTGTATAATTTCAGTGTATTTCTGAAAAATTAACTAAAAAAATTGCTCCATAAGCGTGTTTCTTATTTTAAATAAGGTAACTTTTTCTAATAAACTTACCTATTTAAGGCTATACTTTTGAAGATACAGCGATACAAGGACTAAAACATTTAAGGAAGATATAGGTAATTAATGTTACGCTCTGTATCTTGAAAAGTAAAACCTTGAATGGGTAAGTTTATTGGAAAAGTTACTTTATTTAAAGTAAGAAATACGTTTTCTCTTATGGAGATAAGTTTTTAGTTAATTTTCCAGAAATATTCTGAAATAATACAAAAAAATCAAATTTGCCACGAAACCATGAAACACGCGAAAAAATCTACATAAAAAAATTCAATATCTTTTGTTACTAAACAAGGTTGTCCATTTTTTTCTAAAAACAATTGTACTGATTACTGATTTCTCCGCCACTGGTTGTTCAAGATGATGTTCGATATTAACAGAGTTAAAACGCACATATTTTCTAAAACTTTAACACCCTGTAACATTTTTATAGGGCCTTAGAAAGGAACAGCTTAAACGAGAGAGAGTGCTTCTTTTTTGAAGATATATTATCTGTTAAAGTCCTGCCACAAAAAACTGATTCACTCTGTATAATTTAACGTATTTTTTGTAATTTTTTTGTTCAAAAATTTGAAAGATAATTTAAGGTGGATTCGGGAGTAAACTTTTTTTATTACCCCTCTGCAAACCCCAATGTCACGTGTCGGTTAAAGTAGTCGCCCAATAATAATTAAGCGGGGTTCCCGGACCCAGCATGGCGGCACGTGCGACTCGTCTCGTTAACCGCCCGGTTGTCGCGCAAGTGCTCGTCGACGTTAATCGGCGCGCGTCGCCAATTTGTTTGAATAAGTCGTCGCGCACCTACTGCGGCGCCCGCCTGCATAAACAATTACTTCGGCGCCTGGTCAGTCCGGTCCGGCTGAAAACGAAAGTGAGCCGGGACCGACGCGGCTCTGCCGCCGCCGCCTACTCCGCCCGTCCCGACGTCCCCACCGAGTGGATTCTTTGTTTCAGAACTGGTAATGTCGAGGGCGGGGGCCGGCCGGCGCGCCGGTGAACGGGAAGTGACGGGAAAACGCGGCCGAAAATTTGGAAGGGCACTGAGCGCTTTGTAAATGACAGGTAACATTCTCGACAGCGTTTCCATTGGAAGGAAAGCGCTTTCTGTTAGTGCTAGATTTTTAGTAAGCGGAAATAAGCAGTTAGCAGTTACTTGAATATTATGATCTTTGGCAGTTAGCATATTTGTATCTGTCTTTGTTTATCTTCCTTTTTAATAACGTTTGAGACGCCGGCTTATCAGCAGAAATCACTGGTGTAAAATTCAAAGGTTTTTATGCGGTCGACGTCGACCTAGTCAAGGAGGCAGCAAATAAGAAAGCGAGCGTAGCGATTTGATTGGTCGACGTTTCGGAGATTCATGGAGCAGGTGTCGACGTGGGCCAGTTAGGCCAGTATAACCAGTGCCGTGCACGGAAATAAGAATTGCGCTTTATTTTACGGATGTTGGTTTTGTGTATAGATTTTTGTGTGGTGTTGTTTTGTGTGTACCCAACAAAATTATTGGTTTGCTTTGGTTTGATTATTTCAAAGTTTATTTTATTATTTTTTGAGCATTTAAATAAAATTTGAATAATATTATTAAGGGCCGCGCGCCGCATTAATTGCGTATCTTCCTTAAATGTTTTAGACCCTGTATCTTCAAAAGTATAGACTTAAATAGGTGAGTTTATTGGAAAAAGTTACTTTATTTCAGGTAGCAAACACATTTTTTCTACTTTAAGTGTTACGTATGGAGAAAAGTTTTAAGTTAATTTTTCAGAAGGACCCCGAAATAATACGAAAAAATCAAATTTGCTATGAAACCATGACACATATGAAAAAATGCTAAGAGAACGTTTTTGTTTACAATAAAAATTTACATAAGAATTTGAATACATTTTATTGCTATACAAGGTGGATCTATTTTTTTCTAAAATAAATTATACGAATTACCCATTTCTACGCCACTGGTTGTTCAAGATGGTTGATATTAACAGGTTTTATGCTAACCCGTGCCGTTCTAACGTGTACCAAATATGACTTAAATATCTCAACTAGTTTGTAAAATATTCAATAAATTCCACATATTTCTTGCAACTTTAACACCCTGTAACATTTTTATAAGGCCTTAAAATGATATAGTTTATAGAAGAAAGTGCGGTTATTTTTTGGTTTTCTATCACCTGTTGAAGTGTTGCAGATTATCACTGAATCACCCTGTATAGGTACCTACATTTTAAAAATTACAATAAAAAGTACATTTTTGCCATAAAAAGAATTAGCAGCTCAAGCGCAACTAAAATTTGTGAAGGGTACTACAATTTTTTAAATCATTTGCTAAATTATTAAAATACAGTGAACCAGCATAATGAGACGATTTTTATAGTAGTAATGTTTGACCTATGCACTGAAGTTTTATACATATACCTATAGCAAAGAACGTTACACAAATAAACACAAGGGACCGTCATATATTTTTGGTTTTGAACGTCGATCTATTCAAGGTTCCAAGTATTTAAGGCATAGCACTGTTTCAAGCGATCGCCACTGGCGCCACACGACGAAAAAAAACGGGCAGGGTGGTTTAATAATAAAAACATGCAAATGTGTCTGTTACAACGAATTTATTATCTAAAATAATAGAAAATGCTTGTTTGTTATGTCCCTTTAATTTGACAAGTAGGTATACCTACATGGCATATTTCCATACATTTTCTTAAAAAAAGTATAAAAAGTAAGCAAGAGTATTTTGGTACCTTCTGGTTTGAAATGAAGCCCATGGCTAGTTGTGGTAGGTACGTATAGAATGCATTAGATTCTCCAGTTTCTTCTTGGTTCGTTTTGGGGCTTTAAACAAATTTTCTATTTTCATTCTTGAATACATTAGAAAATACCCTTCCAAAATATAATAGATACCTAGAATTCTCGCTTCTTCAACTGGTTGAATAAATCATCCCATAATTGCAAAATAGTGTTTTTCTGCAATTCACATAATGGTCTGTGTATATGGTTTTCTTTATGTGCATGGAAATTTCATGTTTACCCAAACAAATCTACCTTTCAAAACTCTGTTATATCTATAAGATAAAACTACGAAATATTTACCGCAAAATAAATTCGTTACCGTAAAAAGAACGTATGATATTCTAAACGTCAGAACTGGCATACATGTAACCACAGAATACTCCTCTATAACCTATAATAAGTCGCCATTTTTTTCCTCGACTTTAAGGACAAATATCAGTCTGATTATACTTACGATTTGCGCTAGACATTCAAATAAACAAATTTGAACCCTTCGAATTGTAGAAAAAGAAAAGGTAGTATCTACCACCCTCGTAAACAGTAAAATAGATAAGTGACAAAAATGACAACCGGCTTCTATGTTTTTTCGCACTCGTAAGTGTCAATAACTGTATTTAAATACGGAACAAAAAGTAATTTTATTTTTTTGGGAAAACTATTAAGTTAATGAAAAAATAATTGGAGTTAAAAAAGTTTCTAAATTAATTGGGCGAAAAAATAGGTATTTTTATTTTCAGATAAACCAACATACAAAAAAATTCTGTAAAAAGGACGAATACGTGTTTCGGGTTTTTATCCTTAAGATGTATACGGCTAGTCAAATGAAACTTACAATATATTTGACATTTCGTATATATGATTTACAAAAGCAATAATATAACACAAAAATGTTCAATTAGGTAATTCGTACCTCAGAAAAATAATAAATAATATAAGTAGGTAGATAGAGGCGCCGTAACAAATACAAGGCCACACAATAGTTATACAGGGTGATTCAAAACTATGCGGCACCCTGTCAGGGACATAATTTACTCGTTAAAATAAGACGAAGAGTTCATATATCAACATGGGTCCAAAAACGCTTCGTTACGAAGATGCAGGGTGATTAAGCTTTCAAATAAATATCGATTTTTGTTTACACCTTCCAAACCAATAAGAATATTTAAACCAAACTTGGTACACAATAATATCGTCGTAGGGTGACATAACACATGTTAATATCAGGTCTCCAAAGTAACCAGTGGCGTAGGTATGGGTAATCAGTACCATTAATTAAACAAAAAAAAAATAGTACGGCCCTGTACAATAAAAAATATATTATCTGGTTGAATAAACAATACAATATGGAACAAAAAATGTCTCTTTCATTTTTTTTTTATATCTCTCTCCTTTTCGCGAAAAATTTGAGTTTTTCCTATTTCTCATATTTTTTGGACTCTTTACTTTGAAGTAACCATTATTTTAAGTAAACGAAATGATTTTCAAATGGAATTGCAGTAGGAGTATTAGGTAATCTTTGATACTAGAAAGGCGCTAATGCACAAAATAATAATAATAATAATAATTTTTTGAAAGCTTACTCACCTTGTGAAAGGGTGCCGCATAGTTTTGAATCACCCTGTATATGTACCAAGGCACTGAAGTTCAACTTTTTATGACTCATGTGGAATTTAGTTGCCGAGGCCTCTGGCCGAGGCAAATAAACCACATGAGTCGTAAAAAGAAATTCAGTGCCGAGGTATATATAAAAAAAAAAGTTTTTTGGTCATACGCTCCCAAAAATAGCTATTTTACGGACTCATTTGAGTCCGTAAAAAGTCGTCATGGCAACCTTCACGGATTATTACACAGGAAGTAAATCCAACACGATTTCTTTGGACTTATTAGCAATATATTCCGGATACTGGAACATTTTAAAATTTATGTCACTTTCTGACAACTTTCGAATGACATGACAAAATTATCAAATAAACAAACTTGTTGCTACGATTTCAAAAATTATGGAAAATTTGCAAATTTAAGCGTTCTGAAGAATTGTAAAAAGCGTATAACAAAATTTTGGGAGCGTATGACAAAAAATAGTGTTTGTCACACGTACGTAAATGAAGTTTTTCAGGACTCATCGGCTATTCCGGACTCGGCTAACGCTAACAGCAATGATTCGTCCTGAAAAACTTCATGTTAGGTACTTGTAACAAAAATAACTAGGTACCTATACAGGGTGTTCGAAAAATAGACGGAGATATTTTAGAGGGTGATTCCCTGTTAAGAAATATGAAAAAAAGTTTCTATAAACATGGGTCCGGAAATGCAGAGTTTTCAAGATACAGGATGTTAAATATATTGCATGTCACTGGACAAAATTGGTTTATCAATTTTTGCAAAAAAAATCACAAGTGCCTTGGAAAACAAATAATCAAAAGCATTTCTAGGAAAGAGTGTTATTGCAACTTTTCCAATATCATAACATAAAGTACACTACAACCAATTTTGTCCAGTGACATGCAATAAAACGGTTTTTATTTTTTTTTCTCGAAAACGAAGTGAGATAGGAAAACAATACAAGAGGGAAAGAAGTTGTATTTTTAGATGCTTAATCAAACAAAAAATATTAAAGTTACAAAAAAGGTAGTGGCGTACATTTTTTTGATAATAATATTCGCTAAGGTGCCCCCCGGGACGCCACTGGACTTAATAAATTTAATCTAGTTAGGGCGAAATTAGCCTCTTAATACAACAAATAACATTGCCAAATTTCAACAGAATCGAGTAAATAATTTTTAAGACATTAATAATTTCATGTTTTAATTTTTTTATTTAACATCCTGTATCTTGAAAACTCTGCATTTCCGGACCCATGTTTATAGAAACTTTTTTTCATATTTCTTAACAGGGAATCACCCTCTAAAATATCTCCGTCTATTTTTCGAACACCCTGTATATTAAGCAAAAAATCATAAGGGATTATACTCGTCCATGAAACGATTGCGCGTGGTGTTGCTTGACTTTGACGATCGTTTTACCTAGGTCAAGTATGACAAGGCACGGCGCTTTCCAGCAGAAAAACCAAACTGTTGCTTGTTATGTGCAGCCTCCATGACAAATCGATTAATATTCAAAGCTACTAAAATATTTATACTGAAAGATTGCGCTGGCTTTTGCCGGGTTTTGAATATTTGGTCACTTTTGACGGGCGATGGCCCCGCGCCTAACGTTTGATGTTTACATCTCTCCAAGGCCTACTTATTGAAAAAATCGTACAATAATGGGCTGCTTCAGTGCCGATTTCTGAGCTTTTAATGACGATTTTGAGACACTTCACTGTCGATTTCGAGAAAAAAATGTTTCTGGCCAGCATCTCACCCGTTTTGGTTTATGTATTAAAACTGCGTATACAGTGTGGTTATTTTTTAAATGTGCAACATATGGGACTTTTTTTATTAATTACACAACCAAACTACAGATATTGCCCAAAGTTTATACATGTTCAATAATCATATTAGGTGCACTTAGAATGGTTTCAAGTTAAACACGATACAGGGTAGATCAAAAATAGTATAAAAATTGTACAAGAGTAGAGTACCTACTCTTATTTAAAAAAATTCAGCAAAAGGTTATTAAGAAAAGTTGTTAAGAATTAAAAGCTATGCCCAAATACCAAAACATAGCCTCCTAAGAAAAAAAAAATTTCGTCAATTAATTTCCGCAATTTCTTAATAAACATTGAAATAAAAATTGTGCACCTGAAATGAGAGTTTTTAATATACACATTATCATTACTAATGTTTTACCTCGTTCAGAAGAATTTTTTGCGAAATTTTAAAGTTTTGTTTAATATCGTTGCAAAAAAGATGAAGTTTGTGATTCCCTAAAAAATTAAAAATCTAAGTTAATTTTACAAATATTGTAACATATTGGACAAAAATATGCGAAATTGATTTAATTTTGATTGATTTATGAAATTGTTTAGGGTGAATATTAAAACCAATTTTTTTTGGAAATTATTGTATTTAAAAAAAAACTTTCTTGAGAGGCCATGTTTTGGTATTTAGGCATAACTTTTAATTCTAGACAACTTTTCTTAATAACATTTTGCTGAATTTTCTGAAATAAGGGTACTTACTTTACTGTTGAATATTTTTTTTATTTTTTGACCTACCCTGTATGCTGTTTGACTTGCAACCATTCTAAGTGCGGCTAATATGATTATCAAACATGCACCAACTTTCGGGAATATTTCTATTTTCGTTGTGCAATTATTAATAAAAAAATTCCATATGTTCCACACTTAAATGACCACACTGTATATGTACAATATTTTCTTTTTTTTTATATAGTTTTGTACTTATCCAACATTTATAAACACATAATATAACTTTTACAATAATTGCTGTACAAATTTGCAGTTTTAACACATGTACTATAAACAAGCCAAAACGGATGACAAACATTGAAATATTATTCTGCATCTTCTGTACTTGTCTATTTGTCTGAGATTCGTATCAAAGATCCGTATATCAACACCCCATCTATGAAGCGCTGCTATTTAACCAATCTTCTTCCGAGCCCCCAATAAGAAATATCGATCGCAATACCAGACATTCCTCCGAGTCTGACTTCTCGTTCGTGCCCAGCTCCCGGTCCCGCCGTACATTTGAAGGTCACTCTTGGCCCACAGCCTCCGGCACCGACCACGGACTTCTCTCCTTCTTCGCGGCCGTCGGCGGCGACGTGATTCACCCAGTACCAAACCTGATCAATGGAATCCTGCCCGTAAAAAATAAAAAGAAGCGCGCCGGCAACAAAAACCATTTGAATATTCCACCTTCGCTCGGGCCTGCCAAGAGTCTCCGGATTTGTTGCCGCGATCGTAACAATCATTATTGGAGAGGGCTCGAGAAGGGAGAAGATACGTCCCAATAGTTTTATAGTCGGCTCTTCACTTGGCGCAGAACTCGTCTTTTATTTAAGTTTGCATCGGTCAAATTACATCAGTGGAAACAACTATTTATGTAACTAGTTAGGAAAAGTATGATTTTATGTCATGGGTGGGCATGGGCCCCGTTTCGGCATTTGCCAGGAGGGGGGGGGGGCAGTGGCGGCGATAAGGATTCGGGCCCCCCCCCGCCAAATTTTGCCAGGATGCATACATGTGGTAATAAAATATGGAAATACCGAAATTTTGACTAAGATGCTAAATTATAAGAAAAAAGCTCAGATATATAAATTTTATTTTAAGTTTTTCTACCTACCTGGGAAATGTTCTGTATTATAGGGAGAATTATAGCGTAGCTTAACAAAAACTGGGCATGTCTAATGTCTCACACTTTATTTTATAAATGGGACGTGATTTAATAATAATATAATAATAATTCTCAGCCTCACAATACTCCAAACTAGGAGTACCCCAGAAGCAACTGAATACTTGTGCGGGGGAGGGGGCAATTACTTACTATTATTTTGTCTTCGTTGCCATTTGCGGCTAGGGCCGAGTTTTTTCCCGATAGAACTAGGATAGCATTCGCTCAAGTACTACGGAAAACCCTCGAAAACCGTAGTAACCTCAGTGAGTGTAGGACAATTATTAGTAAATCACACATAATAATATATTTATCTTGTTATTTATATTACAAAATATTATCCAAAGAAAAATATTTCTTAAGAATAATAAAAGGGATTCCGCCACTCCCAATAATACAAATACCCTCCCTAATCTACTAATTCCCTTAAATATAAAATCTTACCATTGCTAAAATCTGTCTGGTGCTTAGTAAAACAAACATCACGTGAAGTTGCAGAATTGATGTATTGGTTGTATAAAAATTGAAAATTCCGCTATTTGTCCTAATAATAATAATAATTTTTAGGCTAAAACGGAGCTACCAACGCAGGGACGGACGGCATACTACACCACCTAATCTCAAAATGGCCCGTAACTTGGAAGAAAAGATAAATCGAAAATTTGATTTTAAAAAAATAGCTCTATTACTGGTGTTGAATTTTAAGTATAAATTAATTTCAGAAAAATTGATCTAAATAAAGTTAATTGATGCTATCTGCTACAAACACACAACCGGCCGGCAAAAGCCGTAAAAATTGGTCAAAATATGCAGGGAAGATAAAAAAAACATGGCACATAATACGTTAATACAAACAACCACAAATCTTAATTCGCAGCAACAGAGTGTACAGTCGCGGACAGTTGGTATCGAACGACCTGAAGAGGTTTCTCGTGGCTATCGTTACAGGGCGCGCGGAGACGGCAACAGCGCGCGCCTTCGGCATCGGATGGTTCGAACGGGTGTCTTGTTCCGAGAATTCTTTGCAAGCGATTAAGCCGATGTCACCGAAAGGGTTAAAAAAAATTAAGGAATCAGTATTAAACTATTTATTAAAACAGTTCACAAGTATACAGTATGATTTTTTAAACTACCACCGCGATTTCCTCGCTTATTTTGCGCCCTACAAAAAAAACATGAGAAACAAAAAGGTGACAATTTTGGACAGCTAAGTGGCCCTGAAAAAGTAATCAACATCCATGGTCAACTTGTCGCGCAATATAAAAAAACCTCCAATTGAGCAAAATTATTAAATAGCCGTAACATACCTATTTATTTTAAGATACCGAAGAAAACTTTTATATTGAAAATTGATGGCACTGAGAAGCTTTATGCAACTGGGTGCTCAGATAGTTTCTGAAAATTACACAGGCTCTTCGGCTCTGTTGAGGCCATTGTTTTAGTTATTAAAGGCCATTGTTTTAGTTTATTAAAGTAGTTATTTGGCTCCCTACTGAAAAATCTTAAGAAACAAAAACGTGTAAATTTTAGATAGTTGGTTAATGTTAAAAAAAGAAGTCGGTATCCATGGCCAACTTTTCGCGCAATACCAAAAAAAACTTAAATCAACAAGAATCTGAAAACAATCAATTTATTTTGAAAGTCGAGGGAAAATTTTAATTGGAGATTAGCGGCAATTAGATCACGCAAGAACATTGACAAAAGAAAATTTTCATACAATTTGTACTAGTTTTTCCGCTAATTTGTTTAAAGTGTGAAGTCGAAATAGCAATTAAAAACATCAACAGTTATTCAAATTAAAGACAAATTTTCTCATATTAAAGATCTTGTTTGATCAAAAAAAAATTAAATAAATTGATAGTTTTGTTTTCACATTTTTGTCGACTTGAGTTTTTTTTTGTATTGCGTGAAAAGTTGGTTATGGATGCCGATTTATTTTTTAACATCACCTAGCCGTCTAAAATTGCCATATTTATTATGCTTATATAAGCTTACTTACATAAAAAAAATATATTTAATGCAGTGATAGGGCCAAAGCGAAAAATGTTTTTCAAATAAATCAAAGTGTGCCAATTGTTTCTAAAATTGGTAGTATGGAGTATCCTTTACTTTTGAACAACTTTTCCTAGCAACTTATTTCCACATAAGAAATGTTAGCAAAGTTTTTATCAAGAGTAACTTTTTGCGGTAAAATTAAAGATAAGAAAGTGTTCCTATTCAACACCTCTTCTGTGGACATACTGTATATACATAGTGTATTTGGAAATGAAAGGAAGGTTTATGGCTTATTATAAATATAAATGCAAATTCTTTATCAGAGGCTCGAGAGTCCGTCATAAAATACTACATAACTCGCCCGAATATTAATTTGCGTATTTATCCTCATCAGATTTTTAGCAAAAGAGCACGCCACTGAAATGGTCGAATTTTCCTTCTCAATCAATATTTATGGCCTCCTTTCATTTCCAAATACACTAAGTATAGTTGTCAGCGGTTTTAGACATTAAGTTAATAAATATTTTGCGTTGCAACAAAAATGTATTTTTATGTTGTAATAAAAAAATATGTAGTAACACTAAAAATATATTTAGCTAATAACCCTAGAATTAAAAAAGTTAATTAAAAGGATTTTCATAAATTATTCTTTTCTTTGCAAAATAAGTATTTGTTCCAACATTTAGTTGTTAGGTCTCGTAGTCCTAAACATAAATGATTATAAAATAAAAGGGGTGTCCCTTTTATTTATTTTTTCTTATTTTTGAAGAAATTGGTCAGAAGTTTTAATAAATTGGTTTTCGTGGTGCTGCAATGCTCCATTGTTTCTCATAAAATGCCCTTCAACAGATAAATGAGATTAGGGGGTCACAGACATAAAATTACCCTTGTAACTTAATAGAGAGTTATTGCAGAAACTGTTTTTGGCATTAAGCAGTATTTAAGACGACCTTATTTGAATACTCTCATACGTTATTTATGATTCTGACAATAGTTATTGCAAGTCGTAATTTATGTATCCAAATTAAGGGCTTGTTTACGTTTACTTTATTGTTTTGTATTTCTACACTTTCACTAGAATATTATGTGCTTTTATAATTTTGCTCCGGAAAAAACTGGGAAAACAGCCAAATAACCACGGAACACCAAGGTGAAAGACTAATGAAAACAAACAAGGTGCAAACGCAAACAAGCAACGAACATTTTAGGTTAAGTCCTACTTTCACAGAACACTAGCGTTTTCTGACAAATCAGAATTTATTTTAAGAATTGTGACAAATAAGGTAAAAATAACGTATATTATGGTATACACAATAAACAAAAATAAAGGAAAATAACCTTATTATGGACGACCTTATGTCAAACTACGACTGCGCTATTTATTTCTGCAATAACTCTCTATTATTTAAATTGCATA
Source organism: Pseudeuparius sepicola (assembly GCA_963920635.1). Lineage (NCBI taxonomy): Eukaryota > Metazoa > Arthropoda > Insecta > Coleoptera > Anthribidae > Pseudeuparius > Pseudeuparius sepicola. The sequence continues at coordinate 14,204,532 of OY987299.1, forward strand.
CCTTTATCAATAACATCAGAAGACACACAGCAGGGACACGTGTCAAGCTTTACACACCTCCCTGGACCTCAATGTGATTACCTGGATAAAATAAAATAATTTCAGGTGATTGAGGACTTCCACAAGCTGGATATAATGATTACGAAGTTTTATTAGAACCACCGACACAGGAAGAATCCGAAAAAACTATAAACCCATTAAAATCTTTATGACTATAACATAATTAAATAAAGGCAAGAAATCAAATGCATTTTCCATTATTATATTATATGTATATTAATATTTAGTATACCCACCTTGGGATAGGATGACTTTCTGAACTCTCCTGCTCATCGAATCTATGAGTTGGCAGCAGAGATCATGGGTTACGACTTCATCCCACGTTTGTTGAATCTTCTGCCAAAGTGCCTCCCTATTTTCGGGTACGAAGTTCTCCATTGTCCGCGCCATTCTGCCCCACACATTCTCAATGGGATTCAAGTCAGGACTCTTCGCCGGCCATTGCAACTTTTCTACGTTGTTTTCGGTGAACCATTCGCGAACTATTCTTGCTGTATGCACAGGAGCGTTATCATGCTGGAAAACGAAGCCATCGGGATACATTTCCGTTGCAGTTGGTAACAATCCGCCTTCGAGTATCTCGCAATAGCGAGCTGCTGTGAAGCGGTCGTCGATTCTCCAACAAATGCCAGGTCCACGGTAGCTTATCCAGGCCCATATGTTGACGGAAAAATGCCCACTCCTTTTCCAGGGTGACACAAATCTTTCGTCATATCTTGAACTCACCGAAGGTCTATATACTCGCACTTTGCCATTGTAATGGCTTTGAAAGATCTTTTCGTCGCTAAATATTACCTTCTCCCAATAATGTGGCGGTAAACGCTGAAACTCTCGGCATATCTGCAACCTGACTTCCTTATTAGCCTCGGTCAGCTGAATTTTGTTGCTGGCCGTGCGAGATTTCAGATTGGCTGCATCTAATCTCCTTCGGGCAGTTCTAACACTTGCTGGAAATTGTGTTGCAGATACTGCTTCAACGGCGGATTTAAACGGATTTGCAAGGCAAAAATTAGCTAGTTGCTCATCTTGTTGGTCAGACGTAATTTTCACATTTCCTCCTCTATGTATGTTTTCCACGCTTCCGGTTTCGTCATATTTCTTCTTTATATTGAAAATGGTGCTTTTAGATACACCAAATTCTTCGGCCAGTCGGGAAATAGCCCAACCATTTTCTAGTTTGGCGATGATACGGTGCTTGACGGATTCACTCAAACGAGGCATAACGAACACTGTTAGTTACTCTCTCGAATTAGGATACTGACTAAATAATTTTAGCCCACCCACCTTAGTATTTATACAAAGGGCTAGGAGCAGGTATAATCGATATTTTCAAAATCTACATCCAATTCAATATTACAATTATTAAGTTAATCCCCTAAATTTAGTTATATTAAGTGCAGGTAGGTATAATTAATAAATACCTATTTAAAAAGATATAAATATCTATGCTAAAATATTTCAACTCAGGTAATCCGATAATCCATTAATTTTGTGCCATACATTTTCTAATTAATATTAAGAGCCCCCATATCTACTTTTAAACATATTATACAAATCCTTGAAATCTTTAATTTTTGAGATAATCGCTTGATCTGTTTTTTGTCCGAAAGGACTTCAAAAGCCGCTTATTTTAGCAATCCTGCCATTTTCAAATTGCAAATCCAGGGCCGGCTACGATTTTTTTATTCCCCCGATTTTCACAAAAACCATTTAGCCATTTTTTTATTTAAAATCTGACACCACAGCGTCAATCAGGACAGTCGAAAACCCTTTATATACCAAATTTGAACAAAAAATATAGAGAGAGTTCTATTCTACAGGATGTCAAAATTGAGCAAAATAGGAAATTTAAAGAAACCTCTTCAGGCATCTCTGGCGAGTCAAGTCATAAAAATTCAGCATTTTCAGATGGGGCAGAGAAAAATACCCTGTATTGAATCTTTGCACACCAACACTTTGAGTGGTTCTGTTGACAATTAAACTATTTTGACGGGATTCCATGGCACACTTGACTCGCCAAATGCCTGTAAATTTCCTATTTTGCTGAACCTTGACATCCTGTAGAATAGATCTCTCTCTAAATTCTTTGTTCAAATTTGGTATATAAAGGGGTTTTAGGGGGATCCTGATTAACGCTGTATTGGTAGATTTTAAATAAAAAAACACTCAAAAATCCTAGCCGGACCTGGATTTGCCTTTTGAAAATGATAGGAAGGCTAAAAGAAGCGATTTTTGAAGGCCTTTCACACAAAGAATGTTCAGGGATTATCTCCAAAAATAAAGATTTTATTAATTTGCATATGTTTAAAAGTAGACACCCTGTATATTAAATTATTGTTTTTGAGAAATTCTTCGGAATTCTATTGTGGCTCAAATTGACTATGGATTTACCTAATTTCATATTCCTAATTAATACAGGGTGCTGGCAGCAAAGGAAGGAAACTCGAGAAAAAGCAACTTTTATTGTGGTGTTGATTCTAATCTCAGCCTTGATATTTATTATTTTTTTATTTCATTATCATAAATACTAGACGGTATAGTAACATGATAAAATAGTACGAAATATTAAATACCAACACTGGGGTTGGAATTATTACCAGCACAAAGTTGCATTTTCCTCGAATTTTGTTCCTTTGCTGTGAGAGGCTGGAGGCTGTAATTTGCATTTTATGGTTCTATTTTTAGCAGACCGGCCGGCTGCAGACTCCAGCGCGATGTTGCCGTCTCCGCGCGCCCTGTAACGATAGCCACGAGAAACCTCTTCAGGTCGTTCGATACCAACTGTCCGCGACTGTACAAAACAAAAGTACTCAACAATAGAAGTGAATATTTTTCGTAATAATTACCTCTATACGGGTTTAAAAGAGAAACTAAAGGCACAATATTTGACAAAAAATTGCTTTTTTTCTTGTTTTTCGGGGTGTTTTAATAATTTCCTAACACTCTGCTAATTGTTTCTTGAAATAAAAATCTTCCAAGTCGTTTGGTTGACACCGATTTTCAGCCTAATACTGCAAAAATTAATATTAAGTTTTTAGGGGCCCCTTCCGGAGCTGGGGCCCCCCACACGGCGGGCTCTGCGGGCGCCTTATCGCCGCCAGTGGAGGGGGCTATAGGGACGCGTGCGCGACTACGACATTGTCTTTGTTGTTGCGAATGTAGGGGCCTGTTGATTTTTTTCGTAATTCATTGTTTTTATTGTTTTATTGTGTTCAGAGTTATTTATTATCCCTCAACTTTTTTCATTTTTTGATCTAGAAAAAAATGTAAAATAAAAAAGTTGTAGCCCGAACCTTGTACTTTTTAACCATTATGCGTCACTCCAAAGTGAGCACTGAGTAAGATGAACGAATGAAAAGAACGTTGTTGTAAGTTTTTCTTTTATTAAAAGTACAACACGTGTTTCGGTTTATTAGCCATCATCAGGTACAATATACAAATATAAAAAAAAAATTATATCTATTTGTATATTGCCCCTGATGATGGCTTATAAGCCGAAATACGTGTTGTACTTTTAATAAAAGAAAAACTTACAACAACGTTCTTTTGATGGTCGAATCCCAGGAAAAAAAACCAAAAATTAACGTACGTTATTTAAAAAAAATCACTAAATTACACATCATTTTATGATTTGTATTGTTTATCTTTTAAAATTAAATATAGGCGCATGGCACGCCTTGGCAACTTGGCTAAAAAATGTATCTAGTATCTAAGTATCTAGATACTTTCAAAAGGATCTAGATACTAAAGTAGATCCTGATTTTTGTAAGTATCTATAGTCTATCCAAGATACAGCGGCAGTAGATATAAACAAAGTCACATGACCGCCTTGCGATCGATTACCAGGGTCGGACTAATATGAGATTCCAAGTGGCATGTAATTCTCAACTAATTCTTTTAGAAGTTCTAAAATGTGTGTTTCTGCCTTTCGTGGATCTTTATAAATTTCCTTAAATTAAGTAGCAAAATAAATTTACAGAATATACTGCTCGCGATCCGATCTAAAATATGCAGAAAACTCGACTGAGGGAAGAGCCGGCCCTGCATTCTGCTCGCCGCGTAATTACTTGACATTTTATGACGGCCAGACCAATAAGAGAATAGGTCACGTGGTGGCCAATGTTTTGATCCACTGCCGCTGTATCTTGGATAGACTTTAGATATGTATCTAGGTACATAAAAAATATCTAGATACAGTATCTAAATACAGTATCTAGATACATGTATCTAGATATATTACATCACTGCATCACTTCTTTTTTGTGGAAAACCCCGTATATTAAAGGCTCATCTTAAAGTGTTCAAAAAGAGCTTTAGAAGAAGCACTAAAATTATTACCTAGCTAGCTAGCTGATTCTACATCCCAAAAAACATACAGGGTGTCCAACTTTAAAACTGTACAAATCCGTAAAGTCTTCATTTTTGGAGATAATCGCCTAAACTTTTTTTTTGTTTGGAAGGCCTTCAAAAACCGCTCCTTTTGACCTTCCTGTCACTTTCAAAATGCAAATCCAGGGCCGGCTGCGATTTTTTTATACCCCTGATTTTCACGAAAACCATTTAGCGATTTTTTTATTTAAAATCTGACCCCACAGAACACCCCAAAACCCTTAAATACCAAATTTGAATAAAAAATATACAGGGAGTTCCGTTCCGCAGGCTGTCAAAGTTGAGCAAAATAGGAATTTTAAAGGCATCTGCCAAGTCAGTGTGCCATGGAATCCCCTCAAAATAGTTGAATGGTCAATAGGACCACTCAAGGTGTTGTTGTGCAAAGGTCCAATACAAAGTACACAGAATGTTGTTATCTGTGCCATCTCAAATTACTGAATTTTTTGAACTTTATACGGGTCAAAAATCGTGTAGGTATATCAAAACGCCCCACACACTATAAACGAACTAAATCTAAAAAATACAGAAACCTGCCAGACAGTAAGTCCATATCAGTTAAGGTGGTTGCTGTGCCACAACAGGAAACGCACAGAAAATGTATATCATCTTACACAGTGACTTTGTTGAGAACGGTCCAATAATTTAAATTGTTTTTATTTGTTGGTTGGCATTTTGTAAAGAAATAAATTACTTTTGTGTTTATTAATATTTTCTTCACTGATTCCAGAGCACTCCTATGACTAGTATAAAATTTATTAAAAATTCAGAATTTTGAGATGGCTCAGAGAAATATACCCTGTATATTTTTGTAGTAAATCTTTTCACACCAACATTTTGAGTGGTCCTGTTGACCATTCAACCATTTGAAGGGATTCCATGGCAATTATCTCCAAAAATGAAGATTTTACGGATCTGTACAGTTTTCAAGTTGGACACCCTGTACTAGAAAATGTAAAAAAAAATTCTCGTAAACTTGTTAGATAAAAAATCATAAGTAGTAGGTAAGACTGTTGACATGGAATAAAGTCAATTCCTACTTGTAATCGTCCCATTTGCCCTGTAACCAGAAATACCATCTCGAATCATAGCACACAATTTTGGTAAAACATTGCGCCCAGGGGACTTGAATGTAAAGTGACCACGGTCCGAAAAGGACCCTCCCGAGCTTTCAGATCATTATTAGTAAGGTGTAAATGAGGTTCTGCCTTGCGAGACACATTCCCTAATGATACCCTTGCGATTAATATTAGGTATACCTACCCACCTAGCCAGTATACACGCATTAAGATACCCGAACAAAGTTATTATCATCATTATTATTAGTCGATATTTATGGCTTCCTCTTGATCTTATAATCATGGCTCGGCTACGTGAGGAATTGTTTACGGCAATTTTCGGACTGTTGACTGTTCAACCTAAACTTGTTTTTCCAGTCGAATTGATCTCATCTCATCGTGTTAACGTACACTATTCTGCGAGTCCTTGCTTTTTAACGTACCGAATATACTCATCTGCCAGGCGTTCTATTGGGATTTTAGTTTTACGCCGTGACGCCACGAGCCTTGCTCATACCACTTTTAATTTTATAGAGTTGTTTTTATTTATCTGCCAAGGGCACTCACTCCATAGTCCATAAGAAGCCTGTTGATAGGAGACATCAGTAGCAAGCCCTACACATAAATCAGGGTTAGCTGAAGTTGAATGCTGTGACGTTATCTGTATGTTATTTTTGAGAAATGTACTACTTTTTGTGCTAAAACTACTAAAAGGATTGAGTTAAAATTTAGTACAGAGTAGGTGATCACCTCAGACAAATAATAAACATACACTAACCTAAAGGCAGCATTGTAATCAGTCAACGTAAAAAGTGCCTACTTAAAATAAAAACAACAAATTTGACACTTAAGCCTGCATCATATGATAACCAGAGGTTACGTTTCCTATCCAACACTTTACTCTTCCCATCGTTCTTAAAACTACACTACTTCACTAATTACAAACTTAACTATATGTTTTTTGTCCAATAAAGTCAAAATCTCCTAAAAATAAACAAAAATAACGCAAAAGTAAACACTCGAAACACATTAACACAAACCGGCGAAATCTCAACGAACTCTGGATCAGCTGTTGGGGCATAATAAAGCAAATGCGCATCGATCACAAAGAGCTCGTGCAACGTTGCCATGTTAGCCAGAATAAGCAATTTATTAAGGATATTATTTATAGACCAAGTTGAATCAGTAAATTCACAAAATCAATAAAATTTATTGTTAAATGATAACTGTCCAAATTCTTACTATTATGTAGATTGTAGATATCAACTAATTGTTCCAAATTTATGTTTTTTAACGTTGGTTAGACATTTATTTCGTAAGTAAAAGATAAATTTATGAAGAAGTTTGGCAATGGTGCATTGTTGCATTGGTGCATTTTGCATTGTTTTGTTTTAGATTTCTATTACTAACTCAGACAAATAATGTTACTATATTCAATATTTTTTGTAGAGGAGGATTTGATAAAACAATATTAAAAATGTCTAAATTAATTTAAACATATTATTATGAGAAGGATTTTTCTGGTTTTTGGAAATGAAGTTATGCTCTTGCTAAAATTTTCTCAAAGGAATAATATTTATACCGGTTTTGGAAACTGAACTTTGAATATATGTTCGTAACACAATGAGTTAAAAAACAAAAACGTAAAATTCAGCTTTATTTTTCAAGAAAATGAAGGCTTTCTTTATACAATGTGTCCACGGCAAAGCGGTATTATAGGTGTATGTGATAATTTTTTTTGTATGCTGCTCTTGCTTCACCCAAAAACTATTTTTAGTATTTTGGACTTGAAAAAATGTATAGAGGGCGCTGGTAGCAGCTTAAAAATAAAAATCGCATATGGTAAAGTGCCTTTTCTGTGCGAAATATTGAAAAATTTTATTAGAAAAACTTGCTCAGAATTAAAAAATATGACGTGTCAAATTACAAAACAATTTTTTTTATTTATAATTTTTTTTAAATATTATATATGCAATCATAATTTCAACTTATTTATTCTACCCAGCACACATCTCAACTCTTCTTAAATTCTTTGTAGCTATTTTGAATGGTTGAAGGTCAATTATTGAATTTATAGCATTTATAATTTTAATGTTTTAAGAAGAGTCTGCCGTGGAAACAAAAATAAAAGTGATCCGTCTTTGTGTCATTATAATTTATTGTTGGAGGAACATGGGTAGAATAAATAAATTTAAATTATGGTTACATTTATTTATAATATTTAAAAAAATATATAAATAAAAAAATATTTAGTCTGTAATTTGATACAACGGCATATATTTAATTCTGAGCAAGTTTTTCTAATAAAATTTTTCAATATTTCGCACTGGAAAGGCACTTTACCTGATGCTGCCACCAGCGCCGAACTCTATAAAATTTTTCAAGTCCAAAATACTAAAAGTAGTTTTTGGGTGAAACAAGAGCAGAATACAAAAAATTGTGTTTGTAATGCAAAAAAAATTGTCATATACATCTATAATACCGCCTTGCCGTGGACACATTGTATTACTTTCTACAGAGTGTCTCACTTATGAGTGAAACAACCCTATAACTTTAATTTTTAACCGACCAGAACTAAATTTTTACCAAAGGTAGATGGCATTGTTGCCTACTTATTTCCAAAAAATTAGTTGCCTATTCCAAAGTCAGAAGTGTCGCCATTTTTAAAATATTTTAAATGAATAGTACTCTTTGACATTGGTCAGCTGCCAAATTTTCAAAAAAATTCTATGTTTACTTTTTGAGATATCGATCGATGCAGTTCGTGGTGAGACACCCTGTATATTTTTTTATGAGTTTGAAGCGCTGCTGACGCGGCCCGTTGCAATATTTTCAAGGCTGACTACATCCACATCGTTGTTTAGTTGTTTTGCTACTAAATAAACCAAGTTTTAGATTTTCTAAAACAGTTGCGACATACTTGTTTTTTTTTACAACTTTGAAGCCGCCCCTGCGCCAAACGCTAACGAAACTGGCTGACTGACGGCAGGCTATTCTTATACACCCTAAATACTACACTGTATCAAAAAACCAGCCTTCCTAAAACTGTTGCATTTTTTTGTCACTCACCTCTCGGACTATTAATGATTTACAAAATAATTTTTAATGCCATGTGTGTTTATGCCACCTTAAAAAGAAAACGGCAAAGAACATCGTTTCATGTTTTTAAAATAATGGTTAAATACCTACGATACGATATGTTACAAATGCTATTATATAGCTTTAGCGCTCTAGTGTTAAGAACCTCGAAATTGGTTTCAAAAAGCGATCGTCGCTACTTAGCCCGCCTAATCCATCTTTGTCTTTGACGCGTTTCTCCGTACGGAACGCCGAAAACCTACAATTTGCGCCTATTCCAGATCCCGTCCGATTAGCCGGGCCGTCGTTACCGGCGCGGCGGGGGGTGCGGGCCGGTCGCACGGGGCGCCCGGCGCTGGCAGCGGCCCAGCCACCCCCGGGCGCCGCCGCCGCCGCCGCCGCGGGCCGGCCGTTCGGACTGGGCGACTGGACGGGCGCAGCGTGACGTCCGAAAGCTGCGTCTCGAGGAAACCATTGTGTTTGTCAATTCGGCCCTGAAATATTGCGAAACGACGGATTTTCTCTTTTGCGGCTTTCGACTTTGGGTATGCGCGCTTTGTGCTTGGCCGGTGAACTACGGTCCGAACTGTTACGGGTGAAGTGGAAGTTTCCCTTCGGGGGGACATCTGGGAAGTGATTTTCGATGCTATTACGCATAATAATATTGAAGAAGAAATCTTTCGTCTTTCGTGATTTTATTGTTCATCCAAATCAACGAGTCCATAAATATACAGTATGTCTACGGATGGGGTAAATAAGAGGACAAATGGACTAAAAAGTGAAAGATACAAAAAAATGTTAAGTAGGTATTCTTTATAAAAGTTTTTGCTTGCTTTAAAAATAAGATCCACGATGCCAAAAATTTGTTTTTTTGTACAGGGTATGCAAAAAATACAAAAACGTAAAATTTGATGAAGAGTAAAGTTGGCTTTTTATAAATTTTAATGCAAAACGTTAAATAAAAAACTTGTTTGAAATTTTAAAAGAATTCTTATTCCAGATTTACCAGGAAAAATTTGAAATTTCTAAATTACTCTTTTAAAACCGAAATTTTTCCAAGTCATATTCTGACCTTTTTATTTGATTACGCCATTGATAACTGTTACTGTGACATATTTGTCAAAATAAGAACGATGTTGTGTTTGGAGCAAAGAATATTTATAATCCAAAATTACAGAAACGGCGAGAATAGTTATCGCTACGTTATTGAGAAGTTTCAAGAAAAGTTTACAAATGTACAATAATTATGCATAAGTTCAGTACATAAGTTAGTAATCAGATTTAAAAAAAACTGGATCCGTTAATGATTTAAAGAAGACGAAGAAAAGATACGACGAAAATGAGGCTTCTACAGTATTAATTTTGCAATCTGTTGATGAAAATCCTATGCTGTCTTTAAAGAAAACGAGCCCAAAGTTTACAAATCTGTAAAAAAGCCATATTCAAAATGTCTTGAAGGAAAATAAAATTTATCCTAATTTAAACCAATTTTTAACCATACTTTGGAAGATGGGGACAGTTACAAACGCTTGGATTTTTGTTTGTGGGTCGGTGATGAAATTCTAAATAACGACGTGAACTTTCATAAGCTGATAATGTTCTCAGATGAGTCAACCTTCAGTACAAATGGCACTGTAGCCTCTCAGCATGTGAGATACTGGAGTAGGAAAACCCAGAGTTTAGAATTGCGAACCGCGGCCAGTATTTTAAAAAAGTAAATGTTTGGTGCGCCATTTCCTATTATGGGATTATAACATATTTTTTTGATAATACGTTGTTACAGACATTCTTATTTGCATATGCTGGAGTCATTTCTGTCAGACAAGAATTGCCTCTTCAATATCGCCAAAATATGTATTTTCAGCACGATGGGTGTCAAGGGCGTCGCCAAGGGGGGGAAACTGTCCCCCCTGCCCCCCCTGCCCCCCCTGCCCCCCCTGCCCCCCCTGCCCCCCCCTAGAAACTGGAATTTTTTTACCAAATGCCAGCCAGGTCACTTATTATTTAAACGGTAATCGAGAAATTAATATTTCATTAAGTTTTTTCTTGTACCTACTTATTATTTTGTTATAATACATACTTAGACTTTAATCTTTAATATTGAAATTATGCATGCTGATATAGTTTTAGTCGGGCTGCCATGTAGTGTTTTAAAAATAAGTTCAAAATAGAAGATTCTTCGGAAAAACATATACATCTCGTCAGCATGGGCCCAAGGAGCTATTATGTTCACATTTACTTGTAGATATTTTAATAAATAATTTTTCGGCGTTTCCGAAAAAGCTGCAAATGATAAGTATGCAAGTTTTTGATATAAAACTGCTAAAAAATAGATCGCATACCGTTTGCGCATGCTGAATTACAGTTTCTATTGAATGTCATTTAACAATTTACACTATTTATTCAAAGTAAACCATCTTTGGGCATATACGCAAACAGTAGGCCATCTTTTCTTCAATAGTTTTATAACAAGAACTTTCATCTTTACTATTGGCAGCCTGTTCAGAAACGGAAAAAATTATTTATTAAAATACAATTGCACGTGACCATAATAGCCCTTTGGGCCCACACTGACGTCTGACTATGGTTTTCCCAAGAATCTTCTATTTTGAACTTCACTTCAAAACACATGGCAGCATAACTAAAATCATATCAAAACGCATTGTTTTCGAATAAATGAAGACTCACTATGATATTATCACAGACCTATATAGCTTCGCTAATATAGGTCTGTGATATTATGAAGAACCCAGGTTGATTATCTAATTCACACTTTGGTATCGTGAAAGGCATAGGTACCGAGTAAAATCGTATCCAAATATCTGTCCTATAACGATTGATGATACTGGACCGTGTGCTGGCTCAGCGAGTCTATACAGGCGAATTTCAGAGAGTGGGGGTGCAGTGCATGCCTGGATGTTTTTATTATAAGGAATCGAATTATTTAATTATATAGAGACGTTTTCAACCTGATAGATTTGTTTTAAGAAATTCTTACATTCCTATAGTTTTGAGAAAATGTAATGTCTTGTGTACTAAAATGGAAAAAAAGACCAACTTGGGACGTTAACTGAAATGCAAATAAATATTAATTTAAATATCTGGATCTTTAAACTAAAATAGTTTCTTTCATTTTAGGGCGCTAACCAACAAATTAAGTGTATTCAATTCAAACGTTATAAAATAATTTCACAGTAACGTTTTTATTTCAAGAGTACAGTATGTCAAATGGAAATCAAAATTTTAAAGAAATATGTGTACTACTGAATTTAAGATACTTTTTTTTTCTGTGAAGATAAGCGATACGCCGTCTGGTGTGCAAAAGTCATCAATAAAAAGTTTGCCGGGGTGTACCACTTTAAAGTGGGGTACATATCATCTTGCCCCCCTCTGACCCATTGGCTGGCGACGCCCTTGATGGGTGTCCGGTGTCCTGCCCATTATGCTACAGAAGTCAGGGATTGGCTCAATCGCAAATTTGGAAATCGATGGATGGGCCGAAATGGTCCAATTTTGTGGCCCCCTAGGAGTCCCGGCTTGACAATTTGTGATATGTTTCTATGGGGGCGCATTAAACAACTAACATATGAAAGACCCATTGAAAATAACGAAGAAGTTTTAAAGCAGAGAATTTTAAGAGCGATAGAATCAATTTCACTAGGAGAAATAAGAAGCAGCTTTAGCCATTTACGACGTCAGTTAGAATAATGCGTAGAATACGGAGGAGAAGTTTTTGAAAAATAAAAATAATGTGCCCCTAATTGTTTTAAAGTTTAATAAAATAAGAAATATTTCTCGAGTATTACAATTATTATTTAATATTCCATTAGTAATTTTATTTAACATGTCTGTAATTTTGGATTATAAATATTCTTTGCTCTAAAAACATCTTTCTTATTTTTACAAATACGCCACAGTTATCAAAGGTGTAATCAAATTATCAGAATATGACTTGGAAATATTTCGGTTTTAAAAGAGTAATTTAGAAATTTCAAATTTTTCCTTGAAAATCTGGAATAAGAATTCTTTTAAAATTTCAAACAAGTTTTTTATTTAACGTTTTGCATTAAAATTTATAAAAAGCCAACTTACTCTTCATCAAACTTGCTACACAATAATACCCTCATAGGGTGACATAACACATGTTAATATCAGGTCTCCAAAGTAACCAGTGGCGGAGGTATGGGTAATCAGTACCATTAATTAAACAAAAAAAAAGTACGGCCCTGTACAATACAAAAATTTATTATCTTGTTGAATAAACAATACAATATGGAACAAAAAATGTCTCTTTAATTTTTTCATATCTCTCTCCCTTTCGCGGAAAATTGGAGTTTTTCCTATTTCTCATCTTTTTTGGACTCTTTACTTTAAGTAGGTAACTATTATTTTAACTAACCGAAATGATTTTCAAATGGAATTGCAGTAGGAGTAGGTAATTTTTTATTATTATTGGTTTGGAAGGTATAAACAAAAATCGATTTTTTTTTTAAAGCTTAATCACCCTGTATTTTCGTAACAAAGCGTTTTTGGACCCATGTTGATATGAGCTTTTCGTCTTATTTTAACGAGTAAATTACGCCCCTGAAAGGGTGCCGTTTAGTTTTGAATCACCCTGTATACAGTGTGACCCATTCTGATGTTGGACACCCTCATAAAATCTGTAATTTTTGTCCGATTTTAGCCTTTTTTTTTTCTAAAAATAGATCACAAAAAACTCTATTCATAAAAATTCAGCATTTTGAGATGGTCCAAAGAAAAATACCCTGTATATTTTTGTATTGAATTTTTGTACACCAACACTGTGGAGTGGTCCTGTTGACCATCCAACTGTTTCGAAGTAATTCCATGGCACACTTGACTTGGCAGATGCCTTTAAAATTCCTATTTTGCTCAACTTTGACACCCTGCAGAATGGAACCCCCTATGTACTTTTTGTTCAAATTTGGTATATGGGGGTTTCGGGGAGTCCTGAGTAACGCTGTGTTATCAGATTTTAAATAAAAAAATCGCTAAGTATAGGATTTTCGTGTTTTTTTTACTAGAAAAAAAATCATAGTTGGCCGTGAAAATTGAAACTACGATCTGAAACTTTGCGCCAAAATAGAGATTTTTGTGATCTATTTCTAGAAAAAAAAAACGGCTAAAATCGGACAAAAATTACAGATTTTATGAGGGTGTCCAACATCAGAATGGGTCACACTGTCACAGTGTATGTTACAGACCGTATATGTAAAACGGGCCGTATACAAAAGGGCTGGTCCGTATGTAAACGGACTGAAGATATTAGTCCATATGTGTAAGATGCTTGTCCTTCAACAAACGGACTATTATAGTCCATTTGCATTTATATACGGTCTATCTGCAACTAGACCATATATCACAGAGAGATTTAAACAAAGACAGAATGTATGTAAATGTTATCTGCGACGTCCACCATTTCTTAATTAACCTTCATTTTTATATACCTAGGCCCATCAAAGAAGAATATTACTTCTTGTTGGTATGGTATAAATGAAGTTACTTGGAACAGCATAAAAACCTTTGAATTTTATATACGGTTGATTTCTGCTGATAAGTCTGGTATTTTTACCAGTAGCGGAGCGTGGTAAATGCTATTAAATATGGATGGAAAGCGAAATGTGGATGCTTGTAATCTAGTTTTTTTTTTACAAAATATGCCTCACCATACCTAGCCCTTTAAATCACCGAAATAATACTTATCTACTATAAGTCTTATAATCACTTTTAACTACAAAATAAATTTTCCAAATATGTACGGTGTGTCCCCGGAATGAGTTCACATAAGGTGTAGTAAATAACAAAAAAAAAATCGAGTTGAAATTTGAGCTTCTGGGGATCAGCCAAGCTTGGTTTGAAACTAATTTGCGACATAATTTTACTTTCGAAAAATCACGTATGCCTGAAGAAACTAATTTTCCTCATCAGTAAAATGCCCTTTTTGTAGGTTTTACGGCAAAATGATATTAAGAAAACTTGTTCACAATGAAAAACTGTAGATATAGAGTGAACATTTTCAAAAGCCTAGGTCTACTTTGATTTTTGCGCTTATTAATTTTTTGGCAGAAAAAATCGAGTCAAAAAAGTCGATCTAGGCACTTTACTGATGTCAAAAATTAGTTTCTTCATAATTTAAAAGGCATACCTACACCTACGTGAAAAAAATGTCATAAAAATATATGATTCCGATCTCTGATGTCGATGTTGATCTTGGAATAAGTATATTCTGCAGCATTTTTGCTTTGGTTGGGAAAAGTTATAAGCTCTTGGCAATTAATTGGTCACCGGATATTAAATAATAAAATGAGTAATAATTTTCTGCGAATGTGCTGCGTCCGAATAAAATCTCCCAAATATCGAGGCCGCTGATTTCAGCACTGTTTTAAAAAGTGCAAAAATCCCAAATTGGCAATTTTAATTCACACAACGATTTTGCAGAAACAGAATAATTTAGAAAAAATTGATAGGTCATGCTTAAATGTTAAAAAGTGCGAAATAGATGGAAGTTACGATCATAGCTCCTAAGCAGATTTCGTTGCGATCTTGGACTTGTACCGCAGTGTCATGGTCCCAAAAAAGATACTATTAAATACTAGTAAGCCCACTCAACTATTCAATGTATGTCAGGTGGGAAATACGTGCTAATCTCAAGGTCTAAGAGTTCAACGATTTATCAACAATAATACAGATGATCGGACAAAGCTCATACTTATATCCAAGCGAAAAATTAATAAAGAAATATATTGGCTTGGCTTGATATTTATTTGAAAATATTTTTGCGTGTGTCATAACTATTTCGAGTTAATTAGATTTTGTTGATCTGAATTTGTGCCATGGGAAAATAGCAAATATACTGATCTAGCAGTGCTAAATATGAGGCGCCATTTCGGACTAAATTATTATTTTTGAATATATAAATTTCTCGCGCTAATATATTTTTTTTAATATGATATTTATAGAAATTTGCGGGAATAATCTTTTTGTAGTCAAATTTATATATTACGCATCGCCCAAAAGTATATATTACAGTAAACGCAAAAAAATATATCAAAACACGATATATTAATTTGGTGCGCCAATATATAATAATTTAGGGTACCACCGGTCGTCACCAGAGGTCGCGCCGCGCATCCCTATAAAGTACACCGGCAACGCTGCAGCAGAAAGGGCAAAAGCCCGAAGTCGAAATATTTTTTTTATATGATATTTATAGAAATTTGCGTGAATAATCTTTTTTTAGTCAAATTTATATATTACGCATCGCCCAAAAGTATATATTACAGTAAACGCAAAAAAATATATCAAAACACGATATATTAATTTGGTGCGCCAATATATAATAATTTAGGGTACCACCGGTCGTCACCAGAGGTCGCGCCGCGCATCCCTAAAGTGCACCGGTAACGCTGCAGCAGAAAGCGCAGAAGCCCGAAGTCGAAGTGATTATGATTACCGACGTACTGGATGTTCTTTTTCTGTGTCAGGTTTGGGATTTGATGTTTTGTGGTGTATAACCCCACAATCAAAAGAAGGGGACATTCGCATCATATTGTGGCAGTCGGCAGCGATAAAAAAGAAGTGGTAATCTTTTCCAATGGTGTAACGTCGGGCGAAAATAGGGGATAGGAACCTATCTAGCCAAAATTTCAAGAAAATCGGGGGTGGGTTTTACACAGGGACCCTTTTTATTTTAAAGAGTCCCTGGTTTTACACCATTCTGCGCTTTCTGCTGCGGCGTTACCGGTGCACTTTAGGGATGCGAGGCGCGACCTCTGGTGACGACCGGTGGTACCCTAAATTATTATATATTGGCGCACCAAATTAATATATCGTGTTTTGATATATTTTTTGCGTTTACTGTAATATATACTTTTGGGCGATGCGTAATATATAAATTTGACTAAAAAAAGATTATTCACACAAATTTCTATAAATATCATATAAAAAAATATATTTCGACTTCGGGCTTCTGCACTTTCTGCTGCAGCTTTGCCGGTGCACTTTAGGAATGCGCGGCGCGACCTCTGGTGACGACCAGTGGTACCCTAAATTATTATATATTGGCGCATCAAATTAATATATCGTGTTTTGATATATTTTTTTTGCGTTTACTGTAATATATACTTGTGGGCGATGCGTAATATATAAATTTGACTAAAAAAAGATTATTCACGCAAATTTCTATAAATATAATATTAAAAAAATATATTAGCCCGAGAAATTTATATATTCAAAAATAATAATTTAGTCCGAAATGGCGCCTCATACTCCCTACCCTGGTGTGATTTTATTACTATCCCTTTTATACTTATTTGATTTCTCATTATGGATATATTCTTACACATTGTTCGCCTTTAGAACTACCAGATCAGTTTTTTATGATGCTATCTGCTATCTCAAAGAATTGTGGAAGGATTATACTGCCAGTTATTTGGGTGAAAGAAAGGAAACACGTAGAAATTCAATTATAAAAAGGAAATATGTATGTTTTTACACATATTATGTATGAAGAATAATGGACTGAAAAACACCTCTCTTTTTTATTTAACTTAATTTTGCACGTACACTTTTTGCTGTTGACAATACAATCTACAATGTATCCACGGCAAAGCGGTATTATACAGGGTGGCCCACCACAAACTGCATCAATCTATATATGGAAAACTTGGCACCTCACCAATGCCGATGGGCGCTGCTCAACTAAAATATTTTGGTGAATCTGGCACTTCCGGTTATCACCTTTCTTATCTCAAATGGAACACCCTGTATATTATTGCATTTTTGGTTTCTAGGCATCATTTTGGAACAAAAACATGCAACATATAATATGTCCAAATCTAACCGTTTTTGAAATATTTGCATTTTTCCGAAAAAAATTACAGGTGCAGACCTAAAGTCAATTAGCAATTTATACGAGGAAACCGCGAAATCTCAAAACGAATTTTTGGCATCGTGTAACAGAAGCCCTGGCCTAGTGATCTCTGCTGAGAAATAAATCCGTTCTTATACAGGGTGTTCACAAAATATGAATAAAAATTACAATAAAAAATGTGCTTAAATCTCGAAATTTTCAAATGGAAACCCCAATTTTTTTAATGCGATCTTATTCACCACTAAAAATGATGACAACTTTGGGTAAGGTTTCCTATACCTAAATGCAGTAATTTTCGATTAATTTACGAAAAACCCACTTTTCGCCCATAAAATGCGGGGTTTGCTTAACGCTTGGAAAATCATATTAGCCGTGGACGTTGAAAAGACAATCCCGGCAGAGGAAATGTCACTTGGTTTATAAATTATTGTTGTCAACAATAATGCCGGCGCGCTTAAATTACACAAACGAAGATTTATTTAAACGTTTTATTATCTACGGAGAATGCAACAAAGTAATATCATAAGAACGTGCGATACATAATCTTCGTTTGTGTAATTTAAGCGCGCCGGCATTATTGTTGACAATAATTTATAAACCAAGTGACATTTCCTCAGCCGCGATTGTCTTTTCAACGTCCATGGCTAATATGATTTTCCAAGCGTTAAGCAAACCCAGCATTTTATGCGGGCGAAAAGTGGGTTTTTCGTAAATTAATCGAAAATTACTGCATTTAGGTATAGGAAACCTTACACAAAGTTGTCATCATTTTTAGTGGTGAATAAGATCGCATTAAAAAAATGGGGGTTTCCATTTGAAAATTTCGGGATTTAAGCACATTTTGAATGTAATTTTTATTCATAATTTGTGAACACCCTGTATAAAAACGGATTTATTTCTCAGCAGAGATCACTAGGTCAGGGCTTCGTTACACGATGCCAAAAATTCGTTTTGAAATTTTGCGGTTTCCTCGTATAAATTGCTAATTGACTTTAGGTCTGCACCTGTAATTTTTTTAGGAAAAATGCAAATATCTCAAAAACGGTTGGATTTAGACATAGGACATGTTGCATGTTTTTGTTCCAAAATGATGCCTAGAATCCAAAAATGCAATAATATACAGGGTGTTCTATTTGAGATAAGAGAGTTGATATCGACTTCCGGTATAACCGGAAGTGCCAGATTCACCGAAATATTTTAGTTGAGCAGCGCCCATCGGCATTGGTGAGGTGCCAAATTTTCAGAATTTTCCTACTTTTAGTTTTCCATATATAGATCGATGCAGTTCGTGGTGGGCCACCCTGTATAGGTGTAGGTATATGACATTTTTTTTCATTACAAACACAATTTTTTGTATTCTGCTCTTGCTTCACCCAAAAACTATTTTTAGTATCTTGGACTTTTTTTTTTTATAGAGGGCGCTGGTAGCAGCTTAAAAATAAAAATCGCATCAGGTAAAGTGCCTTTTCTGTGCGAAATATTGAAAAATTTTATTAGAAAAACTCGCTCAGAATTAAAAATATATGATGTTGCATCAAATTACAGAACTGTAAGTATTGAAAGTTACACCCTGCATATTCACCGACTAAAATAAATAATCTTATGCTACATTTGTCTCTTTTTTTTTAAGAAATTAATTTGAATGACTGCGAGGGTAATAGGCATTATAGACAACCCCAGAAAGTAAAACAAAAATCCTTTTTAAAAACCACGCTGAACCATAAGCAATAAAACGCAAAGCTAGCAAACCAAACACCATCACCAACCGATTTCCTCTTCGCGGAACAATCGTAAAATCCCTTAATGTGCCCTTTAGTCACGGCCTGGAATTAGCGACGGCTGCTTCAATCCTTCACCCCACGGCATGTGTCAATCTTAGACAAAAACCGTAAGAACTGCCAACACAGATGGGAGGCGTAGCACTGCCCCGATCGAACCGCCGGTGCGGTTATCGAAATCGAAAAAAAAAGGGTGACCGCAACTGTAATTTTTTAATTTGGCCTTTGTGTCGGACGGGGTTGGGCCACGGCCGCATTGTAAAATCCAACGGAAATGGAAAATTCGAGGGTTGGCGAGAGGGGTGGCGCCCGTTTTGAACGGAATCAGGGCGGTAATTCGATATATAAACTGTTTTGGGTGCGGGAATGAGTTTTGAGAGGTGGAAAGCGGTGCGTTGATATTTAAATTCGTTTGGAATGCTCAGGTGTTTGTTCGGTTGCGTTTTGATCGGGTGAATGGCAGTTGCAAAAAGCGGTTGATTATTGACTATAAAAAGAAATATCGCGTGTCGATTATATGTTTCGAAAATGGTCTCTTTTCTCACTTTACATATCAATACAGTCCTTAATTATTTATTAAATGCGGGGTATAATATTTGAGCAACTAAACGTTCTTGTTTGGAAACTTCTCCAGGCAGAATATGATGAATCTGAGTTTCTTCCAGATGGATCCTGCGTCAGCGAAACTTCTCGTTCGAAGCGTTCGTCCTCGATTGGGCGGAACATCCTTAGGGCATGACAATCGCACTGAGACTGATTCTGCTATTATAATAATAATAATAATAATAATAATAATAATAATAATAATAAAATGATTTATTGTGTAATATATAAGTGCAATAGAAATATAGAAATGTTTACACAAAATATATAAATTCAATAGTAGGAGAGAAATGTTTATACAAATTACAAGATATTACACAAGAGGTAGGAGATTTGGCGCTAGCCACTCTTCCACTCCACCCTGAAGCCATAAATACAAATATATTCTCACAACAACAATACAAGAGCAAGGACACATGTCACAATGGAATTTAAAACAAATCAAAGTTTAAAACAGGTTAAAAGTCAAAATTTAAAACACGTTAAAAGCAAAACAAAGTCAAGAGTCAAGACAATCAGAACTCAAGAGCTACAATTCAATCAAGTAAACAAACGAACTTGCAACTGCCGCCTAAATGGTCGAATAGGTAATTCCAGAATGTCAAGCACGTTGTTTAGCAAAGAGGGTGCTTTATAAGAAAAGCTACCCTCAAATTTAGACGTAGCATGTTGTGGTACAGTAAAAGAATTCACCCTTACATCAATATTATGGATCTGAGATCTTCTTGAAAGCAAATCAGATAAATATGGAGGCACTCTCTGGGTGTACACTTTATATAATAACATGGTATACAAATATTCTAATCTTAGATGTAATTTAGGTTCATTTAGCTGGATTAAATACGGTGTTATGTGTTCCCTGTAAGACAATCTACCAACAAACCTGATGCAAGCATTCTGTATTCTCTGAATTTTCAATTGATTATAATTCGGTAGAAAGTGAAAATATACCTGACTGCAATAATCAATGTGCGGATAAACCAGTGCTTTAACTAAACGTAACTTTGTAGATACGTCCAATAGATCTCTTAAGCTGTAGATGGCTCTTAACTTAAACATACAAACCTTATAGACTTGATTACAGTGATCACCAAAGTTTAATCCTCCGTCCAAAACAACGCCGAGACTCTTAGCCGAGTCCACCCATCGAACGCTAACATCCTCGACAATCACATCATAATTTGCGCGAATAAAAGTACTCAGTCGCTCATTGCCAATGCAGAGTGCAACTGTTTTCTGCGGGTTAACTCTGAGGCCATGATTGTCACACCATAATGTAAAAGAGCGTAAATCATTATTCACCGCAACCATAGTGTCCTCCGCTCGATCCATAGAACAATCCAGATACAGCTGGACATCGTCCGCATACAGGTGAACTCGGCATAGTTCCACGGCATTTGGCAAATCAAATGTGTACAGGGAGAAGAGAATCGGCCCAAAGACGCTGCCCTGTGGCACACCACTGCCAGTTTCCCCAAAATCTGACATTAAAGAATTATTAATTTTTACTCTTTGTAAACGACCACAGAGATAATCCCTGAACCAAACTAGAGCAGCATCATCAAATCCAATATAACTCAACTTTGCCAACATCAATTCAAAATTTACCAAGTCAAATGCTTTACTTTGATCCAACAGCACTAAGACAGTACACTTCGACTCATCCGAGGCAAAAGCGATATCATCTACAACCTTGAGTAGAGCCGTCGTAGTACCATGGTGTGGCCGAAATCCCGACTGCACAGAAGGCAATATATTATTTGCATCTAAAAAAACGGCAACCTGTTTAGATACTATACGTTCTAACAACTTGGACATGGCCGGTAAGATACTGATGGGTCTTAAATCATTATATGACGTTGGACAAGAAACCTTAGGGAGGGGAACAATATTTGCAGACTTCCAAATGCGTGGAAAGATACCACTCTCAATAGAATCATTAAATATGTTTTGAACCACCTCTATACAGTAAGAAATAACGAAGTGTAACATTATAACATTAATATTGTCAGTGCCATAGGCCTCAGACGTTATCGACTTTAAAGACTCATATATCTCCGCCTCGGTCACTGGATTTAAAGTGAACACGGCGTTGTTATTTAACTTATTGCTCTTATAAAAATTTAGCGTGTCAACATTAATACTTGTGCGACCAGCAACATTAAGAAAGAAGTCATTAATTTCGTCAGGTTGTCTAAGTTCCTCAGGCAAATCAGTGGTGTGACTGTGTTTTGTTGGCACACCCCATTGAGAAAAATTACGCCACAGTTTTTTGTTGTTGTTCTTGCTTCTTTCCAAAGTTGTTTTGATGTATGCTTTCTTTTCACGTTTAATTGCAGATCTAATATAATTTCTTAAATCGACGTAATACTGTCTAGCTGCAGGAGTTCTATGTTTAAGGTAACTACTATATGCCTTATTTTTTAAACCAATCATCTTTCTAATATTATACGTAATGTATGGCTTATTGAGACGCTTAGTTGTTATAACTCGCATGGGGGCATGTTCATCAAACAGAGAAATAATTGTGTTATTCAAACATTCGGTTTTAAGATTTATGTCGTCTATAGCACAAATGCTGTCCCATGGAATTGAGGATGGATCACCAGAAAACCGGGCAAAGTCGAAATTATTAAAATCTCTATAGATAATATTTTTCTTATGATCGTCCTTCAGACTATTAAAAACCAGAGAACAAGTAACAAGCATGTGATCAGTATTGCAATGCAAGTCGATGGTGTCAGAGTGGCCCAATACTAAATGTCCACTTATGCATATTACATCAATAAGTGATTCGCTTGTCTCCGTAATTCGAGTTGGATTATTTACAACTTGTATCAGATCAAAACCATTCAAAACAGAAACAAACTTATCAACATTTGGATTTACATTCAAAAAATTAATATTTATATCTCCCAACAGCACAATTGATTGAGTTTCAAGATAAATAAGTTCCAAAGGTTCCACAAGTTCATCAACACAATTTACACTCGTACCAGGGGGCCTGTAAACTACACCAACACCAATCTTCGAATCATTTACATGTAGAATTACCCAAAGCTGTTCCAATCCACCATCACTGACACGAGAGTAAATAGTTTTAATCCTGTATATATTCTTAATGTAGACTGCGACACCACCACCCCTGGACGGCCTGTCCAATCTGGTCAGATTGTAGTCAGAGATACTTATAAAATTGCTAGGATAATCACTACTCAGCCAAGTCTCAGTAACTGCAACAACATCAAAGTTGTGATCCAAAACAAGGTCTTTAAATGCACCGAAATCTGGCAACAGTGAACGGATGTTTACATGACCAAACTCAATCTCGAGTTTTTTGGCCTGGACTTTGCAACTGCTGGCACACCATTCTCATACTTAATGTAAATGTCCTGTTCCCCATTGTCTTTTCTAGAGACAAGTTCATCTAGAATCTTTTTATAATAGTCGCGCTGCATTTTGGTTTGGTCTGTCGTTATTGAAACATTCTTATGGTGATTTTTTAGATTTTTCTTATTTTTTAAAATAGTGAATAGATCGTCTCTAGAAGTCAAGGTTACCCGTAGAGGAGCAGGTCTGTTGTTTTGGCCATTGCCGAGCCTGACAATCTTAATACCTTCGGTTGATACAGTTGGTGCAATAGATTTAATTAGATCAGTAACAATAAGTTGATCAGAGTTTGGGACATGCGGGTCAAATGGCAATTTAAAAATAATAATATTTTTTTCCCTTGTTTGGCGCTCAGAGATTTCGGCAATGAGTGTCTCGGAATTATCCACACTTTTAGCTTCAATATTGTTATTGTTACTTTGCATTTGTGCAATCTGTTGCTGCAATAAACTTACAGTGTTTTGCAGGGCCTCAATCGCCTTGATCATATAAGCAGTATCGTTCTTCTTATCCACACACCCTGTACACCTCCAATTACAGCCATGCACTGTCGACAGAACGTCAAACTGGTTTTTAGATATATTGACGCACTTGATGTGAAAAAACTGCCCACAAAAAGAGCACTCGAGACCGGGCGACCGCTGGCTAATTGCCGAATTGCAACTTTTGCAAGGATTTTGCGGCATTATCGATAGCAGACTACTCTTTTACAACAATCTAATACGGAGCGACCCGACGCGTGCGGAATCTAAATCACTACTAGTAGTTTTTTTTTATAGTTCAAAAATTTCTATTGAATCACTTCAGACGGCAGTGATTTCACCAGGATAGCTCGAGAACAGGCGCCTCGGCAATAACATATGAGACAAACCACGTTATTTAACCATTTAAACCGAACCTGGTGTTCGTAGTAGACATAGGTGAAGGAGACAGGGAAGACAGATACTGCAGTAAAAACATGCTTGCTTAATATGATATCACCAATATTTGCATGGGTTATACGTTACACTGTTCGACGGCTGGAAACTTTTGCGTTGAAATTTAGTAGTTACATAGAATGTACATAGCCGTGCCATCATTTCACAGATTTTAGGATACACTTACGTAAATAATTATAATCAATATGGCTTTTTAGAGACCTTTTGACTTAATTAGATGTTCATTAACCTTTAGGTACATTGTGTTCGACAACCTTAAAAATTAAATATTTTGTAGAATATGTATGTCTTTTTTTAAAACTGCGTGTCGCCTATGTCCCAATTCCTTTTCCAAAGCTAATAATTAGAGTTTTTTTTATGCTGTTTCTAGTGACTTTGGCAATAACTATACCCTATACCTATGATAGTATTTATAGCATTTATTTTATTTTTATTACACTTCCTGGATTAGGAGAGTTATAGAACAATAATGCCACTTTTTAATGGAAAATTTTATTTTTGAAAAGTCACATCAATTTTGTGGATGAAAAATAATTTTAGATAGTTTCCATGGGCGTAACAAACTTCTGATCACAGGAATATTTATATGTATTAAAGTTGGTCCGTGATACACGCGCGCCAGGTGAGGAATGGCGGGATATTTAAAAAGCACCTCCGATTTATTTAATTACTATTATTAATGTTACTAAATCGTATTTGTTCGCAAAATCCACAGCTTAATTAAGAAAAAGTGAAAAGTGTAATGAAGGTCACAATAATTAAACTGTAAGTTTTGCTAATAAATACGACTTAGTAATGAGAAAAAAAAAATGGAAAAAAACAATTTGCAATGAAAGGTGCTTTCAAAATCTGCAAAAAAATCCAGGTCCGTATTTAAAAAAATAAAGTTGAAGATGGTTTCTCAAAAACGAAATGTTGTAGAACAAATCTAAAAACGCCATCTTAAAGCCCGTTATAAAGTATCCTAAGAAGATGTTTTTCTATTTTTTTTTCTATCTGAGATAACAACTACAGAAAAAAGTAAAATCGAAAATGCAAAATTTTACTTTTTTCAAAATAACTCAAAAACGAAAAAGACATTAGAAATCTGTTTATACCATTTTATTGAACTTAAAATTTCGCACCTTTTTCTTCATTTAACCGTTGTTCTATGTTGTTCTCACCATTTGTATATCCCCATGGTGTTCATTCTTATCCGGAACACATTGTATAATACAAATACTTAATAAATTATCATTATCCATAGGACATCTTCTTTGCTGTTTCTCTAGTGTTTTCTGTAATAATTCTGCAGAATATTTTGTGATACAGGGGGCCGCGGTGGCGTCGCTCGTACCGGCGCTGACTTTTTAGACTGCATGTTTTTCTGCCTTCGATCGACCTTGGTTCGAGGCAGGCGCATGCATATGTCTTTAAGGGGGGGCTCGCCATTGCATGTTTGGTTGCCTGTATCAATGTATTTTTATTTCCAACTAGCTGGAAAAAGTAGCGAATTTCAAAGGATTACAAAAAACACGGGTATTTTTAAAATATCCATAGATACTAATGACACTAGTTTAAAAGTTATGGGCGAGATTTTTTTTTGAATTTCAAACTTTATGCCGGCATAAATTTGTCTATTTTGTCTCTTGAGCCGGAATTTTACCTTCGTTAAGATTGGCATAGGTTTCGGAATATGCTCGGAACGAAAACACGGTAATAAACATTGTAATTATCCAGTCTTGTTGTAAATAAAAAACATAGGCAAAATACCCCTTAAATTATGCAGCGGGAATGCAAAAGTGTGGCTATTATTTATCAGATGGCGCGAAAAACAGACGATCGATGAACGGTTGACGCTGTTGTTACAGGTCCAGTTTAATAATTACATATATTATGTTCATATGATCAATTTTACGTTTTGGCGATATAATATTTAATCAACTAAGCTGTCTGATTACTTTTTTATGTTTTTGTATTACTTCCATATTATTATATACTATGAATTGCGAATTTTTAATATTAAAATAATATAAAACTTCAAAAGGTATATTCGGGAGACCCTCGTAGCTCAAAGACTCGGATCTGTGATTTTAACCCCTCTCTTTTTAGCAATGGTTCATTGATTCTTACTGCTTTAGTTGACTGCATTATTTATACATACGTGTGGGTTGGGTACTGTTATGTTCTTATAGTTATGTCGCCGTTATGTATTTTTCGTGGGGAAAACACAATCGTTAGCATATAAACTGACATTAGGGGAGGATTCATGTCTATAGTTACCGCACACGTTTTCTGTAGGTACCTATAGTATTGCTGGCTTAAAAGTTCTACAAAATTATGTTTAGTTTTTTCAATGAAATGAAACATGGTCTTTTATGTGTACATAAGGTGTTTCTTTGTTTGCATTAACACTACATTCAAACACACATTTTAAGTAACGCAATAATTAAGATAAATAGATATCTCGAAAATAAAAAATGAAAAAAGAAAACGATATATTGATGCGAAAGAACACCTTATGTACCTATATGTTAAACATCTACAGTGTGACCTCCGTTAAGGAGTTACCACCCTGGTAAAATATCTTTATTTGTTTACCGATTTTGATAAACTTTTTTTTGTTAGGTTCAAAAAGCACATTAAACAATGTGTGTAACTTTACTTTTGGGCTGTAATCATGGCCACCTGTCAACACATGGGCTCAATTTCAAAAAGTACTATTATTTTTTTAATAATATTTTTATTAGGTACAGGGTGTCCGCCTGAAGGTGATAGAAACATTCAATTTAACCATTCCGTATTTTTTGAGACAAATTAATGATTTAAAAACCATTTTGTTGCGGTTTTTTCCAAACAATGTAATGTCGTTTGGAAAAAAACAATCGAACGTCAAACAAAAGTTATAACCAAAAAACCTTTTTTTTATTAACGGATAATAACAGAACACATATGCAGTTAACTTTGGGGTTACCTTTCGATTAAAAACGAGGAAAAATAACCGACTCAAACGTGGTCACGTGACTTTCGCTATCTGTCAAAAATTATATTTAAAAAAATAAAATCCATAAAAATTGGCTTATTTGTTACAATTTCAAAACGTTTAACTTGAAAAAGTCGTTTCTATTTTAATGTTACATAAACGCCTATTTCCTATTTATAAAATTTCTTAAAATTTTAAAAAGTAATTACTTCGTAAAAACTATTTTATATCACTAGCTATACAACATAATATACGAGTATCATTCTATAATTTTATTAACTTTTTATTATTACTAAAAAATATCGATAAGAATATGTCTTTTTCAAAAGAAAATTATATTAACGCTTTAAAATTCTATTATGTTTGACACAAAGTTGATGTACCGGCAAGCATTTAGGTAGTACCATAGAAGAATCTACTACGTAAATTCTTCTATGGTAGTACCTATAAATTTATTTACATTACATTTTCCATTACTCTAAATGTATGCCAAAATAATACATATATTAAGATAGCAAATAGTAGGTATTTCACGTATCTAACAAACAACTTTACGTCAACTTTGGATCAAATACAACATAATTTTAATTTCTTTCGGTTTATCAATATTAAGTACTTAATGAAAAGTTAATAGAATGATAAAAGATAAAACTATAGTGACATAAATTCTAAATGTCACTTAGGGTAAGTATTGTGATCATTCATGCGGTTTTGAGGGAGAATTATTATGTCATGACAGTAGATTTGACAGCCGGTAGGTAGTCCTCTTACTTAATAGATATTTTACTCAACAATATTCTTAATAACTATGAAAAAATATAGAAAAATAAAGGAGCGTAAATATTCATATTATTATTTTGTGTTTAACAATTCACAGTTTCAATCCCAAAATACGCCAGGATGGAAGCGATGTGCTGTTATTTGTATGAAAAAAGGGGTCGGTCCGCCTGCCTCCCCCTAGACCCCTGGTTCCGACCAACGACCTTGCCGGGCAACAAAACAACTTATAAGGAACGGAAACTTATTTTAGCAAGGCGAAACATTACTTTTTATTCTCGCTCTGTACCAATGGCCGCTCTCCAACTCCAGCGCCATCTTACAGACACTTGCGCAATTTTTGCACTCCAGTACCCAATTTCTGTTTTAGCAACATTTATCCTAGTTAGGAACACGGTCAAATGAAGGTCGTCGCGAGGTGATGACGTTTTATTTCCGTCCTTAAAGAAAAACACCGCTGCGGCCAAGAGCGCTGGACAAATGTGGGTTCACGGTGTTGCTCCTAAATAGCTTTATCCGTGTGATTTACTAATTGTCCTACACTCGCTGGGATTACTACGGTTTTCTAGGGTTTTCCGTAGTACTTGAGCGCATGCTATCCTATAGTTATATCGGGAAAAAAGCCGGCCCTAGCCGCAAATGGCAACGAAGACAAAATAATAGTAATTGCCCCCCTCCCCCGCACAAGCATGTGGTTGCTTCTGGGGTACTCCTAGTTTGGAGTATTGCGAGGGTGAGAATTATTATTATTATTATTATTATTATTATTATTTGAAATAATTCCCAGAGCTATTACACTTCTTGCTAGCATGCGCGCTAAAAGCCCTGAACCATATTTTCGCCATACATATTTGGTTATTTCGTTGTTATTTGTAATAATCGGGCAGCTGCAATACTAATGCTATTTTACATTTTTCTTTTGAATTATTTTAAAGTTAAAATTACAATGTCATTCTTTTAGTCTCATATTTTCATGCTGCAATTTTTGTCAACTCTAAACTTAAACTAATCGATAATGGTATTCATATTATTTACGCCCTAATAAGTTCTTATAGAGGGCAACCAAACATACACTGTTTCAATTTCCTATTAAAAAACATTCCGCCCATGAGTCCCATCATTTTTCTTTAATTTAACATAAAGCATAACTTAAATACAAAAAAACCTCTAATTTGTCACAGTTTCCATGGAAATCTAAAATTGTCGCTGGAGCAAAAGATAGAAAATAATCTAGCTATCTCTATAATGCCCAAAATCGGCGAATAATGACACTAATGACTTTGTTGTCCCAGCTCTCCCTATCCAGGAACCCTAACCTAATTTTTATTAAGTAGTGTTGGCACGCGTTTTCCCCGCATTTTTGACTGTTCTCTACATTTCCTGTGTTCATATATAAGTACCATGAGGGGTAATAGAACAATAAGCCGTAGTGTGGTCTTCGCGCCCTGAGGATGTATTGTGTAATAGAGGACGAAAGTTGGAAACGAGAAGTTTCGCTGACGCAGAAGAAACTCATATTCATGAAATAAACGTTTTTGATTTTAACTTTGAAACCCTATCTTCTATCTTACCCCCTTATACCTTGAATTTGGGACATACCTTCTATTTCATATTACGTATAATAATAATTATTGACCTCGGAATAATCTGCTTTAGGAGTTTCCACAATTTCTATTTATTGTAAGTAGGTAGGTACCTATTCTAAATTTTATACAAACTAATCCTACCTATTCACCCCGAAGAAATTTCCATATTTCGGTATTATTTTTATTAAACCAGTCGTAGACTTTACGGTCCGTTATAAAGTTTCACTTTTAGAAGCTCTTCGGCTTAGGACATCAAAGGGGCCGCCCCAATTTGCAATTTGGTCTTAACTGAAACGGCCATTTATTTATTTATTGTGGGTGCTTTTGGAACCCTTGGCGGGAAGTACTAAGAATTTATTATTTGCTTGAAATATGTAAAAGGAGATAACGCTATAATAGTAAAACTATGGGGAATCCAAAATCGCCCACCAACGTCCCTGAACACTTAAGAAATTTATGTGGGATGTAACTATAGAAGTGACTAGATCAATTTTGTAATATTTGATTGCACAACCTTTTTTATGAAAAAAAAGGAAGATTTTTCTCTCTAAAGTTGTAGAAACCAAACTATATTTTTTTACGGTGATATTGGACACATTTTATATATTTGTGGTGTACTTCTAAAAACAAAATATTGAAACATAATTATGCCATTTTGTTCTACAAACTTTTTTCTATCGGGGAGGTATACGAAATATACAGGTGTGAAAGTTTTAAAAATTATCTGGATACTTTACTGAATATTTACCAAACTATTTAGTCATATTTTATTACTCGACATAATGGCATAAAGCCTCTTAATATTAAACACTTTAAACAACCGGATGCCGAGAATTAGGTAATTAGCACATTTTTTGTTATCAGAAAAAAATAATCACTTTGTATAGTAATAAATTTATTGTGTTTTCTATGTAGATTTTAACTGTGGACAAAATGTCTTCTCGATATTTTTACGTATGTGTTACGATTATATGACAAAATTGATTTTTTGAATTATTTTGAATAATTCAAATTTGCCATGAAACACAGACCTGATAATACAGTGCCCGCCAAAAAGCTAGAACCCTAGAACCATAAGGGATTTTTTATTTTATTTTTGGGCTAAGATGAAACTACTCTGGGGCGATCATCTCTGCTTCCAAAAAGATTCGAAATGAGATCGTGACGTCATTTGACATACCTGTCAAAAATGACATTTAATTAAATAAATTGCCAAAATACGCTTTACTTGTGATTTTATCGAAAAAGTTATTTAAAAAAGTGGCTTGGAATTTTATTTTACCCCTATGTGCAAATTTTCAGACAAAAAAATTCTGACAATGATAAATTTTTAATTTTTTGAAAAAAATATAAAAACTAATAAATATCATTTTTTCGGTGTATCATATTTGACTTTAGAATTGTTTGCCTATCATCTAAACGTAATATTTTTTAGTTATGGGCCCTTTTTGGGTCGTAATCAGCTAGTTTCAAGAAAAACTCAACTAACAAGGTGCAATTTTGGACGATTTATTTTTTGTTACAATGTATTGCCGCAGATGTAATTGCTCTTTGTTAGTTGAGTTGAGCTAAACTAAAAAATATCACGTTTGGATCATGGGCAAACAATTCTAAAGTCAAATATGGCACACCGAAAAAAATGAAATTTATTAGTTTTCATATTCACGACGTTTAATGATCTCATTTCTAATTTTTTCAGAAGCAGAGATGATCGCCCCAGAGTAGTTTCATCTTAGCCCAAAAATAAAAAAAAATCCCTTATGGTTCCAACTTTTTGGCGGGCACAGTGTACCCAGAGGACATTTTTGTTGAAGCCTACATAGAAAACCTAATAAATTGTATTAATAAGTGATTCAATTTTTATTTCTAATAATGAATGTAGTAATTACCTAATTCTACGCCACTGTTTGTTTGATAATAATTAACAGATTTTATGCCAATCTATCCATTATATCGTGTAATATAACTTAAATATCTCTTGTAGGTACTATCAAATATGAGTTAAATATCTCTTTCAACCCCAAACAAAAAAGTGTAGATATAGAACAAGCTGACAATATTTTTCGATATTCTACTGATCCTAGGAGTTTCGGCATTCAAAATTGAATCACCCCGTATAAATACTACCATTATTTTGGCAATATCATCGGTCCAAGCCCCACCATTTCAAAACCACCTTTGTCAACCAAAATGCCAATAAAGCGCTTATCTCTCCTACTGGACCCATTCCAGCCTTGACGGAGAGATAACTACACTCTTGCCTTCCGAATTCGTTCGGCGTCCTGTTGAAAAGCCACAACCTGTTCCCTTTCACCTGTGCGCCCTGACCCGCGCAAGGCTGACCACCGCCCGTTTCCTGACCCTTGTTAGTGACAAGGTGGACCCCGCTCTCTGTTTATACTTTGACGCGGTTTATTGTATCGATATCATTTCCAGCTACCTAATTTGGGGTCCGGGGTTGATGAGGTTTCAGTTACTTAGGAACCTAAATAAGTTGGTGAAACAAATAACAGGGCGACATTCGAAAGTAAAATCCGTCCCGAAATTGACGTTGTTTGAATGCGAATGCATACATTTTCTCCGCCTCAGTGTCCAGTTTAGTGCTGCGAAACATATTAGAAAAACCTGTGGTTTTATATGGTGCTTAGAAAAACGATTTTGTTTCTGCCAAAACATACACGATTATCAAACAAAAAAGTCCGGCATACACAGTAGGTATACACTTTTTTATACACAGCCTTCATTTCCAAGACGCAGGGCGCCAAACTTTTTCTTCAATATTAGATTTTATCTCTTTATTTTTGAACGAGTTGAGACACTAACGAAATTTGGCAGACAAGCTACATGCATTTGCATTTGTTAATCCCGATCAGTGGTGGAGGTATGGGTATTTAGTCAAATTATTTGCTATAAGAAAAATGTTAAGAGCCCGTACCTATAACATGACTCAGGGGATACAAAAATTATTTTTTCTTGAAATCGGCAGTGAAGTGTCCCAAAATCGTCATTAAAAGCTCAGAAATCGGCACTGAAGTAGCCCATTATTGTACGATTTTTTCAATAAGTAGGCCTTGGCGAGATGTAAACATCAAACGTCAGACGCGGAGCCATCGCCCGTCAAAAATGACCAAATATTCAAAACCTGGCCAATAAAGGCCCATTTAACTTTTCGTACACATTGCGAAATTGTTACCTATAGCAGCGCAATC
The DNA here is from genome assembly GCA_963920635.1 of Pseudeuparius sepicola. Taxonomy (NCBI): domain Eukaryota; kingdom Metazoa; phylum Arthropoda; class Insecta; order Coleoptera; family Anthribidae; genus Pseudeuparius; species Pseudeuparius sepicola. Next base: position 14,237,253 of record OY987299.1, read on the forward strand.
CTTCAGTATACATATTTTAGTGGGTTCGAATATCATTAGATTTGTTATGGAGGCTGCACAACAAGCAGCCGTTTGGTTTTCCTGTTCGAAGGCGCCGTGTCTTGTGGTACTTGACCTAGGTAGAGCGATCGTCAAAGTCAAGCAACGCCGCGCGCAGTTGACTCCTGGACGGGTGATCCCCTATGATTATTTTCTTGCCTAATAAAACATTTTTTTTTTTTCAGATTTCAAAAAATATATATCTATAATGTACCTCGGCACTGAAGTTCTATTTATGACTCATGTGGTTTATTTGCCTCGGCCAGAGGCCTCGGCGACTAAATCCCACATGAGTTATATAAAGTTTAACTTCAGTGCCTTGGTACATAATAACTATTCTACAAAAAACTATTTTTGACATGTTACCGTATCTGCTACCATTTTAGGACAAATTTGATTTTATATTTGATTCACTAGTTCTTTAAGTTTAATTCCATTATTTTTATTTTAATCAAGCGTTTACAATAAAGACAAAAAAAAACTTGAAAATAGAGAAACAATAATATATTTTTTAAATTTTAATGCTCGATATCATAGAAACACAGGCTTTGTAAAAAAGAGTGTAACAGTTTTATTTTTGTCAAGGTCCTAAACAAAAAAGTTAATCATCCTGTATTGTATTTTTTTATTATTGACTTAGTTAAATATAAAAGTTGTACAACATAATAATACCTATTTATAGGCCTTATCAGATATTACACAGGTTGTCTCAAAAACGAGGACCAAACCAAAGTTACATTTTTTTAACTAGAATAAATTATACACCAGTTAACCCGATAACTGGAGTAATTGCCAATATACAGAAATTTTTGTTCTGAGTTCATAAAAGTTGCTCTAAATAGAAAAACGGTAAAAAAGTAGCATACTAAACATTAGGTATTATTCCAACTCACAAGAAAATGCAGATTATTCAAATATGTACAGGATGTTCACGCGAGAGTGGACCACCCATAACAACCTGTATATCCATTAAGTATTGATTTTTTGAAATATGGGTATGTATTTTTCTTATTCCTGCGATGTATAGAATGTAAAAAAATTAAACACATAGTGTGGGAGGCCCACTAAAAAGATAAATTCAAAAAACAATTTTTTTTAAAACGTGGGGCAAATCAACCTTAGCACCCGAGTAATTGGACGCACGTGATTTCAAGGAAACATCTGAGGTGAGCGATGTTGCCGCATTTCATTGTCACTAGTTAACTTTATTGTTATAGTACTTGAAACACTTTTTTTTATCCACCTGTGGTTATAGTATATTACATAGCGAGAGTTGTAAACAGCTTATTACGTATGAGTGGAAAAGTTGCGCACGAGCCGCGCAGCGGCGAGTGCTGTAATTCCACGAGTGTGTAATAAGCTTACAACTCGAGTTTTGTATTATAATTCTTCTTCGACGAAAGAAAAACTATTACAATAGATAAACTATACTTCTGATTATCTGACAGGCAACAATTAGTATGTTGGTTAGTTGCCATGGTGACGTGGATGCCGCGCTAACAAGGCACCCGTGATAATTGCGTTTTAATTAAGAACAGATACGTAATTTTTTTTATTACGTGTCAGTCATTACGTGTCAGTATGTTCGTAACAATGAACTTACTTATAACCTAAACCGTCACATAATAGGTATGTTACTAGCATAGGAGTAGAATTTTTTTAAATCATGACTGAATATATAAATATATGTACAGTGTGTCCCAATTTGATACTGGACACCTCAGAAGTATATGAAGGACAAGGAAAACAAATGGTCTCTATTTTTTTATTGATAGTCCCAAGGGAGAGGATCTCATAGTCGGTGATATTTGGATGGGGTAATTATTTCATGGCCTGCTGTGATTTTTTAAAATAGCTAATTTTCAAGAAACCCTATTAGGGATTTTTTTACGACAAAATGTTATTAAGAAATCTTGTTCAGAATGCAAAACTGAGTAGAATTGCAAAATTTCAAAAGTCTGTGCCTACTTTGATTTTTAGCTTTTTCGCCCTTTTCTCCCACTTTTTTTTTAGAAAAGTCTCCTTTCTGGAGCTTTCACGTTAAAATATTATTAAGGAAACTTGATCATCGTGAAAAAATAAAATTTTGACGTGAAATCTCCAGAAAGGACACTTTTCTAAGAGAAAAGTGGAAGATAAATCTAAAAATCAAAGTATAGGCATATCCTTTTGAAATTTTGCGTTTCTACTCAGTTTTTCATTCTAAACAAGTTTTTTTAATAACATTTTGTCGTAAAAAATCCCTAATGGCGTTTCTTGAAAATTTGCCATTTTAAAAAATCATAGCAGGCCATGAAACAATTAGTTACCCCATCCAAATAACACCGCCTATGAGATTCTTTCCCTTGGTACTACCATTGATTAAGGTTTATTCAATGGTACTACCAATCAAAAAATACCGACCATTTGTTTTCCTTGCCTTCCATATATTTCTGAGGTGTCCAGTATCAAATTGGGACACACTGTATGTCATAAATGTTTGCTCTAGCCGTTTGCACTGTAAGAAGCTGTGACATATTGTGCATTATAAAGAATATAAAAGTTAACTTAGAAAAAAAAATCGTTTTTGTCAGTAAGCATAATTTCACACTGTGGAGTTATCACATAATGCAAAATGTAATTTTTTCTAGCTCAAAAAATAAAATAAGTTATGGGGTGGCCCATTCTCGTGTAAACTCCCTGTACATATTTGAAAAATCTGCATTTTTTTGTGACTTCTGCTAAGAAAAATCGAATTATCCATATCCCCAGGGGCCACGCGTAAATTTCCCTTCATTCTACTCAACATCGATGTACTTTTCAACCCTAAATCTGCCACTATCCGACGGTCTATAACCTAATAAGGCCCAAGGTCCCTGTTGAGGTGATAAACTTCTGGCTTCTCAATTCCATCGACATTGTAGCGAAAAGGCATACCTATCTAAACCTGTTCCTTTTCACCTGTGCCGCGTGACCCGCACAAAACTGACCTCTTGACCCTTGCTAATGACATGGTGGACCCTATGCCAGGCCTCGACTGAATTTGACAATATACCAATGTTTTACAGGTCATCGATATACCTTTTCCACTAAGTTGGAGTTAAGTAATTTGTGCAATTTCTACTTTGTTCAGTACTTTCATGTAGAATAGAGCCCGAATTTCTATTAAGTTGGCACAAAATTTAAATATCCCGTTGCATTGTATCAATGAGAACACGTACCGATTTTCCCTCTTTCATAATTATTATGATCCACATTTCCAATATGCAAAAAAATAAAATTGTTGCAAAAATGGTATAACAATAAACTCCTTTGTTTGTAAACTTTATTAGGGGAAAGTTAGGTATGAATTTGTTCGCTTAACAAAAATAATTTTTAGGAATATTCTTGTATAATAATATCTATAACAAAAAAAAACACTCTGCCGCCACTGGGCCTAGTATCCAGAGCGAATCATTCTATTTTGTTTCAAAAGGGCCGGAACTTAATGATATTAGTTCCATCGGGTTTGGCTTCCTGCAGGGCCTTCCTATAACTAAAGGGTGCATATTATAGGAATAGGACTCGGAATAGGACGTTTCCTATCCCCCTACCCTTGGCGAAAGATGAGGTCGGTTAATTGTTAGGGGAAAGGTCCCTATATTGGACCATCTAAGAAAATACCACTATAAAATGTAAACGTTCACCCAAATTTGGGCGAAAAAAATTGATTACTTTGTTAGGATTGTCACATAAGCATAGAACTTATAACAGAGCATAAAGGTCTGTTTGTTTGATGAACAAAAAATAAACTCAAAATAGTGTCATTGGTCCAATTTAAGATACCGGTTTCCTAATTTGAACCACAGGTTCCCTAAATTGGACCATCTCTATTATTCATTATGTAAATAAATTTTTTTATTGAAACTAGGACTATATTCTATGAAAAATAAAAACATAACTCTGAGATCGACTTACCGTACCTACTATAACGAAATGTTAGGCATAAGTACCTAGAAAACAAGTCAATTCCGCTCCTGGACTTGATTCGGAATATGGAGAAAGACAGACAATGCAAAACCAGTCTTCGTTTTCTGATTCACTCGATGAATAATTATTCTTTGGCAAAACGCGTTTTCCCTTTCTAGATTTGTTCCGATAAGACGTAGAAGCTTTGCCTTTAGGGGCCAACTTTGAAGACAAAAACACATTTTTAATAGTTTTAGGAGGGGCCATTTTTTTACGCTGCTTCTCTTCAAGGTCATCCTTATAGGGTCTACTGGTGATGATTGAAGTAGTAGGATTAGAAGCAGGTGTGCGCGTTTTTCGCTTCAATATTGGCAGGGGCGATATTTCAGAAACTGACTTCTTTTTCTGAAGCGATTGTACCTAATATGGAACATTCTGCCTCGCATTCTGCTTCTACTGTTTCCCTCGCCGTAGTGTCTGGAGATGTAGAAGCATTTCCCATATTTTCTTCTTTGTGCCATATTCACTTCAAAGAAAAATAATGATGCTTAATTTGGACCGGTCCAATTTAGGAACTAGCAAGTGGTCCAATTTAGGGAACTATAACCTCACTTAAAATTTTCAAATTTATAACATTTGTTGCTAGAAATACTGGACCAACTATATGACTCAACAATAGCTACAACCTTGCTTAAAAGGTAACAATACAACAAACAATAAAAATACTCACCAGTACAAAATGACTGCTTAGAGAACGCAAGAACGATATTACATCAGCCGACATAAAAACATACCGGCTCCGATTCTGAGCCTCAGGTAAGTTCCATTGACGGCCAATGTTGTGGGGGCGCTGTAGACTGTACAAGCTACAGTTACCGGACAACAGAGGTCGCTTCCGTTAACTTATATAGGAATAAAAGCAGTGGTTCAATTTAGGATCCGGTCCAAATTAGGGACCTTTCCCCTAATTGAATTCGGGTTTCCTATTGCGCATTTCTAGCCGTTGTTGTTACTTGTTGGCCCGAATTTAAGAAAATAAGCGGTATTAGGTACGCCTTTTCACATAAATACTGTTAAAAAATGCTGGTTAAGGATATAGAGAAATGCCGGTTTTTTTTTCTATAATAATGCTGGAGTTGAAAATTCGAATTTTCAACTCCAGCATTATTATAGAAAAAAAAACCGGCATTTCTCTATATCCTTAACCAGCATTTTTTAACAGTATTTATGTGAAAAGGCGAATTCGCCGCTTATTTTCTTAAATTCGGGCCAACAAGTAACAACAACGGCTAGAAATGCGCAATAGGAAACCCGAATTCAATTAGGGGAAAGGTCCCTAATTTGGACCGGATCCTAAATTGAACCACCATATATATATATATATATATATATATATATATATATATAAACTTGGTTTACCTATTCCACTGGCACCTTTTTTAAATATGATTTTGTTGAATTCGTTCAAATTGTTATTTCACTTTTATTGATTAACAACAACAAAAACATCAACAAAAAAATAAAAATATAAAATGCAAAATTTAAGTTACAAATTTTGTATTAAGGCTTTATTTTGGTTTATACACAACTTTCTTTTATAAACATTTTCTCTAAAATAAAAATAATGAACATTTTCATGTTTTCTTAATATGTTAACACCATGTATATCTGATCTAATATTATTATATGGTAATCTCATTTTCTCCACAGGCCGAATTTTTTATAAAGAATTTAAAAAAATCAATAGTAAAAATGTTTCCCCTCTTGTCAATTCCATCTGGGGACATACTGGATACGTACATATAATATGTCTCTGTTACTCGATGATTAATTGATTTTCTGAAAATGCATTCAAATAGCTCTGAAGGAACAGTACAACTTTTCTATTCAACAGTTTCTTTCTAGGTCAAAAATTGAAAAAGTTAAGGGCGTGAAAAATAACTGTGAACATACTGTACATTTTTTTTTTTTTCATTTTTTTACCAGAAATTAGAAATGATATCGATATAATAAATAATATCGGCATATCGGCATATGATGAACGCCTATGGATTTTTTTTAGTAATTTGTTACTATGGTAAAACTTCAATATGTACAGGATTTGGTTTATGATATATTGCAAATACCTAATAAGTTGCAATAATATCTCGTAAACCAAATCCTAGGTAAATCAAAATTTTACAAGGAAAAGAAAATGCTAATAATAAACGGTAGATCCAAAAATTTTCTCTATAATGAAACCATGGGGCAGTAAAAAATGTTATAGGAGGGTTAAAGGCTACAGTTTTCTTGAATATTTTGAAAATTATAATTACACAAAAAATCTTTAGGTATAAAGAGAAAAATACGTGCCAGATTTATTTAAACTAAACCCTTAAAAACAGAAGTTATTAATAACGTAAGTTCTTCAATAATAATATTGAAATAAAGGCCAACTAAATGAAAATGACATAGAAAAGCCATATTATTTTATCTCAAATAATGAGTGGTTGACCTTTATTTTTGTAACACTCTCTACATTTTTGCAAAATATCCGTTTTATTTTAAGTTTTAGCGTTTACTGATGTAAAGCGCATGGTGAATCAAGAAAGCGTCAGTCACCGGTTTGAGTTTTACATAAATACCTACATACATAAAATAGGAACCAGTCAATTGTGAGTAAACGTTTTCCTTTGTTAGAATTATTTCTTTGGTTATAGCGAATTTCCTTCAACAATATAATGTATTATTTCTAGGGGTGTACCGCCGCCACTGAGCATTCGGCCAAGCCACCGATTCGCTCCAGATCAAAACACCGCCGGGACCGCCGGTGCGCAGTTGTTGTTCCTTTGCGAACGCAAACAAGTCGCATCTGCCCCGGTCATGACTAGCAATATCTCGGCTATCTCAGGAGATGCGGCGGTTATTTCGGCCTAATGAGGAGAATTTGCCGAGCCACGTCCGTATCCGTGGGATCCGTCCGGAAGAAGGGTTGGCTCGTATATGGGTGTAGGGCCCGACCCTCGGCCCATCAGGATCAGGGACAAAAGATAAAGACAATCTTATATTTTGACGTGTGACATAAAAGAAAAACCAAGTATAGTATTTCTAAAGTCACTTGAAACAGCATAAAAAACTCTAATTGGAAAGAATATAGGACATAAGCGTCACGCAGTTTTCAAAAATATACACATTCTACAAGCAACATAATATTTCAATTTTAATGTTTTTTAAAGGTTGTCGTCAAACACAACGTAAAGGTTAATGCACCATATAATATTGTCAAAAGGTCTCCAAAGAGCCATATCGATTTTAACTATTTACGCAAGTATATTCTAAGATCTGTGAAATTATGGCGGGCCTATCCACCGCATTTCGTTGCACAAGTGGCCAGCCGTCGAACAGTGTAACCCATGCAAGTATTGGTGATAATATATTAGGCGAGCATGCAGTCACTTGTTTTTACTACAATATCTATTGTCTCTGTCTCCTTCATCTCTTCTTCCTGCTAATACCAGGTGCGGTTTAATATGGACAAAAAAGTGTTTTGTCTCGTATATTTTATTGCAGAGGCGCCTGTTCTCGAGCTTCCGTGGTAAAATTTAAATGAACTCACTTGGAACACAGTGATATACGGGGCGCGATCTATTTCATAGCATTTACCACGCTCTGTTGCTGGTAAAAATACCAGATACTTATCAGCAGAAATCATCCGTATAAAATTCAAAGGTTTTTATGCTGTTCCAAGTAACTTCATTTATACCATACCTGCTTACTGCACCGAGAAAATATAATGCAATCTACTCGTACAACCTTTCTATAAAAAAATGAAAATTCCCTGCTTGATTATTTTTAAAGGTAACTATAAATATAAAACTACATATTTTGGTGGACCAACTTTTATGGATAACACTTCAGGAATCTATAGAAAAAGTCAAAATAAGTAGATTTTTTTCATATAAACTTGTATCAAAATCCCAACGGTTTTCGTTATACAGTGTAGTCCAAAAAGAGCGTTCAAATTTAGTACACTTACGTAAAATTGAAAAATAAACAACTTTTTCGAGTAAAACTTTTTGATATTTGAACAAATAAACCCATTTTTGGCGATATATTTTTTTAAATGTCATTTTTGACAGATAACGAAAGTCACATGACCACGTTTGAGTGGGTCATTTTTCATCTTTTTCAAGCAAAAGGTAACCCCAATATTAAATTTTAAAATAAAACAATAATTAAAAATTTCCCCCCTATGCTGCGAACTTTTTGGAGGACACTGTATAGGGCGTCAAATTTCATTTTTTATGTTATTTTTTAAAGTTAAAAACTAATTTTTCGTACCAGTAAAGTGGCCTTCATGTAGGTTTTACGGCAAAAAGTTATTAAAGAAAGTTGTTCAGAATTAAAGCGGAACATTCTAAAAGCGTAGACGTAGGTATACTTTGATTTTCTATTACTAAAAAAATTAAAACGCACAAAAGTGAATCTTTCAAAAACGGTACATTTTTCGAAAAAAGTCAAGAATAGTTTTTTTCTTAGAATTAATTGGGAAATTTAGTTTTAGGTACAAAAGATTACTTTTCCAGTAAAAAATATGATGGTTGACCCATGCGTCTCCCGCACTTGTGAAAGTAGACAGGCCAAATTATTTTTAATTTATAGCACTTAATGTGAGCCTAACCTGTACTAAATATGTTGAAAGAAAACTAAAAAAATATATAAAATTTGACGCCCTGTATAACGAAAACCGTTACGATTTCGATACATGTTTATAGCTGAAAGTCTACTTATTTTGTCGTTTTCTAGAGATTCCTAAAGTTTTATCCATAAAAGTTGGACCACCCTGTATATGGTTGGAATTGGTAAAACAAAGGAACCTAAAAAACCGAAAATATACCGGAAGTCATAAGTGAGAACCGACACCCTGTAATTATCTGGCACACCCTGTATCGGCTGTACCTTCTTATTATTTTCTTATTATTACCGTTGATTCCTCCATCAACGTTATTACTGTGTAAAGTAATCGGACTTACCTGCGCATTGCACGTATCATATTCTTCAAGACGCAAAATTCGAATATCTCTCTCCACTCCATACGTTTGTGTTTTTATCACTCGGCGAAAGTGTTCGTTTAGAATATTTATTTTAACCTTCGATAGCTCAGTTGGTAGAGCGGTGGACTGTAGTGGTACGACATTTGTAGACATCCATAGGTCGCTGGTTCAAATCCGGCTCGAAGGAGGTAATATTTTTTTAATTGGTCTTTACAAGAAGCGATACTGACTATAAATAAACCATTTTCGATACGATAGTAGATACTGTGTAATCTGTTTCTTACTTTAATTTTTTTAATAAAACTAAGTAGGCTCAGCGATCAGAAAATTGCTATTGTAAAACTTATTTTTGTAGTAGATATTTTTACTTCAAATTCAAAACATTTTTTATCGGCTATATTGGTTGTGTATATTGTGCTACGACGTTCCGACAATAAATAATCAAATGGAACGAAATATCGACTTGAAATTTAGTTGATTCAGATTCCTTTTAAGTGAAATAGCTCCACGCAAAGAGTAGAAATGGAAGAGTGAAACCGTTTATTATACAGGGTGTTTCGGAAATAGGTGAATAGACTGAAACGGCCTAATATTTTAGAGATTGACTCAATGTGGTGATTCAACATATTGACCCATAAAATGGCTATTTTCGATCTGTAGCGAGCAACACGCATAATTTTAAACTTTTGGTCAATACAAATTTTAATCTAAGTAATTACTCACATTTTGAGACGAAAATTGTTTAAAAATATTTATCACAATGGCCGTTATTAGGCTTATTGCGCAAATGCTAATAACGGCCATTGTGATCAATCTTTTTAAATAATTTTTGTCTCAAAATGTGAGTAATTTCTTGGATTAAAATTTGTATTGACGAAAAGTTTAAAATTATGCGTGTTGCTCTCTACAGATCGAAAAAAGCCATTTTATGGGTCAAAATATTGAATCACCACGCACGTGCTGTACATTGAGCCTTAATGGGCGGTGTTTGATTTAAAAACATCGATTAAAGGCCTCCTTAAAATGCACGTAAGTTTTCCTAAATTTTCTAAAGAAAATAGCCGAAATATCAAACTGACATAAGCCTACTGGGACGATAAAATTATTTGCACACTACTGCTTAAACCGTTGAGTGATTCCTCACTCAACGCTTAAACCCAGTTTGCGACATTTTACTTTTTTTTACAATGTGTGAGCGAGAAATCAAAATTTGACTAGACACGAAAAAGTTTCTAAATACCTTAGCCTATACAAAAATATTGTTATTACAAAAAATGTAAAAAAATAAAATATTCTAGTCAAAGGAATACGGGGGTTGTTCACTTATACCCCTCGTAGTAAGATAGAAAAAACGAAAATTTTCTGGACTAGTTAAGTGCTATGAATAGGATACTTGACGAAAATTTACAAAGTTATTAAAATTATTCCTGAATACTTGCATAAGACCTTACGATTATTTCTAAACATAATATTTACGTAATTCGCAAGTTTTTAGACTTTCTTTCGACTTTCTTCGAAATTTGGCGGGAAAGCACTTGTAAAGTCACAAGTGTTTTAAAAAGGCAATTTGGCAACATGGCGATACCATGCGCTGAAGTGTTCTGAGCCATAACTTCATTCTGCGGTGAAAGTTGCAAGGAAACTTGAAATTTCAAAATTCTAACCTCAGACTTAGAATGCCCTGTGAAACCATATTAAAAGTCAAGAAATGTTTTTTGCTTAGATATTCGGTCCCGTTTTTCTGCAAATTTTTTGGCAAGGTTGGGCCCTGGGTACGGAATTCGGGCTCAGTACTTGAGGCCTTCATAAAAGCGCCTTCAAGAGGGTCCCTAGCCCCAAGTTCTCCGTTTATTAGTAATTCATTACTGTACTATTTCTACAACATACAAACCTTTGCAGGTTCATCCCACGAATTTCGGTAGGCGTGAACATAGGTTTATTATTAGATGCATGAAAGCAATTATCGGATTACCCTTTCACATAGTCCTTGTCCATGATAATTTACCTACACTATACAACTAACAACACGATAACTACACAAACAATAAAATAATTAAATAATTTTAGACAAAAAGTGTAAACACAAAAGTTGGAGGTAATTGTGTCCCCAATGCAGCTATCTTGTCGTACTTTCCGTGACAGCTGCCATTTTCGATATATGACACAAACTTGTGTTTTTTAAACCATAGTTGGCCTTGGTCTCAAAAGATCAGGCATTTTTAGAGCTTTCCAACGATATAACACTCATACTCGATATGGTTATTCGGAAAAATAACGGAAATAACTATGATTAATAAATGATGTTTAGTGGCATATCAGGTAAAGGATATCAATTGAAAAAAATGCACTCCAGCCGGGACTTGAACCCGGGACTCCTACTGTGGCCGTAGGCACTTTAACCAACTAAGCTACTGGAGATAAGGGTTCCATCGGCTAGGTGTTATTTATTCCAATTGATATATAGTTAGTAGCGGTGAGATGTAGAAGACTTCGGCGTCTTCTACAGCTACTAGAAGGGGTTAGAGGGTGTAGGGAAACCTAGCCTAGCCGATGGAACCCTTATCTCCAGTAGCTTAGTTGGTTAAAGTGCCTACGGCCACAGTAGGAGTCCCGGGTTCAAGTCCCGGCTGGAGTGCATTTTTTTCAATTGATATCCTTTACCTGATATGCCACTAAACATCATTTATTATTTATAATTATTACAGGTACTAAAAATCTTTCTGTATAACTATGATTTACATTTAACAAAACACAAGTTTGTGTCATATCTCTAAAATGGCAGCTGTCACGGAAAGTGAGACATGATAACCGCATTGGGGACAAAATTACCTCCAACTTTTGTGTTAGCACTTTTTATCTCAAATCTGAAACAACGAAGCTAGACGGATTGGAATAAATCGCCAAAATTTTGTTTTTTCAAAATATCTAGTAAGCCATGACTTCTTTTAAAAATCCACAAGGCGCGTTAAATTGGGCCCACAAAACTGCAATTCTTTCCCCATTTAACCTCCCTTTTATCTCCGCTAGTTTCCGAGATCCCCGACTGATCATAAAAAAAAAACTCACCCTGTATGTTCCATTTTATCCAAAGTTTCGCGTGACAGAGATGGAGGACAAAGTTTCCAGCATGTGTAGCATAAAAACACACCATTTTGCTATAGAGGATTCAATACACTGAACACATTCGTAATAAAAAAGTATTTTCTTGAAATCGGCATTAAAATGTCCCAAAATCGTCATTAAAAGCACAGAAATCGTACAATAATGTAGCCCATTATTGTACGATTTTTTCAATAAGTAGGCCTTGGCGAGATGTAAACATCAAACGTCAGACGCGGAGAAATCGCCCGTCAAAAGTGACCAAATATTCAAAACCCGGCCGATAAAGGCTCATTTAACTTTTCGTACACATTGCGAAATTGTTTCCTATAGAAGCGCAATCCTTCAGTATACATATTTTAGTAAATTTGAAAAACAATAGATTTGTTGTGTAAGCTGCACAAGAAGCAGCAGTTTGGTTTTTCTGTCAGAAGGTGCCGTACATCATTATGCTTGTGCTAGGTAGAGCGATCGGTAAAGTCAAGCAACGCCGCGCGTAGTCGGTTCGTAGACGGGTGATCCCTTATTATTATTTTCTTGTCTAATAAAACATTTTTTTTCCGATTTCAAGAAAAATATAATATGTACCTCGGCACTGAAGTTCTTTTTATGACTCATGTGGTTTATTTGCCTCGGCCAGAGGCCTCAGCAACTAAACTCCACATGAGTCATAAAAAGTTGAACTTCAGTGCCTTGGTACATAAATAACTATTACGTCACATTTTTGTGTGAAATTATGGCATTAGTTAAAGCTCAAAGGTTGCAATATATCAAATAATCGATATTCAAAGGCAAGCTGAAGACATTTGAATAGAAAAGTAAAATTTGCCGTTGTTCCACGAATTATTGCAAACGAGCACCGGCAACGTTGCAATGCCGTTTCTCCTGACAGGCACAGATGTTGCCACGTTTGGCGTTCTAGACAATAAAACGACGAAACTGGAGATTTTAGCATGAACAAAATTGTGCAACATCGTCTTAAATTATCATAAATAAATAGGTAAGGGTTAAAAGCCGTTGTTTCATTTATTATGAGTGGATAAAACTTCTTTCTTAAGTAAGCCCTTAATGTTATAGCGAATGGATTAGTAGTAGCATTTTCTTTGGTAGTAGATACCTACCTGTTTGACGTATCAACAGGCACGTCGCGTCTACCGACCCTGACCCAATCAGAGCTCAGTGCGTGGCTGATGACGAGACGAATGTTGGTCTCTACTGACCTCTGCTAACGAAAATAGACTATAATACAACCTCCATAAAACATTTCTTGTTCGTCCATTATAAGAATAATCTCAACCAGAGTATACGTATTCTACAAAAAAAAATCCGTGCCTTTGACGTCGCGTTTTCGAGTGAGCAATAGAAAAGAAAATTGCTCGCATTCGAAGTCGAAATCCGCCCCGATAGCATCGTGGAAAAGGCGATTAAACGGGCAGATTAAAGAGCGGCTCTTTCTGGGCCCCATATGGAATTACGTCGGCATTGTTGGGAGAGACAACGGGCTCCAGGTGGGTACATATATCTGCGCGATTTACTCCTCACCGGGCCTGTATGGACGGGGAGACGGCCCGTCATTGTAGTTCCCATGCTCGCTTTCTTTCTTTCTGTTTTGGGGGCGCAGGTCTCGGGTCTCAGACGGCGGCCGGTGGGTGATGGACGTGGCCCTGCCCATTCTTTTCCCGGTGCTGCGGCGAGTTTAAAAGTCACTTGCGACAAATAATGGGAGAAGTATGTAGAGATGCACAGGAAGTGCGTGATTATCGAATAATATTCTCGTAAGTAATATCATAAGGGCATCTAATTTTTCCGAAAACACGTTGCTAAGTAATATTTTAACAAGAAGCATGAGTGCTGGTGACAACAAAAATCCGAGTCGAAGACGAGGATTTTTGCACCTGCACGAATGCATTTTGTTAAAAGAGTATTACTTAGCATTGTGTTTTTTTGGATTTTCTTCACAGGAAAAATTACATGCCCGAATGGTATTTCACAAGACTGTTTCATGAGTAACAGATTATTCTGCATACGCATAGCTTACAAAACATACTACCTATTATCAGTGACTATAGAAGGAATTATAGTCACTGCTATTATACAACAGCGGTCAAGTTTTGCCGCGGGTAAACGGTAAACTCGAAAAAACTGCTGGCAGGTGCTGTCATACAGTTTTTCCATCTAGAAACCATGTGTAATTCAAAATTGCGCGTTTGTGATTAGTGAAAATTAATTTTTTAAAAACGTCATCACCTCGCGACGACCTTCATTTGACCGTGTTCCTAACTAAGATAAATGTTGCTAAAACAGAAATTGGGCACTGGAGTGCAAAAATTGCGCAAGTGTCTGTAAGATGGCGCTGGAGTTGGAGAGCGGCCATTGGTACAGAGCGAGAATAAAAAGTAATGTTTCGCCATGCTAAAATAAGTTTCCGTTCCTTATAAGTTGTTTTGTTGCCCGGCAAGGTCGTTGGTCGGAACCAGGGGTCTAGGGGGAGGCAGGCGGACCGACCCCCTTTTTTATACAAATAACAGCACATCGCTTCCATCCTGGCGTATTTTGGGATTGAAACTGTGAATTGTTAAACACAAAATAATAATATGAATATTTACGCTCCTTTATTTTTCTATATTTTTTCATAGTTATTAAGAATATTGTTGAGTAAAATATTAAGTAAGAGGACTACCTACCGGCTGTCAAATCTACTGTCATGACATAATAATTCTCCCTCAAAACCGCATGAATGATCACAATACTTACCCTAACTGACATTTAGAATTTATGTCACTATAGTTTTATCTTTCATTCTATTAACTTTTCATTAAGTACTTAATATTGATAAACCGAAAGAAATTAAAATTCTGTTGTATTTGATCCAAAGTTGACGTAAAGTTGTGAATTTTGTTAGATACGTGAAATACCTACTATTTGCTGATATCTTAATATATGTATTATTTTGGCATACATTTAGAGTAATGGAAAATGTAATGTAAATAAATTTATAGGTACTACCATAGAAGAATTTACGTAGTAGATTCTTCTATGGTACTACCTAAATGCTTGCCGGTACATCAACTTTGTGTCAAACATAATTTTAAAGCGTTAATATAATTTTCTTTTGAAAAAGACATATTCTTATCGATATTTTTTAGTAATAATAAAAAGTTAATAAAATTATAGATTGATACTCGTATATTATGTTGTATAGCTAGTGATATAAAATAGTTTTTACGAAGTAATGACTTTTTAAAATTTTAAGAAATTTTATAAATAGGAAATAGGCGCTTATGTAACATTAAAATAGAAACGACTTTTTCAAGTTAAACGTTTTGAAATTGTGACAAATAAGCCAATTTTTAGGGATTTTATTTTTTAAATATAATTTTTGACAGATAGCGAAAGTCACGTGACCACGTTTGAGTCGGTTATTTTTCCTCGTTTTTAATCGAAAGGTAACCCCAAAGTTAACTGCATATGTGTTCTATTATTATCTGTTAATAAAAAAAATATGTTTAAATTAATAAAAAGATACATTTTGCACCATATCTTCATTTTTTCCAAAAAGGTTTTTTGGTTATAACTTTTGTTTGACGTTCGATTGTTTTTTTCCAAACGACATTACATTGTTTGGAAAAAACTGCAACAAACTGGTTTTTAAATCATTAATTTGTCTCAAAAAATACGGAATGGTTAAAGTGAATGTTCCTATCACCTTCAGGCGGACACCCTGTACCTAATAAAAATATTATTAAACAAATAATAGTACTTTTTGAAATTGAGCCCATGTGTTGACAGGTGGCCGTGATTACAGCCCAAAAGTAAAGTTACACACATTGTTTAATGTGCTTTTTGAACCTAACAAAAAAAAGTTTATCAAAATCGGTAAACAAATAAAGATATTTTACCAGGGAGGTAACTCCTTAACGGAGGTCACACTGTAGATGTTTAACATATAGGTACAGAAGATGTTCTTTCGCATCAATATATCGTTTTCTTTTTTCATTTTTTATTTTCGAGATATGTATTTATCTTAATTATTGCGTTACTTAAAATGTGTGTTTGAATGTAGTGTTAATGCAAACGAAGAAACACCTTATGTACACATAAAAGACCATGTTTCATTTCATTGAAAAAACTAAACATAATTTTGTAGAACTTTTAAGCCAGCAATACTATACCTACAGAAAACGTGCCGAATAACATTCTTTAACTAAAGATATGCCTTTAACAGTAAAAAACACAGTTGACATTCAAGTGACCTTGAAAACGTCGTCTGCCTACAAGTGAAAACGTGCGTCTCACATTGCACCTCATATGCTTCAACTTTTATGTGATTTTTTGCGATTTTCGTTTTTGAGATATTTATAATAGCTGCATTTATTAAAATGGAACACCCGGTATAGATAATTTTCGACATACCTATACATATAGAGACATAGACATATGAATTCACCCCTAATGTCAGTTTATATGCTAACGATTGTGTTTTCCTCACGAAAAATACATAACGGCGACATAACTATAAGAACATAACAGTACCCAACCCACACGTATGTATAAATAATGCAAAATCAACTAAAGCAGTTTTTAGTGAAGCCGTGTACCTTTCAAGCTAAAAATCAATGAACCATTGCTAAAAAGAGAGGGGTTAAAATCACAGATCGGAGTCTTTGAGCTACGGGGGTCTCCCGAATATACCTTTTGAAGTTTTATATTATTTTAATATTAAAAATTCGCAATTCATAGTATATAATAATATGGAAGTAATACAAAAACATAAAAAAATAATCAGACAGCTTAGTTGCTTAAATATTATATCGCCAAAACGTAAAATTGATCATATGAACATAATATATGTAATTATTAAACTGGACCTGTAACACAGCGTCAACCGTTCATCGATCGTCTGTTTTTCGCGCCATCTGATAAACAATAGCTACACTTTTGGTATTCCCGCTGCATAATTTAAGGGTATTTTGCATATGTTTTTTATTTACAACAAGACTGGATAATTACAATGTTTACTACCGGGTTTTCGTTCCGAGCATATTCGGAAACCTCTGCCCATCTTAACGAAGGTAAAATTCCGGCACAAGAGACAAAATAGACGAATTTATGCCGGCATAAAGTTTGAAATTCAAAAAAAATTCTTGCCCATAACTTTTAAACTAGTGTCATTAGTATCTATGGATATTTTAAAAATACCCGTGTTTTTTGTAATCCTTTGAAATTCGTTACTTTTTCCAGCTAGTTGGAAATAAAAATGCATTGATACAGGCAACCAAACATACAATGGCGAGGCCCCCCTTAATTTAATTTTTCCGAAAAAAATCGAAAAAACATGTTGATAAGTAATATTTTAACAAGAAGCATGAGTGATGGTGGCAACAAAAATCCGAGTCGAAGACGAGGATTTTTGCACCTGCACGAATGCATTTTGTTAAAAAAATATTACTTAGCATTGTGTTTTTTTGGATTTTCTTCACAGGAAAAATTACATGCCCGAATGGTATTTCACAAGACTGTTTCATGAGTAACAGATTATTCTGCATACACATAGCTTACAAAACATACTACCTATTATCAGTGACTATAGAAGGAATTATAGTCACTGCTATTATACAACAGCTGTCAAGTTTTGCCGCGGGTAAACGGTAAACTCGAAAAAACTGCTGGCAGGTGCTGTCATACAGTTTTTCCATCTAGAAACCATGTGTAATTCAAAATTGCGCGTTTGTGATTAGTGAAAATTAATTTTTTAAGTTAATTTAATTTTTCCGAAAAAAATCGAAAAAACATGTTGATAAGTAATATTTTAACAAGAAGCATGAGTGCTGGTGGCAACAAAAATCCGAGTCGAAGACGAGGATTTTTGCACCTGCACGAATGCATTTTGTTAAAAAAATATTACTTAGCATTGTGTTTTTTTAAATTTTCTTCACAGGAAAAATTACATGCCCGAATGGTATTTCACAAGACTGTTTCATGAGTAACAGATTATTCTGCATACACATAACTTACAAAACATTCTACCTATTATCAGTGACTATAGAAGGAATTATAGTCACTATGCTATTATACAACAGCTGTCAAGTTTTGCCGCGGGTAAACGGTAAACTCGAAAAAACTGCTGGCAGGTGCTGTCATACAGTTTTTCCATCTAGAAACCATGTGTAATTCAAAATTGCGCGTTTGTGATTAGTGAAAATTAATTTTTTAAGTTAATTTAATTTTTCCGAAAAAAATCGAATAAACATGTTGATAAGTAATATTTTAACAAGAAGCATGAGTGCTGGTGGCAACAAAAATCCGAGTCGAAGACGAGGATTTTTGCACCTGCACGAATGCATTTTGTTAAAAAAATATTACTTAGCATTGTGTTTTTTTGGATTTTCTTCACAGGAAAAATTACATGCCCGAATGGTATTTCACAAGACTGTTTCATGACTAACAGATTATTCTGCATACACATAGCTTACAAAACATACTACCTATTATCAGTGACTATAGAAGGAATTATAGTCACTGCTATTATACAACAGCTGTCAAGTTTTGCCGCGGGTAAACGGTAAACTCGAAAAAGCTGCTGGCAGGTGCTGTCATACAGTTTTTCCATCTAGAAACCATGTGTAATTCAAAATTGCGCGTTTGTGATTAGTGAAAATTAATTTTTTAAGTTAATTTAATTTTTCCGAAAAAAATCGAAAAAACATGTTGATAAGTAATATTTTAACAAGAAGCATGAGTGCTGGTGGCAACAAAAATCCGAGTCGAAGACGAGGATTTTTGCACCTGCACGAATGCATTTTGTTAAAAAAATATTACTTAGCATTGTGTTTTTTTTTTTTATTTTTTTCACAGGAAAAATTAGATGCCCGAATGGTATTTGACAAGGCTATTTCATGAGTAACAGATTATTCTGCATACACATAGCTTACAAACCTACTACCTATTATACAACAGCTGTCAAGTTTTGCCGCAGGTAAACTCAAAAAAACTGCTGACAGGTGCTGTCATACCTACAGTTTTTCCATCTAGAAACCATTTCTAATTCAAAATTGCGTGTTTGTGACTGGTGGAAATTAAGACAAAGGAAATAGTCAATTAAAAATATGAAGTTGGTGTAACAAGACCAACAAGTGATTGGGTATTGGGTTCACTCATATAGGATGTGAAAGGAACCGATTTTCAATCCACTTTTTGTAGCAGGGCTTTAACAGTACCTACCACGGTTGCGATCCAAATTTTTGATTTTTTGGTCAAATTCAAAAATAAATTCGAAAAAAGTCAAAAGATGCTTTTTGTTGAGAATTAATCGCTCCTTCGAAAAAAAAAAGGGAAACCCGAAACCCCACAATGCCCCACTGGTTGTGTGTGAGCCCTCATATTATCACCAGATCTGCTACCTTATAAAGTGGTACTGCGTACTAAATTTGGTTGAAATATCCCCATGGGTTATTCGTGGGGGCTCTATAAAAAATAACCCATACTTTTTAACGTGCATTTTCCTCTTGAAATAATTTTCTATCGACTGTTAAAGTTCTGCTACAAAAAAATTAACCCCCCGGTATGTAATGTCATGTATTTTTTTTTCGATTAAATAAAAAGCAAAGTGAAATTTCATGATTTTTTCAAGTGTAAACTCTCTTTCTTAAACTTATGTTTTTTAAACGGAGCACCCTGTATATTTTCAGATTTTTGAAATCTGCTCATTGTCACAATTTCAATGATGTATACATGTAATATGTTTGTATCTCAAGCGGAAAAAATGTCATAAATGATGATGAGTATTCGCCCTTAAATGCATGAACTTTAAGAGTGTTTTAATAGTAGAAAAAAAAAATTCTTAACAGGTAGATATTTTCAGGGTTGGTTGTGGGTAGCGTCCTGAGTATAACCCCAAAAAATCATCATCGAAGTCGCGTTACGAACCCCGCAATAGGGGTGGTTTTGCAAACATTTTTTTTGCAATGTTTTTTCTTATGTGTACATTTTTTCTTATGCGTAAATTTTTTTCTTATGTGTACATTATTACATTCTCTACAACTTTCCCTTATGAAGTTTTTTTTAACTTCAATACTTCACGAGATATAAGTAAAAGATCACCACTAGCTAAAGTGCTTTATAAGGGAAAAAAATTTTCTTTAAAACAAGCTGATTTTTTCAGGGTTAACTCGAGGTGCACTCCTAAGTTAACCCCCAGTTAACCCTGAAAAAATCAGCTTGTTTTAATGAAATTTTTTTTTCACCGTTATAAAGCACTTTAGCTAGTGGTGATCTTTTACCTATATCTCGTGAAGTATTGAAGTTAAAAAAAAAACTTCATAAGGGAAAGTTGTAGAGAATGTAATAATGTACACATAAGAAAAAAAATTGCAAAAAAATGTTTGCAAAACCACCCCTATTGCGGGGTTCCTAACACGACTTCAATGGTGATTTTTTGGGGTTATACTCAGGACGCTACCCACAACCAACCCTGAAAGTATCTACCTGTTAAGAATTATTTTTTTTCTCCATGTATAATTTTCTTGGACTATAAGGGTATACCCGAAAAGGTTTCATTTTTCAAAAATTGACATCAAAAGTGCAAAATTTGAAGTTACAAGGTCGAATATTTTCCAAAACTTGAAACTGTGACAATGAGCAGATTTCAAATATCTAAAAATATACAGGGTGTTCCATTAAAAATACATAAGCTTGGTTTGGCACCACTTTTCTGAACACCTTGTATATAACTAAATAAACGGTGAAAAAAGCTTGTACAACTCTTATCTGAAACTTTTTTCCTAACCTCAAAAATATAGAAAATAAGGGGGTGTAAAAATATCTTCCAACACCTATTAATTAATGTTTTTCTACCCAAATTCGTTGTTCCTCTCAGCCACTTTGTTTAAAATCAAACAATTTTGATACTCTACTTGTAGCTATAACTCTGCCATATCAAAATAACTCTTTAAAAACTTCACAAAGACAATCCCATTTAGATTGTATTTGTGCTACCCGAGCCTTTACTTTCTTCATGGCTAACGTAATAAAAAACTGGAGTTTAATTTCAATTTATGGGAACAAAATAAGTAGGGACTGGATTATTCATATAAAATTCTACTTCCCTTAACTTATTTGTTTTTAATTTAGAAAAAAGTTGTAGATATGAGAATTGTACAGGGTGTTCCCGTATATTTTGACTCACCCCTAGAGCCTTTATTTTTCGAATTAGAAAAAAATTACTTAAATGAAAGTTGTAGGGTACCAAGATGTTTTGTCCCAAAAATAGTGGATTTACAGGAATGCTCTTGTCTAAGATGACATGTTTTCCATGGCAGCCTTGATTAAATATAAAGATCGTATTTATCTGCAATTTGGAATATGCGAATGCTTAGAGCAAACATATAACATATTTATATTGTTGGAATCGGAAAAATGCGTGCAATTCAAAAAACCACAAATATACAGGGTGTTCCATTAAAAAAAAGTAAGTTTATAATTTTTCATAAATTTGCGACGCTCATTTGTTTTATCTAGGAACAGATCCTAGCGCTTCAGAAAAAACCCTACAACTTTCATTTAAGTAATTTTTTTCTAACTAGAAAAATAAAGGCTCTAGGGGTGGGTCAAAATATACTGGAATACCCTGTACATATGTTTATTTTAATGGAACACCCTGTATATTTCTCGACGTTTTAAATGTAAATATGTATGCGATTCTAAAGATATACATATATGTCATGTGTTTGCTCGAGCAGTTTTTACAAGTCATGTTTTTACATCCTCAGGAACGGTTAAATTAAATATTATTAGAAAAAAATGTTGAAAAATGAAATCGTCGATAATCATTTTCAACCCATTCCGAATCAGGGTTTATATTTTCATATTTTGCCCTGGACCGGAAATATCAACCTTATTTTTTTTTGTCTGGATGATTCCATATTAAAGGTTAAGGTTTTGGGGGCATTATTTTCATCATTTTTTCTTATACTCAATTTATCAGCAAACGTTTCATTTCCGAGATACAAGCCGTGAAAACATGAAAAAAAAAAGAACTGCTGGAGCAAACATATTATGACCGCTGGATGAAGATTCTTCACTGAAGATTTCAAAAATCGAAAAAGTTTGGCCTGAATTTTCTACAATGCTCATATTTACAACTTTTTCCTAAATAGTTAAGGAGGTTACAATGTTATGTGAATAACCCTGTACATGCACCTAAAAACTTTTACTTACACGCTTTTCAAATACAAATATTTTACTTAATGTAATAGTTATTTATGTACCAAGGCACTGAAGTTCAACTTTTTATGACTAATGTGGAAAATAAACCACATAAAAAGAACTTCAGTGCCGAGATACATATTATATTTTTTTTTAATCGGAAAAAAATGTTTTATTAGGCAAGAAAATAATAATAAGGGATCACCCGTCCATGAATCGACTACGCGCGGCGTTGCTTGACTTTGACGATCGCTCTACCTAGGTCAAGTAAGACAAGACACGGCACTTTCGTACAGAAAAACCAAACTGCTGCTTCTTGTGCAGCCTCCACAACAAAGCTATTGATATTCAAACCTACTATAATATGTATCCTGAAGGATTGCGCTTCTATAGGAAACAATTTCGCAATCGCAATGTGTACGAAAAGTTAAATGGGCCTTTATCGGCCAGGTTTTGAATATTTGGTCACTTTTGACGGGCGATTTCTCCGCGTCTGACGTTTGATGTTTACATCTCGCCAAGGCCTACTTATTGAAAAAATCGTACAATAATGTAGCCCATTATTGTACGATTTCTGTGCTTTTAATGACGATTTTGGGACACTTTACCGCCGATTTCAAGAAAACAGCTTTTTTGCTAGATATACAGGGTGTTCCGCATAAGAACCGACACAGAGCAGGAGCATACAGGGAAACCCAAAATAAGGTGATTTAACGCAACTTACCCCTATACTAAGTTGTACCCCTGAGAAGTTATAGGCTTTGAAATTGGGCTTTGAAATTTCGAAAAAATCAATTTCTCAGTTATTTTTGAATTTGGAAAAAACAAATTTGGTACACGTTGTGGGTGTACCAAGGGCATTAATCGACAGAAAACATAGTTCAATTGTACCCATTTTAAAGGGTTGATACAGAGTGAAACACATATTGCAGATGTGATATTTAAAATCTTTCAAAATTCAAAAGTTGACTATGAAATTAAACAAACTTGAATAACAACCATTTAATGGAAAAAGAATCTACACAAAAGGAATAGCAATATAATTTGACCTGAAGTTATTTTAGAAACTGTTGAAAATGATCACCGTTTTATTATTATTTTATTTTATTGTTATTTCTGTTTCTTTTTGATTTTTTGATTCTTTTTCCATTAAATGGTTGTTACTCAAGTTTGACGTTTAATTACATAACCAACTTTTGAATTTTCAAAGATTTTAAATATCACATCTGCAATACGTGTTTTCAGTTATTCGCGTTTTTGGCGAAAGCGATAAAGTTTTTCGAAAAATAACAAGAGTAAAAAGAGTTTTAGAATTAAATTCTTTATAACACTTAGTAACAATCCGCCAACGGACAAAAAAGTTCTGTCACATTTTTAGGGTGCATCACTCTGTATCAACCCTTTAAAATGGTACAATAATTGAACTATGCTATCTGACGACTAATTCCCTTGGTACACCCACAATGTGTACCAAATTTGGTTTTTCCAAGTGCAAGAATAAGTGAGATATTGATTTTTTTCGAAATTTCAAAGCCCTCTTTCAAGGCCTATACCTTCTCAGGGGTGCAACTTAGTATAAAGGTAAGTTGCGTTAAATCACCTTATTTTGGGCTCTCCTGTATGCTCCTGCTCTGCGTCGGTTCTTATGCGGAACACCCTGTATAAAACGTTTGTGTGAACTTTTTTTTTTCGAACGATGACAATATTTTTTGTGTGTGTAAAACGAACCATATGCCAAAACCCAAATAATAATTCCGCCTAATGAACCTGTCCGTTCGGCATTCTTAAAGACAGGATGTCGTTTTCTAAAGCCCCTCAGCCACCACCGCATTCGCAATAATGAAATCCGGCACCCACAATACACTTGCAGTGCGCGTATTGTGTTTCGTTTCCTGTGTAATTTTTCGGCAATGTAGTGCCGGATTGCTTCCGTCGTGCCATAGCAATAAATATAATTTAGGATGTGCAATTTTCGGGAGAGCGGGCGCGCCGGTGGATGCCATTAATGGGCCGAGGGTGCATACGAAAACGGAATTTGGGGTGGTGAAAGTGGCCCGCGTGATTCCCCGATGCAGCAGTGTTAAATCTTCTTCGGGAGGACCACTCATTTCCATAAAGCGAGATTATTTCCCCTAGGTCGAAAACTCGATGACGCGAGGATATTGAGATGCCGAAACCAATTCCCTGCGACAGATGCCCCTCGGACGTCAGGTCGTTTTTGTACTTCCTCACAATGCATACCCGGAGGAGGAATTTTTTTGGTCTCAACACTGGCATTTTAGATTAAAAATGATGTTACCTAGTTTACCCTTATGACATTTGAAAAAAATGTTTTATTAGGCAAAAGAATAATCATAAGGGGTCACCCGTCCACGAACCGCCTGCGCGGGGCGTTGCTTGACTTTGACGATTGCTCTACCTAGGTCAAGTATGAAGAGACACGGCACCAATGACGTCAAAACCTATAGACGTGGTGCCCCATTGTTAAAATGCCCTTTATTTTGACTCCAAGATTAAATATATCCATACTACTCTAAAAACATGCTACAAACAAAGACAGAAAGTCAACCATCAACCAACTATACACCCGGTGATTCCCGTTTATAGTTCCTCCAGAATCACACTTAGATATCGCATGTTTTTTCTTGTTTGGGGGCGCCGGAAGCATCGGAACCTTACCTGAAGACTCGGGGGATGGTCTAACGACGCCAGCCTCTGAGCCCAGAGTCGAAATAAGTTCGCTACGGCTCGACAAAAAGGGACAATTTCTGACAATCTCGCGACATTTTCGGAATAATTTAATGGAGCGCTTAGATTGTGATTAGTTCTGGGCGTCAAGCGTTTATCAAAACAAACCTGTCTATAGGTTCTGACGTCATTGCACGGCACTTTCCAACAGAAAATCCAAACGGATGCGTGTTGTTCAGCCTCCATGTAAAATAGATTCATATTTAAATCTACTAAAATATTTATACTGAAAGATTGCGCTGCTATATGTATAGCAATTTCGCAATGTGTACGAAAATTTAAATTGGCATTTATTGGCCGGGTTTTGAATATTTGGTCACTTTTGACGGGCGATTTCTCCGCGTCTGACGTTTGATGTTTACATCTCGCCAAGGCCTACTTATTGAAAAAACCGTACAATAATGGGCTACTTCAGTGCCGATTTCTGAACTTATAATGACGATTTTGAGACACTTCACTGCCGATTTCTAAAAAATTCCAAGAAATTCCTGAGGAAATATTCCATCAAGCAATCAAAATAAATGCCGAGTTATTGTTACCAAAAAAAATCAAGAGTTAGATATGCAAGCGAGTAAAAAAAAATGTAAACAGCGTGAGTGACGACATTCTCCTAATTTATTTATCCGAAAAAGCCAAAACCATGATTCCACTTTATAGAGCCGATTTTCCATGAAAAAAAATATTTAGCAGTAAAAAAGTTGATGTCGGCAATTTTTCGAAAACAGTAGTATTTTTGAAGCGGCAAAGTGTTGGTTATGTCCCAAAAAATCCAAACATAGAAGATAACGGACGTTTTTTAGTAGTGTTTCTAAAATATGGCAAAAATCACAAATCGCGAAGTTTTACAGTTATATCGTTCCTCCTTCCTCCTAACTTACATATTTATAATAATAATGACTGTACCATAAAAATATAAATTTTGATGTATATAAAGTTTAAATTGAAAATACCTACTGCGTACCTAATAGTTTCTATGTTACTGTGTTAATAAATAAAAAATAATTAATCGGCACTGAAGTAGTCGATTATTGTACGCTTTTTTCAATAAGTAGGCCTTGGCGAGATGTAAACATTAAACGTCAGACGCGAAGCCATCGCCCGTCAAAAGTGACCATATATTCAAAACCCGACCAATAATAGTTATTTACATTGCAAGATGCGTAAGTTCACTTTTTTGGCCGAGGAGGTTGTTTAAGGACCGAGGCAACGCCCGCGTTGCCGAGGTCCTTAAAAACCTCCTAGGCCAAAAGAAAGCTTACGGATTGTGCAATGTATTATATTTTTCCTGCTTCCGACAAGTTCCTATTAGTTTCGGGTATAGGTAATTTTAATTAAAAATTAAAAAAATAATATTCAAAATAAACATTGATCAATTACTAAAAATTAAAATATAGCGAAAATAAAAAACAACTTGGGTTTTGTGTGGGACTCGAACCCGTGACCTCTACGGTTTACTATTCAGACGCTTTTAACGCAGCCAAAAATTAAGATTAACAGAACTGTCAAATTTATTGTATTGACTTGTTTTTTAATTTCCATGGCAGATCTGATTTTTGCGAATATTTTTATTAAGAATTTAAACTGTCTGGACAGATTTTTTAAAATTATTACCTAACAAAAACTAGAATATTGTTCGTAAACACAAGGGAAATGACTGAATGACTCTTTATATATTTTTTAATTTATTTTACATTTAGTAACATTGTTTTGACCAGCATAAAATTCGAAAAAATCGGAAATTTGAGATGCTGTAGAGAAAAACATCCTGTATATTTCTTTTTGCAATTTCTTCCATCAACACTTTGGGTGGTCCTGTTAATTCTTCCACTGTTTTGAAATAATTCCATGGCACGCTTGACTCGCCGCAGGTGCCTTTGAAGTCCCTATTTTGCTCAACTTTAACACAGTGTAGAACCGAACACCCTCTACATTTTTTGTTCAAATTTAGTATATGGGGGTTTTGGGGTGTCCTGATTAACGCTGTTGTGTCAGAATTTAAATGAAAAAATCGCTAAATAGTTTTTGTGAAAATCGGGGTATAAAAAAAATCGTAGCCGTCCCTGAATTTGCATTTTGACAAAAGTAAAAAGGTCAAAAGAAGCGTTTTTTGAAGACCTTTCGAACAGAAAAAGGTTTTTGAAAATATCTCACAAAATACATTTTTTATCGATTTGTATACATTTAAAAGTAGACACCCTGTATAATATGTACCTCTAAACGGTCTTTTTATTACTCATGTGGTTTATTTACATCGGCCAGAGGCCTCGGCAACTAAATTCCACACGAGTCATAACAAGTTGAACTTCAGTGTCTGGGTACATAAATAACGATTTCCCTCTTATTTACTTTAACCGTATACTTATGTCAAAAATCAAAACTGGAAATCGTTAGTTGGTACCTAAGTGATAATAAATCTCGCAGTAGTCGCAGTAGACCCCAGATCTCTGGAACATCGCCATTCCCGGTCACAATCCGCGCCAGCCACCGTCTGTCCTTCGACGTGCGTATACGCAAGGAAAAATAAGCAATTAAAAAAGCTCACAGACGGAGGCCTTCGCCCGTCCGGGCACAAAGCTCAAACATAAATAAAGCCCCACAATGGCATCGGGTCGTCAACGGCGGACACAAATCAAAACGGAGCCAAAAGGAAGCGAGAAAGAGGGAAGCGAGGGAGAGCAAGATGGGGGATAAGAAGCATTGTCAACACACATCTCGGCGAAACAGCTTCCAGGTGCGCATACATGGTTAGTCGGGCACTTTATCCTTTTTTCGGGCAGCGTGGGTACGGGGTTAGTTGTGGGAGTGTTGTACCTTGTACCGAGACATGCTGAAAAAATTCATACGGTTCCAATTTCAACGAAGATTCGATGTCGATAAATTCGTCTTCAACGTCAAAAGAGAGGCTCATACTAAAAGATTTTACATTGAATTATTACACTAAAACGAAAACAATACTCCGAATACAATAACTACATAGTTATATGTTAGATATCAAGTCTATGAAAAATAAATTTGATCGTCTACATCTATGAAAGTTAGAAATATTTTTTCATAGATGTCAGTTTTGCAATTGTACTTAAATTGTACTTAAATTTTTTGAGTACGAGTACAGTCTAAATGTACTTTGAGTACCGAAAATTAGAGTACTTCATTTTAATGTACTCATTATTTACGAGTACCTATGTACTCGTGGAATATAAATTTCGAGTACATTACGAGTACCTACATTTCGAGTAAATTTTGTTTTTACTTTTACCATTAATATTTCATACTTCTCTTACCTTAGCAGTAAAAAATAGTGCTAACACTGCTAACAGTTGTTTTTGTTATTAGCTTTGAATTAAGCCTATTGGAAAATTATTTCATAGAGATATATTCTTATTACTATTACCGGCATCAGTAAGCATCACGAAACTTTTGCGTAAAGCTCTGCGCGAGGGTTGAATAATGACTAGAAATTCAAGCCAAGTGCACTTGTAATAAAAAGTGGTATTATTTTGATTCAAAATGTTGTTCGAGTACTTTTCGAGTATGCATTTCGAGTACATCAAAATATTTCGCGAGTATCGCTACTTAAGTACACATAGAAAATTGTACTTATGAGTACTCGAGTACAATTGAGTACTTAGGTACAATTGCGAGTACATGTACTCGAGTACGTCCCAGGTCTGCTTGGGAACTGCCTCCTGAGTGTCCAACCAAAAGATCACACTCGAACTTCTGGTACGAATTGGGCTGGTTTCCTAAACATTTGTTTAGAACAAAATGACCCTATTAAAAGTTGTAGGGATCAAAGTATGTACAACTTTTCCATATACAATTTTTTTGTATCTCTAATACATAACGAGTTACAGTGCATTACTCGCAGTAATCCGCCATATATTGGAGCGGCGGCAATATTGAATTTAGTGTGATGTCACTAACTTTATCATTCATTTGATGTCCATATTAAGGGGGTTGACAAAAAAATACATCATCCGCCATCTTGCAGCGGCGGCCATTTTGAAATATTACAATAATGAGTATTGCATATTCTATTGTCACCAGAACTAAAGGAGTAGGGGAGAGTCGGGTAATATCGGACAGTGGGTAGTATCGGACAACAGCATCTTCTCAATTTCCCTAATAGATGGCGTTCCGAATTTGTTAGAAAATGCTTTATTAGAATTGCCGTAGACACATTTGTTCAGTATGAGGCCGAGCTTTGAACGGTACACGTCGTGTGCTTTATTTTTTATTTTTTTTGCCCAAAACAAATTTCCCGGACATAAAATTTACCAGTCTATATTTTATATAAACGTTAAGTTCTTTTAAAATGTTCATATTATATAACATTTGTTGGTAATTTTGGAATATAAAAATGGTTTTATGGAAATTATCGGAGGGTCGTAAAAAATAACTTGGCCACTTTTTTCCAACGGTGCTGTTCGGGTAGTATCGGACACACATATTTCGGGTGATATTTTGATATTAACTTTAAAAAATGCCCAGGAACACAAAAGGAAAAAGAAACATTGACCAACTAGAGGATTACATTGGAAAAATAAAAATGTAAAGGACAAACAATATAGCAAAGATAATGTGCTCTGAACAGCAACAAGAAGCAACGGAGTGTATCATCTGTGGTGAAGACTTCGTCGCAAATTAGACACAATGCATCTAGTGCCATGGTTGGACCCATAAAAATTGTTCTGGGGCAGAAAAACATCAGGTTTATTATAAATGCGGCATTTGTAAGGGGAATTAATTCATATCCGGTACTACCCGACGTTTTCAGAAAATTACAAAAAGAGGCCCACTTTTGTTTTTAAGGACTGGGGTTTTTGTTTAAGTTTTTTTGTTTAATTTTATTATGTATTCTATTCTGCAAAGAGTATAGTTTATTTTAAGCAAAAATATGTTAATGTATCATTTTTTTGATAAAAATTATTTCAATTTTTCGAAATGTGTCCGATATTACCCGACTCTCCCCTAAGTAAGCAAAAATTTCAGCTCAATAAAATGTCAAGAAGTGGTTCTAATTCAGCTTGCAAGATTTGACCAAAACCAACAAACATACATACATTGTAAGTTGAATAAAATCTTATAAAAAAATAGAATGCGCCCAGTGATTGAAGTTTTTAGGTTATTATTTGAGGTTTTGTTGTTAAATAAAATACTGAATTAGTAGTAACGCACTGTACAGGGTGGTCAGATAAGAATGCAAAGTGCTGTATCTCGGAAACTATTCGTCGTAGAGACTTACGGTAAAAAATTTTTAGAATAAAGTGGCCAGGAGAAAAACCTGGAAGTTATTTTCATATTTCCAAGATAGTCACCAGGGAGCGTAACCGCCATCTTAAACTTTTAAAATGATTTTTCACTAAAATCCACCTAGTAATATTACCAAAATAATATACATATGCTTTTTAAAGGTAAGCTTTATTGCAGTAATTTTTGTTTAACACTTTTTGACATATCTATTAAAATAAAGTGGTGGGAAGTGATTTGATGTTTTTTTAAATAAACAGCTGTAACTCCTAAATGACTGAACGGATTTTAACAAACTTGGTCTCGTTGGAAAAAGCATTTATTGGTCCATCAAACCCATCTTACCCGTGATATGTCTAAGCCTCAGTGATGCCCCTAGAGCGCGTTTTCTGATATAATAACAGAAAATTGCAAAATTCTCGAAAAAATTAAATGCAATAATATTACTTTTTTTTCTTCATAAAAATGCCTAAAATCAACTTGCCAACAAATATTAAAATCCTATTCCAACTGAAAATGTTTTTTTAAATAAAACTAATGCTTCCTTAAATGCTCGAACTGTCTTCCATCACAGTCAATGCATTGTTGGACCCGCTGATGCGTGGACATTACAGCAGCTCCAATGTTGACAAGTTGATTTTAGGCATTTGTTTTTCCTCCATGGCCTACCCTTCGTATTTTGCCTACCTTGCACTTGCATATTAAATGCATTGATTATTATGCCCCTACACGTTTTTTTTTTTTAATTTTTTGAACTAAGTATACCCACTTTTATAATTAAAAAATGATAAAGTTATGAAAGTTTATAATTAAATCTTAAAAAAAGACAAATAAAAATAAATACCAGGGTTAACAGCGTTTTTTAAAATTTTATTTCTTTGATATTTTCAGCTAGGTATACGATATCGAGATACGGTTTTCACTAGCCTATTTAGAGTATTTAGGTATCATTTCACTACATTTTTATGAAAAAAAAAAGTAATATTGCATTTAATTTTTTCGAGAATTTTGCAATTTTCTGTTATTATATCAAAAAACGCGTTTTAGCGGCATCACTGAGACCAAAAAATGCTTTTTCCAACGAGACCAAGTTTGTTAAAATCCGTTCAGTCATTTAGGAGTTACAGCTGTTTATTTAAAAAAACATTGAATCACTCCCCACCACTTTATATTAATAGATATGTCAAAAAGTGTTAAACAAAAATTACTCGAATAAAGCTTACCTTTAAAAAGCATATATTATTTTGGTAACATTAGGTATTAGGTGGATTTCAGTGAAAAAACACTTTAAAAGTTTAAGATTGGCGGTTACGCCCCGTGGTGACTATCTTGGAAATCTGAAAATAATTTCCAGGTTTTTCTCTTGGCCACTTTATTCTAAAAATTTTTTACCGCAAGTCTCTACGACGAATAGTTTCCGAGATACAGCACTTTGCATTCTTATCTGACCACCCTGTACATTCTGGATGTTTTTGCTTTTAAAAACGTTTGTAGTGGGGTGGTAGTTTTTTCTAATGCATTTACATTTTGAAGGGTATAAAATTCCCTACCTTGTGGTGTCGGAAAACAGTAAATCGGATGGTAGGTTCACGATTGGGAGAGAAAATATGTGTCCTAATAGGACAGAAATTATTAATCCACGAAATATCTGTTAATTTACCGTTTTCTAAATAAACCTTGTACATTTCTTTTTTCCAGCGGTAAAATTCTTTCCTCTAAAGTGTATCCCATTTTAATTTATGAATTTTAAGCTGACCTGAATACGACAATTTATTCTGAGAATGTAGATCAAAGAAAAAAAGATGAAAAAAACTTTGCCGTTGGAAAAACAAATGTACAAGGTGAGCAAAAAACACAGCAATTACTGTAAACTTTAATAAATAACTCTTGGGTTTCGACCATATAAAAAACTTTAGAAACTTTAATGATAGAATAAAGTCATGAAATTAAAATTTCGAAAATTTGTAAAACGGTAAATTAATTAACAGATATTTTATCGATTAATAATTTCTGTCCTATCAAGAAACATCTTC
Organism: Pseudeuparius sepicola; assembly: GCA_963920635.1. NCBI lineage: Eukaryota > Metazoa > Arthropoda > Insecta > Coleoptera > Anthribidae > Pseudeuparius > Pseudeuparius sepicola. Next base: position 14,269,585 of record OY987299.1, read on the forward strand.
TCTTCCAAATCGTGAAGAGACCATCCGATTTACTGTTTTCCTACACCATTAGATAGCTAATTTTATGCCCTTCAAAATAACGTGTCTCTCCGGTGGGAGGTGCCATTTGAAATTTTAAACACTAGATTAAATTAAATAATGCGGTAGAAGTATATAATATTATATAATTCGACGCATTTTCTGTCATTTTTTCGGTTTGAAATGAAAGCCCTTTATATACAGTGTGTCCCAAATTCGATGCTCACCATTGGGATCTCGGTAACTACAAGAGATAGCGAGTCGGTTAAATGGGGAAAGTTTTAGACAATTTGATGGTCAATCTGATGCCGCTGAGAAATCAAGGCTAACTGGGATCGTTTTCGAGTTATTACCAAAAAACCGAATTTTATCATTTTCGTTTTACTTAAATATCTTAGACTTGTAGACGACTTGTCATGGCCTACTTAGTATTAGGCAAAAAAAAAACGCTTTTAAGTGTTACAACTAACGAAAAAATCATTAGTGTGACACATCATTGGAAAGAGAATTTCATGTAAATTTCGAATTTGTAAAAATCCAAGATAGCATCCATAAGAAAATCAAAAGTTGTGAGTCATATCTCGAAAATGAAAACTTTCTTAAAGAAACTGACATTACCGCTTAAAAGGCTGGACAAAAGTGCCTTAATAATGTCAAAGTCCTGTCTTTGAGAAACCATCGGTTTCTAAGATATTTAAGAAAAACGAAAATGATAAAATTCGGTTTTTTGGTAATAAAACGATCCCAGTTAGCCTTGATTTCTCAGCGGCATCAGATTGACCATAAAATTGCCTAAAACTTTCCCCATTTAACCGACTCTCTATCTCTTGTAATTACCGAGATCCCAATGGTGAGCATCGAATTTGGGACACACTGTATAACTATTTAACAAATGATATAAGTTACATATTTACAAAAAACATGTCAACGTGTCCTCCATCGCTAAGCAGATTTCCAGGCGTTTTTTAAAATGTGAATTGCATTTTTTTAACATGTTTCTGGTTATTGTTATACAAGCGTCCCTAATTTTGTTCTTCCCTATTAATGGGCTACAGCTGTTCTAAATAATGAAGCTAAACATTGTGATAATAAATTTGTTTCAAAAAAGTTTGGGTCATTGAATATAAAATCCTCCGATGCATAGTTTAACCGAATTGTCACATTTACGTCACTTCTCGGCTTCCTTATTACTTAGCTTTATCTAATGTTAAATAGCTAGAAGTATATACAGGGTGAGTTTTGTTCGATGACCACTATAGGGATCTCGGAAACTAGCAGAGCTAGAACAAAGGTTAAATGGGGAAAGAATTGCGGCCTTGAATGCTCAATGTAATGCCCCTTTTGGATTTTTAAGAAAGTTCATGACTCACTAGATATTCTGAATAGAGTGATTTTTGCTATTTCATCAGATCTCTGTAGCTCCGTTATTTCTGATTATATACTGTAGAGACAAAAATTGTAGATAATTTTGAGCTTAATAAGTTAATCTTATCCAATTCTTTATGTTGTTTGTGATTTTTGAGTTATGACATAAATTTGTGTTTTTTTAAGTGTAAATCATAGTTGGCTGTGGCCTTATCAAATCGGCCATTTTTTGAGCTTTCCAAAGATATAATACTCGGCATAGTTATTATAAAAAATAAAAGAGCTATGGCTAATTTTCTGATTTTTTAAATTTTCACATAGTAACATATGGAATATTTTCATAATTACGTTCTATTTTATAATTAGACATATTTCAAACATTCTAATATTTTGTTTTTAGCTGGTAACAAAATGTAACAATATAAAACAAAAATTAAAAACTCAAATTCAAATTATTATTATTTTAAAAGGTCACCTTTTAAAATAAAAAAGGTGTTCAAACAAGCCACCATTATTATTTATGCAAATATTTCATCTTTTTAAAACTGAATTTATCGCCTTTCTTAGAGAGCGCCCGTCAATACTGGCAATTATTGCTTCTAAAACAGCTGCTCTTGATTCAACAATTGTCTCATATTTATTTTGTACTGTTCCCCACAAAAAGAAATCCAAAACAGACAAATCGGGGGATCGGGGCGGCCAGGAAATAGGTCTATTTCTCCCTATCCAACTATTTGGATAGAGTTGATTTACATAGGTAATTTCTTACGGGGAAATAATTATGTGGTGAAGTCCCATCATGATAATTTTTGTTTTATTTTGTTAGGTACATTTTGTTACCAGCTAAAAATAAAATAATTGAAAGTTTGAAGCATGTCTCATTATAAAATAGAACGTAATTATCAAAATATTCCATGGCTGAGACTATGTGAAAATTAAAAAAAATCAGAAAATTATACATAGCTCTTTTATTTTTTATATTAACTATGCCGACTATTATGTCTTTGGAAAGCTCAAAAAAATGGCCGATTTGATAAGGCCACAGCCAACTATAATATGATTTACATTAAAAAAAAAACACAAGTTTATGTCAAATCTCAAAAATCACAAACAACATAAAAAATTAGATTAGATTATCTTATTAAGCCCAAAATTATCTAAAATTTTTGTCTCTACAGTTTTCCTGTATAATCAGAAATAACTTAGTTACAGAGATCTGATTAAATAGCAAAAAATCACTCTTTTCAAAATATCTAGTGAGCCATGAACTTTTTTAAAAATCCAAAAGGGGCATTACATTCAAAACCGCAATTCTTTCCCCATTTAACCTTTGTTCTAGCTCTGCTAGTTTCCGAGATCCCCATAGTGGTCATCGAAAAAAACTCACCCTGTATGTCGTTTAGGATATTTTTGCAACTAATACATCATAGGGTTAAAACCATAGACTTATAGTCTATGGTTAAAACATTAAATATACAGGCCATGGCATTTCTTCGTTTTTGTTTGGTACATCTTAAACTGTCAAGTTCGACATTACCAGCGGCAAAAGTGATCGATAAAAAAGGAATATTTTTCAAATAGTTAGATATGAGAACAGGACAAAAAAAATTATCCCCTCGCAAATAAGCCGCCTCACGGGCGTAGTCAAGGGGGGGGTTTCGGGGGTTCAAACCCCCCCTGAAATAAGCAAAATATTACCTAATATTATACCGAAAAAATACGAGGAGTGAAGAGTTAAATTATTATTACGTTTGAATATATGTAGTAATAGTAGCGCCTAGCGCCATCTTTTGACGAGAGGCAGACGCAGTTGCAGCCGAACTATTTTGTATTGTAGGGACACTTTGCGTTGTTTCTTGATTATTCGCCACGCCCCTCGGTCGAAATGAGCGGAACTTTGTGGACGTTCGTGGAAGTTTCTGGACGGCTACTGGGCTGCTTTATAAGCGGCGCCGCGGCGCGTGACCGCGCTTACGGCAGTATTGTTCCATGCGAACTCGAAGCGAATAAAAGTGAAAAGTGGTGAACGAATAGTGAAGAGAATTAAGTGTACGTGAATCATTATTACTATCGAAAAATGGAGGGGAAAAAAAGGAAGGGTGATAAACTTAAAGGTATGGACTACTGGAAAAAGTGGTGTAGTCAAGGTCAAGGGGTTTCTAGTAAAGAAACAAATTTGGATTTAGCTATCAAAGCTTCAGCTACCTTGCATGCTGATAAGAAGACTGCCTACCCCGAAATCTAGTTTGGAATGCCTAGACATGTGCGATAAAAACCTTTATCCTAATATTTACACATTACTACAAATCTTGGCTACCATTCCTGTATCCACTGCTACCCCAGAAAGGTCTTTCTCGAGCCTAAGGAGACTGAAAAACTATTTACGAAACACTACAAGTGAAAACAGACTTAATGGTTAATGAACATTCACTACGGAACAGAAATTCATGCAGATGAAGTAGTGGATATATTTAAAAGAAAAGCCGAAGATTTCTTCTTTAATGGTTTTAGATTTAGCGCAGAGGAACGAAATTAATTTATCAATTTCATTTAAAGTTAAGAACTTTATAAATATGTCGTAGTTTTCGGATGAATATATAGATATTAAATTTCATGTAAGTATATTTTTGTTGTTTTATTTACTTCTCAAACTAACCCCCCCCCCCCCCCAAAACTAAATCCTGGCTACGCCCGTGAGCCGCCTCGTTACCGGCATCGCCGCAGAAGAAAAAAAAACAGACAATACCCCGCAGGCGTAAACACCGTCCCACCGACATAACGGAACCTGCGCCCCCCTCCCGATCCTCCTCGCCGCACTCCCCGGCCCGAAGATGCGATCTTCTAATTGTGTTTTTAATTAAAGGTGAGAGCGAGGGGCCGACGCGGCCCCGACGAGAGGGTTGCAGCTGCCCGCGGTGTTTGCGCCCGTCGCATCTCCGGGTACCCCTTCGTTCCCACGCTCCAACCCTTATTATTGAGTCTTCCGCCTTGCCGCGAGGCCATGGGCGCGGGCGCGGGCTGGCCCGGCGAGGACTGTTCGTTCGTCGAGCGAGATAAGGTTGTGGCCGACAAGAGTTCTCCAGTTTTCAAGATAGATCTGTTTCTAGTATGAATATCAAAGATCTGTCATAGGTATCCACTAGGGTTTCACAATTTTCAAGAAATTTCTTGATCTTGACTTGATCTTGACTTGATCATGACTTGATCTTGACTTGATCATGACTTGATCTTGATTTGATCTTGACTTGATCTTGACTTGATCTTGACTTGATCTTGACTTGATCTTGACTTGATCTTGACTTGACCTTGACTTGACCTTGACTTGACCTTGACTTGATCTTGACTTGATCTTGACTTGAATTCAAGAAATTTTCAAATCAAGAAATCTGAAACTGTTTCCAAGACAAGTCAAGATGTCCCATTTCAAGATCAAGATTTCCTGTCAAGAAACCAAGAAATTTCTTGAAATTAAGTTTTATTAGTAGAGACCGGATAAAAAAGAGCAAAAAAATTGAAAAAAAGTGCTTAAAAGCACAAAATTTGCCAAAAAAGCATCAAATAAGCAAATTAAGCAAAAATAAATGTTTAAAAATTATGTAAACATACGTGAAAAAGTTAAAATAAGCACAAAAAGAAAAAAAAGCATAAAACCGCAAAAAAAGCAAAAGAAACACAAAAACAGCTGTGGTAATATAGTTAGTTTTCGATAATTCGTGATGCTTAAAATCCTGTCTTTACTAGAGACTGGAGAAAAAAACGCAAAAATTTGGAAAAAAAGCACAAAAACTGTCGCAATATACTTATAGTTTTGCACAATTCGTATAGAAATTAAATATATCATGGTTGCTTAAAATCCGGTCTCTATAAAATAATAATTGCTATAGGTAAATTCCTATATGATAATTTACTTAGCTGCATACTTTAGATTTTAATATGAATAAAAAAACACGTCTATAAAGCATACAAAATGTATTAATCATAAATAAAAATCTATGATTATGATAAACAAAACAATATTCTTTTTATAACACAAAACAAAAAAAAATAAAAATTAACTTACAAAATATAACAAAAAAAATAATACCTACTGCTTGGGCGTATCCAAGTTGCATACGTCAGAATTTGAGAGCCATGAAACACATTAAACTTTGCGCGCCGCTTCTTTTCAAGCAATTTCAAGACATTTCAAGAATTCAAGTCAAGAATTTAGCTTTCAATAAACCGTCGAGTCAAGACATATTTAATTTCCTGAGAAATTGCGTTCAAGTCAAGATTTCTCGACTTGATGAAACCCCAGTACCTACCCCATTTTCATTTTCATTTCAACTTATGAATCTGTCAAAAGTTTATTTTTCGACATTTCGAGAGTCAAATACGATTTTTAATAAGTTTTCAATTAAGATAAAATGTGTAATCTGTGGATACAAAAATAAAAAGTTTACGGGTGCTTCCATGAGTCACCCTGTATAAAATTGTGGCCCAAAATAATTCTGACAAAACACTAGTTACATGTCGCCACCTAGGTATCTTTGAATAAAATCTTGACACAACAATAAAAATATTGCGTTGTATTGTAATTCATTTTGCTCCAATAGATGGCGGCAGGTTACTTCAGCGAACTATCAAATTTGACAGCAGTTGTTTCTCTCTACATAAAATATTATACTAAATGGTTTAAGTTTAGATATTATTGTGTCTGAATTCATTTTCTTACCGACAGATGGTGACAGGTTCAGATAAATAAACAAAAATAGATGTAGCATAACATTCCAATTTGTCACCAACTTCTCATCCGTTTTGGCGTGTGTATAATTATTTTAAAAGTTTTTGTGCTTATAATAAAAGTTGTACCTATCAGTAAAAAACTACAAAAAATAAAAAACTAAAGCTTGTTTTAAACAGCCTTTTTTTATTTTATTTTGTGCTTTTTAGTATTTGATTATCATGTCAAGAGGATGGTAAAGACATATAGTCCACCATCTTGGGGCCTAAAGAAAGAAAGGTAATCCGCCATCTTGGCGCAGTCGCCATATTGGATTTTATATAGTATCACTAACTTTATCGCTTTCTACTTGTCAAACCCTTTCACTTATTTGATTTTGATACCTATGTCAAGTAGGAAGTAGGTTGTGAAGAAATAGGTAATCCGCCATCTTATTGGGGCGGCCGCCATATTGGATTTCTTATGACTTCACTTACCTTATCGTTTTCTACTCATGAAACACTCTCATTTGATACCCATGTCAAAATAGGTTGTGAAGAAATAGGTACTAGATTGTAGTGTCACCAGTACCAAAAGTGGGTGTGCAAACTGTCAGCTCAATGGGTTGGGTGGTAGTGGTTCAAAATTCAGTTGCAAAAAATAAGCACTACAATGTAGGTACAGTCGTCTAATAAAGAAATGCCTAAAAACTTATTAATTTATGTTAAATTTAAAATTTATGAAACATTTTTTTGTAATATATTATTATTATTTGCGTACCGATACAAAAAAAGTGCGTTCTCTTAAATGACGTTATCAAAAATAATAGTTGCCATTAAAAAAATATAGATGTCGTCATAGCTTGGTTAGTAATGACGTCACAAGAACGACACATATGTCAAAATATTATGTGCCTTTCAAAATTATGTTGGACGTGTCGAAGCGTTTTTTTAACCTTTACTGTATGTAGAGGGTAAAAAATAAAAATAAAGGGAAAAAAATCTGTAAAAATAAAGACCCGACTACGCCCATGGCCGTCGACCCAGTTTACCGGGATCCATCCGCAAGTATCTTCCGGCTGTCGCGGCACACCTTTCGTTTGATTTCTGAAAGGGGGAAAAGAGCATTTTTGCGAAAGTGCAACATGTGCTGGGGTTGAGGCGGAGGCTGCGGGTTATAATATGAGAACGGCTGGAATGTGTCGTTTTCATGGGAACTTTTTAAGTATGAAGGGTTGCAATCGGTTTTACCCGTATCGCAAAAAAATCGTTGGCAAGCGAGTTGAATGGACCGATTGATTTGGCCGTTACTTTGTAAGAAAAAAAAACGATTGGGTTTGGAAAAAAACGAACGGAATTCGGTTACTGATATACTGAATTTACTGGTTGGTTTATTTGGTGGGAATATCTAAAATTATTGCACACTAAAAGGATGACATTATACAGGATGGGTAACTTTGAAAAGGAAATCGGCATATAGCCGTAGCATGTTTATTACAAGAGATAGAAGAAAATTTTAATATTGAAAAGCTATGGCACAAAATACGTTATGCTCAACCGGCTGCTCAGGTTTTTTAGTATTGCGCGAAAATTTGGCCATGGATGCCCATTTCTTTTTTGACGTAACCAGTTTTCTTAGGTTTTTTTGATGTGGTACGAAAAATAAGTGAGAAAATGGCTTTTACAATAAATAAATATGGCTAGACAAAATATATAAAGTCTATAATATCGGTGTAATCCGAAAAAATTTCAGACTTCAAAACGAAAAAATATACAGGGTGTTCTGATTAAAATAAAATTGAAAATTAAAAAAAAACCTTTTTAAAAACAAGCTTTTATTTAAGCCATGTATTAAAACGAATAAAATAAGTTTAGGTTTTCGTTAAGATAATTCAATTCCAAATTGCGACAAGTTTTTGCAAATTAAAAAGCTTGTAGATATCATTCAACGCCTGTAGGACGAAATGTTGATGAAAGTAGGTAGGTACCAATTAATTTTATTGGACGGTGATTGGTACATAAGCAAGTAACTATTTGCCAAATTATGCATTTTTTTCTTTACAATTCTCGCGACATGCTTTTCAATTTGCAAAAACTTGTCGCAATTTGGAATTGGATTATCTTAACGAAAACCTAAACTTATTTTATTCGTTTTAGTACATGGCTTAAATAAAAGCTTGTTTTTAGAAAGGTTTTTTATTTACAATTTTATTTTGTGCTTTTTAGTAGGTACCTATTTTTGATTCCCATGCAAGAGGGTAGTAAAGAAATTTAGCCCGCCATCTTGGGGCGGCCGCCATATTGGATTTCATATTAAGTCATTAATCTTATTGTTTTCTACCCGTCGAGCCCTTTCATTTGATACCCATGTTGGGTATCAAATAGGTAATCCACCATCTTGGAGCGGCGGCCATATTGAATTTACTGTGATGTCACTAACTTTATTTTTTCTACTCCTCAAGCCCTTTCATTTGATACCCATATTAAGGGGCTTGAAAAGAAAATGTAATACGCCATCTTGGAGTGGCGGCCATATTGAATTTGGTGTGATGTCACTAACTTTAACGTTTTCTACTTTTCAAGCCCTTTCATTTGATACCCATATTAAGGATGTTGACAAAAAATACGTCATCCGCCATCTTGGAGCTGCGGCCATTTTGAAAGTATTAAAATATTGAGTATTGCATATTACATTGTCACCGGAACTAAAGGTGTATGCAAAATTTCAACTCAATCGGATGTCAGTAAGTGGTTCTAATTCATCTTGCAAGATTCGACCCACACTAACAGGTGAAGTTAAATAAAAGCTTGTAAAAATCAGAAGCTCCGTGTGTCACGGTTTTCGGGAACACCCTATAGAAAATTTCGACCCTAGCAGGAAATGGCAACGAAGCCTAAATAATAATAATTGACACCCTTCCTCCCGCACAAGCATCTTGTTTCTTCTGGTTTACTCCTAGTTTGGAGTAATTACTGTGAGGGTAAGGATTATTATTACAATTAATAATATTATATCTACAACTTTTGTATAAAACATTTTTATAACCTCAAAAATAAAAATAAAACATTTTTACGCTCAATTACGAAATAAATAAAATTGACTTCGAAAAGGTGTAACGTGGTACCCAATAATAAATACCGATCTCATCAATTTTCGTTTGACAGCGTGGTAAAATTTCGAACTGATGAAATTGTTAACTTGACAAAAAAACTAGAAATCATATTATTACACACGAAAACGCTTTATAGCAGCTGCGATCTAGATGCCCAAACCGCTGGTTTATATTTATTTAATGCGTAGTAAATTAAACTACATATTTATAAAACATCAAAGGAATAACGATTAACCTGTTATTTGCCCAGAATTTATTATGAATTGCTTAAAATTTATTACCTGTATAATGAACTTCATATTACTCCACAAAGAACTCAATCGGGTTTTAAATTATAACCCCCAAATTAAATCAACAGCTCCAAACTAACTTTTCGGGGTCTATAGACCTTGGGACCACAATACACGGTAGGGCTTTGTTAATATCATAGGGTACATTTTATTATCGACTGTTTAACAAATATATTGTAGGTACTATTGAATATTTGAATTATTGAATATTATAAGGCAAGGTAAAAATTCTAAATATTACTTTTGTTTCCTAGATGAGTAGATGAATACTTTTCTTATTATTATTACATATATTATATATTATGTAACCAATTTATGAAACCAATGGAAATTGGAGTACCTAGACCAAGTATTAGAAATTTTCACATTCTTACAACATGCGAACATAAAAATTATTTTATAGTAGAATAAAGGAATGAATGAAAACCTTATGTAAAAAAATTGTAAAAAGAAGGCAACACGATACACACATAACGGTGTGTCAGCTAGACGAACAAAAATTAAACTCTTCTGTGCATCTACACGACAAAATAAAATAAAAAATAGTCGGACTGACGTACGTCAACTATTATCAAATTCACGTCAAGTTGAATTGAAAATATTTAAATTTTGATTTTGATTGAAGGTGAAAGAAAGTAGAGTAAAGCTATAGTTTTTCCAAACAACCAGAATAGAGTACTTGGCAATATTTTTAGTTGCTCTAAAATCGTACTTCGTTTACAGTAGATGCACCAATATTACACGTATTGTAATAGATGAAACAACGGCTTTAACCCTTATTTATTTGTGACAATTAAATACGAAGTTGCACACTTTTCTTCAGGCTGAAATCTACAGTTTCGTCGTTTTATTGACTAGAACGCCAAACGTGACAACCTCTGTGTCTGTAAGAAGAACCGGCATTGCAATGTTGCCGGTGCCCGTTTGTAATAATTCGTGGAACAAAGGCAAATTTTAGTTTTCTATTCAAATGTTTCCAGCTTGCCTATGAATATCAATTATTTAATGTATTGCAACCTTTGCACTTTAACGAATGCAATTGCACACAAAAATGTTGTTATTAAAATATCTACTTTTTTATTACGAATGTGGTCTGTGTATTGACTCCTCTATACCAAAATGTGTCTGTTTATGCTGCACAAGCTGGAAATTATATCCTTCATCTCTGTCACGTGACACTTTGGTTAAAGTATGTGTATATGAAACATACACGATAAATATTCAGACTTCAATAATGCGGAAATATTCGTGTATGTGGCAACGCCAACCGCGTCATTCCGTATGCCGCTCAATCAAAACATTAGTAGATATCTGTGCGATATTATGGTGTCATCAACTTGCTAATTACGTAAATATTATTTTTAGGAATAATCTTAGGGTCTTATGCAGGTGTCCAGTAATTTTTTATCGAGTTTGTAAAATTTTGTAAAGTACGCTATTAACAAAGAGATAGATTGAGGCTTTTGTGGCCGAAAATTAATAATGAATAATTTAAACACTGTTAAGCATGATACCTAGTGTCATTTATCTGTTGCAAAATAATGACTGTGTAATAATATTTATTAAATACCTGTTTGTATTACAACTAATTACACAATATAATTTTAACGACGATATTATGTTCTGTTATGAAAGTTCCCAGAGGTTGACGAATTATGTCCCAAATATGCACAAAATCTAAAAGCTGATGCGGAGCACTGTGATATAGCTATTTACAGATGATTTGGAATTTATTACCAACAATAGTGACAAAAAATTTAACTGGGACAATTCTATGACATCTTCAGGGAGTGGAAAAAGCGATGGAGAAAATAGAGAAACTAATTCCCAGGAGTTTTGAAAATTACGTTAATTATTATTATATTTTTCTGATTAGAATGACAAACGTGACATCGCAATATTATTTTTACTTATACTTATTTTTCGGATGCTTTTGGAGAGACAATCTATCTATGTTGTAGGTAATAAAAGAATATTTACTTACAAACTATGTACCTGTATGTAAATAAAAATATGTTAGCATGATGGTTGGCCTTCGTGAAAAATTTTGAGCTATGATAAACCCTCAGACTAAATCTTTAGTCTGAGGATAAACCTGTGTATATGATGAGACTACCTACTACCGACATAAAGTAGCTACATATATTATTAAAAATATATATCATTTATTTTTAAACCATGCTCAATTTGCTATTTTTTATTTAAGAAATAAGAATAACAGATACTTTGAATAGTGGTTTTAATTATTGTCTTCTATCAACCAAACATGATTATTTACATACCTTATGCCTTTTTCAATAAAAATAATTCTGATTTTTAATATTACTTTTTAAATTAAAAAACATAATGTAGGCAGTCTAGGCACCTTGGTGTATAATATGTGGTATTATACAGTGTGTCCCATTTTGATACTGGACACCTCAGAACTATATGAATGACAAGGAAAAACAAATGGTCTCTATTTTTTTATTGGTAGTCTCAAGGGAGAGTATCTCATAGGCGGTGGTATTTGGATGGAGTAATTATTTCATGGCCCGCTATAATTTTTTAAAATAGCTAATTTTCAAGAAACCCTATTAGGGATTTTTTTACGACAAAATATTATTAAGAAAACTTGTTCAGAATGAAAAACTGAGTAGAATTGCAAAATTTCAAAAGTCTAGGCCTACTTTGATTTTTAACTTTTTCGACTTTTTCTCCCACTTTTTTCTGAGAAATGTGTCCTTTCTGGAGCTTTCACGTCAAAATGTTATTAAGGAAACTTGATCATCGTGAAAAAATAAAATTTTGACGTGAAAGCTCCAGAAAGGACACTTTTCTAAGAAAAAAGTGGGAGATAAATCTAAAAATCATAGTAGGCCTAGCCATTTGAAATTTTGCGAATCTACTCAGTTTTTCATTCTGAACAAGTTTGCTTAATAACATTTTGTCGTAAAAAAATCCCTAATAGGGTTTCTTGAAAATTAGCTATTTTAAAAAATCATAGCAGGCCATGAAATAATTACCCCATCCAAATACTACCGACTATGAGATACTCTCCCTTGGGACTACCAATAAAAAAAATAGAGACCATTTGTTTCCCTCGCCCTTCATATATTTCTGAGGTGTCCAGTATCAAATTGGGACACACTGTATATGTATATAATAATTCTTACTGATTTTCTCATTTATGCCTTGGAGAGGGTTGAAAGGTAAATCGATGCTGAGTCGGAAAATAGTAATTTTAAGTTTGGCCCGCGGGGAAAACATATGGAAAATTCGATTTTTCAAAACAGAAAAAAAGGTGCTAATTCTCACTTATGCCATGTCCACCGTATGATTTCTTATACTATTCTGACCTCGAAAACCCAAAGGAATAAGTGTATCGTGTGGAAAAAGGGTTGAATTACGGGTTTGGCAGATCACACAAAAAATGACTTGGTTTACTGACTCCGTCAGTTATGCCGTTCGAAATGGTGAAAACTTATATCCTCACTATCCCAAAAATTGACTGGCAGAAGTGACGCGTGTGGAAAAATGCACTTTTGGGTCGGAAAATAAGTCGGAAAAAAATTTTTTTTTCGTCAACTGATTTCTGCACTTACCTATGCTTCTGAAACTATAGAAAGTTTTATTGCAATTCATTTTATCCCTGAGAAAATCAGTAAGGAAAATCTGTCACTGTCTGACGGTCTATTTAGGCGAGTTTCAATGGTGACATATTTGTTGGTTATTCTAGGGCCACGATACACTTACCCACGGTATGTCAGTAACGAATCCGAAAACAAGGCAAATCTGCGCATCTACGTCAGTTGCGAGTCACGAATTCAAAATGCGGTTGTGTTTTACGATTTTTTATCGTTTACAGTTTAATGTGTCAAGAAAAAGTGTAAACAACTGTCAGTCCAGCTCGACAGTGCTTTAAAATAGGCCAGAAATGCCGGGATGTGCAGTCAGCGTTTGTCCAAATAATAATAGGAACAGTAATGGAACGGAAATTAAGTATTATAGATTTCCAAAGGACAATAATCTTGCCAAAAAATGGATTGCTGCATGCCGCAGACAAGACATATGGAGCAATTTAAATTCTGATTCGCAACTGACGCGTCACAAGTTGCGCACTGACATACCATGGGTAAGTCTATCGTGTTCTAGGGCTAAAACCAAGTACAACCAGAAATATAACCGCGGTTAAAACCAGACGATCGCCTAAAATCGGCTTATAAAAGTTCGGCATCAGTCGTCCGGCGATTCCTGATTGGGGAGGCAAAAAGCGTCGACGGCATGCACCCCGCTCCCTTCCCCCCTCCCCCCTCCCCCCTCCCCCCTACCCTGATTTATCGCCCGGAAGCGGCGTAATGAGGTGGAACAGGTGGCACGCGGGCGCAGCGCCTTCTCGCGGCATGGGAACCGCGTGAAACTGCCGGTTCAATTCGAACCCGAACCCGTCCGATCCCAAACCAACGAGATCCTTCAGAATTTCGGGAAATTCCCAAATTTATTAACACAGTCAACAAGAAAATCGACGACCTTCGTTTTAAGCATGGACTCTTTAAAATAAGGGGACCCAGCGTGCCACAGTCTATCGCATAGGAAAAGTGAAGCCTTGAGGGGAAGTTTGTTTTCTGCATGATACAACAAAAGAGAGATATGATATTTAGCCGCCTCAATTTCGTTCCCTTCTGCGCAATTACGTCACGCGGTAAGTTCCCGCCCACTTATGACATGCAAAGTATTACAGTATGTCCACTGATTGAGTTTACAAAGGGACAAATGGACCAAAGAGTAATTAACAGTAATTTTACAACGCAAACTTCCGCAAATTGGCTGAAAATGCAGAGAACACACTACAATGACACTCAGACGTTTCTGACGTTTCGATTGTTTATAACCAGATGATACAACTTGTTGATACAACTTGTACCATTGTTTATAACCGCGTGACGCGCCAATATGGTGTCCAACCTGCGCAATATCATATCTCTCTTTTGTTGTATCATGGTTTTCTGTCGACTCGGAGGAGACCTCAAGGGGGCTTGTACTAGGTTATGTTATATGTCAGTGTCCAACTGCCGTCAGGTTTTATGTGACATGTCAGTGCCATAGATTCTAAAGGGGGCAAAATATTTCCCATTATAATTCACATTAACATTCAAATTTGAATCGCTTTAAATTACAGAGCAAAAATTACTTGGAATATTTGCCTATGGTTATCTGGCTATGAAAAAATGAATCGAGTTATAAATATTATCTAAAAAATCTTAGAAAGTATATTAATTTAAGTACCCTTATTATAATCCTAATAACAATAAATGTTGATAATCTTTGAACTGATTTACCTTTTTCTTGTGGACTCGGCAACATATGCATTGGGATCAATTTTCTAATTTCCATATACTCAGATCACTCAGATGTGTCAGTTAAAGGTAATGCGTGCCTTTGGCCTAAAGGTTTATTAATAAAATCGCTGGCACCAAAATGATCTGAGCAAATTAATGCCAGATTTTTCCTGTATCGTCTTTAGAAAACAAAAATCGTATTTCCTAAATTTAGCAGGTAGCTTCAGTTAGGTCTTCAGTTAATTACCTAGAGCATTCTAAACAGTTTGTTTAAAGAGTTTACCTACGAGTTTGTGAGGGATCCTTCGATCCTTGGGAGAGAAATACAAACCACGCGTGATATGAACTACGTGATACTTTACCTAATCTTGTTAGTCCATCCCGAAAACTGTGAAAGTTCTTTGAGTAATTCAACAGGGGAAGAAAATTCATCAAATCTGCAGGGTGAGTCAGAATGTACAGTAAATACTTTAAAGGGTTGTTCGGCAGGTGGTTTTAAGGGGGTCTTTGATATAAAATTTTTCGATTTGGGCTATCCTTGCCAAGTTATTCGGGTCTACAGGGTAACCCAAAAGTATTTTTTTATTTATATCTTAATAACGACGCTACTTAAAAATTTGAAATTTTGGTATGTGTTATCTACTTACTGGAAGACGCCTTAGGGTAGTTTATTCATTTACACAGTGCCCTAAAAAAGGGTAAAAACTAACAACCCCAATTAATTTTTTTGCTCAAACTTTTTTGAGATTATCTTTTTGGTCTTGCAGGTCCATCATTTCAGTGGATCTTTTCATTTTGCAACAAAAGTGTACTCTTGTTTCATAACGATAAAATGTACCGTTTGCGTTGAAATTGGCAAAACGTGCCCCAAAACACCTGTTAACTTCAACATTCGAAACATAAAATTGTTACCTACCACTTTTAAACGTTACACATCGACTGTACCATTTAAACTAAGAAACAAATTCTTATAAACAATGTACCAAAACTTATTAGCTTTCAAAATTGAAAGGATTGAATTTAACAAAATTTGAACACCCTATATTTCAAGAAAACCAATGCTGTTTTGACCAATGTCCAATTGGTATTTTTCCTTATTCTGGATGTACAATCGATCTGTAACGTTTGAAAGCGGTAGATAAAAATTTTATGTTTCGAATGTTGAAGTTAGCAGGTGTTTTGGGGCATGTTTTGCCAATTTCAACTCAAACGGTTGATTTTATCGTTATGAAACAAGAGTACACTTTTGTTGCAAAATGGAAAGATACACTGAAATGATGGACCTGCAAGACCAAAAAGATAACCTCAAAAAAGTTTGAGCAAAAAAATTAATAGGGGTTGTTAGTTTTCAGGCCACTGTGTAAGTGAATAAACTACCCTAAGGCGTCTTCCAGTAAGTAGATAACACATACCAAATTTCAAATTTTTAAGTAGCGCCGTTATTGAGATATAAATAAAAATAAATTAAAAGTAAAAAAATATTTAAAAAAAAAGCTTTTATTTAAATGCGCTAAAAAGAATAAAATAATCTTTTCTTTTAAAACTTTTACTATCAACTTATAATGTCATTCCACAATTTATATGATATAAAAGCTTGTCGCGAGATTTAAGTAGTGGTATTTACTTAGTTTGAAAACTTAAATCTCGCGACAAGCTTTTATATCATATAAATTGTGGAATGACGTTATAAGTTGACAGTAAAAGTTTTAAAAGAAAAGATTATTTTATTCTTTTTAGCGCATTTAAATAAAAGCTTTTTTTAAAAATATTTTTTTACTTTTAATTTATTTTGTAATTTTTAGTTTGGCCAGGTGTCTGAGTCTATTCATCTCAGTTAACGCATCATTGTTGCAAGGTCGTTTGCCGGTTAGTTTAGAACAGTCTAGCTCTTCAATGAGGAGACCTTCTAATAACCATCTTGGGTGTTCCGCCATGTTGGATTTAGAATGACGTCACACATATAATCATGCATTGTCATCCAAATTAAACGTGTGTACAAAATTTCAGCTCGATCGGTTGAAATTTAACTAGTCCGCCATCTTGAGTGTTCCGCCATGTTGGATTTAGAATGACGTCACACATATAATCATGCATTGTCATCCAAATTAAACGTGTGTACAAAATTTCAGCTCGATCGGTTGAAATTTAACTAGTCCGCCATCTTGAGTGTTCCGCCATGTTGGATTTAGAATGACGTCACACATATAATCATGCATTGTCATCCAAATTAAACGTGTGTACAAAATTTCAGCTCGATCGGTTGAAATTTAACTAGTCCGCCATCTTGGGTGATCCGCCATGTTGGATTTAGAATGACGTCACACATATAATCATGCATTGTCATCCAAATTAAACGTGTGTACAAAATTTCAGCTCGATCGGTTGAAGATATCTGCTTCAAAATTGAGTTGCAAGATTCCACCCGAACAAATTACATACATACATACATACATACATACATACATTGCAAGTTAAATAAAAGCTTTTAAAATAATTTTGGGTCACCCTGTAGACCCGAATATCTTGGCAAGGAAAGCCCAAATCGAAAAATTTTATATGAATGGCCCCCCCTTAAAACCACCTGCCGGTCACCCCTTTAAAGTATTTACTATACATTCTGACTCACCCTGTACATATTACAAATGATTTAAGCAACCTGGGAACAATGTGCATAAGCGACAAATTGTAAATATGACTTTAAAATTTATTTTACGGCCTGATTAAACGTACTTTCCTGGCTAGAAACACGCCACTGAAAATTGTTGTAACCTATATTCTAGAATTATTACATCAGTTCTTCCCTGTGGAAAGTTAAGAGGGGGTGCTTATAATCCAGCTTTTTGCAAAATCGGCACTGACTTTACTTACTACTTAAATTCGTGGAAATAATTGCTGGAAATCAATATCAACTATAAAATAAATTTGTCTCATTTGGCAGTTGCCATATTCTGCACTTGTTGACACAAATTGTCTAGTCAATTATTAATTTTTACTTACAATCAAGGTACCTGTTATATTCATGGATTCTCCAATAAAATGGCATAATTGGCATCACTGTTACCATTCGAATGTGGAAAGAAGGTCTTTAGAAAGTATCTTTGCTGGGTCCCCTTACTTGAAACAGTCCCTGCTTTTAAACATGTTATCTTAAGATGGAAAATTCGATTTTGAATTTTACAAATGCTGTGCCAAATTAAGTGTTCACTATTGCCCACTTTCTTACTTTTAAAGATAGACCATAATAAGGTTTATTTGGAAAAGAACGGTAATTTGTTGTGCTTATTATAAGACGATGAAGTGAAAACATAACAAAATAATAATTATTGATATCAAGATATCTCCAAAACATTACTTTATTCGACAATCTGAAAGTTCGTTTAACCAAAGTTTACAGAATGTTATTCTGTAACTCTAACGATATATTTTTCTCTTGTATGCACAACTAACGAGCAGTAAAGAGATACGGGGATGAATTCAAATTGACCTCAGTAGACTATGAATTTGTTAGCACAATATACTCGATATACGCTGTTTACTTACGATAATAAGCAAGAAATATTGTACAGGGTGCGGGAAACTCGACGCTACGGACCTACTGCGAGAATACGAAAACCGAAAATAAAATTTCGAACAGGGGTTCTTAAATGGGACATACTAAGGTCCAATTGTGACTCAAAATTTGCTTTTTTGACGTTTGATAAAATGGCCGATGTGACGTCATCGATATTTTTTCAAAGAAACATACAATTTTCCCTTTATATTGAAAGTCCTTATCATTATCAACAAGTTTTGTAGGAAAAGATTTTCTGTATCTTTTATTGTTCAAAATCTACAGGATCAAATATGTAAAAAACATGCAATCACCAGGATCGGTTTTTCAAAATCTAGCTAGCCATGGAAACAATCGACAGTCAGAAATTATTTAAGAATATGTTAGGGTGCCTTGAGCACCCTTAAATGTATTTAACCGAAATATTTCTTTTTTTTGTAACAAACAATAATAGCAAACAAGCTAGTAAAATATTCCAGATGAATAAATTTAAGGGTGGACCCTATATACTCTTAAATAATTTCTGACTATCGATTGTTTCCATAGCTAGCTACATTTCGGAAAACCGATTCTGGTGATTAGAGAAAGATTCCATGTTTTTTTACATATCCGACCATGTAGATTTTAAACAATAAAAGATACAGAAAATCTTTTCCTACAAAAGTTGTTGATAATGATAAGGACTTTTACAGGGAAAATTGTTTCTGGGAAACAATATTGATGAAGTCACAGCGGCCATTTTCCCAAACGTCAAAAAAGCAAATTTTGAGTCATAATTGGACCTTAGTATGTCCCATTAAAGAATCCTTGTTCGAAATTTTATTTTCAGTTTTCGTATTCCCGCAGAAGACCTAGGACCTCGAGATTCGCTCACCCTGTACAATAGGGAAATAATTCACGATAGGTACAGGGTGTCCCGTGTCCCAGTTAACGTTATAAACCCGATTCTATCGGTACTTTAAAAAAATTGTTGGTCCTTCTCATTTCTGACTTCTGGTTTGACCGGAAGTGAGCATAACTTGGTCAGATTTTTGAGACATCCTGTATATTATGGGGTTTTTTAGGTTCCTTTTCAGTTCCATTCCAACCTTATATAGTTTTATATAGTCGTCTCATTTTTTGAAAAAATTCATCTGCATGGAATGCTAAAAATATATTGTTAGAGATAACTATATAAAACTAGATATGGTTGGAATTGGGAGAAGAAGAAGAAGCTAAAAAACAAGTCAGAAATGAGAACAGGCAATTTTTTATTACTCCCCGTATATCACTAATATTCCGTGTTAATATTCAACTTAACAATTTTTTTGGAAAAGAATATTCTTTGAAATAACTTTTTAACAACATGCTATACATATATATTAAGTCTGTCGTCAAATTCGAATTTCCCTATAGCAGGCCATGAAATAATCGCCTATGAGATACTCTCCCTTGGGACTACCAATAAAAAAATAGAGACCATTTGTTTTCCTTGTCCTTCATATAGTTATGAGGTGTCCAGTATCAAATTGGGACACACTGTATAGTCTCCTTTAATTACATGGAGCTACAAAACTGTCTTGATTTCTAATTTTTCCGATTTGTTTTGTTTCATACATACATACATCTTAGAATTATTAGATTCGTAGGTAGGTATATACCTAACACCGGAACAAACATAACTAACCAAATTATTTCCTAAATATCAATATATGCATTCTAAAAGCTTTAATTCTTAATACAGACAGTTTAATTCTACAGGTGATAGAATACTATTTTGCAGTGCCTTAACATTTATTCCTCAACCGCCCGTTTTCTAAATACATGGCGTTAATTCTCAAAAATGTTAACGTTTTCTTCTTTATTTTTCCAGCCGTTAGAGATCTTAAAAAATTCTTCATAAAAAATGGTGTCTTTATAAACTCCTGGACAAAATTAACGCACCAACATAGTAAATCCCCACAAAAATTGCATTTTTGAAAATAAATTAATGGCAACTAAATGAAAAGCAACAAATTGCATTATTAGTAGTAAATGCCCAAATCCTACTATTTATTTTCTTGGTAGATACGCAAAATAATTTAAAATATAATTTGAAATGTGGTATGTTGGCGCGTTAATTTTGTCCAGGAGTATATTTTTTGTATCAGCCATCATAAAAGCTTTATGTCAAATTTGAGTTCTTTGTTGAAATGCGAAGAACAAATTATAACATATTATTATTATTTGGCGCCCTATTTTCTCTTTTAAAACCGAAAATTAATCTCCAATAAAAATTACACAACAAAGGTAGGTAATACTTTTTATCTCCTCTGACCATAAATAGAAATCTAAGGGTGTCATTTTTTCAAAATTTGTCCTGGACAAATACAAAACAATTCGAGAGCTTTTGTTTAAAATAAGATGAAGTACAAATGTGAAAAATATTTTTTTGTCAGCCCTATCAGATTTTTTTTTTATAAAATAAATTTGTTATACAGAGTGAGTAAATACTTTAAAGGGGTGTGCGGCAGGTGGATTGGGGGGCCTTTCATATCAAATTTTTCGATTCGGGCTTTCGCCTTGCCAAGTTATTCGGGTCTACATGATGACCCAAGGGTATTTTTTTTATTTATATCTCAATAACGGCGCTGCTTAAAAATTTGAAATTTGGTATGTGTTTTCTACTTACTGTAAGACGCCTTAGGGTAGTTTATTCATTTACACAGTGCTTTAAAAAAGGGTAAAAACTAACAACCCCTATTAATTTTTTTGCTCAACTTTTTTAAGGTTATCTTTTTGGTCTTGCAGGTCCATCATTTCAGTGTATCTTTTCATTTTGCAACAAAAGTGTACTCTTGTTTCATAACCAACATCTCTGTTAACTTCAACATTCGAAACATAAAATTTTTACCTACCGCTTTTAAACGTTACAGATCGACTGTACTACATTCAAAATAAGGAAAAAATATCAATTGGACATTGGTCAAAACAGCATTGGTTTTCTTGAAATAGGGTGTTCAAATTTTGTTAAATACAATCCTTTCCATTTTGAAAGCTAATAAGTTTTGGTACAATGTTCATAGGAATTTTTTTCTCAGTTTAAATGGTACAGTCGATGTGTAACGTTTGAAATCGGTAGATAAAAATTTTGTGTTTCGAAAGTTGAAGGCACGTTTTGGTAATTTCAACGTAAACGATTGATTTGATCGTTATGAAACAGGAGTACCTTTTTGTTGCAGAGTGAAAAGATGCACTAAAATGATAGACCTGCAAGACCAAAAAGATATTCTCAAAAAAGTTTGAGCAAAAAACTTAATAGGGGTTGTTAGTTTTGACCATTTTTTAGGGCACTGTGTAAATGAATAAACTACCCTCTTCCAGTAAGTAGATAACACATACCAAATTTCAAATTTTTAAGTAGCGCCCTTATTGAGATATAAATAAAAAAATACTTTTGGGTCACCCTGTAGACCCGAATAAATTGGCAAGGGAAGCCCAAATTGAAAAATTTTATATGAAAGACCCCCCTTAAAACCACCTGAGGAACACACCTTTAAAGTATTTACTATACATTCTGACTCACCCTGTATATCTCCGATACACAAAAAAAAATCCATGTATGTATTTCGAAAACGAGGGGCCGTTAAAAATGTTTTACCACAAAATAGTTTTCATTCATTTTACCAAAAAAAGTGAAAATCAAGGTACGTAGGTATTATCTTTGCATGAAATTCCGCTTGCCTAAAAAATATTTTTGAAATTTCATGTAGAATTTTCAAAACGTACCTAATCGGAAATCATTGTCAAAAATTCAAAAAAGTTTATCGAATAAAGTAAAATAAACTATTTTACTTACTTATATTTTTCGACCTGCAACTAATTTCATCCCAACTAAAATTAATTTTTTAATTTTTTTTGTAGGCATGTTTTCCGATTTCCAACGAACATTTTTTTTAAATTTTGATCTATTGAAATCAAGAACTTATTAAGAGGACTTAATAAAAAGTTTAGTTACTTACCTGTTTATATCTCAACATCCATGGGTTACACAAAATACACTTCATATTTTTTTTCAGTTCAATAAGCATATCTATATTATTTTCTTATTCTTATTATCAATTCATTGCAATAATTATGAAATCAATTCAAAGACGCTATTTAGTATTTCTTGAACTGTTCAATTTTAATATTGATTTATTTACTGGAATTTGAGAGGGACATCAAGGAAGAACAGAACAATAATTAAATGTGTTTATTCGTGACATGATTGGAGAAACATAACATTATGTGTTATAAATTTACCACTGTAACATATTTTGGAAACCAATGTACAAAATTACAACCATCGAACAAAATTTAATTATTCAGTCTTAACAAATAATACACAATAATTTGCATCAATCATAATCAGCTATAATTATAAATACTTCATGGATGCGCGCCAAAACATACCACAATAAAAAGAATTTCCAAAAAACCACAAACATACATTTAAAAACAACAGCAGATAACAGAACAACCATTCACTCGAAATATTTTTGGTAACTGTCCAATATAAACAAAAAGACGGGCGCATTAAAAATTATAAAATTGCACTAGTTGTAAGTATTAACGATCTCCAGCAAAATACTGATTTATTAGCACGTAGAAGTCACTTAGAATCGAGACATCAGTATTTTACCTAAAACAATTTGGCACATTTTTTTCTAATACCTATTTTGTATGAATGCACAAACAAGAAATTGGCACAAAAACGTGTGTATGGTCATGATGAACTGAGGTAGATCTGTCTGGAAATAATATCACCCTATATGAAAGAAATAAGATTATGTATATATACACAACGACTCACAATTTTTACGCTTTAGAAAAACAAATATCAAAATTTGCGTTGTAACATTATTGCATATTATTATTACTTCTTTAGATAACTATAGTTAAACCACCTTTTTTCACTGGCATACAATGGCTTGCCAGTGCAAAATATTTTTTTTGTTTGTTTGAACTCTATTTTGTTAATTTTATACATACTTTAATAAACTTGATTCTAAAGTTTGTACATCGACATTTATTTATAATATAATCTGATATAAATATTTAATCTATCTTATAACTGAGATTCTGAGGTATTGCTGTTTTTGTATATTGTTATTAGTTTTATCGGACACTATAAAATCAGTAAAGTTTGAGCAATCATTACAATTATTTCTTTCTTATACTCTGTTGTCCTCCGTGGATCATCATCGTCTTATAGATTTAAATAGTTAAAATATAAAATAAATATGTACAATAATAAAATATATTTAAGTCGATTAAAACATTAAGTAGAAAAGTGCCGGGATGACAAAATCAATAAATAGTTACTATACATAACACACAAAGCATGCGTGCAGTGAGAAAACCGCGTGTGCCTTGACTAGAGCCTTACCTCGAAACCAAGAACTACAGAAATAAAGTTGATTATCAAAGGTTCCTAATTAATTTCGTTTTTCTGCAGCCGCGCAAGTTTTCCATAAATGTGTGTCAATTTGTTTTCCAGTTGAAAGAAATTTCATTATCGAAAAATAAACAGCGGGCTGGCGCAGCCGCAGAAATTCGAATTCCCGATCCGAAGGCAAGTCTCGAGGCAAGCCACACCATTGCACCGCCAAGAAGGCTCAGGCGCGCATGGCGGCAGCTTGCGCCTTGTTCGCCGACTTCCTCAAGTGAGTCTCCGTGTGCTTCTCCATGTGGTCCTTCCTGATGAACCCCTTGCCGCAGGTGCAGCACGAATACGGCTTCCTCCCTGTGTGGCAGCACATGTGCCTCCTCAGGTCCGTCTTGTGGTTGAACTGCTTCGGGCAGATCTCGCACTTGTGCGGCTTGTCACCGGCGTGCTTGGCGGCGTGTTCTTGGTAGATGTCCTCCGAGGAGAACCTCTTGCCGCACCTGGTGCATTTGAACGGTTTGTCCCCGTTGTGGCAGGTTTTGTTGTGCTGCGTTAAGTAGCACGGCCTGTTGAATACTTTATCACAGTCAAAGCACTTGGTTTTGCCCTCCTGGTTTGGCACGGTCGAGGATATCAAGGGACTGCCGGTGGTCTCCTCGTAATCCTGCTTGATATGGGTCTTTTTATTGTGCGATTTCTTCTGCGTTTGCCTAGGCAGCGGTTCCGGTTGCCGTTGCGGCTGGGCCTGCTCCGGCTGTTCCGGCTGGAGCTGTCGTTGCGCCGTCGGCTGTACGTCGACAAACTCGAAGCTTTGCAACATGTTGATCTTGGCGTCGTCGAGTATCTGCAGCTTGCTCTCGTCGATGTCCACATCCATCTCCGTCTTGATGGTCATCGTGGAGAGGTCGTCGTTGTTGTTGTTGTTGCTGCTGCCGGGAGAGTACATCCCGTCGTCTTGCATGGCGGGGCTGGTGTCGGTGAGGACGGTGAGCTTGTAGTCCCCGTCGTCGACGGCGCCGGCGCCATGTCCCTGGTCGATGTAGTAGGTGTAAGGGGCCGTTGCCGGACCCCCGCCCCCCACGTTCGCACTACCGTAGCTGATCACCCCGAAGCGGTGCGCCTGGTGGAACTGCGCGAAGCTAGGGAGTGGCTGGTTTTCCTCAGCTAGGCTGCCAGTACCGGCGAAATGGAATTCACCAATAATACTGTGGTTGTTGATAGCCATAGCCTGCGTAACGTGGGGGGCCGACTCGTTTGGGTACATCTGGAACTGGCTGGTCTCCATCTGGTGTACCATAGAAGGCGGCGGCGGCGCCATGTTGAAACCATGCTGCATCGCCGGCGGCATGGTGGTGTGGTGGGGGTGCGGGGAAGCCATCGATAGCAGGCCCCTCGAGTCGATGGTGCTGGGCGAGAGGCCTGCCTCCCCGTTTGGGGAACCGCCGTTGGACAATGGTGCGAAGTTGGGGCTGTGGTGCTGCCCCATCGGCGGCGTGTGGTGGATGTTGGGCGCCGGCTGCCGGTCGTACATCGGCATCGGCTGCAGCCGCTCGAACTGCCCGACCATGCTGTTGCTGTCGTCTCGGACGTCGTCCGGCGAGGCCCCGGCCGGCGGCCGGTCGTCCTTGGTGGACGCGTGGTCCCGCGCCGGGTGGTGGTGGGCGCTGATCGGCAGCGACGCCGGGTCCGGCTGCCCGCTCGACTTGACGGCGTTCTTGTGCAGCGTCGTGTTGTAGTGGCGCTTCAGGTGGCCCGAGCTCGTGAACCACTTATTGCACGCGGTGCAGTTGTACGTTTTCGGCCGGCGCGCCTCGTTCGACTTCCAGTTGGCGCTCTTGGTGCCCGACGGCGGCGGACCCTGCCCGCCGCCGCTGTTAGGAACTTGCGTGCTCGTGATCACCGTCGAGGCAGCCTGCGACGGCAAGTGCTCGAACGGCCTGTACGGCTGCTGCGGGCTCAAGCCGTTCCCCGAGATGTCCGAGTTCGACGAGCTGACGCCGTTATTTACGAAATTCTGATGGGCCTGGAACAGCTTCTGGTCCGGCGAGAACATCTTGTTCTCCGGGATGTTTTGGAAAATCTTTTGCTCGAACAACTGGGCGTCCTGGTGGAACATGGGGTTCTGCTGCGACGGGGAATGCTGCGGCGGCTGCGACGGCCACGAATTCAGCATCGCCGAAACGGAATGCGGATTGTTGGGGTCCTGGCGTTTCTCGTCGTCCGGATAGACTGGATGGACGACCTTGTGCGAGTCAAGGTCGAGGATTTCGCTCTGCGAGGCGTCCTCCTCGGACTTGGGCGCCTGCTCGAACATGAAATGCTGGTTGTTCTGGTAGGGCAGCGCCGGGGTCGGAGGGTGAGCCATGTTCAGGTGCTCGATTAATTGCGCAGCCGACTCGCACACGTAGCCGCACTTGTCGCACTGCTTGGGGCTGGGCGAGGGGGTCGGCTGCGGCGGCGGCGGCTTGGGCTGCGGCGGATAGGGGTGGTAGCGGAGGTGCTGGAGCGGGTTTTTGTTCATGCTGTTCACTTCCGGGCCGTAGTGCTGCTGCGTGGAATCGACCGGGAAGAACTGCTGTTGTTGCTGCTGCTGCTGCTGCTGCTGCGGCTCTTGGTAGATGTGGGAAAAGTGTTGGGTGGTGGAGGGGGAGTGGCGTTCGCTTTTGATTTGCGGAAAGCTGTTTTGAAAATTGGGGGAAAATGCGGAATTGTCGTGGCTCTGATACGGGGACGAGCCGCTCTGATAACTCTGCGGGGTGGGCGGGTGGCCGAACACGTTGTTCTCCGGCGTGGCCCGGTTGTACTCGGGGCTCTTCTTTTGCATTTCGGAGCTGTCCGCCGGCGCGCTGACGCTATTACTAGAACTAAACTCACGCTTTATGTTGTTGACCTTGGTCATGTTGTTGTTGGTCTCCTCGGACGAGGCGGCCGCCTGGACCGCCCAGTGCTTCAGCAGGTTCTCCTTGTGGTACTGCAGGTGGACGTCCAGCGACTCGGCCGAGTTGAGGGACAGCCCGCATTCCTTGCACTGGTACGGGGTGTTGTTCTGCTGCTGGAACTGCTGCTGAAGGCTGCCGCTGCTGCTGCCGCTTGCCATCGCACGCGCGGGCTCCGCCGAAACAAACGAAACAAAAGTTCGGAAACGAAAAAATACAACAGTCACTTCGTGCGTATCATAACATGTCCATTGTTTTTAGAGCACGTGGCGGAGATCCGAGAACGGCGGCGGAACGGGATGCGGCGGCGACCGGTGCCGGCATAATAACAACACACTCGCAGGAACGGGGGCGGGCGGAGGAACGAAAAGAAAAACGGCCGGGGGCGGCGCGGCGTTTACCCCATGGTTCGCGGGGCGGCTCGCTCGGTCAGACGGTGGCGCGCGTGTTCTCGAGGAGTCCGTCCCGTGTCCGTCGTCCGTTCGCGGTTGCGGTGCGCCCCCAAGCCTGGCCAGTCGACGACTGATCGCTCTCCTCGCTCGCCCAAACTCGAACTGAGAGACTGCCGGCGCTGCCGGTGCCGGTGGTCCTGTCGAAATTCGGCCCCGGCGGCCGGCCCAACGTGCGTATAGTTTCGCAAGTTCGCATAGGCCGGCCCGCCGGCGTCCGGCCAATGGCGTGGCGCCCCTTAATGTGCCCGGGGGTGCGGCGGGGGGTGGGGGGCAGGGTGGCCGGCGGCGGAGCGGTGGATGTGGCCCGCCGCGGATAAGATGCTGCATTTTTGAACGTAGACAACTCGGGATTATGGTGCTGGCGCTCGCGCGGCCCGCGGGATCTGGTTGCTGGAACGCGGGGGCGGGATGAGCGATGGCAACGTTTGCGGGAAAAAAGTCAGCTTCGATAGTAACTGAAATATCGCTGAACGTATAGAACGGCGATTCTTCAAATAGTTATATACAAAATGTAGGTGCTTCTAATATTAGATCTTTTTGAACTAAAAATGGAAATTTTACAAAAATGTATTTTTTTTATTTAAAGTTAATAAATCAGATACCTGCAAAGTAGAACCAATTTTGATAGAAAGTGTTTTAAAAAATTAAATTATCCTAAAAATTTGAATGGATTTTCAAATGGAAATACGCCGGATATGGTAAAAAAATATTTTTTCGAAAACATTAAAAATTTGAGTTTAGAGAGCAATACGTTTTTTCGATAGACCGTGTACCTATATTGTGTGTTCTGAATATTCTTTTAGTTATCTCAAATCAAATAATGTAGATAATTTTTCTAACTATTATTTTGACGAAAAGTAGTAAAAAGAAAAATGTAGGTACCTACGTCTCCCTTAACATAAGAAGTATATACCTAAGTGCGAAAAAATCAAGGTATAGGTGGGTTTAGTCAGGTTGATTTAGTAATAAGCATTAGCATAGACATAAGCCATAAATCTCGTTTTAGTAATAATATAAGGGAACCGTTTATACAGAATAATTTAATCATAAACATAACATTAAATCTAGCATTATTATGACATTTGACAGAAAATAATTCCCTTCAAAATCGTCCTAACTCATTCTGTGCTCTCAGAAATCAATTTTTATTCTGTCTAAAGCAATCAAAATGGATTTCAAAAAGAACAAAACAACTTTTTCTGGTATTTGTTTGGTTAGAATTACAATAGCACATGCGCAGTATACATTTTGTCATAAACATATGCGTAAAGTTGAATTTAATGAACTTTCTTATGTCTAAAATTAAAACTAAATTTATGTTAGTCTGTATAAACAGGTCAATATGAAAACACTGAATTGAACTTTATGCTTATGGCAATTTTTATGCTATGTTTATGCTTATTACTAAAACAAGCTGACTAAACCCACCTTATGATTGAGAATTTAAAAAGTTGAAAGCAAATCTTTAAACATTGCCCCGAAGTGGTTAATAAAATAGGAGGCAGAATTTTAAAGTTTAAATTTTATTTTTGTTTTCTTCAAATAACTCTTGCAAAAAAATATTTTTGTATTTATTTATACAGTTTAGTTATAAATACGTTTTTTGACATATAAATTTTAGGGGTCGTCTTTTTGCCAAAATGTATTTTTCTTAAAAGGTGAACTAAATTGCTTAAAAAGATCCTCTTATACCATTTTGCTATGTTTCTTATTTTTGGCTAAAAGTTAATTTTAAGGTGCTATCACCCCCGTAATTTGTGTAATAGAGGTATATAAAATTGCTTTTTTTTACAGATCTGTTTTAAGATGTGTTTCAGAAACTAGCACACTTGAATTTACAGAGAAACATTTAAATACTATTAAAATAGTGTCTACTTAATGTATTTACAACACGACAAATACATCACAAAAAAGAAAAAGGACTAATCAAAATGTATCACAGAAAGTAGGTGTACCTACTCATCGATTGTATAAAAACATACTTATCAACTAAAAAACTTTAATATTACGCTTAAAAAAGATTGAATTTCTCATCTCCATATATATAGCAAAGCCAATATTAAGATGTGATATTGACGGAAAATATTTTTACTCGAATGCATCATTGAAGGAAAAAAACGGTTGAATTTGTAACACCCTGTAAATCAAACAAAAAAATTAATCTCACATATGAATAATAAAATATAAATTTTAAAAAATCCCGTATCCGTTTTATCTATTAGCGTCCTCCATCGACGCTATTATAGGCATTTTTGGAGATATCTCTGTAGATGTTTTCTTCTTATTTTTAGATTCTAAATCAAATTTTGATTTTTTTAGTATCTATTTATTACAACCTAGATATATATTGTTGGATTTAAATTTATTAGACTAATCCAAAACAATAACGAAATGAAGTAATAGGTATAGGTATTTACTTCTGGCAAAACCTGAAGTCGGATATTCCTTTTTTAGAATTCATATGTTTCTTTTCTAAAAACATTTTTATACTAATATATATTTGATTCTGTTACAGGCCACTGTTTCCCCTTGGATGGCCCACCTTTTACTATATCTACCTACATTAGGTTTATTTTTTTATAAAAAAAAAAACTTTAAGAAAGAGTTTACTTTCTATAGAAAACTTCAAATTCATATTATGTTTGAGTGAAGTGTGAAAAATTGTTCCCTATACTCTGTTTTTAATCCCCTATTTTATTGCTTAGACACACCCTGTATATTGTCTATTCTGTGTTTTCCTTTAGCTTTTTCATTTCATAAAATCTCTAATCAATCTATCTTTATTGAAAAAATGTATTAGCCTATAGAACCTTTAGAAAATAGATTTAGGATTATTTGTTTAATTTCAAACACACCAATATTAGTAGATAGGAGGAATAGTTAATGTACAAATAACAATAAGCAATTACTACTAAGTAGCTGATAATTTATTTTATCTACCTGCTGAGTGACATGGGGAGGTGATAAAATTTGGTTTTATTCTCAATACCTATTATAGATGGGATTGTCTTTGCTATTATCTATATTATTATACTAAAATGAATCAAAGAATAATAATGACATTTTAAGTAGGATTACATAAAAGTAAAACTAAATCTAAAGTTTAAAGCAATATTATCCTTTACAAAGATAATTTTTTTGGAAACCCCAACTTATTAATTGCCCGAGATTAGAGAACAAACAGAAAATTAATAATGGAGTTAAACATTTAGGTAAAATAATAACTTTCTTATAAAATTTCCCCACAGTAAAAAAAAAATCAGTGAAGAATATTTTTGAATTTTTTGCCTCATTATCGTAACCATTATGTCAATCGACTTAAAAATTTACAAACTTATATTTTCTCAAAGAACTAAGCCGAATATAATCTGTTTTGAATTTTTCCCTAAGTTGTAGTATGTCGAACTCGCGACATAAATCCGTTAAAAAAATATTAAAGAGACTTTTAAAGCAAAGATGGTATAAATAAGTAACTATCGAGAGTTTCGAAACCTAATCGCTTTCGTTGTAAAAGCGATTTTATATCTCTCTCGATGGCCAAAATTGAGATATCAAGATGCGGTTTGCGGCATTCAACTTTTGTCGATCCCTGGACACCTTATTATTTACCTGTATGTACATGGTGTTAAAGTTTGGATTCGTTTTTCTTTTTTTCGTAATTTTGAAAATGACTTTAACATCCCGTAGACTGAACAGGAGAAACATTTTGGTAAGGCATGTTTGAAAAAATCGACTTAGGTATTTAGAATATTTCAAACCGATTTAGCCGATAAAATATTTTTTTTTGTCGAAACACAATACACTCATCACGTGGTGATGTAGATCTGGAAGTAGATAGTTTGCTCATATTTGCTTCTAGCAGTGACTATAGAAAGGATCTAGTCAAAAACTATGCAAAGAGGTATATTGATAATGTTTTAACAACAGCCTTTATCTACTAAGTATACCAACTTTCACCTCGTACCTACTTATTTGAATTACTCACAAAATACTACAGATTAGTTTTTTTAGTAAATTTGAGGTGCCTTGTACTTAACATGTAAATTTAAATTTAAATCTACAATGTAAAAAAGTCATTTCATCTTAAAGATTTCTTTCAAACGCCGCCTCTCCATCATTTAGGTATAACCAAAAAAAAAGTCGAGATATTGGTCCTGTCAGTCCTGTCATATTCATAATACAGACAATATATTATTTGAAATTTTTGAGCCCGCAGAAACACTATTATTGTCATTATTGTTCACATAGATTAAAGAAGTCTATGCTGTTCAGAAGAGACAAAATATCACAAGGAATAGTTGTTTATAATTTATAATAATGTCAAGATGTCAAATACTACCCTACTTCAAAATTCAAATTAAATAAATTGTGTGTATTAGTAGATTTGACATTTTATTTCACATTGCTTTTAAGGTAAATTTAATCTAGATTTCCTATACAATTTCGTTTAAATTATTTCTGGATATTTTTCTACGATTTGCACTCAATATAATATCACTAAACACTCTTCGGCAAGACATCAGAAAGTTGAAAATTATCCAAGATTGTCCAGCAATAATTATTGTTCAATGAAAGTGCTTTTTCTTGCAAATATCATGTTGAACAAAAAAAGTGCAGCGTTTTCCTCTGGTTTGACATTGACAAAAATTTGTTTTATTAATATAATAAATCTATAAAGTAGAAAGACCACAAAAAACTAT
The DNA here is from genome assembly GCA_963920635.1 of Pseudeuparius sepicola. NCBI lineage: Eukaryota > Metazoa > Arthropoda > Insecta > Coleoptera > Anthribidae > Pseudeuparius > Pseudeuparius sepicola. The sequence goes on from OY987299.1 coordinate 14,301,417, forward strand.
CAAAAAATATATTCAGTGTCCCAGTAGTATTATTTTGAAATAAACAATATAAAATTTTATTTTGGGCAAAAAAGTTCATATGAACATGAGCCCAGAGATGCCTTATAAAAAAGAAACAGGGTGTTAAAGTTTATTTTGTAAACGGTTTCTTAATTATATAGTGTCCTCCAAAAAGTTCGCACCATAGGGGGGAAAATTTTAATTAATGTTTTGTTTTGAAATTTAATTTTGGGGTTACCTTTTGCTTGAAAAATTATGAAAAATGACCTACTCAAACGTGGTCATGTGACTTTCGTTATCTGTCGAAAATGACATGTAAAAAAAATATATAGCAAAAATGGGTTTACTTATTTGTTAAAAGATCAAAAAGTTTTACTTGAAAAAATTGTTTCTTTTCAATTTTACGTAAGTGTACCAAATTTGAACGCTCTAATAAAAGAAGTTTTTTTGCCAATTTTTAATAATTATGAAATTTCTGAAAATTTTAAAAACTTGTAACTTTGTAAAAACTTTTTTATATCACTAGTTTTATCATTCTATTAACTTTTTATTACTAATTAGCGATAAGAATAGGTATTTTTCAAAAGAAAATGATATAAATGCTTTAAAATTCTGTTGTTTGCTGCGAAGTTGATGTACCGTCTAGCATTTAGGGTAGGTACCTATAAATTTAGTTACGCATTACGTTTTCCAGTTCTAAATTTATGCCAAAATAATAATAAATTATTAAATTATCATCAAACTATTTTACGTATCTAAGCAAAATTCTTGATTTTTATGGAACAAATAATTATTACCTTTAAGGGGGCATTATCACACATAGTGCCAACCCAAGTGTGTTTTTGGTGTTTGTTTTTAAAATTACTAGGTCTGTCAAAAAACCAATGGCCAACTCAAATACATTATATTGCGCATATTTGGACAAAAAATCAGCCAAATCTGATGTTTCGTTTGCGAAAACAATATACCTGAAATGTATTTTCTTCTTCTTCTCTAATAAAAAATTACCAGAAACTTTAGGTATATTGTTTTTCCAAACGAGACATCAGATTTGGCTGATTTTTTGTCCAAATATGCCCAATATAATGCAGTATTTGAGTTGGGCGTTGGTTTTTTGAAAAATCGATATTGATGCGAGTAGGCCATGGGAAGAATTGAAGCAATTGATTTTATTTGACAGTTTAATTATTAATACTCTTAAAACAGATAATGGTAAAAACAATTGCTTCAATTCTCTTTATGGCTTACTCATCAATATCCATTAATGGAAAATTAAACTTAAAGGTAATAATAATTATTTGTTCCATAAAAGTCAAGAATTTTCCTTAGATACGTAAAATAGTTTGAAGATAATTTAATTTATTATTATTTTGGCATCAATTTAGAACTGAAAAACGTAATATAATAAAATGTATACCCTAAATGCTAGATGGTACATCAACTTTGCATTTGCAGCAAACAACAGAATTTTAAAGCGTTAATATCATTTTCTTTTGAAAAAATACGTATTCTTATCGTTAATGAATAATAAAAAGTTAACAGAATGATAAAGCTAGTGATATAAAAAAGTTTTTAAGAAGTTCCAAATTTTTAAAATTTTCAGAAATTTCATAATTATTATTAAAAATTGGCAAAAAACTAAACATTTTATTGTTCAAATTTGGTACACTTACGTAAAATTTAAAAAGAAACAAATTTTTCAAGTAAAACTTACTGATATTTTAACAAATAAACATATTTTTTGCGATATATTTTTTTAAATGTCATTTTTGACAGATAACGAAAGTCATATGACCACGTTTGAGTGGGTCATTTTTTATCTTTTTTCAAGCAAAAGGTAACCCCAAAATTAAATTTCAAAACAAAACATTAATTAAAATTTCCCCCCTATGCTGCGAACTTTTTGGAGGACACTGTATATCAAAACCGACACATGATATTAACTTAAAATTCGGTACACGCTATTCGGGCATACAAAATGCAATAAACTGAAGGAAGGTAGGATACGCCACCTTTTTAAAAATAAGTTCTACACCCATGGGTTCTTGGTAAATTTAACAGAATTTTTGAATTGTCCATTCATTTTTACATAAAAATTGTCTATTGTCAATTCTCTCTAAAACTACTGTATAAATAAAACAAAAAACAAAAATATTCACTTAGAATCTCTTATTTTGATTTCTTGATTTGACGCGATTGTAATAAACAACTAGCTCTTGTAACACTTAACACTTTTATCTATGTTGAATAATATTATCGTTTTTGGGGAATATTATTATTAGCGAAGCTATACAGGGTGGTTTATATAAGGGGCTCATTTAAAATATCTCGTCTATTTTTTGACAGAAAAAAAACGGTGGCTGGTGCGATCGATATAGCACTTTCAGGCGGCCTTCTTTTGTCATGATGAAATTTGCTGTCCATGGCCATCTACGAAAACTATGGATAAAAATTGGAAAAATTCGAAATTTTTAAACTGCTGTAACTTTTTTATTTTTCGAAATATGGCAAAAAGTTTAACATGAAAATTGTTTGCAAGAACCATTAGAATTTACGTATGACATTAGTTTTGATGTGTGGAACTGTGGATTACCGTAAAATTTGGACTCTCTTGAGCTCGAAAATTAATGTATCTGTAAAAATATTTAATCATGTGTGTTTTGTAAAGCAAAATGTCCAATGTCCCATTCAATTAAATATTAAAAAATAAGAAAAAATATTTAATTTTTAGTTTAATTGAAAATATTAAGTATTTTTAATTTATTTTCATAACAGACAATAACGTCTACGAGTTTCGCATTTTTTTTATTATTTAAAATAACAATTCTGGATTAGCTATTCGACTTTCGATGAAATGCATAAAACCGCTTTATTTTCAAATGTTGAAAGCTTACTATGCCTACTTTAATTCAGCGTCATAATCGATTATTTATTTTCATGGGTAACTAGACCTTCTGCCAATCACAAATATTACAAAAATTTCATATACATAGTAAATACAGAACAAACTGGTAAGTGTGACATATCAAATTAAATGGGATATTTTGCTTTATAAAAAATGCGTCATTAAAATTTTAATAGTAATTAGTTTTTGATCTCGGGAGAGACGTAATACCTCTAGAAATAAAAAAAGTTGCAGCGGTAAAAATTTTGAATTTTTTTGATTATTGAAAATAGTTTTCCTAGGTGGCCATGGACAGTAACTTTCATCCTTTCTGTAAAAAATAACCACTTTAGTAAGCCATCCTGTATAGGTCTGTGGTCTGTGTTATTATTATCCACTCTTTTTTGGGAGGCGGCGTCTATTACTAAAGTAATCGGGCACATTTTTTTAATCAATTGCCAATCAGTCCCACCGTCTCTGGAATCATCAGACGGCCATTATTAACATTTATATTACTTATACACAATACACATCATCCAGAATAAGAAAATAAATATTCAACAGGGAAAGTACAGAAAATAATTAAATTTGGACTTCTTCAGGCGGAATTTCTTTCAATATTTGGTAGCTTCTTGGCGCACAGTTTGTGAGGGATATGATATTATGATAAGATAAAACCGAGATTTCAGCAAAAAAAAATGTTGTCTGTTTGTGTGTGAGTGTGCATTTCAATGATAAACACGCATTATACCTATTAGCACAGACTAACGAGTAATACAGACAATTTCTTAGCGACATGTGTCAAAAGGAGACTCGCTTTTTAGCGAAATATCTTCTAAAGTCATGAATAATTTGCATTTTATTCGATTTTACGTTAATCTACATAGCAAAGATATTGTATTAGAACCAAATTTATGATTAATATACTGTTTGTCTTTCTGTAAATTGAAATGGAGACTCGCTTATTTTTGATACATGTCCGTAAGGAGGCTCTGTTGCAAAGCTATTTATTCTGTGCTATTAGTAAGATATCGACTTCAAAGTTAGTAGGTACACATAATCATACATATAATAGGATGATTCGGAATTCTTGTGGGCAAAATCGCTATACATAAACGAGTGGAAAACGTTTATTGTTTAGTTTCTCGTGATACAGTAGTTTTTACCGACTATTTCCCTCGTCTTAATTTTCACCAATCACAAACGCGCAATTTTGAATTACAAATGGTTTCTAGATGGAAAAACTGCACCTGTCAGCAGTTTTTTCGAGTTACCCGCGGCAAAACTTGACAGCTGTTGTATAATAGGTATTAGTATGTTTTGTAAGCTATGTGTATGCAGAATAATATGTTATTCTTGAAATAGTCTTGTAATAATATTCGGGCATCTAATTTTTCCTGTGAAAAATATCCAAAAAAGCACAATGCTAAGTAATATTTTTTTAACAAAATAATATTTTAATTTTAATTTTATCGTGAGGGAGGCGGAGGTGTAATTAGCAAATGACTTTTTGTTTATCTGCTATCGAATAGTAAGTATGTACGATTCTTGTGTTTTTATCCATTGTGTATTGCATAATTACTTTTTTACAAACCTTTTTTTACAAATTTTATTATGTTAACACTTACAAATTTGTGCAATTTTCAGTGAGCACCTGATGATGCCGCAAGCCGAAAGCCGGCTCGGATTCTAAGTCTAAGTGATAAAATATATGTACGGGTGTCCCATTTTGGGTGTTTTTGGGTGTTTTTCTCAAAAATCTCGATTATTATTAAAGCTAGAGGCTTGCGGTTTTCACGTCACTGTACTACTTTTTTGAGAGGAATTTGGTGGACCAATAAGATTTTAGATAAGTTTTATAGTTTCCGCGCATTGGCGTAGGACTGAAATTTTCGATTTTTTGGAAACCTCTCTCCTGGCTACAACTTATACGAGTATATATCGACAAATTTATTCAACTATTTTTATAGATTTTTTTGGCATAGAATCGAATGGAATAATTAGTTTTTTGGTAGCGTTAATAGTTTTTGATATATGAACTATGGATTCCAATAAAAAATTATAACTTTGGTTCATATCTCAAAAACTATTAACGCTACCAAAAAACTAATTATTCGATTCTACGCCAAAAAATCTATAAAAATAGTTAATTAAATTTGTCGATATATATAAGTTGTAGCCAGGAGAGAGGTTTCCAAAAAATCGAAAATTTCAGTCCTGGGCCAATGCGCGGAAACTATAAAACTTATCTAAAATCTGATTGGTCCACCAAATTCCTCTCAAAAAAGTAGTACAGTGACGTGAAAACCGCAACCCTCTATCTTTAATAATAACCGAGATTTTTGAGAGAAACACCCAAAAACACCCAAAATGGGACACCCTGTACATTAAAAATATACCAATGGTTTCGTTCTTTCTGTATTAAGACGTGCATACAAGCCTTTTCTTTTGATAAAGACTTGTATGCACGTCTTAATACAGAAAGACACCCACCCTCACCCTGTGTAGTCGATTAAAATCACATTTCGTCCGTTACGGTCGTTACCGCAAGAGCGGCCACTGGCCACTGGCCACGGCCACGCCAGAATGCATGTGGGATGACGCCGCGCCGGCGAAAGGCGAAATCAAATTTCGGCGCCCGCATAATACGGCGTGCAATTTACCAAACAGCAAGTTGAAGCTGCAAGGACAAAAGTACGTTTACCTCGCACGTCTTCTCGCCGCTGATAGATGGCTACATAACGAGCAAATGTTATTTGGGCGATCGTTCGTTGCATCTTCGCGTTCGTTTTTCTTTTGGGAAAAAAAGTTTGGTAAAAGTGATTCTTAATTGTAATTTTTGTATGTGGGCGGAAATATTGCATTCCAGGTAATACTATTTTTAGCTTTGAATAAAGAATCCCAGAAAGCAGTCAAAGCTCTATAGACATTTAGGCCAGGGAAATTACGGTAAAAAATAAGGAAACCTAGACAAAATTCATAACCGCATTTTTATAATGCCATCACAAAATATTGGTAATAAATGAACACCAGAATTGATTTTTATACAAAATATATATTAGCTGGGAATTTTAAGCTGCATTTATTAGTAAAGAAGGGTTATAAAGTTGAGATTGATAAATTAAACAGATTACGTTTGCGCAAGTATCCGAATGATGTAAAAATTACATTTTGGGTAATATTTTTTTGGGCAAAAATATTAACTGCGTTTTTATTATTTATTAGTACTTTAAAAATCAAGTATTAACAGTTTATTCTGAAATTAAACATATTGTTTCGTCGGAAATCGCATTTTAAAGAAATTTGAAGCTGTCTTTGAGAGCAAAATTATTAACTGGCTGATTTTTGTTAAACTTTGTAAGTGGATACTAAGTCTTGTTAATTTTTTTGAAATTAAACAAAAATTGGTAACGGAAGTATTTTGAAATGGCAAATGACAGTTGACCTACACGCGCAGTAAATAAATGTTTAATTTCGCTATATGTGATTTAATATAGTTAGATATATTGTAAAAAGTTGCGGCTCAGATAAATGTTTAATTTTGTATAAATTACATTATATTTGTAAAAGGGAATGAATATCTGCAATAAAAACGTAGTTAATATTTTTGCCTTTTGCCGAAATAGAAAATTATCCGATTTTTATCCCTCTTTGTCGATCTAAGTTACTTCCATATTCTTCAAATCTTTAATTTCTTAATATATGTTAGCAAGGGAAGTTTTTTTACCTAAAGAGTCTAAAAAAATCCAGGTAACTCAAGGTTCCGTTTTTTCAAAATGTTTACTTTTTGGTTTCTACCAACGTATTTACCTATAACTTTGATTTGGTAAAACAAAATTGCAGTTAATATTTTTTTCTAGGTCAAATTCTATTTTCCCTGGCCTAATTATAAAATACGTGAGACGGGAATCGCTAGGAGCCTAGTTTTGACACAATATTTTGATATCTGATACGGTGATAGGTGCCAGTATGTGGTACTTGGATACTTTTCAAGTTATTATGCTTGGCTGTGCGGCTTGTGGTTCTTCCCTGACCGCCAAAACTAAAATGTTTGAGGATAATAATCCATCGGTAGGTAATTTTGTAATTTAAATTAAGTTTTGAGGTCATGGGCCAAAGTGGCATAGGCGTTTGTGTAAGTACCTACTTCTTCATAATTGTAAATTTAAAAATTATATTTGCTATATATTTTGATGGATTCCTAAACTCAACGACATAAACAAACGTGCCTCATAATTTTTTGCATGTATTGTAGATACTGATTTCACGAAAAATTAGGATTTCTGCTTCGATATTAGTTTGTCGAAACAAATCAAAGGTGCGCGCCACTGTAAAAACGAAAATGAATGTGGTTTTTAATCTTAGATTTATTTATAAAATTCAAAAGAGAAAAAGCAAAGGTAACAAAAACATTTAAAGTGGTTTCAACGAATAAACTTGTTTGCTGAAACAATATAGGTATGTACTTAAATTCGCTAAGTCACGAAGTGATGTGAGTTAACGATTTTAAATACTTAATAAGTATTTTATTCAGATCCGACAAAGTTAGATTTTGCGATTGCTGATATTAATAAAAATCGGTTTGCCCTCTTAAATGGTTGATTTATTTTTACTGCTGAAAAATATTTGAATCTCAATTTTTTTACCTCAGATGTTTTCGAAATTATGTTTTTTTAAAGGCTTTCTGAACTTTTAATGACTGTTTTGAGGCTTTTTAGTGCCGAATAATAATAAGAGCAGGGGTATTATCCATAATTCAGGAAGTATTTTTGAAGATGAGGAAGAACATTAGAAAATGAGGAATAACCTTAATTATTACGTCAATCAACGTCCTAGATCGCATTCGTCGGCCATAGCGTCCATTTTTAATATCCGCGCTAGTATACGCAAAAAAGGAGATTATATATAACATATAACAGGGTATAGGTACGTCCGTTTCTGACGTTTAGAATGTCCTATATTAATAATCCAGCTTTATTGCTTTGTACATTCATTTTACTGTAACGAATTGTCTTTTCATATTAACATATTTTTTAGAGGTAGATTTATTTATGATAACATAAAATTATGATGCACAGACCAGCAGATACATGAATAATTGCAGAAGAATAAACACTATGTTGGAGTTGGAATTAGATGATGATCTGTTCAACCAGTTGAAGAAGAGATAATTCTATATATTATTCTTTGAAAGAATATTTTGTAACCTATGCAAGAATGAAAATATAAACATTTGTTTAAAGTTCCAAAGTGAACCAATATGGTGGACTATATACAGTGTCCTCCAAAAAGTTCGTACCATAGGAGGGAAATTTTTAATTAACGTTTTATTTTGAAATTTAATTTTGAGATTACCTTTTGCTTTAAAAAAGATGAAAAATGACCCACTCAAACGTGGTCATGTGACTTTCGTTATCTGTCAAAAATGACATTTAAAAAAATATATCGCCAAAAATGGGTTTAGTTGTTAAAATATCAAAAAGTTTTAATTGAAAAAGTTGTTTGTTTTTCAATTTTACGTAAGTGTACCAAATTTGAACGCTCTACAAAAAAATATTTTTTGCCAATTTTTAATATTTTTTATGAAATTTCTGAAAATTTTAAAAATTATAAAATTCGTAAAAACTATTTTATATCACTAGCTGTATCATTCTATTAATTTTTTATAACTATTTACCGATAAGAATAGGTATTTTTCAAAAGAAAATTATATTTACGCTTTAAAATTCTGTTATATGTTTGTTGCAAAGTTGATGTACCGTCTAGCATTTGGGGTATAAATTTAGTTACATCATTGAGTAAAGGAATAATTACTCAATGGTCAATCTATCAAAAATGACATTTCAAAAATAAAATCACTGAAAATTATTGGTTTGTTAGTAAAAATTTCAAGAAGTTTAATTTGAAAAGTTCTTTTTCAATTTTACATAGATGTACAAAATTTGAACCCTATTAAAAGGTTTTGCTTCTTGCAATTTTTAATAATTTTGAAATTTCTGAAAATTTTAAAAACTTAATTATAATTGTAAAAAAACTGTTTTATATCTCTAGCATTATCATTCTGTTCATTTTTTATTGCTATATATCGATAATAATGTGTTTATGTATACAGTATGACCACGGTTTGGAGTTATGATGTCCAATAGGAAACTTATTTATTTTTCATTTTATCGAAAAAGTTACTCTCGATAAAAAGTTTTGCTTGTTCTTAAAATAAGATTGACATATAAATAATTAACATTTCTTGTACAGGGTGTGTAAAAAATTGAAAAAAAAAAAACGTAAAATGATAATAGAGTAAACTGCTTTTATTTGTGGAGGTATGGAAAAATGTTATTAGGAAGATTTGTCCGAAATTAAAAGACAGTCATAATGCCAATTTATAAAAGAATTGGCATACTTTGATTAAAGGACAAGATTAGAGACGACGTTTCTTCAATATCTTCAGATTAAATTAGAAGTTTATCCGACTAAGTTTTTCATTTGAAAACCTGTGCTAAAGATGGTGGCAGTGTTTTTGAGTAAAACTTGTGAATTGTTGATTTGGAATAATTTGATTTGCATTAGTCAATTTTAATGATTCGATTTTTTCAAAAATTATCGACTCTTAATTTTTATTAAAATTTCCTAATAACCTTTTTCCATATCTCCACAAATAAAGGCAGTTTAATCTAGTACCATTTGACGTTTTTTTTTTTAAATTTTTTGAACACCCGGTACAAGAAATGTTAATTATTTCTATGTCAGTTTTATTTTAAGGACAAGCAAATATTTTTATCCAGAGTAACTTTTTCCTACATAGGTGTACCAAATTTGAACGCTCTATTATTTGCTTTTTGCATTTTTTTTCTGAAAATTGTTAAAATTTGTACCTGCATAAAACTGTTTCATGTCACTAACTTTATCATTCTGTTCACTTTTTATTGCTAAATATCGGTAAAAGTACATATATGTTTTTCAAAAGAAATCATATTAACGCTTTAAGTCTCTGGTTATGTTTGATAAGGGTTTGGTGCAAAGTTGATCTACCATCGAGTATTTAGGATATAAATTTATCTACATTAAATTTTCCTGTACAAAATCGGTTCCAAAATAATAATAAATTAAAATATCATAAACTATTTTTCGTACCTAACAAAAATTCAGGACTGTTTATAGCTAAAATACAATAATTAAGATGTCCGTGTCCCGTAAAAGTCTTGAATTTTAGTTAGGTTAATTAAGTATACCTACGTGAAATAATTTGGTGATGTTTTAATTTATTATTATTTTGGCATCAATTTTGTATCTACAGGAAAATTTAATTTTACCCATTAGGGACTGAATTTTCAAATTTACCAAAAATATATAAATTATATTTATTACTACCTAAAATAACACTAAAAACACCACTACATCAAAAGTTATGAACAACTGCCTGTCATTTTAAAAATGGCGGCCCTTCCATATTATTATATGGAACGCTAGTCCTCTAAGGTGTGGAAAATATAAACAAAATAGAAAGTTATTTTTTATGATAAATGTTTTACTATGAGTAGACATGAACACAAAATAAATATTAGTTTGTATGAAAGACAATAAAACATTCAATGCATAGACCTGTGTCACCCTGTGTCGCATTTTTGGCATTTCTTGCGTGTGGTTATGTCCTATACGCATTGTCTGGTGTTTATTCACAATGCATACATTTCATTATTTTGATGAATCCGTCACGTCTCAGCTTTATACAGGGCAATATTTCTAAGATTCTAAGATTCCCAGTAGTTATTTTCCAATAGTTTTTTAATCGTACCTACCTTGACACTACGAGTATAGCCAAAAAGCATTTAATCATAGCCGAATAACCTAACCTAACCTACCTAAATACTGATCTAATCTCGTGATGAGTTATAATAGAGTTCCAACAATTCTTGAATATAGCGGAATTATTATTCTCTTTTAACAAAAGTCGACAATATCTTCTGCAATAAAACATTCGAAAAAGTCAACTGGAGACATACTTCTGTAATCAGATGTGTCAGGTTGCGGAAACAAAGCATCATCTTTAAACAAAAAGTTCTTTTATTTGACCCATTTACCCACCCAGAAAAATATTGATAACGGTAGGTGCATTATCATCATAATCAACAACATAAATTTTCCCTTTGTGTCTTACTTTCTATTAACAAGTTCGGCATTGCATACCATGATTGAAACTCATATCAAACCAAAATTCACAGCTTTCCACTAAATTTGTATAATACAATATATCCAATATATCATTGAAAAGGTGATCCAAAAGCCTAGTGTTCCCTATATGTAACACAATCAAAATAATCAAATCTAAGCAATAAGAAAATATATTTATTGTTTCCCAATACAAGCAATCAAATAAATGAGATAGGAACTCAACAAAACACTGGTTATTTACAGTACTAACGATCTAACATGTAAAAAATATGTATTTTTCCTTTACTCCTCGACATTTTTGCACGTTCACATAAAAATATAATGCGGCAGAGATTGTGTTCAAACTAGCAAGAGGCACTGCATGAAACATCTGTACAGGCAGTGACTATACAACCTAAAAATGGTATCCAAAAGGGATTTTTTTTATATTAGAGAGCGCTTTATATAGTCCAAAACACGAAAGAAAACGTTTCTAAAGAAAGCGGGCAGCGTTGCGAGATTTCCTATACGAGTAGTCGTTATTTATTGGCGAATACAAGTTTTATGATATTGAAGCCGAATTTCTGAACTCCATTATACCGAAAAAATAAAGCTCGCATCACAGGACCACTTACCCATTTTTGTTTATCATTTATTTTTAACGCGGTGTGATAAAACACCTATTATATTTTTTTCAACATCGTCGCGTCTACCATCGCCTTTGAAATACGGCAACACAGCACTTCTGCGAAGGAGTCGGCTGGCAAAAGTAGTTAGCCAACGCGTTTTGTGCCTGGTTCTATACTACGTAAAGTTAACTGCGTATTTGGGCTACCATACAGACCTCATTTTTTAGGCCGCTGGCAAGTTTTTTCCGCCGGCTCAGAGAGCTCAGTGGCGTTTCGTATGTTCGGGAGTTAACGTGTGCAAAATGAGTAAACAGGGAAGAACGTTGCTTTCTCAAGCACGAGAAATAATTGCCAGTATTATAAGGGTTTGCCTTCCTCCATAGTCTAAGGCATCACCGTTAAGAATAATATTAACAATAAATTAAATAACAATTATATGAAAATTAAGTCAGTGAGTTACACAAAATTGGAGCTACTCCCCTGAACTGTGAATAATTCTATAATATATGCGAGTTCTTCCCCCTTACGTCGCACTACCGTAAGGAGGACTATAGCAGACGATGTTTTGTGTTCCATAGGTATATGGAACGCTAATAGTACCTAATGGGTTAAATAAATGTATAGCTATAGCCGAGTTTTAAAGTGTTTTATGGTGCGAACTTTTTGGAGGACCCTGTATGGTGGCGTTTACAAACCAGTGACGTCAGAGGTGTTTCTAAGCAGGTGATTAAAACTTCTTTCTGAAAATAAAATTATAGTAAAACAGATTATGCCCTTTTATTCCATATAAATTTCCATTAAGAAGAAAACATTATCAGGCACTGTATTGCAGACTTTTCTATAGAGCGGGCCATAGACGTAACTAGGTCGTATTTTTAGAGGGGGCTGATCAGGACCGGCTCAAGATTTTGCGGGGCTGGGTGCCGCATGAAAATGCGGGGCCCCGACAAGGAATTATTTATTCCATTAAGGAGAAAATTTTGAAAGTCGGTACGCTACTTACAAAGGTATATTTTTTACATGTCATTCTGTAAAATGGTAGGCCGGGGCTACGAGTTTGGATCACTTCTGTGACGTATATATGAATTAATTTCGAGTGGTGGTGGGACAATTTTTGTGTCTTTTTTTAAAACAAGGGCATTTAAAATAATTCTAAAAAATGCGCCGCAGGCGAAATTTTTTAAAAATTTGAAGAAAAATTACATAAAATTAGTCTTGGGAAATCCCAATATCTTCAAATTTACAAGCTGGAGTGAATATTTTCAAATTCCGAAATGGGTTCGGTCCCGCCCTTCTAAATACGTTACTGATATTGGATCACCCTGTACCACCCTTGAGGTGCCACAACCAAAAACGTTAATTTTAAGGCTTCAAAAATAATGTATAGGTCTATCTACTGGTAATTTTGAATCATCTGTAATTCATTTAAGAAAAAACATTATGAAAAAGTAGAGGTTTCCGAGTAGAAACCAGAGAAAAAATGTTGGGAATGTCTGCTATTTTGTGATGCAAGATTATTTACATAGTACATATTATAACGAAACAACAATACACTGGATGAATAACAAAATAAAAGGGAGGAGTCTGGCACAGCAAAAGTACATTCTCCGACGCCCATCTCGTCTCTCTTTCTCTCGGCAGCAGGCACGGTGTGTTCGCTCTCGCTTGCGCGTTTAAATTTCAGTCGGATTTCGTGGGGGCACAAGGCGCAAGATTCCGCAAGAGCAAGCGATTCGTCGAAAATGGTGAATTTAAAAAGGCGCGTGCGGTGTTCGCCGTGTTGCGTAACGTTGCGTTGTCAGAATGTTAGATCTATCTACGAGAAGCATATCTTCGCACATCCTTTACATTTTAGGGAGGGCTAATAGAAATGTAGGGGGGGGCTTAGCCCCCCCTAGTTACGTCTATGGAGCGGGCGGACGTGAAAAAATCTCAAAAGTTTTTGCCGGTGTCTGGCGAACAAATTCATGCGCCCAATTCGGCCACGGCCGCGGCCAAAGTCAAGGTGAGGACGGCGTGGCGCGCAGCGTCTTCGCGCTGGTGCCGCACGAACCCCGAAGGACCATGGACCCATTTTGGTGCTTTTGTTTGGTCGCGGACGGCGGGCCCCGTCTCCGCCGCATCGATTGCATCCTCGGGCGCTGTTTCGCGGACCCCGGCCGATTCCTGTTTTGGCACCGGCCCATCTCAAGGTCCGCCTTCTACAGGGCGATTCACGTAAGTGGTTCATTAGAAGTTTACGGGGAAGGAGTGCGAATTTTTATTTGAAATTTTGGTTGGTTGTAAACTTTTTTCTAAAATATTTTCACTTCCGGTTACACCGGAAGTCGATAGCAACTTTGTTATTTCAACTAGAACACCCTACATATTATTACACTATTTGGTTCCCTATTAAATTCCAAATTTTTTTTCTGAATATAATGTGTACCCTATTCCTAACTCTTTTCGATATATTCGCAAATTTTTTTTTTAATGTTGCAGCCATCGACCATAGTGATGATAACTTTGAAATTTATGAATCTGGAGAACTGAAATTTTTTTACTGTCGTAGGCGAAAGTCAACTTTATTAAATGGTCTGTATGCCATTTCAAGATATCGTACAGGGTGTTCGGGAAAAAATTCCCAATATCAACATCGAAAAATTGAAAAATCTCATTTTTTTCAAATGGAACCCATATTTTTTTATTGCACCATTGAAGTGCTTGCGAAAAGATAGTTCAAAAAGATATAACACACTATATGTCTAAATGAAGTGGTTGCTTCGTTATTACGAAAAATACGTATTTTTTCTGCTCTGTATCAACAAAGATGCCATTTCTCAAGGAGCGTCACATTATAGGGGGCCATGGAAAATTAAATAACGCAATAATTATATGACAAGATTAAGGGCTATTTAATAATATTTTTTCCCTGAGAAGCAACAATACAAAATTAAATACTACTAACAATTACATAATAATAGGTACTAGAAGAAAAAACAAGAAACTACATAGGTATAAGCATTGAAATACCTTAATCAATGGTATAAGTAAAACAATTTATTCATATTATGCTATTTACCTGTTACGTATTTACATTTGCTTCTCTTTGTTTGGACCTTGCCATGGACTATGAACTTTCTGAATTTTCTTTTCGTCAAAGGTGGTAAATGTAAATGCCTTCCATTAAAAACTCTAATAATTGTTCTTTCTAAAATTCTTTTACACTCTCCATGAGTGTAAAACATATTCAAAATATCTTCGTTAGAATAGTTAATTTGAGCCATTCTTGTCAACAGTTAATATTTTATTGTTTGGAACACAATAAATGACAATCACAAATGAAAAATCCATGGCCGCCTATTAGAAAAGGTCGGTTGTTTCTTGATATCGAGCAGCAAAAATACGTATTTTGCGTAATAGCGAAGCAACCGCTTCATTTAGACATATAGTGTGTTTTATCTTTTTGAACTGTATTTTCACAAGCATTTCAATGGTGCAATAAAAAAATATGGGTTCCATTTGAAAAAAATGAGATTTTTCAATTTTTCGATGTTGATATTGGGAATTTTTTCCCGAACACCCTGTACAATATTTTGAAATGGCATACAGACCATTTAATAAAGTTAACTTTCGCCTACGACAGTCCAAAATTTCAGTTTTCCAGATTTATAAATTTCAAAGTTATCATCACTATGGTCGATGGCTGCAACACTCAAAAAAATCAAAAATTTGCGAATATCTCGAAAAGGGTTAGGAACAGGGTACACATTATATTCAGAAAGAAGATTTGCAATTTAATAGGGAACCAAATGGTGTAACCAAAAGTGATCAGAAGTTGAAAATATTTTAGAAAGAAAGTTTACAACCTGTTATATAAGTAACCAAAATTTCAAATCGAAATTCGCACTCCTTCCCCGTAAACTTCTAAATGAACCACTTACGTGATATACACAGTACAAATAAGAGCATAATAATTTCACCCATGATTATTATTATATCATGAATTTCACCCATATTTGGACAACAAAAACTGTCATTGTCATTTGGTCCACACCGATTTTCGAAACGTCTCGAATCCCCCGTAAAAGTGCCCCGGGCCGAATCTTCTAAATTATGTCGTCCGGTTACGGACGTCATTAGGCGATGCAAAAACGGGGGGGCAATCCCTTTAATTGCCGCCGTCCAAATAACCAAACACCCCCCCTCCCCCGCTCGCCCCTAACGATCGAACGGCCGAAAAACGGCACCCGAGGGCAATTAAACGCGGCCCCCGATTTTTTTAAGGGCCGCATCTCCGTCGAATCTAAATGACCTCCTAAGGTAAGATAATATCTAGTTTTACGAGCCGATGCATCCAGGGATTTCTTTTGTGGACGGCCGTGCCGTTAAGGCCCTCCACCCTCCCTACGGCTGTTTGCCAACGCACATATTCCGTGCGGGAATGTTTCCGTATAGTAGTCCCGAGTCCCGTCCGGTTTTATTCGCCGTACAGGAATATTTTCTATCTTCTTGCTAACCTCCTGCGGGCCAGGCACGAGTTATTTATAAATGTGTTTTTATTATACTTCTTTGAAAACACCTTATTTTCATATGTTTTAGCAATAATGAAAGATGGGGTTTTTCGGGCTAGCGCACGGCAACAGCGCATGGAAAAGCTTTCCGTGCGCTGAATAAAAATACCAAATATATGGCTTTAAAATAGAAATATACAGCAAAGTAAACTAAATTTAAGAAACTCTATATGCTCTCTGATATTTAACATGTACTTATTTTGTATTTTAATTCGTAAGTGTTTCAATATTTAGATACATTTCTGAAATATTTTTGACGTTTTATTCTGACAATAAATAATTTACAACAAAGCACCTTTGAAATAATTTGAGAGTAACCATAGAAACGCATCATACACTATATTGTCTGCATTGTTTATTTTTTGTCAATTAAAGCCTGATTCATGCAGCTTCTTTATCTTTTAATTTTACTTTATCTTTAAGAAATAACTAATGGCATTTGTCCCTTGATTTGAACTGATCAATGACATTTAATATTTCTTAAAGATAAAGAAAAGTTAAAAGATAAAGAAGTACGTAGTAGATTCTTCTATGATGACACTCATTGGAAAAGGAAGGAAGAAAATATAGCAAAAATAGCACAAAAAATAATTTAAGGGCGAGTTGAGGTACGGGGGTTGTAGGGGATGATCTTTTATGGGTGGAAAACGGTTTATCACGATTTCCGGCAAAACTGCAACTCCTATCGAAAAAAGATAAATAGCAAAGTTGTAGGCAATAAAAAGATCTACAACTTTTGTATTTACACTTTTTTCACATAACCTCAAAATATCCGCGAGAAATCGAAATAACCGATTTTTTCGTTTTTAATTTTTTCTCCCACAAAAAAAATCCACAAAATTTGATGGAAACTTACCTTCTTATGTCCCGAATACGCTGTAATTTTTTTGAATAAAAATATTTATTTTTACCCTTTTTTTTAATTTTAAACCGAAAAAATAACCTCATTTTCAATCGAAAATGCCCACGTCAAAAGAGCTGCTTTTTAAAAAAAGTCGGTTCGCATTTTGTACGTTGAAACCTCTACTTTTTGATGGTGTAAAAAAATATACATCACTATGAAAAATTTTCTCAGAAAATGCAAGAAACGATTTCGAAAATTTTTTTTTAATCATTTTTCAAAATGTTGCGCTATTTATTAAAATTTACACTTTAATTACTTCAAAATTTTAAGATTCCATGTTATATTAATAAACCAAGAAATTGCAAATCGATATACAATGTGTCCCGGATAAGAATGAACGGCATGGGGATCTTGCAAACGGTGAGAGATAGAACAACGGTTAAATGGGGAAAAAGTTGCGCAATTTTGAGGTCAATAAAATGGTACAAACAGATTTCTAATATCTCTTTTCGTTTTTGAGTTATTTTGAAAAAGTAAATGTTGCGTTTTCGATTTTATTTTTTTCTGAAGTTGTTATCACAGATAGGAAAAAAGAAAAACAATTTCTTATGGCACTTTTTAACGAGCTTTAAGATGGCGTTTTTAGATTTATTCTACACCATTTCGTTTTTGAGAAAATACGGAGCTGGTTTTTTTTTGCAGATTTTGAAAACACTTTTCATTCCAAATACCATGATGTATGACACGAAATATTTTTAAAATGTTTTGAGACAATTATACTGAAAATTCTTTTTTTTTTTTCAATTAAATAGAGGGCCGCATTAGAAAGAAGTGAGTGGAAAAAAAGGAATTTTCAGTATAATTGTCTCAAAACATTTTAAAAATATTTCGTGTTATACATCATGGTATTTAAAATGAAAAGTGTTTTCAAAATCTGCGAAAAATATCCAAATCCGTCTTTAAAAAAATTAAGTTGAAGATGGTTTCTCAAAAAACGAAATGTTGTAGAACAAATCTTAAAAAAAAACATCTTAAAGCCCGTTAAAAAATGCAATAAGAAAGTGTTTTTCTTTTTTCCCTATCTGTGATAACAACTTCAGAAAAAAATAAAATCGAACATGCAAAATTTTACTTTTTTCAAAATAACTCAAAAACGAAAAGAAATATTAGAGATCTGTTTGTACTATTTAAAAACAGCCGGGATATTGTGAGTGAGCCAGTTACCTATATAAAAAAAAACTGTAACAACTCTACAAAGCCATATTTTGTACACAACGTGCTTTGTCTCGTATTTTATTGCCGAGGCGCCTGTTCTCCAGCTACCCTGGTCAAATAACTTACTTTTGGTCTGGACTATTATTTTCACTCTTTTAGACTTTTATCCTCTCATAACCGTTCTCATTTAGGTAATTACTTTGTTTCGGCAAAATAATGCAAAAATCGGCTTCGTTGGCCCCCATAAATTTAAAAAACGACATACCACTCGCTATTTTCAAATTCACCCCATTGCAGCCCTCTCAACCCCTCCATTTTTATAATAATGTGGAAAACGCTCTCTACTGGAAATCCGTTAAAAACTACGGCATCACGAAAAACTTAATAATAAAGGAAATTGTCCCCCTATTTTCACCCCTTTTCGTGGAGCGATTTTTTCCAAAAGCAATCTGAACCATCCTATTGAGGGCAAGATTATCTGTTCGAAATATAAGATCGATATCTCAATCCGTTCAAAAGTTATTGGGAGAGCACACACAACCGATGCATAGACAAAGATGACGTAGACATAGTAGATTACATATTTTACTACATACCAACATGAAAATATAAAAAGTGAAAGTATCGCCATCTCCATATTTAGATATTAGCGGATTATTTTTTATATTGATATTGATGTATATATATTTGTATTCAAAACTCAAATATTACTCAGACGCTGACTTTTTTGTTAAACCGGATGAAAACAACAGGTGTATCGGGTTTTTCTTTTGTGAGAGCAAATTTTAGCATGGAAACCGAACTCACTTTTATCTTAACTGGTTTCTTAAAAATAATTAAACCAGCCGAACCAGCGTAGGTAGGGACCGGAAATATGAATTACATTTCTGTGAATTATGCCGTTCAATGTACCTACCAATATTTTGATCGCGAATATTTTGCTTATGGTATGGAATTGGAGAAGGTTGTTCGTATTTTGGCTAAACCACGACCTTGAATGCTTTAACGTCCATATGGCTCCCACAAACTACAATTACTTCTGATGACTGGGCAATATTGCCGACTGATATGCAACGAATAATAAGCAATAAATAAGCAACCAATGGATATTTTTTAACAGACTTTAAAAAGGAAGAAAAAATATTCAATGGGTTGCTTTCCTCTTTCTTGATGTTATAAGTTTATTTTATACAGGGTGAGTTTTTTTCGATGACCACTATGGGGATCTCCGAAACTAGCAGAGCTAGAACAAAGGTTAAATGGGGGAAAGAATTGCGGTTTTGAATGCTCAATGTAATGCCTCTTTTGGATTTTTAAAAAAGTTCATGGCTCACTAGATATTTTGAAAAGAGTGATTTTTTGCTATTTCATCAGATCTCTGTAGCTCTGTAATTTCTGATTATACAGAAAAACTGTAGAGACAAAAATTGTAGATAATTTTGGGCTTATAAGATAATCTATTCAAATTTTGTGATTTTTGAGATATGACATAAATTTGTGTTTTTTTAAATGTAAATCATAGTCGGCTGTGGCCTTATTAAATTGAGCTTTCCAAAGATATAATACTCGGCATAGTTATTATTAAAAATAAAAGAGCTATGGCTAATTTTATGTTGTTTTTTTTTTAATTTTCACTTAGTCGGCCATGGAATATTTTCATAATTACGTTCTATTTCATAATTAGACATACTTCAAACTTTCTAATATTTTGTTTTTAGCTGGTAACAAAATGTAACAAAATAAAACAAAAATTAAAAAAACTCAAATTCAAATTATTAATATTTTAAAAGGTGTTCAAACAATCCACCATTATTATTTATGTAAATATTGCATCTTTTTAAAACTGAATTGTCGCTTTTCTTAGAGTGCGCCTGTCAATACTGGCAATTGCTTCTAAAACAGCTGCTCTTAATTCAACAATTGTCTCATACTTTATTTTGTACTGCTCCCCACAAAAAGAAATCCAAAACAGACAAATCGGGGGATCGGGGCGGTCAGGAAATAGGTCTATTTCTCCCTATCCGACTATTTGGATAGAGCTGATCTAGGTAATTTCTTACGGGCAAGTAATTATGTGGTGGAGCTCCATCATGATATTTTTTTGTTTTATTTTGTTACATTTTAAAAACAAAATATTAGAAAGTTTGAAGTATATTTAATTATAAAATAGAACGTAATTATGAAAATATTCCATGGCTGACTAAGGAAAATTTTAAAAAAAATCAGAAAATTAACCATAGCTCTTTTATTTTTTATAATAACTATGCCGAGTATTATATCTTTGGAAAGCTCAAAAAATGGTCGATTTGATCCATAGACAACTATGATTTACATTTAAAAAAAAACACAAGTTTGTGTCATATCTCAAAAATCACAAACAACATAAAAAATTGGATCAGATTAACTTATTAGGTCCAAAATTATCTACAATTCTTGTCTCTACAGTTTTTCTGTATAATCAAAAATAACGGAGCTACAGAGATCTGATGAAATAGCAAAAAATCACTCTTTTCAAAATATCTAGTGAGCCATGAACTTTTTTAAAAAACCAAAAGAGGCATTACATTGAGCATTCAAAACTGCAATTCTTTCCCCATTTAGCTAGCTGTGTTAGTTTTCGAGATCACCATAGTGAACACCGAAAAGAACTCAACCTGTATACACGGTGTTTCAGTATTAATGTACCAACTGTTATTTTCTGATGAATATTTTGTTGATTGTGTCAAAGAAGTAGGGCGTAAGTAAAGCACTTACGCACGTTTAAAATACAGGGTGTATCGGCGATACACCCTGTATAATAATGAGCCTTAAATTCTTTGTGTTATTTATTTGGGGAAAAATTAAAAAACAAATTCGTTTAAATTGACAGAGTTCTTAAGAAAGCAAAATAACACCGTGTCTACATATGAATGTATACTGTGTTCGTTTGAATACTTACCACCCCCAATAACTTTAGAAGGTGCAAAAAAAATCAAAATTTGCCGATACCGGTCGATTTTTGTTTAAAGGGGGAACTTTTTTGGCAATCATGCTGTATTCATCCCCGTAGATCTCAGCAACCCCAACTTGAAAATCTTAAATGGAACTACCCCACTTGCGATACATCATTTAAAATTTCGGCAAATTTTGATTTTTTTGCGTTTTTCAAGTTACTGGGGGTGGTAATTTTCCAAATGAACACAGTGTATAGATAGAAATAGATTACCTACAAACAGCGCGGAGCCGCAAAGATCAGTGCATGAAGAAATGTAGGGTTTAGTTGATTCATTGGATGCCTAGTTAAATTCTTATATTAGGCAAAACAATCGTCCAAATTGATATTATGAAACGAAACAAATATTGATTATGTTCTTCAGAAGGTTATTGACTTTATTCCGGGAAATTTGTTTCTAGCATTTATTGCACCCACCTTGCACTTTAATATTTTAATTATTTTAGGCTTCATGTTTCATTTCCACTTTTGTTACTTAAACAGACCCCCTGTAGGCCTTTTCCTAGAACCATAACACTAAATCCCAGTGCCCTTGGCCCTAGCTCTGCGGAACAGGTAGAAAAATAGAAGAAAGGCAGGGCCATTGAAAACGCCAAAAGTAACTTGGCGTGGATATTTTATATTAGCAATGACTTGCCATATGCCATTCCGAATTTTATTTATGTTTCGACGCGTAGTTTTTAACATATCGTCTGAAAACGTATTTTTCTTTTGTAGTAGCTAATCTACAGGGTGAGCGTTCGCACGAAGTGAAATCCAAAACATGAAAAATAACCCAAAAATAAAAAATTGTGTTTGACAAGTTTTCTCTCTCTGATTTTATCGGGTTGAATTTTTATCCTTGTCCGTGTTCACGTTCATGGGCCATGGTGCCCAACGGCACAGCTCAAGCGTAGGTCAGGGATAATAAGAATTCATGCTATTCTCGACTGGGCTGGCGGCATGGCCTTATGCCATTAACGGTTAGGGATTAAAATTATTAATGCTACGCACTAGTGACTGATGCGAAGGAATTTATTTTCGGCTGGTGTTCGGTGTGGTCCGTCTAGTATTATAAGGCCGACACGTCCACTAGAGAAAGGAGCAATAGAATGTTAGAATTCAGGTTCAATTTTTAAGAGATTGTGAGTTTGTAGTTAAAAGAAAGATTATTCTTATTCAGACATATCAATAAGCAATAATCATAAAATAAATGACTAGGTACCGGGTACCGGTGGATGAAAGACCCCCAACTAGTTATATACCTACCTATATAAAATAATATAAGTGACGTAGGCCAAATAATCCACTCAAACAGGGATTCAACTAGAAATGAAAGATAAGCTAACTTGTATACATCTTTGTTCTGACATTTTATAAGTTAGCTCAAAAGTGCCAAAGAATCTCGTGTACGCGGGTCAAGGTATTCAAGGTCAAAGCCGCAAAAACCGTTCTTTTTTGGAAATATCTTGTTTCCTTTCCTCGACATTTGGAGTAAAGAGATAAATTTATTGTACAATTCTCAACAAATTTGATCTTAGGCAGTATATTATACAATTATTAACCGTTTTCGAAATAGAGCTTATTAAGTTAAATATTTACTAAAAATACAGCCCGAAATCAGATTTTCAAAAAATCTAATGGTAATAAAAAAAATTCGCATTTAGTGTAAACTTTATAAAATAGCACTGTCTGTATTATGTATTATTACTCACCCTGTAAATGTGTGTCAATACTTTTAAATTGGTTACCAAAATACAAGTAAATAATACTCAGGCTTCTTTTCTACTATCTACTTTCGAAGAGAGAATATATTTTCAGTTTCTAATAATTGCTACTCAGTACTCGCCAAAATGCAGAAGCTGAAGGCAAGAGGGAAATAGAGTTTAGACAATGCCTACAGCTGCCCAAACATTTTTATATTTTATCGAAATGTTGCTTTTATTTCTATAGTATATTATCTAAATAGTTAAGACTCGATGTACATCACGTAGATACAGTTATTGTGATCAATCTTTTTAAATAATTTTTCTCTCAAAATGGGAGTAATTACTTAGATTAAAATTTGTATTGACCAAAAGTTTAAAATTATGCGTGTTGCTCTCTACAGATCGAAAAAAGCCATTTTATTGGGTCAAAATATTGAATCACCACGCACGTGCTGTACATTGAGCCTTAAAATCGAAATTTCAATAAATAAAGAAAATATTACAAACAATTTTTAAGAAAATGTGTAGAATTATTTAAAACTAAAATAAAAAAGAAGTGTTTCCGCCCGGGTTCGAACCGGGGACCTTGTGCGTGTGAAGCACACGTGATAACCACTACACTACGGAAACATGTTTGAAAAAGTCTGGCTGGACGTTTACCTGCTATAAGCGAGATTAAAATTAATAATTTGGACATTTCTTATAAATTAATTTTAATTTGGATAATTGCTTATAATAATTTTATTATGTTTCTGTAAAAATACTCCTATGTTTTGTTTATATCTTTAATATATGAGAGCAGGAACATGTTTTACATTTTATACTTTAGGTGAATGCGATGGGATGAAAGAAATTTTAGAACTGCTTAGGTAGATTTATTTTTGTAAAATATTGAAATGAAATTAGAAAAGTCCATTGGCTAAGCGTCGATGGAGAACGGGCTAAGTTAGTTTTTAAGTGGGAGTACCTATGATAAATAAAGATCATGGATAATTTGTGGTTGTTTTTGATATGTATATTATTGTAAAGTAATAATTAAGTACCGTCATTCGGGGTTACTTGGAACAGGGGGGTAATTTGGAACAATTTGTAGTCGCTAAGCGAGATATGTGGCGCCATCTAGTGGTTGGTAGTGGAAGTTTGCCAAACTAGGGATCGTGTTCCTAGATGTCCTGTGTATCATCTTAGGTGGTAAATTGTCGCCTGGTAACGCTCGTGAGTGCGTAAGAAGAATCCAAAAAAAAGGTAAGAAATACAGTTTTTTTAACTCTGCCTACTTTTAGTTGGTGTGGTATTCAGATATAAAAAAAATGCGCTTGTTATATTTTTTATAGTGACAATATGCATTTAAGAAACCATATCTAACCTCAAAATAAACATCATCAAATATGCCCAGAACTCGGGAAAGACAGCCGGGGAGGCGCACATATGCAAATTATACAAAAGATTCTCTACAAGAAGCTTTGAACAAAATTAAGTCGGGCAGGTTAACATACCGGCAAGCATCAGACAGATATGGTATACCACTCGGAACTTTAAGTCGCAAAATAAACAACCAACACATGAAGAAACCAGGTCACCCAACCCTTCTTTCCGAAGCTGAAGAAAATGATATTATAGCTGCCATTCTTGCTGCCTCTGATTGGGGTTACCCCTTTGAACCTGAAGATATTAAATTAATCGTAAAATCATATTTGAACCGAAGTGGGAAACAGATTCTTCAATTTAATAACAATAAGCCAGGCGATGACTGGATGGTCTTGTTTATGAAAAGGCATAAAAATAAAATTAAAAGAAGGCTGTGTGACAATATAAAAAGGTCAAGGGCTGCGGTATCTCGAGAGACAATAGAATTATTTTTTGATAACATCCAAACTGAGCTTAATGAAGTTCCACCAAGTAATTTGATAAATTATGACGAGACTTGCTTCGTAGATGATCCAGGAAAAACAAGAGTATTAATACGAAGGTCATCAAAGCACCCTGATAGAATTATAGACTCTTCAAAAACGGCAACATCGGTAATGTTTGCAGTAGCCGCAGACGGAACCATGCTTCCCCCGTATGTGGTTTATAAGTCTGAAAATATTTGGTCGACATGGATGCAAGGTGGTCCCGATGGTTGCTTTTATAACCGCACCTTATCTGGTTGGTTCGACCAAGCTGTGTTCGAGGATTGGTTTCTGAAGGTGATTGTTCCCTATTATAGAAGACGCGATGGCAATAAAGCTATAATTGGGGACAATTTGGCAAGCCACCTTTCAGTAAAAGTTATACAGACATGCCAAAAAATGGGAATCAAATACATGTTCCTTCCTCCCAACAGTACACATATGTTGCAACCATTGGACGTAAGTTGCTTTCGTCCTATGAAAGGAGCATGGCGGAAAGTTCTGAAAGCTTGGAGGAAAAGAAACAAGGGACCTCTTCGTAAAGATATTTTCCCTAAGCTTTTAAAGGGGACTTTAGAGAAAATATCGAGTACAAATCCCAATAACATCATGTCCGGATTTTCAGCATGTGGTTTGCATCCAATTAATCGAAACAAAATTTTGAGTAAATTCCCGCCAGAAGAGCAACTTAATGCTACAACAGAAATTGCGAACACAGTAGCAGCCTATCTTAAAGAAGCTAGATTTGGTAATCCAGAAAAAACAAAATGTGGACGAAAAAAGAAACTTAACATTCCACCAGGACAGGGTGTTACAGTGGAAGCGATTGCTTCCGGAAGTCGTTCCCCGATAGTTTCCCAGAATGAAGACGAATACAATTGTGAAGATAATACTGAACAAGAACAAATAGAAGAAGAAATTAGTAGAAGTTCAAGAGAGCAATCCTATTTACAAGAAGAGACTGAAAATGTATTAGAGACTGATGTAGATCCCAAGAATTTTAATATATGTGATATAAATGAAAACGATTTTCTCCTAGTAAAATTTTTAACTGTTAAAAATAAGGAACAATATTTTATAGGTAAAGTTAGGAGGATCGAAAATGAAAATATTATTTGTAGCTTTTTGCGAAAATCTGCCAAAACTGAGAACACATATATTTTTCCTAATGTTGAAGATATTTCCGAAATAAATGTTGAACAAATTGTTAGGAAAATGCTTATAAAGACGTCAAGAAGACAAAGATATATTTTTTATTAACTTTTAATTTGTCGCTGACAAAGTAGATTTTCATTTTAGTTCTTACAGAATCTGTGGAATTGTTTTGTTTTTGTTTTTGAATTGAAAATGTTTATTTTTTATATTTTAAAAACCTTGTTTATTTGTTTAAATGAATAAATATATTTTTAAGTAGCTAATTTACTCCTTTAGAACCCCCTATAATCAAGAAAATCAACCTAGCGCATTCAGTTTTTTTTTTAAATGTTCATATTGTTCCATGATCCACATATACTGGTACAACAATGAACTTACATGGGTTTTAGTAGGTTGTTCCAAGCCCAAACATGGGGTAACTTGGAACAGCCATATTTTATTTTTTTTAACTAGAAATATGTTTTTAAGAAAAAACTACTTAGGCATAATCAATTCTCCTCGTTATTTCGCTTGATACAGTATTTTTTTCAATATTTTATCTTAATCAGTTAGGAAGTTACAATCAAAAGAAGTTGAAAATCGTTCCAAGTAACCCCGAATGACGGTAATCGTTATTATTATTATTACTTACTAAAATTTTTAATAGGTACCTAGTTATTTGCCCTTTTGCCCTTTTCTCCAAAAATGTGAATAGTGATTGATTATAATCCCAAAGCTGAAAATACCGCGATTGCACAGCAGAAGTGGTATTTTCTTAGCAATAGGATTATAATGCGTTAATAAATTAAAAATTAAGGAAAGGTATTATCGATGATCGAAGATCCTAATATCATAATCTTTCGTAGGTATATTCTGTGGTATTATCTGATTATTATGCATGCCACGAGTCGTATTTAGGAAGAGAATTTAACAAGTGCAATTAAATTAATCATTCGTGTGTAGCAACCAAACTTCTTAGGAATAAATAAACTACAAAGATTATAAATATTTCGCTTTTTCGGAAATGTGGTTTAAAAAATAAAAAAGTACCTACGTGACTTTTGATAATTTTCAAAAAATTCGTGTACTCGAAAAATTTCCGGCAATATTTTATGATCTTTGGTACTAGTGAAAATGCCACTATACAGGGTGGCCCACCACGAATTGCATCGATCTATACCAGGTGGCCCACCACGAACTGCATCGATCTATATATGGAAAACTAAAAGTAGGAAAATTCTGAAAATTTGGCACCTCACCAATGCCGATGGGCGCTGCTCAACTAAAATATTTTGGTGAATCTGGCACTTCCGGTTTTACCGGAAGTCGATATCAACTTTCTTATCTCACATGGAACACCCTGTATATTATTGCAGTTTTGGATTCTAGGCATCATTTTGGAACAAAAACATGCAACTTGTCCTATGTCTGAATCCAACCGTTTTTGAGATATTTGCATTTTTCCGAAAAAAACTGCAGGTGCAGACCTAAAGTCAATTATTAGCAATTTATACGAGGAAACCTCGAAATTTCAAAACGAATTTTTGGCATCGTGTAACAGAAGCCCTGACCTAGTGATACCTGCTGAGAAATAAATCCGTTCTTATACAGGGTGTTCACAAAATATGAATAAAAATTACATTCAAAATGTGCTTAAATCTTGAAATTTTCAAATGGAAACCCCCATTTTTTAATGCGATCTTATTCACCACTAAAAATGATGACAACTTTGTGTAAGGTTCCCTATACCTAAATGCAGTTATTTTCGATTAATTTACGAAAAACCCACTTTTCGCCCATAAAATGCGGGGTTTGCTTAACGCTTGGAAAATCATATTAGCCATGGACGTTGAAAAGACAATCGCGGCTGAGGAAATGTCACTTGGTTTATAAATTATTGTCAACAATAATGCCGGCGCGCTTAAATTACAAAAACGAAGATTATTTAAGTTTGTTCATTATCTACGGAGAATGCATCAAAGTAATATCAAGAACGGGCGATACATAATCTTCGTTTGTGTAATTTAAGCGCCCCGGCATTATTGTTGACAATAATTTATAAACCAAGTGACATTTCCTCAGCCGCGATTGTCTTTTCAACGTCCACGGCTAATATGATTTTCCAAGCGTTAAGCAAACCCCGCATTTTATGGGCGAAAAGTGGGTTTTTCGAAAATAACTGCATATAGGTATAGGGAACCTTACACAAAGTTGTCATCATTTTTAGTGGTGAATAAGATCGCATTAAAAAATGGGGGTTTCCATTTGAAAATTTCAAGATTTAAGCACATTTTGAATGTAATTTTTAGTCATATTTTGTGAACGTATAAGAACGGATTTATTTCTCAGCAGGGATCACTAGGTCAGGGCTTCTGTTACACGATGCCAAAAATTCGAAATTTCGCGGTTTCCTCGTATAAATTGCTAATTGAATTTAGGTCTGCACCTGTAGTTTTTTTTTCGGAAAAATGCAAATATCTCAAAAACGGTTGGATTTAGACATAGTTGCATGTTTTTGTTCCAAAATGATACCTAGAATCCAAAAATGCAATAATATACAGGGTGTTCCAATTGAGATAAGAAAGTTCGGCATTGGTGAGGTGCCAAATTTTCAGAATTTTCCTACCTTTAGTTTTCCATATATGGATCGATGCAGTATAATGGTTTTATCGAATGTCATATCACAACACAAGTGCCGGAAATTTTATTGATAATTTTTTCGAAAGCGCTATTTTGCCTAGAAAGATCGCGAGTATAAATTGGTCTTTTATTTTCTGATAAAATCCCGAGAGCGAAGCTCGAAGGATTTTATCTCTGAAAATAAAAGCCCAATTTGTACGAGTGGTTTTGGTAATGGGCAAAATAGCACTTGAGAGTGAAATTTTTTAGAAAAATTTCCGGCACGAGTGGTATTTTTCGAGATTATTAATAATTTCTGTATTGACTTGTTCTATGTTTACATTTCCAAAACGGTTCATTTTGAACGAGTTTATTGACAGCTTCGACTGTAGCGTTCGAGTAAACAAACATGACGCTTGGATATCCAAGGCAAATGCGGTTATACCTACATCCTGTTAATGTTGGTTTTTGGTTTGTTTTCTGAATGTGTGTCATAAATTTAAACGGAGACGGAGGTCTAATAGCAACAATTATTTAGCAATGTAAAATTTATATAATTTTATTGATACAATGCTTAATAATACCGCAACATACTTAATTTATAAGCTGCATAATTTAGAACAGTGCAAAACACACCAATTTTAAGAAGTACGTGTTTGCGTTGCTAAGCAACGTAGTGATAATTGTACATGTGGTATTACCGCTTTGCTTTTGCACAAGTGCAATAATTATCGCTAGCAGAGGCATATAATTGGTTGGATTTTTATGGAAGGAGCTACCTTATTGGATGCAAGCGGTATGAGGGAAATAATCGTTGAAATCCTCACTTGATTGGTTAATATATTATGTATAATTATGTCATCTCATTGGTTCATATTGGCAGGCGTTGAATTTTCAAAAATATTTAAGTGTGGTCTTGATTTTTCAACCAGAAATATTTTCTAGAGCAGAGTAGCCTTCCTGTTTAATTTCTACGGGTGGAATTAATTTCAAATTTCAAATTGGGAATTAGGTTAGGTTAGATAGGAAAGCCCTGCAAGGAAATAAGCTTGGTCGGACGGCGTCAGTGGCGGTGGACATGAGTGCTGGCGATTTACATGGGCCTACTATGTCCCGTTAGTCCAATCGCCAAGATAGTATTTTGGATGAGCATATATAAGATTGAAAGGAAAAGGTATTTTTTTATTAAATCATTTATAGTCCAAGAGCCGGCCGCATGATTTCAACTCTCATAATCTTTTAGAATAAGATGTTATGTACAATGTAGAGAGTATATTCCTTTACTTGAAGCGAGTAGGTTTTAATTTTTTAATAGGTACAACCCGTCCCACGAACATATTTACTACTTTTTCGCAAAAGTCTTTTGACAAATTACAAATTCGAAAAGTGCCGTTCTAAAAATCGAAGAAGATGGTAAATTTCTTAATCGAGTCTTGTACTTTCCTCCATTACTAAAAGAAACCTCGAAAATCCGATATTTAACCAAATTTCCCGACTCCCGATTTCCAAGTTTCGAGAAACGGGACGGCTGTAGAATTAGCAAAATCGACGGGAAATCGTGAAGAACCGCTCTTATAAATTGCGTGTTTTTTTCTCATTTTTTAATTCTTCAAAAATTCTGACCCCAGAGCCCCGAGCCGAAATAACTTAGCTGTAGCTCGGCGAAAAAGGGCAATTTCTGACAGTTTACGGACTTTGGCTTTTAGGTGACGGGAAATGTCGGCTAATCACGTAAAAAAGATGCGTCCCACCTGTGTTGGCCGAAAATCCTTAATAACTCGAAAACGAGAAATAATTTACCTGAAAAAGTTTCTTTAATATATGTTGACCCGTTCTCCGGCCATCTCGCCGTACCGTCAGATCTCCCGAAAAACGCGTTTGAAAATTTTTTTCCTGTGCATCAAACGGTATATGGAACTGGCTGTATAGCGGGACTTCGCACACAACTCGTGTCCCCGAGGTCCAGACTTGCCCCCGTCTTTCGCGCCATATTTTACAGCGGAGGATTTTCGGGGCCTCGAAAATACGCCTATCGGATTTCTAAAGGACCAAGGGACCCTTTTTTTATTATTGTTCCATGGGCCTTCTTTCGGATGGTAGATACCTATTTTGTTCTATAATCATGATATTATGAGAGTAGATTTGCCTAAAATTGACCGCAACTTCTTTAAATAACAATGATCGGGTCCATATTATCTGAGGCAACCTACTCGCTTCAAGTAAAGAAATATACTATCTACCTACATTTTATATAACAACTTATTCTATAATCTTATGAGAGTTGAAATCATGCAGCCGGCTCTCGTACTATTAGTTACATTTCTGAAACTAACATTAATTTGTTTTTCTAATATTTATATTAATTTATAATTTATATTAATCAACAGAAACTCAAACTGCTGCCTGTTGTGCAGTCTCCATGAAGAATAGATTGATATTCACACCTATAGTAAAATATTTAAACTGAAAGATTGCGCTGCTCTAGGTAACAATTTCGCAATGTGTACGAAAAGTTAAATGGACCTTTATTGACCGGGTTATGAATATTTGGTCACTTTTGACGGGCGATGGCTCCGCGTCTGACGTTTGATTTTTACATCTCGCCAAGGCCTACTTATTGAAAAATCGTACAATAATGGGCTACTTCAGTGCCGATTTCTGAGCTTTTATCGACGATTTTGAGACACTTCACTGACGATTTCAAGAAAACATATACAGGGTGATTTATTCATAACTACATTAATTTTAACAGTGGGTAGGGAAAAATGCTATGAATGCGAAATCGCAATTAAAAAAATTCCAACTTTTTTTTAAAGCCGGAATTATTTTTTTTCTAAACCGCATTTTTACCTATTTGGCCCTCTATTTACGGCTGCCACTGGATTGCTTTCAGGGCGCATGAGGCATCGGACGACGCTTGCCGTTGCGCGCGTCAACATTGTTGCCAGATGTACGCAACTTTCGTAAATTTAAAGGAATGTTTTCAGTACATAATTATTTGTATTGTAGGCGAATGTTCCGCCAAATGCTTGCGGAAATTATGGACAAATGTTAACGCTTACCTCTTGTAACGGTTAGTTTTGCCCTGAGACACCTTAAGGCGAGCCTTAAGGGATAAATGCCAACGAGAAAAATAAATGAAACGACTGCTTACGTGACCTTTTGATTTTTGGATGCTTTATTAAGTAGGTACCTATTCAACTAGGGGGCTTACATGATTTCGTGGACCTCGACACCACTGAAGACGATTTTTTCTCGATAAAACGAACTTCACTCACTTTCGCTTGGGGCACTAATATTTCCGGTCACTAGTTCACTGATAATCCTTTTTACTACACCAAGACGCTCCTAGAGTAAGTTATTGTGTTCTGTGATTGTTCTGCTTCCTCTGAAATAAGAACGTCAAAATTAGCCAACATCTCTGGGATACAGTTGCTTAAAATTACCTTACTTTCCGCTTAAGTTGGTTACCATCACCAACGATACACTTCTCATTTCTTTATTTCTCGTTATGTTTGCTTTTCATTGTTACTAGGGATCCATATTTGCAATAGAATCGTTTCCGTGGGGGTGGTCCTCCTCTGTGACATTGGTTCAGTCGTAAGTACTTGAATCTTTCTAATTTCCACCTTTCGATCTTTACAGCTTTTTCTAGTTTCTTTTCCTGCCGTTAGGTATGTTACCGGGTATAGCCTGATGTGTAACCTACCGAGTCTTAGTATTATTTCTGGGCGAGTTAGGGATGATGGGTTGCTAAAAGTCCTTAGCTTTCTTGACTTCTGTTTGTCACAACCCTTGTCGTGCAGTCGTTAGTAGGAGTAGGAGGATGTGTGTAGCCCGAACTCCGCAAAAGGAGCTTGGCGATTGCCCGTGGCCGAGAATTTCCGGCACGCGGCGCGTTGGTGTTTGCGGCATTGATCCTTGCCAAGTTTCTGCAGAGTGCACTGTGAATTTCCTTTCGTTTCTCGCACTCCGCCTCACTAATTGCACATGTGATGTTATTGTTTCCCGTATTTCACAGTGCACATTCTCCGTATTTTGGTTTGGATATTTTTAAAGGTTATGTCCCATGTCGCATTCATTGACACTACTTCGTTCGTAGAAAGCATTCCCGTAATGAAACGTCGTTGTGGTTTCGTACTTAGTTTCGCTACCTGCCGATAGGTGGCGCGCTTCTAAATAGTTCCGCGGTAGCTTGACTGACATTCTGCAGGCATTCTCCATGAAGGATCATTATTATGTCTATCATTTCCGCATTTGTCTAGAGAACCGTTTTGGTAAAAAAGCAAAAATGTTGCACAAAGAGTACCGAATATACCTACAGAATGTAGGCAACTCTGGTTTCTGTAGTACGTGCTGCCATCTATTAGAAAGGTTCGCTAGTTACCGTGTCATAAAGCGCGCTGTAGACTTTCGGTTTTGAACACACAGAGGGTGACCACTGAGAGCTCAACCACAGATTCGGCGACGTTAATACCAACGAGATGGCGCCACATATAATAGAAACCGGCAGCAGATCCTTGACAATGACAAGTTTGACGTAATAAATAATAGTTGTGGAATGCGGATGGGACGCCTGCGTTCTTTTTAATAAAACTTTTGTCTTAAATCTCAAAATCTAGCGAATTTCGGAGACAGTTTCAGTCTTTTGAGGTTTCAGTATTTTCCACCCTCTGTAGACACTGAGTGCGTTTTGTGCGTGTGATTGTGAAGGCCTTTTGTATTGTTATAGCGGGTGCTGTGAAAAGTGTAGTGATAAGGGTCTCTCGAGTTAGATGCTGAACACGCCAAGTCCAAGGTGTGCTAACACCCTGTTATTGGCATATCAACTAGGTAAATAATTCATAAACTGAATATTTTTTCGTAATTAAATTATCAATAAATAATGGCAACGTCGCGGCCGGTGCCATGTGCTGCAGCATAACGTCGTAGCCACATGCGTTCAGGTGCGCCTCGTTACGCGGGATTTGGGATAAATTGCCCCATTATTTAAACATGCAGCAAAAAAATTTTTTTGCGTTTTCGGTATATATGTACCTCCCTGATGACGTGGTTAAAATTAATGTATTTATGAATAAATCACCCTGTATATTATCTGACTAACAAATATGGCGAAGTCGCCGAGAACACTGATTCGCGCGTGACGGTACCGACCTCGTCCTTCGAGCCGAGACGTGCGGTTTATTATTTCACTGCCGTTTCGATCGTCTCCAGACGATCGGCGTGTCTATGATTGACGACGCGAGTGCCAACATCTCTGATACGGCGTATTTTCTAACTTTCTAACAATTTCCGGCCTTGGGCCGCCTATAGCTGGCCCGCCGTAACGAAGGGATCTGTTTAGTATGTGAAACGTGCTGGTTAAGATGCCCGTGTCGCGCATTTGCCGCCGCCCCTCCTCCGCCCCGCCAACCGCTCCCCCCTGCGGCGCTCAAGTGGGGGGCCGAAGGGGGTTGACAATGGATACATTGTATCATCTTCAGCGTCGCGACGGCAGGACGGACGGACACGTCGTCTCGTTCGCGCCGCCCGGAACACCGGGAGCACTCTCCGGGACCTCCGGATCCGCCGGAAGATTTAATGGCCGGACATTTGTTTGCTCCGGCATTGAATGGTGGATATTTTTTGATGGGAGAAATGCGAATGGATCATCCGCGCGATTTCTTCCATCGAGAAATTCTAAAAAAACATCGCATGAGTGGCCGTTCTTGTAAAGTATTGGTACAGGATTTTCCAACGAAAACTTGACCCCCTCAAAAATTAGAAAACCGAAAAATATTTGAAAATTCGCCGAGACCCGTCGATTTTTGTTTTTTTTTTGGGGGGGGGGGCTTTTTTGACAGTCAAGCCAACCCGATATGTTCATGCCCCTAATCCCTAGCAATCCCAACTTTAAAATTTCAAATGGAACTACCCCCCTCGTGGCGCATCATTCTAAAGCCCTTTTTATTGCGAATACAGTGATGTATCGTTTTTAGAATTCTGTTGAGATTTGACAGAGTTATTGGCTAAAAACGGAAAGTTGACAATCCACTGTACGCTCAGTACCTAATTTGTACACAAATGCCCGCCACTAATCAGTATTTTATCTACTACACACGACCAAATTACCTAGTTTTTATTGACGTGTCGATCAGTCTACAAAAAAGTCACAAATGAAAAAGCTGACGCAAAACAAAAAGTTCATACGAATTCAAACCTTATATCTTTTTAAAATATGTAACAAAAAGTCACTGTCACAAAAAAGTTCCCGTTTTTTTTGCTTGTAACCACGAAATCGTTCGTTTCAGCCTGCTATTGAAAGTGGAAACATATTTTCGAAATGGTTTATTCTATCGCGGAAAGGGTAAAAATTGTTGTAATAATTTGTTATCGAAATCATGATTGCGCTAAAGCTACAGCACGAATTGCAACAATTTCTAACCTTTCCGCGATAGAATAAACCATTTCAAAATACACTTTCAATAGCAGGCTGAAATTAACGATTTCGTAGTTACAAGCAAAAAAACGGGGACTTTTTTTTTGTGACGGCGAGTTTTTGTTATTTTAAAAAGATAGGTATAGGGTTTGAATTCGTATGAACTTTTTTGTTTTGCTTCAGCTTTTTCATTTGTGACTTTTTTGTAAACTGATCGACACGTCAATAAAAACTAGGTAATTTGGTCGTGTATAGTAGATAAAAAACTTATTAGTGGCGGGCATTTGTGTAAAAATTACTACGCGTACAGTGGATTGTAAACTTTTCGTTTTTAGCCAATAATTCTGTCAAATCTCAACAGATTTCTAAAAACGATACATCACTGTATTTGCACTAAATAGAGCTTTAAAATGATGCGCCACACGGGGGGTAGTTCCATTTGAAATTATAAAGTTGGGGTTGCTAGGGATTAGGGAGTTGAACATATCGGGTTGGCTTGAATAGGGTCGAACGAAAATTACAATTTGTTTTGTTATAGTGCGGCAAAGTTGAATCTCGGCGTTTTATATTAAGCCTCAAAAAAATGGACGATAACAAATAAAAACTTCCACTTACATACACACTGCCTGAAATTTGATCAAAATAATTTGACAGTTACGTAATGCAACTCTTCGCCTTTGAAAAAAGAACCCTAGGAGGGAATGGCGGGATGCCGTTTCCGTTTTTACAGTGGCGCGCACCTTTGAGTTGTTTCGGCAAACTAATCGAGGCAGAAATCCTGAAATCAGTACCTACAACACAGGAAAAACATTATAAGGCACGTTTAGGAATCCTTGATAATACAGCAATTCTAATTTTTAATTTCCAATTATAGGCCAGCGAAATTACGGTAAAAAATTACGAAACCTAGACAAAATTCATAACCGCATTTTTATAATGCCATCACAAAATTTTGGTAATAAATGAACGCCAGAATTGTTTTTTTATACAAAATAAACATACGTTTTATAGAAAATACATTTTCTTGTTGTAATAATGACGGCATAAATATTAACTGCGAATTTTAAGCTGCATTTATTAGTAAGTAAGGTATATAAAGTTGAAATTGATAAATTAAACAGATTACGTTTGCGCAAGTATCCGAATGATGTAAAAATTACATTTTGCGTAATATTTTGTTGGGCAAAAATATTACCTGCGTTTTTTATATTTATAATTACTTTAAAAATAAAGTATTAACAGTTTGTCATGAAATTAAACATATGGTTTCGCCGGAAATCCTATTTTAAAGAAATTTGAAGCTGTCTTTGAGAGCAAAATTATTAACCGGTTGATTTTTGTTAAACTTTGTAAGTGGATACTAAGTCTTGTTAAATTTTTTGAAATTTAACAAAAATTGGTAACCGAAGTATTTTTGACGTAGTGAGGTAGTATATGTATATGCACCGTAAATAAATGTTTAATTTCGCTATATATGATTCAATATAGTTATATTGTAAAAAGTTAAACAAACAAAAAACAGTTAATATTTTTAGCTATTCTATACCAATGAGAAGTGACAGCTGATGTAGGTACATGCGGCTCAGATAAACATTTAATTTTGTATAAGTTACATTCTATTTGTAAAAGGGAATGATCATCTGCAATAAAAACATAGTTAATATTTTTGCTTTTGCCGAAATAGAAAATTATCCGATTTTATCTCTCTTTGTCGATCTAATAAGTTACCCCTACTTCCATATTCTTAAAATGTTTAATTTCTTAATATATGTTAGCAAGGGAAGTTTTTTACCTAAAGAGTCTAAAAAATCCAGTTAACATTTTTGCTCCAAATTTCTAACGAAAAATAGGTGTTTTATGAGGTAACTCAAGGTTCCGTTTTTTCAAAATGTTTAATTTTTGGTTTCTACCAACGTATTTACTTATAACTTTGATAAGGTAAAACAAAATTGCAGTTAATATTTTTGTCTAGGTCAAATTCTATTTTCCCTGGCCTATTATGAAGAAGTAGTTACCTACACCAACGCCTATGCCATTTTGGTGCATGGCCTCAAAAGTTAATTTAAATTACAAAATTACTTACCGATGTATTATTATTCTCAAACATTTTAGATTTGGCAGTCAAGGAAGTGCCACAAGCCGCACAGCTAATCATAATAACTCGAAAAAGTAACTAAATACCACATAATGATTCCTATAACCGTGTCAGATACCAAACTATTGTGCCAAAACTTGGTTACTTCTCAGGGCGATTTCCGTCTCATAGAGCTTTGACTCCTTCCTGGGATTCTCCATTCAAAGCTCTTCGCATATTTTGTTTTTGAAATAGCTGAGGAGCTATTTTCAAATTATCTTTTCTTTCCTTACTATTAGAGTGCCGATCAAACCGTTCGTAGAGAAAATCCCTGCCCGTATGCTCCGAGAAAATAAGAACCTAACTGCCTAGATACCACTTGCTAAGTTTGTACTGGCCAAAGGTAAGAAATATATTTGTTTTATTTTCTTTATGTCTAATCTATCCTTTTATTTGAATTGTTGGGTTTTGGCATAGAAGAATCTGTCGTAGTAGATTCTTCTATGGTTTTGGTAACTTTTATTTTTGTAACTTAAAACATTTTTGTACTTACCTATTTGACGCGATTTAATCTCAGGAATTTATGTCTTTTTATTTTTATTATTTAATTGCTACAAATTTGTGCCTATAGAGATACTTGACATATTTTCGAAAGGCTTGGGCCAGTACGAAGGTATCTCATATGTCCACCAGATTTTGAGGGTTTGCTATGAGATCCAGACAGCAACTTTTGTGCACTATTACTCTTCTGAATTTTCACTAGTAATCTCCCTAGTGCTTGAATTATTGCCGGAAATTTTTCGAGTACACGAATTTTCTTAAAAAATTTCTTTCTTAAAAAATTCGTGTTAGAGAAAAATTTCCGGATATTAATTCAAGAACGTGGGGGATTCGGTAAGAAAATTCCATACCTACACGTAAATTCAACGAAATTATTATCAAAATTTTTGTCGGGTATCTAATTGTTACAATGTCACATTATAATAATGACACATTGCCTAGAGCAAGTGAGAATATTTCCGGAAAT
Source organism: Pseudeuparius sepicola (assembly GCA_963920635.1). Classification (NCBI taxonomy): domain Eukaryota; kingdom Metazoa; phylum Arthropoda; class Insecta; order Coleoptera; family Anthribidae; genus Pseudeuparius; species Pseudeuparius sepicola. The sequence goes on from OY987299.1 coordinate 14,339,534, forward strand.
TTTTTGAATTGCCATGACAACGAAGCAAAAAACGAGCCTCTGATTGGTCAAAAAAGGTAGGTATGGAATTTTCAAGAAAAAATATATGTCACAAATTACTTTCAAACCAAGCAGGGCAGATCCCCAAAAGCTCAAATCTCAACTCGATTTTTTTTGTCTTGTACAAGAGTCGTCACCTATCTCACTCTGTGTATATTTTTGCAATCGAAAAAAACAAGTTTTTTCTAGGCAAAAAATAATCATAAGGGGACACCCGTCCATGAACCGACTGCGCGCGGCATTGCTTGGCTTTGGCGATCGCTCTACTTAGGTCAATTATGACGAGTCACGGCGATTCCCAACAGAAACTCCTTTACAATCAATGTAATGGGTAAAAAATTGGTATTGCCTAATGATGTCACATTGAAATTTGGCACTATTTTTTCATACAACTAACCTAAAATACAGTTTTAAATTTTTTATACTGAAAATTCCATACCTACCTTTTTTCACCAATCAGAGGCTCGTTTTTTGCTTCGTTGTCAATGGCAACTCAAAAAATTTCCGGAAATATTCTCACTTGCTCTAGGCAGCAGGAGGTGATTACAGAGGAAATTTTTTGACAGATGTCATTATTATAATGTGACATTGTAACATATATAGGGGAGACCGGGGCACCTTGGTCACTTTTTCATAAAAACTATGATATAAATTTTTTTTATCAACTTACAGCTTTAATTTTAAAGTAACAATACAACTGCATGTCTGTGTGATGGGGTTTTAACAGAAAGAAAATATGAAAATAATTTTAAACATTTTTATTAAGAAGATTTTATAAAAGTGCAAAACATGACCATAGTGCCCCATACCGGGGCACCTTGAACACATCAATGGGGTTCGGTGGACATATCACCATTATATAATAGAACACTATAGGAAAAACCATAAACATAACGTAATGATACTATTCATCCAATATTATAAGAGTGCAAATCAATATTAAAACGATATAAGCTATTTGCCACCGGCCTGAACCGGAGAAGGAAGATGCAATACAATGTTATCAAAATCTATAGTAGACTGATCTTCTACAGTAGGAAAAATAAAATTGTTACCATGCTTGCGTAAAAAATTGACAGTCACCTCAAATTGGCCAGAATGAATCTCTATGACTTGGCCTATGGGTGTATCTTTGATAGGTACAGAAATTTTAACCACGTAATCGGGGACGTTCATAAAACCGAAAAATGAAAAAAAAAATTTTTTAATCGATGTTTAGAAAATGGGGCAAATCAATCTTTATCCGTGCTCAATGCACGCCGCTGGATCGTCACTAGAAGCGCTTAGAGGGGAGGTCTAACCTCTCCCTAGGAGATGGAGGGGAATAACGTTAGATTAGGAAGGGGAATACCGCGACGTTGCCGCATGTCAGAGTGGAATAAATCTGCTTGCAGAATTAGGTACCTAGGTACCTTTGAAAATTACTGCTGGTAGGTATCCACGTTTTTTTTATGATGTCGGTTGCTGTGACGAACTGTTTATTGCTTTCTTCACAGGCGCACACAATAATTTAACAAACACGTCAGTTTTTATCACTTTACTGTTATTTTAAGTCCCTAGGCAGCAGAAATGTATCCGAGCGCCGCTCGGAGAAGTCATTGCTAGAAAACTCACACAATTTTTTGACAAGTCTTTTGTGGAGTAGGTATCTACCTACCTACCTATTTTACAACTGATTTTCAGGCCGCAATTTTTTTATACTAATAATTAGCCATCTCTTGGGACACCTTGGGATAATAAATTTCTGATCGGCAATCAACTGAATAAAGTATTTGTTTTAAAAGTCAAAAAATTGACACTTTCAAACTTCTAAAAAGTCAGAAATGTCGATATTACATACATGGTTGTAAATAAAAAAATATTCGGTTCCGAAAATAGTTGGGGAAGACTGTCAAATTGGCGTGGCGTGCTTATCATTTCCGCATTTTTTAACCCTTTGCCGTTTCGGAACTCTCTCAAGTTAATTCCTTACCATTCCTCTTACTTTTCGTAAAAACTTGGTGGCGAAATGTCGCGTAATGTCCCCAAAAACCGAAAAACAGCGACTCCTCCTGGTGAATTTAAGCTTCTGCGTGAACTTGACTACTGCCCGACATTCCTTCGCCGAGATTCGCCAGGCGCGGGCATATGACGTTGGCGTCGGGCGCTGGCGTCCGACGCCAACTTCACACAAAAACGACGCCGCGCCGAATCGCGCAATAATTACAATTACGAATGAATTCACTGGCACTGATTCACTCGATTTTGCTCCATTTCCACGCCGCCCGGCCCGGCCGACCTACTTAATTACAGCTGGGCGAGGAGCGCAAGCGCGGGGCGCCACTTGACATCGACACTACAGGTGATCCCCACTACTCATAACTTGTGCGCGATATTAGCCAATCGCGGCTCGCGGCCCCTACTTCTCTCGGGGCGGCGCTACTATGTTGCCAAGTGTGCTGAAAATTTACCTGATTTAGTAATTTAATTCCGTATAAATTTGATTGTGTAGTGGATTTTTACATGGATTTACCCGTTTTTGTGCGTAATAATTATACGAGATAGTAGATTAACTTATAACGAATGAAACCCCGTATAAATCCGCGAAAATCAAAAATCGGATTTAAGGGACTTTAAGTCAGTTTGGGGACATGTCGGCATAAACGGCAACACCGAATAGTGGTATTGAATGGTATGGGGGAAAGCTTGTGCGCACGCACGCAGTCTCCGTCACCGTACCGCCGCGCCGTAGCCGACGCGCTAGTCGAAGATCGTCCGTCCGATTTTGGGATTTAACAGCTGATTGATATCGATCCGCGTCCGCCTGTAATTTTTGGGAGCGCCAGCTTCAACAAGCAATTTATTATTATACAGAATGCCTTACGTGTGGCTATTCTGTGGTATAACAATTCTGTTTCCAAAACGTGGACGCGTATGCAAACGTCGCGTCTTGCTAACCGATATTGTTCCGTTACTTTGCTTTGTTTTACGAACTGTCGTCGGAACTGAACCTGCTTCTGTACATTTTTCCAGATCCGTTCGCCATTTTTTTGGACCAGCAGTGATGTCCAAACCTGTTGCAATTGCCGCTACGAATTTGCAGTGAAATAACAAGTGATTTTTTCATATTTCCGTTAAGAAATGCAGTGTTAAACGTTCGCGGCCTTCGTATGAAAACAGTGCTAGATAGGTTCCTACTAGGTATCCCAATTACGCGCGAGGATAAAAGAAGCAGCTTCAAGGGTTCGCGAAAATTCGGATTTTATTAGACGCATCCGGTATGGATCTAATTGTACAATCCACCTAGTCGAGTCCCCGTTGGAATAAATCAGCTGAGGGAAACCGAGACGTCCCTAATATTTGGCATCGCGCCGCTTTAAGTGTTTTGTTCGTATTTCCGTAAAAAGAGACTATGAAGTGTTATACCTTCGCGACCATCGTATAAAAACAGTGCCACTAGTTAGGTAGGTACTTAGTGCTTTATGTGATTTTGTGAAGATTTTTGGAAAGTATCTAAACACAAGAAAATAGTAAAAATAATCGATGCATCTCAAAGGTAGGCTTTTTCATGCTATTCGTCGAGCTATTCGCTAAAAGAACCTTTAAGGAGTTGTCCAAAAATTATTTATTTATTTAATCTCCACATACACCAAATGATACATGGTTGCGTCAATATTCTTCAAATACTGCGAAAAATCTTCGGAAAAAGCGATTCGACTGGCAACCAGTTACCTAGTGCTTCTTGTGATTTTCGAGAGGATTTTTGGATAACATAAGAAAGGAGTACGACACCCGCAAGGAAAATCATCCAGGCATCCGAAAGGTAGTTTTTTTGCATGCTATTCGCTAAAAGAACCATTAAAGATTTGTTCAAAAACTAGTTGAAAGACTATTCCTGAAATACTGTGAAAGAGCTATACGTCTGACAACGCTGCACGGCGGAATTGGGGGGGATCCGCCGGAACCGGCCTCAGTTCCAGCTGGTCCCGGCAAGGTCAAGGACCCATGGCCGTAGCGTCGGAAAAAGGGGTTTTAATAGCGTTTTAAAAAAAATTATTTCTGACATTAATATGCACTTTAGAAAAATTTTAATTGCATAGGCGTAACAAGTGCATTTTTCCCGACCTGCCCTTAAAATTTCTGTACTTATCAAAGTTACACCCTGTATAATATCTCAATGTCTTGGAGCAGTGTCCACTGTACCCCGAACTTGGCTGACCACTGTGCCCCGATGTTTACAAATACCTAATGTTTTCTATCGGATTTTCTTAAAGACAAAGTATATTTCTTGTTCCAATCTATTTGACAATCCTAATTTGCTTGCATATATTAGTGGTTATAAAACAATGCTACATACCGATAAATTCCTGGCAAAATTATCCGTCAAACTTGCACTAGTTATTTTTTCACACGCACACAACACGAGGTCCAACGAATTATGCCAGCACGTCGCGTTCATTTCTGTTTTACGTCAGCGCCTGCGCTCCGAAAGCGCGTTGGGCGCCTCACCTATAGATGGCAGCCCTATCATACTATAAATGGTAGAATTATTAAGCAGTGACCACCCTGCCCCGATGTCCAACCAGCCCCGGTCTCCCCTACTCAACAAAAATTTTGGTAATAATTTCTTTTAATTTACGTGTAGGTATGGAATTTTCTTACCGAATCGTCCACGTTCTTGAATTAATATCCGAAAATTTTTCTCTAACACGAATTTCTTGAATCAATATTATTAATTAAAATTTTTTGACAGATGTCATTATTATAATGTGACATTGTAACATATACTCAACAAAAATTTTGATAATAATTTCGTTTAATTTACGTGTAGGTATGGAATTTTCTTACCGAATCGCCCACGTTCTTGAATTAATATCCGGAAATTTTTCTCTAACGCGAATTTTTTAGGAAAATTCGTGTACTCGAAAAATTTCCGGCAATAACTCAAGCACTAGGGCGATTACTAGTGAAAATTCCTAATTTGGGATACCAAATGGGTTCTGTAATTGAGATTATCTCAAATTAGGCACCCAAGCATGCTATGGTAAAAGCTGTAAAGGCAGTAAGTAATTATTATTTGGACGTCAGTCTATCTCAAATTAGGCAACCTTTTATTTTATATATGGCAATTGACAAAAAAAGTGTAAGTTCGATAATTTGTCTAGATCGGTATTTTAATGTAATTTCTTTGCATCACTGTTTTGTCAATACACTAAGCAAGTAGTCTAATTAATATTAATAAAAATTTGTTTGAACGGCGAATTTTATTTCGAATTTACAAAAAAAGTGTATCAAATTTGGGTCCCTTCCTCTATCTCATAATATATCCACCAGATTTTGTGCACTATTACACTTCTGAATTTCTTTAAATAACATTTTGGTATTTTATTGAAAATTTTCTATTTTTTTTATATATATTTGGAGCACCAGAAAGGATTCTCCTATCTTCTCCAGATTTTGAGGTTTACATAATATTATGTGACCCAAAAAGCAACTTTTAAACGCTATAACCTTTTAAAATTCAAAAATAAAAATTTTTGAACCAGGCTAGTATACAGGGTGTCCCAGTTGTAAACTGCAATTTTGGAACAAACGATAGAAGATTTGGTTTTGAACAAAAAAGTTTATGTGAAAATGGGTCCGGAAATGCTTAAGAAAGAAGATAATAGTTATTTATGTACCAAGGCACTGAAGTTCAACTTTTTATGACTTATGTGGAATTTAGTTGCCGAGGCCTCTGGCCTTTTGGGCAAGAAAATAATCATACGGGATCACCTGTCCATGAACCGACTACGCGCGGCGTTGCTTGACTTTGATGATCACTCTACCTAGGTCAAGTATAATGACGTACGGGGCCTTCGAACAGAAAAACCAAACTGCTGCTTGTTGTGCAGCCTCTATAACAAATCTATTGATATTTAAACCTACTAAAATTTGTATACTGAAGGATTGCTCTGCTATAGGTAACAATTTCGCAACGTGTACGGCCTTTTGTGGCCGGGTTTTGAATATTTGGTCACTTTTGATGAGCGATGGCTCCGCGTCTGACGTTTGATGTTTACATCTCGCCAAGGCCTACTTATTGAAAAAATCGTACAATAATGGGCTACTTCCGTGCCGATTTCTGAGCTTTTAATGACGATTTTCTGAGCTTTTAATGCCGATTTCAAGAAAACTTTATTTTTTATACGGTTTTTAATAATATCTCAAAAATGAAAAATGATATTGACCTAAACTTAAATTTGGTACACACACTACACAGTAAGCGGATTTAAAATGCAATGAACTGAAGCTACCAGAAGTTTGTTGTTGTTATTTTGTAGGAAAAGCCCCGTTTTCAAAAAATAATGTCTAAGCCCATGGATTATTGCTAAATTTCGACAGTTTTAAACAGTTCTTTAAGAATATGGTCCTGCCTCATTTATAGGGTTTAAAATTTTCGCCAAACTATTCCCCCGGTCGGACATCTCTCTTGCGCGGTCATAGTACAAAAATATACAGTATGTTACATTAAAAAAGGTTCGCTTTAGTCATTTTTAAATGCCATCCATTCCGCAAACGACCGATAATTAGGACGCACGTCGTATAAGAGCCCGAAATCCCCCCCCTCGACCCTCCCGACCCCATCGGTAAAGAGGTCACATATTCCGGATTTCGCGACTACTTTGATGTTGGAGATCCCGGGTAAGTTGATTTGATTGAATATTCTAGTCAGTGTTCTTTCTTTTAGTTTTAGAAGACCAGTCGTGTGTGTGTGTGTGCGCGACGTCTCCCCACGCCCCCCCCCCCTCCCCCGGCCGACCCCCCCTCGGGTTTTCCGGGGAGAAGTGCGTGTGTGTGTCCCCAATCGGCCGATATACTTTCGCCCCGGCTAACAACTACTGTTTAGAAATCGAATTTCGCTCGTTAAGGCGTAATAGGAAAATTTGGGGGGGAGGAGGAAGGGTATAGGTACGTGCGTTGAACTGAAACTCAGACGGAGGTCGGAGAATGAGCATCAGAACTCGGTGGGAAATGTGGGCGGTTGAGCCATTTTATTTTCGCAGATGGAGCAAAACGAATAGGTTCGTAAATTTGCTCAGGGAAATGGTATCTCATGCTTCAGCTGGCGCAGACCAACAAAAGTGGGGTTTTAGATCATATCTACGGATCGGCTTTAACAAGCAAGTTTTTAAAATCTAATAATCTGTCAAAAGGCACAATATGCAGTGACCGGCAGAAAGTTCGCACCAAAAAATACTATTTTTTCGTTTTATTTTGTATTTTCTATACGGAGTAAATCATAAAAAAATGGCGAAAAGGTGTTTTATGGAATGGAAACTTATTGAAACTTCATTGTTGGGCTTATCTTTTAATTCTAAACAACTTTCCATAATACCCAGGGCCGGCCTTAGTCTCCTTTGCACCCCTGGGCAATATTTTCAATAGCGTTAAAATGAAAGATTCACTTTCAGTTAACGATAGACATCATTATTTGCAGTATTTACCTACGGAACGTACCTATACAAAAATGTTAATAAAGAACAACCAAACGAACCATAAAATTTATATCTACAGTGCCCGCCAAAAAGTCTGCACCATATGGGAAAAATTTTTAGTAAATAACTTACGGAAAATTTGTTTGCGGTATCAGGTTTTGCTTGCTCTAGAACCAAAATTGACATAATCAAATGTTGTGACGTAGTCTTTTTTATATGTCAAATTTGACATTAATGAAAAAAATGTACGAAAAATGGGCTTATTTTACCGAATTTCTAAAAAAGTCATAAGAAAAATATGTTTCTTTCGCAATTTTATAGAGCCTACTACGATGTTCATATTGTGCCCTTTGTTGCCCTTTTCCGTACTTGTTAATCCATAAAAGTCGATCATATGTAATTTAAAACACTCATTGACTGAATACATACTGCACAATACTTAGTTTACGGTGTAAATATCCTTCTTTTCCTTTTTTTTGCAAAAAAATTAAAATGATAGCTTGTTGGAGAAGCACGCTTGGTGCAAAACTGATCTCATTTTTACAGATAAACACATAAATTCGATTTAAAAACTTCTTTCTATAGTAAATGGTTGTAAAAACACACAAATATTTCTGTCATGCTGATCTGATCACAAATATCTAGAAAATTTAAAATATTATGTCCAATAATATCCAACAAACGGCAAAATATGAAAATCGTAGTATGCTCTTGAAATTTTGCATAGGGGTATAAAATTGCAAAAGAAACATATTTTTCTTATGACTTTTTTCGAAATTCGATTAAATAAGCCCATTTTCGGACATTTTTTTCTTAATGTCAAATTTGACATATAAAAGAGACTACGTCACAACATTTGATTATGTCAATTTTGGTTCTAGAGCAAGCAAAACCTGATCCCGCAAACAAATTTTCCGTAGGTTATTTACTAAACATTTTTCCCATATGGTGCAGACTTTTGGGCGGGCACTGTATATTTTGGTATACAAAAAATACAACGTTCAGGTACAAAAAAACTGCATATTGCACTATACTAAAATCGAGCAACTCTTACGCCTGGCGTAAATAAGAGCACGTGCGTTGAAATATCCGCCATAGCCGGATACGGAGATACGACCTTTATTTGATTTTAGTCTTACTTTCAGACAATAATTATTATTGGCTTAATTAAAATGGTTCAAAACATCGATAAAATTATTTGTGGCAGTGTCTAAATAGCTGAAAACAACAAGATAAAACCGAATATTACACTTTTGCGATCGAACACGTCCCTGTTGCCGAGTCGGGTGAAATTTTATAGCCTACCGACCAATCGCGGATCGTCATTGAACACGTGGTTTTATTTACGCCAGGCGTACGGATCGCTCGATTTTACTATAGAAAGGAATTAAAAACTTATTCTTTGGTTACGTACCAGATACAACATTTACCTTAAGGCACTACTTACATATAATTCTCCAGAGAATTCTCGTGGTTTTTCTAAAATCATTGTCTCCACAGTTGCATTCACGTATACAACCAGGGCCGTATCTAGCGAAAATTTTGGGGGGCGTTCAGGATCGGCTCAAGCTTTTGTGGGGCTATATAGGTGCCGGATGAAAGTGCGGGGCCCCGGCAAGGAATTATTTAATCCATTAAGAATAAATTTTTGAAAATTGATACGCCACTAGAAGGGTATATTTTTTGCATGTCACTTTTTAAAAAAGTAAGCCCGGGCGATGAGTTTAGATCACTTCAGTGACGTACTTATATAGAAATTAATTTCGGGTGGGGAGGGACAATTTTTGTGAATTTCTTTCAGACAAGTGCATTTAAAGTAATCCTGTAAAATGCGCCGCAGGCGAAAATTTTTAGAAATGTTAAGGAAAATTACCTACTTAAAATTAGTCTTAGGAAATCCCAATATTTTCAAATTCTAAAATGGTTTCGGCCCCGCCCTTTTAAATACGCTACTGGCTGGATAACCCTCTACACGGGACTCGGAGGCGCGGGGCCAATCAAAACGCGGGCCGCGTACGCCGCACCGTTCGCACCCGCCTTGAGCCGGCCCTGAAGGGGTTAGACTAGTGCCTGTTGAAGTTGAAATATATAGCTTTAAGGTTAAAAAACTACTATTTTGAAATGGTTTTTAATAAAAAAACTGAAACAGGTTAAAGTTGAACAAGTTTAACATTAAAACTTTAAAAATATTAAATATTAATTATAATAATAGCTGAATATTCCTTCTCGCATTTGTACCTATCCCTTTTCTACTTATTTGATTTTTCATTATTACGAATATATTCCTACACATTCTTCGCCTGTCCTGACGACACCTTTAGAATTGACAGTAGCACGGGCGTAGCCAAGGGGGGGGGGTTTCGGGGGTTCAAACCCCCCCCCCCCGAAATAAGCAAAATATTACCTAATATTATACCGAAAAAATACGAGGAGTGAAGAGTTAAATTATTATTACGTTTGAATATATGTAGTAATAGTAGCGCCTAGCGCCATCTTTTGTCGAGAGGCAGACGCAGTTGCAGCCGAACTATTTTGTATTGTAGGGACACTTTGCGTTGTTTCTCGATGATTCGCCACGCCCCTCGGTCGAAATGAGCGGAACTTTGTGCGAACTCGAAGCGAATAAAAGTGAAAAGTGGTGAACGAATAGTGAAGAGAATTGAGTGTACCGTGTAAGTGAGTAATTTTAGTGCGCTGTTATTCGATGACCTTGTTAAGGATAGATACGTGAATCATTATTACTGTCGAAAAATGGAGGGGAAAAAAGGAAGGGTGATAAACTTAAAGGTATGGACTACTGGAAAAAGTGGTGTAGTCAAGGTCAAGGGGTTTCTAATAAAGAAACAAATTTGGATTTAGCTATCAAAGCTTCAGCTACCTTGCATGCTGATAAGAAGACTGCCTACCCCGAAATCTAGTTTGGAATGCCTAGATATGTGCGATAAAAACCTTTATCCTAATATTTACACATTACTACAAATCTTGGCTACCATTCCTGTATCCACTGCTACCCCAGAAAGGTCTTTCTCGAGCCTAAGGAGACTGGAAAACTATTTACGAAACACTACAAGTGAAAACAGACTTAATGGTTTGGCTCTAATGAACATTCACTATGGAACAGAAATTCATGCAGATGAAGTAGTGGATATATTTAAAAGAAAAAGCCGAAGATTTCTTCTTTAATGGTTTTAGATTTAGCGCAGAGGAACGAAATTAATTTATCCATTTCATTTAAAGTTAAGAACTTTATAAATATGTCGTAGTTTTTCGGATGAATATATAGATATTAAATTTCATGTAAGTATATTTTTGTTGTTTTATTTACTTCTCAAACTAAACCCCCCCCCCAAAACTAAATCCTGGCTACGCCCGTGCCTGAAGGGGTTAGGCTAGTGCCTGTTGAAGTTGAAATATATAGCTTTAAGCTACTATTTTTAAATGGTTTTTAATAAAAAAAACTGAAACAGGTTTAAATTGAACAAGTTTAACATTAAAACTTTAAAAATATTAAATATTAATTATAATAATAGCTGAATATTCCTTCTCGCATTTGTACCTATCCCTTTTCTACTTATTTGATTTTTCATTATTACGAATATATTCCTACACATTCTTCGCCTGTCCTGACGACACCTTTAGAATTGCAAGTAGGTATGGTAAAAGATTTCTTGGCGCCACATGCCTAACTGAACCTTTTATAAAAATAATAAATAAATCTTCAAATACAAATTAGTTAATAGTTAATCTATTCATAAAAGACTCTGGGAATCCCCTATTCTCCAGCCATGCACCACCGTTCACCGTTTACTGTTGTCCAGTGTTGGCAGGTATGTTTTATTTTATTTGAAAGCATATTCTGATGACAAAACTCTGTACAGCACTGATCCAAATATTATGTTTTGTTGGCAGTTTTCGGGCGGGTTTCCATACTCTACTATAAAACCAGTTTAATAAATTATTACACTTACTGATGCTCGGGGAGCTCGTTCTAGTGGTGGTGCAAAAGCATATATGTATAATGGTGGAATTTCGGGGGGGGGGGGGTTGAACACCCAAAACCCCCCTCAGATACGGCCCTGTATACAACAAACAAAAAATAAGTTATAACAGAAGAATATACGTCTATGTAACTATGGAGATAATTATTATAGAAAAATCACGACATGTCTCTGAAGCGTATAGGGTACTTGACGAAATTTTACAAATTCACTTCACAAAACACTTGCATAAAATCCTACGAATATTATTCTAAAAATAATATTTACGTAATTAGCAAGTTTTTAGACTTTATTCGAAATTTGGCAGGAAAGCACTTATGAGGTCACAAGTGTTTTAAAAAGGCAAACAATTTTTTGCCAAAGTTGGGCCTAGGAACGGAATTCGGGCTCAGTATACTTACTTCTAAGCACTATGACGCCTTTATAAAAGCGTCTTCAAGATGGTCCCTAGCCCCAAGTTCTCCGTTTATTAATAACTCATAATCACAAGGCAAGCATCACAAGATAATAATCCTAAGAGAAGCGTTTTTCAAGGATTTTTTTAACTCACATATTTTAAGTCAATCATATCATTAAACAACATTCTACCAAACTCTAGAAATACTAAAGTCCGCTCACTTCTTTTTTTTGCGACCGGTCGTAAATCAGCGTCACCTCGCACGCTTCGCATTTACGAGGGCGAATAAACGAAATCGCCGTCAAGCTAGTTATACGGGGGCAGGTTCATATTGACTTTCCATTATTTACCAAAGTCTACAAATATTAGTATACCTATTTTTAGACTTTGGTACAACATTTTTTGTGTATGTAAGTGTACCGGTAGTTTCTGGTAGGTACAGTTAAATTAAAATACAAGGTAGCTATTACCAGAATCTACATAATTAGACTTTGGTTGGAACAACAACAACAACATTTTTAAAAAGCCTAAAAAAACATAGAGCAGACAAAAATATGAATAACAAATACCTAAATATTTAACGACAAAGAGTTAAACTAATCATATCTACTTTTTCATCCTGTAGTAAATATTTTGATATTTAAATTGACGTAAACAATACAGAACAAAATATTACGCATACGTACCCAAGGTTTATAAACTAACCTCGTACGTACTACCTACACAAGCTTGCGTCTTACCATAAGCTTCTGGCAATCATCTTAATGGGACAGCCGAGGGGACAGCAGTTTTTACTAAACGTTTTCTGGACGAAGTGAATACTGGTCATCAAAATGTGCCTTGCAAATTCTTATAGGTTTATATGCCTCTTCAGGTGGAATATTCGCAAATTTATGTTCTCCAATGAACATTCTTCCTTGCTGGCACCTCCAAATTTTCAATATTTTAATATTAGATCTATATTATTCTTCAATTAATACCTAAGTATTCAAATGTCAGATAAAAAGTCTTAATTTTTGTAGATAGGTACCTCAAACTCAATCTTACCTTTCAGGGTCTTTAGGAAATGAAAAAAAGGTTATATAGTCTTTTGAACTGTTTTTACAGCCATCCGCACTGCAGTAAAAAGCGATACTAGGCATCACTACAACACAGTCACGGTCGGTCAAAAACCCATTTCTTGATGCAAAGTTTATATTTTTGAAAATTATTTATTGATTTTAGCAAATTGAAGCAAATTGTACAGCCTTGGTGCGTAGTAGCTTATGGATCGTTGTCCAATTGTTTTAAATTGCCTACACGGAAAAAAATCGGGACAGTAATTTTGAAATTCCCGTATATTATAGAAAATATTTTAAATGGCATTATAATTTATGGAAGTATATAAAAAACGTTTTTGATCTTTCAAAATATTTTTATTTTACAAAAATTTATTATATAGGAAATTTAATACTCTTCAGTCAACGCTATAACTCTGTATTTTACCCTGTAGAATATGGATTATATGTTTAACTTCTTAAAATACATTCTAATAAATACCAAAATAAGAAATAATTAATAATACATGTATATATTACAATTTATAAATCATATATATTTAATTCGATTAATAAAATATGCCAATAATATTTAGTAAAAGTAGTGATTTTACTCCGTAATATACACAATATTACAGCGCAGAATCCCGCCGGCCTGTTTCGGCGGTTATATGTATTTAATGCCAGGCCATTTTTATGGAATTATTGCAAACATATAAAATTATTTAGGTATATCATTCATTATCTAGCTAGCCTATAAGGTCTATGTATTTATATAATATAGTATTATATATAGTATTTTTTTATTAAAAACTATCCGAGTGAAAAATTTTTTTTATAGTTTATAGTGTATGTAGTGTAATATATATTTTTTCATTATCTACAAAGAGTGTTATCAATAAACTAAGGCTATTAATGAAACATTCCCTCTTGTAACTTTTTTTAAGGTAAAAAAAATTAAATGTCTCAGCAGTCACCTTTTTAATGTTTTCAGGAAATAATTAAACATCATGGTTTCTCCTGGTGTTTCTTCTGAGACAAGAAATGATAGAGTATTTTGCGAAGAATATTAACAAGGCGACGGTGTACGATTGGGTTAGCCGAGGTGTGAAACACGCATACCTAATTTTAGGTACCGTCGGTCGTGTGTTCGATTCCCACCGTGGTGGCCACGCCCCCTGGGTGTTGTGTATGTCCAATTTTGAAATTTGCTAAGTTGGTAGGGGGATGGCATAGAGCCAGACAAACTCCTCTAACAGTTACTTCAATTTACATAAATATATGAAGTAGCTGTACTTATTTACAGAAGGAAATGTAATTTAACACAAAATAAATATATACATTCCTACAATACTAGAACAAAAAATCAGTTAAGAATCCCAGCGGTTCGTTTAGAGGTGAGTAGAAAATGATCTCAATTTATAGGAATCAAAATATTCAATAAACTACCATCTAATATTAAAGACTCCAAAACTGTAGCCATTTTTAAAAATAAATTAAAAGCTAAACTGCTTTTGTATAGTTTTTATACAATAGATGAATTTTTCAATTCGGACATTAACTTTTAAAATGTTGTTATATTTTCTTTCTCTTTTTTATTTGTCGTAATTAATATTATGTATGTATACCCTGTATGATCTGTCTATTGTCTGACATTATTACTTTTAAAATACTTATGTATGTATACTTTTAAAATGTTTAAAATGTTCTTATAATTTTTATTGTAATCTGTCTATTGTTTTGACATTACTCTTGTACTTTTGTATTAGACTTATGGAAGTATATGTACATACAGCCCCTATTTGACGTTTTCCATATGTTTGTGAGCTTACATCGAAGGAAATAAAGTTATTATTATTATATTATTATTATTATCTAACACACGAAGGGGGATGAAATAAGCCCCGGACCTGGGAAAATGGCCTACCATTAATTTACAAAGTATATTAAATGGTATTAAACAAAATATATTATAATATGAAGTATCAGATATATTACGATTTAAAATATAGGATATTAGCAAGAATAATAAAAATATATTACCACGTCTAATATATTTTATTTAGATGTACAATTGGGTTGTTAAAGTTAAGTATAGAGTATTATAAGGTTAAATATTCAAGTATATTAAGCTTTAATATGCTTCGTCTTAAAACTAAATATAAATTGATTTTAAAAATTGTAACAATATATTTTTGGTTTTAATATTCACTTATTATAATTTTTTAATATATTTTTTAATTAAAGGTAATAAAAAAATTAGAAATAAAAATATATTTCCTTGTTGTCCCAAATAGTATTATATTTTATATTAGAAAGTATTATATTTACATTTAAAATTAATATACTTTTTTCTCCGTGAACATTGAAAGACTGGTTTTCCTCTGATGGAATATGGATGAGTTGTGGTGAGTATAGTTATTTTATCTTCTTTTGTGAAGACTAGTTACACAAATAACTACTTTTTGCGATCCTATTAGTTAGGTAAGGCTAGTTAAATAACTACTTTTTGCGATCCTATTAGTTAGGTAAGGCTAGTTAAATAACTATTTTTTGTGATCCTAGTAGTTAGGTACATCTAGCAAATCGCTTAGCCCTGGACTAGCGGACCCTCCGACGGCCCAGTGGCCGCAGGGGCGGGCCGCGTCCCCGCTCATCCGTAAGACGTGACAATGCAGCCGCCCCCGTACATAAATTAAACTTTAGGCGGGCGTCGCGGCGGCGGCCCGGCAGCGTCCCGACGACCGGCCAGCGCCGCCGCCCGGGTGGACGCTGCTGATAAGACCGCGCCATATATCAGCAGATAGGGCGGCCGGCCGGGGCCGATGCAAATTCCAACTATTCTTCAGTTCAGGGGCGGGCGGGCGTCGCTGGACGCCTTCCAGGGGGCAAGAGAGTAGACGGGGGTAATTTCCAGTCATTGCCTGGACCACGGGCGTAGCCAAGGGGGGGGTTTCGGGGGTTCAAACCCCCCCCCCCCCCCCCCCGAAATAAGCAAAATATTACCTAATATTATACCGAAAAAATACGAGGAGTGAAGAGTTAAATTATTATTACGTTTGAATATATTATGTAGTAATAGTAGCGCCTAGCGCCATCTTTTGACGAGAGGCAGACGCAGTTGCAGCCGAACTATTTTGTATTGTAGGGACACTTTGCGTTGTTTCTCGATTATTCGCCACGCCCCTCGGTCGAAATGAGCGGAACTTTGTGGAAGTTCGTGGAAGTTTCTGGACGGCGACTGGGCTGCTATATAAGCGGCGCCGCGGCGCGTGACCGCGCTTACGGCAGTATTGTTCCATGCGAACTCGAAGCGAATAAAAGTGAAAAGTGGTGAACGAATAGTGAAGAGAATTAAGTGTACCGTGTAAGTGAGTAATTTTAGTGCGCTGTTATTCGATGACCTTGTTAAGGA
The DNA here is from genome assembly GCA_963920635.1 of Pseudeuparius sepicola. Classification (NCBI taxonomy): domain Eukaryota; kingdom Metazoa; phylum Arthropoda; class Insecta; order Coleoptera; family Anthribidae; genus Pseudeuparius; species Pseudeuparius sepicola. The sequence goes on from OY987299.1 coordinate 14,355,877, forward strand.
TAGATACGTGAATCATTATTACTGTCGAAAAATGGAGGGGAAAAAAAGGAAGGGTGATAAACTTAAAGGTATGGACTACTGGAAAAAGTGGTGTAGTCAAGGTCAAGGGGTTTCTAATAAAGAAACAAAGATGATAAGAAGACTGCCTACCCCGAAATCTAGTTTGGAATGCCTAGATATGTGCGATAAAAACCTTTATCCTAATATTTACACATTACTACAAATCTTGGCTACCATTCCTGTATCCACTGCTACCCCAGAAAGGTCTTTCTCGAGCCTAAGGAGACTGAAAAACTATTTACGAAACACTACAAGTGAAAACAGACTTAATGGTTTGGCTCTAATGAACATTCACTATGGAACAGAAATTCATGCAGATGAAGTAGTGGATATATTTAAAAGAAAAAGCCGAAGATTTCTTCTTTAATGGTTTTAGATTTAGCGCAGAGGAACGAAATTAATTTATCCATTTCATTTAAAGTTAAGAACTTTATAAATATGTCGTAGTTTTTCGGATGAATATATAGATATTAAATTTCATGTAAGTATATTTTTGTTGTTTTATTTACTTCTCAAACTAAACCCCCCCAAAACTAAATCCTGGCTACGCCCGTGGCCTGGACATTTAATCGCGTTTTTCTCAGGTAGCACAGAGATGCAAAACAAAGACGCGTTAGACGCGGGTATTCGCTGGGACTTTTACTATTTCAAATAAGGGAAAGTCGCCGAATTTCGGATACTACTTTAAATTTACTAAGTATTTATTATACAGAAGTGTTTTTTATTTATTTTTTCATATAAGCATATACAACGTGTTATAATGAAACAAAATTTATTGTCAAAAGAATTTTACTACATTTGTTTTTTTCCAAGAAAACGAATGTATATGAATTCAGTCCATTTTAGTGCGACTGAAAAAAGTTCCTAATTTCGGACACTGTATCCGAAATTAAGAGACTACTTTCTACAAGTGTAAAAACTATTCCTTTTCTAGCTTCTTTATTAGCTTGTTTGATGTAATTTCCAATGTTTCGGGGCCGAAACAAAATTGGAGACATTAGGATAGGTAGGTATCCCATTTGTTTTCCTCTGACTCTGACCTCATTATAATAGCCAGTTTCAATGGATCTGTCACTTTTTCTGAAAATAAACTATTTACTCGCAACCAGCATATTTTATTAAGCCAGAATTTTGGGTTTCTGGTATCCGAAATTAGGAACTTCAGACTATCCGAAATTAGGCACCTTTTCACTTTAGGTTAGAGTAATGCAGTACTGTTATTTTTGAAATCTGTTTAATTGTGACTAGAATACCGGCTTAAATAATATATTAACTTACCTAGGACGCAAACACAAAATTCTGGAACGATTATTTCAAAGATAGACACAGCTCAAAACGCGACTGAACATAAAACTCCGCCATGCAATTTAGACGTTTGGAGCTGCCATCTAATGGAGAGAGATTGTACCACCACAATATTGCATAGTGGGCTTAATTTGACTTTTTGCATTTTTGCATAGGGTGAGGTTTCAATTTAAAACAACAGATAGCTTCTTAGATAAACCACTATCTGAAATTAGGAAACCATCCGAAATTAGGCGACTTTCCTCTAACAAACTAAAAAAATTTATAAAGTGCTTCAATTATGTATATTTTAATTTATGCGTGGAACAAAAAAAATTATCAACTATCAGGCAGATAGTACTACTGGCAGGAAGGTGGTGTTTTTTGAATTCTATAATATCATTACCGTTTCTCTCTTCTTATTCCATGTCAGATAAAATATTTTGTAAATTTTAAGCTATAGAGGATACATTATACTTTTAGTCCATCAATAAAGATGTGCTCGGCTTATAGGGTCAACCAAAGATCACACCCGAACTCCTGGTACGAATCGAGCTATAGGGTGGTTTCCTAAACAATATGGGTGGTTTCTCAAACATTTTTTAAAGAAAAATGGCTCTAATAAAATTTGTAGGGGATCATAGTATAAACAACTTTTTCTCATATTTTTTTGTATCTGTAATACATAACGAGTTACAGCGCATTATTTATATGACAAAAATTCCTCACGCTGCAGAAGTGGACATTTTTTACATAAAAATGACCTTAATAAAAGTTTTTCAAAAAAATATATTTCTTTTTCTTAGGAAGCCATGTTTTGGTATTTAGGCATAACTTTTAATTCTAGACAACTTTTCTTAATAACATTTTGCTGAATTTTCTGAAATAAAGGTACTTTACTCTTCGGCAATTCTTGTATTTTTTGACCTACCCTGTATTGACTTGCAACCATTCTAAGTGCGCCTAATATGATTATCGAACATGTACCAAGTTTCGGGAATATTTGTATTTTCGTTGTGCAATTAATAGAAAAAATACCATGTTGCACACTTAAATGACCACACTGTACAAACCTTTGCAGTTTTATGCCACGAATTTCTGTAGACGTGAACATCGGATTAACGAAAGCATTCAATTTCGGCAAATTCTCTTATTGCCCTTTCACGTAATCCAATCCTTGTCCATGATAATTTACCTACACTACATAATTAACCTACACTATACAAAGGTTGCAATACATTAAATAATAGATATTCATAGGCAAGCTGGAGACAATAGAAAAGTAAAATTGGCGTTTGTTCCACGAATTATTGCAAACGGGCACCGGCAACATTGCGATGCCGTTTCTCCTGACAGCCACAGAGGTTGCCACGTTTGGCGACAATAAAACACTCCCTCGATACTTTCCTTTGTACTATCACACCGAAAAGTCTAAATAAACCTGCCGCTTCTACACCACAACAAATCCACAGCGCGTGACGACCGTCTCTCGACGGTAGCGGCATTGCCGGCTCGTGCCGCTCGGCGCGGGTTATAACGACGGAGTCGGGCGATTCCAAATTTAAATTGTTCACATCGGCGCGGGCCCTTTTTTCCGCTCGCCCGCCGTATCGGTCCACGGGCAATAAAATTTCACGACCAATTTCTTGGGGGGCGCCGGCCGTCGATTAAAATTCGATTTGAGCGCGGTACCCGGTAATCCGGGTCGTGGCGGGCGCGCACGTGTCCCCCCGGATTGTGCGTGCCGTTTGCATAAGGAGGAGGGTCCCGTCCGGGGCCGAAGGCTAATGAAAATTCGATTAAAACCGCCCCGGGAGGGTCCGAATTAAACTAATCCTAGTTTTTTACATGGCTACACCGTAACGGCCGGCGACGGCCTACACGGGTAATGGGTCGCACCGGCGCTACGGCCTTAGTTCGAGGGGGGGATTGAGTTACAAGGCCCCGATCCGTTTCCAGAAAGAACGGTGGCTTATGGAGCACAGAGCTGGGAAAGAGCGCGCCAAAAAAGATCTATAACTTGAGTTATAAAATTCGGAATTTTGAGAAATAGATAATTGAAAATAAAATACAAATTAACATAAAGCATTCATTTAAATTTGACCTCAAAATAGGTTCTTGTAGTTGTAGGTAAAATGTACGTCAGTTTGTTTATATTATTTGTCATTTTTCGCGAATTCTGACAATTTGCACTATAGCTGAGACCTATAGAGATCTCCTGAGGTAAACTGCTTTAAATGAAAGCTCGTTAGTAACGTAAGTAACTGAATTCGTAATACATATATTTTAGAAATAATATGTAGATTATAGGCAGAGCTGGGCAGATCTATTTAAAAAATATCGTTTTAAAGATCTAAGATCGCGATCTTGATCTTAGATCTAGATCTTTTTTGTTAAACTAAAGAACGATCTTTTTTAAAAAGATCGTTTCAAAAAGATCTGATCTTTGATCATAATTTGACGATCTTAGATCATTTTAAAGATCTAAGATCGTTTAAAAGATCTAAGATCGTTTTAAAGATCTAAAATCGTTTTAAAGATCTAAGATCGTTTTAGAGATCTAAGATCTTGAAAAGGATCTAAGGTCGTTATAATGATCTAAGATCTTTTCCTCATTTGTTTTCGTTCATTTTTTAAACGTTTCTGTGATTTTTTTTTATACAAGATAATGTAGGTAGAAATGTAGGTATATATTTTTTAGAAGAATGAATAGTTTTGTACGAACAAGGATTTTTCTTTTATACATAAGTATAATCTACATATTATTTCTAAAAGATGTATATGTATTACGAATTCAGTTACTTACGTTACTAACGAAAGTTCATTTAAAACAGTTTACCTCAGGAGATCTCTAGGTCTTAGTTAAATTGCAAATTGTCAGAATTCGCGAAAAATGACAAATAATATAAACAAACTGACGTAGGTACAGGGTTATTCACTGAGAATTGACCACCCACCTAACTGTTTTGTTTTTTAATATAAAACGATGATTCAAAAAACAAAATCAATAGTTCGGCGAATACTTTTTTATGCCATGACTGTTTATTGTACCAAAAAAGTAGGACCAATGGCAACTTATTTTTTTTTAAATGGAACACCTTGTATATTATTGGGTTTTTGAAATCTGCTCATCAAGGCAATCAAAATGATAAATCTTTTTCCGTTTTTGAAAAATTCCGTATTCAAATTTTATACTAAATTTATTTAACTCGAATTTGTGGATCTCGTTATAAAGATAGACGATCAATGTAATAACGAAAAATATTTGTTTTAAATTTAAACAAGAGAGTAATATAGTGAAACTCCAAAATGTTTAGGAGCCTTTTCAAATTTTACTGATTATATTCTCGAAATAAAGAATTTCAGGAAAATCGTAAAAGCTCCTAAACATTTTGGAGTATCACTATATTACTATCTTGTTTAAAACAAATATTTTTCGTTATTACATTTATCGTCTATCTTTATCACGAGATCCACAAATTCGAGTTAAATAAATTTAGTATAAAATTTGAATACGGAATTTTTCAAAAACGGAAAAAGACAATGCCACAAAGTTTAATATCATTTTGATTGCCTTGATGAGCAGATTTCAAAAATCCAATAATATACAGGGTGTTCCATTTAAAAAAATTAAGTTGCCATTGGTCCTACTTTTTTGGAACACCCTGACTTCCCGTGTTCGGCTGCGCCTCACACGGGAATTTGTCACGCGCGCACGGAAAAATCTGTATTTCCAGACTCGTAAACACTTTTCCTAATTTTGACATAGTATAAAGTGACATCTTTCAAAACCTGAGCAAGTGATGATATGTCCAGTCTTACATAACTAGTTGTATAAAGTAAAATTTTACGTAACTAGTTGCGTAAAGTTACTACTCTAACCGAACTGGTTACGTAATCAATCAGTTGATATACCTATGGAGAATTAGACTTTCTTGTAAAAACGTGTTCACCGATTTTTTATGCAATTTACAATTTTATAACTTTCATATAAAAGTCAGAATTTTGAGAAATAGATAATTAATTGAAAATAAAATACAAATTAACATAAAGCATTCATTTAAATTTGACCTCAAAATATGTTCTTGTAGTTGTAGGTAAAATCACAGACTAACGAGTAATACAGACAATTCGTAAGAGACGTGTCAAAAGGAGGCTCGCTTTTTAGCGAAATATCTTCTAAAGATATGAATAATATGCATTTTATTTGATTTTAGATTAATCTACATAACAAAGAGATTGTATTGGAACCAAATTTATTCTTAAAATACTGTCTGTCTTTCTGTAAATTGAAATGGAGACTCGCTTATTTTTGACACATGTCCGTAAGGAGGCTTCTGTTGCAAAGCAATTTATTCTGTGGTAAAATGTACGTCAGTTTGTTTATATTATTTGTCATTTTTCGCGAATTCTGACAATTTGCACTTTAGCTGAGACCTATAGAGATCTCCTGAGGCTTTAAATGAACGCTCGTTAGTAACTTAAGTAACTGAATTCGTAATACATATATTTGAGAAATAATATTATTATGTAGATTATAGGCAGAGCTGGGCAGATCTACTTAAAAAAGATCGTTTTAAAGATCTAAGATCGCGATCTTGATCTTAGATCTTGATCTTTTTTGTTTCACTAAAGAACGATCTTCTTTTAAAAACATCGTTTCAAAAAGATCTGATCTTTGATCATAATTTGACGATCTTAGATCATTTTAAAGATCTAAGATCGTTTCAAAGATCTAAGATCTTTAAAAGGATCTAAGATCGTTATAATGATCTTAGATCTTTTCCTCTCATTTGTTTTCGTTCATTTTTGAAACGTTTCTGTGATTTTTTTATACAAAATAATGTAGGTAGAAAGGTGGGTACCTATATATTTTTTAGAAGAATGAATAGTTTTGTACGAACCAGGATTTTCTTTTATACATATAATCTACATATTATTTGTAAAATATATGTATTACGAATTCAGTTACTTACGTTACTAACGAGAGTTCATTTAAAACAGTTTACCTCAGGAGATCTCTAGGTCTTAGTTAAAGTGCAAATTGTCAGAATTGGCGAAAAATGACAAATAATATAAACAAACTGACGTAGGTACAGGGTTATTCACTGAGAATTGACCACCCACCTAACTGTTTTGTTTTTTAAGATAAAAGGATGATTCAAAAAACAAAATCAGTGGTTCGGCGAATACTTTTTTATGCCATGACTGTTTATTGTACCAAAAAAGTAGGACCAATGGCAACTTATTTTTTTTAAATGGAACACCTTGTATATTATTATACACCCTGTGCACTAAACGGTCACGGCATAAAGAAGTATTCGCCGAACCATTGATTTTGTTTTTTGAATCACCCTTTTATCTTAAAAAACAAAAAAGTTAGGTGGGGGGTCAATTATCAGTGAATAACCCTGTACATTTTACCTACAACTACAAGAACCTATTTTGAGGTCAATTTAAATGAATGCTTTATATTAATTTGTATTTTACGTTCAGTTATCTATTTCTTAAAATTCCGAATTTTATAACTTAAGTTATAAATTGCATAAATAATCGGTTAACACGTTTTTACAAGAAAAGTCTAATTCTCCATAGGTATATCAACTGATTGATTACGTAACCAGTTCAGTTAGAGTAGTAACTTTGCGTAACTAGTTACGTAAAATTTTACTTTACACAACTAGTTACGTAAACCTGGATGTATCATCACTTGCTCAGGTTTTGAAAGATGTCACTTTATACTCTGTCAAAATTAGGAAAAGTATTTATAGACATCGATATCTATTAACTATATATTATCATGAATTTTGTTCAAAGATCTTAGATCATTTAGAGGATCTTAGATCGTTTAGAAGATCTTAGATAGTTTAGAAGATCTGAGATCGTTTAGAAGATCTTAGATTGTTTAGAAGATCTTAGATCGTTTAGAAGATCTTAGATTGTTTAGAAGATCTTAGATCGTTTAGAGGATCTTAGATCGTTTAGAGGATCTTAGATCGTTCAAAAGATCTTAGATCGATTGATATTTTTAAACAGATCATTTTTAGACGATCTTTGATCTAAGATCGTTTTTGCATGAAAAGATCTATTTTAAATGATCTTAGATCTTTTTTGAAAAATGATCTGATCTATGATCTAGATCTTTTTTGGCGCGATATTTCCCAGCTCTGATTATAGGTATATAGGATATTTGTTCATATACACACATCAAAAGAATCGAAGGGACAATGATAAAAATTATGAAATAAAACACAATTTCCTGCCATATATATTTTTATATTATAGCTGTGCTCTAAAGAGACTTATACCTGTCAAAAATTCACAAAAGAATTAAAAAATTCTTCAAATTTACTTAATTTCCAGAACAAAAATTATGCATGTTTTTGCAACACATAATTAACAACATTAAATAACAATTAATACAGAGTATTGCCACCACGACTGTTAACAACCGCTCTGCATCTACGAGGCATACTTAGAATTAGGTTGTCAATGTCATGTTGTTCGATGGGTTCCAAGGCAAAACATTAATTTCATTATGTCCTGCAGAAATTCTCGCACGATCTTGCCACATGAGGACCCGCATTGTCGTGCATTAGTTGAAATTTTGGTCCAATTCTCTCAGCATATGGAACAACAATAAGCCATAAGAATAGGTAATGTTTTGATAATCATTTGCATTCAGATACAGCTCCAACCAAACGGGTTAGTTCTTCCGCAGATGCTGATACCGCCCCATACCATGATCGTACCTCCTTGAAAGATGTGAACCGCTCAAACAGCTCCAAGCGTTCTGCTTTTCCAGGACGCCTCCACGTATGCGATGCCTCCTTGAATCTGGACGAAGTCCAAATCGTTAATTATGCTGCTGCTAATTTAAATGTTCTTGTACACACTGTAACCTGGTTGTGCGATTTCCTCGTGATAATGCTGTAACTCTTACAGGCCAGCGGGCATTAATGTGAACACGTACATTGTGCATTGTAGTGTGCAGTTGAATAAAAGATAGGAATGATTTGAGAAGCAACAAATGAAGTCCAGGCAGGAGCCAACAGCACATTTGCAGCTTCCCTCAGCACATCCCCAATTCGGAGGTTGTACTAACATCGCCACGGAGGCTGACGGCGATATTAAAGGCGTATTTTTGAAAACTCAAACTTTATTGTAAGAAGTTAGTTGCTTTGAAGGTAATAATTAGCTCATTAGTAAGTACTAGAACTACCAAGACTATATTAATGGATTCAGTAGAGCCTGCAGATTAAATCAGAATATACAATTTTACATAATCTCAAATGTTTCCAATTTCTAACAGACTAACCAAAATAAGGTATATTGGGGAAATACCGGACACAATGTTGGGGGTAATGGCGGCCTAGACATTATCATAAAAATATTATTTTTTAGTCCCTAGATGCCGCGAAAATACACAGTAAAACATAAAAAGTTTCGCGGACTTCAGAAAGTTTACATGCAGCCATGAATGCTACAAGACAAAACTAAGAAATGTCGAGAAGTTTTAACGTACCGAGGTCGTCTTTGCAAGAGTGGCGCAGAAACGGTAACTTTTGAAAAACTCATTTAGAAAGACAACAAACATCATGTGATTTTTGTGAATAATAAATAATTATAATATTCTTGTCGTTTTTATGTTTTGAAATAATGACGGCTTGCGGTCGGGATTACCCCATGAGTGTGGGTAATACCGGCCAACACTACATTTTTTATATAACGGTATATAGTTTTTTGTTTGTAGTTTTTGTCTAGAATAAAAATTTATTTTGATTCTACACTGACTTAAGCTTTAATTTGACACCCCACCATTACTTTACAGTTGAAAATGTGTCAATGGCCTTCAAAATTGCTTAGGGGGTCGCCATTCTCCCACTCTCCCCGACATGATAACCGCATTGGGGATACAAATCCCTACAACTTCTGTATTAACACTTTATCTAAAATCAGAAACAACGAAGCTAGACGTATTAGAATAAATCGCCAAAATTTTGTATTTTCAAAATATCTATTAAGCCATGCTTTTTTTCAAAAATCCACGGGGCGCGTTAAATTGGGCCCACAAAACTGCAATTCTTTCAACATTTAAGCTTCCTTCTATCTTCGCTAGTTTCCGAGATCCCCATACTGATCATCAAAAAAAAATTCACCCTGTAGATGCGCAACAAAAAGTGTTTATTTTCACTCGAGTCGTTAAGATCAGTTGGGAATTTTGAATTCGTAGGCCAGTTTTTGCCCTTTTTCACAAATCTTTCACCTATTGGACATGATGTGCGATGAAAATGAGAAGTAGGTATTCTGTAAAACAGGTTTTCATAGTTTTTCTTTTCAAAATCAGTTGGTTATGTAATTTTGAGATTCTCTGCACATCAATCTTTCTACTGAATGTAAGTACTATAATGAATAGATCAAATTTATTCTCACAAAAAAACTCCCGTCTCATGGCTTCTCTCTTACGGCAATGACAATGCCAATGCCTCATTCAGCCCATTGTCTCTAACTGTAGTTTCCCGTTTCTTCCGCGTACGGGCAGCTATCCCTCCTATCTGACGTGTAAGCCAATATAGCGCGAGGGGCTGAGGCTCTTCCCCCAGTTCTGATGCGCGCTATTGTCCTTGTAACGTTCATTTTTGAATGCGGAGATGATTCCCGTTGCGGGACCCCATCCGTAAGATGGGTAGGTACGCGCAATTAGTCTAGCTTGGCTACCCCGGGAGCTAAGCAAAGATACCAGTAGAGTTTGGGACCCTAGACCCTATAGGTATACGCATCAACTTTAATGATGGTCTGTACAACTTATAACGTCGCAGAATTACCGATCATTTTCCTGCTGTCCTCCACACACTTATTATAAAAACTCGAGCGAATATATGTATAGAATGTGACAAATATAAAGTCTGCATCGTAAACGAAAATTTTTTGTTTGTGAAACGTTAATTCGCATAAGAGTAAGTTGCCTCTACTGCTAGAAATATTGAAAAGTTATAAAGAAAATTGGTTCATCGTGGTAAGTTACTTATAGGTGTATAAATTTAAACGCATTAGGCCTTACTTTGATTTTTTTAGTTTATTATCTTTTTTTCAAATAAATGGTTTTCTGTAAATAGCATGACAAAACTGTATTAATAAAAATTACTCAGAGTGGAAAACTGCGCATGATGACAAAATTTAACGATTCTAGACCTACTTTGTATTTTGGAAAATATTGGAGGAAACTCAAAGTAGGCCCAGGATTGTCAAATTTTTTTTCATCATACACCGTTTCCTGCTCCGAGTAACTTTTATTTATACAGTTTTGTCGTACCACCTACAGAAAATAATTTAATCATAGAAAAACAAGAAAAAATTAAAAAAAATCAAAGTAGGCCTACCACTTTCAATCAAGTAACTTACCACGAGGAAGAAATTTTCTTTATAACTTTCTTTAATATCTCTACAAATAGAGGCAGTTTACTCTAATGTGAATTAACGTTTCTGCAATTTTCTGGTCACGCAGTATAAGTAGTGTTAACTTTTTCCATGCCCACCTTATTTTAGGAACAAGCAGGCTTTTTTACCAATAATGACTTTTGAAAATATATTTTTTACACGTATGGTTAAGTCCACCCGTGGACACACTGTACATATTTTTAAAATATTATCTTCAACTTGGTGATAGCACCTTTTTGCGCTTATTTTTTTTACCATGTAACATATATTATAAACCGTTAAAAGTTGTATATTATTTAATATTTTAATTGTTTCGTTCCATCAGTTTTCAGGCTAATATTTACCAAAATTTTCTGAAGGTATGGCCAAATGTTTGTTGATAGATTTCGTTTCGGTTTATCTAATTCATGGTCCGAAAATTGATTTTTTCTCTCAAGATTTACGATTTTTAAATGCATAGGTATTGAATGGTCCCATTTTAACAACTATGTAATTTTTCCCCATATTTGACTGTCAGTAACTACTGATGGTATAATTGGAGATAATTTTAATATAATATAATACGATATGATATGATATGATATGATATGATATAAAATAATATAATATAATATAATACAATACAATACAATACAATACAATACAATACAATACAATACAATACAATACAATACAATACAATACAATACAATACAATACAATACAATACAATACAATACAATACAATACAATACAATACAATACAATACAATACAATACAATACAATACAATACAATACAATACAATACAATACAATACAATACAATACAATACAATACAATACAATACAATACAATACAATACAATACAATACAATACAATACAATATAATATGTGGTTTATTTGCCTCGGCCTATGGCCTCGGCAACTAAATTCTACATGTGTCATAAAAAGTTGAACATCAGTGCCTTGGTACATAAATAACTATTTTCTGTTAAAAATGACATTATTGTCCTAAATCTCCCAATCCAGGAACTATACTGGAAAGTTAAGAAAATGTATTTTTATTATACTTCTTTGAAAACACCTTATATTCATCTGTTTTAGCAATAATGAAAGATGGGGTTTTTCGGGCTAGCGCACGGAAACAGCGCATGGAAAAACTTTCCGTGCGCTGAATAAAAATACCGAATATAGAAATATACAGCAAAGTAAACTAAATTTAAGAAACTATATATATGCTCTCTGATATTTAACATGTACCTATTTTGTATTTTTGTATTCGTAATGTTTCAATATTTAGATACATTTCTGTAATATTTTTGACGTTTTATTCACCTTATCTGACAATAACTAATTTACAACAAAGCATCTTTGAAATAATTTGAGAGTAACCATGGAAACGCATCATACATACCAAACACTATATTGTCTGCATTGTTTATTTTTTGTCAATTAAATTTATTATAATATGCCGATAAATTGTTTTAAGTTTCCGTATTGAAAGAAATAATAATTAATTAATTCGGCTGCGCCTCACACGGGAATTTGTCACGCCCGCACGGAAAAATCTTTATTTCCAGACTCGTAATGAAATATACTATTAATGTGAGTTCATTTACAAAAAAAATGAAAGAAAATAATTTTATATAATTGACAGAAATTAATGTTGTAAGTTCATAAAACCTTTCATAGGATGAAAAATTGCAAGGGAAACAATTTTTTCTAATACTTTTTTTTGAGTATATTGACAAGTACCTAAGTGCTTTTTAAAGTTTATTTAGATGAATGTCAAATTTGACAGTTACTGCAAGACACGTGACCTTTTTCGCATACGTAGTTTTTTCTGCATAGTAACGGAACCCTTTAGTATAGTAGTCTTAAATTTAAAAAATTCAAGGCCAACTACATAATTATGTTCCTACATCATAATATATCATATATACCTATACCGCGCAAAAGAGACGTCCGACCGGGGAATAATTTGGCGGCCATTTTTAACCCTAAATGGGGCGGGAAATTTGAAATAATTGATACGGGTGGGTTCCATAAATAATGTAATGTCTTCGTTGTCGTTTTGTGTAAAATGGAAATTATTTTTGTTCAAAGTACAACATAGGTCCAAGATTTTTGTTGGTTTTAATTTTAAATTAACGAAGCAGTTAACTAGGTTGATATAGAACTTAATCAAAAAGACATATTTTAATCATCATAAAGAGAACTAATATAATTATTATTGTACATTATACCTTATACAATAGCTACATTAACTTACAAAAAAACATGAAAATATTTTTAATTACCTAACATTTTCATACAATATTACTTGGGTTAATTATTTCTTTGAATATTTTTAAATATAATAACCTCTTTTGCATCAGGAATATATCTATACCTATTTCTGAATTTTTAGGCAACTAGTTTTATTCCTTAGAACTTTTTCTTTTTGTTTGTTTAAAAAATACAAGCAAAAGAAAACTTGGTAACTTCAACTTCTACCACTTTAATCTTTGTTTCAAAAATGGAAGTGAAGTGATTTCTAATTACGCTCCTGATAAGCTTCAATAATTTTGCTGGAGGTGATCTGAAGTTAAGAGGTTTACTTGCGGCTCTCTTCGTCGTATTGAGAATTACAATGTCACCATTTTCCTCATCTCCATGAGTTACTTCTTGAACCGGAATGAATTTCGGTGGTGGTCTTACCAATTTTGACTCCACTGCTTCTTTGGTTAGGTTTCTAGATAGAGCGCCACTTTTCGCGTTGTTTCGTGTTACATTAAAAAATCCTGATCATCAAAATGAATATCTAGAACACGCATACCTACATAGAGTCCTTCCAGAGAATATTATTGTCGATGACACCTAGAGTACTAAATTCTAAATTTAGTCTCTTCTCTTGAAAACCTAAAAATCAGCGAGAAATCAGAAAATATCAATGAAAAAACAATATTATTTGTCAAAAAATTTTACCTATGGAATGTAATTTCACAATCTGGATGTAAAAGTCTCTTTGCATTTTTACAATGCAATACCAAAAACTATTAACCGTATAAAATATAAAGAAAAAATTAAGAACTAAATACGCATCTCTCAAATAAACATGTCACGGTGCCTTTTATGGTTTTACCGGCGCTTTCAAAAAGTATAATGCAATTTGATTCATACAGTATACAAAAATTTAAACAAGGAATAAAGTAGCCACCATTCAATATAGGGTTAAAAATAGCGGCGAATTTCATCTCTTTTCGTTCCCTGCGCCTTGCCTCTTGCCGTGCGCAATAGGGCCAAAAGCGGCATATTTATAGGTACAGGTATGTGACCTACATAGAAGAATCTCTAGTAGATTTTTCGATGGTACCTATCTGCTTCCCAGCAGGGACGGAAATGAAAAGAGCATTAACAGGAAGTAGGCAAATTGCTGGGCACCCCATAAAATTAAACTTTAAACTCCTCAATTCAAGTAAGTTGTGAACTCTGCTCGCTTTCCGTACGTGCTGGTTTTAAATCGAGCAGTACACCGGCGGGTAAATACCGAGTTAATCACGTATTCAGGGGCCACTTGTCCAAACAGCCTTTGGTGCTGTCTGCCCGGCCGAATAGTTTAGTTGCGTCCAGTTTCCAGTTGTTAGCAAACTCAATGCTCGCAGACTCGCAGCTTTTTGGTGGAACTCCAAGTCAACTCTTGTGTTACAAATTGCATTTTGTACTAATTGAAACCGCATTTATTCGACAAAAGGCACGGCGAGGATGTGACAGAAATAATGCTAATAAGAATATGAAACCTTACAACACGACCATTTTTTTCTTCTTGCAAATCAAAAACCTAAAAAGACTGCCTTACGGGCCAGCCGATCAGAAAACGCAATTGCCAAGAAGTTTGCTGGATAATTCCTCGAAGAAGCGGGGAACTTGAACAATTTTTTTTATTTCTTTAAGACTCAATGTACAGCACGTGCGTGGTGATTCAACATTTTGACCCATAAAATGGCTTTTTTCGATCTGTAGGGAGTGACACGAATAATTTAAAACTTTTGGTCAATACAAATTTTAATCTAAGTACTCACATTTTGAGACAAAAATTATTTAAAAATATTTATCACAATGGCCGTTATTATCATTTGCGCAAAAAGCCTAATAACGGCCATTGTGATAAATATTTTTAAATATTTTTTTTCTCAAAATGTGTGTTGATACTTAGATTAAAATTTGTATTGACCAAAAGTTTTAAATTATGCGTGTTACTCGCTACAGATAGAAAAAAGCCATTTTATGGGTCAAAATGTTGAATCTCCACATACGTGCTGTACATTGAGCCTTAATATATTTGCCTATCTATAGAAAGAGCACATACCAAATATCAGCCCTCAAATCCCACGAAAAGCGAGCGAATGGTTGTGACGTCACACCACTCGATTGCGAGGCCAACGATAAAGGCAGGCCACGGCGCTAACGCATAATCGCGTAGTCACGTGACCAACTTAGACCTATATAATGAAAGGCATTTTTGGAGATAAGTAGAAAAAACAAATTTCGTAACAATTTGGCAAGTTTTCTTTCATCTATTACATTATTGGTTTTGGGCATCCAAGCTTTCTCTAATTGTTTTTTCAAAATTTTCAACCTGCCTCAGCTGTTTTAGGCTGAGAGTTAAACGGCACTGCACTCACAATATTTTGGCACATTCTCAAAAATTGTTCGTTTAGCATAGGTGATATTCTCTGCTATAGGTATTTTCCTCCCACAACACATTTGTCGACTTTAATTGTTTCACTTTCTTGAAAATGTGTTAGCCACACATACACTAGAAATTAAATCTCAGTTGGAATATGACGAATCCATTTTTGGCGGAAATTTTCATCCCGAGGCAAAACAAATGTTTGTTATGGCGACACTTTCTTCCTGGCTTTTGTAATATGTATAAATATAATATAAACAGACCCAATATTTGGTATTTACGTTATTTTTTACGGAAATGAAACTAACCTCAGTAGGTATACTGTAAATATTGACGAGGTCTCAGTTGATCGGCAGCGTGAAAGACCGAATGGAAACCGTATCAGGGCGTGGGTCGACAACGAAAATCCTCGACTACGTTACAACACTGATTCATTTCGCACAAGGTGAATGGTGAATACAATAAATACACAAACCCGAACGTGGTCAACGGGAACGGCTCTCAGCCACCCGGACCGTCTGAACTCGCGGATCTCCCGTAAGCAGTTCACCCCTCTGTGTCTCAGGCTCCACTGTCCAATACTGTCCATGTCCATAATAGTCCATTTCGGTTCCCTATTCTGTGGTTCGGGGGAGAATTCCCCTTTACAGCGCTCACGCGTCTGTGCGAGCGGCACCAATAGTCTTGGACGGCACGACTCCCACCCAGAGGCCATAATAACACCTGGGTGGTTCCCCTCCGCTAGGACACACGCGCACTAGACACAAACTTGTTCCTAAAATATAAACTAAGATGTCTAAAAACACTTTAAACATTTTAAACTTCTCAAAACCCAAGCTGCCGCTTTTAGTTATGTGACAAATGACATGTAACGTCGGACTAAGATGGTCACGTGATTTTTGTGCGCCAGGGCCTGTCTTTATAGTAGGCCTTGGCTCGATTGATCGGAAGACGGAAGGCAGTGACAGGAGTGACAGCTACACAGAATTAGAGAAGGAAGAAAATAAATTGAACGTTAAAATAAACAGTTCAGCGACCCATTTCCAGAGGGATCTGATTTAGGTAAAAAAAGTTTAAATTTAACAAGCACTTCTTTAACTGAATGGTGAGGCCATGGGACTAGTAATTCGTAGATCCCGGGTGCAATCGCACAAGAAGTTTTTTAATTATCACTGCATTCTACCTCTTAAAATACACTGATTATCATTTTTAGGAATAATTGGACAATGGTTATTATGAAGATTATTACTCATAATCTACTCCATAGTGTATTTAAATTCAAAGTACTTACCTAATGTGAAATTGTCGGTAGCAGGGAAAATGTAATACATTGCTCGATGCGTAAGCTCTTTTTGGCCTCGGAGAGAGTTTTAAGACCCGAGGCAACACGGGCGTTAAACAACCTCCCCGACGAAAAAAATTCGCTTACGCATTTCGAAATGTAAACAACTATTTAATACAGCACACTCTTTTCAAACATCATCAACAATATCAAGACGGAGATAGACTATAATAATGGATAGACAAGGATGGGACGCTCTCGTTGCTCATTCTAAACAAAGGTATAGTTTTCCGCCCATATTAGTTTATACGTGGTGCCGCCGTCCACCAGAGGCCAACGAGCTACTTGACGTCACAACCAAGGAGGGCGCGTTACAAGAATGATTTGAATTATGCAGTTTTTAATTCCTTAAATTTATTACATAAAAATAAAAAAATGATTTTTTTGTGAACTGTGGTTTATTTAATGGCAATAAATTACGTTTGAAAGTAATATTTTTCAAATTTAATTTTTGTGCAAGTTCCCCATTGTAATTACCAGGGAGGGACTCTTTAAAGTAAGGGGACACAGCATTATACTTTCCAAAGTGAGGCCTATTCTTTCCTAATTCTAATGGTCTCAGTGATGCCAAGTATGCCATTTTATAGGAGAATCTACGAATATAACAGGTACTTTGATTGTTAGTAAAAATTAATAATGGTTTCCATGATTTCTAAAAATTAGACTTGACAATTTTGAAATTTTGAAAGAAATTTATTTTATAGTTGAAATCGATTTCCAGCAATTATTTCCACGAATTTAAGTAATAAGTATGGTAAGTGAGTAGTGCCGATTTTGCTTATTTAAGAATTTGTAATATGTATACTTGAATTTTCTTCCCGTGTTGAATGTATACCCAAAGAACTTTCACAGATTTCGGGATGGACTAATAAGATTAGGTCTAGTAGTTCTAATTAGGTCTAGTATTTCTCGGTGTTCATTATAAAATTTTTGTAATTTTGTTTCTCTCCCAAGGTACCTCACAAACTTAAAATAAACTTGTAGTCGTAGATAAAAATTCTTTAAAAAAAGACCTGACTAAAGCTACTTGTTAATAATTAAAAATTTTCGAAATACGATTTATTTTGAACTACCTACTTATACGTAATGCCCACATAATGGGAATTGTAGGATTACTAAAGGTGATACAGGAAAAATCTGGTTGCAATTATTGGGACTACTACAGGCGGCCGCATTACCTTTAATTGACACAACTGGGTATCTGGAAGTTAGAAAAGTTTAAAATTGTGAATTTGGCATGTCACATAAAACCCGATGGCAGTTGGACCGGCACCGTCGCAATAACATGGCCCGCCAGCTGAAAGCGATGAGTCATCCAAGGCACGATAGACTTACCCACGGTATGTCAGTAACGAATCCGAAAACAAGGCAAATCTGCGCATCTACGTCAGTTGAGAGTCACGAATTCAAAATGCGGTTGTGTTTTACGATTTTTTATCGTTTACAGTTTAATGTGTCAAGAAAAAGTGTAAACAACTGTCAGTCCAGCTCGACAGTGCTTTAAAATAGGCCAGAAATGCCGGGATGTGCAGTCAGCGTTTGTCCAAATAAAACCAGAGACAGTAAGGGAACGGAAATTAAGTACTATAGATTTCCCAAGGACAATAATCTTGCCAAAAAATCGATTGCTGCATGCCGCAGACAAGACATATGGAGCAATTTAAATTCTAACTCGCAACTGACGCGTCACAAGATGCGCAATGACATACCGTGGGTAAGTTTATCGTGATGCAAGGGAGGTGAGCCTAAGGCGCCAAATTCAAATTTCAAGGTGTCAACTTGGTAAATTTGGAAAAAAAAACATTTTAAAATGATTGTTTACATATATAGCTCATGGTTTTACAACACGGATAATAATCTATAAGAGTGAAAGTCACATTTTCAAGGGGTTTTGGTGCATTTAGATAACTACCGGTGAAATTTTCGTAAATGCCAATTATTTCTTATTTGCCTGCCTAGATACAACTAAATTCGAATAAATAAAACCATAAAAGGTGGTTACGTTTAATCACGTAAAATTGTTAGATATAACACTCTCCAACAGTCCAAACCAAAATCCTGGACAACTGCGTAGGAACAAAATCTCTTTTGATGGCCTTAACTCACTTTTCCCTTAAAATGGGGTCTTTAGTCTTTATGGAGGAAAAAGCGGACACACTATAGGACCGCCTTTGTAGTTTCCCTTGCAGTTGGGAACGGAACACGTCATACAACCTAAAACCTATAAACTAACTTTAATCGCTTTTTCTGAACCACTGCTGTTTTACCACCTTATTAATAAAACTCCACGTCCTAGATTACTAAAAAACACAGTCCAACAAACAACAAACGTTCTTTAAAACAAGAAAATCGCCAGACAAGTAAACGTAAGCAACCTCCCGACCTCCCTGTGATGACGTAGTGACGTTTCGCGTCGCCAGCTGGCAGGCCTTTATCATTGCGACGATGCCGGTTGGACACTGACATATAACATAACCTTGTAACAGCCCCCTTGTGGTCTCCTTGGAGTCAACAGAGAACAAACTTCCCCTCAAGGCTTCACTTTTCCTATGTGATAGACCATAGAAAAGAAATATATAATATACGTGATAGACTGTGACATGCTGGGTCCCCTTATTTTAAAGAGTCCCTGGTAATTACCAATGATATGTTTCGCTTCTATCTCCGGTTTCCCTATCCGGATCTTCGGCCAAATGCGATTTACATAGAAAGAGGCTTCTTGCCGGTCATGCCCAACCCGAATCCCGATGCGTGCCCCCTCCAGCTCTCGCTATCGTCCCTCGGACGAAGAACTGCCCCCCGCGACGGCCGATAAGGGCGCTATCTGCCGGCAGTTATCGTTGTTTATGACTTTACGTTTATAGGTAATTTAATTAAGTTATTGCGCTGGGATTCGCGGAATGGCGGGCCGTGGAAGATATATTATCGTGTCCAGTCGATATCCGGGCACGAATAAAGTCTATTTACGTTAGAGGTTAGAGTCGGTAGGGAACAACATTGGCCACGGGCGTAGCCAAGGGGGGGGGTTCGGGGGTTCAAACCCCCCCGAAATAAGCAAAATATTACCTAATATTATACCGAAAAAATACGAGGAGTGAAGAGTTAAATTATTATTACGTTTGAATATATGTAGTAATAGTAGCGCCTAGCGTCATCTTTTGACGAGAGGCAGACGCAGTTGCAGCCGAACTATTTTGTATTGTAGGGACACTTTGCGTTGTTTCTCGAGTATTCGCCACGCCCCTCGGTCGAAATGAGCGGAACTTTGTGAAAGTTCGTGGAAGTTTCTGGACGGCTACTGGGCTGCTATATAAGCGGCGCCGCGGCGCGTGACCGCGCTTACGGCAGTATTGTTCCATGCGAACTCGAAGCGAATAAAAGTTAAAAGTGGTGAACGAATAGTGAAGAGAATTAAGTGTACCGTGTAAGTGAGTAATTTTAGTGCACTGTTATTCGATGACCTTGTTAAGGATAGATACGTGAATCATTATTACTGTCGAAAAATGGAGGGGAAGAAAAGGAAGGGTGATAAACCTAAAGGTATGGACTACTGGAAAAAGTGGTGTAGTCAAGGTCAAGGGGTTTCTAATAAAGAAACAAATTTGGATTTAGCTATCAAAGCTTCAGCTACCTTGCATGCTGATAAGAAGACTGCCTACCCCGAAATCTAGTTTGGAATGCCTAGATATGTGCGATAAAAACCTTTATCCTAATATTTACACATTACTACAAATCTTGGCTACCATTCCTGTCTCCACTGCTACCCCAGAAAGGTCTTTCTCGAGCCTAAGGAGACTGAAAAACTATTTACGAAACACTGCAAGTGAAAACAGACTTAATGGTTAATGAACATTCACTATGGAACAGAAATTCATGCAGATGAAGATTTCTTCTTTAATGGTTTTAGATTTAGCGCAGAGGAACGAAATTAATTTATCCATTTCATTTAAAGTTAAGAACTTTATAAATATGTCGTAGTTTTTCGGATGAATATATAGATATTAAATTTCATGTAAGTATATTTTTGTTGTTTTATTTACTTCTCAAACTAAACCCCCCCCCCCCCCAAAACTAAATCCTGGCTACGCCACTGACATTGGCAACAGCGTGGCGCGATAGCTAATGGTTAAATGGGTGGACCGATAAATATAACGTCCGCAATAACGCAATTCCTCCAACAAATAAATATGGTAATATTCGAGGAGTTTTAGTAGCCACTCATTTGTCCAGCGGGATCGACGATTTATTTTCCTACAATTTTTTTGGAAATGTTCCCGAATTTTAGAGACAGCTTGAGAGCCACTGGTCGCAAGGTCCCTTCATTATTGAAGCGATGGCTTCCTACTACAGCGTTGCCATACCGTCAGATAATTCCTTGAAAATCTGTAAAAATTTACAAATTTCCACACACCTCCATGGGGTATAGCAGCGACGCGTTACTTTTTTTAAACAGGTATTCGCCCGCAACCTTATCATCTCGCATAAAAAAAATAACGAGACTCACGTATCACAGAAGCACTCACTGTAACTTAGTAATAATCATATGACTTCACTAATTTGTTTTCACTTTTTACAATAATACTTTCACGACACAGCACACCACTTCTTAATGACGTAGTACTCAGCATAACCGAGATATTGTAACGAAAAATGCGAAATTCCAGTCATTGTCCTCGGCCCGCTGGCTGAGATCAGCTGTCGTGTAGGCCTGCGGCGGCGCGTCGTAGCAACAATGAACTAATAGGGACGTTCGAACCAGCAGCAGAAAAAAGTTTCTAAGTATAAGAGCAGTTTTCTCATATTTTCGGTGATAGTATATATTTTTTTCAAAAATAAACTTCATAGGCGTGGTTTTGGGGTCGAAACCTACCGTCAGTTAAATGAAAGTTACACCTTGTATTTTCTGTTGTATTAGTATTTGTTTCGGTAAGAATTTTGTTTAATGATTGACATATACAAAAGATAGAACCAACAGAAACAACTACTCCGAGGGCTAATACCCCCACCCTACCGGCATTGAACTAAACCATTGGTTCTCGATTTTCGTTGGGAATAAACATTGCAAAGATCAAAGTTTTCTCCTTCACCAACGTAACGTCAAAGATATTGATATCTTTGTTGGGACATGTCCTGACATGCTGCAGGCACAATGATCCCAGCCAGCTCATTACCGGTTTCATCCTTTTTGGGAATCATCAGATGGACGTAGGCAAAATCCGGAGTGGATGAATTCAAAAGATAGAACCAACAGAAACAACTACTCCGAGGGCTAATACCCCTACCGGCATTGAACTACACCATTGGTTCTCGATTTTCGTTTCAAAAAGGATGAAACCGGTAATGGGCTGGCTGGGATCATTGTGCCTGCAGCATGTCAGGATATGTCCCAACAAAGATGTCAATATCTTTGACGTTACGTTGGTGAAGGAGAAAACTTTGATCTTTGCAACGATTGACACATATTTCTATATATAGAATTCAAATAACTTTGATACAGACAAGGTTAGTTTATGTATAGGAAGATTAGGACATCCCCTAGTCTTACACAAAACCAAAGACTGTCCCTTTGCACTGGCAACATCGCGCGACTGTGCCGCTCTCACCAGCTAGCTGGCCTTCTTCTTCACAGCTTGATGCCAGTGAGGTATCAGAAGGGCTAGCACAGTTACCTAAAGTAGAAAACAAAAAATACCGAGGGAAAAGATAATAAACAACTGATTGTCACATTTTCAGTAAAATAACAGGCCTGACAAAACAGTTAAATTCTTTTTAGGCATTATTTTGATTTATTTACAATAATTAAGCATACCTAGATTGTATAAATTTTTGTTTATTGCATTCTTTGAATAAAACACATATTAAAATAATAGATCTTCTTTAATCACGGCTGTACTTAGTACTTAGGTATTAACCAAGGCAAAATAACGGATATTTCAGCCAAAATCATACACTATTTATTC
Source organism: Pseudeuparius sepicola (assembly GCA_963920635.1). Classification (NCBI taxonomy): domain Eukaryota; kingdom Metazoa; phylum Arthropoda; class Insecta; order Coleoptera; family Anthribidae; genus Pseudeuparius; species Pseudeuparius sepicola. The sequence continues at coordinate 14,378,616 of OY987299.1, forward strand.
GTTACAATAAAACAAGCTTTCGGCCATGTTTATGGCCTTCATCAGGGCTAATATAATGTTAAAGTCTATCCAAGTTACAGCGGCAGTAGATATAAACAAAGTCACATGACCGCCTTGCGATCGATTACCAGGGTCGGACTAATATGAAATTCCAAGTGGCTTGTAATTCTGAACTAATTCTTTTAGAAGTTCTAAAATTTGTACCTTTCGTGGATCTTTATAAACTTCCTTAAATTAAGTAGCAAATTAAAATTACAGAATATACTGCTCACGATTCGATCTAAAATATGCAGGAAACTCGACTGAGGGAAGAGCCGGCCCTGCAATCTGCTCGCCACGTAAACACTAGATATTTTATGACGGCCAGACCAATAAGAGAATAGGTCACGTGGTGGCCAATGTTTTAATCCACTGCCTCTCTAACTTGGTTAGACTATAGATATAAAGTAACCTTGGATACAGATACTATACAGCGCTTGCCTGCACGTTGCAGCAATTACCCGGCAAAAACTCGCGTCGGCGCCAGCGGAACGCAAATTAATCAAAACGTTTGCTGAGGCTGCAGGCGAAGCTGCTGCCCGCGACAATGCATGCAACCTAATGCACTGCGGAGAGACAAACCGGCGCCCCTCACCGCATATCAAACTTTCCGGGGAAATAATGGATTTACGAGGGAGGCAATAATTGCCGGCGCTAAACAGCTTCTGGCCGGGGAGATAAATGCCAGCGCGCGGGAATAAATTAAACGGCGGCGAATGCACCAGGTCTGGCCTGGTATATTATACTTCCGGTGCGAAGACGTATGCAACCAACGGACCTCCTAAATAAAGCTGGATTTCCATTGGTGCGGTCCCCCTCCACCGATTTTTGTCCGACCTCCAGAGGGCGCTTAAGGTTGTTTTTGGCCGCCATTATGTGCTGATTTCTAGGGTTACTGTTGGCACCATTTAGGTCTAAGTCTTCTTCTTCCTCTTTTTCACTTAATTTCAAATAACCCGCCAAAAAACGCAGTTTCCTTATTGGCTTCCCCTCTAATGTCAGCACAACATGGCGGCAGCCTGTTCCGGACATTTTTAACGTATACGAATAGCAGTCCAGCAGTCCGTTATACAACCCGACAACTTGACATTTCGTTCGTTCGGCGAAGAAGTTCGGTCTAGGGTTCCTGGATAGGCAGAGTTGGGACAATAAAGTGATTAGTGTCATTATTTGCCGATTTTGGGCATTATAGAGATAACTAGATTATTTTAAATTTTTTTCTCTCGTTCCATTGAAACTGTAGGTCAACTTAGAGATTTGTTGTATTTAGTTAGGTTATGATTTATGTCAACTTAAAGAAAAATGATGGGACTCATGGGCAGAATACGAAACTAAAACAGTGTATATTTGTTGCCCTCTATAAGAAAACTTATTAGGCGTAAATATGTATATTATTATCAATAGTTTAAGTTTTGAGTTAACAAAAATAGCAGCATAAAAATATACCAAATACCTGGTATAGCGAAAATAATATGGTTTAGCACGTTTATTTAGCGCTCATGCTAGCAAGAAGTGTAAAAGCTTTAGGAATTATTTCAAATGACTCCAATATGACAAAATGTTCTGCAGAATTATTATTACAGAAAACACTAGAGAAAGAGCAAAGAAGATTTCCCATGGAATAAATGGATAATGATAATGTTAATTAAGTATCTGCATTATGTAATTTTTCTTGAAATCGGCATTAAAATGTCCCAAAATCGTCATTAAAAGCACAGAAATCGTACAATAATGTAGCCCATTATTGTACGATTTTTTCAATAAGTAGGCCTTGGCGAGATGTAAACATCAAACGTCAGACGCGGAGAAATCGCCCGTCAAAAGTGACCAAATATTCAAAACCCGGCCGATAAAGGCTCATTTAACTTTTCGTACACATTGCGAAATTGTTTCCTATAGAAGCGCAATCCTTCAGTCTAGATATTTTAGTAAATTTGAATTTTAATAGATTTGTTGTGTAGGCTGCACAAGTAGCAGCAGTTTGGTTTTTCTGTCAGAAGGTGCCGTACATCATTATGCTTGTCCGAGGTAGAGCGATCGGTAAAGTCAAGCAACGCCGCGCGTAGTCGGTTCGTGGACGGGTGATCCCTTATTATTATTTTCTTGCCTAATAAAACATTTTTTTTCCGATTTCAAGAAAAATATAATATGTACCTCGGCACTGAAGTTCTTTTTATGACTCATGTGGTTTATTTGCCTCGGCCAGAGGCCTCAGCAACTAAACTCCACATGAGTCATAAAAAGTTGAACTTCAGTGCCTTGGTACATAAATAACTATTATCTCGTATTTTAGATTAAAAATTAACTCCAAATCCTAGTGTATAACCAAAACCGCCAATAAACTATGTATTTTGGATTGTATAAAAAATAATAATAATGAAAGCTTTATTTAGCATATTGCTACTTATTACATAATGATTGTAAACAAAACACAGCATTTTATTCTACTTTCTTCTATATGCTGACTGCTGACTTATACACAAAAATTATATTATGAAAATTACATCAGGAAAAATTAACAAAAAGCTATTTTTTCTTCAATATAACTTATTAATTTTGTTCTAAATTCTGCTAAATTTTTAATCATTTTAATATTTGCTGACAGCTCATTAAAATATTTAAATCCTTTGTTATCCTTTCTTATCTAGTATACAGGGTTTCCCAACGAAAACTTGACCCCCAAAAATTCGAAAACCGAAAAATATTTGAAAATTCGCCGAGACCCGTCGTTTTTTGTTTTTGGGGGGAGCTTTTTTGACAGTCAAGCCCACCCGATATGTTCAACTCCCTAATCCCTAGCAACCCCAACTTTATAATTTCAAATGGAACTACCCCCCGTGTGGCGCATCATTTTAAAGCCCTTTTTATTGCGAATACAGTGATGTTTCGCTTTTAGAATTCTGTTGAGATTTGACAGAATTATTGGCCAAAAACGGAAAGTTGACAATCCACTGTACGCGTAGTAATTTCTTTAAATGACCGCCACTATTAAGTTTTTTATCTAGTACATACGACCAAATTACCTAGTTTTTATTGACGTGTCGATCAGTTTACAAAAAAGTCACAAATGAAAAAGCTGAAGCAAAACAAAAAAGTTCATACGAAATCAAACCGTATATCTTTTTAATATATATGTTTTTAAAATGGTTTATTCTACCACGGAAAGGTTAGAAATTGTTGCAATTCCTGCTGTAGCTTTTGCGCAATCATGATTTCGAAAACAAATTGCAACAATTTCTACCCTTTTTTCTGAACTTTTTTTGTTTTGCTTCAGCTTTTTCATTTGTGACTCTTTTGTAAACTGATCGACACGTCAATAAAAAGTAGGTAATTTGGTCGTATGTAGTAGATAAAAAACTTTATAGAGGCGGGCATTCGGGGCATTTGTGTAGAAATTACTGTGGATTGTCAACTTTCCGTTTTTAGCCAATAATTCTGTCAAATCTCAACAGAATTCTAAAAACGATTGGCAATAAAAAGGGCTTTAAAATGATGCGCGACAAGGGGGGTAGTTCCATTTGAAATTTTAAAGTTGGGGTTGCTATGAATTAGGGTGATGAACATATCGGGTTGGCTTGATTGTCAAAAAAGCTCCCCCCAAAAACAAAAATCGACGGGTCTCGGCGAATTTTCAAATATTTTTCGGTTTTCGAATTTTTTTCGGGGGGGGGGGTCAAATTTTCGTTGGGAAACCCTGTATTCTAACATTGGTTTTGGCTATTACCTATAAATAAATCTATATCTGAAATTTTAGGAATCAAGTTATTTTTAAAACAAAAATTAAAGTGTTTTCAACTATTTTTTGATTTACACTAATAAATTTAGTTTCTTATGCATTTGAAATACATTTGTGTATTTGTCACAATTTAGAACCACCCTCAAGGCTCGGTTTTGTAACTTTTGTAATATACTGATTTGAGATTTGTCAAATAAAAATAAAATAGTCGAACAATATTGTAACGAAAAATGCCTCTAAAGTTGTTATATCAGCTTTCAATGAACATGTCTGTACTGTTTTCTAACCTACTCAAAGATTTAGCAGATAAATTTTAAGTTTGGGTATTCTTTTGCTTACAATTGTATAATTTTTATGATTAAATTTAGAGGCATTTTCCGTCGCATCTTTGTTGGCCTGAGGCCCCCAGGGCCCCATTTCCTTTTAGTTTTCATTGTTTTCCCTGTAGAGCTTCCATAAGTTTCTAGAAGTATACTAGAACTTTATGATTTGTGCATCTGTCATTGGCCAGGAATATTCTAGAGTAGTCTCCAGCCTTCCATTTGAATACATAAGCCCTGGCGTAGAAGAATCTACTACGACTCGATTCTTCTATGGCCCTGGGAATTTGGCCTGAGGGAAGTTGAAGGTTATAACGGGATTTTAGTGCGATTTTTGGAGCTGATAAGTATTCTCAATAAACAATAAAGGTGGTAACCAAGACAACGAGTTTGGACTGTGATTGTTGAGATCTAGTACATTTGGTGTCAGAAGCGCGACTTTAAGAGGACCCCGAGGTGAATGCCCACAACAACAAAACAAACCGCAATGGAAATGAAAAAGTTGATGGAAATGTTTATGAAGAAATTTAACGAAATGGACAAAAAATACGAGGAAAGAGCAAAGAAACACGAAGAGAAAGAAGAAGAAAGGCGCAAGATGGGAGAAGAAAAAGAAAAAGAAAGGCGCAAGAGGGAAGAAGAAGAAAAAGAAGAAGAAAAGTGCAAGAGGGAAGAAGAAAAAGAAGATAGAGATTAAATCTGGACGAGATGAAACCAACATGAAATTAGAAGAGATTCAAATAGAATTACACAAGAAAACTACCAACTTTGAAGAAGTCGTTGAAGAAGAAATAACCCAAATGAAGACAGAAATTAAGATGGAAGTACAAATCGAACTGGACAAAATAAAAACGAGATTTGACAACAGTGAAGGAAGAATGGAACAGTTGGAGGCGAGGATGAATCAGCTATCGCTACAGGGTGTATCAAAATTAGAAGCAGGCATGACCACATTCTCTATGAAAATGAAGCCTTCCAAGTTTGATGGAAAAGTGGGATGGAGCACTTACCTTAACCAGTTCACTTCTGGACAGGAGAAAAGAAAGCCCGGAATTTGAAGTTATGTCTACGAGGTGAGGCTACCGATAAATTTCAGTAAGCGGCTTCATAGATGGCGTGCGTGACATCGAGACTAGCCAAGCACTTCGGCTAGCCCGCCACAAATATACAGGGTGGCCCACCACGAACTGCATCGATCTATATATGGAAAACTAAAAGTAGTAAAATTCTGAAAATTTGGCACCTCACCAATGCCGATAGGCGCTGCTCAACTAAAATATTTTGGTGAATCTGGCGCTTCTGTTATACCGGAAGTCGATATCAACAAACACAGTTAAAAAAATAATACAAAATTTTAAACAGTATGGATGTGTCACGTTTCACGTTTGGCGATGGTTTCGTTTTTTGTGTATAGCGAGCCCCAAATGTATCGCACGTTCTTGATATTACTTTGTTGCATTCTCCGTAGATAATAAACAAATTGAAATAATCTTCATTTGTGTAATTTAAGCGCGCCGGCATTATTGTTGACAATAATTTATAAACCAAGTGACATCTTCTCAGCCGCGATTGTCTTTTCATCGTCCACGGCTAATATGATTTTCCAAGCGTTAAGCAAACCCCGCATTTTATGGGCGAAAAGTGGGTTTTTCGTAAATTAATCGAAAATTACTGCATTTAGGTATAGGAAACCTTACACAAAGTTATCATCATTTTTAGTGGTGAATAAGATCGCATTAAAAAAATGGGGGTTTCCATTTGAAAATTTCGAGATTTAAGCACATTTTGAATGTAATTTTTATTCATATTTTGTGAACACCCTGTATAAGAACGGATTTATTTCTCAGCTGAGATCACTAGGTCAGGGCTTCTGTTACACGATGCCAAAAATTTGTTTAGAAATTTCGCGTTTTCCTCGTATAAATTGCTAATTGACTTTAGGTCTGAACCTGTAATTTTTTCGGAAAAATGCAAATATCTCAAAAACGGTTAGATTTAGACATATGACATGTTGCATGTTTTTGTTCCAAAATGATGCCTAGAATCCAAAAATGCAATAATATACAGGGTGTTCTATTTGAGATAAGAAAGTTGATATCGACTTCCGGTATAACCGGAAGTGCCAGGTTCGCCAAAATATTTTAGTTGAGCAGCGCCCATCGGCATTGGTGAGGTGCCAAATTTTCAAAATTTTCCTACTTTTAGTTTTCCATATATAGATCGATGAAGTTCGTGGTGGGCCACCCTGTATATCAGAGGCCCTGGCGCATGCTTTGGAATTTGAAGCCGCCACGCAGGCAGCACGTAGACAAGTGAGTAGCCTCCGAGTAGCCAGGTTTGAGGGGCGAAAGCTGGCTGGGTGCTACCTAGCCCCGCCTATTAAGATAAAAGTTAACCGTCTGCCGAATTCAGGAGACAGCTTGGTAGTACCAGGAAAGATCTGCGGCCCAGAATGTGACATTGTGGTGGACACTGGTTCTAGTCATACCATCGTGAGGCCGAACATCACAGACCATACATAAAGATATTCCTGTGGTCAGAAGTTTGTTACGCCCATGGAATAATTATCTTTCATCCACAAAATTGATGTGATTTTCCAAAAATAATATTTCCCATTAAAAAGTGACATTATTGTCCTAACTCTCCATATCCAGGAACTTTAGTTCCGTCTGCCTCTGGACGTCCGCATGGCGCGCGCGCATTCCGGATTCACTTAGTCAGGGAGACGCGGGGCGGCCGTGGACAAATCCACAATCGTGGAGTTCGTTAACGGGAATTGTCCCGGTTCTCGCGTAATTGATTTACGGCGACGGTCGGATTTGCACGCTCAAAACTTAACCTACTCGGACAACAGGCAAATTAAATTCCGCCGCTGCTACGGTAGTCGCATAATGGGCATTTGCTTAACAAATAAAACCCCGACCGGCGGCCGAGGCCGGCGGCTCTGCCGCCCCACCCTGTCTTCTTATTCACCGCTGTAGTGTGTACCCACGATACACTTGCCCACGGTATGTCATTGCGCATCCATATGCCTATCTCTGTCGCACCTTGTGACGTCAGTTGCGAATCAGAATTTAAATTGCTCCCATATGTTTTACACAACAATAGATCATTTTTTATGGGTTTTTGCTTATTTTAAACGTTTTCTTTTAAATAAATGTTGTTAAAAATATGTAGATTATATTACTAGATAAATGAATGAATATTCTGTTGATAAAAAACACATTAAATTTGCTAGTTATGTTCTAGAAGTTGCTACCTCATCATGGAAATTACGCCGTAGAAACTACAAACTCAGCACAGTCTAGATGGACTCTCGAACACCTTGAAATCTTGCGAATTCTGCTTTCCTTAAATTATATAAACTATCGCGCTCCACATTTTTCGACTTTTGACTATCAGACTCTGTACTAGTTGCCAATAAAAAACTTTGCATTTTTTAAAAAGGTCTTGTTCCGATCCCGTAAGTTAAGTGGCGCAGTCGTGCGGATTGTTTGAGTTGCGTGGCGCCATCGGTCTCTCGCTTCTGGAGTATCGAACTCCCAACAAACAAGAACTTCAAGATCCGATTGAAGCTGCAGAGCCAGGAAGAGACCAAGGTAAGGGCCAATCCGTGTTTCCTTTCCCTTGTCCTTTCTGTGGCAAACAGGTCAGTCTTAGGTCCCTAGAAATCCAGTGTATATGTTTTTCTAGTTGAATCTATTCATAAGATTGCGTCTTGCGAAATATTAGAGCATATAATACTTCAAAAGATATAATTAAGTTAGGTTAAGAAGTTCAATTTCATTTTAAGTTTCAATTTTAAATTTCAAAATTGATTCACTCGAAGATATTTCAAACTCGTTCCGTTCTCTAGATTTAAGTGATAGTGATAGTGATAGTATTGGTACAATTGAAGAAGAAATCATGAATAATCAACCTCAACCTGCACAAATCAATTATAGTCTGCTTAGATTGTATGTCGATACAATTCCAAATTTTAATGGAGACCCACACACTCTCGAAATTTTTATAGAACATTGTGATTTTCTTATTTCCACATATTCCAATGCAAACCCCGCTGATCCCATAAATACCTTCCTAATACGTGCTGTTATTGGAAAATTAACAGGACACGCTTTAGTTATTGCTGGTAGTAGACCTGACGTAAGAAATTGGGCAAATTTAAAAGAATTATTAAGACTAAGTTTCGGTGACCAAAGAAACCTTGATTGCTTAGTGCAAGAAATGCTTGTTTCGCGACCCTTCAAAAATGAATCTTTTCGTAATTTTGGGCAGAGATTACAAAAGTGCCGTAGTTCCATCGCTTCTAAAATAATTTCAATGGAAATGACTAACGAAGAACGTGCTTTTAAAATTAAAAATTATGATGAACTTTCACTAAAAACCTTTATAAGAGGTCTATCTGGACGTATCCAAGATATGGTTCGTTTAAGAAATCCTGACAGTCTAGAACTCGCAATATCGTATGTTATTGAAGAAGAAAACTTTATTTTATTTCAAAAGTCTCAAACAAGTAATTTCCAAAATTCAACATTACCAAATAAAAATCCTCAACACTTTCCAAAAATGAATTCTTATAATAATCAACAAGCTATAACACCACGACAACAATCAATGTTTCCGCCAAATAATAACAATTTTTCGCAAAATCAAAATTATTCCCAAAATCAAAATTTTCCCGAAAGAGCTCAATTCCCATCTCAACCTATAAACATCCAACCTCGACAGAATATGCCTTCCCCTAAATTTTTTACCAATAAACAAGTATTTGGAGCCCCTAACACTTCCAGAAATGTTTTTAAACCCACCGGTATAACTCCGCAACATAAACCTGAACCGATGTCTACTACATCACGAATTCCTACTATACAAACTCAATTCAGAAATAATTTTCCAAAAAATTACCAAACTCCACAACTCCACAATATTAAAGAGGCAGATTTTAGCTTCGACGAAAGTCTCGAAAACCCGGAAAATCCCGATGAAATTTTTCCCGATTTTTACCATGAAAACTCCGATGAAAATTTCGTACCGAACGAAACTTATGAAAGTTTTGAAAATTTTTCCCAGGCTTCGAATCCACAGAACCCAACGTAATAATTGACTTAAATCATCTACATAAGAGCGATTTAACGTATATAGAAATTCCAGAAATTAATGCCAGATTCCTTATAGATACAGGTAGTTCCCGTAGTATAATTAACCCCGATGTAGCTTATAAGTTTTACAGTAATTGCATTTTTCATGAAGATTTTAGTATTCAGACCTCTCACGATATTACTTTTCACAATGAAATTGCCATAATTCCACTTTTCGACATTTTTAACGTAAATCGATTTTATAAATTTTATATCTATGATTTTTCCCCAAAATATCACGGTCTTATTGGCATGGACTTATTGAAAAGACTACGATCAAATATAGATCTCGACAATAAATTACTAAAGACTCCCAAAGTTCAAATACCTCTACTTTCGGAAAACTCCAATTCAAAACAACAGAAAAATTTCCAAAGATGTTATCACTCTTTAATTATACCACCTCGAACTCAAAAAATAGTTAAAGTTCCAGTATGCTATAAAAATGGCCTCGGTATTTTAGATTACAATAATTTTAATAACAATTTAGAATCCCCTCGTGCTGTAGTTGATATTCAAAATTATTTCGCGACAACAACAATTATAAATCCAAATTTAGAACCCTTTGAAGTCATAATTACTGAACCTTTAGACGTTGAAATTTTAAACCCTAATGAGATTAACTTTATCGACAAAATCGAAGATAATTCGGAACTCTCAGAAACTGAAGATAATCTACTAAAACAAAATTTAAAAAATATTAGACTTGATCATTGCAATTATGAAGAAAAGTCCGCTTTACGTAAACTTTGTTATTCATACAGGGACATCTTTTACTGTGAAAAAATACCTCTTAGCTTTACAAATAAAGTCAAACATAAAATTAATCTCACAGACGAAAAACCTATTTTTACTAAATCGTATAGGTTTCCCGAAATCCATCGACAAGAAGTAAAATCCCAAATAGATAAAATGTTACAACAAAAAATTATTGAACCATCCACATCCCCGTGGAGCAGTCCAATCTGGATCGTTCCAAAGAAACTCGACGCTAGTAAAAAAAGGAAATGGCGAGTAGTCATCGACTATCGTAAGTTAAATGACAAAACTATTAGTGACAAATATCCCCTTCCAAACATAACGGACATATTAGACAGACTAGGACGTGCGAATTACTTTACAACACTCGATTTGGCCTCCGGTTATCATCAAATTGAAGTTGACGAAAATGATGTACCCAAAACTGCATTTTCTACTGATTCTGGACATTATCAATTCTTACGAATGCCATTCGGTCTTAAAAATGCACCCAGTACATTTCAGAGATTAATAGATAATATTTTACGTGGTTTAACAAACGAAATTTGTCTCGTATATTTAGATGACATAATAGTTTTCAGTACATCTCTCCAAGAACATATAATTAATCTCAAAAAAGTTTTCGACAGACTACGTGACGCGAATTTTAAAGTACAACTTGACAAATGCGACTTTCTACAAAAAACTGTTGCTTACCTCGGACACATTATTACATCAGAAGGAGTGAAACCCAATCCCGAAAAAATTTCCTGTATTCAAAAATTCCCCATTCCTAAAACTCAAAAAGAAATAAAATAATTTCTTAAATTACTTGGATATTACCGCCGCTTTATTAAAGATTTCGCAAAAATAACTAAACCTTTAACTCTATGTTTAAAGAAGAACGCTCAAGTTACTCATAGTCAAAAATTCATAGAAGCTTTCAACACATGTAAGAAAATTTTGTGTAATGATCCGATATTACAGTATCCTGACTTTTCCAAAGAATTCATTCTAACTACTGATGCTTCCAACATCGCTATCGGCGCAGTATTATCCCAAGGCACCATTGGACAAGACAAACCTATTGCCTATGCCTCACGCACCCTAAATGACAGTGAACAAAATTACAGTACTATTGAGAAAGAGTTATTGAGCATTGTTTGGGCTTGTAAGTACTTTCGTCCCTACCTCTATGGTCGAAAATTTACAATAGTTACCGATCATCGCCCCCTCACGTGGCTTTTTAATTTAAAAGAACCCAACTCGAAATTGGTTCGTTGGCGTCTCAAATTAGAAGAGTATGATTACAAAATTGTTTATAAAAAGGGAAAGTTAAACTCCAATGCCGACGCACTCTCTCGTATAAATTTGAATATTCATGAAACCCAATCTGTTATCAATAATCCAGGAGATATAAATCAAGAAACTTTCGAATTTTTAAGGAACTATGTAGAAAACCCAGAAAATTTTGAACTACCCAGTACAAGCCAAGAAATTTCTAACAGTAATGTAAACAATACCCAAGCAAGTTCATTAACGCCAGACACTCACACAGCTGACCCCGTCCCGCGAACGAAACCTAAGATAATAATTCACTCCGACATACAAATCCGACCTCCTGATAAACCTAGACCGACAATATTAAATAACGCACCTATTGAAATTAGTGATGACGAAACTGCCCATTCCCTCTCAAAAGAAATATGTAATGAAAGTTTACCTATTTTGGACGAAATTATCAATAATAAAACGAATCAAATACATATTTTCAAAAATAACGTCGATAAACTTTCAGTAGAACAAGAAAACTACTTGCACCAAAAAATTATGACAGTCAAAATTCCTTTAATTTCAAATGAGCAATTAATCCTAGATTTTCTAAAACAATATCTAAGACCAAACACTACGTATCACATTTATTTTAATCATTCGCAATTTATAACACAATTTTCAAATATTTACTCAGAGCATTTCAATCGATTAGGTCCCAAACTGATAATATGTACAAAATTAATTAATACCATAAAAGACAAAGAGGAACAGTTATTACTAATAAAAAATCACCATTTAGGAAAAACGAATCATCGCGGAATACAAGAAACACTAAATTATTTAAAGAGAAACTATTTTTGGATAAATATGAAGTCCGATATTACTGCATATATAAATGCATGCGAAATTTGTCAGAGAACCAAATACGGTAGAAACCCTCCATATGTACCTCAAGTATTAACTGAAACTCCTTGTAAACCATTCCAGTTAGTTCATGTCGATGTGTTCTATTATGACACCAGAAACTATTTAACTTTCGTTGACGCTTTCTCGAAATTCGCGCAAGCTACATTAATTCCCGGAAAATCCGCTACAACCATATGTGATGCTCTTGTAAAATATTTTTGTTCTTTTGGTACTCCTCAACAGATCATTTTAGACAATGGACGTGAATTCAATAATGAAACGGTTAAAGAATTATTAAAATTACATAAAATAGATATTCATTTCACTACACCAGGCCACCACGAGTCAAACAGTATAGTAGAACGTTTCCATTCCACAATAATAGAACACCTGCGAATTTTAAAAGAATCTTTCCCTAACGAAACCGACTTAATAAATTACGCCGTTTTAGGTTATAATTGCTCAATACACAGTTCGACGACATTCACGCCTTTTGAATTAGTATACGGTCATACGGACTTAAGAAACCCCGAAATTTTTACTCCTAAACACTTCTTCTCAAACTATGTCGAAAATCACGCGGAAAAATTAAAACACGTATATGGTGACGTCCAAACGAGGTTAATAAAAGAAAAAGAAAAGATTGTTAATACGAAAAATGCAAAGGGCAATACAAATCCTACTTTTAAAATTAATCAAATTGTATTTAAGAAAAATCCCCTTAACAGAAATAAAAAGAGCAACAAATTTATAGGTCCATACGTAATTATCGAAATTTTAGAACATAATAAATTCAAAATAAAAAACAAAAATAATAATAAAGAAGAAATAATTCATATGAAGGAGCTAAAACAACCTCCTTTGTTACAGGAAAATGAAGCTGAGAATCCTTCTACTTCTGCTGCAAATAATAGTGACATTTCAGAATAAAATAGAAATATCCAAAATCAACTCTCCCGGAATTCTCCCCTTTGAATTAGGCCAAGCTCGCGTTATAAAAAGTAAACATGTTTTCTTATATGATATAAATTTACTAGACATAAAAACTCAAATTGATGGGATAACAAACATTTTTCAAAACATTAATTCCTCACTCGACTTTGGAAGTTGGAATTTTCTACTTAGAAATTCTCGTAATATTTCAGAACACTTATATCCTTTAATTATCGAACTTAACGAAAAATATGAAAATTTAAATTTTAATCACAAACGGAAACGACGAGGTCTTGTAAATTTAGCAGGCACTGTACAAAAATGGCTTTTTGGCACCCTGGATGCTAATGACGGTCAACGCTATGATAATGCTTTAAAATTACTAAAATCTAATCAACAAAAAATTGTCTCAGAAGTTAATTTACAAATGTCTCTTTCTAAACAGTTAATTCAAAAGCAATCTAAAATTATAGAAGACATTAATTCCAATCAAAGGAAAATCGCAAAGTTAGTTAATGAAATCCAAAACAATATCTCCAATATTACCAATGAATTTTACCGATATACGACCTACATGTCGATAGTTGAAAAAATTTTTATAAATACTAATATCATTATTACTTTACTAGATAATTTAGAGAATGCTGTCACCTTTTCAAAATTACATGTAGCACACCCCGACATTTTGACAAGGCGAAATCTTGTGGATATTTTGAACGAACTTTCTAATCAATATAAAAAACAAGAAATTCTTAATATAAAATTAGAATCTTGGTATTCAATAATTAAGACTAATTGCCATTTTTCGGAAAATAATATAATATTTGCCATGGAATTCCCTATAATACATCCTAGTACCTTTCAATATTTTCATTTATTTCCAATCCCTACGGATAAAAACCTAATTATTATACCCCCAAAACCTTACTTGGCCCTAGAAGAAAAGGCTCATCAATACATGGAAGAACCATGCCCGCAACTTGACGAAATATACATCTGTAACCTAGAAAATATTCAAGAAAATAATGACTGCATAACCACCTTAATAAATGGTCATCCAAATCAATGCAACCAAATTCCGATCGTACCACCAAAATTTATCATCAATAAAATTAATAATAAATATTTCATAATAATCAGCGAAGAAGAAATTCAAGCCACTTCTACATGTCCAGAAAAGAAGTTTCATACTCTACAAGGCAACAACTTACTTCAGATACCCTACAACTGTACATTTCAATACAAATCCTATGAAATTGGTAACAAAGAAACAAAAACCATTGGAAATCCTTTATTAATACCTAAAATTCAAAATCCATCAATAATCAAGATCGAAACAAGAAGAAGCCCCCTGAAAATCGAAAATGTAAACCTTCAAGATATTCACCAATTGGAAAAACAAATTCAAGCGTCAAACCCGATCAGCATAGTCGACATCGATACTTCATCTCCGATAGATTGGATATTATGGATCACCGTAGGAAGCATCGTCATCATCCTGATCACCTATACTATTTGGAAAATGAAAAATAAATTCAAAATTTTGAAGAAAGAAGAGAAGACAACGTCGCCTTCCATCCTGTTTACTCCGGAAGTCTCCACTTAAGGCGGGACGAGTTATGTTCTAGAAGTTGCTACCTCATCATGGAAATTACGCCGTAGAAACTACAAACTCAGCACAGTCTAGATGGACTCTCGAACACCTTGAAATCTTGCGAATTCTGCTTTCCTTAAATTATATAAACTATCGCGCTCCACATTTTTCGACTTTTGACTATCAGACTCTGTACTAGTTGCCAATAAAAAACTTTGCATTTTTTAAAAAGGTCTTGTTCCGATCCCGTAAGTTAAGTTGCTAATTATAATTTTACAAATAATTTGTTTTCTTTGCGTTTTAGCTAATAGTATGCATGCAAATAAAATTGATGTATATTTCGTTAAATTAACAGGATTTTTCTTTTAAAAGACCGTATATTGGTAGACAATAAAAAATATCATATAGGTATCTAAATAATACATTTAAGTATTGTAAGTAAGGTAATCCTGAACTAAGTTTTGGCTTCTATCGACACAATACTCTCCATCGGAAAAAAGTATTTTACAGATGACTTGTTATAGGCAAAGATATTGATAAATAAAATTCAAAGCCTTACCAAAAATATAACTTTTTCCTTCCAATGTTTATGTCGGTTTATGTCAATTAAAGCCTTATTTACCAATTAACGCACACAAGCACAACCTGCACAACTAATGCTTAGTTTATAGTTAAACAACAAACAAAACAACAACAAAAAATAGTGAGTAAAATAAGGATCAAATAATGATTCCCTTTAACCATAACAAGGCTAATTTTTTATTGCACATTCTATTTTATTTGCTGTATAAACCAGTCATAAACTCTGTTGAGTCCCCTATTTTTAATGCCCTGTTCTATAAATAATCTGTTTCCTTGCCATTTTTTAAATTGATACTGTCTTGTCTGCGGCATTCAGCAATCCATTTTTTGGCAAGATTATTGTCCTTGGGAAATATTCCCTTACTATTTCTATTATTATTTGGGCATACGAAATGATTTAGTTTCTTTAGATCATAACAACGATACGAGACAACAAAACATTACACTCAGGACTCCACGAATTGAAAAATCAGTCACACAACGTAGTTATAATTTCTTAGCTCCACGAATGTACCGAGTTCCCAATGAACTAAAAAAATCCAATTCCCTGACATATTTCAAAAATAAACTTAAGAAGTGGTTTATACAAATAAGTCGCACAGAAATACACAATTGGCTAAAAATATAAATCCTACTGTATGTGTGTATTATATTTGTTGTATTGCTAACGTTACCTACTTTGAAATTAACTAGTAATTTTTCACAATATGTGCTTACCTGATTATTGCATTTTTTAAAGTACCGGATATGACAAACTTATTTGAAAGCTAGATATATATTCTCGACTGTTCCCGCACTTAATTTATAAAAAATAAATAAAAACCAAAACAATAACGTATAATACTTACAATATTAATATTTACCAAATTGCAGGCCTATAGGAAAAATTGTAACGCCTCATGTAACACGATATAAATATGTTATATAGTAGATTTAATAATAGGATTTTTTACTCACAAGTCTCTGACTTTAGATGTAAATCTTATATACATATATTATAACAACATCGTTTTAAACGTTCATGTAAAATATTTTTGTATGAATTGTATGAATTGCTGTAATATATATTATTATTATTGTTATTATTATACGCTGACTGCACATCCCGGCATTTTTTGGCCTATTTCAAAGCACTGTCGAGCTGGACTGACGATCAGTCAGTTGTTTACACTTTTCTCTTGACACATTAAACTGTAAACTATAAAAAATCGTAAAACACAACCGCAGCCGCCATTAAACACCATGCATTATTTAGAAATCGTGACTCGCAACTGACGTAGGTGCGCATAGTTGCCTTGTTTTCTGATTCGTTAGTGACGTACCGTGAGTGAGTGTATAGTGGTGTGTACCGAACTCCAAACTTTAAGTCAGACCTGCTAGTTATATCCGTTTCTATAAAGTAAGAAGGTTATATCTACTATCGTAGAGAGGGAGAGGGAGAGGGAGAGAGGGGGAGAGAAAGAGAGATGCCGACGTCACAGGAATGCTGTGACGTCGGCAGTTTCGCAAAACGCCAGCCCATAACTTCACGATGAAGCAAATCATTTGTGGTTCGAAATGTTTTCTGTTTATAATAACCTCTTAGTGCACGGCCACACATAAGGCAGACGACGGACCGGAGAGCAAGCGGAGATGGTAGCGGAGCGTTCAAAACGATAGGAAGCCTACTGTCATGTACCGCGGAGAGGGCAGCGGAGAGTAAAGCGTGTTTGCTCGCTGGTAGCGGAGCGTTCAAGTCAGTTTGACTTTTTCCGGCGTATTGGCGCGTATTTAACCTCGAAAATAGAGCGTTGTATTCTTATTAATAGACAATATGGATCGCGAAATGCTAATTAGTGAAGTTTTTAGTCGCAAACCCCTATGGGACATAACTCATGCAAATCACACAACCGAGGTGTTTTGGACAAACTTTGGGTGGAGATTTCCAAAATTATTTTTGTACAGATGATGGAATCCACCAAGTGTTTCCCTGCTCAGGTTTATTTCATGTACCCATACTGCACGTTCATTTTGCAAAATCCGAAATTTAAGCTGTTAATTTTCACATAAAAATAATGTAGAAATCGATATTTTTATAGCTGTTTCTATGAAGTTCGACTTTTCAATGTTTCCACTTTACTTCCAACCTTTCTGCGCAATATGCCTTTCAAAGGTGTCACAATCCGCTGGCTGTGTGGACACTACACGCACTACTCTCCGCTTTCCGCTCTGCTCTCCGCTCCGCCGTCCGACTTATGTGTGTCCGTGCACTTACACAGACTAGTTTCGAGTGTCTATCAATCAGTGGACACCCTGTATAAAAAGGTCAACAAAATAACATACGTTTAAAATTAAATTAGGGCTGTTTTGGATCGTGTTTTTACTCGTTACTTTTTTGGAGTTCGCTTTTTGTTGCAGAATGAAAAGATGCACTAAAATCATAAACCATCAAAACTAAAGAGGTAAACCCCAAAGGGGGTTTTGGGGGTTCAACCCCCCCCCCCCCCCCCCCGAAATACCACCATTTTATATGCTTTTGCACCACCACTAGAACGAGCTCCCCGAGCATCAGTGAGTGTAATAATTTATTAAACTGGAGTTCCAGTAGAGCATGGAAACTCGCCCGAAACCTGCCAACAAAACATAATTTTTGAATCGGTACAGTACCGAGTTTTATCATCAGAATATGCTTTCAAATAAAATAAGACATAACTGGCAACACTGGACAACAGTAAACGGTGGACGGTGGTGCATGGCTGCGTGCGCCATGGATTAGGATAAAAGGGGATTCCCAGAGTCTCTTTTATGAATAGATTAATACCAATTTGTATTTGAAGATTTATTTATTATTTTTATGAATATGAAAGGTTCAGTTAGACAAAGTGGCGCGGAGAAATCTTTTACCATACCTACTGGCAATTCTAAAGGTGTCGTCAGGCCAGGCGAAGAATGTGTAGGAATATATCCGTAATAATGAGAAATCAAATAAGTATAAAAGGGATAGGTATAAATGCGAGGAGGAATATTCAGCTATTTTTATAATTAATATTTAATATTTTTAAAGTTTTAATGTTAAACTTGTTCAACTTATACCCGTTTCAGTTTTTTATTAAAAACCATTTAAAAATAGTAGATTTTTTAAACCTTCAAGCTATTTCAACTTCAACAGCCACTGGTCTAACCCCTCCAGGGCCGGCTCTATAGGCGGGTGCGAACGGTGCGGCGTACGCGGCCTGCGTTTTGACTGGCCCCGTGTAAAGGGTTATCCAGTCAGGAGCGTATTTAAAAGGGCGGGGCCGAAACCATTTCAGAATTTGAAAATATTCACCGCAGCTTGAAAATTTGAAGATATATTGGGATTTCCTAAGACTATTTTTAAGTACTTTTCCTTAAGGTTTCTAAAAAATTTCGCCTGCGGCGCATTTTACAGAATTATTTTAAATGCACTTGTTTGAATGAAATTCACAAAAACTTTCCCTCCCCACCCGAAATTAATTTCTATATACGTCACTGAAGTGAAATTCATCGCCCCGGCCATTTTTTTTAAAAAGTGACATACAAAAAATATACCATTCTATTCAATTTTTATTTATACAAACGCTTGAGCCGATCCTGAACCCCCCCCCAATGTTCGTTAGATATGGCACTGGCACAATCCAAAAACAGCGCAAGTGGCGCTCTATGTGAGATACGTAGAAATTGATATCTTCAGCTGATTCATTCATCCCAAAATACAGAGCAGTGCAAAATTTCAGTTCAGCAGCTGGATTTTATTTTGGTAGATATAGCCATAATTCAATTTAAAAAAAGAACTTGAACGCACTGTATCTCTCAAACAAACAACATTGGTCTAAGCCTTATTAGACAAGGAAAGAGAGAGGACGCCTTACAGCAACCCAGCAACCAAACGCTGAACAAATTCACCATAGTTAGAGTATATATTTTCCTTAATCACTGTTACTTTTAATTCACAAATTCACGAAATTAACTCACAACGTACTCGCTTTGTCTGCCACATATAAAATGGCCGCCGTTCAAAACGACGTAACAAAATCTATACATGCAAGCGTGGTGTCCTCTCTCTTTCCTTGTCTAAGGTCTAAGCAATGTTGTGCTCAATCGCCATATTTTGGGCTCCCCTATACCCTCACTTTCGGCATTTCCCATTCCCAATGGGTCACCCTGTATAACTTCACAAATTCAATTCTATACTCTATGTGTGGACATAGTTGAAATAAAAATAATCGGTTCTATAGTTTTTCCTCTATTTTGTACTTTCCCTATGCATTCGAATCTTCCCCAGCGGTGGAGTTTCTGATGAAATTCTGTCCGCAGAGGAAAGATAATGTGGACATCGGAATTATGCGGTGTGAATACGAAACAATGGGAGGAGGGTGTTTTCGTTTTCGGTCCATCAGCAGAAATGTAAATTCGGTGCGCAACTATGTTGGGGAAGAGAATAAAACGAGGGGAAAATTCATTCTTAATCTTTAACAAGTATGGATTGGCAAAGAAATTAAGAGATTCAAACTAGATTTGGAAAGCGGTATTTCCCTCCCCCAAAATTATACTATGCGCATTTTGTGAATTGTGAGAAAATTAATCTGGAATTACACTCAAATATCTATTATTTTTCCGGGTTTTCCTGAAAAATCTGAAATAGGTAAAATAAAAAGTTTAAAAGCTATGTGCTTTGCTTCTAGGTTACGTTGTGATGCGAGGAAAATAACTTCAGATTAACTTCCTCACAATTCACAAAATGCGCAAAGTATAATTTTGGGAGAAGGGAATACTGCTTTCCAAATTCCTTTGCAAATCCATACTTGTTAAAAATTAAGAATGAATTTTCCCCTCGTTTTTTTTCTTAAGTATTATATTATACGACACCAGGTAAGAAAAAAGAAGAAAGGTAAGAACCGTACCCAGCAAACATTTTCATCCGGCGAATCTGTGGCCGATTAGGTGCTGGCCAGAAATTGCCGTAACGGCGAATCAGTGGCAATCTATACTGGGCCAATGCAAATAGGTCACACTGGCCAGAGGTCGGCCACTGTTACTTTGCCGGATGTTCAACATACTGATATTATACTGGCCCAATGTATGGTGGCCATTACAGTGGTGGCCAACGATATAGTAAAACTGCTTATTAAGTATCATACTTGTGCTGGCCCGTTAAACATACTTCACCAAAATGTTATTTATTGATTTTAACCCTATTGTTCTTTTTTTTTCAAAAGAGTAATTCACAAGAAAGTTTTTTGTCGTCAATGGGCACCTAGTCATTACAAGAAATTAGTTTGGTACCTAATCGATAGTAGGTAGGTACCTAGTTTTCGAGAAAAAAATGCATAAAACAAACTATCGACTACCGCACTAATTTCTTGTAGTGCCCAATGACAACAAAAAACTTTCTTGTGAATTACTTTTTGAAAAAAAGTACAATAGCGTTAAAATCCACAAAATAACATTTTGTGTGAAGTCGCCCAAGTTGTCAGCAGCCTTTTGGGTACACAAATAAAAATCACTAAGTAAAATACTTATGAAAGGATAGACAACCAAATGGCTGTCAAACCATCAAACCTTGGTGATGAAAACAAATTTCCTATTTAAATTATTACAAAAGTGACTAAATATTGGAACGTAAATTTCTCACATTAATATAGGATTTGACAGATTTGGCAATCGTGTATCCTCTCTTAAATATTATACTGAACAGATTAATATGTACTTAAAAAATAATATATTTTCTTTGAATTTATTGTACATCATAGTCTTAGGTAGGTAAGTTTCTATTTTTCTACAGCATAGAGACGCAGACCTACGAGTACCTATATACAAGGTCTGTGATATTCTATAGGTAACCATTCTTTTGCTCACCTGAGATTTTTTATTTATTCTAACCCATTTTTTTTGTTGCATTTTTTTCTTTTTAGATTTAATTGCGCAGCACCTAAAAAATACATTTACATACAGAGTGTCTCACTTAAAGAGTGAAACAACCCTATAACTTCTTTAATTTTTAACCGACCAGAACGAAATTTTTACCAAAGGTAGATGGCATTGTTGCCTACTTATTTTCAAAAAATTAGTTGCCTACTCCAAAGTCAAAGCCACTTGCGATGCCACAAAGGAGGCTAAAAATCCAAAAGTCATATTAGGCACTTTTTTTTCAAAAAAATTTATTAAAAAAAGTTTTTCAGAATAGATTCAGAACCCTAAATCCAAAATTTTGTCAAAATCAAAAAATATTAAATAAATAAAATTTAAGTAAAAATTTCAAATTTAATTTTTTTAAATTTGTTTTGTAGCTTTTATTTTAAAATAATTACTTTATGAAAACAATTTGCCTTCAAAACTTCCATCGCGCACTTTTCTAAACACAGAAAATTATTAAATTGCTGTTTTTCGAATTTAATTTTTTTAAATTAAAATTTTTTGATTTTGACAAAATTTTGGATTTAGGGTTCTGAATCGATTCTGAACAAATTTTTTTAGTAATTTTTTTTGAAAAAAAAAAATGCCTAATATGACTTTTGGATTTTTAGCCTGGTTTGTTGCATCGCAGGTGGCTTTGACTTTGGAGTAGGCAACTAATTTTTTGGAAATAAGTAGGCAACAATGCCATCTACCTTTGGTAAAAATTTCGTTCTGGTCGGTTAAAAATTAAAGAAGTTATAGAGTTGTTTCACTCTTAAGTGAGACACTCTGTATAAAAAAAATAAATAATAATATGTTAAGATATAGGAAGTGGCTATTTATACGTCCGACGGATACAAACGTCAGTATACGTCTTGCGCTCTCATTGGTCGATTGAGCCACGTGACACATAACCTTACTTCTACCGTCCGATGGATTATGAATCGGCTTGTTTACTAAGTCGATTGGATGATGTCCGAGATTATTCAGACCTATCCTGCCTCATTTTATATTGCGTATGCCCTACTTTTTCCGCGATGGGCGCTGCGGAATGAAAAATGAAGTGATTATTTTATTATTTACAATGATGTAACCCACCCCCTATTTTCTTGAAATTTTGGCTACCCCCCGACAATGTCGGGGGCATCGCAGGTGGCGAATGTCGGGGGGTAGCCAAAGTTTCAAGAAAATCGGGGGTGAGTTACACCATTGGAAATTATTACCACTACTTTTTTCATACGGCAGCGTCTATCCCCCAAAAAGGAGCAGTGCATACGCTCCTTATTGCAAAGATGCTTGAGAAAAATGCACTTCCGACGTATCTAAATATTAGTTTACTTCGGCTTCGGACGTGTACGGAGTTAAATGCACGTCCAAAGAAGTCACGTGACTCAGCCCGCCAATGAGAGCGCAAGACGTATACTGAAGTTTGTATCCGTCGGACGTATAAATAGCCACTTCCTAAGATATATGTGTTCAAATACTGGTTTCGAATAGACTTCCTTTCCAAAGTAAGAACAAACACAGTATTAAGTTTGAATTATTGTATTTACCATTGGCATCTTCATAGGGTAAACTGTTTCACACGAGTTGCGTATGTTTTCATCGACCACTTCTATAATCACTGTCGCCGGGCTCCATTGTAACCGCAGACATAGGGAGTTCATCGAATACTAAAACGAGTCGTTATTAAAACCCAAATAGGTCGAAGCTTTGAAATTCTTACTGTTTCATGCATTGCGGACCCAGTCTTGGCTTGTATACGAGGCCTTGGTGCTAGGAAGTGCTGGTAAACTTGGCAGTAATTTGCTCCGTTGCCGGGCTTGATTGTCAGTATTTCACCAATTGATACCTGTGGAATATTTTTGGGATGTATAATGGTTTTTTTAAAGGTGCTGAATGTGAATTACCCGGCCGGAGATCGCTGGAACGCTTGTTTTGTTAATGATCCGACACGCCAGGCAAATTAAGTGAGGTTATTATCGGTTTGACATTTATTTCCTATATTTGTTGTTTTATTCGTCTTTGCCGGACCGCGGGACTGTTCTTCTTCTCATTTTGCCAGCTGAGGGTTTTGTCTACGTAACAACGATTGTTGTGTGGCATTATATATCTACACTACATCTACATATCCTTATAAAAACACCAGAAGATTATTAAATTGTATAGGTACTTACCTTCAGTTCATGTACGAAAGATTACAAAGGAGTATTCTTATATCTTCCTCTATGGCTGAAATCTGGACAACAACCCTCAGGAGGACGTTGGAATATACAAGACACAGCATATGGGCCATGGGCCACAACAATGCATCAAACAAACACAAGTTACACAACCACAATGGCCGACGTCCGTCACCGGTTCGCGTCCTCTCCGGTCTCCTACTCTCTCCCACAGAAGAGCGCAGGATCCGTGAAGTCACCTGACGGTTTTTGCCAATCGCGTTGCGGCATTTTTGTGACGTGACAATTTTGGCCAATACCGCCCGATGCCATAAACATAAACCAGTATTTTGCCAGTATCAAATCAACGTAGGATTCATCCGTCGACTGCCAATGTCAAATACTGTCTGGGCCAATACTGGATATTTACGTCTTGAATACGTAACGATTGCCTTCAATTTGCCGGCATAAAACTGGCATAGGCCAACCTATCTTTTAATGGCCAGTGTCATATGTCTTCTGGGCCAATATTAGGTGCCAATGGCAAACACTTTGCCGACATTGCCTACATTGGCCCAGACATTGGCCACGGATGATTTGTTTGCTGGGGTACTATGAGGGATCACTTCATTGACTATTTCTAATAGTCAAATGAAGATATTTCGGCCAATAGATTAAAACAAGAAAATTGGACGAATCGGAAATAATTGCTACAAAAGGTTTTATTATTTTAATGGCTTCAGTTGTTGCCCAATATGACTATTCTAGGTTCCCCCCCCCCCCGGTGGAGTTGTGCTTAAGTGGTGAGGTTAAAAATGCGCCCCAAAAAGTGGTTTTACGGTTATATCTCGTAAAGGACGCATAATATCGAAAACATGGTCGTATTAAAAGTTGTAGGGCATTAAATTCTCTGCGTTGAACGGGACGCATATTTTTTGGACCACCCGTTCCCATACTATTAGCAGCGTCCGCTGCAGTGCCGACTAGCTGGGACGTGGGTCTTTGTGGTGGCTGGTGGATCTGTCGCTTAGCTTCACGTGACCAAACCAGAACTTGTGATGTGGTAGGAGGTGGTGTGGTGTAACAGCTTCGACGTATCTGTGAAGTCGAAAACCAAGCAGTACCCAATCTCTTGAGTCGAGAAAATATTCAGACAACTAGGTACCTATTAGGTGATGTTGTTTATATTTATTTATAATTTTGACTTGTATAGTTACTAAAACTGTCCTAATTACAACAATGAGTATGACTAATTTATTAATGCGATATTTATAATTATTAAAAAAAAGCACTGTGCACAGAGATAGCGAAAATAATGCAAAATATTTACTTGTAAAAATGTAATATACAATTTGACTTCATATTTGATATTTAAAAGAAATCTGAACCTCAGACTAGGACAAGAGAATGACTTTTGTTTTTGATTAAAAGTTATATCCACACTTATATGTTCTCTGGGTAAGAGAAGAAAACAAATTTAGTTCGATAAAAGAGAAAATTCAATGATATAATAATAATAGCAAAAAAAATCTGAGATGACTCTACGTTACGTTCCTTCGGGGATCAGACCTAGAGAGGTATCGTTGAAAGTTAGGAAGGTTTAAAAATTTAAGATACAGTAATATAGTCAGGTGCACAACCCAGGCAGAAATCCAGAGGATAGCTCGAGTTCGTAGAACCTAGGTGAGTAGATATCTCGAGAACACGGTATGACAAATACGGCAAAAAAGATAAATGAGATAAAATCTACTCACTAGGGCTTCCACGGACTTCCACGGCGCTCGAGCCCCTGTGGACCCCTCCTGTGCTCGCTGAAATGAAGCTGAACTCCTGGGGCGGTACACGTGGTTGACTACACGTCAGAAAACCAGGGCTCCAGTAGATAAGTTTCACATGAAATGAAAGATAACAGATATTACTTAAAGAATGGTAAAATTTCAACGATACCCTCTTGATCAAACCACTAAATTAGGGTTGAAAAGTCAGAAAAAAGTGGCTAAGCCAAAAACACGATGCGAGCACCTCAAGAACGCAACGAAAAGTGTCTTCGGAACGAGAACTTGTCAGAACTTTTTGTGGTACGGTATCCGGGTTCGAGATTATGGAACATTCGATCGGATTCTATAAACAACCCGCGAAAATGCTCAATAAAAAGGCACTACTAAAAAACTAACATTTTGAATACAACTTCTGTTTCTGATTGTGATTTGTACCGCATAAAGTTAGGTAGATGAATGACAAAATTGACATTTGACCGGGGAATTGACTGTAATCACAAATCACTTTAGTTAGATAAATTTGATATGATCGGAATAATATCCGGTATTTATTTCCAAAAGTAAGCACAACAAATTAAAAGGTATTTTACTTTAACAAGCAATCAAAGGGAATTATTTAGTTACATACCTGAACTTTGGAATCTGGCTCGCCGACCAATATTCACACAACCACAAAATACAAATCCATGTCAGAAGAAGAAGAGTCTAATCGCATGCGCGATAGGCGTAGCATTTCTTTCTGTTACAGGGGTGGTTCAATAATGAATTGATAAATTTACTGAAATTAAAACGCTGTAACGGAATGAGACAAAATTTCCGTTACAAGGTAAGTTCTCAAGCAATGTAGGCGGGCTGCCTCGGATGTTGGTGGTAGGGCACTGGCACCAACAGAGAACCTCGGGGTGCCCCTCTTCGCTTAATAGACCTACTCAGTCGAGTCCTTCAACATAGCAACTCATCTAGCAGATGTCGACACATTAAATTCCCCCGCTTGGTCTTGCCATCTCATCAGCCCCCCAGCTACCCCCCAACCCCGGCGGCCACCTCGCACAAAAACCCCATTGCAGTATTTTCTCTTGGGGGGGACGAACCCGGGCTAACTAGCTGGTGTGGGCGGATGGGCGAGTCATACATTAGGTTATCCAATATTCCACTCTGGTGGGCGAGCGCCCCGGGCATGCAAATGAAGTTAGTGTCGCCGGGGGCCGGGGGGAAGGGAGGGAGCCGAAACGGGGGGGGGGGGGGGGAGGGGGGCCACGGCGGAAGGGGAGAGGGAGATGGGGAGCGACGCACACACGACTTGGCCCGTGCTATTGATTAAAGACGGCCGTGGTCCAGCGCGTAATTACCCCCTTATCTCGGGCCCCCCCCCCCCCCCCCCCCCGCTGTGCTGCCGCCGCACGAGCTGTGTGCCAAGTCGGCAGGCACGCCTATATAGTCCAGGGCCTGTACGGGGGAGGTGGGGAAACTTGGGGAACAGCGGTGGATGGAACCGGATGGCCTTGATAACCAGAGTGACGCACGGGGATCGATGATTTCTTTCCAAAGTATCTGGGTACAGATACAGATACGTTAAAAACGTATCCAGATACTTCCAGGTACATTCAGATACTATCAGTTAATTAAGAAAATTTTAGACCTCATAAGGCAATCAATATAGTACAGTAAAATTAGGCCAAAACCCAAACATCCAAAAAAATGTTCTTTCTAGCGCGAAATAATTCCATACCCTCCTAAGAGTTAGTACTAAAAAGTTACACCACCACCAGCGTCGGGTTTCGGGGGGAGGGGGTGAAAAGGGCAGGAAATTCTAATTTTTCACAGTTTTGCGTACATATCTAGTAAACTATGAGGTTTAGCGCAAACGTCATCCTATACGCAAATGATATACATTAAATTCCAAACAAGAATTGTTATATACAGAATTATGGTAAAGTGAACGGTTTCCATGATATGGAGGGGTAAAGATTTCTTTGTTTTTATTTCACGTAGTTTTTGTTGAAAAAACTTAAAATGATTACAGTATAAATTAGTAACTGAATAATGTATGTAGAATAGATATAGATATATCTATGCATATATAGATACATATTACACCCATAGATTGTTATTTTTTGTCACAACATAACCTCATAAGTATATGACTGTAAAAATATCCAATACAAGTTAGTAGCCTTAGTTAATTTGTACTCACTTTTTTCCCTCATTCATTATATCGTTCTCATTTCCATTCGTTCTTTTATGTCAAATCATTCCCATATCTAATTTGTCCTAAGCTTGTAAAAATGAGAAAGTCATGAATAGGAAGCTCATGTGAAAAACAAGAAAATATATTAAACAATCTATATTGAAAAAATGGGAGGGAAATCAAAATGATACAAAAGGTTATAAGTTTTAGGTGAATCATTAATTGCGTTATCAGTCAGCACCAGATAGTTCACTCGGGCTGGTGAGAGGAAACAAATCTTCGTGTTCTTCGTCCACTTGAGAATCATCATTTAAATCGTCGTCTCTATTAAGACATGAAGTCCTAAGCAATTGCTGCACATACTTGAACAATAATTGAGACCACTTCTTCGACACTCGCAGTTTTGGACGCATCCATCTCTGCAGAAGCATACGATGAGGATTGTTTAATATATATTTTCTTGTTTTTCACTTGAGCTTCCTATTCATGACTTTCTCATTTTTACAAGCTAAGGACAAATTAGATATGGGAATGATTTGACATAAAAGAACGTATGGAAATCAGAACGCTATAATGAATAAGGGCAAAAAGTGAGTACAAATTAACTAAGGCTACTAACTTGTATTGGACATATTTACAGTAATATACCTACTTATGAGGTTATGTTGGGACAAAAAATAACAATCTATGTGTGTAATATGTATCTATATATGCATAGATATATCTATATATATTCTACATGCATTATTCAGTTACTAATTTATACTGTAATCATTTTATGTTTTTTCAACAAAAACTACGTGAAATAAAAACAAAGAAATCTTTACCCCTCCATATCATGGATACCGTTCACTTTACCATAATTCTGTATATAACAATTTTTGTTCGGAATTTAATGTATATCATTTGCGTATAGGATGACGTTTACGCTAAACCTCATAGTTTACTAGATATGTTCGCAAAACTGTGAAAAATGAGAATTTCCTGCCCTTTTCACCCCCTCCCCCCGAAACCCGACGCTGGTGGTGGTGTAACTTTTTTGTACTAACTCTTAGGACGGTATGGAACTATTTCGCGCTAGAAAGGACTTTTTTTGGATGTTTGGGTTTGGCCTAATTTTGTGTTAGTTTTACTGTACTAATAGGCGTGTTCCTTTTGCCCCTACACTGAGAACTTTAGCTCAGTTGTTAGCCGAGCCACTCAGTTTGTTTTTTCCTGTCAAAGGCTCATCTTGTGAAAGGGTCATTTTCCCCACCACCAAACTGAGTCAATAACGACTTTTGCAAGACGAGAGATATCCTGCCTCCCATACAATCGGGTTTTAGGCCTGGTTTTGGAACTTCTACAGCTCTGCTTAAAATATCTGATGATATATATGATGCCAGCGATAAGGGATTGGTCACTTGCTTGATACTGTTGGACTTCACCAAGGCCTTTGATACCTTAGACCATGCCCTTTTGTGTAAAAAACTTCGATATTATGGCCTTGGTGAGGGGGCAGTTAATTTTTTTAAAAACTATTTAGATAATCGTCACCAGAGAGTTTATGTTAAAAATAACTATTCAGATTATAGACTGAAAGCGAATGGTATGCCTCAGGGCAGTGTCCTTGGTCCACCCCTATACCTTTTATATACGGCAGATTTTTACAAAGCCTTGACTCACTGTAAATCACATTTTTATGCGGACGATACGCAAATATACCACTCATTCCCTGTTGCTGACCTGCAGAGCTCAGTAATGCAGTTGAATGCGGACCTGAAGTCTTTAGTTGATGTTTCAGAAGCACACTCCCTGGTTTTAAATGAACTTAAAACTGAAATGTTGTTATTTGGAAGGTGTAGGAAAGAAGTTGAAAGTGATGATTCCTTTCGTATTTTCGTAAACAACGTTCAATTAAATGTCACAGACACTTGCAAAAATCTTGGCTTGTTCATAGATAGCGATATGAGGTTTGGTACGCATGTTAATCATTTAGTAAAAAAGGCATATGCGAAAATGAGACATTTATATCTGCAAAGAGACTACCTGTCATCTGATATAAAACTCAGGCTCTGTGATGCTCTTGTGTTATCGAGTATCTCTTACTGTAATCTGGTATTTTGGCCGGCCTTAACTCGCTGTAATCAAGTTTCGCTTCAAAAAATACAGAACTTTTGCATTCGGTTTTCTTATAACTTAAGAAAATTTGACCACATTTCCGATAGTTTCGTTGCGTCTGGATGGTTAAATCTGGATAAAAGATTTACACTAAATATGGCCTGTTTAGTTTTTAAAATTAATAAATATAAAGTGCCGCAATATTTACATTCCAAATTAGTTAAAATGTGCCAAATCCATAGTCGCTCCATGAGACACTCATCTCTATATGTAGTTCCCCGGCACTCCACCGCACAGTACCAGCAATCTTTTTCCTACTCTGCAGTAAAAATTTTTAACAGTATTCCCACCAACATCAAGGATTCCCTTAGCGTTCCCAGTTTTAGAAATAAATATAAGAAATACATACGTGGCATAGCTGTTTAACTTTGATGTTTTATCGATTTATTACTTTCGAAATTTTCTTTATACATGTTTCCTAGTATTAGGTAATGGTTACGTGGAAGAGCACCTAGTGTGAACGTCGCCATCCTCTAATATTCATGTTTTATATTTCACTGATGTATTCAATAAAGACACTATTATTATTATTATTATTATTATTATATGCTCGATAGTGAGTGTCCTCGCGAGGATGTGCTTGAAGGGTGATGGGGCAGGTAAAAAATCACACTTTAGCTCACATTCTCATTTGTAAAAGGAACTGCCACCAACTGAGATAAAGTATTCTTAAGAAAAGTGGCAAAAGGAACGCGGCTACTTAGATATTTATGAAACAAGTGTGTGTGTGTAGGAAAAGTAGAACTGTTTACACTTTAGACCAGGGACCCTTTAAAGTAAAGGGTCCCTGCTTTAGACGAATGTGAAGTTTAGATTGTCACTAATTGAAACAAGTTGTGGGTTAGTAGTTTACCGTGTACGTCACTCCAAAGTGAGCACTGAGTAGGTGCTTTATGTATGGTATTAAAAAAAAATCACTAAATCACACCCCATTTTATTTTTGTTTATTTTGTTTAACATTAGCAACATTTCGAAGTTTTCATCGTTGAGCCTGTTACGCCTTGGCGTTAAAATTTGTCCTCCTTTACTAAACAGGCGCTCGACTGGCGCAGATGATGGTAAAACCAGCGTCCAGAGATATACTAATAAGTTTGGGCACTGGGGGGCACTTGGCCTTGTGTAAACAAACGTTTCCCCCTTGCCCTCTCCCGCTCCCTCGGCCCGCCGTCATCGGAGTACGGCGATCGATACCTTCTGGTAGAAGAAAATAAAGGGTCCCATTCACGTTGAGATCGGTATGGATACGTGTATCACGACAAACGGCGATACATGTATCTGAGATTTGTTTCCATTTGTTTTCTGTTCATACACGTTGAGACGAACTCTTGAAACATCATTTCAGTTCACATGTGATGCAGAAATGGTGCAACAACTTTTTTAAGTTCTCGTCGAAAGGCGCAACGAAAGCTGTGTATTTGCCGATTCTCCAAGTTGTTTATTTGAATATTCTTTACACTTTAAGTTCCATCAACACAGATATAGTAGAAATTCCTCCCAAAAATTCGCAATCTGCTGTTGAAAATAAACTTTCATATTTTTTAGTAGCGCAATACATAAACATCAACATACACGCGTTGTAACAAGTATCAGTTGCATGGGCGCGGTATCGAAGTTTCACTACAGTGATACAGACGGTGATACCAGCTGATACTGATACCAAAGTCTAGAGAATACTATAAGTCGGGTCACTTCTTTGTTCTCTCGGGAAAAACAACAATTTTTTGCGACTGCTCGTAAATCAGCGTCACCGCGGCCTGTGTAAGCTTAAAGGGCCCCATTCACGTTGAGATTGCTATCGATACATGTTGCAAGTATCAGTATCTTGATTCAAATCGCATAGGTAGGTAGTGTATTTAGCTGTATCAGCATCAGCTGGTATCACCGTCTGTATCACTGTAGTGAAACTTCGATACCGCGCCCATGCAACTGATACTTGTCACAACGTGTATGTTTATGTTTTTTGTATCGCGCTACTAAAAAATATAAAACAGTTTATTTTCAACATGGCAGATTGCGAGTTTTGGGAGGAATTTCTCCGTAGTTACAAACTATATCCGTGTTTATGGAACTCAAAGTGCAAAGAATATTCAAATAGTCAACTTAGAGAATCGGAAAAAACAGTTTTGGTAGAGGAAAGGTATGCTAATAGTGATCGTAATTTTGTCATGAAGAAAATACACAGCTATCGTTGCGCCTTTAGACGAGAACTTAAAAAAGTTGTTGCACCATTTCTGCATCACATGTGAACTGAACTGATGTTTCATGAGTTCGTCTCAACGTGTATGAACAGAAAACAAATGGAAACAAATCTCAGATACATGTATCGCCGTTTGTCGTGATACACGTATCCATACCGATCTCAACGTGAATGGGGCCCTTTATTTTCTTCTACCAGAAGGTATCGATCGCCGTACTTCGATGACGGCGGGCCGAGGGAGCGGGAGAGGACAAGGGGGAATCGTTTGTTTACACAAGGCCAAGTGCTCAGACTTATTAGTATATCTCTGGACGCTGCTGATCAGCGATACTGAGACAGCTAAGTACACCATGCGATTTGATTGAATCAAGATACTGGATACTTGCAACATGTATCGATACCAATCTCAACGACACTCAACGTGAATGGAGCCCTTAAGCTTACACAGGCCGCGGTGACGCTGATTTACAAGCAGTCGCAAAAAATTGTTGTTTTGTCCGAGAGAACAAAGAAGTGACCCGACTTATAGTATTCTCTAGACTTTGGTAAAACCGTATTATATTTTTGCCTCATCGATTGCACAAAGCATATAATCCTATTTGAATTACAATAAACTTAAAATTAATTTTAGCCCATAGGAACGGTTTAAAAATTAAATATATGTATAGACACGTGGCGCGCCTTGGCATCGTGGCTAAAAAAAGTATCTAGTATCTAAGTATCTAGATACTTTCAAAAGGATCTAGATACTAAAGCAGATCCTGATTTTTGTAAGTATCTAGATATGTATCTAGGTACATAAAAAGTATCTAGATACATGTATCTCGATACATTACATCACTGGATGATTTACTGCTAGCCTCCTGCCGGTCATTCGATAAAATGCACGAGATATTTATTATAAAAACCTTTTCCTGCTCCCTCCCCCGTAAGTACACTTTACATACTCGTCAACAGGCCAGAAAACGAAAGACAAATGTTCGAGGTGCCCTGTCAGCTTGGTTGCTAGGTGAGAAAGTAGTTGCTGGATACAAAATCTTGTAATTTGCCTAACCTAATTTGAGAAATTTACAGTAGTTAGAAGTTGAGAAGGCAATTTTTCGAAGACACTGCATAATCTATTAATTTCCCATTTTAGATTTATTAAATTAGGTACCAGATTGTGTTTATAGAAAACTTATACCAAATTTGAACTCGATATATCTATGAAAAAATTTAAAAAAAAAGATCCAACAAATGGCCAAATAAGTTGCAACATCTCGAAAACAAAATCCTAAATGAAAATTTTTACAAGTGAAAAAAAATTACGGAAAATTAAGGCTGGTTTTAACGAATGATTCATTTAATCAATAGGCGTACGCGGAAAATAATAATGGATCACCCTGTACAGTGTGGGCCAAATTGGACACATTTAAAGGGAAACTCCTATTTTTGACGGAGATAGATGAAAACTGGTATCGGTGTCTCAGGCTCATTTTTTATGATAAACTTAATGACGAAAACCGCAAATCGATATCATCACCCCCAATTTTATTATTTTTCTTCTTTGAATTTTTTGACTAAAATTCCACAGAAAAATGTTGTGTTTTTATGAGAAACACTTCTTGCTAAATTTAAACTGTATTGCCTTAGAAAGCAATGGACTTATTAATAAAATTCGTATTTTATTATTATATTTAAAAAATATAATTTATTATGTACCTCGGCACTGAAGTTCTTTTTATGACTCATGTGATCAGAGGCCTCGGCAACTAAATTCCATAAAAGTTGAACTTCAGTGCGTTGGTACATAAATAACTATTTTTTTAATAGGCGATTAAATTTGTACGATTTTTTCCTATAAGTTGCCCTAGATTATAGATGTCAAACATGACCATATATTATTTAAAACCCGACCAATAAAGTATCATTTAACTTTTCAGCCTCATTTCGGAATTTTTATCTATAACAACGCAGTCTTTCAGTAGAATCTTTTTTGTCGATTTGAGCAACAAAAACATTTTTTATATTATAAAGGGTGAGTTACGTAGGCCGCGGTGGTCTATATCTTCTACATCGTTGATGCTAGAAAAAAGTATAGACAAAACTTGTAGAGAAACATGAGTACTACATTCCGAAAATATTTTCCAATATACAGGGTGATCCAATAAGTAGTAGCGACCCAAAGTTATTTTTTTTTAATGGAACACCCCATATTTTGTTACATTTTTAGAAAGCCCTTAAAGAGTGTGTTCTTTTTGGTACAGGGTATTAAGAGTCTATCTTTAAAGGTTAGGGAGTTATTTTAATTTTAAACTAAAAAGAGGTCTCTTTTGGAAATGTACCTATTACTTAAAAACCAAATAAGATTTTGGGTTATAACTTGGACTGGAGATAGCCTGTTACTAGGGTTTCATCAAGTCGACAAATCTTGACTTGAACGTAATTTTGACTTGAAATTCAAGATCAAGAAATTAAATATGTCTTGACTCGACGGTTTCTTGAAAGCAAAAGTCTTGACTTAAATTCAAGATTTCTTGAAATTTCTTGAAATTGCTTGAAAAGAAGCGGGCGCGAAATTTAATGTGTTTAAATTCATGGCTATCAAATCCCATACGTATCCACCTTGGATACGTCCAAGCAGTAGGTTATTATTATTTTTTTTGTTATATTTATAAGTTAATTTTTATTTTTTGTTTTGTGCTATAGAAAAGAATATTGTTTTGCTTGTAGTATTTTTAAGTTCATTATTATTTTTTTGTTTCGGGATATAACATGAATATGTTTTGTTTGCTGTATTTGTAAGTTCATTATTATTTTTTGTTTTGTGTTATAGAAAGAATATTGTTTTGTTTATCATAATCATAGATTTTTATTTATGATTAATAAATTTTGTATGCTTTAAAAACGTGTTTCTTTATTTGAACTTTTTCACGTATGTTTACATAATTTTTAAACATTTATATTTGCTTATTTGATGCTTTCTTGGCAAATTTTGTGCTTTTTTAAGCACTTTTTTCAATCGATCTCTGCTAATAAAACTTAATTTCAAGAA
This sequence comes from Pseudeuparius sepicola, assembly GCA_963920635.1. Classification (NCBI taxonomy): domain Eukaryota; kingdom Metazoa; phylum Arthropoda; class Insecta; order Coleoptera; family Anthribidae; genus Pseudeuparius; species Pseudeuparius sepicola. The sequence continues at coordinate 14,413,294 of OY987299.1, forward strand.
ATTCAAGAATTTCTTGGTTTCTTGACAAGAAATCTTGATCTTGAATTAGAAAATTTTGACTTGTATTGGAAACAGTTTCAGATTATTTGACTTGAAAATTTCTTGAATTCAAGTCAAGACCAAGAAATTTCTTGAAAATTGTGAAACCCTACTTATTACGCCTAGTTAACAATTTTGGACCGATATTGAGATAAAATTCTGAAGAACGTACCGGGCGATTCACTTACGCAAATCCTTTACTCGCTAATTTTATATGGAACACCCTATATTTTATTAAATGTTTGGAAAGCCCTTAAAGAGTAGATACTTTTTGGTATAGGGTAATATGGGTCTAACTTGAAAGGTTAGGGAGTTATTTACATTTTATTCTAAGAAAGGGCTTCAAAAGGGCCGATTACATGATTAGGGTGTCAAAATTCACTTTTAAAGCTGTAAAAAATAAAAAGACATATTCGTGTTGATTTTTGATGTATTAGAAATAGTTGAAAACCTACCTGTAACGCCATAAATAAGTAACATAAGTCGATGTCATAATTTATTATGTGGTAACTTTATTTCTCATGTGCAGTAGGTTTTTTATTTTTGATGCCGTTACAGGTCGTTTTAACTGCGAGTATTTCCAGAGAGTTAAATTATTATTACGTTTGAATATATTATGTAGTAATAGTAGCGCCTAGCGCCATCTTTTGACGAGAGGCAGACGCAGTTGCAGCCGAACTATTTTGTATTGTAGGGACACTTTGCGTTGTTTCTAGATTATTCGCCACGCCCCTAGGTCGAAATGAGCGGAACTTTGTGGAAGTTCGTGGAAGTTTCTGGACGGCTACTGGGCTGCTATATAAGCGGCGCCGCGGCGCGTGACCGCGCTTACGGCAGTATTGTTCCATGCGAACTCGAAGCGAATAAAAGTGAAAAGTGGTTAACGAATAGTGAAGAGAATTAAGTGTACCGTGTAAGTGAGTAATTTTAGTGCACTGTTATTCGATGACCTTGTTAAGGATAGATACGTGAATCATTATTACTGTCGAAAAATGGAGGGGAAAAAAAGGAAGGGTGATAAACCTAAAGGTATGGACTACTGGAAAAAGTGGTGTAGTCAAGGTCAAGGGGTTTCTAATAAAGAAACAAATTTGGATTTAGCTATCAAAGCTTCAGCTACCTTGTATGCTGATAAGAAGACTGCCTACCCCTAAATCTAGTTTGGAATGCCTAGATATGTGCGATAAAAACCTTTATCCTAATATTTACACATTACTACAAATCTTAGCTACCATTCCTGTATCCACTGCTACCCCAGAAAGGTCTTTCTCGAGCCTAAGGAGACTGAAAAACTATTTACGAAACACTACAAGTGAAAACAGACTTAATGGTTTGGCTATAATGAACATTCACTATGGAACAGAAATTCATGCAGATGAAGTAGTGGATATATTTAAAAGAAAAAGCCGAAGATTTCTTCTTTAATGGTTTTAGATTTAGCGCAGAGGAACGAAATTAATTTATCCATTTCATTTAAAGTTAAGAACTTTATAAATATGTCGTAGTTTTTCGGATGAATATATAGATATTAAATTTCATGTAAGTATATTTTTGTTGTTTTATTTACTTCTCAAACTAAACCCCCCCCCCCCCCCCAAAACTAAATCCTGGCTACGCCCGTGTCACTGTCATGTCACATAAAACCTGATGGCAGTTGGATACTGACATAAAACGTAAGCTTGTACAAGCCCCCTTGTGGTCTCCTTGGAGTAGACAGAAAACAAACTTCCCGATAGACTGTGACCTGCTGCTAGTCCCCTTATTTAAAAGAGCCTGATGAGAGGCGCGCGCGGTAGGCTCTGGATAGGTGACTTTTTTAATTATTTTGTCTATAATAAAACTTCTTATTGCGTCGTTACACAAATAACTATTTAAGTATTCTAAATAGAAACTATTCAATAAATTTTATTTTTTATTTTGAGTTTGTTACATATACATCACACATTATCTGTATGATTTTAATATTATAATCTTTAGTATTATATTGTTACAATCTATTTAGATATTATATCGATATTCAGTGTTTTTGGAAATTAATAAATTAAGGGTTGCCAAATTGAATTTTCGTGAAACTACTCGTACAAACTAAATTCTACGCCAGTTCCAAGCGGGGCTCCCTCGTACAGTGCTTTGCTTTCGCCAGCGCTACCGCTACGGCGTCCCCGTTCCAGCTCATCTTGCTGCGTTCACGGATAGGGCGTCCCTGATAAAACGCCCTTTGGCTATTTCCTTCAACATAAAATAATAGCGATTAGCCATTGGCGTGCACCGCCGCTAAAAGCAAAAGCTGGTCTTCTGCCTAGGTACACTTTCCACTTTGTCCGCAAAAGTACGAAGGAAAAGAGGAATTATCCTATATGCCTCCGGTTGAAATTTGTGGTGGAAAATCTATTTTAGTTTAAAGAAGAGATTTTCTACCATATTTTGGTCTTTTTGACATATTGTATCTTCCGATCAGGGGCGTGCAGTCCATGAAAGCAAGGGAAGCAGTGCTTCCCCTAAACCAAAACAATGTAAAATGATAAAATGTAATTTTTGAATTTTTAAACAGGAAGCACTTAATTTAGTTACCTAGGTATATCAAAAACGCTAAAAATTATCTTATATATCATATATCAAATCTACAATATGTTATGCCTATAGCAAATGCGGCGTTGACTCCGACTGCGCCCATCCTACCGAGCGACAGTACAGTACAATGTAAGCTATGCCGTCCGCCGGGCGCTAGCTTTTCTGTAGCGTTCGATAGTCGAGAGGTTATTGAACTTTCCACCTCCACCGCACTGGCTGACGCGAATGAGAACGCGTGTTTTAAGCGTGCGTGGAAGCTATCGTTGCAGTAGGTTCTTTGCTTAGTTTAGTTGGTTTTGATATCTGCGTTGGTGCGTCGCGCGCGTCGTATCTCGGGCGATATGGAAGACAATACAATACGGACATAAACATGCAAATACCGTCAACTTTGGCTGTCGGGAATGACGTTGAAAATGTTAAAGTTGGACAATTAAATAAGACTGTGTGTGAATGTGTAGTGTAGGTATGCCTTAATAATAAAGAGATTTTCAACATTAAACTTTGTGGATAAGCTTCAATTAATTACAAACGGAAGAGCAAAACCCCCTATGAAAAGTTTAACCACAAAAATGAAGGAACGACTTTCACAGATATCGCTGTTGTCTATTGAGAATATACTTCTCCAGAACATGTGAGAGCATCGACGTTTTTATGGTGACGTCATTGACGAATTCGCAAAAAGTGATCGAAGAATCGAATTACATTACAAATAGGTAAGTTTTTAAACATTGCTTCCCTTCCTTAAAATGTCACCGCACGCCCCTGCTTCCGATCAACAAAGGAAAACGGAGGAAATCAAACAAAAACAATATTGCTCACTTTACATACATGTATATTTTGTATATTTTCAACGTATTAATCATGCTTTCACACAGCAAACAAATCATTTCGTCGTTTTTTGTTTGTGTCGTTTGATATTTATGTCAGCTGCTGTGGTCAAATGCGATGCAATGGGAGAAAACGATCGATAAATAAGCGGCGTTATACCCGACGTCCGGCGACTGATGCAAACTTGAGGCCTTTATTAAGGAAAAAAAGTGGAGAATGTCAGTTTAAATAAGGACTATCTAACCATTTAATAGGTTTTATTTAGATATTTAAAGTATACCCAGATTATTCTTGGTAATAATATGTTTTAGCTGCTTCCTAAAAGTAGAAACTATACATAGAATATTTAATTATTCCATGTATTCTCGGAAATGCCTCTCGTATGGACCGGAACAGTCACTCTTACGGAAATTTAAATTCCTTTTTTCACTGTTGCACTCCATATTTTTCACCTTTCGACTGACTTCTGGTTCGATTCGAAGGTTACTACAAGATTGCTACAGTTCTCTAAGATTTTCCGCAGTACCTACCTAATTGTGCAAATGCTATCCCTTTGTTGGCAAAGAAGCCGAAATGATAATGGTAATTGCCACCCCTCCCCCCGAACAAGCATGTGTTTGTGTTTGCTTCTAGTTTGTGAAGGTAGTAATTATAATTATTAATAGGGATATTTATTTATTTATTTGACATTCTTTCGAGGGGTCAATACTCGATCAGCTAAGTTTTTTGAAACACAGCTAAAACGGCTATTTTTACACGTTACCTATAAATATTATTATTATTACTTGCATGGATAATAGCGACCTCAAAATAGTTCTTTGTATAATTAACTTATTATAAATGCAAGACAACGTAGAAACATATGTGTCCTGAAAACAAAGCGTTTTCGGGCACATTTAATATGAACTTTTTTTTGTCAATTACACCTTGTATAGGCGCCTAATAATGTTTGAAAATTTCACTTCTAACAACTTGTAACTCAGAAAATATAGTATTGAGTATTCAGAGCATTGAGGCAAAAACTAAAAACCGAAAAACCCTTAATTTTTGACAAAGTAGCAACTATGCTTCCAAACTTTTCTTTATGTAATATGATTTAGACAACAAAAATGGTGGCATAAACACACATGGCATTAAATACTACCAACCCAAGTGAGTTTTTGTGTTTATTTTGAAAATCATTATTTTTTGAAGAAAACAATGCTCAACTTAAATACTGCATTATATTTGGACAAAAAATCAGCCAAATCTGATGTTTCGTTTGGAAAAACAATATACCTAAAGTTTCTGGTAATTTTATATTAGAGAAGAACACAATACGTTTCAGGTATATTGTTTTCGCAAAAGTGGCTGATTTTTTGTCTAAATAATCGCAATATAATGTAGTATTTGAGTTGAGCATTGGTTTTTTGAAAAACCTGGTAATTTTAAAAACAAACACCAAAAACACACTTGGGTTGGCACTATGTGTGATAATGCCCCAGGGGGGGGGGGTGGATGGGTGGGTGGATGGATAGATGGATCTATGGATGGATAGATCTATGGATGGATGGATGGATGGTTGGGTGGGTGGGTGGGTGGTTGGATGGATGGATGGATGGATGGATGGATCGATGGGTGGATGGATGGATCGATGGATGGATGGATCTATGGATTGATGGATGGATGGATGGATGGATGGATGGATGGATGGGTGGATGGATGGGTGGGTGGGTGGATGGGTTTGTGGATGGATAGATGGATCTATGGATGGATAGATGGATGGATGGGTGGATGGATGGATGGATCTATGCCGTGACTAAAAGCAGACTTTTTTCTCTTTCTGTTTGCCCACAATGTGACGTGACGTCCGAACGACTCCGGACGTACGGTTTCTGAGAAACTGATATCGGTGGCATAATTAATAGGTGACTCTCGCCCAGAAACAGCCCCGTCCGCCACCTAACGCGATGAAACAGCTTTCCTATGGGGCCCGGCCCGTGGGGTGATGTAAACGCCGCCGTAAATCAGGATGAAGAGCGCGTCCCGGCCGCGTTTTCCTCAGTCAGCTAAACAAATAGGCGTCGTTAGGTGGCGCGTTCTTCTGGACGCCGGGCTCCGCCCAAACGCCGGGGGGGGGGGGGTCGCGGGCCCCCTTTTTATCACCGAAAGGATCGTGGAGGTCCTTCGGTCAGCACCATATACAAATATTCGTTTTGGAGAAGCATTGTTGCTATACATTCCACAGTTCCGCAAGCGGGTACCTACGGTGCTTTTATAGGGGGTTTTGGTTTGCAATATTAACGGCAATTCTTTCCTGCAACATTACTTTTTTAAACTGAATTGCATACTATGAGCACCGAAGATATAAGACATATTATTATGATGGCCATTTCTTGTTATTTGGAAAAGGCCTTAACCTTTTTTTTGTCGAATGGAACCACTATATTTTCATTATGCGATTCATTTCTACTGTTCAATACCTACAATATTGGCGTTATATCAATTTTGTTATAGTTTTTGAATGATTTGCAAATATTTGTTTTTCATCGATTTATGATGAAAAATGATATCGTAAAACGGGGTTACTTTGCACCTGTCAGGATAACTTTGCACCGAGGTTGTAATAGTATATTACATAGCGAGAGTTGTAAACAGCTTATTACGTATGAGTGGAAAAGTTGCGCACGAGCCGCGCAGCGACGAGTGCTGTAATTCCACGAGTATGTAATAAGCTTACAACTCGAGTTTTGTATTATAGTTTTTCTTCGACGGAAGAAAAACTATTATAATAGATAAATTATACTTCTGATTGTCTGACAGGCAACAATTAGTATGTTGGTTAGTTGCTGTGGTGACGCGGATGCCGCGCTAACAAGGCTCCCGCGTTTTAATTAAGAACAGATACGTAATTTTTTTTATTACGTGTCAGTCATTACGTATCAGTGTTCGTAACAATGAACTTACTTATAACCTAAACCGTCACTTAATAGGTATGTTACTAGCATAGGAGTAGAAAAATGTTATTTATAGACACTTATTTCCTCTAATTTGGATTTTTTCACTTTATAACATTTTCTACTAATAGATGGAGCCGCAATAAGTAATAGCAACAGTAGCAACAGGTTAGACTCCCTACCGCCATTAGTTGTTGATCAGCTGTTACCGGTATCTTAACCTCAAAATTTCGTTGTTTTATAGTTCCGCAAAATTGTATTGCCAAGGAATTTCTAGCTGATAAGAAGCGGTAAGAATACATGTAATTGCATGTATCCACTATTGTTTATACATATAATAAAAAAAAACAAAGTTATTAGAATTTGGAATCGAAGAAAAAGTATTTTTCTTGAAATCGGTAGTAAAGTGTCCCAAAATCGTCATTAAAAGCACAGAAATCGTACAATAATGTAGCCCATTATTGTACGATTTTTTCAATAAGTAGGACTTGGCGAGATGTAAACATCAAACGTCAGACGCGGAGAAATCGCCCGTCAAAAGTGACCAAATATTCAAAACCCGGCCGATAAAGGCCCATGTAACTTTTCGTACACATTGCGAAATTGTTTCCTATAGAAGCGCAATCCTTCAGTATACATATTTTAGTAAATTTGAATATCAATAGATTTGTTGTGTAGGCTGCACAAGAAGCAGCAGTTTGGTTTTTCTGTCAGAAGGTGCCGTGTCTCATCATACTTGACTTATAAAGAGCGATCGTCAAAGTCAAGCAACGCCGCGCGTAGTCGGTTCATGGACGGGTGATCCCTTATTATTATTTTCTTGCCTAATAAAACTTTTTTTTCCGATTTCAAAAAAAATATAATATGTACATCGGCACTGAAGTTCTTTTTATGACTCATGTGGTTTATTTGCCTCGGCCAGAGGCCTCGGCAACTAAATTCCATATGAGTCATAAAAAGTTGAACTTCAGTGCCTTGGTACATAAATAACTATTTTTATTATAATAACGGTTTTCTACAAAATTGGAGATACTTTGCACCACTTTCAGTGGTGCCTACTCTTCAAGCCCTTTCATTTTAATACCAATATTAAAGAGGTTGAAAAGAAAATTTAACCCGCCATCTTGGAGCGGCGGTCATATTGAATTTAGTATGATGTCACTAACTTCATCGTTTTCTACTCTTCAAGCCCTCTCATTTGATACCCATATTAAGGGGTTGTTACCCCAATGAAAAATAGCAGCTTTAAATGCCTATTATTGGCCAAATGAAGTAATTAAATATGGTTAAAAAAATCCTACGTATCTATTGTGGTGCAAGGGCAAAGTAAATATTTACGCCGGGTTTCTTTGCATTAGTGTCAGTAAAAAAAAATGGTGCAAAGTAACCCCGTTTTACGGTAAGTATTCTCGATCAAGGTAAGAAACTCTGTTTGTCGGGCCGCAAACATGTCTTGTATTTTTCCTTTATTTTGCATCTCTATATTGTGCAGTAACTTTTTTAAAATTGTGTTGATTAATTCTTTTTGGTGGCTCCGTGATTTTTAAGATTCCAAGATGTGAATTATTGTTCTACTGACAATTCCTCCAATTTGTGTTTTCGGTCACTTCCAAGAAATAACAAAGAAATCTGAATTAAATAACTTCATCATCTATCAAATTTAGCTTAGTTTTGTAAAGGTATGTCGTAGAATTGCTAACGAATTTTTACTTATGTTGCTACTTTTGCTAGTTATTAAAACAATAATTGGATACTATATTTAGTTTGCCATGGTGAAAGCAATTGTGTGTGTTTTGTTTTACATATTTTTTTTTACAATTTTAAAACAGTTACAGCACAATATAAAGATGCAAAATAATGGAAAAAATACGAAACAATGTTTGGGGCCCCGCAAACCCCATACCTATAAATCGATGCAAAACAAATACTTGCAAATCATTCAAAGACTATAAAAAAATTCCGATACAACGCCCATATAGTCCGTTGTAGGTATTGAATAGAAGAATCGCCTCGCATAATCAAAATATGGTCGTTCTATTTAAAAAAGCTAATGGCCTCTTCCAAATAACAAAAACTTGCGATCGTTTTTGAACACCCTGTATAGCTAAATCCAACTTTGGCTGCAAAGTACATAAGGGGCACTAGTAGTTATCCCCGTATAACTCAACTTCAAAAAGTATGTAGCAGAAACGGGAATATCGCTGATTTTCCAAAAATGTCTGCATTTATAGAAAATATCTAATAACTTGGCAACGCTGCAACCGATCTTCAAAAACAAGAAATCGGTCTAATTTTCTCTTAAAGGTGAGTAACACAGGGTATAAAAAGAAGGCCATTCCATTAAAAAAAGGCCAACTTCGGTGTTTTTCGCTAATTTTGCAACAACCTGTATAATACATCAAAACTTAATAAATTGGAAGTTTCCTTGATTGCAAACAACTTTTGTACGAAAAATGTTTCCGTAGTTCCCTTAATTCTCGAGATAAAGGCGTATAGGACATGATAAGTGGGCCCTCCTGTACATTCAGAAAATAAACCAGTAAGTGTATAATCGAGAGAATCTCGCGTATACCTACCTTGGACATCCAAGTTCTACCTAATGTTTGTTTTCTCGGACGGCAACTCGAAGCTACCACTTTCGTAATTTTGGAGATATAAATATACAAGAAATCAATAAAGGAATCATACTCGTGAAATATTCTCAACAAAAACCACTCGTCTCGGTAATTTTTCTTACTCGCAAATTGACATTCTATTTTCAGGTAAAATAAAGACACTAATATATATACTTCTGATCTTTCTAGAGAAAATAGCGCTTTCGAAAATTTTATCGTATGTAATATTTATCGTATGTAATATCACAAGTGCTGGAAATTTTATCGATAATTTTTTCGAAAGCGCTATTTTGCCTAGAAAGATCACGAGTATAAATTGGTCTTTTATCTCTGAAAATAAAAGCCCAATTTGTACGAGTCGTTTTGCTAATGGGCAAAATAGGGCGTGAGAATAAAATGATCTAGAAAAATTTCCGGCACGAGTGGTATTTGTCGAGATTATTTCTCGAATAGGATTTATTAATTTCTATATTAATTTGTTCTATGTTTACATTTCCAAAACGATTCATTTTGAACGAGTTTATTGACAGCTTCGACTGTAGCGTTCGAATATACAAACATGACGCTTGGATATCCAAAGCAAATGCGATTATACCTACACCCTGTCAGCGTTGGTTTATTTTCTGAATGTGTCATAAATTTAAACGGAGGCGGAGGTCCAATAACCAAAATTTAGCAATGTAAAAGTTATATAAATGCATTGATACAATGCTTAATAGTATACCATTGAATAAGGAACATTAATCAATGATAGTACCGCGACATAATTTATAAGCTGCATAATTTAGAACAGTGTGAAACACACAAACTTTAAGAAGTAGGTACGTGTTTGTATCCAACAGATTCGCGGTTGCTAAGCAACGAAGTGATAATTTGCACAAGTGCAATTACCGCGATAATTTGCACAAGTGCAATTATCGCTAGCAGAGGCATATGATTGGTTGGATTTTTATGGAAGGAGCTACCTTATTGGATGCAAGCAGTATGAGGGAAATAATCGATATAATTTCCGGCACTTGTCATTTTACGAAATAGCAGGAAACAGAGTCTCTTTTCAAAGAAAGTACTAAAATATAAAGCTATCGAGCATACCTACAATAATCCACTTCACAGAATCAACAATACACGAAATATTTTTAAAAATGTTTTGAGACAATTATACTGAAAATTCTTTTTTTCCATTTAATTACAGGGCTGCATTAGAAAAAAATGACTGGTATTTGGAATGAAAAGTGTTTTCAAAATCTGCAAAAAAAATTTAGGTCCGTATTTAAAAAAATAAAGTTGAAGATAGTTTCTCAAAAAACGAAATGTTGTAGAACAAATCTAAAAAGCCATCCTAAATCTCGTTAAAAAGTGCCATAAGAAAGTGTTTTCCTTTTTTTTCTAACTGTGATACAAAATAAAAAATAAAATCGAAAATGGAAAATTTCAATTTTTTCAAAATAACTCAAAAACGAACAGAGATATTAGAAATCTGTTTGTACCATTTTATTGACCTCAAAATTGCGCAACTTTTTCCCCATCTAACCGTTGTTCTATCTCTCACCGTTTGCAAGATCCCCATGCTGTTCATTCTTATCCGGGACACATTGTATATCAATTTGCAATTTCTTGGTTTATCAATATAACATGAAATCTTAAAATTTTCAAGTAATTAAAGTGTAAATTTCAATAAATAGCCCAAAATTTTAAACAATTATTAAAAAAAAAATTTCGAAATCGATTTTTTTTGTTTTTTGCATTTTCTGAGAAAATTTTCCATAGTAATGTATATTTTTTTACACCATCAGAAAGTAGAGGTTTCAACGAACAAAAAGCGAACCGACTTTTTTTAATAAGCAGCTTTTTGACGTGGGCATTTTCGATTGAAAATGAGGTTACTTTTTCGGTTTAAAATCAAAAAGGGATAAAAATAAATATGTTGATACAAAAAAATTACAGCGTGTTCGGGACATAAGACGGTATGTTTCCACCAAACTTCGTGGAATTTTTTTTGTGGGAGATAAAAATTAAAAACCAAAACATCGGTTATTTCGATTTTTCGCGGATATTTTGATGTTATGTGAAAAAAGTGTAAATACAAAAGTTGTAGATCTTTTTATTGCCTACAACTTTGCCAACTTTTTTCGATAAGGGTTGCAGTTTTGCCGGAAATCGTGATAAACCGTTTTCCACTACAAAAAGTTCACCCCCTACAACCCCCGGTACCTCAAATCGCCCTTAAATTATTTTTTCTGTTATTTTTGCTATATTTTCTTCCTTTTCCAATGGGTGTCATGCTGTTCTAGCTTTTTTTTTGTTCTCAAAAATTATCTACCCTTCACAGAAACAAATCTTCATGCAAGTTTCTGCTATACAAATCACTGACTTGAATCAGTCACCCGCCCTGCCCTTCGGTTCAAAGCTGCAATATTATGCCTTATGACCACAATCACCCTGCTGACGATAGATCTGTTGTAGCTAACTACTGATCTGGCATTGATAAAGGTGTCGTCTGACGGACAGTGTGTAAGAATATATATCCATAACAAGAAATCGAATAAGCGAAAGAGAGATGGGTATGAAGGTGACGTTGCTACTACTTCCTAACGCAATCGAAGCGGTTCAACCCATCGAGGTGGACGGGCATTAACCGCAAGTAAGTTCTCTACTATCCAATTTGCCCGTGCTTCACCCCACCACCTCCCATTACTTCATTCCCTGATTACAACATTGTACTATAATCACATACCATTTGCTATTCGCTCGAGGATATCCCTACCCTGATTGCTGGTTTTATTGCTCTCAAGTGGTAGCAACGTCGCGTTTATACCTATCTTTTTTCTACTTGAGTACTTGATTTCTCATTATAACGACACGACACTTTTATAACTACCAGATCGGTATATCAAATACTGTAACTGACAATTTAAACTCTTCTCCCATCGAAAATGCGCCGGTACAATGCATACGGTATTCGACTGGATATTTACGTCCGACGCGAAAACTTTCAGGCCAATGTACGAACTTTTTGGCGAGGTGAAAGTGAAGCGAACTCCCCTCCCCCCGGAGAGCAGCGGGCAGGCGCCACCAGCGGCCTCCGGCTAAACAGTCAGCGGGGAATACGCCGGAATAGCCCTGCCGGAACTCTAAGTGCTAGTCCGAAGATGAGAGTTTAGTTCTAATAGGATGACAAGCGATTAGTTCGAGCGTTGACTGAAATATTCGGTCAACGGTTCGGGTCAATTTTGTATGATGGGAAGGGGAAGGGACGCCGAATTTGAACTTTACTATTTTTGTATAAACACCTACAGGGTGCAAGGAAAGGAAAATGCGAAAAAGATTTTTTGTCGAAGTTTAAAACGTGAGGCAAATCAACCTTAGCGCATGAGTAATTCGACGCCTCAGTGCAATTTTCTCGCTTATGGTGAGTATTAGGGTTCCTGAATAGGGAGTGTTGGGGCAATAAAGTCAATGGTGTCATTATGCGCCGATTTTGGACATCATACAGGGTGTTTCTAAATTGCATGTCTTTCATACAGGGTGGCCCACCACCTCCCATTACTTCATTCCCTGATTACAACATTGTACTATAATCACATACCATTTGCTATTCGCTCGAGGATATCCCTACCCTGATTGCTGGTTTTATTGCTCTCAAGTGGTAGCAACGTCGCGTTTATACCTATCTTTTTTCTACTTGAGTACTTGATTTCTCATTATAACGACACGACACTTTTATAACTACCAGATCGGTATATCAAATACTGTAACTGACAATTTAAACTCTTCTCCCATCGAAAATGCGCCGGTACAATGCATACGGTATTCGACTGGATATTTACGTCCGACGCGAAAACTTTCAGGCCAATGTACGAACTTTTTGGCGAGGTGAAAGTGAAGCGAACTCCCCTCCCCCCGGAGAGCAGCGGGCAGGCGCCACCAGCGGCCTCCGGCTAAACAGTCAGCGGGGAATACGCCAGAATAGCCCTGCCGGAACTCTAAGTGCTAGTCCGAAGATGAGAGTTTAGTTCTAATAGGATGACAAGCGATTAGTTCGAGCGTTGACTGAAATATTCGGTCAACGGTTCGGGTCAATTTTGTATGATGGGAAGGGGAAGGGACGCCGAATTTGAACTTTACTATTTTTGTATAAACACCTACAGGGTGCAAGGAAAGGAAAATGCGAAAAAGATTTTTTGTCGAAGTTTAAAACGTGAGGCAAATCAACCTTAGCGCATGAGTAATTCGACGCCTCAGTGCAATTTTCTCGCTTATGGTGAGTATTAGGGTTCCTGAATAGGGAGTGTTGGGGCAATAAAGTCAATGGTGTCATTATGCGCCGATTTTGGACATCATACAGGGTGTTTCTAAATTGCATGTCTTTCATACAGGGTGGCCCACCACCTCCCATTACTTCATTCCCTGATTACAACATTGTACTATAATCACATACCATTTGCTATTCGCTCGAGGATATCCCTACCCTGATTGCTGGTTTTATTGCTCTCAAGTGGTAGCAACGTCGCGTTTATACCTATCTTTTTTCTACTTGAGTACTTGATTTCTCATTATAACGACACGACACTTTTATAACTACCAGATCGGTATATCAAATACTGTAACTGACAATTTAAACTCTTCTCCCATCGAAAATGCGCCGGTACAATGCATACGGTATTCGACTGGATATTTACGTCCGACGCGAAAACTTTCAGGCCAATGTACGAACTTTTTGGCGAGGTGAAAGTGAAGCGAACTCCCCTCCCCCCGGAGAGCAGCGGGCAGGCGCCACCAGCGGCCTCCGGCTAAACAGTCAGCGGGGAATACGCCAGAATAGCCCTGCCGGAACTCTAAGTGCTAGTCCGAAGATGAGAGTTTAGTTCTAATAGGATGACAAGCGATTAGTTCGAGCGTTGACTGAAATATTCGGTCAACGGTTCGGGTCAATTTTGTATGATGGGAAGGGGAAGGGACGCCGAATTTGAACTTTACTATTTTTGTATAAACACCTACAGGGTGCAAGGAAAGGAAAATGCGAAAAAGATTTTTTGTCGAAGTTTAAAACGTGAGGCAAATCAACCTTAGCGCATGAGTAATTCGACGCCTCAGTGCAATTTTCTCGCTTATGGTGAGTATTAGGGTTCCTGAATAGGGAGTGTTGGGGCAATAAAGTCAATGGTGTCATTATGCGCCGATTTTGGACATCATACAGGGTGTTTCTAAATTGCATGTCTTTCATACAGGGTGGCCCACCACCTCCCATTACTTCATTCCCTGATTACAACATTGTACTATAATCACATACCATTTGCTATTCGCTCGAGGATATCCCTACCCTGATTGCTGGTTTTATTGCTCTCAAGTGGTAGCAACGTCGCGTTTATACCTATCTTTTTTCTACTTGAGTACTTGATTTCTCATTATAACGACACGACACTTTTATAACTACCAGATCGGTATATCAAATACTGTAACTGACAATTTAAACTCTTCTCCCATCGAAAATGCGCCGGTACAATGCATACGGTATTCGACTGGATATTTACGTCCGACGCGAAAACTTTCAGGCCAATGTACGAACTTTTTGGCGAGGTGAAAGTGAAGCGAACTCCCCACCCCCCGGAGAGCAGCGGGCAGGCGCCACCAGCGGCCTCCGGCTAAACAGTCAGCGGGGAATACGCCGGAATAGCCCTGCCGGAACTCTAAGTGCCAGTCCGAAGATGAGAGTTTAGTTCTAATAGGATGACAAGCGATTAGTTCGAGCGTTGACTGAAATATTCGGTCAACGGTTCGGGTCAATTTTGTATGATGGGAAGGGGAAGGGACGCCGAATTTGAACTTTACTATTTTTGTATAAACATCTACAGGGTGCAAGGAAAGGAAAATGCGAAAAAGATTTTTTGTCGAAGTTTAAAACGTGGGGCAAATCAACCTTAGCGCATGAGTAATTCGACGCCTCAGTGCAATTTTCTCGCTTATGGTGAGTATTAGGGTTCCTGAATAGGGAGTGTTGGGGCAATAAAGTCAATGGTGTCATTATGCGCCGATTTTGGACATCATACAGGGTGTTTCTAAATTGCATGTCTTTCATACAGGGTGGCCCACCACCTCCCATTACTTCATTCCCTGATTACAACATTGTACTATAATCACATACCATTTGCTATTCGCTCGAGGATATCCCTACCCTGATTGCTGGTTTTATTGCTCTCAAGTGGTAGCAACGTCGCGTTTATACCTATCTTTTTTCTACTTGAGTACTTGATTTCTCATTATAACGACACGACACTTTTATAACTACCAGATCGGTATATCAAATACTGTAACTGACAATTTAAACTCTTCTCCCATCGAAAATGCGCCGGTACAATGCATACGGTATTCGACTGGATATTTACGTCCGACGCGAAAACTTTCAGGCCAATGTACGAACTTTTTGGCGAGGTGAAAGTGAAGCGAACTCCCCACCCCCCGGAGAGCAGCGGGCAGGCGCCACCAGCGGCCTCCGGCTAAACAGTCAGCGGGGAATACGCCGGAATAGCCCTGCCGGAACTCTAAGTGCCAGTCCGAAGATGAGAGTTTAGTTCTAATAGGATGACAAGCGATTAGTTCGAGCGTTGACTGAAATATTCGGTCAACGGTTCGGGTCAATTTTGTATGATGGGAAGGGGAAGGGACGCCGAATTTGAACTTTACTATTTTTGTATAAACATCTACAGGGTGCAAGGAAAGGAAAATGCGAAAAAGATTTTTTGTCGAAGTTTAAAACGTGGGGCAAATCAACCTTAGCGCATGAGTAATTCGACGCCTCAGTGCAATTTTCTCGCTTATGGTGAGTATTAGGGTTCCTGAATAGGGAGTGTTGGGGCAATAAAGTCAATGGTGTCATTATGCGCCGATTTTGGACATCATACAGGGTGTTTCTAAATTGCATGTCTTTCATACAGGGTGGCCCACCACCTCCCATTACTTCATTCCCTGATTACAACATTGTACTATAATCACATACCATTTGCTATTCGCTCGAGGATATCCCTACCCTGATTGCTGGTTTTATTGCTCTCAAGTGGTAGCAACGTCGCGTTTATACCTATCTTTTTTCTACTTGAGCACTTGATTTCTCATTATAACGACACGACACTTTTATAACTACCAGATCGGTATATCAAATACTGTAACTGACAATTTAAACTCTTCTCCCATCGAAAATGCGCCGGTACAATGCATACGGTATTCGACTGGATATCTACGTCCGACGCGAAAACTTTCAGGCCAATGTACGAACTTTTTGGCGAGGTGAAAGTGAAGCGAACTCCCCTCCCCCCGGAGAGCAGCGGGCAGGCGCCACCAGCGGCCTCCGGCTAAACAGTCAGCGGGGAATACGCCGGAATAGCCCTGCCGGAACTCTAAGTGCCAGTCCGAAGATGAGAGTTTAGTTCTAATAGGATGACAAGCGATTAGTTCGAGCGTTGACTGAAATATTCGGTCAACGGTTCGGGTCAATTTTGTATGATGGGAAGGGACGCCGAATTTGAACTATTTTTGTATAAACACCTACAGGGTGTAAGGAAAGGAAAATGCGAAAAAGATTTTTTGTCGAAGTTTAAAACGTGGGGCAAATCAACCTTAGCGCCCGATTAATTCGACGCCTCTGTGCAATTTTCTCGATTATGGTGAGTATTAGGGTTTCTGAATAGGTAGTGTTTCATATAAATTATTCCTAAAAACCCCTTCCCTTCCGAGTTATACCCCTCCAAATATGTAAAAAATTGTTTTTATTTATTTTCTCCACTATGGAAAGAGGTAGAAAGTTGAAATTTGGTGGACCAGTAGCACTCATGGAATGACATTTTGTGCAACCCTAAAGTATGACTGGATGGGGATGAAAAAACCAACCCCTAAATTATTTTCCGCCAGAATTTTTTAACGTGTAAAAATTTCAAAACAAAAAAAATGTTTATAATGACAAATGCGTTTAAAAACTTTTTCAACTCTTGTCTTTTTGTCCTAAACTTTACGGATGCAATTATTAGGGAGAGATGCTACAGACTTAAAAAACTAAATAAATAAAAAAATCTGAGAACTTTAATAACTATAAATAATAACAACAACTTACAAATAATATGAATTCTAAAAATCACAACAAATGCTCGAAATGTCTCCCGTCTGCTATAAAATGCACGACTCTATTCTTCGGGCCATAGAATTCCGAATTCTTTGAAATATTCCGGGAGTATTTCTAATAGTTTCGCATGAGCCCATAACAAAATGCATATCCCCCATTTCTTCATTTGTGAAGTTCATAATTTTTTTTTGTTATAACGGACACAACACAAATTAGTTGCGCACCGAATAGTAATTAGATGCTTGACATTTTAGCCTACTAGATTATCTGATTCATAAAAAAAAATTAATAATTAACCAGGCGTAACTCGCGTGGGTGTCAACAAGTTTTATTTTTTCTGAAAAATCTGTCAAGTTTAGGACAAAAAGACAACAGTTGGAAAAGTTTTTAAACGCATTTGTCATTACAAACCATTTTTTTGTTTTGAAATTTAGACACGTTAAAAAATTCTGGCGAAAAATAACTTAGGGGTTGGTTCTTTCATCCCCATCCACTCATACTTTAGGGTTGAAAAAATGTCACAAAATATCATTCCATGAGTGCAACTGGTCCACCAAATTTTAACTTTCTACCTCTTTCTATAGTGGAGAAAATAAATAAAAACAATATTTTATAACCATATGTGGAGGGGTCTAACTCGGAGGGGGAGGGGTTTTGAGGAAAAATTTATATGAAAGACCCCCTTCAATTTTAACGGGAGAATCGCTCTGTAAAATATTTTGGTGCAATTTGTATAGAGATAGCTAGATTATTTTCTATCTTTTGCCCCAGTAAAAATTTTAGATATATACAGTGCTATTCATAAAGTTTGCACCAAATGGGAAAAATTTGTATAAATATGTTTGTATTATTCTATTTTTTGAAAATCTGATTTTGGGATATGTTGGTGCTTTTTTTTTTTACACTATTGCCCCTAAGGAGGGTCGTGACGTCACAGCCCATGCCTGTCAAATTTGACATTTAAAATAAAAAATTGGGAAAAATCAGGTTTGCCTTGAAAATATCGGAAAAAAGTTGTTAAGCAAATGTGACTGCATTGCATTATTGTGCCCATATGTAAATTTTCGGAAGGATATCACGATGTTGGTGTTTCTTACTTGATATTCTTGGAATTTAAACTGAATCAAAAAAATTCGATGCAAAACTGTATCTTATAATTTTGTTTCACCGTTGACTGAAATCCCAATATTTCAGTCAACGGTTTCACTGAATTTCAAAATATGGATGTATTTTATGTAAAAATATTACAACACTGGCTCAGGGAATAAACTTATCTTAAAATGAAAGAGTATTTGCACCAAGATGGCGTTCTTGCACAATAGCGAGTTTAATAAATCTAATGTTTCTCCTTAACTTTGCATTTAAATTTATTTGTATTGTTATGATTTAGTAAGAGAGCAACCACTAAATAAGTTTCTTCAGTTATTTGCGGGAAAAAATATTAAGTACCGATTTGAAGAGAAATAATTAAGAAAAACAAACATCGTGATATTCTTCTGAAAATTTGCATAGGGGCACAGTAATGCAATACAAACACATTTTCTTAATAACTTTTTCCAAAATTTTCAAGGCAAACCTGATTTTATTTTAAATGTCAAATTTGACAGGCATGGGCTGTGACATCACGACCGTCTTTAGGCGCAATAGTGTAAACAAAACATGCACCAACATATCCCAAAAATATATTTCCAAAAAAATAGAATAATACAAATTTTTCCCATTTGGTGCAAACTTTATAAATAGTAGGTCCTACTCATGATACAATAAGAGAGAGATATGATACGTAGCGGTTCAAAATTCATCAGATCTGCGCATATGACGTCACCTTGTGAGTTAGTTGTGCCGGGAAATTAATATTTAAATATTTACATGTAGAATGATGCAGAAATTTCATTATATTTGTCGTTCGGATTATTTTAAAGCTTCTAGTCGTGTGTTATATGAAATTATTTATCAAAACAAAATAAATATACCTTTATTCTGAATTTCATTATAGGCAAAATAAAAATATTAAAATATCAGGTGTTCTATTTAAAAGTGATTGACAGAAATTTTGTTTTAATTATGAATGTAATGCATAATGCCAAACAAACCATTCAGCTTTTTTACCAAAACTTTTATCTTTTGCAGATTAGGATGAAGGTGGGATAGGTACAGGGTGTTAACGCGAAATTGACCACCGAAAATAACTTTTTTATTTTCTAGTTTGGAAAAAAACGTTTCAAACAAAAGTTGTTTATGAGAATAAATAATAATAATTTTGTTTTCTCTGCACATAGCACATGGGAGCTCATGCCTAATAGTTTCTTCAAATAATTTTTAGAAATAAATAAACTATCCTTATTTAAGGATTTGAATATTTTCTCAAGTTCTTCCAACTGGATCATAAATTCAGGAGTAGGTTTTGATAAGCCTCCCTCACTTAGATGTGAAACCCATGTATAGCTTGATGTAGAACTTGTAGAGGCATCAAGATCTTTGATTTTATGGCAAATATACCCTGCCAAGTTTTCCAATCCGTCATACTGAATATCACTTAGTTCGGTATCGACTGATTTTAGCGACTCAGGAATATCCTCAGGTTCCTTGTTATTGTCAACCGAAGAAAAATATTGTCCACATAGATTTATTTCTTCGATCGGAAGATCAGGAGTGTCATCCTCTTCAGTGTTTCCAAAACTTGAAAAAGAGCCCTCATTCCTACCGAGAATGTAAGACCGTAATCTGTATTTAAATTGAAGAGCATCTGGATGGTCATGAAGCCCTCCCTTAGCCCGTACAACTCCAAAAAAGTTTTCCAACACATCTTGATTAAGTCTGTAAGTTAAAAGGTATTTTGTGGAATACCTTACCTTCAGATGTTCAAATAATAATCTCAATGAGGTATTTGTCATAATCACACCTAAAACAAAGTAAAATTGATAGTTTAATGATTTGTAAATCGAAATTGAAACTAACAAGGAAACCACCCCAACTCTCCGCCCCCGATTGCACTCAAATTCAGATATGCTGTAGTTCATTCAAAAGCCACCCCTAATTATAGTTTGACAAAATTGTGCCTCAAAATTGTGCCTCTTCCCAATGAACTTTTCACCCGACGCTAAAACCTAATCATAACTATAATTTTTTTTTACAACAAAAAAAAACATTTTTTCAAATGCCTAATGTTTACGTGCACCATGAAGGAAAACCCCAACAATAGTTACTTATATATGAAATACCTAATATTTACAATACCGAACCCTCGGTACAACACTTCCAATAAAATATATATCTTAATGTGTGTATAACTTACCTTTTTAGAGAAGTTCCTATTATTTCCTTTCTTTCCCTACTCCTAATGCGTTCCTCCCTGCGAGATTCTCTCGTTTCTTGAAGTTTTTGGGGTTTACGTTGTAAAGGTAAGTTTGTTGATGGTATGGCCTCCTTTTTTAGAGGTCGGTATTTCCTTGGAGTGTATCCAAGCAATTCATGTTTAAGGTTTCGCTCATAATCCTTCTCAGTAAAATGTTTCGAGCAAATCCGAGCACTTTTAACATTAAATTTGTCATTGCGTTTGCACAAATGTTTCCACATACCCTGCAATCTTTTATCTTTCGGAAAGCTGAAAAACTTTATATCAGGCGAAAAACCTTTTGCCTGATTGTCGGCACCACAGCCGTAGACAGCACACCTCATTTTGTATAATTGATTCAATAAGACAAATGCTTACTGTTGTAAACAACGTTTTCTGCCCGGTCACAGTATAATAAATAATGGCGTACTACTCACAAGGTGACGTCAGCTGCTGAAATTAGACACGCCCACTCCTGCGCGATGTCATATCTCCCCCTTTATTGTATCATGGGTCCTACTGTACATGGAAACTATATGTCAAATTAAAGGTGTTTTGTATTTAGGTTATGATTTATGTCAAATTAAAGAATAATTGAAACAGTTTATATCTGGACCCTAAAATATGAATAACATTATCCATTAGTTTAAGTTTTAAGTTGACAAAAATAGCAGCAAGAAAATGTGACACTAAAAGAATGACACTGTAGTCACTTCAATTTTAAAATAATTCGAAGGAAACATGGAGACTCGCTTATTTTTGACACATAAAGGAGACTTCTGTTGGGAAGTTATTTATGCTGTGATTGTATAATAGTATATTACATAGCGAGAGTTGTAAACAGCTTATTACGTATGAGCGGAAAAGTTGCGCACGAGCCGCGCAGCGGCGAGTGCTGTAATTCCACGAGTATGTAGGTAATAAGCTTACAACTCGAGTTTTGTATTATAATTTTTTCTTCGACGAAAGAAAAACTATTATAATAGATAAATTGAAGACCTCGGGGCAAAAACCGGACAAGTCCACTTTTGGGTAAAATTGACTTTTTTCACTACATTTGTGTATTAAAATATCGCCGATCGATTGGTGCAAGAATCAGTCAACTCCAAAGCAGAATAACGTTGATATATAGCTTTAGGACTTGGCCGCTCGCATTCTTGGGTGCAAGAACCAGACAAGTCCGGGAGTTTTTCATTTTCCCAAAACTTATAAATATGGGTAAAATTGACTTTTTCCGCTACATTTATGTATTAAAATATCGCCGATCGATTGGTGTAAGAATCAGCAAAGTCCAAAGCAGAATAACGTTGATATATAGCTTTAGGACTTGGCCGCTCGCATTCTTGGGTGCAAGATCCAGACAAGTCCGGGAGTTTCTTTTTCATTTTCCCAAAACTTATAAACTATGGACTTGTCCGGTTTTTGCACCGAGGTCTTCAATTATACTTCTGATTATCTGACAGGCAACAATTAGTATGTTGGTTAGTTGCTACGGTGACGCGGATGCCGCGCTAACAAGGCACCAGTGATAATTGCGTTTTAATTAAGAACAGATACGTAATTTTTTTTTTCTACTAACCTGAGAAATCACCATTATTTACCTCATTCCTCTAATGAGAAGTAATATTTCTCTACCTAGGTAAATAATGATAATAAAAAAATACCTAGGTAAATAATGAAAAATTTTCTATGTGACATTTAAAAATTAGTGTCATTTTATCAGATTGACAACTGAACTCCCAGGCTACTTGATATTTTGAAGTATTTGAAAAATGCGAGAAATTACGAAAATATGGCAATATTTTAATGTTAGTAGTAAAAAAAATTCTATATACACTTCGGTTGAGAAGGCCATTATTTACCTTGCATATTATATCCTTCGGCGCTACGCGCCTAAGGATATAAAAATGCTCGGTAAATAATGGCTCACTTCTCAACCTAGGTGTATAATATACTATTTTTTACTACTAACTTGAGAAATCGCCATTATTTACCTCATTCCTCTAATGTGAAGTAATATTTCTCACCCTAGGTAAATAATGATAATAAAAAAATACCTAGGTAAATAATGAAAAATTTTCTATATGACATTTAAAGATTAGTGTCATTTTATCAGCTTGACAACTAAACTCCCAGGCTACTTGATATTTCGAAGTATTTGAAAAAAGCGAGAAATGACTAAAATAAACTAAAATATGGCAATATTTCAATGTTAGTAGTAAAAAAATTCTATATACACTTCGGTTGAGAAGGCCATTATTTACCTCGCATATTATATCCTTCGGCGCCACGCGCCTCAGGATATAAAAAAGCTCAGTATATAATGGCTCACTTCTCAACCTAAGTGTATAATATACTATTATTACGTGTCAGTCATTACATGTCAGTGTTCGTAACAATGGACTTACTTATAACCTAAACCGTCACTTAATAGATATGTTACTAGCATAGGAGTAGAAAAACAGATAAACATTTAATATTTTAATTGTTTCATTCCAGTTTTCAGGCTAATATTTACCAAAATTTTCAATATGGTCAAAGGCTTGCGCCACCTGTCCCGAACTCCACATACTAACCAGTTGTTGAATAACTTTAATATCGAGGGATTCCGTTCACGAGTCTTATTTATACGGGGCGCGAAAAATTGTACAGTGTGTCGCCGACTTTCCGCCAGGCCCCCCTCCCCCCCACCAAATTAACCCCGTCGAAAAAAGCTGCGAAAACGTGAATATTCATTTGGTGGAATCAGAGCCGCTTTTTGCGATTATGCGGGAGGAGCGTCACCCCCGCCCCGCGCCCTACCCCTGGCGCCCCCCCCCCCCGAAAATGATCTTTAATTAAATTAACATACATTTGCCTGGGAGGGCGGGGGGGGGGGGGGCTGGGGCGGCAAGGGGGGAAGCCCTCGGCCGCCGGCCGCCCCGGCTGAAAATCGATATTTTCAAGCGTTCGGCACGTTCCGAATTTAGATTTGGGGGGGGGCCCCGCTCTCGGCCCTGCGCCCCGCTTAATCCACTGGCCGCGTACGCGGACGCTGGGGCGCCAGCGGCGCCGCCCGATCTTGGGCCGCGGAAGGGTTCAAGGTCAAGCAGGCGGGGCCGCGCGCGGGGCTCAAAATATTGCCGCCGATGTCATTAATTTTTCAAAAACCTCCTCCCGCAATTAAAGTTGTCCGAATTTTGCCGGACGTCTATTTTTGTGCTGTGCGAAACAGTCTTGTCGAAAACTTCACAGTTAAAAATCGGATTGAAGTATGTTACTTTTTTTGGATGTTAATATATTTGTGTCAAAAAGTGACATACATTGTTACTTAAATTAACGCACGAGCAATATGTCGAATCATCTAGATACGTCAGTGTGTAAAACTGTAACATTTTAACTCGCACAAAAATGTTAAAAATATTACTGAATATGTGCAATGTGTTGATGCAACTATCTTCTGTGTTAAGTTTAACATTTATTATTTAACTTATTCCGATATGTTTTGAATAACAGAATACGTACATTTAATACTTTCATGCATGTAGAGTTAACATATTAAGTTATTCATTTTGCAACGCAACATAAACTTCAGTGTCATTTCGACTCATAAAAATGTAAGTCTGTACGCAGTATTTGTTAAAATCGAATGATTGGACTGTTGTTTTCGCTTCCCGGCTATCACACTTGGTCAAGTCGTTTTCATCTCAGTCAGTCCAGAATTGCGTCGCGTGCCAGGTGTCAATTCCTATCGATTAATAGCGTGTGTTGCTGTGTAGTAATAGTACGGTAACTGTGTGTGTACAAAAAAACCAGGTAAGTGATATTCCAAATTCCTACACATATTATTATATATAAGTACCTACTTCCAGGGTTTTTATATTTAGGTATTATGTTAACCAGGGGTGGCTCTTTAATTATGAATTTGCCGCACCTAACAAATGCCCTTATTTCTCATTTTTATGCTGTTCCGCCTAGATCTTTAGATTTTGTACCTACATTATTTGAATAATTCTTAATTTTACCTGTTATTAAATTGTTTTGAATAAATTTAAAAAGTTGCCTTTTGTATATTGGTATACCTATAGTTATCATAGTTATTAGAAAACATTTGATATTTATTTTATATAGTATAGATGTATCTTCTATTATTATTATTATTAATCTGCCTAATCCTAATATGTAACCCCTTTGTTTTGAAATAAAAAAAATCACAAATCAAAATTGTTGTATTCATTTTGCAAGTATCACCCATTTACTTCACATAGTTGCTAGTTGCTAATAAGATGTTATTGCCCGAGATTTATAAAACAAGTTATAGTCATGCAGTGTTGTTCCAGTCCTTTGCAGTGTAAGAAACAGTAAAAGTATAAAGTTTATTAAAAGGTAAGTATCGAGAAAGGTATTATTACGAGACACTTATTATATATAGACATTTATATATAATATAATATAATATATAGTGTCTCCACATTAAGTACCTACTTACCACCCCTGTAAAATCTTTATTTGTTGACCGATTTTGATAAACTTTTCTTGTTAGGTATATATTAAAAATGCGCATATTAAACATTTGTTCTAATGTTAAAAAACAATAGGTAATATCTAGAAATAAAAAAATAATACTTTTTTTTCTTATATGATTACAACCCAAAAATAAAGTTAGCTACTCATTGAATGCGCATTTTGAATACCTATACCTATAAAAAAAACTTTTATCAAAATCGATCAACGAATAAAAATTTTACAAGGGTGGTAAGTCCTTAATGTGGACACACTGTATATAATAATGTAATTATTACGTAATATATTTATTTACTATTAATCTTATGTTAAAAGTACTATTTATATGTGTATTTTTAACTTTAGATCAAATGTTAATTTCACTATAGCTATATGTTAGAACTACGTAGATCAAATGTTAAAAACCACTGTCGTTTTTCCTCTATTTAACATATGCCTAGATGTTACTTCAACTCACGCTTTTGTTAATATAAATAATGACAAATGTCTAATTAACATTACCTGACTTGTTAATTTGAATATGGAAAGTTTCAATATGACACACTACCATCGTAAATACAACAAAACTTTAATGTCAATGTAACGTTTATTTTCACAAATCTGTATGTATAAGTTGACATACAATAATACTTCAAAATAATATAACACTTTCAGTTAATCATTTTCTACACAACGCATAACGTAAAATTTGACAGACACGTACATCAGCCATTTTACATATTTTTGTGTGTGGACCAGATGGAACATCAAAAAAATGTTAAATTTAACATATTATTTTCAACTGTGATGTAGCGTTGACTGACGTATTAATAAGACTTCCCACGGCTATAGCTTCATATTCTGAAAAGTAGATGGCGCCTATGGTCAACAATGTATTTTGCACTGCATGGTGAGCCAGAGAAATGTCAAACATGACAGCCGTGAGCAGTCTTTATTAATAGGTCAGTCAACGCTTGTTGCTCTTACATTTTGAGGTTAAATGTTATAAACATAAATATGTAATTATTATACAAAAGTGGGTCATAAAGGATTTGGTTAGGAACCTCTTCTCTGAATTATAACTAAAAGCAATATTATCTACCTGTATCAGGGACTCTTTAAAGTAAGGGGACCCAGCACTATAGATACTTTCCAAAGTGAGGCCTATTCTTTCCTCATTCTAATGGTATCAGTGATGCCAAGTATGCCATTTTAATGGAGAATCTATGAATATAACAGTTATTTTGATTGTTAGTAAAAATTAATAATGGTTTGAATGATTTCTAAAAATTAGACTTGAAATGTATTTTCGTATAAGTAATAAGTATGGTAAGTCAGTACCAATTTTTCCTGTTTAGGAATTTGTCGCTATTGCACCTTGATACCAGGTTCCCCAATCCATTTGTAATAGACCGGGAGATAGTGACAGATGTTTGGACGTGATTTTACTCAGTATGCCTTTGATAGGGCATCATGTTGCGTATATTCCCACAATAATAAGGTATGGATCAGAGAGTCATCCTGGGTTCATATGGAAAAGTGAGTTTTCATTTGTTCGAAAAATATGCGTTTTGATATGATTTTAGCCAGGCTGCCATGTGTTTTATAATGAACTTCAAAATAGAAAATTCCTCGGAAAATTATAGGCTTAGCGTGGGCCAAAAGGCTATTATTGCCACGTGAACTTGTATTTTAATAATTAATTTTTCCACGTTTCTGAACAGGCTGCCAATGAGAAGTATGCAAGTTCTTGTTATGAAACTGTTGAAGAAAATATGGCATACAGTTTGCGCATGTCCAACTATACTTTACATCGAATAACTCGTTTAAATGATTAAATAACATTCAATTTAAACAGTACTTGGACGTATCAAAACGCATATTTTTCGAATAATTGAAAACTCAGTTTTTCACATGAAGAATCCAGGATGACTCTCTGGTTCATACTTTATTATTGTGAGAATATGTGCCACATAATGCCCCTTGCAAGGCATACTGAGTAAAATCACGTTCAAAAATCTGTCACTATCTCCCGGTCTATAATATGTATACTTGAACTTTCTTCCCTTTTTGTAATGTCTCTACTCAATGAACTTTAACACATTTCTGGATGGACTAATAAGATTAGGTCTACTAGTTCTAATCATGTAGTTGTTATATGTTATTTTATGTTATTAAAAAAATACCAAATTTAACCTCACTTTCTCTGTCGGCAACCCCCCCTTAAACGAAATTATTGCCGAAACGCCGAAATACGAAAACTGGGTGAATTGGACAACCTGCTGGTTGCATTGTGTTAGTAGGTATAGGCTTAGTATAGAAAAAGTGGCGTGTGAGTGCGGATCAAAGTTATGAGAACCTCTAGACACCAGGATTCATTCATTTTATTTTGCAAACGATATGACTGTACTGTCTCTCTCTTAACTCTTTACAATGAAATCCTGATCGGCCACTGGATCGTTGACCACGGGCAGCACCAACGTTTTATGATAAACACCGCACTTCCTCGCCATTTTCGAATAGATACCTATTTCAGGCCACAATTGACTTACACAAATGTCTCAAAAACATCCAATAATCACTACGTCCCATCTGTCTTTGCTACATGCAGTAATTTCTATAAACACAACCACGGCTTTGTCAATCCGCCATTAGAGCGTATATCGTACCAGCCCAAGTGGAGGAGAATTATGAATGAAATTCTAGCAAGTAGGTATCCGTTGCAGCGGTGCCAGATGTCTATACAAATCCGATTTCTCAAGTGGACAATGTAAAGTCGTACTATTTTACTTTTGATTTACTCAAAGTTATCAACAGTAAGTATGTGTAATGGCGAAATGTATCTTGTGTTGTCACAAAGGTCTTTACAAGATAAAACGATGTGTTTCACTAGCAACCTGCGTTCTGTACTATATTAGACTGCAGCCTGTTTAGGTCGAATGTAAACAATGGGATCTATACTAAAATTGAGCAACTCTTACGCTTGGCGTAAACAAGAGCACGTGCGTTGAAATATTCGCCAGGGCCGCACTGCGGCACGACCTTTATTTAATTTTAGTTTTACAATTGTTTACATCAGAATATTTCGGAAAAAATCATTGGCTTAATTAAAATGGTTCAAAACATCGATAAAGTTATTTGTGGCAGTGTCTAAATAGCTGAAAACAACAAGATACAACCGCATAACTATACTTTTGCGATCGAGTACGTCCCTGTTGCCGAGTCGGGTGAAATTTTATAGCCTACCGACCAATCGCGGATCGTCATTGAACACGTGGTTTTATTTACGCCAGGCGTATGGATTGCTCGATTTTAGTATAGAGTGACATGTCCAACGATATAAAGGAATAGATGACTCACTCTAATACAAATAAATCGGTTTTATTTTGCTTCTATAATTAGCGGGTCGGGGCGGACGAAGACGAGGTAATTTGTTTACATTAGCATTTCTTAAATTCAGTCTTTCCTATTTTGTATTGCATTAATAAATCGTTTTTTGATAGACTTGTATATGGTATACAGGATGATTTTTTTAGGTCTACCACCGCGATTTTCTCGCTCATTTGGCGGCCTACAAAAAAAACGTAAGAAACAAAAATGTGGCAATTTTGGACAGCTAGGTGGTGCTGCAAAAGAAATTGGCATCCATGGCCAACTTGTCGCGCAATATTAAAAAACCTCAAATTGAGCAAAACTATTAATGGCCGTGGAATGTTTATTTTAAGAGACAGAGGAAAACTTTTATATTGAAAATTGATGGCACTGAGAAGCTTTATGCAAAAGAGTACTCAGATAGTTTCAGAAAATTACACAGGGTCTTCGGCTCTCTTGAGGCTATGAATATTTTTTTGTTTATTTCTTATTAAGCGATTTTCTATGTAAGAATAAATGATATGTAAGAAAACAAAATATGGCAATTTTGGTCAGCGAGGCGACATTAAAAAACTAATGGGCCTCCATACCCAATTTTTCGCGGTGTACTAAAAAAGCCTAAAATCGACAAACATTTTCATGGTCTCAAGAGAGCCGAAGACCCTGTGTAATTTGCTGAAACTATCTGAGCACCTGGGTGGATAAAGCTTCTCAGTGCCATCAATTTAATATATAAAACTTTTTCTCTGTCTCTTAAAATAAACATTCCACTGCCATTAATAGTTATGCTCAATTTGAGGTTTTTTTAATATTGCGCGACAAGTTGGCCATGGATGCCGATTTATTTTGCAGCACCATTTAGCTGTCCAAAATTGCCACATTTTTGTCTCTTACGTTTTTTTGTAGGCCGCAAAATGAGCGAGAAAATCGCGGTGGTAGACCTAAAAAAATCATCCTGTATATGCTTTGAGATACTTATATTTACAAAATAACCTAAGTCGTATAAAAAAACTGTCAAAAACTTGAATGTGCCAACAATAACATCTTTTCAATATCATGAAACAAAACAAGTTGCCTTTGGTAATGTATCTATACGTATATATCGTTGGACATATCCCTATTTCCCTATTTTCGGGGGGGATGTCACCTGTTATTTAGGGTTTACCTCTTCTTCACCTTGCCCACCCGCTACCAAAACCCACGGGACGCCACTGGTTGCAGCGATGCCGGATGTCGGGACAAATCCGATTTCCCAAGTCGACTGTAAAGCCGTATTTGCTTTTAATTAATATTTTACTTTTGATTTACTCAAAGTTATCAACAATAAGTATGTGTAATGGTGAAATGTTTCTCGTGTTGTCACAAAGGCCGAAAGGCGATTATACGTAGTTACGTATAATCCATACGTGAAGTGCCATTTTAAGATAAAACGACGTGTTTCACTGGCAACCCCGCTGCGTTCTGTACTATATTAGCGTTGACTGACGTATTAATAAGACTTCTCACGGCTATAGCTTAATGTTCTGGAAAGTAGATGGCGCCTATGGTCAACAATGTATTTTGCATTGTATTTTGTCTCCGGGAAGCGCATGGTGAGCCAGAGAACTGTCAAACATGACAGCCGTGAGCAGTCTTTATTAATACGTCAGTCAACGATATTAGACTGCAGCCTGTTTAGGACGAATGTAAAAAATGGCATCTAGGGATTCCGATAACTTTGCTGCGGATCCGAAGGTGCCCTAATTTAAATTTTAAAGCGGCACGCCGCTGGCCTCGCCGCACGTGGCGCGAGAACGGCCGCTGGCCAGTCTCCCGCCCCCTCCTCCTCCTCCACCTCCTCCTACACCTCCTCCTCATCCCCTAGGCAACACCGTCTTCGCGCGCGCGCGCTCTCCCCCTTCGTTCGCCCCCGTAGTGGACATTCTCACATCGACTATTTATTACTTATACATATACATTGGGGCGCGGATTTATGCCGGGGCATTAATAACGCTTTGTTGCGCCCCCCGGCGAGAGGGAATGGGGGGGTATTAAAATCTGGCGCCCGCGGGAAAAACTTTCGTCCGAAAGACAAATTGCGGGCGGGGAAGCAAAGGGTGGAAGCGGGGGGGGGGGGGTTTGCCGTCACGAGGGAAAGTCGCGGGTATATACCTATGTACAGGGCGATCACTGGGGTAACAGGCGACTTTCTGGGAAATGTTCAAGAATAGGTGTATTCACTAGATTTCAATTCAAAATATGTAGATGACATATTTATTATATGGGAACATGGAGTAGATGATTTAAATTCATTATTAAATTTTCTAAACTCACAAGAACCTTCTATTAAGTTTACCTTAGAAATTGAAAATAATAATCAATTACCTTTCTTAGATGTTTCTATACTGAAATCAGATAGTATAGAAACTAGTGTCTATAGAAAACCACCACATACTAATAGATATCTCCATTTCAACTCCAATCTAATGATTGGATCTAATGATATGATTATTAGTGTTAAAAAAGGAGTACTTAAAAGTTTGTATGACAGGGCTAGAACGATTTGTTCTAACACAAAATTTGAGAAGGAAATTAAACATATAAAATATGTTCTTGAGAAGAATAGTTATCCTATTGAATTTGTCGAGCAACTTTTTCAGGATTGCCAACAAAATAACAATGCTAATAGAATTAGAGAAATAAATCTGGTGGACCGACCAGTAAATTTAATTATTCCTTATATTCCTGGACTATCAGATAAGCTAAAACGCATAGGCAATCGTTTTAATGTCAGAACAGTATTTAAAACCAAAAATACATCAAGATCGATGCTAGTTAAAACGAAACCATTTAATGAGGTACAAAGTTAAAAAAATGCATTTATAAAATTCCTTGTGAATGTGGAAAGTTCTATGTTGGGGAGACTTGTAGGCCATAAAAGAACATAAAAATTATATCAGGCAAAATCAAATTTCTAAGTCAAAAATATGTGAACATTCTTTTAATAACAATCATAGGATATTGTGGGATAGGTCCAAACCAATTCTCAAAGAAGAAGTAGGAAATAGACGAAAAATTAAAGAAACTGCCTTTATTCTAGGAACTAGAACACAGGGTACAATATCAGGCAGGTGGCTGGTCTATTGTTTCTGTTGTCATGACATTTTAACCTGAAATTTATTAATCTGTCACTTCACTTTGACGTGGCATGATCTTTGAGAAAGGAGGAAGATTTATTCTCCGAAAGCTCAGAAAACAAATTTGTTGAAGTTATTTTTTGAGTTACACGTTTAAAGTTTCGTTCATTCACTGTGAAACAGTGACCGGCAGAAAGTTGGACACAAATGGGAAATTTTTTTATTATTAATTTCTCAGAAAATTTTGTTCTTGATAAAAGTTGGTGCATCATTTCAAACTCAAAACGCACATATCAAAATTTAAATACCTCTTTTTGGATACGAGGTAGATTCAAAAAATGTCAAAATAACTCAAGGGTAAAGTATACCCTTATTTTTTAAAATACGGTAAAAAGTTACTAACAAAAGTTATTTGGAATCAAAGGTGGATGTCAGATTTAAAGTCACAGCCACCTAGTAAAAAAAAGAAATTTAACTTTTTTTTCTATTTTTTCGACCACCCTGTGTATTACAAAAAAACGAAATACTGCAAGCGCAACTTATCATCTGATTACACATGAATTTGCTACTAAACTTTAATTTTGTTGGATTAGCAGCTAGAAATTTAAATCGAAATCAGACTTTAAAAATATTAAATTTTTGTGTCAAACTTTCTGCCGGTCCCTGTATAATATAAACGTAGTGTCTTTAGAGTTCCCTAAGGAAGTTTCAGGGTGATGAAATTCCCAAAAAACATCCTTCAATGAGATGATAAGTCGTTTAACTCTAGTTTATATTTTTTAATATCTCTGAAACCAATAAAGCTATTAAAAATTCAAACCAAAACACAAAATGGTGACCAAATCAGTGACGGAGACATGGGAAATCTGTAATGCTAATTTAAGAAAAAAGTAGTCCAAAGACAAAGTCAAAGACATATCTGCTACGGTTTCATAGTAATTTTATTATTATTTTTAATTTAGTACACTGAAGAATAAACTTGCTTTCTGGAAAAAAGAGGACCAAATTCAAAGAGAATATTTTTAGTGAATTAGAAGTCTTTGGCAGTTCTCTATAATCGTTGAATGAAGAAATAACACTCAACGCTATAATACAGTTTTAGTTTTTGGGATATTTATTGCATAGTAAAAATTCCTGTGAAATTATTATCATAGATTGCCATGGATATGTAAATTCGATTGTTTCAATGGTAAATTGGTTACTATAATATTGTAGTCCAATAAATTTAAAAATTAATATTGCAAGTGTGGTCATTTAGGTGTGCAACATATGGGATTTTTTTTTATTACTTACACAACCAAAATACAGATATTGCCGAAAGCTGATGCATGCTCAATAATCATATTAGGTGCACTTAGAATGGTTGCAAGTTAAACAGCATATAGGGTAGGTTAAAAAATATAAAAATTGTACAAGAGTGAAGTTACCCTTATTTCAGAAAATTCAGCAAAATGTTATCAAGAAAAGTTGTTTAAAATTAAAAGCTATGCCTGAATACCAAAACATAGCTGGAATTAAAAAGTATATTTATTTTTTTGCTAAGTTTAACACCCTGTAACTTCCTTAGGGAGCCATTATTTTTCAGAGTTCTATTGTTTCCCAAAGTTAAATTGACATTTAAAACTGCGTATCCTCTTTAATGTCCTCAAATGAATGCAACCATTTCTCGCTATTTTTTTCTATAGAAAATATTGTTTGATTTTTTTGTTTTTCGCAGACTATTTAGAGGTTTTTTTACGGCCCTTTTTCGATTCAGTACTACTATGAAAAATGAAAGTATTATATGCAGCACTTGTCCTCTAAATGCTTTGTAGTAGGTATGAAAATTAAAAATTGTTATAATATATATATATCACTGATTAAGGTATGAATATATTTTCCAAATAACAGAGAGGTACGCCACTGGTTAGGTACATCGTACATGAGGGTTACATAACGGACTGACGCACCGTGTACCTCTGCCCCGACTTGCTAATACAATTCGCTTAGTTAAATTAGAAATTTGTAATAGTTCGGGAATCTCAAGTTATGGCCGAAGTAATCTGACGCGACCTATAGGGGCAGCGCGCCCGGTGGCTAGGATACGCCCAAATTGCCCTCCGGTCCGGTGTTTGAAACATTTTCGGAAATGCGTAGGCCTAGATAGATTTCTAAGTAACATAACTTTGCCGAGGGGGGCGAAACAGGGCTGTAACGTAATCAGGCATATACCTACCATCAGCAATATCCAATTAGGTTACTACGTGGAATGGCGAAAATTCGACATACGGGGCATAACTTTGATTAGTACATAAATTTTGACTGGCGGTAGGTTCTGACCCTGAAAGCCCATGAAAGTATTTTGTTAATGTGCGGAAAATAAAAAGTTTTTGCCTTTCAAATTTTTGTCCGAATTTTAGAGACAGTTTGAGAGCCACAAGTTGCGGTTATCATGTCCCACTTTCCGCGACAGCTGCCATTTTTGAGATATGACACAATTATGTCTTTTTAAATGGAAGCCATAGTTGGTCATGGTCTCAAAAATCAGTCATTTTTAGAGCTTTTCAACGATATAGGGCGACTTTTTAAAGTCATCACAAATATGTGATGGGATCCATCAAGCCAATCACCCGTGCAAAAATTTTTGAATGCCCAATCACATTGCATTGATGGACTCCATCACATATTTATGCTAACTTTAAAAATTACTGAAATAACTATGGTTTCCTTAAAAAAAAACACGAGTAGGACATTAGAAAAAAACACAAGTAGGACATTAGAACCGCATTGTGGACACAATTCCTTCCAAATTTTGGTTTTTACACATTTTATCTGAAATCGGAAACAACGAAACTAGATGGATTAGAATAAATCGGCAAAATTTCGTTTTTTCAAAATATCTAGTAAGCCATGACTTTTTTCGAACATCCAAAAGGTGCGTTAAATTGGGCCCACAAAACTTCAATTCTTTCCCCATTTAACCTTCTCTCTATCTCCGCTAGTTTCAGATTCTAGTAAAATCAGGCTTACTCAATGCAAAAAACGTATACGTTCACAAAATTCCATGTAAATTGAGTAATTTTTAGGAGAAAAAAACGAAAGTAAAAACGAATATCTGCTACTTTTGCGTTGAACGTTCAACCCCTAAACAGCACCACCATTTCATTGATGCCGTGTTTAATTTTTGTTTTTTTTTCTTTGTTATGACCCTAACTAAATTTTCCTGCTTTTCCTTGCCTCTTGATAATTTTATTTTTCCAAAAATGTATTCCAACAGGAAAGCCTTTTCCATTTTTTATTTCCAATCCTCCTATTTCTGAATTTTTAGGTTACAATATGGTGTCTAGACTCAAAATGCCCACAGTTTACGAAAAGCGCTACGTCGTACTAGATTCTTCTATGACGCTACTTAGCGCTTTAAAAAACTATAGGCACATTGAACATGGCCATTATTCTAAAAACTTATTATTTCATTCATGCTCACAGCCCACAAGACATTTTATAAAATGGCGCGTATATAACCTAAACATACCTAACCTAAAAATAATAAAAATCAACATACCTCAAATTCGCCATTGTCGTTTATTTGCAACCTAATTATATTAGAGGATATCTGCTTATAACAACTACTTGGCAAAGTCTTTAAATCCATTTTATAGATTTTTAGCTATTTATATTTATTTTAAATCACTAGGTACATCACAGATCACTCTGTAGGAACGTGTCAAATAAATCCGAATTACAGCGAAAAGAAGTACTTAGGTACTACCAGATAAAAATGGTAAATCGCAGACGTATTAGTCTAATACGTCTGCACTTTACGAGCCTCTGATCGCAGCACCCGAACACGCCTTACGCCATATTACAAGGCCTACTATAAAGACAGGCCCTGGCGCACAAAAATCACGTGACCATCTTAGTCGGACGTTACATGTCATTTGTCACATAACCGAAAGCGGCAGCTTGGGTTTTGAGAAGTTTTCAATGTTTAAAGTGTTTTTAAACGACTTAGTTTATATTTTAGAAACAAGTTTGTGTCTAGTGCGCGTGTGTCCTGGCGGAGGGGAACCGCCCAGGTGTTATTATGGCCTCTGGGTGTCTGGGTGGGAGTCGTGCCGTCCAAGAGTATTGGTGCCGCTCGCACCGACGCGACGCGACGCGTGAGCGCTGTAAAGGGGAATTCACCCCCGAACCACAGAATAGGGAACCCGGAATGGACTATGATGGACATGGACAGTATTGGACAGTGGAGCCTGAGACAGAGGGGTGAACTGCTTACGGGAGATCCGCGAGTTCAGACGGTCCGGGTGGCTGGAAGCCGTTCCCGTTGACCACGTTCGGGTTTGTGTATTTATTGTATTCACCATTCCCCTTGTGCGAAATAAATCAGTGTTGTAACGTACTCGAGGATTTTCGTTGTCGACCCACGCCCTGATACGGTTTCTATTTGGTCTTTCACGCTGCCGATCAACTGAGACCTCGTCAATATTTACAGTATACCTACTAAGGTTAGTTTTCATTTTTATTTCGTAAAAAATAGCCTAAATACCAAATATTGGGTCTGTTTATATTATATTTATACATATTACAAAAGCCAGGAAGAAAGTGTCGCCATAACAAACATTTGTTTTGCCTCGGGATGAAAATTTCCGCCAAAAATGGATTCGTCAAATCCCAACTGAGATTTAATTTCTAAAAAACCCTTAAGTATGTGTGGCTAACACATTTTCAAGAAAGTGAAACAATAATTAAAGTGGACAAATGTATTGTGGAGGAAAATACCTATAGAGAATATCACCTAAGGTAAAGAATGGTGATGTCCCAACAATTTTTGAGAATGTGCCAAAATATTGTGAGTGCAGTGCCGTTTAACTCTCAGCCTAAAACCGCTGAGGCAGGTTGAAAATTTTGAAAAAACAATTAGAGAAAGCTTGGATGCACAAATCCGATAATGTAATAGATGAAAGAAAACTCGCCAAATTGTTACGAAATTTGTTTTTTCTATTTATCTCCAAAAATGCCTTTCATTATATAGAACTAAGTTGGTCACGTGACTACGCGATTATGCCTTAGCGCCGTGACCTGTCTTTATCGTTGGCCTCGCTACTCCACTACGTGACGTCAAACTAATATGGAGTATGAAGCGGCTAATGTGTCAGCTATTGCCCGAAGACGTAATGCAACTCTCGCCCAGGTTTGCATAATATTCTATTTTATTCACAAATATATACAGTGCTATTCATAAAGTTTGCACCAAATGGAAATTTTTTTTATTATTCTATTTTTTGAAAATCTGATTTTGGTATATGTTGGTGCATGTTTTATTTACACTATTGCGCCTACAGAGAGTCGTGACGCCACAGCCCATGCCTGTCAAATTTGACATTTAATATAAAAAAATTGGGAAAAATCAGGTTTGCCTTAAAAATATCGGAAAAGTTATTAAGAAAATGTGTTTGTGCCTCTATGAAATTTTAAGAAGGATATCACGATGTTCGTTTTTTCTTAATTATTTCTCTTCAAATAGGTACTCGATATTTTTTCCCGCAAATAACCGAAGAAACTTGTTTAGTGGTTGCTCTCTTACTAAATCATAACAATACAATAAATTTCAATACAAAGTTAAGGAGAAACATGAGATTTTTAAAATAGCTATTGTGCGTAAGAACGCAATCTTGGTGCAGACTCTTTCATTTTAATATAAGCTTATTCCCTGGGCCAGTGTTGTAATATTTTTATATAAAATACATCCATATTTTGAAATTCAGTGAAACAAAATTATAGAGTACAGTTTTATATCGAATTTTATGGATTTAGTTTCAATTCCTGGAATATCAAGTACCTAACATTGACCTTATTTAGCAAAATGTTTATTATTATTATTACCAACTAACGATACAAGTAAAAGCCGTAACAATTAGTGAGTTTCATTAGAGGTTTTAGCATTTCAACATTTCCAACTTATAGTCATAATAATTATAAAAAATAATACAAATTTTTCCTATTTGTTGCAAACTTTATGAATAGCACTGTATATAAAGTGTGGTCCAACACGTTTTCAACATTTAATCCTTTAATAAATTACATAGGTATTATTGTTTAATGTTGCTGCAAAACTTTCTTTAATTTTAAAGTTGCAGGATACTTTAGTTTTAATATGAAATTCTGCCATTTCAATCAGAAGAGATTGCTGTCCTTCACAATATTCAGTTGTATGTTCGTCCGTTGTTTATATTTTTCGGAAAATGTTGTCATATAAGTGAATATAATCAGCGTTTTTCAGATGGCACTTCCCACAAAAATTGAACTTTGCAACAAATGCAGTTTCAATATTTGTTCAAATTTGCCACATTAGTTGTCTAAACTGTACCTACCCAATATTACGTACTTATTAACTACTTATACGTATGTGTCTATTTTGTCAGTGCTTTTCTTATTGTTTGTTGTCTATTGAATAAACATAACCAATTATTAAAGCGAAATTCACAAATATATTTAATTACATTACAAATAAAAGTTTTGAAAATTCATTTGAAAAGAGAAACTAAACTAGCCTAAGTGATGAAAAGTTCATCAAAATTAAGGTCGATCGCTATTAGACTTCATAGACCCGTTGAAACGGCCCGCTGCCGTGTTGCCACATGTCTGTTCAGGACTTGATATTTGAAGTTATGACCTAGATTGTGGCTTAGCATACTTGATATAAAAAACGTCGGAAAACTAATCCTTTCTCACAATGGAAGTAAAATGACACATTATGTTTATTATTGACGCATTATGTTTATTATTGATATTTATGGTTTTATTAATACACTTATCTAGTTTGACAACATTGTAATAGAGCCCATTTTGCAATTAAGCTAAACATCTAGACATACTTAACACGTTGTTTGACTAACCGTTTAAGAAAAATAATCATCGTTATCAGTCAAATGCACAGACGTCACAATCAAAGCGGTGGAAAAGTAGATTCCACCCTCGATTGCAGAAGTCACGTATTTATCTTTCCAGTAATGTACAAATGCGTAGCTCCATGGGTCGCCGCATCCCTTATTGTATGCATCTGGAACTTCGCAATACGGCTCTATTATTGTACCGTTTGGTGGACAACAGGAACCAATCAGGTGTGTCTCATTTATTATCACGAGATCATCTGAAACACCATTAACTCCGCAGCAGTCGTAGTCGTCTTGAAGTTTGTCTATGTATTTTTTGGCAACACCGTCAAGATAGTATTGGCTATAGCTAAAAATACAGAACGACGTTGGGCTTTATAAAATAAGCGTTTTCCCTACTATGGGCATAGATAAGTAGTGATACAGTCACTGGCAGAACGAGCCCAACAAATGGGAATTTATTTTATATTATACAGGGTGTTTCTTAATAACATGCTAATATTTAAAGGGGTGATTTTTGGGTCCATTATGAGAAAACATTTTTATTGGACACAAATCAATAAAAAATTGATTTGTTGGGATATTTTCAAATTTTTTTTTGATACAAAGGTCTTCAAAATGCGCAACTTTCTACGTGAACACATTTGTCAAATTGCAATTCCAGGGCCGGCTAAGATTTTTTTTAAACCCCGATTTTCACAAAATCTATTTAGGCATTTTTTTATTTAAAATCTGACCATACAGCGTTAATTAGGACCCTCTAAAAACCTTCAGTTCAAAATTTGAACTAAAAATATACAGGGAGTTCGGTTTTACAGCGCCTTAAAGTTGCGCAAAGTAGTGATTTCGAGGGCCCCTGGAGAGTCAAGCGTGCCATGGAATGATTTTAAAACAATTGAAGAATTAACAGGACCACCCAAAGTATTGATGGACGAGACTGCAAGAAAAAATAATACAGGATGTTTTTCTTTACCGCTGCTGAAAGTTCAGACCTTTTTCGAATTTTATTCTGATCAAGTTTGCCGTGCTTTTTGTAACAAAGTTACTAATAACAAAATTTATAAATAATTGAAGCTTGCGACTCCGTAACAATAGATGAGTTAAGACGAGTTGTTTCTAATAACAAAAAACGTCTTGAAAAATGTATTAGTTTAAGATCTAAATATTTTGTTTGTTATTTTATTGTTAAGATTAAATAAAAGTTACGCATTTTGAAGACCTTTGTATCAAAAAAAAATTGAAAATATCCCAACAAATCAATTTTTATGTCATAAAAGTCTTAATTTTTGAACTAGAGGGTGCTAAAACAACAACATCTGATTTAATTTGTTTCGTTGTGGGTTTAGGGTAATTTTCTGTTACCATTCCAAAATGTATAGTCCTCCTTGCGGCAGAATGCGTGCGACATAAGGGGGAAGACCTCGTAAATATTATAGAATTAGTCACAGTTTAGGGGCGTAGCTCAATTTTGTGTAACTCACTGACTTAATTTTCATATAATTGTTGTTTAATTTATAGTTAATGTTATTCTTAACGGTGATGCCTTAGTCTATGAAGAAAGGCAAACCCTTATAACATTGGCAATGATTTCTCGTTCTTGAGAGTGCAACGTTCTTCCATGTTTACTCATTTTGCACACGTTAACTCCCGAACATACGAAACGCCACTGAGCTCTCTGCGCCGGCGGCCAAGCTTGCCGGCGGCCGAAAAAGTGAGCGCTGTGTGGTAGCCCAAATACGCAGTTAACAATATGCTAAAACTTGTATTCGCCAATAAATAACGACTACTCGTATAGGAAATTTCGCAACGCTGCCCGCATTCTTTGCAAACGTTTTCTTTCCTTCAATTTCATGATTTTACCGTTTAAAAAATATTGTCTTGAATAAATTGTTCAAAGTTATTGTTCTCGTAAGTGGTGTAGCGCCG
Organism: Pseudeuparius sepicola; assembly: GCA_963920635.1. NCBI lineage: Eukaryota > Metazoa > Arthropoda > Insecta > Coleoptera > Anthribidae > Pseudeuparius > Pseudeuparius sepicola. The sequence goes on from OY987299.1 coordinate 14,453,498, forward strand.
TGCAAATGAATGAGTTTTATTTTTTTATGCGAAAACCGTACCTACGTCAAACAAAAAATATCAAGAGGCCTCATTTGCTCAGAAAGGAATGGGGATTTCAAAATAATTTTTACTTTAAGAAGAATCAGTGGCGTAACATATTTTTCTTTAAGTTATTCAATTCGAAACCCGTACAGACGCCACTGGTAAAAGTAATAAAATTGTTTGTACGTTAGAAGATGCATATTGATGCATAGAAGGCGTGTACCAAATTTCACAAAAATATGTAGGGTAATACCAAAGCTATAATAAAAAAAGAACTTTTTATTAAAATTTTAGCACCCTGTAGGTCAAAAGTTAAGACTTTTAAGGATATATGTTCATATGAAGTTTTTTTCTCAAAATGGATAAAAAAATAACCCCCCTTAATAGATATTAGCATGTTATTAAGATACACCCTGTATAGCTTCGATTCGATATAGGTCTGTGCTATGGGGCTACATTTAGGCATGCTCTGAAAGCAAAATAGAGCCCTAAAAACTTGGACATGCCTAATACTATAGCCCCGTAGTCAGTTTCTTATTTCAGCGCAAAATAAATTTAAATCCCATTGCTTGTATCGTGTCCATTCTGACGGTGACTATATAAATAAGGCTATATAAGGGTAGTTACCCTTATATTTTGAAAGCTATCGCCACCTGGTATGCAAAGTACAAAGCAGAATGTTTAAGCTGGATATTTGAAATCTATAAGTAGTTATTACTTTATTACTTACAATTTTTAGCACACGTTTTAATTTTATAACTCTACATAGACGTAATGGATGTCTGTCTAGTCATAAAATCAAAACATGAGCAAAATGACGGCATTATAAAATGAAAAATATCCCAGGGAAAACACAAGAAAATATGTTAAAATCCTATTGTTAAGTAACGTTTAAAAAAACAATAAATTTAATATTTTACTAATAGTTTACAGTGTGTTCACAGAGCTTTATACCTCATGGTACTTTACTTACATATTTTTTAACCTCGGGTAAAATGCTCTCTTAGGATTTTCCAACGCTTCAAAAATTCCATACATAACCAATAGAAAATGTCCTATGCTTAGAATTAATAGAAGAATGACATATGCTACAGTTAAAGGATATTTCCTTCTAATCACCCCGTAGAATCCTGTAACATAAATTATTATTAGATCGTTTCAAATAGATCTGATCTTTGATCTTAATTTGACAATCTTAGATCATTTTAAAGATCTAAGATCGTTTAAAAGATCTAAGATGGTTTTAAAGATATAAGTTCGTTTTAAAGATCTAAGATCGTTTTAAAGATCTTAGATCTTTAAAAGGATCCAAGATCGTTATAACGATCTAAGATCTTTTCCTCATTTCTTTTAGTTCATTTTTGAAACGTTTCTGTTATTTTTTTATATAACATTATGTTTTATTTTTGGAGAATAAAAGATAGTGCTCTAGGTTGTTGTAGGAATAAGAGTTTTTGTTTTTATATCTACATATTTGTATATTCTCATTTTGACCTCAATTGTTGTAAGTAGTTCGTTTTTGAAACGTTTCTGTGATTTTTTTTATACAAAATAATGTAGGTAGAAAGGTATATTTTTTAGACGACTGAATAGTTTTGTACGAACAAGGATTTTTTTTATACATATAATCTACATATTATTTCTAAAATATATGTATTACGAATTCAGTTACTTACGTTACTAACGAACGTTCATTTAAAGCAGTTTACCTCAGGAGATCTCTAGGTGTCTCAGCTAAAGTGCAAATTGTCAAAATTCGCGAAATAAATGACAAATGTAATATAAGCAAACTGGCGTAGGTACATTTTACCTACAACTACAAGAACCTATTTTGAGGTCAAGTTTAAATGAATGCTTTATGTTAATTTGTATTTTATTTTCAATTAGGTATCTATTTTTCAAAATTCCGATTAAGTTATAAAATTATAAATTACATAAATAATCGGTGAACATGTTTTTACAAGAAAAGTCTAATTCTCCATAGGTATATCAACTGGTTGATTACGTAACCAGTTCATTTAGAGTAGTAACTTTACGTAACTAGTTACGTAAAACTGGACGTATCAACACTTGCTCAGGATTTGAAAGATGTCACTTTATACTATGTCAAAATTAGGAAAAGTATGTATAGACATCTATATCTATTAACTATAGGTATAATATCATGAATTTTGTTCAAAGATCTTAGACGATCTTAGATCGTTTAGAAGATCTTAGATCGTTTAGAAGATCTTGGATCGTTTAGAAGGTCTAAGATTGTCTGGAAGATCTTAGATCGTTTAGAACATCTTAGATTGTTTAGAAGATCTTAGATCGTTTAGAAGATCTTAGATCGTTCAAAAGATCTTAGATTGGTTGATCTTTTTTAAATAAATCATTTTTAGTCGATCTTTGATCTAAGATCGTTTTTGCATGAAAAGATCTATTTTTAAACGATCTTAGATCTTTTTTTTTGAAAAACGACCTGATCTATGATCTAGATCTTTTTTGGCGCGATCTTTCCCAGCTCTGCACCCGAAAAGCTGTCGGCGGCGAGTGGGAATATGTGGAAAAATATATGTGGGATATGTGGAAAAAGTCGGCCCTAGCCGCAGACGGCAATAAAAAAAGCCTAAATAATAGTACAGACAGTGCCTTCCGCTCGGAATCCAAAGTCACACAATGGAATGCTTCAAATTCAGATCGGAATGAGACCATTTCCATTTCCAGATTTTAAATCCATGGTCGTTCCACCCACAAGACAAGCTTAGAAGAAAATGATCCCACACGTGAATACGTGAAGTGTGACCACTTTGTATATACCCATTTATTTGACGAGTCTGTTGTTTCCTGCATCGAAGACGCAAAATTGGCAAACAAAAAATGTAAGGTACTCACCAAGTAATGCTATAACAGAAAGAAAGATAACTTCGTATAACAGGATTATTTTTAGTTCGAAAATCTTCTTCTGTATATTCGAAGCAGATTCATAAATATGAAAACCAATCATCGTCGCGACAGTTATCCATACGAACACTTTCATTACGAAAATAAGAACTTTGCTCATTTTTAATTTATAAAGAAATTATTCTCCAAACTAAAACGCCCGTCGACACGAAACTGACAAATGACAGATATGGCGTGCGGTTAACAAACAACAATCCCCGCAGCCAACTTGACAGAGAGGCCACAGAAAATATATTCAGATCACGATACACAGAAAACGGTATGTCCGCGCGCAGGTGCTGTGACGTCAACGGTGACGCTTTTTCGACAAAATCATGGCTTACTTTTATTTTTAAACGGAAATTTGACTCGTTTTATAGTGAGCTAGGCAACCACATATACACCAAAGTGTCTCAAGGTGCCTAAATTCTATCTTTGTATTTAACTTGACGCATTCTGTGCGCGAAATTTATAAGTAACATATGTCAGTGAGACTAATTTCAGGACTATTTTTTATAAGTTGGCCGCGCTTTTGTCGAAGTGACGTAGATGCGCAGAAGAGTTTAATTTTCGTTCTCCTAGCTGGCATACCGTTATCTGTGTATCGTGATTCAGATCAGAGAGCTTCTTAATGACAGCTCTCAAATGGGCTCCAACATTGAAGCTTAATATTTTCCAAATGCATTGATACTGAGGTCCATTATTAAATGTTGGCTAATGTAGGGATTGGGAAGATTATATTTTGGGAAAATGTCATTTCATAAGAAATACAATCTGCTTGTTTTTGGAGTCTCTAGTTGGAGTCCGTTTGACAGGTATTGTTAAGGAGCTTTCTGTTGTGGAACCACAGAAAATATAGTAGTATATAACCACAGAAAATATAGTAGTATATTTTCTGTGGTGGAACTATATTTTCTGTGTGAGACAGTCTAAACCAGGGACTCTTTAAAATAAGGGGACCCAGCATGTCACAGTCTATCACATAGGAAAAGTGAAGCTTTGAGGGGAAGTTTGTTTTCTGTTGCCTCCAAGGAGACCACAAGGGGGCTGGTACAAGGTTATGTTATATGTCAGTGTCCAACTGCCATCAGGTTTTATGTGACATGCCAGTGCCATAGATTATTCTAAAGGAGGCAAAATATTTCCCATCATAATTCACAATTTTTTACTTTTCTAACTTTCAGATACTCATAGATGTGTCAATTAAAGGTAATGCGGCCGCCTGTAGTAGTCCCAATAATTGCAACCAGATTTTTTCTGTATCACCTTTAGTAATCCTACAATTCCCATTAGGTACGTGGGCATTACGTGGGCATTACGTATAAGTAGATAGTTCAAAACAAATCGTATTTTGAAAATTTTAAATTATTAAGCAGGTAGCTTCAGTCAGGTCTTTTTTTAAAGGCTTTTTATCTACGACTACAAGTTTATTTTAAGTTTTGTGAGGTACCTACACCTTGGTTGAGAAATAAAATTACAAAAATTTTTCAATGAACACCGAGAAAAACTACATCATTAAAACTACTAGACCTAATCGTATTAGTCCATCCCGAACTCTATGAAAGTTCTTTGGGTAGATACATTTCAACAAGGGAAGAAAGTTCAAGTATACATATTACAAATGGATTGAGGAACCTGGTAACAAGGTGCAATAGCGAAAACTTCTTAAATAAGCAAAATCGGCACTACTGACTTACCATGCTGTGGAAATCAATTTCAACTAAAATAAATTTCTTTCATTTCACAATTGCCACATTCTGCACTTGTATACACAAAATTGTCAAGTCTAATTTTTAGAAATCATGGAAACCATGATTAATTTTTACTAACGATCAAAGTACCTGTTATATTCATAGATTCTCCAATAAAATGGCATACTTGGCATCACTGAGACCACTAGAATGAGGAAAGAATAGGCCTCACTTTGGAAAGTATAATGCTGGGTCCCCTTACCCTTACCCCTGGTCTAAACGAAGCTAACAATAATTATTTTGACCTGATGCTTGCAGGGAAAATAAATATACAGGGTGTCACTTAATTCCAGAGTGTTACAAAAAAGTTGATAAATCTATTAACCATAGATTATTTCTACTACAATATTGCGACTTTCCTTATACATTATACAATTTTATTAATAGCTTCTGTGTTTTTAAGAAATTGAAAAAGGGGGATATTATACAGGGTCACCCAGTTAAAAAAAGTTACGAGCTATTACCTCGGTAGGGACTTTTTAAAATAAATTAATGGTTCAAAACTAATAACTAGTGTAGTTTTGTGTAGAATCGAATGCCACTAGAAAAAACAGTTTCAAACAAAAAAAATCGCCGAATAACTGTTTTGTTTTAATTAAGATGGTGATTTGGTTGTGATTTTACATTAGACTAGTACGGATAAACGGTGAACATAATTTGCCAGATGACTTTGGTATTTTCGAATAAAATTAATTCAAGGGTACCTTGGTTGCCAATACGCGCCAGAGAAATCTTGACTGCGATTAGTTAATTTCGATCTTACATCCTACCTAGGATGGTTATGAAACTATATATGTGTTCAGATAACTGGAATTTACTACTTATTCATTGTGTAGACTGGGTAGAAAACGACAAATATCCCTCAAGGCGTAGAAAATTTAATATTTGAAGATTTGATAAAATAATTATGACAGCACGGTAATCGGTAAATTTCAGTGATCCAAAATGTTTCCTTAATAACATTTTGTCGTAAAACCTACAAAAGGGCACTTTATTGGTGCGAAAAATTGTTTTTTTCAAAATTTCCGAGCACATAATTTTTCGAACCTATAGAAACCCTTTTTATAGGTTTTACGACAAAATGTTATTAAGGAAAGTTGTTTTTTCGAAAAAAGTAAAGAATAATTTTTTCCTTAGAATTGACTGAGAAATTTAGTAAAGACAAAAAAAGGTTCCTTGTCAAATGGGTATTATAACAATATGATGGTTGACTCCGGTCTCTCCAGCACTAGTGGAAGTTGACAGGCAAATCATTTCTAATTTAGAGCATTTAATGGGTGCCTAAACCACAGTTTACCCTCGAGGGGTAAGTCACTGGCAAAATTTGTACACTAAAGTGCCAAAAAATGCAAAAAATACAAAAAATTCCAGACTTAGCTTGAAAAATCCAAAAAAAAAAAACAGAAAATTCCGAAAAATACCAACAAATTCGGGGAAATCACTGGCAAATTTTTACACTAAAATGCCAAAAAAATCCAAGAAAATACCAAAAATTCCAAGAATATGCCAAAAAATTCCAGAAAATATAAAAAATGCCAAAAAATACCAACAAATTCCAAAAAAATACCAAAAAATGCCAAAAATTCCATGCGCGTGTACACTAAAATTTCGTTACCCTAGGGTAAGCTGTGCCTAAACTGTACCAATGTTTGCCTTAGCTGTCTTCATTTTGGAAAATAAAAGAAAACTTGAAGAAAAAATTGAACTTTGAACCATAACGAAAACCGTTAGGACTTCGAAAAATCTGCTTATTTTGACGTTTCCTATAGATATTTTATGCCTGAAGTTTTGCCCCTAAAAGTTGGACCACCCTGTATAGTAGGTACTATTAGTGTTCAAAAGTTAGATATTTGTAACTACACCACTGCAATCAAAATAAGTCAGCGTAATGGCTATCCGTTTACCGTTCTAATTATTGTGTTCTCATCAAATTTCCTGCCGACGCAACCGGTTCCAAAAATTCTCCACACCCCCTCCCCCCGACTTCCCCATCCCCGACCAACACCTCTCCCCCCCAGGCATAGGCAGAATAGCTGGCGCGGCCGCCGCTCCTAGACAATGAGATAGTGCTGTATGCGGGCCGGTAATTCCCGGAGGGGGGCGGGCGGGAGGCGGGGGGGATGGGGCGAGGGGGGGGGGGGAGGCGAGTGCGTGTCAGCACACGCACACACGGCCGGCCCTCTCGCACCCCTCCAGATCAATACCTTGGGGCGGCCTCGGCCGGGCCGGACCCAGGTCCACCAGCCTACTTTACATTTCCTTTCCCCCGCGCGGCGCCCCGCTCGCCGGCCGTCGCCCCCCCGCCCCCCCCCCCCGCCCGCTCTCGGCCGACGCCGCCAGCGCCGCCGGTGCGGAGCGGCGGCTTTAAAGTCCTGGAGGAGGGAGGGGAGCGGCGGGGTGCCGGGGGGGACGGGAGGTCTTCGCGCCAGGTGGAGTGGTGGACGTTTTTCTCATTCTTCCTGAGTTTTTCATTGTTTTCCTTATTTCTTTTTTTTATTTATCATGTTCTTATTTTTTTATAAATTACTTCCTTACCTCTTTAATTCTTCACTTTTTATCATTTCCCTTATTTTTTCTCACTTCCTTACTTACCTCTCCACTTCCTTACATCTTTACTTCCTTGCTTTCTTATTTCTCAACTTCCTACGTCCTTACTTCCTTTGTTAATTACTTCCTTAGTCGTTACTTAATTACCTCTTTACTTCCATGCTTATTTACATTACATCTTTATTTACTTCCTTTTCTTACTTTTTTACATAATTACTTCCTTACCTCTTTACTTCATCACTTCCATATTTTTTCATCAATTCCATTATTTTTTTCTCACTTCCTTGCTTCCCAACTTTATTGTTTCCTTGCTTCCGTATTTTTTCATTGTTGGTCTAATATATTTTGTCACACTTCCCTCCTTCCTTCGTTGCTTACGTCTTCAGTTCCTTACCCCTTTACTTCCTATTTCTCAACCTCCTTACGTCCTTACTTTCTTGCCTAATTACTTCCTTATTATCTCTTTATTTCCATACTTCTTTCCATCCTTACTTACTTACCATTTTACGTCCTTGCTTCCTTATTTCTCAACTTCCCTACGTCTTTACTTCCTTGCCTAATTACTTCCTCGCTTTCTTACTTCTTTACTTATTTAGTCCTTACATCCTTACTTTCTTACCTCTTTACTTCCATACTTCCTTATTTTCCATATTTTTCATCAATTCCATTATTTTTTCTCACTTCCTAGTTTCGCAACTTTATTGCATCCTTACTTCCTTGCCTTCTTCTTCCTGACTTACTACCCTATTTCCCATTTTTTTTCTCAATTCCTTACTTCTTTAACCCTTACTTCCATATTTATTTACATCCCTATTTCCCAACTTTCTTCCTTACTTATTCCCGTATTTTTCCTTGTTGTCCTTATTTTTTTTCTTACTTCCTTACATCCTTAATTACCTCTTCACTTCTTTACATCTTTACTTCCTTGTCTAATTACTTCCTTAGTCGTTCCTTAATTACCTCTTTACTTCTATACTTATTTACATCTTTATTTACTTCATTTTCTTACTTTCTTACCTAATAGTTACTTTCTTACATCTTTTACATTATTTTTCTCACATCCTTGTTTCCCAAAAATTTTATTGCTTCCGTACTTTATTGCCTTTTTACGTCTTTAGTTCCTTGCTTCCTTAGTTCCTGTTTTTGTTGTTTCCCTTATTTGTTTTTTTCTCAATTTCTCACTTCTTTACCTCTTATTTCCATACTTATTTACATCTACTTCTTATTTCCCAACTTTCTTCCGTCCTTACTAAAGTATTTTTTCATTTTTACTCTTTTTTATTTTTTCTCATTTCCTTACATCCTTACTTACCTCTTCACTTCCTTGCCTCTTTACTTCCTTGCTTTCTCGTTTCTCAACTTGCTTACTTCCTTGCCTCCTCACTTCCGTATTTTGTCATTGTTTCCCTTATTTACTTTTTCTCACGTCACTGCTTCTTTCCATCCTTACTTACGTCCTTGCTTCCTTATTTCTCAACTTCCCTGCGTCTTTACTTCCTTGCCTAATTACTTCTTTGCTTTCTTACTTCTTTACATCATTAGTCCTTATATCCTTACATCCTTACATATTTACCTCTTTACTACCTTGCTTCCTTACTTCCTTTCTTCCTTACTACCTTGCTACTCTACTTCCTTGCTTCCTTGCTATCTTACTAAACGATTTACAAGGCAAGGCATCATCTTCACTGTTTATCTTAGTAATCATTCATGTGTTCAAAACAGTAACTTATTCCTAGTTATAACAGAGTTCTGCATTTTATAGGGCTATATAATTTGGAGTATGAAATAAAGTGAAATTGTGGCATACCCAAAACATGTCATCATTTCCAAAACAGGTTCAGGAAGAGAGAATGCAGAGGAACCGATAGTTATCTGAATGCTAAATTTACATGAAATGGCACGTTATATTTTACATGAACAGGCTTGAAACGGTTCTGAAAGAATTGCATTGTAGGTTTAAATTAGTGATAAGCTAAATGCTAAATATGATGCTGGGTTGTGTTGTCTACTACAACAACACTAAAAAGAGAGAGAGAGGGAGAAGCTCTAAAAATAAATGGTTTAAGACAAATCTGTTCAGCCCCACTTAATATGGTTCTCATTATTTACCTTCTTTGTTGCCAATTTTAGAAAAAAATTGCTTCAAATAAGAATTAAACGTTACGAAATCCTCTACAAACGCAGGGGACTAGCTTACATACAGCTTGTCCGGGTCTTAATAAAACATTGGTATTTGGTATGAGAAAACATGTATGTTCGTAATTTGTTTCTTAAGTTGTCTCCTCTTATCCAAGGAAAACCACTGTAGAAAACACGCAAAGCGTATACAAGGTGTCCAACTTTAAAACTGTTCAAATCCGTAAAATCCTCATTTTTGGAGATAATCGCCTAAATTTTTTTTTGTTTGAAAGACCTTCCTTTGACCTTCCTGCTATTTTCAAAATCCAAATCCAGGGCCGGCTGCGATTTTTTTATACCACCGATTTTCACAAAAACCATTTAACGATTTTTTTATTTAAAATCTGACCCTACAGCGTTAATCAGAACACCCCAAAACCCCCATAATATACCATATTGGAGCAAAAAATATACAGGTAGTTCCATTCTGCGGGGTGTCAAAATTGAGCAAAATAGGAACTTTAAAGGCATCTGGCGAGTCAAATATGCCATGGAATCCCTTCAAAACAGTTGAATGGTCAACAGGACCACTCAAAATGTCGGTGTGAAAATATTTACTACAAAAATATACAGGGTATTTTTCTCTGAGCCGGCTCAAAATTCTGAAATTTGATGAAACTTATACGGATCAAAAGTGCTCAGGAATCATTGAAAAAATATTGATAAACACAAAAGTAATGTATTTCTTTACAAAATGCCAACTAACAAATAAAAACAATTTAAATTATTGCACCTTTCTCAACAAAGTCACTGTCTAAGACGATACATTTTCTGTGCATTTCCTGTTGTGGCACACCAGCCACCTTAACTGATATGGACTTACTGACCGTCAGGCTTCTGTATTTTTTAGATTTAGTTCGTTTATAGTGTGTGGAGCGGTATTCATATACCTACTCGATTTTTGACCCGTATAAAGTTCCAAAAATTCAGTAATTTGAGAAGGCACAGATAAGAACACTCTGTATATTTTGTATTGGACCTTTTCACGCCAACACCTTGAGTGGTCCTATCGACCATTCAACTGTTTTGAGGGGATTCCATGGCACACTTGACTCTGCAGATGCCTTTAAAATTCCTATTTTGCTCAACTTTGACACCCTGCAGAATGGAACTCCCTCTATATTTTTTGTTCAAATTTGGGTTTGGGATGTTCTCATTGACGCTGTGGGGTCAGATTTTAAATAAAAGAATCGCTAAATGGTTTTCGTGAAAATCGGGGGTATAAAAAAATCGCAGCCGGCCCTGGATTTTGAAAATAGCAGGATGGTCAAACGAAGCGGTTTTTGAAGGCCTTTCAAACAAAAAAAAGTTTAAGCGATTATCTCCAAAAATGAAGATTTTACGGATTTGTACAATTTTAAAGTTGGACACCCATACATGGTGTATGACTGAAGACCTATCCAACCCGCAAAATTTTATTTGTAAGCCGATTTTCAAAATCGCCGGACTAACTAGCGCCGCCACTTTATCTCCCCCACATCCTCCTACCGTAAGCTGGCCAGGAAGTTGGGAAAGTACAAAGGGCCAAACTACCCATATCCACCCCCTCCACATAAGACACGTTATCAAGCTAGCTCGTTAAGCGACCACGCCGCGATGCAAATCTAGGTCCGGCCGGACCACGATATTTTATCCGCCCCCCCCCTCTCTGTCTTGAACCCCTGCGGGGCAGCGCCGGGGCCCCTAGAAAGCTAAACGTCCGGGGCCAGTGGCGTGGGCGGATGCTGCGTGGACCTACTAATTTTCGCACTTGTACCAAACACATTTATTTTAGAAACCGGTAGTGACGGACGCCGAAAATGTCAATGGAATGCGAGAATAAGTGTGTAGTTATGAACTCATAATCACACACACCTTTTGGCCAACCACGAACCTGCATTTTCATAACTCAACTGTTCAAGCTGAATGTTCGTTACGAAAAGTGAATTATGGGTTGTGGCACAGAAAATATAGCTACGCAGCTAGATATTCTGTGACCATGGCATTGTTTTGAATTCTGATAAAGTAGGCTTAAAGCAATTAGTTTTGCCCACAAATGACATTGGGGAAAATTTTCCGGTAATTCTTGAAACAAAAAAGTTACAAACCGAAGAAATTTCGGCAGTTTTCGGGTTTTTCAAAAATATCTCTGAAAGTAGGCCATGGATCTCAAATGTTACACAAAGTTACCCTATCAAAAAAGCAATCATTTATTTCAAATAAAGTTCTCGGAAAAATAAATTGTAAGATTTATTGGGGGAATTGTTGGATTGTAAGCCTGCCGTGGTTTCAGCACGGCCACAACTGGGCACTCCTCAAGTTGGTGGCGCTCCGAGGTGTATAGTTGTTACTACAGATATTGTGCTAAAATATGTCAAAATGCCACTTGCAATCAAAGGAATGGGACGCCCAAGGGAGCAGGATACGTAATTGTGCAAAAAAAGGATTGAATATTATTTTCAATAATCTCTTTTTTCTAAAAAATATAGACTGTACTTTTATTAACTAAATGTGATTTCAATAGGATGTGAAAACTTGTAGGAAAATTTTCTTTTGTTAGTTTGACAGCAATAATTTTTTTATGGACACCTTAGATATAAGTTTTGCGAAAATTTTACTTTGACACCGGCATTACATGTGTCGGAGAATTCAAAATATGAAGATTTTCTATTTCGGATCTTTATTAAAATGAGTTATAAAAATTTGAAAGAAGAGCAATTATTGTAGGTAATAAAAAATGGAGAAAGATAATAAATATTTTTATCAGTTATAGTATTAATATCAGGGCCGTGTTAAGGTAAAAATTTGCCCGGGGCAAAGTTCTTTTTTGACGCCCCCTCCCCCAAATCAAAATTATATTAATTAAATTAAATTAAATATATACAGTGCCCGCCAAAAAGTCTGCACCATATGGGAAAATTTTTTAGTAAATAACTTACGGAAAATTTGTTTGCGGCATCAGGTTTTGCTTGCTCTAGAACCAAAATTGACATAATCAAATGTTGTGACTTAGTCTCTTTTATATGTCAAATTTGACATTAATGAAAAAAATGTCCGAAAAATGGGCTTATTTAACCGAATTTCGAAAAAAAGTCATAAGAAAAATATGCTTCTTTCGCAATTTTACATCCCTGTGCAAAATTTCAAGAGCCTACTATGATTTTCATATTTTGCCCTTTGTTGGATATTATTGGACAAAATATTTTAAATTTTCTAGATATTTCTGATCAGATCAGCATGACAGAAATATTTGTGTGTTTTTACAACCATTCACTATAGAAATGTAAATCGAATTTATATGTTTATCTGTAAAAATGAGATCAGTTTTGCACCAAGTGTGCTTCTTCAACAAGCCCTCATTTTAATTTTTTTGCAAAAAAAGGAAAAGACGGATATTTAAACCGTAAACTAAGTATTGTGCAGTATGTAGTCAGTCAATGAGTGTTTTAAATTACATAGGATCGACTTTTATGGATTAACAAATACGTAAAAGGGCAACAAAGGGCAAAATATGAAAATCGTAGTAGGCTTTTGAAATTTTGCACAAAGGTATAAAATTGCGAAAGAAACATATTCTTCTTATGACTTTTTTCGAAATTCGGTTAAATAAGCCCATTTTCGGAAAATTTTTTCATTAATGTCAAATTTGACATATAAAAAAGACTACGTCACAACATTTGATTATGTCAATTTTGGTTCTAGAGCAAGCAAAACCTGATGCCGCAAACAAATTTTCCGTAAGTTATTTACTAAAATTTTTCCCATATGGTGCAGACTTTTTGGCGGGCACTGTATACTAAAATCTCTCTTTAACTGTACACCAGAAATTACAATAATTGGCATAATTGTTTTGGGCGCCTCCAGCCAGGTGCGTATTTAGCATGTCTGGCAGAAATGTCAATTCTTGTTACAGAGGCCTAACCTTAACCTTGATATTATACCTTGATATTAACCTTGATATTATATATGGTTCTAACTTAACTTATACAGAAACTATAACTATAGCCTTTTTATGTTCTTCAAAGAACAGAGTTTAATGTTAATTTCTATCTACTCAAATTTAGAATTCGTGCGCATCAAACGTAAATTCTGTTGATTGCGATCCTGTCCTCTGTTAGGTACCTATCAATAATATCAATATGGCAGCCGCTTACAGAATTCTAGGGACTTTAAATATTTACCTGTCACAATCTAGTGTACAGTTAAAGAACGATTTTAGTTTAGTTACATATTTTTCACTTATACTTCACAAGAGCAAATAACTTTTAATTTTTACATTTTATTTTGCACCAGAAAGTAGAACCCAATTTACAAGATACGAAAATTTGCCACAATAGAAACCACCAGGTTGCTACGTTATTCTAAACACATTGTGTGATTGTTTAGTACGTTTGATATTTGCCATATCCAGAATTGAGCGATAATATTAAAATTCAATTTCAACAAAACCAAGTCTTCATTAAAACATGGTTCCCTTAGATGCTACAGATTCAGGATTCAGTAATATGAATGTACAAGTACTTATTGTTATTGTACTTGCCAACTAATTTTTACGATTAGTACCTATCCAGAAACCAAAAATCTATGTCGATATCCATTCCTCTATTTAACTAACACCACAGACCTATATAGCTTGTTATATAGGTCTGTTATACCAGTAATCATCTTTTACATTATTAGAATATTCCGTGCACTTTTAAAGAGTAGAGAGTACATAATGTTCTCACAAAATCTCAGGAATATATTTTTGAATATTCTCATAATGTTCAGGTGAAATAAAATATTTCAGTAATATTTCGAATACATATATATTTATGGTCCATTCCAAAAACGTTCTAATATTTTTCTATTGTATATTCCCTGTATATATGCGGTTCTTTAGGACATTACATCTTACATCCTTCGTCAAGAGCTACTGTAGCCAAGCATTTGTGGTAATCGCAGAAAAAAGCTCAGTTCCAGTTGTTTTCACTGTGCCTGTAATAGAAATGAAAGACTATGCTATAATACTCACCTAGTTATTAAATTTTGCAATTAAATTTTCAATAAAATTGTTTCTTGTGTTTAAAAAAGTAAAAAAATATATATGGTCAGATAGGTAGGTACCTACTACAATAGGTATATTTATTTTATTATTTTTTTACTTAATATTACACTAGATCATAATATGGCAACAATATCCAGGTACATCTATACTAATTCCAAATTTGGTTCAAATAATAAAATAGGTATAACAATTTTTTAACTTTAGCACCCTATGTAACTTGGAAACGAAACCATTAAGGAAAACATTTTAGAACAAATATAATATTTCGCTTCCAGTGTTATCTCTCTATGCTCATAAACATTAAAAATTAGCCAATAAACCTTATTTACTAAGTATAGTCAAAAAATCGAAGATCATAGGGCAACGGTTAAAAAAAACAAAGCGGTTTGTCCACCAAGATGGCGATGTCGGTGGTGTTCGACACTATTAGAGACATTGCCACAAACACAAATTATAATGGAGCGAGGACTTATATGCACTAATAGGTAATATTACGCTACCGGGACATTACAAATCACAGCCAAAATATTGTTCAATCATTAAGTGAAAGATTAGAGAAAAGCAAAAATAAAAATTTACCGATCTCATCGCGTCACCGCTACATGTTTTTGGCAATCGGTTTATCAACAGTCGCTTTTTCTAAACTTTCACTCGACGGTTTAATGTTCAATGTAGGTACCTAGATGTAGACTACTCACCTGGTAATAAAATCGCTATACACAACACTATTGAACAACAGAATTTACAATTACTAAATACATTATTACGCTACAACGTGCTGTCGCTAGTCGGGTAATGACATGGCGTGGCGGCATGGCGGCGGAATTAATTATTTTTGCAAATAAAAAGTTACAGCGGTTTTAAAATTTTGAATATAGGTATTTTTGACCATAGTTTTCGGATAGGTGACCATGGACAGCAAACTGAAAGTTGCGTGCACTCTGGAGTGCCCCTAGACACTCTCTGTTATCTTGATATTTTTTTTGTTTGCACTTGGACTGTATAAGATAAATAGATAAAAGAGTGTGCGGCGTTTTCCATTGCCAGCGTGTTTATACTCGCCGCCGACCATCCATTATCTCATCAAACCAAACCTAATAAAACCATAATTCGCGCTAGCCGGGGGGAAGACCGACAATCCGCCACCGCAGAGAGATACGCCCAGTTAATAACGACACGACGATATATCACCCCATAAAGCGGACACGATGTACGAAAGCGTAAAAAGGCGGGGAAATAAAACGCGGACGGCGACGCCGGGCCACCGGCCATCTGACCCGCCGACCGCCCCGGCACGGGACTTACGGACCTTTTATAAAGGGATTACTCAACTTCGCCGCCCGTCTTCGCGACTTTTATTAGCGACTTACGCGTATCGTGTTTGAGTTTCGGCGGTTGGCCACCGACGAGTCAATTAACTTTGATTCGGTGTCAATGCACAGCGACGGAGGAATTCGGAGTTATTTATCAAGTGCAATCCTCAGATACAAATAATAAACAGAGACTAACCTAAAGGCGCATTGCAATCAGCTATCATAAAAAATGCCCACTCAAAACAAAAACAACAAATTTTGCACTTAAACCTGCATCACATGATAACCAGAGATTACGTTTCCTATGCCACAAATCCAACATTTTACCCATTGTTCTTAAAACTACACTAATAATTCACTAATTACTAACTTAACTTTATGTCTTTTGTCCAATAACCCCAAAATCTCCCCAAAAAACACGAATAACGCAAAATTAAACATTCGAAACACATCAACACAAACCGGCAAAATCTCAACGAACTCTGGATCAGCTATTGGGGCATAATAAGGCAAATGTGCATCAATCACAAAGAACTCGTGCAACGTTGCCACGTTAGCCAGAATAAGCAATTTATTAAGGATATTAGTTATAGACCAAGTAGGATCAGTAAATTCACAAAATCAGTAAAATTTATTGTTAAATGACAACTATCCAAATTTTTACTATATGTATATGTAGATTGTAGATATCAACTAATTGTTCCAAATTGATGCTTTTTTAACGTTGTTTAAACATTTAGTATAAGACAAATTTATGAAGAAGTTTGGCAATAGTTTTCGTTGCATTGCATTGTTTTGTTTTAGATTTCTAATACTAACTGAAACAAATAATAATACTAAACATTTTTTTTCTACAAGCGTGCGGAAAAGTACACTTTTCCACTTTTCCGCATGCATTTTAGTTTAGAAAGTGTCACTTTTCCGCACTACGGAAAAGTGTTGAAAAGTAAATGCGTGCGGAAAAGTGTACTTTTCCGCACGCTTGTAGAAAAAATAGTGTTCCTAGCTCGTGCGGAAAAGTGGCACTTTCCGCACTTGTTAGGAAATATACTATATCTTGGCAGGGTCTATGTTTATCGTCTATGTTTTTTATTGTCTATGTGTATTATTTGTCTGAGATGCAATAAATCAAATTTGAATTAATTGTTGTTCGCAGTAGTGGCGTCGGTAAATGTCAATGAGATGGGAATGATTGGATTTACGCCAAAATTAACAGATTTATTTTATTACATTTGCTGACGGTTCGACGATATTTTTTTCGTCATCTTCGGGACACTGGAAATTACAGTTGTTAAATAGATATTATTCGGCAATAAATTAAATATATATTATGATGAGAACAGGGAAACAGTTCTATAACACAAACAAAAGCTAGTGAAAAAGTCACCAGATACTACATGTAAAATTTGGAAATCCTTTGTTTAAAAATATATACATACGATTATTTGATAAATAATAATGTAGGTATTTATTTAACACAATTATTACTGAAAAGCAGTGTGACTAGAACTAAAACATTGCGATTTGCTTCTTACATATTATATATATATATAAAATTCTATTATGTTTTTTAGGTTCCCATACGATAAAAAAACAATAATAATTTTTAGATTATTAAAAAGCAACTAGATTTATTTTACAAGAAAAATTAGATTAAAAAGCAAATACATTGCTACCTCTATATTTTACTTATAAGGTTAAAATATGCATTACTATACAGGGTGAGTTTTTTTATGTTCAGTTGGTGATCTCGGAAACTAGCAGAGGTAGAAGGAAGGTTAAATGAGGAAATAATTGCAGTTTTGTGGGCCCAATTTATCGCGCCTTGTGGATTTTTGAAAAGAGGCATGGCTTAGGTACTTTATATTTTGAAAAAACGAAATTTTGGTGATTTATTCTAATCCGTCTATCTTCGTTGTTTCTGATTTTAGATAAAAAGTGTAAATACAAAAGTTAGAAGTAACTGTGTCCCCAATGCGGTTATCTTGTCGTGCTGTCCGTGACAGCTGCCATTTTCGATATATGACACAAACTTTTGTTTTTCTTTTAAATGGAAACTATAGTTGGCCATGGTCTCAAAAAATCAGGCATTTTTTGAGCTTTCCAACGATATAATACTCGATATGATTATTCGGAAAAATAACGGAAATAACTATGGTTTCCATTTAAAGTTTGTGTCATATCGCGAAAATGGCAGCTGTGACGGAAAGTAGTACATGATAACCGCATAGGGGACACAATTCCATCCAACTTTTGTATTTACACTTTTTATCCAAAATCATAAACAACGAAGTTAGATGGATTAGAATAAATCGCCAAAATTTCGTTTTTTCAAAATATCTAGTAAGCCATGACTTTTATCAAAAATCCATAAGGTGCATTAAATTGGGCCCACAAAACTGCAATTCCTTCCCCATTTAACCTTCCTTCTATCTCCGCTAGTTTCCGAGATCCCCGTACTGATCATCAAAAATAACTCACCCTGTATATAGTTTCGCTGTGGTAATACCAGGATCCGTGTAGGTATACCCTACCTCCTAGGTATATTTTAAATTTGGATCAATTATTGCATACAAGCACAGACCTATATAGCTTAGCGAAGCTACATATGTCTGTGATACAAGCAAACCAGTCATGCTAAAATAGAAACTAACACAATTACAAATCCAAATGTAACGTCCACTCTGGATGCCCCTGGCGAACTGAAACGTAATCTTTTTTGCGTGCGTTAATGTGACCCAAATCAAGGAGTGGACATTTCCGATTGCGTTTCGTGCCCAGGCGAGACCTCAGGTACCTAGAAAAGTGAAAGAAGAAAGGATTGTAACAATATAGCCTGTAAATTTTAACTTCTTGTCCAGTGGGCAACAGAACGGCCGTTAGGATTTATGTAGGTACACCTATGTGATATATACATGCATATTAAATACGTTATAGGGGAGTTAACTGAACATACCGTATTTCATACGTTTTGTAAGTTTGGGTAATAAGGTCCCTGATAAGTACAAGAAAAAGTCATAATGGGCATAAGCACTCAATGTTAGAAAACAAAACAAAAAACTAGTAACCGCATACACGTGTTTCATGCTATTTGGCAATCATCAGTACGGTGTAACATCAACCAAATCAAAAAGATAGGAATGATTTGAGAAGCAACAAAATGAAGTCCAGGCAGGAGCCAACAACAACTTCATACTAAATGGGGTTCGAGGATGTAGGTAACCATTCATGATTGTTGGTTATGTGAACTTCCTATTTGTTCATCAACCCACAAAATTCGACATTTCGTGACTATGCAAGTATCGAACGTGGAAATTCTAACATACCAAGCCAAGAATTTTAAAAGAAAGTTTTTTTAGTACAGGGTCGCCTATCCAAGCAGGAAAAGTGCGTTACGAGGAGACAGGTTAAAGAAAATGGTCATTCAAAAATGATATTGTAATAAAATTTAAGGGGATGGTTTACTCGGATTTTGTATACAGGGGTTGGTAAAAAACTTATCGCGAAAAAAAATTTTCCAAAAAAATTGTTTTTTACCTACACAATCTTTACAGAACTTTCAAGTAGTATATCTTTAGTTTTTTGAAATAGTGATTTTCTCTATTCTACAACTTACACATTCCATTTAACCGTTATATGATTCCTTTTCTAATTCTGATTTCAACGTATCCGTTTCCGAGATATTTATCAGAAAAGCTTCATTAAAATAGATACATCTTCTCATGGTCAAACAACAAAACCAAATTTATGACAATCAAGTCAGCCATGATAATCAGATTAGTCTTAAAATTTTGTTACTGAAGCTGTTACTAGTTACAGTTTTCAAAAATGTTTTTGAAAGAAGAATGCTGTGATACTTTAAAGCTCTTTATCAAAAATGATCCGAGTGCTTCATTTATATGTATAAGCTGTATCGAAGATTAAGATCGACAGGAAGTGTGATTAGCAAGAGAAAAATTGGGTTTAATTAGTGAGGAGGAGAAAGAACGAATTTTAAATTATTTCAGAAGAAATAAGGAAAAATCACAGAGAGATGCAGCGAGAGATTTATTTATTTAAACTGTAACACTAGTAACAGCTTCAGCAACACAAAAGATTAATCTGACTGGTAAATAGAAATACTGAATTAACAGCCTACTTGATTGCCAGTTTTATTATAATGGCTGACTTGATTTGTCATAAATTTGGTGTTATTGTTTGGCCTCATCAGACACTGACCATGAGACTATGTATTTAGTTTAATGGAGCTTCTGTGATAAACATCTCGGAAACGGTTGGAGATAAATCGGTCAAATTATATATTGTTGGAATCAGAATTAAAAAAGGAATCCTACAATGGAAGGTGTAAATTGTAAAATAGAGAAAATCACTTAAGTTTCCGCTATAACCAGAAGTTATTTAAAAAAAACTAAATATTCAGGAATACTACTTGAAGCACAGACTAACGAGTAATACAGGCGGTTCATTGATTCATTAGCGACATGTATCAAAAGGAGACTCGCTTTTTACCGAAATATCTTCTAAAGACGTGAATAATATCCTTGTTTATAAACAAGGATAATACGCATTTTATTCGATTTTACGTTAATCTACATAACAAAGAGATTGTATTAGAACCAAATTTATGCTTAAAATACTGTCTGTCTTTCTGTAAATTGAAATGGAGAGTCGCTTATTTTTGACACATGTCCGTAAGGAGGCTTTCGGTTGCAAAGCTATTTATTCTCTGCTTCAAGGTTCTCTCATGGTTGTGTAGGTAATTTTTTTTTATTATTTTGCAGAAAATGTTTATTCGCGATAACTTTTTTACCGATCCTGGCATACATGCGAGTACACCATCGAATTCCCCTTAATTTTTACTACAATATCATTTTTTGAATGACCATTTTATGTTAACCTGTGTCCTCGTAACACACTTTTTCCACTTGGATGGGCCACCCTCTACCTGTAATTATAAAAAAGGATGTTTTAGTGACATATCAGGTAAAGATTAGGTGAATAGACACCGAATATCCATTCAAACTCACCATCAAAACACACTTTTTTTTTTATTCTGCAATGAAACATAATATTATGAAACGCATTGTTTTGTCTTCCAATATAAAAAGCTTTGCTCGTGCAAAGTATCCCCTTCCCATTGTGTCAAGCAGGTGACTTGTGACTTCTATTAGAATTTCAATATCATCTCAGCACTGGTATAGCAATAAGGGGTTAAAGATTAATGTTGTACACACGTTAGGGGTCGGAGTTCAATATGACTGACCACTGGTCAGTGTAAAGAGCAAGGGGAGAAATTTATACTTATATCACCATAGCTTTTTTGAGAGACCGATCGCATTTAGCAAAATTGGTTACAACATAGATTTCTTATACAAGCGAGACTATTTGACTTTGTATAGTTTGTCTATTTAAGAAAGGCCACTCATTAAAAAAGCAGTTTTTTCTTTCAAATAAAATTTTCCGAAAATGCATATTTGTCAAGATATTCTCGAGTGGTCCTTCTTAAATGTACACTCTGTATATACAGCTTGTTTGCTAAATATGCGGCAAAAATTTAAGAGAATATTTCTTAGGTCAAAATTTAAAAAGGTCGTCTAAACATACAGGATGTCTACTTTTAAGTGTAGGTATACAAATCGATAAAAAATGTATTTTGTGAGATATTTTCAAAAACCTTTTTTTGTTCGAAAGGTCTTCAAACAACGCTTCTTCAAAAACCATTTAGCGATTTTTTTATTTAAAATCTGACCCCACAGCGTTAATCAGAACACCCAAAAACCCCTATATACCAAATTTGAATAAAAAATATACAGGGAGTTCTATTCTGCAGAGTGTCAAAGTTGAGCAAAATAGGAATTTTAAAGTTAAAACAGTTAAATGGTTAATAGGACCACTCAAGGTGTTGGTGTGCAAAGGTCCAATTCAAAATATACAGAATGTTCTTGTCTGTGCCATCTCAAAATGCTGAATTTTTATGAAATTTTAGACGGGTCATGAGTGCTGTGGAATCATTGAAAAAATATTGATAAACACAAAAGTAATGTATTTATTTACAAAATGTCAACTAACAAATAAAAACAATTTAAATTATTGGACCTTACTCAACAAAGTCACTGTCTAAGATGATAAATTTTCTGTGCGTTTCCTGTTGTCGCACACTAGCCACCTTAACTGATATGGACTTACTGACTGGCAGACTTCTGTATTTTTTAAATTTAGTTCGTTTATAGTGTGTGTAGCAGTTTTGATATACCTACTCGATTTTTGACCAGTATAAAGTTCCAAAAATTCAGTAATTTGAGATGGCACAGATAAGAACACTCTGTATATTTTATATTGGATCTTTGCACACTAACACCTTGAGTGGTCCTATTGACCATTCAACTGTTTTGAGGGGATTCCTTGGCACTCTTGACTTGGCAGATGCCTTTAAAATTCCTATTTTGCTCAACTTTGACACCCTGCAGAATGGAACTCCCTGTATATTTGTTGTTCAAATTTGGTACATAGGGGTTTCCGGGTGTTTGGGGTCAGATTTTAAATAAAAAAATCGCTAAATGGCTTTTGTAAAAATCGGGGGTATAAAAAATCGCAGCCGGCCCTGGATTTGCATTTTGAAAATGGCAGAAAGGTCAAAAGAAGCGGTTTTTGAAAATATCTCACAAAATACATTTTTTATCGATTTGTATACACTTAAAAGTAGACACCCTGTATGACATATAAACATATGTCCAGAATTGCTTCATTTCCGAAATACAGGATGTTAAAGTTTTGTTTTTTCGTTATAATCTAAGAATTGTTTTGAATAAAGCAACTAAAAATACTTACAACTATTTTGTCCCTTGATTTTTCCATATGTTGCTTTGTTTTCAGAAAAAAAAACAATAAAATTGAAACTTCAGAGCCATGAAAAAGTTTTGATTTTTTTCTAGAAAACGATGCCACATCAAAGAACAAAAAAGTTATTTTTGGGTAAAATTCCAAGCGATCTGCCCCGTGAAAACGCCCCTGGAATTTCACGATCAACTCTAATATATCTAAAAGACATCACATAAAATTGTTAAGAAACTTAAAAAATTTTAATGAAAACGATTTTTTTACAAAAATTTAACACCGTGTATTTCGACATTGAAGCAATTTTGGACATACCTATATTTATAAGATTTTTTTTTTAATTTTGACCCTAGGAGCAGATATTCCCTTGAATTTTTGCCGCATGATTAAGAAACGCCCTATAGATGTAGTTAATTTATGGCTGAAAGCTATTATAAAAACATTTTTTTACAGCGAATTGTTTGTTGCCTATAGAATTTGTTTATTTCGTCCCTTAAAAATATAAAGTTGAAGATTTGAATGAACGTATTGCCAAAGTTTAGAGACTTTGGTCTAGAGAAAAGTCTAGAGAATACTGCTCTCTAGACTTTGGTATTGCTTTTCCTTTAAAATACGGTAATATTGGCACTACTTTAAGTTTATTAATTTTCTGGCAATGATTTTTTCGTAGCTTTATTTGCGGCATTTAATATTTGTTCGGGTCAGACTGAGTCTAACGAAATAACTTCAGTTTAAGACGAACTTGGGATGTCACCTGAAATGCAAATAAATATTAATTCAAGTATTTGGATCCTTAAACTAAAATAGTTTCTTACTTTTTAGGGCGCTAACCAACAAATTAAGTATTAAATTAACAAATGTTATAATATTAATTCTAAGTAATGTTTTTATTTCAAGAGTACAGTATGTCAAATGGAAATCATAATTTTAAAGAAACATGTGTACTGAATTTAAGATACTTTTTTTTTCTGATAGGAAAAGATTTTCTGTACCTTTTATTGTCCAAAATCTACAGGGTCAAATATATGTATAAAACATGGCATTTTTTCTAATCATTTTCCGAAAACTGATAATTAGAAATTATTGAAGAATCTTAGGGTGCCTTCCTCACCCTTAAATTTATTCCACTGGAATATTTTTTTGTAATAATAGCTGCGTTTTATTGGTGTGTCACTAGTAATACTGGTAAATACTGGTGACAGAAAAACAAGAGACATTAAAACGGGTTAACAGATGTCACCACATTCACGGTGACACCAATAACACATACCTAATAATAGCAAACAAATTAGTAACAAGCACAATTCAAAAATTTAAAAATATGAAGTTGTGTTTTATCTACTGCATTAATTCATGACCTGAATAACCAAAGTTCGTTGGGAAGTGTCAACTGTCGATCACCATGCTCAATCCATTCCCATTCACGACGCTCATGGATTCTGGATTAAGATTCGTGTGAGATGATTCGCGGAACTTTGCCTTGCACCACTTTCTCACAGCTTCCAAACAAAATCATAAGCCCTATCGAACGTTATCGGAAGGGGCGAGACACAACATCTAAATAAATCAAATATTCAGATAGGTGTATCAAACCGGATACCTACCCCATTTTCTACTCTAGTTCTAACAGCCCCTCCGTATATAAATCTTAAGTAGCGAAAGGGTTATCTTCAATTTGAATTTTCAACCCCTCTTGCCTAGGCATTGTGTAGGGAATACGTTATCCTGGATGGACCTTGTCTATTGGAATCAAATTTAGCATGAGCGGTGTTGTAACGTACGAATACGGGTGCAGGTAGAAATTTTTTAATGCCATCGCTAGTTCTAGATTTCTATCACGCAGTCTTGTTGCGTCCATTGCTCAGTTTATCTACCATCAATAAGCGGAGCTGAGAAAGCACTCAGGTATTTTCTCACCCACTTTTTTGTAATTTTAGTTAAAGATAATAGAACCGCTAATATGATGCCCAGAGCATTATTGTCGTCAAATTTTAACAATGACTTTGGAAATCTCTTCCACAGAAATTATTTAACAAATTAAATACATGCTCATAATAGTTTGAGCCAGCAAGATTTAGACAAAAAAAACGTATTTCAATCCGACGATATATAGGAATAGATGACTCACGCTAATACAACTAGGTAACACGGTTTTATTATGCTTCTACATTAGCTGGTCGGGGGGAAGAAGACGAGGTAATTTGTCTACATTGGCATTTCTTAAATTCAGTCTCTCCTATTTTGTAATGTATAATAAATAGTTTTTTGATACACTTGTATATCGTACATATATGCTTTAAGATTCTTATACAGTGTGTCCCACTTAAGGACTGACCACCCGAGTAAAATTTTTATTTATAGCTCGATTTTCAGAAACTTTTTTTTGTTGGATAGAGCTTCAAAAATGGCATTAAATGCATAATTCATGTGACTCGTGCGTTAAGTTCATGGCTCACTGAGACGGTGTTTTAATACCGGATTCTTATTCAGCGTTGTTCGAAACCCAAACGTACCAATCTACATTACCTTAGCTCTACAGGGTGTTTCAAAATTTTTAGTGCCCCACTTAAGGACTGACCACCCCTGTACAATTTTTATTTATAGCTCGATTTTCATAAACTTTTTTTGTCAGATAGAGCTTTAATAACGGCATTAAATGCACAATTCACAGGTGTCTCGTGCAATAAATTCATGGCCCACTGAGACTGTGTTTTAGTGCTGAAATTTCGAGAAGTACTATTAGGGATTTTTTACAGGAAAATTAATGCCGGATTCTTATTAAACGTTGTTGGAAACCCAAACGTACCAATTTGTATTACAAAATGTAGGACTAATTGAAATGACTGAAATTTGAGTTTATGTTATGTTGTTTTGTTTGTTCATATATTTGTCGATGTTAATAATTGAAAAATAATAATTTTGTTTTCTAATACATTTTTAAAATAATATGAGTTCTTCGTGAATATTTTAGTGTAAAACATCATCAGAAATTAAGAAAATTAATTACAAATTGTTACGTTTTTGTTTCGAACATCTCACTGCGTATAAGAATCATATAGGCTTTTCTATTCCTTTAAAACCCTGTAGAGCTACGGTAATGCAAATTGGTACGTTTCGGTTTCCAACAACGCCAAATAAGAATCCAGCATTAATTTTCCTAATAGTACTTCTCGAAATTTCAGCACTAAAACACCGTCTCACAATGGGCCACGAATTTAACGCACGAGGCACCTGACTTATGCATTTAATGCCATTTTTGAAGCTCTATCCAACAAAAAAAAGTTTATGAAAATCGAGCTAAAAATAAAAATTTTACAGGGGTGATCAGCCCTTAACTGGAGCCATTGATTAAGACGAATTCATTATTCAATGCTGGAGCACTAAAAGTTTTGAAGCACCCTGTAGAGCTACGGTAATGCAAATTGGTACGTTTGGGTTTCGAAAAACGCTGAATAAGACTCCAGTATTAATTTCCCTCTAAAAAATCCCTAATAGTACTTCTCTAAATTTCAGCATTAAAACACCGTCTCAGTGGGCCATGAACTTAACGCACGAGGCACCTGAATTATGCATTTAATGCCATTTGTTAAGCTCTATCCAACAAAAAAAAGTTTATGAAAATCGAGCTATAAATAAAAATTTTACGAGGGTAGTCAGCCCTTAAGAGTGGCAACAAAAATTTTGAAACACCTTGTAGAGCTACGGTAATGCAAATTGATACGTTTCGGTTTCGAACAACGCTGAATAAGAATATGGTATTAATTTTCCTCTAAAGAAATCCCTAATAGTACTTCTCGAAATTTCAGCACTAAAACACCGTCTCAGTGGGCCATGGAATTAACGCACGAGGCACCTGAATTATGCATTTAATGCCATTTGTGAAGCTCTATCCAACAAAAAAAAGTTTATGAAAATCGAGCTATAAATAAAAATTTTACAGGGGTGGTCAGTCCGTAAGTGGGACACACTGTATTTACAAAATAACCTAAATCGTACAAAAAAACTGGAAACCTTTAATGTGCCAACAATAACATTTTTTTAAAATCATGAAACGAAACAAGTTGGTTTTTGGTAATGCATCTATTCCTGTAAGCACAGAATAAATAGCTTTTAGTCTGTGCTATAAGTACATGGTTGTTTCAGTCTTAGACGCAGCCGAATTCTGAGAGAATCGATTTTTCTAATTTATTTCACAAGACATTACTCTGTGACATTACATTTTCTCAAAACTGGAAATATAGGAATTTCTTAAAACAAATCTATCTGGTTGAAAGCGTCTCATAATTCGATTCCTTAGAATAAAAACATCCAGGCATGCACTGAAATTCACCTGTCTGGACTCGCTGAGCCAGCACACGGCCCTTATCATCAATCGTTATAGACCTAGATCTAGTGACAGATATTTGGATACGATTTTACTCAGTATGCCTTTCACGATGCCAAAGTGTGAATTAGATATAATCAACCTGAGTTCTTCATAATATCATAGTGAGTCTTCATTTGTTCGAAAACAATGCGTTTTGATATGATTTTAGTTATAGGCTGCCATGTGTTTTGAAGTGATGTTCAAAATAGAAGGTTCCTCGGAAAACCATAGTCAGACCGTCAGTGTGGGCCTAAATGGCTATTATGGTCACGTGAAATTGTATTTTAATAAATCATTTTTTCCGTTTCTGAACAGGCTGCCAATGATAAAGATGAAAGTTCTTGTTATAAAACTACTGAAGAAAAGATGGCCTACTGTTTGCGTATATCCCCAAGGATCGTTTACATTGAATAAATAGTGTAAATTGTTAAATGGCATTCAATAGAAACTGTACTTCAGCATACGCAATCAGTATTCGATCTTTTCTTTAGCAGTTTTATATCAAAAAATTGCATACTTATCATTTGCAGCTTGTTCAGACACGCCGAAAAATTACTTATTAAAATACCTACAAGTAAATGTGACCATAATAGTCCCTTGAGCCCATGCGGACGAGATGTCTATGTTTTTCCGAAGAATCTTCTATTTTCAACTTCTTTTTAAAACACCTGGCAGCCTTACTTAAAAATATATCAACACGCTTAATTTCAATATGAAAGACTCTGGCGAGACTCTAAGATTAAAGTCATTGATTAAGGTATTCATTCAATGTTAAAGTCTAGTAAATATGCATTATAACAAAATAATCAGAACTTGAATCAAGTTTATATTTACTTAAATTAAGACTGTTGTTCCTTAATTGGAATAAAGCTTTACTAATATTAAAGTCAAGTGGACACATATGAAAGCCAAGATTTCATTAATATAACGTATTTTACTTAAGGACTTTCAACATACAGGGAAAAAATAGTACGTTTCCGGGCAAATAATATTGATGACGTCACAGCGGTCATTTTCCCAAACATTAAAAAAGCCCTTTTCGAAATTTTATTTTGAGTTTTCGTGTTCCTCCTGTAGGTCTGGGACGTCGAGTTTCGCTCACCCTGTACACTGTATTTTGATACACCCTGTATAGTATATACAATTTATAAAAATATTTTAATAAATTCATTGTATGAAATGTCTTGCTAATTTTCCTGTTTTTCCTCTCACAAATAATTTAATCCAACTAGTTAGGTGTACCAGTCGAAGGAAGTATCGAATATTGTAACTAAATTTATTTTTCAAAAGCTACTGCAAAATTAATAATAAATTTAATATCTCGAGAATGTTACGATACATTATGGCAGTATTCTCACCTAGTTTTTGAAATTAAGTTTATAGCAGAATTACTACCGCTTTCAAAACATTAACATTACAGCAAACCTCATCAAATATGTGATTACTGATTATTTTAATATGAAATTGTTTCATTCTCAATCAATTTGCAAATAATACAATCTACTAAGTGAAAAGGTAACAGCTGATGTAATGTAATTTTTGTAGGAGGTACTAAATAACAGGTTTTCCAGCCAGAGAGTCGTTTATTTATAATATCATTACTAAATTTGTTATTTCCAAGCTTTCGCTCTGGATTGAGAGCTTCTTCAGGGCTATAAGTTCAAATTCATTTTGAAAAGAGATTAAAAGCGAAAAGAAATATACTTACAATTAACTAATGGAAGTATCACTAATGCATACTCTCCAATTTATAGATGTAAAAATGGCCAAAAAAGTGATAAATATGGTTGAAATTTCTTTTTTACGTCGTTTGTAGAAAAATTGTATATCAAAAATGACAATAAATGTTTACATAACAACCGATGTGAGGTTATAAATACGATAGAAATCAAAAATATATTAAATCCTAAACATACAAGAAAATTTGGAAAAAAGTTCTATTGTTTATCAAGGTACAAAATACAAGAGTAAATACAACTTAACTTTAATGTGAGTTCGTTTGTTCATTGAATTTGATTCCTTTTGTATTTCAACCATTTCTAAAAATAATCTCTTATAATAATTACTTTCATATTGCAATATTTTAACTGCATCAAAATTGATATTATGACCAGTGAAAGAAACATGTTCCGAAAGAGCAGAAGAACTTTTATTTAATCTACTATCACTTTTGTGTCCAGAAATTCGATTCTTTAAATTTTGAGAGGTTTGGCCAATATATTTTAATTCACAGTTACCAGTTACGACAAGGAAGACAATAAACTACATGAGATTGATATAAAATAGGTGTTGGGTCTTTTAATTTAGTATAAAGTTTGAATATCGGTTTCACATTTCTTAAAGCAATTTTTACATTTTCATTTTTAAAAAGCGCTATGATTTTTTTAATCTGTTGAAAATTTTGTGAATTACTATCATTGTTATTAGGATTATTGTTGATAACATTATTTGCTACATTATTTCGTGTATTAAATAAAATTTTATTAATGTATCTTTTAGGATATGAATTAGCAATGATAATGGTTTTTAACCTATTCAAATTAATTAATTTCAAAGAAGGGTGGACTAATTTTTCTATTCTATTTTTTAAGGCTAAAATAAGATTATAATTTTCATACTATTACTGTGATAAGAAAAATAGTTAATGTATCTTTCCGAGTTAGTTTGTTTAATATACCAAAATACCAATCAGTAATTAGTGAGTTATCATTTTTTCTAATAATTTTCATGTCTAAAAAGATACCTATAATAATTATTATATTCTTTTTCAACAGTAAACTGTAAATGTTAATTATAATTGTTTAAAACATTTAGAATTTCATCAATTTTATCTTCAGGTATATATATTATTCAATTGACAGTCCAAAGTTAGTATAGAACGACGCTTTGTTTATAGTTGCTGTCCCTTTAAAATAAATAGACTCTAGGTAGTAGGTAAGACGTAAAGAAGATCATATACAGTGACCGGCAGAAAGTTGGACACAAAAATTTAATATTTTTATACTCTGATTAATTTAAATTTCTAGCTGCTAATCAAACAAAATTAAAGTTCAGTAGCAAATCTACACTTTGATGCGCCTCTGTTTTTGTAATATTTGAATATAATATAAGAATAAGTAAGAAATGTAGGGGGATACCATTTCAATATGGCGGCAATGCCCAAATCTCCTCATCATAATAGCCTTGGCGTGAACAAAAAATTGTCACTTGTCAGTTGGTATGAACTAAATAACCAATGTGTTAATTCTGCGATCCCGCTTTTAGGCAGAACAACTATAGTGGCAAAATTTGAGGATGACCTCCTAGGAGGTGTAACCATTCTCCTGAGTCCCTACAACGGAACTCCTAAATAAAGCTGGACTGCTATTCCTATATGTTAAAAATGTCCGGAACAAGCTGCCACCATGTTGTGCTGACAGTAGAAGGCAGGCCAATAAGGAAGCTGCGTTTTTTGGCGGGTTATTTGAAATGAAGTGAAAAAGAGGAAGATGAAGACTTAAATCTAATTGGTGCCAACAGTACCCCAAGAAATCAGCACAACATGGCTGCCCAAGGACAGCCTTCAGGGCCCTCTGGCGGTCGGACAGAAATTGGTGGAGGGGGAAAGCACCAATAGCAGTCCAGCTTTATTTAGGAGCAGGGGCGGTCACCGTAAGTTTTGGGGGCCCTCGGCTAACACTATTATGGGCCCCCTTCGTTTGTTTCGGTAATCAAAAACCTGCTTTTTCTTCTTCAAAAAATGTATAAATTAATACTTCAGACTTCACCAAAACGAAAGATAAGTTGATTCAAGCGAAGCGTTTCTCAAGACTAAAGAAGCAAATAATATCCTCAAACTGATATAGGTACGATTGACGGGGTATAGATGGCAGCAGGGCCCACAATTGATGCTATGTACCTAACTTATTTTTATTTTTTGTGGGTAATGTAAACTTACCAGTGCCTAACACCTTAATTAAGGATTGATTTATCAAATTTTAATCTATAAAAATCAATTTGGCGTGTTTATTGATGATTCTTAATATGGAGTAAGTAGGAGAGACATCATTGGAAATAATTACCAACAGCCCGAATCAAATCTGCAATATATTTTTTGTAAACAAAATTTTAAATTTTATATTTTTTTATCCAGTAACTGACATAGCGATTTTTGACTAGACCCTTAGCCTGAATCTGATAAGCCCAAAACCTGACACCCTATAAAAATTGTCACACCAATTTTTAAAAAGGAAAACACAAGTGTTTTTTGTATGTAGAAATATTTATTTACTCGTACATTCTCATTTATGGAACATATACTAACTTATTCTTGAGTACAAAGCTTTGGATTTTCGATATTATTATTTGTTCGTTACATCACAGTTGTTATTAAAAATAATGTTCGCTTTTATTTACCTATTTCTTTTATTTTTCTATGATAATATTGATTCTCGTAAATGTATTCCCATGTTATTTAGCTCCAACTGTTTTTTTCTCATTTAATATTTTCTATCTGTTTTCTATTTATTGTTTTTCTCTTCCCCTCCCTCTTTCCTTCTCCCTATATTTCTCTTTTTTTCTTTTAAAAATACTGTTTTAATCTAATTTAATTTGACATTGTAAACTTGTAAAGATCGTAGTAGTAGTTATTGGTCCTGTTCAGCGCTTTCGACAAAAAGAAGGCATGGCTCAGAATCGTTGAGTGACAAATCTATACATGTTCTGATGCTCTTGAAGACGAAGACAGAACTGCGAAGCACTGACTGATCACACAACGTCCAAAGTCTACCATAGTCAGTGCCAATTGTATAGCCAATGGATGACAGGGGTATTAGGCATTGGAAATATATTTAACCCATTGACGCGAAATTTGTACACCATTATAAGGTTTTTTGTTAGAGACTTTAGAGATCATTTTTGCATGACTTGTGTGATTTTACCATGGACTGACACCTACGTCAGGCATTGGCTTAGCACAAACATAACATAAGCCAGTAGCTGACACCCCAACCAAAATCTTCAAAAACATAAAATAGTTCTAAATTATTATCTTACTTAATTTTGCTAAAGAAACTACAATGAATATAACTTCGCTATAAATTGAAAAGTCAGTAAAAATAGAGAGATCAAGACATAAACATTTCAATAGAATGGATTTATATTTGCTTATAACCTTATTTTTTTAATTAAATAAAGCATGTGGCAGGTTTAGGCAATGTGGCAGGCACTGGGACGTTTACGTTAATTTTTTTTTAATTTTCACCGCGGTGAGGTCGGGGCTGGCGGGGCCCCTTGTGTGAAAGGGGCCCTGGGCTGCAGCCCATAAAGCCCATGCCTAAATCCGCCCCTGTTTAGGACGTCCGTTGTCCCCAGGAATGTAAATTTTTCTAGTTGTTTCCTTAAAACTCCCCTCTCCCCTTCCCCCTCCTCCCCGGCGACCCTCCCCCCAAGTGACCCCCGGAATTTCCGTCCAATTTCGGCCGGGCTTAGGGGGGACGGGGGGGGGGGGGTTGGCCCGCCGGGGGCCAGTATTTAGTGTTTGCTAAATTAATGATGGTGTCCGAGTGGGCCCTGACGTGTGGTCACGTGATGTATGACCCGTGACGCGGGATTAGCGATGACAATTTAATTATACGAGGTTTACTTAAGAGTGGAAGTTGGAGGCAGGGCGTGGGGGTCCGGCCGAGGGGCCCCCGACGAAAATTGGGCCATCTATTTTGCGCCGTACATTAGGCATTCGGTAGGCTGGGGCGGGGCGGCGACCGTTGGGGACAATGGGGAAGTATAATTTTATCTTTGTTTCGTAGCGAATACGTAGCATACACCAAAATTCAAGAATACATTATACACTGTGTCCCGGACAAGAATGAACAGCATGGGGATATTGCAAACGGTGAGAGATAGGGCAACGGTTAAATGGGGAAAAAGTTGCGCAATCTCGAGGTCAATAAAATGGCACAAACAGATTTCTAATATCTTTTTTCGTTTTTGAGTTATTTTGAAAAAAGTAAAATTTTGCGTTTTCGATTTTATTTTTTTCTGAAGTTGTTATGACAGATAGAAAAAAAAGAAAAACACTTTCTTATGGCACTTTTTAACGGGCTTTAAGATGGCGTTTTTAGATTTGTTCTACAACGTTTCGTTTTTGAGAAACCATCTTCAACTTTATTTTTTTAAATACGGTTTTGAGACAATTATTCTGAAAATTTCCTTTTTTCCATTCATTTTTCTCTAATGCGGCCCTGCATTTAATAATAAGAAGTCTAAATATTAATCAGTATTGTCAACAATTTAACTTACAACTTACCTTTCGATTATTGGAGAACCAAAAAAAGGACAGCAAAGACTAATAACAGTCACATGCGATAATAAAAAATAAATAAAAACCCCCACCTAGAAGGCTTTGAAACAACGAAACCAACCCCTTGTCATTTGTCATAACTCCCACTGTATCATTTAGCTAACAATTTGTATCATTAGAAATATAGGGTGCTTTTTTAAATGGGGACAAATTTAACATGTCAGCATGTTATATCTTGCGTTACAGAAATAGTGTAGAGGCCGAACGAATGTATTGTTGCAATTAATAAATAGCAAAAGTTATTGATTTCGTTGGCTTAAAGCTTTCTTCTGACAATTAGAAAAAGCTAAGAATTTACTCCAAAACACAATGCGACACTGTTTGCTGTACAACAACAGAGGAAAACACTTACCAGACAGGGCCGTATTTAAAAATATTAAGTTTTCGAAGTAAGAATAAACTGTAAATAAATTGTTGTCAATACTGATTAATAATTAGACTTCTTATTATTAAATACAGGGCCGCAATAGAAAAAAATGAAAGAAAAAAAAGGAATAATCAGTATCATTGTCTCAAAACATTTTAAAAATATTTCGTGTCATACATCATGGTATTTGCAATGAAAAGTGCTTTCAAAATCTGCAAAAAAAATCCAGGTCCGTATTTAAAAAATTAAAGTTGAAGATGGTTTCTCAAAAACGAAACGTTGTAGAACAAATCTAAAAACGCCATCTTAAAGTGCCATAAGAAAGTGTTTTTCCTTTTTTTCTATCTGTCATAACAACTTCAGAAAAAAATAAAATCGAAAACGCAAAATTTTACTTTTTTCAAAATGACTCAAAAACGAAAAAAGATATTAGAAATCTGTTTGTGCTATTTTATTGACCTCGAAATTGCGCAACTGTTTCCCCATTTAACCGTTGCTCTATCTCTCACCGTTTGCAATATCCCCATGCTGTTCATTCTTATCCGGGACACAGTGTATAATTGACTGTCCAGAGTTAGTACAGAACAACGCTTTGTGTACTGTTGCTGTCCCTTTGAAATAAATAGACTCTGTGTAGGTGTTCAAAGATAAGCAAATAACCAGGATGCAGCAGAATGCTCATAAGAAGTAAAGAAGATCATATTACATGTGGCGTTGAGAACCATAGCGGACCATCCCACAAAATACTTGATATCCAACTAAGCACGATTGTATGTCCAATCTTTCATGCCAAAGCTGACCAAATGAGCCTTAGCTACTCTACCACAAACGCCAACACCATAGAGGATGGTCCACAAGGATTAGAATAGCAAAATCTTTATGTCATAATGTACTACGCAGCTTAGTCCATTTTGGCATTGGTGGAAATTTAAATACGTTGCAGTTCATTCTTCATGCCATAATGAACTATGCAGCTTATTAGTCCACTTTGGCATTGGTGGAAATTTAAATACATTGCGGTGCGATCGGTCTAGTGAAACGACTGCAGCTGTCAACTATTCAACATAGTATTACCAGAGAACAACCAAGTAAGAGAATACAAACTCGGCGTGTGGTCATTGTTGTCGCTCAGCCAGCGGCCGCCATTACTTTGGAGGAGAAGTCAGGCCCGTATTTAAATACGGTCTGTAACGTAAAAATTAAACGGAATGTACTTAAAAAAACATAAAATTGGAAGAAACAATATTACATTAGAAACGAGAGGTGTGTAAGTTTTTAAAAATATCAATATATCCGCTAATATAAGTGCCTACATAGGTACGTACAATGGATTTTGTAGAAAGAAAGCAAAATTATGTTTAAAAAAATTTATTGGTGCTTCCATACAATCATTTTATTTTTATTAATACATTTAAAATTTCTATTAATAAGTTTTTAACGTACAAAATAGTCTTAACCTAAAATATAATTTAATAAGGTGATATAGGTATTGACAATTTTTCACAAGGGGGTCAAATTGTTCCTATTTGTGTACTCAACGTTAAAATATTTTTTGTTATATTAACTTGTGTAGATAATTTTTCGAAATTATCGTTGAATAAAATTTCCAATTTTGAAACAAATATTACAAAATTATTATCGGGCATCATTAAGCTGCCAAAACTGTTGACGCTACCCTTTTCGTATGCTTTAAAATATGTAGGCACTTATATTAACGGATATATTATTGTTATATTTCAAAACTTACACACCTTTCGTTTCTAATGTAATATTGTTTCTTCCAGTTTTAAGTTTTCTAAATACATTCCGTTTAATTTTTACGTTACAGACCTGAACCATCTATTTCAATTTTATTTAAATACGGGCCTGACTTCTCCTCCAAAGTAATGGCGGCCGTTGGCTGAGCGACAACAATGACCGCATTTCGAGTTTGTATTCTCTTACTTGGTTGTTCTCTGACATTACCAAAGTTTACATATTCTGTAAACATTGGTATTACTACAGCGAAAAAAAGGATTTGCTGCAGTTGAAAAACTCATTCCACCCATCTATCACAGCTTTTATGAAGATCTTAATTGTTCTAATGCTCTTCAGAATGATGTACCCGTTAGAGAAAATGATTTTGAATAAATTATTTGTATTTTTTGGGTTCAATAAAACCAAGCAATATTTTTGTTCTCTATTATTTGATCAGTTGCATATCATAAAAAAATAAAACATATCCTAAGACCCAAAACTCACTAACCCCACTAAATTTTAAAAAAATGTGTATATCCTAAGATCCAAAAAGGATTATCATACTAAATTTAAGAAAATGTTGAAAATATATATGTTTTTTGCTTAATCTACACTGACAATCCTAATTGTAAATGTTTGATTAAAATCTGGGCACGATAATATGATTTATTTAAAAAAAAATAAAAAAAAGTGATAACTTAGAACTTGCAATAACTCCATAACAACTTAAAATGAGGATGGTTCATTAAGCAACGCCAACGCGTCATACATATATTCATCATAAAAAATCAGATTACAAGTAGAAATGAAATTGGAAGTATGAATGAACAACAACGTTTATTTAAAACATAATAATTATGTTTTAAATTTCAGATTTACTTACCTAGGTCTAGGTATTTTAATTTAGTTATTAGTTTTTATATAAAATTGAAAATTGTATGCAAAATGTTTGGTGTTTCTGAGGAAAATTTCATCAATGGTTCTGACAGTCTATGTGTAGTTTTATCTATGTTTTTATGCAAAAAAGTGGAAAGATTTTTGAAATTTTTTAAAAAAATATCTCAATTTCGAGTAGATTCACAATTTTTATGAATTCAGATAAAAATATAGCACAACTTGCATATTAGGTATTATGTTCCTACTATAATAACGCAAGTTGTCAAAAAAAGAAAGAGAAAGAAGTAGACAAAAATTTTTCATGACCAGCCTTGAATTTTTTTAATACGGTTCAAATGACAAAAGAAGAAATTATAAAAACAATAATTGTATGAAACCTTTGGTTTTCTAAAAACAGATAAGTGCAACTGCTTTTTTGTTAGACGAGAAAAATAATAATTCGTTTTTGCTACGAAATAATAGAAATGACAAAATAATACACTCTATGCATATAAACCCGATTTTTTTTGGTATTCGGTTTTAATATTTCGCAAAAATTTAACATAGTTTATTCTTTTACGCAATTTATTAATCAAAAGTGACACTCTATATTATGTCAAAAAATTTCTACTATAATTCTCTCCTACCCTAGCGCAAAAAAGTTCCGAAAAATACTTGGGTTGCCATGGTAACGGTTCAAAATAAAGGTTTCTGATTGGCTGAAACGGATAAATGCGAAATTTTCGTATGTAATATCACAAGTGCCGGAAATTTTATCGACTATTTCCCTCATACTGCCTGCATCCAATAAGGTAGCTCCTTCCAACCAATCAGATGCCTCTGCTAGCGATAATTGCACTTCCATTTGTGTCCAACTTTCTGCCGGTCACTGTATAAATTCATTGATACAATGCTTAATAATACCGCAACATAATTTATAAGCTGCATAATTTAGAACAGTGTAAAACACACCAATTTTAAGAAGTATGTGTTTGTATCGAACAGATCCGCAGTTGCTAAGCAACGAAGTGATAATTGCACAAGTGGTATTACCGCTTTGGTTTTGCGCAAGTGCAATTATCGCTAGCAGAGGCACATGGTTGGATTTTTATGGAAGGAGCTACCTTATTGGATGCAAGTAGCATGAGGGAAATAATCAAAATAATTTTTTTCGCACCAAATAGACTTCACTTGGTCCCATTTAAGGCCCTAGTTTTGATTTTTCCGGTTTTCCGTTATTTTTACAACAGCTGTGAAGCACCAATTCCGGGACAGCCTGTACAATGTATATGCAACACGTTAAAAACTATAATTTTGTTTAATTGGTGGCGGGTTATTTTCGGGACGACAGAAGGGACATTTTCTAACTGGTTACATAAACAGCTAAATAGGGTACATGACAATAGTTTTAATTGCTCTAAAATTGTACTCTGTTTACAGTAGATGCACCAACATAAGATGTAATAAATGAAACAACGGCTTTTAACCCTTATTTTTTATGATAATTAAAGACGAAATTGCACAATTTTGTTCAGGATGAAATCTACAGTTTCGTCGTTCTATCGTTCAGAACGCCAAACGTGGCAACTCTGTGCCTCTCGGGAGAAACGGAACTGTAACGTTGCCGGTGCCCGTTTGCAATAATTATTCGTAGAACAAGGGCAAATTGCAATTTTCTATTCAAATATCTCCAGCTTGCCTATGGATATCTGTTACTTAATGTATTGAAACCTATGAGCTTTAACTAACGCAATTGCGCACACAAATTTGGTCACATAAAGAGTTTTTTATTACGAATATGTTCTGAATATTGACTCCTCTATATCAAAATGGTGTCTGTTTATGCTGCACACGCTGGAAACTATATCCTTCATCTCGGCCACGTAACACTTTAGTTGAAATATTTGTATACGGAACACGGAACATACTATAAATAATCAGGTACCAATAATGGGGGAAATATTCGCGTATTTGGCAACGTTACCCGCCCACCTAGGCATCTAACCATATTCATATATCCACATGTCATCTAACATGTATGGTTTTCTGATCGGCAGATGACATCCCGATATGCCAACTGTCATTCCGTATCTCGCTAAATCAAAATATTGGTAGTTAATACCTGTGTCATTTATTTATAGTTTGTTATTGATATTTACTATTATATGTTGTTTGCCGCCTTAGTTATCGTGTTGTTAGATGTGTAAGGTGAGGTATCAAGGACCCTGAAAGGACAATCCTTAATTTGCCGAAATTTGAAGCTTTTTTTTAGTGGCACAATTTTTTCTAATAATCCGATGTTAGCGTCTGCCGAAATCCATGGGATAAAACTGCAAAGGTTTGTACCTACGTTGTAGTAATAGTACAGTATTGAGTTATTAATAAAGAGAAAACCTCGGCCTAGGGACCTTCTTGAAGGCGCCATAGTGCTTAGAAGTACTGAGCCCGAATTCCGGACTTTAGGCCCAACCTAGCCAAAAAAAATTACAGAAAAACAATTGAATAAGTATTTACGAAAAAATCCTTCTTGGCTAAAATGTGGTTTCACGGGGCATCATAAGTCTGGGAGTTTGAGGTTAGAATTTTGAAATTTCAACTTTCCTCGCAACTTTCAATGCCGAATAAGGTTATGTCTCAGAACACTTCAGTGGTATCGCTATGTTGCCAAATTGCCTTTTTTAAAACACTTGTGACGTCATAAGTGCTTTTCCGCCAAATTTCGAAGAAAGTGTAACAACTTGCTAATTACATAAATATATTTTTTTTAAATAATCGTACACGGGGTGGTCGAGAAAAATACAAAAAAAATTAAATTTCTTTTTTTTTTTGACTGGGTGGCTGTGACTAAATCTGACATCCATCTTTGATTCCAAACAAAGTAAATAAAGGTACATTACTCTTGAGTTATTTTGGCATTTTTGAATCTACCTCGTATCGCGTTTTGAGTTTGAAATGATGCACCAACTTTTATCAAGAATAAAATGTGCTGAGAAATTAATAATAAAAGAGTATTCCATTTGTGTCCAACTTTCTGACGGTCACTGTATAAATTCATTGATACAATGCTTAATAATACCGCAACATAATTTATAAGCTGCATAATTTAGAACAGTGTAAAACACGCCAATTTTAAGAAGTATGTGTTTGTATCGTACAGATCCGCGGTTGCTAAGCAACGAAGTGATAATTGCACAAGTGGTTTTACCGCTTTGGTTT
Organism: Pseudeuparius sepicola; assembly: GCA_963920635.1. NCBI lineage: Eukaryota > Metazoa > Arthropoda > Insecta > Coleoptera > Anthribidae > Pseudeuparius > Pseudeuparius sepicola. Next base: position 14,492,998 of record OY987299.1, read on the forward strand.
TGCGCAAGTGCAATTATCGCTAGCAGAGCCACATGGTTGGATTTTTATGGAAGGAGGTACCTTATTGGATGCAAGTAGCATGAGGGAAATAATCAAAATAATTTTTTTTCGCACCAAATAGACTTCACTTGGTCCCATTTAAGGCCCTAGTTTTGATTTTTCCGGTTTTCCGTTATTTTTACAACAGCTGTGAAGCACCAATTCCGGGACACCCTGTACAATGTATATGCAACACGTTAAAAACTATAATTTTGTTTAATTAGTGGCGGGTTATTTTCGGGACGACAGAAGGGACATTTCCTAACTGGTTACATAAACAGCTAAATAGGGTACATGACAATATTTTTAATTGCTCTAAAATTGTACTCTGTTTACAGTAGATGCGCCAACATAAGATGTAATAAATGAAACAACGGCTTTTAACCCTTATTTTTTATGATAATTAAAGACGAAGTTGCACAATTTTGTTCAGGATGAAATCTACAGTTTCGTCGTTCTATCGTTCAGAACGCCAAACGTGGCAACTCTGTGCCTCTCGGGAGAAAAGGAACTGTAACGTTGCCGGTGCCCGTTTGCAATTATTCGTAGAACAAGGGCAAATTGCAATTTTCTATTCAAATATCTCCAGCTTGCCTATGGATATCTGTTACTTAATGTATTGAAACCTATGAGCTTTAACTAACGCAATTGCGCACACAAATTTTGTCACATAAAGACTTTTTTATTACGAATATGTTCTGAATATTGACTCCTCTATATCAAAATGGTGTCTGTTTATGCTGCACACGCTGGAAAATATATATCCTTCATTTCTGCCACGTAACACTTTAGTTAAAATATCTGTATACGGAACATACTATAAATATTCAGGTACCAATAATGGGGGAAATATTCGCGTATTTGGCAACGTTACCCGCCCACCTAGGCATCTAACCATATTCATATATCCCCATGTCATCTAACACGTATGGTTTTCTGATCGGCAGATGACATCCCGTGATGCCAACTGTTATTCCCAGGGACTCTTTAAAATAAGGGGACCCAGCATGTCACAGTCTATCACATAGGAAAAGTTAAGCCTTGTTTTCTGTATATCTCCAAGGAGACCACATAAGTGGGCTGGTAAAATGTTATGTCATATATGTCAGTGTCCAACTGCCATCAAGTTTTATGTGACATGCCAGTGCCATAGATTCCAAAGGAGGCAAAATATTTCCCATCATAATTCACAATTTTGTTAATTTTTAAGTTTTCAAACTTCCAGATAGTCAGTTAAAGGTAATGCGGCCGCCTGTAGTAGTCCCAATAATTGCAACCAGATTTTTCTTGTCTCACCTTTAGTAATCCTGCAATTCCCATTAAGTGGGCATTACGTATAAGTAAGTAGTTCAAATAAAAATGGTATTTCCTAAATATTAAATTATTAAGCAGGTAGCTTCAGTCAGGTCTTTTTTTAAACAGTTTTTATCTACAACTATAAGTTTATTTTACGTTTGTGAGGTGCCTACCTTGGGAGAGAAATAAAATTACAAAAATGAGCACCGAGAAAAACTACATGATTAGAACTAAGTACAAGACCTAATCTTATTAGTCCATCCCGAAATCTTTGAAAGTTCTTTGGGTAGATACATTCAACAAGGGAAGAAAGTTCAAGTACGTACCTATTATACCTACATATTACAAATGGTTTGAGGAACCTGGTAACAAGGTGCAATAGCGACAAATTCTCAAATAAGCAAAATCAGCACTGACTTACCTTACTTATATTACTTAAATTCCTGAAAATAATTGCAGGAAGCCAAATTCAAATATAATATAAATTTGATTCATTTGGCACTTGCCATATTCTGTGTTTGTTGACAGAACATTGTCAAGTCTAATTTTTAGAAATCATATTAATTTTTACTAACAATCAAAGTACCTGTTATATCCATAGATTCTCCAATAAAATGGCATAGTTGGCATCATTGAGACCATTAGAATGGAGAAAGAAACGGCCTCACTTTGGAAAGTATAATGCTGGGTCCCCTTACTTTAAAGGGTCCCTGGTCATTCCGTATCTCGCTAAATCAAAATATTAGTAGATAATACCTCTGTGTCATTTATTTATAGTTTGTTATTGATATTTACTATTATATATTTTTTGCGGACCTAGTTATCGTGTTGTTAGATGTGTAAGGTAAGGTATCATGGACATGGACCCTGAAAGGACAATCCGTAATTTGCCGAAATTGGATGCTGTTAGCGTCTGCCGAAATCCATGGGATAAAACTGCAAAGGTTTGTACCTACGTTGTAGTAAGAATACAGTATTATGAGTTATTAATAAAGAGAGAACCTCGGCCTAGGGACCATCTTGAAGGCGCGTTTATGAAGACGCCATAGTGTGCTTAGAAATACTGAGCCCGAATTCCGGACTTTAGGCCCAACCAAGCCAAAAAAAATTACAGAAAAACGATTGAATAAGTATTTACGAAAAAAACCCTTCTTGACTTAAATTGTCGATGGAGGAAGGAATCAATCAACGCAAAATGTGGTTTCACGGGGCATCATAAGTCTGAGAGTTTGAGGTTAGAATTTTGAAATTTCAACTTTCCTTGCAACTTTCACTGACGAATAAGGTTATGTCTGAGAACACTTCAGTGGTATCGCTATGTTGCCAAATTGCCGTTATAAAACACTTGTGACGTCACAAGTGCTTTCCCGCCAAATTTCGAAGAAAGTCTAATAACTTGCTAATTACGTAAATATATATTTTTTAAATAATCGTAGGGTCTTAGGCAAGTGTCCAGGAATTGTTTTATCAAGTTTGTAAAATTTCGTCAAGTACCCTATTACATAAATATATATTTTTTAAGTAATCGTAGGGTCTTAGGCAAGTGTCCAGGAATTGTTTTATCAAGTTTGTAAAATTTCGTCAAGTACCCTATTGTTGAATCCGCGTCAGTTTGCAGATTGTATGATGAATTTGACAGGAAAATAGACGAATGGCCACACTGTTCGGTTAATTCGTCGGCCGCCCGTTTACCCCCTGACCCGCCCCATTCAAAAACCAACCCATTCGGAATCAAAGGTCCGCCGATTGCCCGGTAATCGAGCAACAATCAAACCCGAGATTGGGCCCCGGGGCCGCTTCCTTCCCGCCGCACCGGTCAGCCGGAGGCGCCCCGGAAGGGCGAAATCGGCGATTGTTGGCCGGCCCCCGGCCGGCCGGTCCAACCCTTCTCAGGATTTCTTTCGCGGACCGCCACTGCCGCGTTCTTCCCATGGAAGGCCGTTTGTTTCCCTATTATGGAATAGTAACGCGATACTCGGTCAGTCGCGGAGATGGTACAATGTGTCTTTTGAATGGTTATGGGAATTTCTCGGCATGAGAAAAGGTGGGGGGCTCTACATAACTATGTGCTCTTTGTGTACATTGTACTGGATGATCCGCGTAACGTTTCACCCCCTCTTAACTTCGTCATTGTTTGAGTTAAAGAAAAAATTGTAGAGATGAAAATGTTAAGATTTTTAGTGGGTATTTCCAATTGCCCTGTGTTCCTTAAAAGCTGGAGAAACCAAATTTATGTTTCATTAACGAAACGCCCCGTATATCATTGAATTTTTAGGATCTTCGCTTCCATATTCCAACGATGTACAGGGTGTCTACTTTTAAGTGTATACAAATCGATGAAAAATTTATTTTGTGAGATATTTTCAAAAACCTTTTTTGTTCGAAAGGTCGAAACGTTTCTTTTGACGTTTTTACTTTTAACGCAAATCCAGGGACGGCTACGATTTTTTTATACCCCGACTTTCACAAAAACCATTTAGCGATTTTTTTATTTAAAATCTGACACAGCAGCGTTAATCAGGACACCCCAAAACCCCCATATAGTAAATTTGAACAAAAAATGTAGAGGGTGTTCGGTTCTACACCGTATTAAAGTTGAGCAAAATAGGAATTTTAAAAGACATCTGGCGAGCCAAGTGTGCCATGGAATCCCTTCAAAACAGTTGCATGGTCAACAGGACCAGTCAAAATGTTGGTGTGAAAAGATTTACTACAAAAATATACAGGGTATTTTTCTCAAAGTTCTGAATTTTTATTAAACTTTATACTGATCAGGAGTGCTCTGGAATTATTGAAAAAATATTAATAAACACAAAAGTAATTTATTTCTTTACAAAATGCCAACCAACAAATAAAAATTTATTTAAATTATTGGGCCTTTCTCAGCAAAGTCACTGTCTAAGATGATACATTTTCTGTGCGTTTCCTGTTGTGACACACCAGCCACCTTAACTGATATGGACTTACTAACTGGCAGGCTTCTGTATTTTTTAGATTTAGTTCGTTTATAGTAGGTTTTGATATACTCGATTTTCGACCCGTATAAAGTTACAAAAAAATTCAGTAATTTGAGATGGCACAGATAAGAACACTCTGTATATTTCGTATTGGACCTTTGCACACCAACAACATGAGTGGTCCTGTTGACGATTCAACTGTTTTGAGGGGATTCCATTGCACGCACTTGATTTGGCAGATGCCTTAAAATTCCTATTTTGCTCAACTTTGACATCCTGCATAATGGAACTTCCTGTATATTTTTTATTCAAATTTGGTATATAGGGGTTTTGGGGTGTTCTGATTAACGCTGTTGGGTCAGATTTTAAATAAAAAAATCGCTAAAACGTTTTCGCGAAAATCGAGGGTATAAAAAAATCGCAGCCGGCCCTGGATTTGCATTTTGAAAATGGCAGGAGGGTCAAAAGAAGCGGTTTTTGAAGGCCTTTCAAACAAAAAAAGGTTTTTGAAAATATATCTTTGTATACACTTAAAAGTAGACACCCTGTGGATGAGTCACTTACGCTAATTCATATAACACGGTTTTATTTTGCTTTTACATCAGCGGGTCGGGGAGAAGACTACGAGGTAATTTGTTTACATTGGCATTTCTTAAATTCAGTCTTTCCTATTTTGTAATGCATAATAAATAGCTTTTTGATAGACTTGTATTTATTTTCCTATACAGTGTGGTGATTTAAGTGTGCAACATATGGGATTTTTTTTATTAATTGCACAACCAAAATACAGACATTGCCGAAAGTTGATGCATCTTGAATAATTATATTAGGTCATAACCGATCGACCTACCTAAACACGGATTACCTAGGTGCACTTAGAGTGGTTTCAAGTTAAACAGCATACAGGGTGGGTACAAAATATATAAAAATTGTACAGGAGTAAAAAAAATTCATCAAAATGTTAATAAGAACAGTTGTTTAGAACTAAAAGCTATGCTATGCTATGCCAATTAATTTTCAGTTTCTTAGTAAACATTTAAATTAAAAATTTTGCACCTTAAATGAGACTTTTTTAATATACACCTTATCATTACTAATGTTTTACCTTATTTATAAGAATTTTTGCAAAATTTTAAAGTTTTGTTTAATATCGTTGCAACAACATGAAATTTGTGATTCCCTAAAAAATTAAAAATCTAATTCAATTTTAGAAATATATGCTTGAATTTGAGCAAAGTAATGCAAAATTGATTTAATTTTAATTAATTTATGAAAATGAACAAGGTAAAACATTAGTGCCGGTAATGTGTTATAATAAAAAAACTCTCATTTAAGGTGCAAAATTTTTATTTTAAATGTTTATTAAGAAACTGGAAATTAATTGACGACAAAAATGTTTCTTCTTAGGAGACTATGTTATGGTATTTAGGCATAATTCTAAACAACTTTTCTTAATAACCTTTTGCTGAATTTTTTGAAATAAGGGTACTTTACTCTTGTACAATTTTTATATTTTTTGACCTACCCCTACCATGTATGCTGGTTGACTTGCAACCATTCTAAGTGCACCTAATATATGATTATTGAACATGCATCAACTTTCGGAAATATCTGTATTTTGTTTGTGCAATTAATAGAGAAGTTCCAAAAGTTGCACACTTAAATGACCACACTGTAGAACAGATTCGACACGTCTCGCAATAATTATGAAATTTATTAGCATTATGTATTTTATTTTTTGGAAATTTTAAGTAAATAGACTTTTATGTGATAGGTATATTTTTTTTCTCGTAATTTTTGAAAAAACAATAAATAAAGTTGGGATAATCAGAACTATTATACACTTTTGCATCATTTCTTCTTTCATTATTCTTTGATTATCGTATTAATAGCGCCCAATAAAGGATTTGTGGAATTAAAAAAAAATTAAATTGGTCAATATTTTGAAAACCATAAGATTTCGTACTAAGGTAAGTTTGGCTAAATATAAGTTCCAAATAGCTTACTCTATCACCTCCTAGAATGTTTGCATCGACCTACCAAACACCATGTATTTTTACATTTTCATGAAATTTATGATTAGGTATTGGTCGGAGAGGAAAATTTTTTGTATTTTTAATTTTTTCAATAAAATTAGGTGAGTACTCCCTGTGAAATGTTTTGCTTGCCAAAGTAATTAGACTTCGAAAATAAAATATTGCTTTAAATGTAGAGAATTTTTCGAGAATTTTGCAATTTTCTGTTATTATATCAAAAAACGCGCTCTAGAGGCATCACTGAGACCGAGACATATCACGGGTAAGATGGGTTTGATGGACCAATAAATGCTCTTTCCAACGAGACCAAGTTTGTTAAAATCCGTTCAGTCATTTAGGAGTTACAGCTGTTTATTTAAAAAACATTGAATCACTCCCCACCACCTTATTTTAATAGATATGTCAAAAAGTGTTAAACAAAAATTACTCGAATAAAGCTTACCTTTAAAAAGCATATATTATTTTGGTAACATCACTAGGTGGATTTCAGTGAAAAATCACTTTAAAAGTTTAAGATGGCGGTTACGCCCCCTGGTGACTATCTTGGAAATCTGAAAATAATTTCCAGGTTTTTCTCTTGGCCACTTTGTTCTAAAAAATTTTTACCGCAAGTCTCTACGACGAATAGTTTCTGAGATACAGCACTTTGCATTCTTATCTGACCACCCTGTACATTTACAGCAACACTTTCTTTCCCTTAATCTACTGATTTTGACAAGCCAAACTTTTCATCGAGAGTAGGTTAACCTTTTCCGAAAAAATATTAGAAGTTTCTTCTCTCGGAAAACTAATCGGTGGACACTGTAGATGTTACCTATACATTTGGTCCAGCAGTTTGGAAAATATGCGACCTTGAAACTTTCAATCCAGCACTTTGACACTCATTATTTCCAAAATTAAACCTGTGCGGGTATACTTTTTACAGGAAAGAATCCCTAATTTTAAAAATATGTTATAAATACAATCCCTCACGGTACAAAATCATTGCTTCTAAAAGTAAAATATTACTTCGAAAAATCAAAACCATACTTTACCTGCTCATCACGGGCGTAGCCAAGGGGGGGGGGTTCGAGGGTTCAAACCCCCCCCCCCCCGAAATAAGCAAAATATTACCTAATATTATACCGAAAAAATACGAGGAGTGAAGAGTTAAATTATTATTACGTTTGAATATATTATGTAGTAATAGTAGCACCTAGCGCCATCTTTTGACGAGAGGCAGACGCAGTTGCAGCCGAACTATTTTGTATTGTAGGGACACTTTGCGTTGTTTCTCGATTATTCGCCACGCCCCTAGGTCGAAATGAGCGGAACTTTGTGGAAGTTCGTGGAAGTTTCTGGACGGCTATTGGGCTGCTATATAAGCGGCGCCGCGGCGCGTGACCACGCTTACGGCAGTATTGTTCCATGCGAACTCGAAGCGAATAAAAGTGAAAAGTGGTGAACGAATAGTGAAGAGAATTAAGTGTACCGTGTAAGTGAGTAATTTTAGTGCACTGTTATTCGATGACCTTGTTAAGGATAGATACGTGAATCATTATTACTGTCGAAAAATGGAGGGGAAAAAAAGGAAGGGTGATAAACCTAAAGGTATGGACTACTGGAAAAAGTGGTGTAGTCAAGGTCAAGGGGTTTCTAATAAAGAAACAAATTTTGATTTAGCTATCAAAGCTTCAGCTACCTTGCATGCTGATAAGAAGACTGCCTACCCCGAAATCTAGTTTGGAATGCCTAGATATGTGCGATAAAAACCTTTATCCTAATATTTTCACATTACTACAAATCTTAGCTACCATTCCTGTATCCACTGCTACCCCAGAAAGGTCTTTCTCGAGCCTAAGGAGACTGAAAAACTATTTACGAAACACTACAAGTGAAAACAGACTTAATGGTTTGGCTGTAATGAACATTCACTATGGAACAGAAATTCATGCAGATGAAGTAGTGGATATATTTAAAAGAAAAAGCCGAAGATTTCTTCTTTAATGGTTTTAGATTTAGCGCAGAGGAACGAAATTAATTTATCCATTTCATTTAAAGTTAAGAACTTTATAAATATGTCGTAGTTTTTCGGATGAATATATAGATATTAAATTTCATGTAAGTATATTTTTGTTGTTTTATTTACTTCTCAAACTAAACCCCCCCCCCAAAACTAAATCCTGGCTACGCCCGTGCTGCTCATTATTCCCAGATAGTGCCGGGTGTCCCATTTTCAGGCTTAAGCGTATAACATGTCAAAAAGTCCTAACGGCCCCAGTGGCGGTTCCAGTTTAAATTTAACGACAATTTAATATAGACGCCCTTCGCACAACTCTTATAACTTATTCATTGGTCGGATTAAGGCTAGGCTATAGGGCCATCCAGAACTCATAACTCGTCCTGTCCGTTGAATCGGAATAAAAGCAACTTAATAAGCGGGATATCATAAAATCAAGTGTCCTTCGGTTCGATGGGGTCATTTCCGGTTTTCGGCCGCAATTTTTGGCGCGAGCCGACCGGCCAGCGCTGGCCGGTAGGTACTTGTTTTCGGCGGCGGCTCACTTTTACGAGTCGTTGTCACATGTCAAGAGTTACTGCTTGTTGACGGGTCAATTTTTTCCGTAGTCGAACAGGTCTAACGGTCGGGACGAGTCTATTTCCGTATTTGATTTCCTGATAAGTCGACGTACAAAATGGGTGATATTTAAGACGTGTAAAAACGGCGAGAAGGTGATTCCCACGAATATGGTCTTCTGGTAAAAATAGAACAAACAGTCACGAGATAATTAGTAGAGGGAGCAGAGCTATAGCAGAGTAACCGTACCGCATATACAAAAGTTATTTTAGATAGGATAGAAGTATAGAAAATTTTTGAGTCGGAGTTATTTGATACACAGCGTCCTTCAAAAAGTCCGTATAATTGTTTTATTAATGATTTATTTTTAAATTTAGCTTTTAACTTTTGTTTTAAAAAAAGAAAAATTACACACTCAAACGTTGACTTTCGCTCTGTCAAAAATTCAAGGGTGACAAATTTGACCGCTCTACTGAAATAGGTACTTCGTTTTTGGTGTCTTTTAATGTGCTTTATGATATATCTAAAAAATGAAAAACTCGTACCTTCCTAGGAACTATTTGATATCATTGTACAGGGTGTGTCAAGGAAGAATCCCACCACCCTTAACTTTTTAATTTTTCAAGATAGAAAAAACGTTTCAATTGAAAGTTGTGGGAAATTTTATGTCTTTTGCTAGTGTCAACCGTTTTTATACAGGGTGTCACAAAAAAGTAGGGCAAACCAAACTTGTAGTTTTTTTTATCGAAACACCCTGTATATCTTTATATTTTTGAAATCCACGAGTTTTTCCGATTCCGAAAATATAGGTATGGCATACATTTGTGTCACTCGTTTGAAAGTTACAGAGTGTTAGTTTTAAAATAGAATGACAAAATATCACATCTTTCTTCTAATTAATAACTCATTTTTACAAAAAAATATGCAGTGTGACAGATAATTAACAATAAATAAATGCTTGGGCATATCTAAACATTTTTGTTTCGAAGCCATATTATGGCTACTTTGATGGTGGAAAAAATAATCTGCATCACTTCATGCCATTGAAATTTTAGCATTATTAAATTGAATTTAAAATTACTTAGTATGGTTCTATGATAGTTTTTAGTTTATGTGACATAATTAAAGTAACTTAAATAAAAAGAATACAACAAAACATTTTACAATCGATGCAACTTCCCAAAATTCGATATTTCAACACTCTACAAACTTTCAAACGAGTGACACAAATATAATATATTATTTTCGGAATTGGAAAAAATCGTCGATTTCAAAAATATACAGGGTGTTTCCACAAAAAAACCTACTAGTTTGGTTTGCCTTACTGTTTTGTGACACCCTGTATAAAAACGGTTGACACTATCAAAAAATATATCAAATTAGCCGCAACTTTCATTTGAAACATTTTTTTCTATCTTGAAAAATTAAAAAGGTAAGGGTGTGGGATTCTTCCTTGACACACCCTGTACTATTGTAACTACTTGATACCATTGTACTTATACTAACTTTTTATTACTAAATTTCTATAAAAATATGTCTTTTTCAAAAGAAAATGATAAATAATATTAACGATTTAAAATTCTCTTATGTTTGATGAAAAGTTTATTACCGTCAATAATTTGGAATATAAATTCGCGGGCGCCTGGGAAAAAGGTCCTAAGTACCAAAACTCACTTTTCGAGAAAAACGAGTTTAAAGTTTTGTGTACTCTGTAAAATCAGCAAGCAAAATATTTCTTACCAAACATATTGCTTTCTAGGGCACTTGTCATACTTTTTGAAGTAGGCTGTCCAAACAAATTTGAAAATTGCAGACATTTAAAAAAAACCGAAAAATATGACTTATGCGTTTCAAAATAAAACAAAAATATTGACTTAAACCTTTTTACACAGAGAACAAAATACAACTAAGGTGAACAGTTTTTTTATTAAACAAGTATTAAGTACAGGGTGTCAGTTAACGTGATAAACCCTATTTTCTCCGTAATTTTAAAGATAAATTTATGGTTCAAAAACTAAACGTCAATCTTATTATGCAGGGTGGTGTTAAAAAGTTATTTAAAAAAAAATCCTTTCCGAAAACTTATGACTTTGGATTTAAATGCGAAATATTAGCAATAATGAGTATACAGGGAGTATCAAAACAGTGTCGATTTTTATTTCCAACTTTCGGTTTGACCGGAAGTGAGTATCACTTAGTTATATTTTTAAGACGCACTGTATATTTTGGGTTTTTTTGGTTCCTTTTCCATATATTATAGATTTATGTTTTATGTAGTTATCTCTTTTATAGTTTTATGTAGTTATCTCTAAAAATAACCAAGCAGCGAATTTTTATTTTTTGATAAATTTCGTCAAATATTCTAATTACTAATATTTCGTGTTAATATCCAACTTCCCATTTTTTAAATAAGGGATGTTTTTAGGATAACTTTTTAACAACACCCTGTATATTAAGTTTGACTTCATATTTTAATTTCTCGGAAAAGTCTACACAAGTCTGGTTTTGAACCATCAATTTATCTTTAAAATTACCGAGAAAATCCCATTTATCATATTAACCGGGACACCCTGTACGTTATTTTAACACTATTATACAGCATCTGCTTCTTCACTTGAGCTATTGTGATAGGTATCAGCCATGTCAGAATCAACTTTTAAATACGCGTTTATGCAAATAAATATTCTAAGTCAGACTTAGAACCTTGCGCACCAATAAAAATATAAACACTGTAGACCGATTAGATCTAAGTCTGACATAGAACATTTTACCCATACATAATAAATATTCAGCTGGTCTTTATGTGAATATGTCAGACATAATTCATTTTTCCCATGCGTATCAGCTAAAATTTAACTTAAATCTTTACACACAACAGAATAGTTTCGATAATATGTAGTATACATTGTAAACCGTTTTTCCCATGCTAGGAATTGACTTATGGGAAGCTACTATTGACTTAACCTCATTTTGACCAAAAAATGACTTATGACCTTTTACCCATGCGCCCGCGAATTCATTTAGATTAAATTTTCCGCTACCAAATAATGCAATAATAATAAATTAAACTAAATTATAATAAAAATTAAAATATCTCTCAAATATCTCAGTTAAAGTTACACTACCCTATATTTGCCAGCTATAAAATTAAAAAAGTATATAGTTAATTTTTTAATACTAGTATAGTCTACAAGCTTCAATACTAAGACTAAATTTTATTATTGAATAAAGGAAAAATTATATTCTTTTACTCAATGATTAAAGTAAAATCAACTCTTACGCCTGGCGTAAACAAGAGCACGAGCGTTGAGATATTCGCCAGGGCCGCACTGAGGCACCGTGCCTCAGGCACGACCTTTATTTAATTTTAGTTTTACAATTGTTTACATCAAAACATTTCGGAAAAAAATTAAAATGGTTCAAAACATCGATAAAATTATTATTATTATACTTCTTTGAAAACACCTTATTTTCATCTATTTTAGCAATAATGAAAGATGGGTTTTTTCGGGCTAGCGCACGGAAACAGCGCATGGAAAAACTTTCCGTGCGCTGAATAAAAGTACCGAATATATGGCTTTAAAGTAGAAATATACATCAAAGTAAACTAAATTTAAGAAACTCTATATGCTCTGATATTTAACATGTACCTATTTTGTATTTAAATTCGTAAGTGTTTCAATATTTAGATACATTTCTGTAATATTTTTGACGTTTTATTCACCTTATCTGACAATAACAATGACGTCAAAACCTATAGACGTGGTGCCCCATTGTTAAAATGCCCCTTATTTTGACTCCAAGATTAAATATATCCATACTACTCTAAAAACATGCTACAAACAAAGACAGAAAGTCAACCATCAACCAACTATACACCCGGTGATTCCCGGTTATAGTTCCTCCAGAATCACACTTAGATATCGCATGATTTTTCTTGTTTGGGGGCGCCGGAAGCATCGGAACGACACCTGAAGACTCGGGGGATGGTCTAACGACGCCAGCCTCCGAGCCCAAAGTCGAAATAAGTTCGCTACGGCTCGACAAAAAGGGTCAATTTCTGACAATCTCGCGACATTTTCGGAATAATTTAATGAAGCGCTTAGATTGTGATTAGTTCTGGGCGTCAAGCGTTTATCAAAACAAACCTGTCTATAGGTTCTGACGTCATTGGACAATAACTAATTTACAACAAAGCACTTTTGAAATAATTTGAGAGTAACCATGGAAACGCATCATACATACCAAACACTATATTGTCTGCATTGTTTATTTTTTGTCAATTAAATTTATTATAATATGCCGATAAAATGTTTTAAGTTTCCGTTTTCAAAGAAGTATAATAAAAATATCGTTCATTACACGTCCAGAAATAGATTTTTCAGTGCTTGCATGACTTCCCGTGTTCGGCTGCGCCTCACACGGGAATTTGTCACGCGCGCACAGAAAAATCTTTATTTCCAGACTCGTAATGAAATATACTATTGTGGCAGTGTCTAAATAGCTGAAAACAACAAGACAAATCCAAAACCGCATAACTACACTTTTGCGATCGAGTACGTTCCTGTTCCCGAGTCGGGTGAAATTGTATAGCCTACCGACCAATCGCGGAACGTCATTAAACACGTGGTTTTATTTACGCCGGGCGTAAGGATTGCCCGATTTTACTTTAGTTGAATTAAACAATTATTAAATTGAAAGGAAAATTAAATTTTTAGTTTTTGTTTCTATAGCATTTCATGTCATAGGCCCACAGGAACATCATTATTTTTTCATTCTATCGAAAAGTTGTTGTTGAAATGTGAAATATGACAAAATACTCTGTTTAGAGCTTTGAATAAAGATTACCAGGACGGAGTCAAAGCTCTATGTATATTATAAAATAAGTGAAATGGAAATCGCCATGAGTAGTAACTAAGTTTTGGTGCAATATTTTGATATCTGACACGGTGATAGGTGTCAGTATGTGGTATTTAGATACTTTTTCGAGTTGTGGCATATTTCCCTGGCCGCCAAAACTAAAATGTTTGAGGATAATAATACACCGGGAAGTAATTTTATAATTTTTAGCTACTTCTTCATAATTGGAAATTTAAAATAAGGATTGCTGTGTTATCAAGGATTCCTAAACTTAAAGACATAAACGTGCCTTATAATGTTTTGCCTGTATTGTAGTTACTGGTTTCACGAAAAATTAGGATTTCGATTGTATGCAGCAGGGACCCTTTAAAGTAAGTGTTCAGGCCAATATATAAGTTCAAAGGCCAAGCAGATTTCAACAGAGACATGATGTAATTGTTGGTGGCAGCAGGAATGAATTGTTCTTGTCACTTTTGATAATATGTGTCATTATTAGAGTGTTAAAATAAAAAGAGAATTGAACGGTTTTTACACTTGTGGTTTGTGACTATTTTTAGGTGGAAAGACTGAAAGAGACTAGATTGTTAAAATATTTGTGCTTCCTGCATGCTAGGGACGTAGGGAGCTGGTCCTATGGATGTACAGTAAAAAAATATATTGCATATTGGTATGAAATGTTATTAATGGATTAACAGTAAGGGGACCCAGCATTATACTTTCCAAAGTGAGGCCGTTTCTTTCCCCATTCTAATGGTCTCAATGATGCCAACTATGCCATTTTATTGGAGAATCTATGGATATAACAGGTACTTTGATTGTTAGTCAAAATTAATATGATTTATAAAAATTAGACTTGACAATGTTCTGTCAACAAACACAGAATATGGCAAGTGCCAAATGAATCAAATTTATATTATATTTGAATTTGGCTTCCTGCAATTATTTCCAGGAATTTAAGTAATATAAGTAAGGTAAGTCAGTGCTGATTTTGCTTATTTGAGAATTTGTCGCTATTGCACCTTGTTACCAGGTTCCTCAAACCATTTGTAATATGTAGGTATAATAGGTACGTACTTGAACTTTCTTCCCTTGTTGAATGTATCTACCCAAAGAACTTTCACAGATTTCGGGATGGACTAATAAGATTAGGTCTTGTACTTAGTTCTAATCTTTTAGTTTTTCTCGGTGCTCATTTTTGTAATTTTATTTCTCTCCCAAGGTACCTCACAAACGTAAAATGAACTTATAGTTGTAGATAAAAACTGTTTAAAGAAAGACCTGACTGAAGCTACCTGCTTAATAATTTAATATTTAGGAAATACCATTTTTGTTTTGAACTACTTACTTATACGTAATGCCCACGTAATGGGAATTGCAGGATTACTAAAGGTGAGACAAGAAAAATCTGGTTGCAATTATTGGGACTACTACAGGCGGCCGCATTACCTTTAACTGACTATCTGGAAGTTTGAAAACTTAAAAATTGTGAATTATGATGGGAAATATTTTGCCTCCTTTGGAATCTATGGCACTGGCATGTCACATAAAACTTGATGGCAGTTGGACACTGACATATATAACATAACCTTATACCAGCCCACTTATGTGGTCTCCTTGGAGATATACAGAAAACAAGGCTTCACTTTTCCTATGTGACAGACTGTGACATGCTGGGTCCCCTTATTTTAAAGAGTCCCTGGTATGCAGAGACTATTTTGATTCAGCGTTAAGCCCAAATGTTGGGGTTCTTTATTCGGAATTTTTCAAAATTCTCAGAATTAGGTAAACATCTCCGAACGGCGCCATCCATCCTAGCGCCTGGCATCGAACATGACCTATTATCGCACCTAGGGGTGTGTGTGCAACCATGCACCGCCGACATTGATGGATGCGCAAATCCCTGAGAAACGAACGCCGCGTCTCTTGTTTCTAGGACGACCCCCTGATCCTATTGTTGCACTGGCATTCTTCCTTCCTCGCAAGAGCGCGTTCTGCAACTTGATCTCATCACCGCGATTGTAATGTTTTTTTTTTATTCGCATTGTCGGCCGCTTTGTTTGGCCGAACATTTATCATAGTTTGAATGGTATGGAACGATATCGCGATGAAGGAACACTACAGGAAGAATGGGATATTCTAGATATTGAAGATCATTCATCAGCAAAGACTACCACTTCACGCATGTGTAGAATCAACGAGAAAACATTTCGTCGTATTTTATACTTTTTACTTTTGTTTCGTCCAAATGACGAAATCGAATTAAGGATTTAAAGGGCATGTTACCTAGATGCCGGCCAAAAGTTTTTTAAGAGGAAAACAAAATAAGGGCTAAATCCAACACTGAGAAAGTCCGACCTAAGTTATTTTCTATGAGATTGTGAAGTTAGATACTTTTTTGTTCACGTTTAGCATCTAAGGCGGCAATGAACAATAATAAATCACTCATTGCGTCCTAGAACAAAGCAAACTTTGGCTTTCAAACGAGACCAGAATGGAACAATTTTGTTGAAAAGTACAGAAAAATATAATAAATAAATTTTTTAAAAGAAAAATTCCGTATTTTTTTATCTACCCTACTCTAGGGTGACCAGTAGAGTCATCATGATATATTTTTCTTTTCTAAAAAATTAATAAAATTATCATTATCATTTTGTTTACATATACATAACACAAGGACAAAGGAAATCCGTTGGTAGTAAACTCAAATTCATTTACCAGAAACAGTAATGATTTTTTTCGAAAATTTAGGGAACATCAATTTCCGAATCATTACATATTAGCTAGCTTTGATGTAGTAAGTCTTTTCACAAATGTCCCTGTTTGCAAATCATTGAATATTTTACCCAGAATGTTAGAAAAGAAAGGACAAATTTGAGTACTTGTATAGTTGCAATATTAGAACAACAACACTATATGTGTTAAAACCACTTATTTTCAACTAGGAAATGAATTTTGCTAGCAGGAATTTGGAATGGCTTTGGGGTATCCTTTATCACTATTCGTAAACAATTTATTCGTGGAAGATTTTGAACAAAATTAATTAAATTAAATTAAATTAAATAATTAAAATTAATTAATTAATTATATGGGAACATGAAGTAGATGAAGTAAATTCATTATTAAATTTTATAAACTAACAAGAACCTTCTGTTAAGTTTATCTACCCTAGAAATAAAAAAAATAATAATCAGATACCTTTCTTAAATCTTTCTATTCTAAAATCAGATAGTATAGAAACTAGTGTCTATAGAAAACGAACACAATCTAACACATATCTCCATTTTAACTCCAATCATCATATTAGTGTTAAAAAAGGAGTAATTAAAAGTTTGTATGAGAGGGCTAAAACGATTTGTTCTAAACAAAAAATTTGGGGAGGAAATTAAACATATAAAACGTGTTCTTAGGAAGAATAGTTATCCTATTGAATTTATTGCGCAAGTTTTTCAGGATTGTCAACAAAATAACAAAATAACAATGCTAATAGAATTATTAGACCAAAAAATTTAATTATTCCTTATATTGCTGGATTATCAATTAAGCTAAAACGCATAGGCAATTGTTTTAATGTCAGAACAGTATTTAAAGCCAAAAATACATTAAGATCGATGCTAGTTAAAACGAAACCGTTTAATTAGGTACAAAGTTCAAAAAATTGCATTTATAAGATTCCTTGTGAATGTGGAAAGTTCTATGTTGTGAGACTTAAAACATAAAAATTATATCAGGCAAAATCAAATTTTCAAAAATATGTTAACACTGTTTTAATAATAATCATAGAATTTTGCGGGATAGGTCCCAACCAATTCTCAAAGAAGGAGTAATAAATAGGGGAATCAGCATTTATTCTAGGAAATACGGACATTTGTGTTGCTGAATGTTCAGTGGAATTCAGTAAAATATTATTGCCAGTTTATTCAGAGAAGAGAAGTCATAGACAATTAGATAGAACACAGGGTACAATATCAGGCTATTGTTTTTCTGTTGCTGTCATGATACTTTAACTTAACATTTATTATTCTGTCATTTCACTTTGATGTGACATTATCTTTGGTAAAGGAGGACATTTATTCTCCGAATGCTCAGAAAACAAAGTTGTTGAAGTTATTTCTGAGTTGAACGTTCAAAGTTTCGTTGAATTGAAACTTCAAACAGATTTTCATCGAAATTTTTGACATCCAACATAACAAAATTGTTGACAATTTCAATGTAGGCTTTTTTAAATTACGTCATAATTACGTCATAAAAAGGGAGGTTGCCATTTGAAAAAAATTGTCTATGGAGTCATATTCGGAACAACGATGACCTCACAGACTTTAATGTTACAAAATATGATTTTATGCATTACTTGCACTTGACACCAGGGACCCTTTAAAGTGAGGGGACCCAGCATTATACCTTCCAAAGAGAGGCCTATTCTTTCCTCATTCTAATGTTCTCAGTGATGCCAAGTATGCTATTTTATTGGAGAATCTATCAATCTTTGAATATAACAGGTAGGTACTTTGATTGTTAGTAAAAATTAATAATGGTTTCCATGATTTCTAAAAGTTAGACTTGACAATGTTGTGTCTACAAGTGCAGAATATGCCAACTGTCAAATGAAACAAATTTATTTTATAAGTATTTGAAATTGATTTCCTGCAATTATTTACACGAATTTAAGTAACAAGTATGGTAAGTCGCTATTGCACCCTGTTACCAGGTTCCTCAAACTATTTGTAATATGTAGGTATAGGTACTTGAACTTTCTTCCCTTGTTGAATGTATCTACCCAAAGAACTTTCACAGATTTCGGGATGGACTAATAAGATTAGGTCTTGTACTTAGTTCTAATCATGTAGTTTTTCTCGGTTTTTCTCATTATAAAATTTTTGTAATTTTATTTCTCTCCCAAGGTACCTCACAAACGTAAAATAAACTTATAGTCTTAGATAAAAACTCTTTAAAAAAAAGACCTGACTGAAGCTACCTTTAAAATTTACGAAATACGTTTTTTGTTTTGAACTCCCTACTTGCCCACGTTGGGGAATTGTAGGATTACTAAAGGTGATACAGGGTAAACCTGGTTGCATTTATTGGAACTACAATAGGCTATCGTTTTACCTTTAATTGTCACCTCTGAGTATCTGGAAGTTAGAAATTTTGAAAATTGTGAATTATGATGGGAACTTCTTTGCCTCCATTAGAATCTATGGCACTGGCATTTCACATAAAACCTGATGGCAGTTGGACACTGACATATAACATAACTTGTAACAGCCCCCTTGTGGTCTCCTTGGAGTCGACCGAAAACAAACTTCTCCTCAAGGCTTCACTTTTCCTATGTGATAGACTGTGACATGCTAGGTCCCCTTATTTTAAAGAGTCCCTGCTTGACACAGTGTATATACAGGGTGTTTAGAAATTAGGGTGCCAACATAATGGTAGGGTACAAAATGTCAGTTTGAACAAGAAGTAACTTTTTCTTGAAATCGGCAGTGAAGTGTCTCAAAATCGTCAATAAACTCTCAGAAATCGGCACTGGAATAGCCCATTATTGTATGATTTTCTGTAAGTAGACCTTGACGAGAAGTAAACATCAAACGTCAGACGCGGAGCCTTCGCCTGTCAAAAGTGATAGTGGTCATTTAAGTGTGCAACATATGGGATTTTTTTTATTAATGGCACAACGAAAATACAAATATTCCCAAAAGTTGGTGCATATTTGATAATCATATTAGGCGCACTTAGAATGGTTGCAAGAAAATCAGCATACAGGGTAGCTCAAAAAATATAAAAATTGTACAAGAGTAAAGTACTCTTATTTCAGAAAATTCAGCAAAATGTTATTAAGAAAAGTTGTCTAGAATTAAAAGTTATGCATAAATACCAAAACATGGCCTCCTAAGAAAAAGATTTTTTTTTAAACAATAATAATTTCCTAAAAAAATTTTGTTTTAATATTCACCCTAAACAATTCCATAACATAACTTTGTTTAAATTCAAGCATATTATTTGTAAAATTAACTTAGATTTTTAATTTTTAGGGAATTACAGACTTCATGTTTGTTGCAACGATATTAGCAAAACTTTAAAATTTCGCAAAAATTCTTCCGAACAAGATAAAACATTAATAATGATTTAAGGTGCATAATTTTTATTTTAAATGTTTATTAAGAAACTGTAAATTAATTGGCGAAAATTAGGAATCTATGTTTTAGTATTTAGGCATAACTTTTAATTCTAAACAACTTTTCTTAATAACCTTTTGCTGAATTTTTTGAAATACGGGTACTTTACTCTTGTGCAATTTTCATATTTGTTGACCTATCCTGTATGCTGTTTAACTTGCAACCATTCTAAGTGCACCTAATATGATTATTGAACATTATTGAACGTAGTGCAATTAATAAAAAAAGTCCCATATGTTGCACACTTAATGACCACACTGTATAGCAGCGCAATCTTTTATTATAAATATTTTAGTAGGTTTGAATATCAATCTATTCTTAATGGAGGCTGCACAACGGGCAGCAGTTTGGAGTTTCTGTTGGGAAGCGCCGTGCCTCGTCATACTTGAGGTAGAGCGATCTTCAAACTCAAGCAACGCCGCGCGCAGTCGGTTCATGGTCGAGTGATGATTATTTTCTTGCCTGATACAACATTTTCTTCCCGATTTCAAAAAAAAATATTATTATTATATCGACTTAGCCAAAAGGCATTCGCACTCCCTCTACGGGGAACATTCACTCAGATCCCGGGCATCCCGGATACCAAAAGGATCTGGCTCGGACGAGACCCTTGCCATGTTATCGGGCCTTAGGTGACATTGATGTTCTTGGACGATCCTGCATTCCCCATGAATTTCCTGACGGTTCGGGCTGTCGCAAGTAGTACCGCTTTCTGCATGGACCTGTAAAGGCTATCAGTTAGATTCAGCTCCTTGATGTTTCTCAGCAAACTTTTTGGTATAACACCAGTTGTTGACATGATGATTGGAATCGTCTGGACGTTCTCCATTTCCCATTGCCTTCTAATTCGTTCTTCTAAGTCTCTGTACTTCGCGATCTTCTCGACTTGCTTCACACGCAGGTTGTTGTTGTTCGGGATGGCCACATCAATCAGAGTTGTCTTCCTAGAAATTTTATCAACTATTATAAGGTCCGGTCTGTTATGGGCAACTCGTTGATCAGTCAGAACTGTACGATCCCAGTACATCTTGTAGTTGCTGTTCTCAAGAACAGGCTCAGGTGTGTAGTTGTAATATGGGACCCTTTCTGTCTGCACAAGCAGCAGCTTTTCCGCCAGTTCCCGGTGCAAGATCTTGGCAACCGAATCGTGTCGTTCCTTATATTCCGTTGATGCGAACATCTGACATCCTCCTGTTATGTGCTGGATTGTTTCTGAAGTTGGGCACCCGTATCTGCATCTGTCATCCACTACCGATGCATCTCCTACAATGAATTTTAGGTAGTTGCGAGTTGGTATAACCTAATCTTGTATGGCCAGTAGGAAGCCTTCCGTCTCGGGGAACATTCGTCCCGAGGTCAGCCAATAGTTCGACGCTAACTTGTCGACATGTTCCTGGTTAACCTCATTAGGATGCCTCCCGTGCAGCGGCTTCTCCAACCACCTCTGTAGTTTATCGTTGTCGGTTCGGTGGTGATTTTGACGCTCGTGTTCCGTCAGACGTAGCGGTGTTGAGACGTCTGCTCCGCATATAGCCCTATGTAGTGTGGAGCTGTTGGCCTGCCTGTAGAAATAATTACGCAGATTTAATATTTGTTGGTCCAATTGCTTGCTGAGATCTGCCAATCCTCTTCCTCCTAGTTGACGTGGCAGAGTTGTTCTTTCTACGGCGCTACGGGGATGATGTTTATGAGCTTTTGTCAGTAGTGTCCTAACTTTTCGTTGCAGGTTGTTGATGTCCGTGTTGGTCCAATTCACTATTCCGAACGAATAGCTGAGTACAGAGCACGCATACGTGTTCAGGGCCTTAAACAAATTCCTGCTGTTAAGATCAGTTCGCACTACTTGTCTTACTCTCTTGATGAATTCATTCGTTAAATCAGTCTTCATTGTTCGATGGTCTATCCTTTGAGCTTGTTTCATCCCGAGATACTTGTATGTATCTCCCTTGCTCATTGCTTCGATCTCCTGGCCGTCCTGCATCTCGTGTGCTCTTTGTTCGAGCTTTCCCCGGATGATATTAAGGGTGCGGCACTTGTCCAGTCCAAACAGCATTCCGATGTCCCTGGAGAACTCCTCTACAATTTTAAGCATTTGCGTTAGTTGGTTTTTGGTTGCTGCGATCAGTTTTAAATCATCCATATATAATAGGTGATTCAACTTGATCGCTTCTGCGTTGTTGCTTTTGATAGCGAAGCCATATTTTGTAGAGTTCAACCGATGTGATAGAGGGTTCATCGCCATGCAGAACCACAGTGGACTGAGTGAATCTCCTTGGAAAATCCCTCTTCGGATGTTGATTGTGTCGGTCTCGATGTTACTGTCTGCGGTTCTGAGTTGTATCTTAGTGCGCCAGGTTGTCATAACGTGTTCTAAAAAGGAAACTGTATGATGATCTATTTTATACAGCTTTAAGATACCTGTGAGCCAGTCGTGAGGTACGGAATCATATGCTTTTTTGTAGTCCACATAAGCCATGTGGAGGTTTCGTTGCTTGGAATGAGCCTGGTTGCAGATGACAGAGTCTATGATGAGTTGCTCTTTGCATCCCATTGCGCCCTTCGAGCAGCCCTTCTGCTGCATTGCAATGATGTTGTTCCGCTCGCAGTGAGCATATATTCGCTGCGTAAGGCAAGATGTGATTATCTTGTACAGCGTAGGCAAGCAGGTTATTGGGCGGTACTTGGCAGGGTTATCCGTATTCCGCTGGTCTTTTGGTAACAGGTAGGTTGCACCCTGTGTAAGAAACAATGGCATTTTCAGAGGATCGAGCAAGACTTCATTAATTAAGGTAGTTATCTGTTCATGCGTGCACCACAACTTCTTAATCCAATAATTTTGGAGATGATCTGGACCTGGTGCCTTCCAGTTGTGGGAATTCTTGATGACATCGGAGACCTCAGCGGTTGTGAATTGCTCGTGTTGCATCTGGCTATAGTTCCGGCCCATCTCGCGTTCTTCGCTGATCCAGCTTGCACTGACATTGTATGGACCTGGTGTGGCAAGTTGATTTCTCCAGAAACCGTCGACCTGTTCTCTGCTAGGGTAACTCGCATTTGTGGCATCGGCGCTAGAATTAAAAGCACGGTAGAAACCCTTTTCTGATCGTTCAAAGAGTTTGTTGTCTCGTTTGCTGTTGTTACTAGCCTTGTATCTCCTCAGACGCCCTGCGAAAACAGAAAGTTTTTGTTTTAATGTGTCAAGACATTGTTGAGCAGTGATGTTCGCGGGGTCATGCCGAGAATGCATTTGGGTGCGGCTCATTATTGCCTGCACCGCCCTCTGGATCCTTCTACTTCTAACTCCTCTGATATATTCCGTCACTTGTCCTATGTCTTTACGGAGACTCTCGATCTTCCGATTTAGTCGCATTTCCCATTGAGCCATTCGTGGTTCTGGTCTTGCACGATTCAACTCTTGGGCCGTTCGGATCTTGGCACCCATTACAGTGGTGACTGCCGTTGCGGCACAGTAGATTAACATGTGCATACGTTCTAATGTTGGTGTCACTGAAACATAGTTTGGTAAAATTCGTGTGTTCATAAGATCGAGCACGATCGCAAGTTTCCTGGAAGAATTTAATCTTGGTAGCGGTGGCCTGCTCAGTGGGTTTGTGCCTTCGTATCGCAATACTGCCTGTCTCATATGTGCGTTTAAGCCTTCAAAATGTTCTTCGTTAACCGATTCCAGACTCTCGGTTGTTGGTTCTACCGTTTCGGCTTCTAGTTGTTGTCCAGGCGCTTGAAGTTCCCCATTGTTGTTGTTGTCATCTATGTCTATGTGTTCGCCGTGGATCTCTAGCTCAACTTCCCGTTTGATAGCGTTAAGTCGCGTTTCTGGAATTCGGTTATTTCTTAGAATAGTTCGATACTGATCTGACACTCTTTGTTCAGACACTTGTATGTGTGGAAACTCCCTGCAGAACTCGGCATGCATTATTATTATTATTATTATTATTATTAACTTTATTTTCGACGTACCATACAAAGATCATGTGCAATGTTATAATTAGAATAAGTATTCTGTCGAAAACTAGGGGAGGTTCACAACATGTGTGCTCTTACACCTAACCCTAACCCCTATGTACCTCGGCACTGAAGTTCTTTTTATTTGCCTCGGCCAGAGGCCTCGGCAAGCTAAATTCCACACGAGTCATAAAAAGTTGAAATTCAGTGCCTTGGTACATAAATAACTATTTTATTATGCATTTTCGGACCCATGTTTAATGTTCGAAATAACATTTTCTGCCCGTCATATTACGTTGGCAGCATAATTTGGATAATACAGTGCGGTTACGTACGGTTTTCGGTATAGTAATTGAAATCTGGCTGTCGCGTCGAGGTATTTATAAGACGGCCGCGGAGAAGGGGTGCGGCCGGCCGACCGCCCCTACGGAAAATTAGCGAAAAAACCCGGACCCCTCCCCACCGTGCAGAAGCGGCGAGCGGCCGGGGTGAAGAGGTGGGCTGACCCCGGCCGGCGTACCTGCCGCGGCGGTCAGGGGTGGTCCCCCCGACCCCTCGACGGACGCTTACATGATTTAGAGCACGCCGAAAAGTGTTACAAGCGGCCAAATTACAATTTGAATGGGGGCCGGACCCGCGATTCCGTATAATTTCGTTCCGGAAGGTAGGTAAGGGTATACGTTATAAATTAAAACGATCTTCCTATAATGTTATACTGAATTTATTTTAATAGGGGGATCGTTCCGCAAACGTGAAACGGTCAATCTTTTTTCTATTAGCGATGTGTAAGCAGGCCGTTAGGAATGTGTTTTGGAAGGGCGACCGGCCGGACGGGGTGACGTTGAGAGATTTTTATTTGCCGCAGAGGCTCGAAAATATTATAATTTTAAACTATATATTTTTATTTTTATTAATGGAACCCAAAAATCACACGTACAACTGTATTTTTTACTAAAGACCATGTCCGTTCGTTGCATCTAGATATTTTGTAAGTAATTTCCAAGTAATTTTCAACTTTAATATGTATTATATTTTAAAATGTTTAATAATGTGTCTTTTAAAAACTTTTTAGCACCTAAATAATTGCACATTTTATAATTGCTCTGATGATGATCATTATGATCGAAACATATGTAAGCAAATTAAAACTAATTGACTGATTATAATAAAAAACTATTGTGATAACAACTCTACAATTTATTTTGATGGTTGTTGCCCAAGAAAGCGTTTATGAAAAAATAACAAATAATAAAGTAACTGTAGCGAGTGGAACCAGATTTGTAGGAAATATACAGAGATACATATACCAGATGTACTAAATATATGGCAAAAAATATGATATTTTAAATTCAATAAGTATGTATTGTGTATTTACTTAGATATAAGTAATTAAAATATTGGTAAATATGAAGTTGTTGATTTTCAATTTAATATTGAATATTCCCAATTTGAAATTGTTTATTATCAATTTGATATTGACTAGTCCCAATTTCAAGTTGTCTATTCCCCATTTAAAATTGATTAATCCCAATTTGAAGTTGACTATTCTCAATTTGAAGTTGAAATAAAGGAACAAAGTGGAAAGTAGACAACTAAAAACTAGAAGAAATTACAAATATTTTGAAAACCAAACGATTAAACTCGCAGAAACAGCACACAAGTTATCCAACCAAAAGATCACACCAAAAGGTCACACTCGAACTCCTGGTACGATTTGCGGTATAGAGTGGTTTCCTAAACATTTTCTTAGGGCAAAATGACCCTAATAAAAGTTGTAGTGAATCAAATTATGAAAAACTTTTCCTCGTGAAATGGTTTTGTATCTCTAATACTTAACTTTTAAAGGATAAATTTCTTTTAAACTTTTTTGTGTCTTCAATAGTTAATGATTTACAGGGCATTATATTTTTTAATTAATTTTTGTCACGAATGCCCTGTAAATCATTAAGTATTAGACACAAAACAATTTTATAAGAAAAAGTTGACGAGAAGTTCAACCTCGAAAACTTTTATTAAATCCATTTTTTGTAATAAAATGTTTACAAGACCACCCCTGCAGCCTGAGGTATTTTTGTCATAATAAGTAATGCGGCGTAACTCGTTAAGTATACAAAATTTTTTATGAAGATAAGTTGTTCATATTTTTTCCCTACAACATTTATTTGAGTCGTATTACTCTAAAAAAATATTTGAGGAAACCACCCACATTGTTTAGGAAACCACCCTGTAGCTCAATTCGTACCAGGAGTTTGAGTGTGATCTTTTGGTTGGAAACTCAGGAGACAGTCCCCAAGCAACCCTGGAAAAAACGTCCTGTTTGGATTATTTTTTGCAAAACTGACATTTTTGTTGGACTATAAGATTTTTATGCAATACTGGAACTTACTATTACATCATAGATTTAAAGAGAATGATGTGGAAGTACTGATTCCATTGGCAGCCGTTTTTCTTTGCTGTAGTACATAGAATCTAGAATTTTAAGAATATTATTCTGCACATCAAAAAGTACGTCGGGAGGTAGCTATCTATTAAAAATATAGATTCCTAGTTACCAGTGAGAACGAAAACACTGGGTGCGGCACAGCATCCGAAAACTGGTCCTAAGGCATGCATGGCCCGTCCAGACAAAACAAAGAGTAGTCCGCCGATATCATGTTCCGAGTTCATAGTGGATAAGATTCGTTTGACGTGGTGTGAAGTTCAGCGAAAGATTTCGAAGAAATTCAATTTGATTCTAAGCATCTGTCTGAGGTAGGATGCTGCATTACCAGAATTTTCAAGCGAGGTTCTGTTTTTTACAGGTAAAATAATACCTACTGGTTTTACCGTAAAACTAATATTTCAAATCGTAGCGTTTAGAACACTACGAAAAACTTTTTATTCGGTCATAATAATTGTAATATTTATACCGGTTGCGTACCAGAAAAAGTTGGGACGTAGGTACAGATCATAGATACTTCCAGAAGGCAGTAACCGAAAAGGTCTGTTTTTTATAGTGGTAATCGTGAATAGATAGCGCTATATTATGTAGGTAATACAATTATTAATAAAAAAAAGTGACGCTTTTCAGCACAGCATGTTATAATGGGCTAGTCCGGTCATTTAGAAAACTGCATGCAGGCGGATAATAGAAGTTTAGTAGCACGGGCGTAGCCAAGGGGGGGCTTACGGCAGTATTGTTCCATGCGAACTCGAAGCGAATAAAAGTGAAAAGTGGTGAACGAATAGTGAAGAAAATTAAGTGTACCGTGTAAGTGAGTAATTATTTTAGTGCACTGTTATTCGATGACCTTGTTAAGGATAGATACGTGAATCATTATTACTGTCGAAAAATGGAGGGGAAAAAAAGGAAGGGTGATAAACCTAAAGGTATGGACTACTGGAAAAAGTGGTGTAGTCAAGGTCAAGGGGTTTCTAATAAAGAAACTAATTTGGATTTAGCTATCAAAGCTTCAGCTACCTTGCATGCTGATAAGAAGACTGCCTACCCCGAAATCTAGTTTGGAATGCCTAGATATGTGCGATAAAAACCTTTATCCTAATATTTACACATTACTACAAATCTTGGCTACCATTCCTGTATCCACTGCTACCCCAGAAAGGTCTTTCTCGGGCCTAAGGAGACTGAAAAACTATTTACGAAACACTACAAGTGAAAACAGACTTAATGGTTTGGCTCTAATGAACATTCACTATGGAACAGAAATTCATGCAGATGAAGTAGTGGATATATTTAAAAGAAAAAGCCGAAGATTTCTTCTTTAATGGTTTTAGATTTAGCGCAGAGGAACGAAGTTAATTTATCCATTTCATTTAAAGTTAAGAACTTTATAAATATGTCGTAGTTTTTCGGATGAATATATAGATATTAAATTTCATGTAAGTATATTTTTGTTGTTTTATTTACTTCTCAAACTAAACCCCCCCCCCAAAACTAAATCCTGGCTACGCCCGTGTTTAGTAGACTCTTCTGGAATATTTCATTTTTGTCAGTTCCTCCTAGTTTTTAAATAAAAAAATAATCCAAAATTTTAAGGTATTTCTCCTTTTGCTCTCAAAAGATGGCGGTAGATACAATGGATGTGCTGAAAGTCCTCTGTAGCTAAGTTCACACAATCTTCCTAGTTATTATTTGTAATTTGTCGATTTTTTTACAAATCTAACCTAACTACCTAACCCATCCTTGGTATAGGTACTTCAAACAGTTCAAACTGAAATAATTTTTATTTTGAGATTTTTTAGTTTTAACGTTATAACAAGTTTTTTAATATTATCTATCTATATCTATTAAAAAATTAAAACCAAAAATGTCCTTATTTATCTGCTTACCAAAATAATAAACCTATATGTAATATTTATAATGTAGGTACGAAACATAGAAAAGTCTCTTATAGGTATAAAATCTGGTTGATATATTTAGATACCAGATACTTCCCAGATTCCTCTGCTGGTGATTCGTGTTCTGTTTTTTGTGCTGTTTGCTATATCAAGCTAATAATAAATAGTGAATACGAAATAATTATCTACCTTTTAATGTAAGTAGTACCAAGCTATTTCAATAATGTATTTCTTTTCTACCCAGCTTAAAGAAGACACAATAAATTCGGGAAAATTCTTACAAGATCCACGTATTCGCCTTCGATTAAAATCTGACGTTCTGCCCCATATTTTTTCACCAAAACTAGCATTCCAAATTCCGAAAAAGAGGAAAAGAAGCATTTTGAAAATCAAGAATTTATCGAGGAGGAACATAATTACGAGGACAAATACATAAATAGATAAATCAAATATCCATGATACTTAGTATCATGGCAAATTAAAAATATATTATCAATTTACCCCCCCTTGTACTTTCACTGTTCTATTTTCTGGTGAAAATAGATCTAAATTGTTTATCCACTCCACACTTTCTGCAGCTTATTATTAAACTTGAATAGGTCACATTCACAAGCACTAAATGGAAAATATGTTCAGCCTCATCCAGCAGATAGCAGGTAACCATACTTTAAGCTGTCATGCTGTCATATGCTGTCAGCACACAAATCACTAACCAATTAGGTACCTTGAACTTGCCGCACGCAGTTTTGATACCGATCCATGGATACATTATGATGTCGGTACTACTTACTACGTTACTACTATCACAGACCTATATTAGGTCTGTGCTACTATCTTAATTTTTAAATTTCTAAGATTTTGCATATTTATTATGGACAAGGGCTTTTAGGGAACTAAATGACTGTTGTTCACCATTGCAATCGTCAAATTAATTTTTAAAATGTAATCGTACTACTAGCCCATTTATATTAAAATTTTGAAACATTAAAAATATAGTTGCGAGAGAATTTTTTTATACCTATGGGATATTTGAGGGACTATCCCGTCTATCACTAGATAAATGGAGAGGAAATATAGAACTAGAACCAGTGGCGGCTCGTCCATAGGGGTTCTGTGGTTAGAGCCCCCCAGTAAAAAATAATTTAGTTCCTCGACTGCTATATTCTATATAATATTACTTCCTCGCTTATAATAACCTAATATCGTCGCTTGGCGGTTACGAATAGTTGAGCCGCGATTCCGCGAGGAAAGCAGCGCAATCGGGTCGAGTCGGCTGCTTCCGCTATACGCGATTGTAGCAT
Organism: Pseudeuparius sepicola; assembly: GCA_963920635.1. Lineage (NCBI taxonomy): Eukaryota > Metazoa > Arthropoda > Insecta > Coleoptera > Anthribidae > Pseudeuparius > Pseudeuparius sepicola. The sequence goes on from OY987299.1 coordinate 14,522,518, forward strand.
ACGAGAGGGCTCTCGGTTCTCGAGCCCTAGTCCCAGCCAGTCAAGTGCGTGGCACGCGACGCCGCGTGTCTCGGTGCCTCGCGTGTTCAAACAAAATGAAAACTAGTGTGCAGGACATTCTGAAAGGTAACTTTTTAAGACTTTCATTGACAGAAAAAGTTGAAATAAAAACTCTTAGGAGACCAACTCCAGATATGCATTAACCCACGAGCTGCCACTGACTAGAATAAACATTTCACAAAGAAAAATAACGTTAATGAAGTACATCCGACTCATCCGGGGCATAACTATTGAAATGTATTTTCTAAGAAGGCATTATTGCTATTTTGAGGATCCGCATTTCATGGAATCACGTCTTCATGATCACTCCCGCGGTCCCAGCAGACTCTTCCGCGCCGCATCGTTTCAAATTGTTCCCATAGGGCGCTTCGCGCTTTTAATTCCCAGAATCTCTGTCTCGAATACATTCGCGTGATCGCGCGACCCACGACGCCACGGACTTCTTAAATATGGACAATAACAGGTAGTCGAAAATCATAAGTCATAGCATAGGGGGCGGCGGTGCACGAGTGGGTTATTGGTAGTACCCATGCTTTGGCATCGCACGTCGTAGGTTCGATTCCCACCACGGAAGTGCCCTGGGCGTTGTGTGTTTGTATTTAGGTTTAAGTTAGGATAGGCTTAGGTTAGGGAAATAAATTACCTAAAGTTGGTAGGGGGATGGTTTAGAGCCAGACAAACCCCTCCTACGATCAAGAAAAATGGCCACCGTGGTCCATAAAAAACCGCCCAATTTGAATCAAATGAATTTGAAACTTTCAAAGAAATCCCTACAAAAGTGTTCCTCCAATAGGGTACTTTTGGAGTTTGAAATAGCCCAAAGGCATTCTGTATGTAGAGCCTTTCTATAACATTATGATTCTTAATTTTAATTTTTCATTTTACTATTACCCTACCGCTAATTCTACGGCATTTTCCAGGTTCAAAATGTGTAGTTTCTAAAGTACTTCTACTCACAGAGAAGACCAGAATACACAGAATTAATCTTGTCAAGTCAAATGGAGCCCAACTTTCAGCTGGAATTCTATAGGCCACTGTGGATCTTCTTTCTCGGTTTTAAATTAAACTGTAATAAATGTAAAATAGTTCATACAGGGCATCTACTTTTAAATTTATAAAAATCTATAATTTATATTTCGTTGATTTTTTATTTAAAATCCAATTGCCAAAATTGAACAAAAAGATATACAGTTCCATTCTACAGGGTGCCAAAGATGAGGATGAGTATTCCCTCAAAACAGTTGAATGGTCAACAGGACCATTCAAAGAGTTGGTGTGCCAAGATTCAATACAAAATTATATACAAGGTATTTTTCTCTCGGCTATCTCAAAATGCCGAATTTTTATTAAACTTTATACGGGTCACGAGTGCTCTGGAATTATTGAAAAACATTAGAGATGTACTGAAGGCTTCTTCCCTTAGAGGTTTTTTTTCCAAAGGAAGGTTTTAGCTCCAAGGAACTACCATCAGGAAGTGTCAAATAATGATGCAGTATACTGTGGTAATTAATTATTGCACTCGTATCTTTGTTAACAATTAGGTTGTTGTAGGTACATATCATTGGTGGAACTGCGCTATTACCGTTTGGGTTTTCAGTACTAAACTTTGAAGATCGTTGTCGGATACTATAATAATTGTTGTATCGTCGGCAAACATTATAATTTCACCGCATAATGGAATTGATCTTGGAAGATCATTTATGTATAGAAGAAAAATTAGAGGTCCAAGGACGCTGAGGGGTACCCAAATCAATTTAAAGGATAAAGAAGGATAATATCCACTTGTTTTTCGGAGACTTGTGGACTAATTCGCTCTGAAGCTTAGACAAGGAAGGAGATAGGACACCGCGCTTGCTGACCCTGCCGTGTATAGATTTTGTTACGTCGTTTTGAACGGCGGCCATTTTATATGTGGCAGATAAAGCGAGTACGTTGTGAGTTAAATATACTCTTGCGATGGTGAATTGTTCAGCGTTTGGTTACAAAAGCAGAAGTGAAAAGCAAGAGCCCGGGATTTCGTTTCACAGGTAAATATTTAACAAGCTACCTTTGAAAGATGCCCTAAAATTTTATTTTTTCTCAATATAACTTCTTCAAATTCTTCTACCTTTTAGTATGATAAAGTGCATTGTTTTGTTTGTAAATGGGACCAACGTTTTTATTGAAAACTTCTTAATTGATTATGATAGTTTCATAAAATCTGGCTAGTTTCCATGGGCGTGCATTATTTATTTTATTTTGATTGATTCGAAATCGCCGCAAATAAATATATTTCAGCACTTGACATTAGCTTTACATTTTGGAAAATTATCTACAAATAAATACCAATATTTCAAATTACCTGTAAGTCAAAATTAACTACTTTTTCATTTTTAACATTTTTGTGATATTGGCTAAGAACGTGTTTCATGCTACGCCACTGGCCTGTCGTGCGATGTGGCAATCGGTAACACGGCCGCGAGTGCTGTTAGGCGTCCTCTCTCTTTCCTTGTCTAAGCTCTGAAGCCGTATTGTGATGTTGCTAGCAAATTGTTTTTTTTTTGTAAAAAAGATTTTATTTTATCACCAACAAACTCGCCCAAATATTATTTTTGAAATACTTAGTACATATTATATGTTCCTATAGTTTTATATCTGATCAGTATTCGATTTGTTGTAGACCGGAATAATTAGTGCCATTTTTAGTACTTCAGGAAAGATTCCATCCATACTCATACTACTTACTAGGTATACTCGTTGTCACAGGCGCGGTCTTAGGGGGGAGCGCCATGGGGGCCATGCCCCCCCCCTAACAAAATGAAAAAATAATAATATATAAAAAGTAGATACGAATAATATTACTAATATCCTAATATTATCTAACCTACAGTGTTCACGGATTGAGTTCACATAAAGTGTAAATAACAAAAAAATCTAGAGATCAGCGCTCCTTATGGTTTGAAACTAATTTGTGACATAATTTTACTTTCGAGAAATCACCTTGGAATTTGTTAAAAAAGTAATTTTCCACATCAGTAAAGTGCCCTTTTTGTAGGTTTTACGGCAAAATTTTATTAAGGAAACTTGTTCAGAATGAAAAACTGAGTAGGTTTGCGAAATTTCGAAAGTCTAGGGCTGTTTTGTTGACTTTTTTTTAGAAAAGTGCATTTTGTGTAGTTTTCACATCAAAATGTTATTAAGAAAACTTGTTATCAATGAAAAACTTGATAGGTGTGAAAAATTCCACCAGCCTAGGTCTACTTTGATTTTTGTGAGTTTTAATTTTTTAGCAGAAAAAATCAAAGTCGACTTAGGCTTTTGAAATTCTTCACATCTATCCAGTTTTTCATTGTCAACATGTTTTCTTATTAACATTTTCATGTAAAAACTACACAAAATGCACTTTTCTAAAAAAAAGTGTAAAAAATGACAAAAAATCAAAGTATAGGCCTAGACTTTCGAAATTTCGCAAACCTACTCAGCTTTTCATCCTAAACAAGTTTCCTTAATAACATTTTGCCGTAAAACCTACAAAAAAGGGAACTTTACTGAGGTGGAAAATTAGTGTCTTCATGATTTCCAAGGCATACGTGATTTTTCGAAAGTAAAATTATGTCACAAATTAGTTTAAAACCAAGCAGGGCTGGTCCCCAGAAGCTCAAATTTCAACTCGAAAATTTGTTGTGATTTACACCTTATGTTAACTCAATCTGTGGATACACTTACAGGGTGTCCCATTTTGGGTGTTTTTGGGTGTTTTTCTCAAAAATCTCGGTTATTATTAAATCTAGAGGGTTGCGGTTTTCACGTCACTGTACTACTTTTTTGAGAGGAATTTGGTGGACCAATCAGATTTTAGATAAGTTTTATAGTTTCCGCGCATTGGCGGAGGACTGAAATTTTCGATTTTTTGGAAACCTCTCTCCTGGCTACAACTTATATATAGATATCGACAAATTTAATCAACTATTTTTTATAGATTTTTTGGCGTAGAATCGAATGGAATAATTAGTTTTTTGGTAGCGTTAATAGTTTTTGAGATATGAACCAAAGTTATACTTTTTTAATGGAAGCCATAGTTCATATCTCAAAAACTATTAACGCTACCAAAAAACTAATTATTTCATTCGATTCTACGCCAAAAAATCTATTAAATTTGTCGATATATACAGGGTTAACTATGACTTAGTACAAAAAATTTTACCACGTGCGCAGGATGGCTTAAGAAAACATAGAAAAATATTTTTAGATTTTTTTTACGATCTTTAAAAAAACGGGTAAAGACCCCTATTTTCCCTGTAAATCCCCGCCTTTAATGACGTCATCCAATTTGGCTTCTGAAGGTACTGACAGCTGAAGTGATTTTCCGCGGTGTTGCCGTTGATTTAGGAACGGTGAAAATACCTTTTTACTCAAACAAATTTAAAAAATACATAAATAACAATCGATTTGAATCTGTACAGATGCAGCGCTATTAGATTCCCCTTACCTTAGCTCGTATCCGGACCGGTTCCTACTCTCGCGGAAAGCTCATTACCGCGACACCACAAGCCGTCTCCCTTAATACCCCCGGAGCTCCTCTGATGAATTCTTGTCCACCATCTAACCTCTTCTGAAGCATAGATAAAGGATTTATTGTTCTGAAGCCTCGGCGGTATGAATTAAGCGACGTATCGGCCCGGTCGAGTCTATGAAACGTTTTTTCGACTGCTCCGCGTTGCCCCGTTCGTCATTTCATAACTTCCTAGCTAGGCAACTAACTGTACATACAAGGTTTGTTCCAACAGGGCCAATAACCGTGCTGAAGCACGTTCAGCGCATGCGCACTACCCCACTGGCTGTTCCAACTGAATTATGTACCTACCGACACGGGACGATACACGCACTGTTCCAGCCGATTTCTGGATCATTTGTGTATCGTCCTTGTACGATAAAAACGGTGCCTGGTCTAAAGCAATAACCGCGTGTACTGACATGCGCAGTGTATGGTCGTGTGACAGAGATAAACATTAACCTCATATTTTTGTTTTTACGTAGATAGTTTTAAATCGATGGCTGGGATCGTGTTTTTTATTTCTTGTTGGGTAGGGCGGGGAATCGTTGAACAATAATTTTTTAGAGTGAAGAGTGAGGTTAGCCCACCGAACATTCGGTTAGCCACATATTAAACACGCAGGTTAGGTGCGGTCACAAATATGATTTGGTCGATTTGATTCACAATCCGTTCCATCTGAAATTTTCTTTGGGATCATTTGTTCCAACTCGAATTTACGTACCGTCACAGAACTGTACATGAACTAGATGATAACCCTTAAAGAACGCATGCGCTAGTTTTGCACCGTTCATGTGCGATCCCAAAGAAAATTTCAGATGGAACGGATTGTGAATCAAATCGACCAAATCACGTTTTGTGACCGCACCTAACCTGCGTGTTTAATATGTGGCTAACCGAATGTTCGGTGGGCTAACCTCACTCTTCACTCTAAAAAATTATTGTTCAACGATTCCCCGCCCTACCCAACAAGCCAAAAACCAACAAGAAATAAAAAACACGATCCCAGCCATCGATTTAAAACCATCTACGTAAAAACAAAAATATGAGGTTATTGTTTATCTCTGTCACATGACTATACACTGCGCATGTCAGTACACGCGGTTATTGCTTTAGACCAGGGACCGTTTTTATCGTACAAGGACGATACACAAATGATCCATAAATCGGCTGGAACAGTGCGTGTATCGTCCCGTGTCGGTAGGTACATAATTCAGTTGGAACAGCCAGTGGGGTAGTGCGCATGCGCTGAACGTGCTTCAGCACGGTTATTGGTCCTGTTGGAACAAACCTTTTCAAGTTTGGCTAGTAGCCGACGGAGGGCATTTGCGAACGTAACATGGCGTTATTTCCCAGTTTGGTCTTGATTTTCGCGGCAAATCGTTCAGCGTCTTTGTGAAAATGCCGGAGTATTCGAACGCCGAGTTAACGGACATGGTTATAATGTACGGGAGATGCGATGAAAGTGCACATCGAGCTGCAGCAGAATACCGTATTCGTTTTCCTAACAGGGCAAATATGCCTAACCCACGTACTTTCGTGAACATTGTACAACGTATGCGAAACACTGGTGTTTTGCAAGCTCGAAGGGGTGGGCGAGCAACCTTCCATAAGCACTACAGCTATTGCAAGGAGATTGGGAATATCTCAGAACAAGGCAAGTAAAATAAAACCAATAAAACTGACTTCTACCAAAGACTATCCCATGTGATGGGATTGTCTTTGCTTGCACCTAATACCTACATAAAATTTAAAATGTAACAATAAAATTATTTACAGGCATGGAGGATTGTAAGGGAAAACGGCCTTCACCCTTATCACATACAAAAGGTCCAAGCATTAGAAGCAAATGATTTTCCGGTGAGAATGACCTACTGCACTTGGCTACGTGATCGAATCGCCCAAGACCCAAACTTTGTTTTCAACATTCTTTGGACAGACGAATGCTGCTTCACACGTGCTGGGGTTTACACGTATGTAAATTTTTTACTTACTTATAGCTTTCTCTCTTCCATATTATCTTTTTTATTTATTATAAAATTGGCTATGTCAATCCTAACGCCTTCGCCAAAATTGTGAATATTTCTAATTTTTGTTGTTTTTTTTTAGAAACAACAGCCATATTTGGTCCGATGAGAACCCACATGCTGTTCGGCGGTTTAATTTCCAACGTCGGTTTTCCATCAATGTTTGGGCAGGAGTTTATGGAGATCGATTAATTGGACCATACATTCTACCGGAAAATTTAAACGCTGAACGATACTTGTATTTTCTGACAAATGTTTTGTTTGATAATTTGCCACTACAAATACTGCATGACATGTGGTTTATGCACGATGGTGCACCAGCCCATTTTGCGAGACCTGTTCGTGCACTTTTAGACGACCAATGCCCCAACCGTTGGATCGGAAGAGGAGGGCCCATTGCATGGCCGCCGCGATCACCAGACTTGAATCCAATGGATTTTTGTATTTGGGGATTCATGAAGGCGATTGTGTACGAGCAGGAAATCGCCAACGAGCAGCAGTTACGTGAACGAATTGAAGGTGCAGCTGTTCAAATCCGGAATAATCATGGACTTTTTGCACGTATCCGGACTTCTTTAGTTAACCGAGTGAATTTGTGCATCGAAGTTAACGGCGGCCTCTTTGAACAGCTACTGTAGTGCTTTGCATGTGCAATGTGTGCTAGTGCAGTTGTGATTTTTTGGTTACCCTTCGGGGTTTTCCTGGCGGAGGGGATCTACCTCGTCGTGGTCGTCAGGCTGAGTACCTCGCTTCAAACAAAAGGAATAGCAGAGGGAAACCAAGAGATCCCCAACAGATTTAGAAAATGTGAATGTTGTGTTGTGTGACTTTTAATGTAAAAAAGCAAGAAAACAGAAAATGGTGCAAACAATCCTGGAAATGTCAGTAAGGTAGGTGTTTCATAGGCATTCTACATGTTCCTTAGAAAGTAATCGTTTTTAAAAGGAAATCGAAATTTTGTGGTGAATCCTCGGATAAATTGATAGACGTGGCAACGCCGCGCTATTGACATACGCGAAATTTTTAGACATGTCGCGCGGGCGTCCATAGGCGGCGTTTTTTGAGGGGTTTAATACAATTTGAAAAAAAATTTTTTTAGGCTTAAGACAAATGTTAGAAAATTTTTGAAAATTTATTTTGGCAAGTCTAATTTTTCTTTATCTGCCATAAAAATTTTTGTACTAAGTGATAGTTAACCCTGTATAAGTTGTAGCCAGGAGAGAGGTTTCCAAAAAAATCGAAAATTTTGGTCCACCAAATTCCTCTCAAAAAAGTAGTATAGTGACGTGAAAACCGCAACCCTCTAGCTTTAACAATAACCGAGATTTTTGAGAAAAACACCCAAAAACACCCAAAATGGGACACCCTGTACATGCAAAAATTTTTATTTGCATAATTATTTATTTAAAATATATTTTTGTTATTTTTGTAAGGAATATTTTTTTGCGATATCGCCTTATTGAAGTTGTATTGTTATAGTAGGTACTTGGAAACCGCCTAAAGGAGAACATATCCAGGTATGCCCACCCCCCTTGGCGAATGGATATGACCGCGCCTGCGTCATACAAAGATTATCCCAAGAATCGCGGCCTTCGCTCTTTTATAGGCGAATCCGCCGTTTGTCCTGATCAATGACGTCAAAACCTATAGACGTGGTGCCCCATTGTTAAAATGCCCTATATTTTGACTCCAAGATTAAATATATCCATACTACTCTAACAACATGCTACAAACAAAGACAGAAAGTCAACCATCAACCAACTATACACCCGGTGATTCCCGGTTATAGTTCCTCCAAAATCACACTTAGATATCGCATGTTTTTTCTTGTTTGGGGGCGCCGGAAGCATCGGAACCTCACCTGAAGACTCGAGGGATGGTCTAACGACGCCAGCCTCCGAGCCCAGAGTCGAAGTAAGTTCGCTACGGCTCGACAAAAAGGGGCAATTTCTGACAACCTCGCGACATTTTCGGAATAATTTAATGGAGCGCTTAGATTGTGATTAGTTCTGGGCGTCAAGCGTTTATCAAAACAAACCTGTCTATAGGTTCTGACGTCATTGGTCCTGATTTACGGGATCCGTGGGCCGCGGCGCGCCGCCCGCGATTTTCGGGCGGGCGGCCTTGGCGCCGAGACGCGACGCGGTGCACCGGAGGGGGGCGGGGGGCGGGGGGCGGGGGGCGTTGCGCCCGGCCTTGGCCTTCACCGAGATGCACGGCGGCCGGATGCGGCGGCCCGCGTTGCCGGCTGCGGAGGAGCGCGCCCCGATCATGGTAGGTCATTGGGCCAGTGCTCCAATAGGTATGTTCGCTAATTTCCACTAGCATTCGACGTCGATAGATCTAAGCCTATAATAGAGGCACGCCTCAACCATAAAACCCCTTCTTACCGAGACAAATGCAACATGTAAAATATGCTGGGATAGTTAAGCTCAGCAGCTTGTCACGAGGCCAACGATCACCGATAAAGACAGGTCACGGCGCTACGCATAATCGCGTAGTCACTTGACCAACTTAGTCCTAGTAGAAAAAACAAATTTCGTAACAATTTGGCAAGTTTTCTTTCATCTAGGTATTACATTACTGGTTTTGTGAATTAAAGCTTTCTCTAATTGTTTTTTTCAAAATTTTCAACCTGCCTCAGCTGTTTTAGGCTGAGAGTTAAACGGCACTGCGCTCACAATATTTTGGCACATTCTCAAAAATTGTTGGGACAGCACCTTAATTTAGCTTAGGTGATATTCTCTATAGGTATTTTCCTCCCACAAAACATTTGTCCACTTTAATTATTGTTTCACTTTCTTGAAAATGTATTAGCCACACATACTTAAAGGTTTTTTAGAAATTAAATCTCAGTTGGGATTTGACGAATCCATTTTTGGCGGAAATTTTCATCCCGAGGCAAAACAAATGTTTGTTATGGCGACACTTTCTTCCTGGCTTTTGTAATATATATAAATATAATATAAACAGACCCAATATTTGGTATTTAGGTTATTTTTTACGAAATAAAAATGAAAACTAACCTCAGTAGATATACTAGTAAATATTGACGAGGTATCAGTTGATCGGCAGCGTTAAAGACTGAATAGAAACCGTATCAGGGCGGGGGTCGACAACAAAAATCCTCGAGTACGTTACAACACTGATTTATTTCGCACAAGGTGAATGGTGAATACAATAAATACACAAACCCGAACGTGGTCAACGGGAACGGCTTCCAACCACTCGGACCGTCTGAACTCGCAGATCCCCCGTAAGCAGTTCACCCCTCTGTGTCTCAGGTCTCAGGCTCCACTGTCCAATACTGTCCATGTCCATAACAGTCCATTCCGGGTTCCCTATTCTGTGGTTTGGGGGAGAATTCCCCTTACAGCGCTCACGCGTCGGTGCGAGCGGCACCAATACTCCTGGACGGCATGACTCCCACCCAGAGGCCATAACAACACCTGGGCGGTTCCCCTCCGCCAGGACACACGCGCACTAGACACAAACTTGTTTCTAAAATATAAACTAAGACGTTTAAAAACACTTTAAACATTTAAAGCTTCTCAAAACCCAAGCTGCCGCTTTCAGTTATGTGACAAATGACATGTAACGTCGGACTAAGATGGTCACTTGATTTTTGTGCGCCAGGGCCTGTCTTTATAGTGGGCCTTGAGCTTGTCATTAGTGACGCAGCAACCACGTCGGGAAGAACCTCCTCAGCCCATAGTTGGAACCCGGAACACTTATTATTGTGGGCACATTTAAATAGTAAAACCCATTGTGCATCAGTAAAAAGTAGAAAAATAGTCGAATTGTCAACAGGACCACTCAAACTGTGGATGTGCAAATGATACAAATACAGATTGTCTTTCTCTGTGCCATCTCAAAATACTGCTTATAGTCAAAAATCGAGTATATCAAAACCGTCCCAGACACTATAAACGAACTAAGTCTAAAAATACAGAAACCTGCCAGTCAGTAAGTCCACATGAGTTAAGGTGGCTGAAGTCCAACAACAGGAAATGCACAAAAAAATGTATCATCTTAGACAGCGACTTTAGTGAGAAAGGTCCAATAATTTAAATTGTGTTTTATTTGTTGGTTGGCATTTTGTAAAGAAATAATTTACTTTCCTGTTCATTAATGTTTTTTACCAGAGAGCACCCTTGACAGTATAAAGTTTCATAAAAAATCGGCCTTTTGTGATAGCTCAGAGAAAAAAATACCCTGTATAATTTTATATTTTTTTTGTATTGAATCTTTGCACATCAACACTTTGAGTAGTCCTGTTGATCATTCAACTATTTTAAGGAGATTCCACGACACACTTGACTCCAAAGGTGCCTTTAAAATTCCCATTTTGCTCATCTTTGGAACCCTGTAGAATGAAACTCCGTGCATATTTTTTGTTCGAATTTGGTATACGAGGGTTTTGAGGTGCCCTGATTAACGCTGTGGTGTCAGGTCTATTTCTCCCTATCCAACTATTTGGATAGAGCTGATCTAGGTAATTTCTTACGAGCAAATAATTATGTGGTGGAGCTCCGTCATGATAATTTCTGTTTTATTTTGTTAAATTTTGTCTTATTGTAAAATAGAACCTAATTATGAAAATATTCCAAGGCTGACTATGTGAAAATTAAAAAAAAAATCAGAAAATTAGCCATGCACAGCTCTTTTACTTTATATATAACTATGCCGAGTATTATATTTTAGGAAAGCCCAAAAAATAGCCGATTTGATAAGGCCACAGCCAACTATGATTTACATTTAAAAAAACACAAGTTTATGTCATATCTCAAAAATCACAAACAACATAAAAAATTGGATCAGACTATCTTATTAAGCCCAAAATTATCTACAATTTTAGTCTCTACAGTTTTTCAGTATAATCAGAAATAACGAAGCTACCGAGATCTGATGAAATAGCAAAAAATCACTCTTTTCAAAATATCTAGTGAGCCATGAACTTTTTTAAAAATCCAAAAGGGGCATTAGATTGAGCATTCAAAACCGCAATTCTTTCCCCATTTAACCTTTGTTCTAGCTCTGCTAGTTTCCGAGATACCCATAGTGGTCATCGAAAAAAACTCACCCTGTATAATAATTATTGTAGGTATTCTCGGAAATGCCTTCGTATAGATCAGAACAGTGACATTACTGTTACGAAAATTTAAATTTCTATTTCCGTGTTGTCTTAGGTAAGGCCCAAAATATCCAATAATCCGGTAATAATTCAAGCACTACGGAGATTACGAATGAAACTTTCTCAAAACCTCTCGATTTTTCTTCCGAATTAAGTAAATCCGGCAACCCCGAACCGACTTTTCCTCCTCGGTCCACGATCCACTCGCACGGCACCCGTCGATTTGTTCGTGTTGTTTCGCGTTCTTCAAAGCCGCCTTCTCTAATGACTTGCTTAATAGGTATTTTACACTTTGGCGAATTTAAATATGGGGCCCGGTCGACGATCTTGCCGGCCGGTCTTTTCTCTTAGTTACAGACTCCGGGCCCCGGAGTATGTCAGTATGACCTTGTTTTCTGCCCTTGTCAACGACTGTGAAATTAATTGCCGGCGATGCGAAATAAATTCGAAATGTTCGGTTTGCGATCACCAGCCTGGATCTTAAGAAATCCTCAATTTAGTTAATTGGTACCTATCGTTATCGTTACTACATACAGGGTGTCTCATTTTGATCTGGAACACCCCTGTAAAATTTTAACTGGATTACGGATCTTAATGAATTTTTTTTGTATACAGGGCCCTACTAGACGTACTTATCAAACACTTTTCAACGCGGCGTTAATCAGCGCCCCTGAAAACCCCCAGATTCCAAATTTCAAGAAATTATTCCCACAAATTATACTTTTTACACTGCATCACAATTGAAAAAAATCGATATTTCAATTTGAGTTCAGCTGTTAAGGCGGCTAAGGAAACAAGTGAAAATGGTAAAAAGAGGTCCACATTTGAGACGCAAGAGAGCTCCCTGCCGTCGCAGGCATATGGACCGGGAGATAGTGACAGATTTTTGGACGTGATTTTACTCAGTATGCCTTGCAAAGGGCATTATGTGGCACATATTCTCACAATAATAAGGTATGAATCAGAGGGTCATCCTGGGTTCTTCATGTGAAAAACTGAGTTTTCAATTATTCAAAAAATATGCTTTTTGATATGATTTTATACAGGCTGCCATGTTTTTTATAATGAAGTTCAAATAGAAAATTCCTCGGAAAACCATAGGCATACCGTTAGGGTGGGTCCAAAGGGCTATTATTGCCACGTGATCTTGTATTTTAATAATTAATTTTTCCACGTTTCTGAACAGGCTGCCAATGAGAAGTATGCAAGTTCTTATTATGAAAAGGCTGAAAAAAGGATGGCATACCTTTCGCGCATGTCCAAGTACACTTTACATCGAATAGCTCGTTTAAATGATTAAATAACATTCAATTTAAACAGTACTTGGACATGCGAGAAAGGTATGCCATTCCTTTTTCAGCATTTTCATAATAAGAACTTGCATACTTCTCGTTGGCAGCCTGTTCAGAAACGTGGAAAAATTAATGATTAAAATACAAGATCACGTGGCAATAATAGCCCTTTGGACCTACCCTAACGGTATGCCTATGGTTTTCCGAGGATTTTTTTATTTGAACTTCATTATAAAAAACATGGCAGCCTGTATAAAATCATATCAAAACGCATATTTTTCGAAAAATTGAAAACTCAATTTTTCACATGAAGAACCCAGGATGACTCTCTGATTCATACCTTATTATTGTGAGAATATGTGCCACATAATGCCCTTTGCAAGTCATACTGAGTAAAATCACGTCCAAAAATCTGTCACTATCTCCCGGTCTAATAGCCGTGGAAAAAAAATGGCTTGCACAAATGTCACTTTATGCATTTACAACAAATGTTATTCAGGGGTTGATGTTGCTAAAATAATTTAGGTGTTAAAAATAATTTAGCGGGTATAAAATGTAATTTCTAATCGATTCGTCAATACATTTCTTCCGTTTAAAATATTGCTGCTTTTAAATACATTCTTCAAATACGTACTTTGTAGTGTATAATCTTATACTTTATTATTTGTAACAAAAAAAAAAGTAAAAATTAATGTTTCTCAAAGTGTTTGCACTTGCACGACTGCCTGCGACGGCAGCGAGCTCTCTTGCGTCTCAAATGGCATAAAATTTGTACTATGAAAAGAGAAACCGAGTACCTACAGTTTCCGATCAGGTTTATTACTATTGTCCCCTGTGGACCTCTTTTTACCATTTTCACTTGTTTCCATATCCACCTTAAGTAGCTGAACTCAAATTGAAATTGAAATTGTGATGCAGTGTAAAAAGTATAATTTGTGTGAATAATTTCTTGAAATTTGGGATCTGGGGGTTTTCAGGGGCGCTGATTAACGCCACGTTATCAGATTTCCGATAAAAAAATCGCTGATACTTTAACTCGAAAATTTGGGTAAAACATGTTTTTAATGCGGCCCTGGACTAATCGTATGGTCATTGAAAAGTGTTTGATAAGTACATCTAGGAGGGCCCTGTATACAAAAAAAAATTCTTTAAAATCAGTAAGCCAGTTGTTACAAGGGTGTTCCTGATCAAAATGAGACACCCTGTATATAGAGTGTAACAACTAACACACAAAAGGTAGCTTTGGCTAGCAGTTTTTATTGAGCCACAAATTTCCAAAAATAACAAAAAAAATTTTAACAAATTTATTCAAACTTCATATCATTTCAAAACACGATAAATGTTATTAAAAAGGGCATGTAACTAAATAAAAAAAATATAATCTCAGGTGAATCGTAGGATTTTAAATTCGTAGCATTTTTGGTGATTTTTAAAAATAAAAATGTTACCCTCCTTTGAGGCTTTTGTTGGACGAGTGGCTAGCAAGCTTAGCAGGATATTTTTTTTCCTTCTATTTTGTCTATTTATTGTCCCTGGTAATTTTCCCCGTTGCAGGGAAAGTTTTTTATTCGTGGGTTTACGACAGAAAGTCACTCTTTATAAAAACTCCTGCTTGTTCCAAAACGACCAAAACTGTTAAAATATTTTTGATTTTTTATACAGGGTGTTCGGTATTTCGAAAAATTTAGAAAAAATTTGTTAGTCACCAAAAGTAAAGGACCTTTGTTTTTGACAATATCGAAAAATATTATCCAAAATGTCATTTAGAATCCACAGGAGGTTACAAATTTGAGGTTTCAGCAATTTATGTTGAATTTAAAGAGTCCCTGAAGTAAACAAACACGACGTTTAGATTTTGGATATCCAAGGCAAATGCGATTATATCTACACCCTGTTGGCGTTGGTTTATTTTCTGAAGTTATATAAATTTATTGATAATATCGCAACATAATTAGGCTGCATAATTTAGAACAGTGTTAAACACACCAATCGTGTTTGTATCGAACAGATTCGCGGTTGCTAAGCAACGAAGTGATAATTGCACAAGTGGTATTAATCGAAAATATGACACCGACATCTTATTTAGAATCCTTGAAAATGTTTATGTACCAGTTTCCATAAATAATAACAGTTTTTACAACAATGTCAGTTTTACAAACATGACATTTTGAAAATTTGACTAAAGTTTAGTATTTAGTAGGTATGAAACAGATAACATTCATATTCATGATATTACAAATGAAGAATTGACACCTTCTTTGTTAATAGTATATTATATACTTAGGTTGAGAAGTGAGCCATTATCTACCGAGCATTTTTATATCCTGAGGCGCGTAGCGCCGAAGGATATATAATATGCGAGGTAAATAATGGCCTTCTCAACCGAAGTGTATATAGAATTTTTTTTACTACTAACATTGAAATATTGCCATATTTTACATATTTGATTAGATTTAGCCTGGGAGTTTAGTTGTCAAGCTGATAAAATGACACTAATCTTAAATGTCATATAGAAAATTTTTCATTATTTACCTAGGTATTTTTTTATTATCATTATTTACCTAGGGTGAGAAATATTACCTCTCATTAGAGGAATGAGGTAAATAATGGTGATTTGTCAGGATAGTAGTAAAAAAAAATTCTTAGATGTTCGTGGTAGCATAGTATGAGGCGCCATTTCGGACTAAATTATTATTTTTGAATATATAAATTTCTTGGGCTAATACTATATTTTTTTAATATGATATTTATAGAAATTTGCGTGAATAATCTTTTTTTAGTCAAATTTATATATTACGCATCGCCCAAAAGTATATATTACAGTAAACGCAAAAAATATATCAAAACACGATATATTAATTTGGTGCGCCAATATATAATAATTTAGGGTACCACCGGTCGTCACCAGA
Organism: Pseudeuparius sepicola; assembly: GCA_963920635.1. Lineage (NCBI taxonomy): Eukaryota > Metazoa > Arthropoda > Insecta > Coleoptera > Anthribidae > Pseudeuparius > Pseudeuparius sepicola. Next base: position 14,538,471 of record OY987299.1, read on the forward strand.
GGTCGCGCCGCGCATCCCTAAAGTGCACCGGCAACGCCGCAACAGAAAGCGCAGAATGGTGTAAAACCAGGGACTCTTTAAAATAAAAAGGGTCCCTGTGTAAAACCCACCCCCGATTTTCTTGAAATTTTGGCTAGATAGGTAGGTTCCTATCCCCTATTTTCGCCCGACGTTACACCATTGGAAAAGATTACCACTTCTTTTTTCATACGGCAGTGCGCATCGCTGCCGACTGCCACAATATGATGCGAATGTCCCCTTCTTTTTTCATACGGCAGCGCTTATCCCCCAAAAAGGAGGGAATGCGCTCCTTATTGCAAAGATGCTTGAGAAAAATGCACTTCCGACGGCTTCCGACGTAGACGTATCAAATTTGTTTACTTCGGCTTCGGACGTGTACGGAGTTAAATGTACGTCCAAAGAAGTCACGTGACTCAATCCACCAATGAGAGTGCAAGACGTATACCGACTTTTATATACGTCGGACGTATAAATAGCCACTTCCTACAACAAAACGAAGGCGAAACGAAAACGATCATGCGGGCGGGAAACTAATATGTAAGATGATTGTGGGGTTATACACCACAAAACATCAAATCCCAAACCTGACACAGAAAAAGAACATCCAGTATGACAGTAATCATAATCACTTCGACTTCGGGCTTCTGCGCATTCTGCTGCAGCGTTATTAGCGGTGCACTTTCGGGATGCGCGGCGCGACCTCTGGTGACGACCGGTGGTACCCTAAATTATTATATATTGGCGCACCAAATTAATATATCGTGTTTTGATATATTTTTTTGCGTTTACTGTAATATATACTTTTGGGCGATGCGTAATATATAAATTTGACTAAAAAAAGATTATTCACGCAAATTTCTATAAATATCATATAAAAAAAATATTTCGACTTCGGGCTTCTGCCCTTTCTGCTGCAGCATTGCCGGTGCACTTTAGGGATGCGCGGCGCGACCTCTGGTGACGACCAGTGGTACCCTAAATTATTATATATTGGCGCACCAAATTAATATATCGTGTTTTGATATATTTTTTTGCGTTTACTGTAATATATACTTTTTGGCGATGCGTAATATATAAATTTGACTAAAAAAGATTATTCACGCAAATTTCTATAAATATCATATTAAAAAAATATATTAGCGCGAGAAATTTATATATCCAAAAATAATAATTTAGTCCGAAATGGCGCCTCATAGCATAGGCCGAGTAATTTTAAATTTAAATCCTCCCTATATGGCCCTAAAACGGGCACGTGCCTTTTTGGCGTATGCCGCCGTTTCCGAATTTGGTCCGTTCAGGAAAGGTATCTGGGAAATCGGCCTGAAAGAATTCCTAACGGCTTCTCTCGACGCTGACCCGTTTTCATATTCACCGGGTTTCATTCTGTTCCTCAAGAGAGGATCTGGTAGGTAGGTAACTGATGTTCCTACCCACGTGCCCGGTATCAAATGGCGTCCACTCCGCACGCGGTCCTTACCTGCGTTTTTTTAACCTATCGTAGTAGTAAAAATAATGTTACAACAATGGACTGTGTCCGGTCCCCCTTTTGTAACGTATTAGGACGTTATGGAGATTTTGGCGCGAAACATTTCGCAGTGACCCGTCTCAAGGTCCCGCCTTCTTTTTTCTTCCCGTCGAGTTTTGTTGTTTGGTCAAGTTTAAAAAAGTTTGGCCGGAATGTTAACGAGTTTATGGTTTAATTTTATTCTTTTCGCCTTATACTAGTTTAATATTTATGGTGTTTTGCCGAAATATAATTAAGGGACAACGAGTTGGCGGACCAATAAAACGCGAGTCTTTTTTCGACACCGATTTTCTTATGGTGCTGAATTTTTTTATGGGTTTGAGTAACAAAAATATCATATAGTTAAAATTCAAATAATTACCGTATAATATCACAGATTATACAGGGTGTCCCTAAATTAGCCTGCCATAATTTACCAGGGTATTCTACGACCGAAAAAAATGAAAAAAGTTCCTATAAACATGGCCTCAAAAATGCCCCCTAATGGGGCTATAGCCTCCGAAAAGGGCAGTTTCACAAACGGTTTTTTCTAAATATTTACAGAACGAACAAAGATAAAATTCTGAAACTTGGTACGTGATGTACCTGTGAGATTTGATATTTGCCGAGGTAGCGATAGTTAGACATTCTTAATCATAGGCGTCCTAAATGGGGGGGGGGGGGTTAAGGGGTTAAAAATGCCCTAAATTTTTTGTGTGTACTTTTTCCCCAAATTTATTGCGAAATTATACAATTTCAGGGCATTCTACGAAAAAATGGTGCTCTTGTTGAACTTTGATAGCGTGAACCGTTTTCAAGTAAAATCGTATTGAAATTTTTTTGCAGAGGGCCATGAAAATGTGTATTAGAAATTAGCCTGGGATATTTTACCAGCGTGTTCTGCGACCCAAAAAAATGAAAAAGTCCCTATAAACATGGCCTCAAAATTGCCCCCTAAGAGGGCTATAGCTCCCGAAATGGACATTTTGGCAAACGGTTTTTTCTACATATTTCCAGAACGAGCAAAGATAAAATTCTGAAATTTGGTATGTGACATACCTGGGAGAATAAATCATGAAAAAATCGCACAAAAATTTTTTTGGATATTTTTAACCCCTTGACCCCTTATTTGGGACGCCTATGATGAAGAATGTCAAACTATCTCTACCTCGGTAAACGTCAAATCTCACAGGTATATCACACATAAAATTTCATAATTTTATCGTTGTTCGTTCTGGAAATATTTAGAAAAAATCGTTTGCTAAAGTGTCCATTTCGGGGGCTATAGCCCCCTTAGGGGACTTTTTTGAGGCCATGTTTATAGGAACTTTTTTCATTTTTTTGTACCAAAAAAGGTGGTGGTAAATTATGGCAGGCTAATTTCTAATAGGCATTTTCATGGCACTCTGCAAAAAATTTTCAAAACGAGTTTACTCGAAAACCATGCATGCTATCGAAGTTCAACAAGACCACCTTTTCTTCGTTGAATACCTTCAACTTTTCAAATTTTGTAAGAAATCTGGAAAAAAATGTATACAAAAAAAATTGGGGTAATTTTAACTCCTGAACCCCCCATTTGGGACGCCTATGATTAAGAATGTTTAACTATCGCTACCTCGGTAAATGTCAAATCTCACTGGTACATCACATACCAAATTTCAGAATTTTATCTTTGTTCGTTCTGGAAATATTTATAGAAACCCGTTTGTGAAACTGCCCCTTTCGGGGACTATAGCCCCATTAGGGGGCATTTTTGAGGCCATGTTTATAGGAACTTTTTTAATTTTTTTAGGTCGTAGAACACGCTGATAAATTATGGCAGGCTAATTTCGGGACACCCTGTATAGACCCGGAGATAGTGACAGATTTTTGGACGCGATTTTACTCAGTAGGTAAGTATGCCTTTCAAAGGACATTATCGTTGACTGACGTATTTATAAAGACTTCTCACGGCTATAGCTTTATGTCATGGAAAACAGATGGCTCTGATGGCTAACAATTTATTCTGCATTGTATTTTATCTCCGGAAAGTGCATGGTGGGCCAAAAATATGTCAGACGTGACAGCCGAGAGCAGTCTTTAATAATATGTTAGTTAACGGCATTATGTTGCCTATATATATATAATAATAAGGTATGAATCATCCTGGGTTCTTCACTTCATACGAAAAACTGAGTTTTTGTTTATTCGAAATATATGCTTTTTGATATGATTTTAGTCAGGCTGCCATGTGTTTTATAATGAAAAATATAGATACGTATACCGTTAGCGTGGGCCCAAAGGGCTACTAGTACCATCACGTGAACTCGTATTTTAATCATTAATTTTTCCTCGTTCCTCGCAATCGCCTTGCCCGGAAACAGCAATGATTCGTCCAGAAATTCTTCATTTTTGGTACTCGTAACTTGTGTAACAAAAATAGCTATTTTAGGAGTTTGGGAAATATAGGTTATGACGTCATCAAATATATTTTTCCCAGGACCATACCTGTTTCTCTTTATATTTGCAAAGATCACGTTTTTCTGATAAACTTTCGTGAATAATTTGTTTTATATCTTGTTTCATTAAAAAGTTATATGCGTATAATTTGTAAAAATATGAAAAATATGCCATGGTATTTTTTTAAATGAAAATCGAAACAATTAACAGTTGCTCGGGTAGATGTATTATGGAAAAAGTATTAAAATTGTATTATTAGATTAGTTATAAAAATATAAATGTATAAACGCGCTTTTAAGAAAAACTGTTATTATAAACACTTATTATGTATTATATTTAAAAACCTAACAATTTTAGTGAACAAAAAACCAACAATATCAAAATAAATGCTAGGTATAGGTTCTAACTTCTGTCTTAGTGACTTTTCTTAATACATCTGGTGTTATTTGCCGACAGGCATCTTCTATTTTTTCTCTTAAATGATCAATATTCCGAGATGGAGTTTTGTAAACAATGTTTTCAGAAATCTCCATAAATGGAAATCTAATGGAGTTAGGTCTGGCGACTTTCCTGACCATTTTATGGGACCATTTATTCCAATCCATTTGTTTCCAAACTCATCATTTAGAAATTCTTTACAATGTAGGCTTTGTGTGGTAGAGCTCCGTCGTGTTGAAACCACAAGGTTCCTAACTACAATGACACATTTTTCATGAGAACTGGCAGCTTTTGTTGCAAAAATTTGAGGTATGTTATTCCAGTTAAAACTCCTTCGTAAAAATATGCCCCAACTAAATGATGACCAATTATGCCACACCATAGGTACATTAAGAAGTGCCCCTGATTTCGAATTGGGTTGACATAATATGAGGATTTTCAGTGGACCAATAATGTTCCTTTTTACGGTTAGGTAAGCCATTACAAACAAAACGACTTTCGTCTATCCAAAGTATACCTATGTTTGAAAATAAGCTTGTCAACAATCTGGGTCACCAACATGATTTCAGCAATATAATCAAGCCTTTTTCTTTATTTGCCTCTTCCAAATCTTCTAGGTAATGTAATTTAAAGTCGTATATTTATTTTCCTTCATAATTCGTTGTATGGACGACTTCTTCAAATTTAATTCTCTACTAGCCTGTCTAATTGAGTTTCTCCGGTAATCTTCAAAATATTGTAACACTTGGACTGTTGCTTCATTGTTGCGAACTATTCTTCTACTAGATTTGCCTTTGCGGGTAGAAAATGCATTTCGGTTCTCCCTTAAGTTTTTTTTCTAATCGAATAAACATTTTGTGATCAGGAACAGTTTTGACAGTTGTCTACCTAGTCTAGTTGTCACGTATTTAAGTCATGGTCCAATTTTACCACCCTGTATCTCAAAAGTTAATACTTTTAGGACATATGTTCATATGAAGTTTTTTCTCAAAATGGACCTCTTAAGTATAAGCATGTTATTAAGAAATAAGAAACACCCTGTATGTATTACAGGAATATAATCTCTATATAATGTTTGCAACAGTTGCCCGTTCTCGTGGAAAATGTACCATTGAAGAAGAACCATGTGGTTTCAACACCACGGAGCTCCACCACAGAAAGCCAACATTGTAAAAGAATTTCTAAATAATGAGTTTGGAAACAATTGGATTGGGATAATTGGCATCATAAAATGGCCAGAAAAGTCGTCAGATCTAACTCTATTAGGTTTCTATTTATGAAAATTTGTGAAAAACCTTGTTTACAAAATTTCATCCCGGAATATTGATGATTTAATAGAAAAAAAACACCAATAACAGTTTTTCTTAAAAAGGCGTTCATAGAGTTATATTTTTATAACTAATAATTTAATGTTTAGTACTTTTTCCATAATACATCTATCTGTCCGAACATCTGTCATGGGTAAATCGATTTTCATTAAAAAAATACCATAGCATATTTTTAATATTTTTACAAATAATACGCATATAACTTTTTAATGAAACAAGATATCAAAAAAATATATTAACAAAAGTTTATTAGAAAAACGTGCTCCTTCCAAATATAAAGATAAACAGGTACCTATGGTCCTGAGAAAAATATATTTGATGGCGTCAAACATATTTCCCAAATTCCTAAAAACTATCTTTTTGGCCCAAAAGCAAGCTTGAGTGGCCCTACAAGAAACCCTCAAGTCAAATTTTTACTGGCTGTTTTTGTTTGCCCTGAGACGTCGAGTTTGGGACACCCTGTACATGGCAAAGAGATTGTATTAGAATAGAACTAACAAACCACATTTATGTTTAAAATACTGGCTGTTGTTCTGTAAATTAAAATGGGGATGGAGACTCGCTTATTTCTGACGCATGCCATTAAGGAGGCTTCTGCTGCATTATTTCTTCTGTGGTATCGCCCACAGAAAATATACGCGTATATTTTCTGTGGTATCGCCAAAGACACCCCTAATACATTGTACACCTCCCCTCTTTGTAGTGTAGGGTGTAGGTGTGTGAAATCCTCAGAGAAATAACCAAGGATAGAGGGAGTAAGGACAAACAGTAAACAAAGCCAACATATTTTTGAGTGATGCCACGTACTCCATTGAAGGGTTTAATAATGAGATTCAATGAAGGCGCACCTCCCATAACGCTAAATTAACAAATGTAGTTATTAATTTCTTGTAACTAAAACTAAATTACGCTGTAATTATAGTATCCTAATTATCACTTTAATAAAATCGTCACAGATACCTCAAACCGCCCGACATGGCAACGCTGCTGTTGATGCCGCGCCTGCCGCGGGCGCCGCGTCCGTTTACTCAGCGGTATTTGTTTTGTGTATGCCCAGCATGTCAAGTTTTCCGATTGTTTACGTATGCATTTTTCCCGTTTTTAATTGTTTTTCTGTTAATTTATAGGCTATTTATTAGGATTTAGGATATAGTGACTGATTTTGTATACAATGGGACGCAGAAAGTGTGTGGTATGTGGCTAAATTGATATTTCTCAGGATATAACCTATCTCAGGTAAACGTCTACTTCGGTAGATTTGCATGAGATGTTGGTTGACTACAAACGTATGTATTTTGAAGCTGTCGCTCCCTCTATCCTTGGTTATATCTCTGAGGTGAAATCAGACCTACCTTCCGCAAGAAACTCCGAATGGGTTGTAAAAAAAACTTCTATCTATTTCCCAATTATTACCGCGCCCATTCATATTCAAATCCGCACGAAAAAATGGGCCGCCGAACAGGTTTGTGAAACAAGACGCACTTTTTCATATCGGCACTTCCTCGATCTCGTCCGTATTTCTCCGGAGCGGAAGCCACCCCATCGTACCGGCGGCGGCAGGTGGATGGTGCATGGGGCGCTATTGTGCAGGTTCGGCCTAGGGGAGGCTGCCCAGCGGAACAGGGGCTGCACCAGATGATAGATAGCGACGCGGAGGTATGAGAAAATTCGAGAGATTCTCACCGATCCGGAGATACGGACGTACGTATAGGTGGGGTTGTGCGTTTCTTAGTGTACCTACATACAGTGTCCTCCAAAAAGTTCGCACCATAGGGGGGGGGGGATTTTCATTTAATTCATTTAATGTTTTATTTTGAAATCTAATTTGGGGGTTACCTTTCGCTCGAAAAAAGATTTAAGGTGGATTTATAAACTTGACGTTTGCGTTGGCGCTCGCCGTTGCCGTTTGCGTCAAAAATTCAATCCCAATATTTTACGTATAACCGTTTATAAAATGCCGTCGAATGCTGCCGTCTGCGTCCGCTGCCGTCCGAGATAAACTAATTTCATCTTTTTCACGTTCCGTCGTTCACATTTCTGGACGCAAACTGCGAAGGTCACCGTCAACTTCGAGCGCCAACGCAAACGTCGAGTTTATAAATCCACCTTTAAAATGACCCACTCAAACATGGTCATGTGACTTTTGTTATCTGTCAAAAATGGCATTTAAAAAAATATATCGCCAATAATGGGTTTATTTGTTAAAATATCAAAAAATTAAAAAGTTTTACTTGAAAAAGTTGTTTTTTCTTCAATTCTACGTAAGTGTACCAAATTTGATCGCTCTAATAAAAGATTTAGTTTTTTTTTTCAATTTTTAATATTTACGAAATTTCTGGAAATTTTAAAAACTTGTTACTTCGTAAAGACTTTTTTATATCACTAGATTTATCATTATATTAACTTTTTATTAATAATTACCGATAAGAATAGGTATTTTTCAAAAGAAAATGATATGAATGCTTTAAAATTCTGTTTTGTTTGGTGCAAACCGTCTAGCATTTAGGGTATAAATTTAGTTACATTACGTTTTCCAGTTCTAAATTGATGCCAAAATAATAATAAATTAAATTATCATCAAACTATTTTACGTACCTTTATATCTAAGCAAACTTTTATGGAACAAATAAATATTACCTTTAAGTTTAATTTCACATTAGTCGATATTAATGAGTAAGCCATGGAGAGAATTGAAGCAATTGTCTTTACCATTCTCCGCATTAATTAAACTGTCAAATAAAAACAATTGCTTCAATTCTCTCCATGGCCTACTTGTCAATATCGATTAATGTGAAATTAAACTTAAAGGTAATAATAATTATTTGTTCCATAAAAGTCAAGAATTTTTCTTAGATACGTAAAATAGTTTGATGATAATTTAATTTATTATTATTTTGGCATCAATTTAGAACTGGAAAACGTAATGTAACTAAATTTATACCCTAAATGCTAGACGGTACATCAACTTTGCACCAAACAAAACAGAATTTTAAAGCATTCATATGATTATCTTTTGAAACATACCTATTCTTATCGGTAATTATTAATAAAAAGTTAATAGAATAATAAATCTAGTGATATAAAAAGTTTTTACGAAGTTACAAGTTTTTAAAATTTTCAGAAATTTCATAAATATTAAAAATTGGCAAAAAACAAAATATTTTATTAGAACCTTCAAATTTGGCACACTTGCGTAGAATTGAAAAAGAAACAACTTTTTCAAGTAAAACTTGATTTTAACATATAAACCCATTTTTGGCGATATATTTTTTAAATGTCATTTTTGACAGATAACGAAAGTCACATGACCACGTTTGAGTGGGCCTTTTTTCATCTTTTTTCAAGCAAAAGGTAACCCCAAAATTAAATTTCAAAATAAAACATTAATTAAAAGTTCCCCCCCCCCCCCCTATGGTGCGAACTTTTTGGAGGACACTCTAGTATAGACACTGAGCGCTTATAAGAGGACAGTAATTGAAATCATTTAGTATTTTTGCTTTCAAATTAAATCTGTTAAGTACAAAAAAAGTCAAACAAATTATTATTTTCGGTAGAAGAAGGTATAGGTATAGCGAGAAGTGAACAAGAGGTATTCCTTTGAATTGGCGGAACGTCTTCTCATTAGGTTGACGTCATTACCTGAACTGGGAAACTCGCGCTTCCCTCGAGCTACCGTCCTTTGTGCATATTACCACAATAGAAACTTAACTATCACAGCAATTGAAGGAAAGCACTAGAGGTCGCTTAATTGCACCAGTCTGGTGCGGCCGGGCAAGTTGCAACCATTTTTCGCGAAAATTACAAACTTCTATAGCACATTTGCATTATGTGATGGGTTCCAGGTAATGTCCATTTAATTTTACATTAAAAAATGTTTCTTGCGAATTTATCGTAGAATGCTTAGATTTTGTGTATACAGTGTGTCCCATTTTTCATGTTAACACCCCTGAAAATGTAAGTAGGCTGGAGGAATTGAACGGGGCAATTTTTTATAGATATGTCCCTGAAAGGTCATCATTTGCAAAGTATTGGTTTGGCATTGCCGCGAAAGCCTGGCCTACTGCGATTTTTTAAAAGGGTGCGTTTTTCGAAAAACCATATTAGGCATTTTTTTATTTAAAATCTGACACCACAGCGTTAATCAGGACACACCGAAACCCCCATATACCAAATTTGAACAACAAATATACAGGGAGTTCCATTCTGCAGGGTGTCAAAGTTGAGCAAAATAGGAATTTTAAAGGCATCTGCCAAGTCAAGTGTGCCATGGAATCCCCTCAAAACAGTTGAATGTTCAACAGGACCACTCAAGGTATTGGTGTCCAAAGGTCCAATACAAAATATACAGAGTGTTCTTATCTGTACCATCTCAAATTACTGAATTTTTGGAACTTTATACGGGACAAAAATCGAGTAAATCAAAACCGCTTCACATACTATAAACGAACTAAATCTAAAAAATACAGAAGCCTGCCAGTCAGTAAGTCCATATCAGTTAATGTGGCTGATGTGCCACAACAGGAAACGCACAGAAAATGTATCATCTTAGACAGTGACTTTGTTGAGAAAGGTCCAATAATTTAAATTGTTTTTATTTCTTGGTTGGCATTTTGTAAAGAAATGAATTACTTTTGTGTTTATTAATATTTTTCCAATGATTCCAGAGCACTCCTGACCAGTATAAAGTTTAATAAAAATTCAGAATTTTGAGATGGCTCAGAGAAAAATACCCTGTTTATTTTTGTAGTAAATCTTTTCACACCAACATTTTGAGTGGTCCTGTTGACCATGCAACTGTTTTGAAGGGATTTCATGGCACACTTGACTCGCCAGATGTCTTTAAAATTCCTATTTTGCTCAACTTTGACACCCTACAGAATGGAACTCCCTGTATATTTTTGTTAAATGGGGGTTTCGGTGTGTCCTGATTAACGCTGTGGTGTCAGATTTTAAATAAAAAAATGCCTAATATGGTTTTTCGAAAAACGCACCCCTTTAAAAAATCGCAGTAGGCCAGGCTTTCGCGGCAATGCCAAACCAATACTTCGCAAATGATGACCTTTCAGGTACATATCTATAAAAAAAATTGCCCCGTTCAATTCCTTCAGCCTACTTAGATTTTCAGGGGTGTTAACATGAAAAACGGGACACACTGTATACATATGCTGCTTTTTTCAACTCATGCCCCTTTGAACTTTTCCGACTAAAATGAGTTTCTTTAACGTTACATTTAGTTTTATTACATTTATTTTTTTTACAACGTGTTAACGTTAAGGACTTTTTGTTGGTATTAAAAAAACGATCTACAAATAAAGATTTTTCGAGGGTGGTAAGTATACATACCACACTGTATAAATATTATGTACTTAGACTGTCATTTGCAACGCCCTGTATCCTTGTCATTAAGCGTTTTTAACCATTCATATGAACTAAAATGAGATTTTCTACCACCACTTTTATATGTAGTGATGTAGAGGGTCTTTTTTAGAAACAAGCCATGTTTAGGCCATATTTTGGAAACAAGATTTTTTTAGAAGCAAGCCATGTTAAGGCTATATTTTGGAAACGAGATTTTCAATAATTGTTTTTCTATAAAGGCAGCTGAGATCCCAAGAAAATTTACTACAACTTTTGTATTTTTTCATTTTTCGCTAGGGCGAAAAATAGCAACATTAACGGGAGTAAAATAAAATCTTACTTGAATGAATACCCATTATTATTATTTTTTACTTTCTCCGATTTTGACAAAAGTTAGTAATCATTGTGGGTTTGAGATGATTGGGAATAACTTTTTCTTATACAATATAAGTACCTACCTACAATTTTGATTTCTCCAAAAATGTCTTTAAAAAAATCGTAGCAGGCTATGAGTCTGCATACTCTGCACCTTTAAAGGGGCAATGCAGTTAACAGAAAAGCCAAACACTGACTTTTTATATACAAATAAATACAAATTTTCCGAGGGTGCTCCGCATTAAATCTTAACACCATAACATCATATGTTACAGACCACTAGTCGGTTTGTAAAAGAACTAGCCCATTTATATACGGTCTATCTATAATTGGTCCATATAACACAAAGATATTTAAACACAGACAGAATGTATGTATATGCAATGTTTTCCGGGCGGTTGCGACGTCCGCCAATCCTGAATTACCCTTTTTTATACAGGCCCATCAAAGAAGAATATTATATCTTGTTAGTACTAGTAGTATTTTGAAGGGAAAAGGGGAATTATTTAATACAGTGCGTAGATATACCCCAGATTTTTTCTTCAAAATACTTGAAAAAATACTACAAAATACAAAATACTACAAAAATAAGGCATATCCTTCTTCAGTGGGACTATATCGACGGTTGAAAGGAGAAATGTATAATACGCCACATTTGTTGGAATCAGCAGAATTTTCTGCGTCGATCTGGCAAAGTTTCATTTTTTTCCGACATACTTTCGGCGTATTAAACATTCGATTTTCATAGGGGGTATAAGAAAAAGAGATGTCTTGAAAGACACTATTTTATCCAAAAATAAGTATCTGACTTTTAATACACTTGCAAGATTTGACATACTGCAATAAGACAATTTCTCTTTCAAATAAAACCTACTTGCATCCGTTTTAGACATTTTGGCGTTTAAATCAATTTACTTTGCATTTTATAGACACAGTAGTTGCACATTATACATTTTAACCGAGAGAAAATGTTAAGCGAGTGGCGTATAAAACATTAAAAAAGCGACCCTGCTAAACTGTTGGTTAAATACTCTATGGCTCCAAATGCTGAAGAAGAGACAATAATTTTTATAACCAGCAAAATAAAAAATGTGCCAAACCGTAACTTGTACAAAGCGGCTCTTCCAATTTCGAAACAAAAATATCAGGATTTATTGAAACTATGTACTGCAAACGTGATACCGGTGCAATATCAAGATCAGTATTTGAAACTTACCCATGGCAACATAAAAGATGTCATCCCAGAGACTGACGAAGAAGATAGTTCATCCGAGTAATTTGCTATCTTTAAAATTACATTCTACTTTTGTGGCAGCTGTATCACTGTATCACCCAACCAGCTGAGCCTTAGTTATTTGCGAGTTTAATCATTATTATTTGCAGTACCAAAGTTAATGTTGTGTTCTCTTTTTAAGACAAAGTTCTTTGAAGAATTTAATAATTTTTTAAGTTATGGTAGTTAGCTTAATATATTATTATAGAGTTCCTGCAAAACAACTTTTGTTTTATTTTAGTACATAGTACATAACTAAAATGCTAATTGTGTGAAATTATTATTATAATAAACTTTGCCCGAGTTTCGAACTCGTTCGAACAATCAATAACAACAACAAATTAATAGAAAAGCATCTCATTAAATTTTAGATATTGAGACCCATTATCATCTTAGAGAGTTAAAAAAAGACTTTATTGACTTTAAATAGCGCCTACGAAATTTACTAGATACAATAAAGAATTACACGTTTCAAAATATTTTGCTGTTAAAACTTTTTTGGCAACCTTTACCAGACAACGCAGTGTTTATAAAACATTTAAACTAGTTGAGAATTAAAAATGTTCGGGCCTATTAGCTTTTTCATCGTCATTGAAATTTTACGTAAGTTAATTTTAATACATTTCTCGTGTTGCTAAAATGAACACATTTTGTATAATACGCCATTAATTTCTAAACTAATTCATAATTTAGGTTTAAAACTTTTCCAATACCTAGCAGCTTTTATTACCTTCCCATGGATATAAGAATTTTTTTAAATCGTACAATTATCAGATTTTTTATGAATTTTTTTCCGTAATTGTAAACTTTAAACTGCTCTCCTGTAAAGTTACTAAATGGGCGTATTATACATTTCTCCTTTCAACCGTCGATATAAAAAAAGAATGGTAGGTAATTTACTAAGATTGAATATACAGGGTTAACTATGACTTAGTACAAAAAATTTTACCACGTGCGCAGGATGGCTTAAGAAAACATAGAAAAATATTTTTAGATTTTTTTTACGATCTTTAAAAAAACGGGTAAAGACCCCTATTTTCCCTGTAAATCGCCGCCTTTAATGACGTCATCCAATTTGGCTTCTGAAGGTACTGACAGCTGAAGTGATTTTCCGCGGTGTTGCCGTTGATTTAGGAACGGTGAAAATACCTTTTTACTCAAACAAATTTAAAAAATACATAAATAACAATCGATTTGAATCTGTACAGATGCAGCGCTATTAGATTCCCCTTACCTTAGCTCGTATCCGGACCGGTTCCTACTCTCGCGGAAAGCTCATTACCGCGACACCACAAGCCGTCTCCCTTAATACCCCCGGAGCTCCTCTGATGAATTCTTGTCCACCATCTAACCTCTTCTGAAGCATAGATAAAGGATTTATTGTTCTGAAGCCTCGGCGGTATGAATTAAGCGACGTATCGGCCCGGTCGAGTCTATGAAACGTTTTTTCGACTGCTCCGCGTTGCCCCGTTCGTCATTTCATAACTTCCTAGCTAGGCAACTAACTGTACATACAAGGTTTGTTCCAACAGGGCCAATAACCGTTCTCAAGCACGTTCAGCGCATGCGCACTACCCCACTGGCTGTTCCAACTGAATTATGTACCTACCGACACGGGACGATACACGCACTGTTCCAGCCGATTTATGGATCATTTGTGTATCGTCCTTGTACGATAAAAACGGTGCCTGGTCTAAAGCAATAACCGCGTGTACTGACATGCGCAGTGTATGGTCGTGTGACAGAGATAAACATTAACCTCATATTTTTGTTTTTACGTAGATAGTTTTAAATCGATGGCTGGGATCGTGTTTTTTATTTCTTGTTGAGTAGGGCGGGGAATCGTTGAACAATTTTTTAGAGTGAAGAGTGAGGTTAGCCCACCGAACATTCGGTTAGCCACATATTAAACACGCAGGTTAGGTGCGGTCACAAATATGATTTGGTCGATTTGATTCACAATCCGTTCCATCTGAAATTTTCTTTGGGATCATTTGTTCCAACTCGAATTTACGTACGGTCACAGAACTGTACATGAACTAGATGATAACCCTTAAAGAACGCATGCGCTAGTTTTGCACCGTTCATGTGCGATCCCAAAGAAAATTTCAGATGGAACGGATTGTGAATCAAATCGACCAAATCACGTTTTGTGACCGCACCTAACCTGCGTGTTTAATATGTGGCTAACCGAATGTTCGGTGGGCTAACCTCACTCTTTACTCTAAAAAATTATTGTTCAACGATTCCCCGCCCTACCCAACAAGCCAAAAACCAACAAGAAATAAAAAACACGATCCCAGCCATCGATTTAAAACCATCTACGTAAAAACAAAAATATGAGGTTATTGTTTATCTCTGTCACATGACTATACACTGCGCATGTCAGTACACGCGGTTATTACTTTAGACCAGGGACCGTTTTTATCGTACAAGGACGATACACAAATGATCCATAAATCGGCTGGAACAGTGCGTGTATCGTCCCGTGTCGGTAGGTACATAATTCAGTTGGAACAGCCAGTGGGGTAGTGCGCATGCGCTGAACGTGCTTGAGAACGGTTATTGGTCCTGTTGGAACAAACCTTTTCAAGTTTGGCTAGTAGCCGACGGAGGGCATTTGCGAATGTAACATGGCGTTATTTCCCAGTTTGGTCTTGACTTTCGCGGCAAATCGTTCAGCGTCTTTGTGAAAATGCCGGAGTATTCGAACGCCGAGTTAACGGACATGGTTATAATGTACGGGAGATGCGATGAAAGTGCACATCGAGCTGCAGCAGAATACCGTATTCGTTTTCCTAACAGGGCAAATATGCCTAACCCACGTACTTGTGAACATTGTACAACGTATGCGAAACACTGGTGTTTTGCAAGCTCGAAGGGGTGGGCGAGCAACCTTCCATAAGCACTACAGCTATTGCAAGGAGATTGGGAATATCTCAGAACAAGGCAAGTAAAATAAAACCAATAAAACTGACTTCTACCAAAGACTATCCCATGTGATGGGATTGTCTTTGCTTGCACCTAATACCTACATAAAATTTAAAATGTAACAATACAATTATTTACAGGCATGGAGGATTCTAAGGGAAAACGGCCTTCACCCTTATCACATACAAAAGGTCCAAGCATTAGAAGCAAATGATTTTCCGGTGAGAATGACCTACTGCACTTGGCTACGTGATCGAATCGCCCAAGACCCAAACTTTGTTTTCAACATTCTTTGGACAGACGAATGCTGCTTCACACGTGCTGGGGTTTACACGTATGTAAATTTTTACTTACTTATAGCTTTCTCTCTTCCATATTATCTTTTTTATTTATTATAAAATTGGCTATGTCAATCCTAACGTCTTCGCCAAAATTGTGAATATTTCTAATTTTTGTTGTTTTTTTTTAGACACAACAGCCATATTTGGTCCGATGAGAACCCACATGCTGTTCGGCGGTTTAATTTCCAACGTCGGTTTTTCATCAATGTTTGGGCAGGAGTTTATGGAGATCGATTAATTGGACCATACATTCTACCGGAAAATTTAAACGCTGAACGATACTTGTATTTTCTGACAAATGTTTTGTTTGATAATTTGCCACTACAAGTACTGCATGACATGTGGTTTATGCACGATGGTGCACCAGCCCATTTTGCGAGACCTGTTCGTGCATTTTTAGACGACCAATGCCCCAACCGTTGGATCGGAAGAGGAGGGCCCATTGCATGGCCGCCGCGATCACCAGACTTGAATCCAATGGATTTTTGTATTTGGGGATTCATGAAGGCGATTGTGTACGAGCAGGAAATCGACAACGAGCAGCAGTTACGTGAACGAATTGAAGGTGCAGCTGTTCAAATCCGGAATAATCATGGACTTTTTGCACGTATCCGGACTTCTTTAGTTAACCGAGTGAATTTGTGCATCGAAGTTAACGGCGGCCTCTTTGAACAGCTACTGTAGTGCTTTGCATGTGCAATGTGTGCTAGTGCAGTTGTGATTTTTTGGTTACCCTTCGGGGTTTTCCTGGCGGAGGGGATCTACCTCGTCGTGGTCGTCAGGCTGAGTACCTCGCTTCAAACAAAAGGAATAGCAGAGGGAAACCAAGAGATCCCCAACAGATTTAGAAAATGTGAATGTTGTGTTGTGTGACTTTTAATGTAAAAAAGCAAGAAAACAGAAAATGGTGCAAACAATCCTGGAAATGTCAGTAAGGTAGGTGTTTCATAGGCATTCTACATGTTCCTTAGAAAGTAATCGTTTTTAAAAGGAAATCGAAATTTTGTGGTGAATCCTCGGATAAATTGATAGACGTGGCAACGCCGCGCTATTGACATACGCGAAATTTTTAGACATGTCGCGCGGGCGTCCATAGGCGGCGTTTTTTGAGGGGTTTAATACAATTTGAAAAAAAAATTTTTTTAGGCTTAAGACAAATGTTAGAAAATTTTTGAAAATTTATTTTGGCAAGTCTAATTTTTCTTTATCTGCCATAAAAATTTTTGTACTAAGTGATAGTTAACCCTGTATACAGTCTGAATGTATAGTCCGTATATGAAATACCATGTCATTTACATCTGATCCATTTAGGCCGTATATATAGACCTTATACACTCTGTTTTCATACATAGCCTGTAACTATATAGGTATGTATGGGAAAATAAAAAAATAAAAACGTGCAATGCCACTCGAATTTATTGGTTTGGCAGCATAAGGTTGGTTTATAGGAAGGTTAGGATATTCCTCCATTCTTAAACAAAACCAAAGGTGGTCCTTTTGCACTAGCAACATCGCGCGACGGTGCCGCTCTCACCAGCTGGCTTTCAGCTTGCTTTCAGTGGCGTATCAAAAGGGAAAACACAGGTATTGAAAACCGAAAACAAAGTAAAAACACAAACATATATAAGTTCCACAAAGTTCCGTTATTTCGATGCACAAAAATAACCGAAAACAGCCAAAACAACATAAATATACGCCATAAACAAAGAACATGTCAAACAAGTCTGAGTGCGCCTGTGGCTGGAACAGCCAAATGTTTAGGGAGTTACTAAATCCCGTGTACCTAAATGTTACCAACTTAAATTCGGTCTTTCGGCCCCTTGCCTCTCTCACCCCCCTTTAGTTTTGCTTTTGGCAGTATAAATTTGGAGAACCGTGGATTTTTCTCTTATGGTTTATTTGCCTCGGCCTTACAGGCCTCGGCAATACATTCTACATTCATTATAAACAGTTCAGTGCCTTGGTGCACGAATCACAATTCTGCATACACTTTCTGAACATTTCTCGTCGCAAAAACATAAGGGAAAAGTAACAATGGTTCGTAAACACACTCGAATCACGCGAATACCCCATCGTTGTCCCGTAAAAAGTGTAAATGCGGAGAGATCGTCTCTGTCTCTGGACCATAATCACGGACAAAAGAAAAGCCCAAAAACCTCGGTGGCCATTTTTAATTAATTTCCTTTGTTTCGGGTATTAATTTAAATTCAGCTTAATCTGGCCGTGACCGGTCCATCCCATTATTCTCATCTAGACGAAAATTAATGCATCTTTGCGGGCTGACGTCAGCCCCGGTGTCTGCATGCTTTCGCCGGTCTCCGCGTCTGTTTTGTTCCGCCGCCGCCGCTTCTAATTTTAAAACGCGCGCTTTGGCGGCCACCGAGGAGCCCGACGAACCCAAAAAACTAACCTAACCTAACCGAAGACATAGCAGGCGACGGCCGTTTTGATGTTTTTGTTTGTTGTTTGTCGGCCCTGGGCGTTTTGTTTTGCCCGAGCGAATGTGGTGTCCAACAGTTGTAGCTGAAGCAGGGAGCCCACAGTGGCGTAGCTATGCTAGGGCAATTCGGGGCGGCGCCCCGGGGCCCCGCGAGTTTAGGGGCCCCCCTAATCCTTGACATTCCATTCGTACTTGACAATATTTCTCTCCCGAAATAAATATTTTTTTAATCGCCAAAAAGGCTAAAACATTTTTAATAAAAATGCAGGCAATCCTGATTGCGTTTCTTTTAAATATATTCCTTGCTACATCAGCCTAACACTCAAGTATTTTTTGTGACAAACGCGACACCGCTCGCCGGCCGAGTATTCCCACATTCCCAAACACAACAGAGTCACAGAGTCGTTTTGTTCAACACTCATAGAAGCGATTATTATTATGTTACGTGTGTATATTAACAATAAAAACTATTTCGGACCACCTAATTTTTTCCAGAATTGTTCTTAGATTGTATTCCAATCAAACAATGACACAGTGCTGGTTTATCTGCTGGACGCTCGGGGCGGGCGCCCAGGGGCCCGGTTCCGATCTGCACATAATGCGCATGCAAATACATAACTGAGAAAAGTCTAGTTTTCAGGAGAGAGATTTAAAAACTTTGGCTATTAAATTGAAAATATATTTTTAATTAATGGATATTTTTTGTATTTTTTTCAATAGATGAGTGGGTATTAACTACTATTATACCTAGTTACTTTTTCGAACAAGAGGAGTTTTTCTACTTTTTTTTGTACTTCCAATTCCAAAAATGTCGTAAATTTTACGGTGAAAACATTGCACAGTCCTTTACAATGTTTTGATTTTAAACAATTTCCGTGCAAAAACATTGTAACACCTTGCGTTGCAATGTTTTTGCACGGTTTTTGTAGCTTTCTTAAAACAGACCATATTCGTTTGATTTAACATTCTGACGAAAAAATTAACTGGCTGCAGTAAATAATTGTAAAACAAATAAAAATGGAAAAATTGACTTCTTTTAGCCTATAATAAGGATTATAATTATTGTAAACGGATCGTGTCTCAATAAAACTTTGCAAGAACAATGTAAATGCCATTACCTTTAAAAAACTTGTGGTTTTTCCAGACAAAAATATAGCGTTACAATGTTTTAACAGTCGAACTAATTGAAACCCAAAATTGTAACCTGTCTTTACAACATAAATTATAAAGACTGTTGGAATTGTAATTACCTTTACTATGTTTTTACCGCTGAAAACGTTCATTTTGTCAGATATAATGGGATGAGGCATCAAAAATTTTGGGAAAATAATGCAAAATTGAGTAGTTTTGTATTTTTATCCAAAATTATCCCGTAACTAGACCCGCGAAAAGCGAAAAAGTGAAAATCTCAAAAATGTCACTTGCAATGCTTTTGCATACGTGTATCGATATGTAGAATTTAGAAATCAAAAATGATATCAATAAAAATAAAAATATCTACTGGGAAAATAAAAACAATGCAATTTATTTTATCAGTTTTGCGAAAATAATCTGCATGCACATTTATGTTTTTATTTTCTATTTTGTAATAAAAAGTGAAACCCAAATTTGGTTTCAATTAAAAGAGTGGCCGACGACAGTCTAATAAAGGGGGCCTAAATCTATAGTGGCCAGGGCCCGAAGTTTGGCTAAACCGGCACTGCGATGACACTCAAAATCCCGTAATGAAGAATGCAATAGAGGTGGTTTCGTATTTATATTTTAACAAAAAATTTTTTGACAAAAGCCGCAGCTATAGGTAATTTGATTCTCTATAGTTTTTCTTATTTTTGTTTGTAACTTTCTTATTTTACGAATTATAGAAGAAAACGCCGCTTAATGAACCCATAACTTGTAAAATAACGAAGTTATAAAAGAAATTCATAAAGCAAGGTTGCAGACAACTTTTTTATCTACAATTTTTATCAGTGTTTTTTTTTGTTATAAATAAGTAAGAAACCATTCCTATTGCAAGGTCTATATCGAGGGTCTAAGTGTGATCTTTTTGGTTGCATAGGTACTCGGAAAACAATGAGTAACCTTAAAAAATTACTTTTCCGCAAATTTTCATTTGAAAAATTATATCGTTACTGGACTACAAAAGGGAGGGCCCCGATGCAGAATTCCGCACCGGGGCCCCAAGACCCCTAGCTACGCTACTGGAAGCCCATGAAATATTTCACATTCTACATAGCAACTTTTATTTTTTATGATTTTATTTGACCAAGAGGTTTCTGTATTTTTATGAAATTTAATAACGACCCAGAATTTGCGATTGTCGCAATCACGCGATACCTACAAATGCAAAAATGGAAAAATGGATACCACATCCAAAAAGTTTTGCATACATAATATATTCCATACAAAAACAAACAATGTCAATATAAATATATCCATTACTTTAGTTTGTGTTTGGGAGCGGAGCGGGAGGGATGCGAGATGTATCCGGGAAGTAAAATTCGTACACAACGCGCCCCCTTGTGGAGAATGTCCCAACTAGACGTATATTTCATAGGGTCTATATGTTCTACTCCTAGCTCTAGGGTTGGTTTCTTCAGATCAGTTTTCAAGTAGGGCACAGGCTGGGGGTTAGTCTCGACCTCTCGACAGTATCGACCAATGTAAAATCTACTAGATGGAGCCATCAAACATTATTCCCCCATTCTCCACACCATTTATTTTTAATCCGTGCTCCAATAAGCACCAGAGACAAAGGACAGTCTCGGACAAGCACAGATAACTCTAAAATGCTCTAACAGAGTTTACAAAAATTTTAAACGAACCCGATAACCGTATATAGGCTGTACCTATACAAGTAGGTATATTGTTATTTTTTGGTGAGTTTTTGTTTCTGTTGAAAATACCTAATTATTCCTTTACTCAATGCTAATAGTTATTTATGTACCAATTCATTGAAGTTCAACTTTTGATGACTCACGTGGAATTTAGTTGCCGAGGCCTCTAGCCGCGTCAAATAAAATGAATCATAAAAAGAACTTCAGTGCCGAGGTATCGTCCATGAACACACTGCGCGCAGCTTTGCTTGAATGCGTTGAATGAAAGAATTCTCACTCAACGAGCTAAGTCAAGTATGACGTAGCACGGCGGTTCCCAACAGAAACTCTGTTGTCAGTATTATACAATGTGTCCCGGATAAGAATAAACAGCATGGGGATCTTGCAAACGGTGAGAGATAGAACAACTACTGTTAAATGGGGAAAAAGTTGCACAATTTTAAGGTCAATAAAATGGTACAAACCGATTTCTAATATCTTTTTTTCGTTTTTGATTTATTTTGAAAAAAGTGAAATTTTGCGTTTTTGTATTTATTTATTTTCTGAAGTTGGTAATCACAGATAGAAAAAAAAACACTTTCTTATAGCACTTTTTGGGTTTGTCAAGCAGAAAACGTGACCATTCTAATTTCAATATGGCGGATAGCCCAATATGGCAGCTCAAAATCACAGGAATAACAAAAACCTTTTTAAAAACAAGTTTTTATTTAAGCCATTTACTAAAACAATAAGTTTAGGTTTTCAAAAAGCTTGTCGCGCGAATTGTAAAGAAAATACATACTTCGGCATGTACTTTGCTTATATCAACGAAATTAATAAATTGGTACCCACTATTATGATTATGAATGTCGCGTGCCAGTTCTTTGAAAACAAATTTTGAAAACCTGAACTTATTTTGTCCATTTTAGTGCATGGCTTAAATAGAAGCTTGTTTTTAAAAAGGTTTTTTATTTATTAATTTTTGTCATTTCTGATGCAAAACGTAACATAGGCAGATTGCTTGAAAACATAGACAAAGCTACACAAATACTGTCAGAACCATTGTTGAAATTTCCGCACGCTAGCAAATATTTTGAATTTTTTTTTATATAAAACCTCGTAACTAAATTAAAATATCTATTCTTAGTATAGAGTATACCTATTAATTAGTATAGAGTCCTAAGCATTGTCAGTATAATTTATCTGTTTTAATTTTCGTTCCAAAATTAAAATTTGAAAGTAGGTGTAGCAGGATTTTTTGTGGACAACTTCTGAAGAATGCCGTTTGCATAATTTCTGTCCATTTATTCTGAAACACTCTAAAGTCCTAAATGCTTGAAGCACAGCTTGCTGTTTTTCTGTGCTTGAAGTGTAATTTATTAGCTTTGTATTTGGGGGAATTCTATGAGTACAAAATGCTATGTTAGCGTTGGGTGAAGATTTGTTTATAGTTTTTGTGAAATGAAACTTACAGAAATATTCTAATATGTATATTCATTATTATGCCATTATAATAACAGTTAGTTTATTCATAATATAAATGGTAGACAGTACACAAAGTGTTTATTACAATTAAGCACCTTAAAATAAACAATAACGGTTACAGAAAGGTGCTAGAAATTTTACAAGAACTAATGTTTTAGTCTACAACGCCTCGATTTACTTAATTTGTGCTTTAGAAATAAAGACTATTTAAGAATTGCACACAAAACAAATAATATGTAAATTTCACAAGATGTATAAATATAAACTTTAATTTCGTTATTAATCATCTATATTGATTAAGACTACCGTAACATTATCTACCAA
Organism: Pseudeuparius sepicola; assembly: GCA_963920635.1. Lineage (NCBI taxonomy): Eukaryota > Metazoa > Arthropoda > Insecta > Coleoptera > Anthribidae > Pseudeuparius > Pseudeuparius sepicola. The sequence continues at coordinate 14,561,541 of OY987299.1, forward strand.
TTTCTACGTTAGTATAAAACATATAAAAGTTTCATGTTGCAATGGCATTGTAGAGATCTTGTATGGTTAGCTAAGTATACAAAAATGGATCTAAACCATTAAAATACAAAAATTGTAATAACGTTACTGTTTTAAAACAGCACGTGGAATATTACGAGCTAACTATTTACAAAAGTATTTAATACATTAAAACAAAAGAGGAAACAAAATAAATTAACTGATTTCTTAACCCTGTAAATTCTTATTCATTTAAAAGAGGCAACTTATCTGGGTAAAAAAATTGTTATAAAATTTATAAAACACACAAATTTCGCTATGGTAAATTATTCCTAACATTTTTTTATAACTAGAAGCACCATAATGTTTGACATCCCTTTCTCATAATTTCACTACATATTTTTTATTTACAACAAAGAACCTTCCAATATGTCTTTTACTTAAACTTTATAGTTCTAAATTAAATGCGAGTCTCTGATCACTCAATGAAATGGCACATTTAAATTTAAAATCACATAGCCAAACTTTAGGCTCAATTGGTGTGGCAGTACTTGTAACATATATAACGTTTGAAAAATAATTCATAGAAACAAAATTCTCCTTTACCTAATGCTTATGAAGTATAGCAACTTGGGCAGCATTCACCGACTATATCTATTTTAAAAATTATCTACAGCACTCCTTAATATCTACAGCTGAAATTAATTAAGTTAAGATAGTTTGGCTTATTTCAGAATGTGACTTGGCGGAAGTACTGTTTTGAAACAACAACAAACTATTGATCACAAAGTAAAAAACAATAGCTTAATAATACCACAATGAAGTAAGAAGACAGAGTGCTTTTTATTATGTCAAAAGCAATAATTATTATTAGAATATTTGCTACAAGATATAAGCACTTTGGTTTCTCCTTCTTTGTATCATCAACAAGAATGATAATTTTTTTACTCATACAGGGTGTTTTAGAAATTATGTAAGAAAATGATATCATGTTTCTACACCTACCACTGAAATGTAAGATAGTAGTAGTCTTTCAAAAACACACTGTATGAAACCAATAATCCATACAGTAGGGTCTGCTGATGAAGTTCACAGAGAAACTAAAAACTTTTTATTTCTCATTCAAAAATTTTGGGAAGCAATCTTGTATCAGGAGACTATTTGTCAATAACCACTGGCAGCTCGAAGTTTAATGCACGAGGGGGGGGGAGGGGGCTACATTTTGAAAAGATCCCTAATTCTGACATGGGCTTTTTTTATTTTTTTACATTACCATAATAGAATCTAACTTGGGTGTAAAATTGATTAATTCTAGAAAAATACCACGGTTTTGAGAGTCTTCTTTTTTGTCGTGCCCTCATAACGCTAATTCTAGTTTGTCACAAAATTGAATGAATATATATCTATTTTTATCTATGGATTGGTTATGTTTAATAATGTTTTGCTGGTACTTGGAATTTAGCTGAGCAGCAATACTAACTTGCCTAAAACGGCTAGTTCCGTAGAACAATTCATGTGCCGAACAGAAAGCTTGTTTTTTCTTTTTCATGTACATAATATTTATATGTTTTAAATCTTTTAATCCTATTCTAGCCCATGTCTTATCCACTCCTTTATAAAACAGTAAACAGTGGAAAAAACAGTGCATTTAATTTGTCGCATCCACATATCCACTTGTTATTGACTTATATATTTCTAGAAAAGTGTCGCATAAAATTGTGGCTTCCAACTTTATCTATATGTAGATAATTGTAAATTTGGAATTGGTCTCTCAAGTTTTTATTTCAACTTTCTCTGTCAATGAAAGACTTAAAAAGTTACCTTTCGAAATGTCCTGTACACTATTTTTCATTTTGTCTACTTCTTGGAACAAGCGAGGCACGCCAAGAATAATTTTGTAAGAACGTGAAGACCTGTGTACCAAGCACTTGTTGACGGAATGACCCGAGACTGAGACCACAGAACATTTTAGGTTAACTGAGACTAGGAACAGAGACAACAGAGAGACTGTTCAATCTCAAAGCTTAAAACCCAGAGCCTTCTCGTATGCAACAACCGCATATAAAATGCAGCGGCGGACAGCGGAAGCAGCCGACATAGCCAGATCGCACTCCCTTTCTCGAGAAGAGAAATCGAGGCTCATAACATTTGTAGCCCCCAAGCAACGATTTTACGTTATCGGTTGCAGGCATTGCATCAATTTAGAGAATAGCAAATAGTATGTAGTACATTACAGGCAGTAGGCGTTGTGGCATTTTAATTAGGGAGGAATAAGGGGGGCCCTAGCGCCAGTGCCCCTATAGACGAGCTGCCACTGTCAACTTTTTATGAATTCCCAAAAAACTTCATCTGTGAGCACACTCTGTATAAGGATCATTTCAACGCAAATGTTACACCATCACTTTAGCTACATTTATAATAAAAAAATGAACCCATCCAGTTGCATTCTTGATTATTTTACGTTATAGCATTATGTTTCAAAATCGCAATACCTCAGTTTGCTTCGCCGCTCAGCAGTACCTTGCTAAACACTTAAACAACCATCAAACTTAATCTTTAATCCATTTGAAAAAATGGAATCATCAGAAAACCCAACATACCAAACTGAGATATTGCAATGTTGTTTACACTGCGGTACAATATTACCTGAAACATTGAAACCTTATTATTCATCTGATATGATATGACGGTTATTTTTCAAAGCTATATATTTTACGAAACGCAACATCAGTGCGTTTTCGGCGTACTTAAATGTGTAGTCTCGCTTCTTTTCGGGGGCGGCGGCGGCGGCCTTTTCGACCTAACGTCGCCTTTTGAATGTAACGGACTCGCCGCGTATTCTACAACTCCATCCGCGTTATCCCTGTATACATTTTCGTAAAGGTTATTTGGTCCATAATGCTCCTGCACCCAGTTCGAAACGTTGTGTTCTTTATAGTCTGGCAGCAAGGCTGGTGGGTCGCGGAAGCCCAGCACTTCGTGGGGCGTCGTCTCGGGTTCGAGCTTGCACTTCTGAGCCACCTGCCATTTTTTCCGCATGACCCGTTGCAAATCCTTAAGGAAGTCTTTCGGCGGTTCCACCAGTTTTTTGGGGCTGGACAACTTTGTCGACTCCGACCGTTTCGGGGGAGGCGGTTTCTTGGGAAGCGGCGGCACTTCCTGGGGAATCAAGTTGAAACTAATTTTTTTGTTTTTCTTTGGGCTCATCGGCTCCTGAAAGTTAACCCTACGTTGTAAATTCGGCGAATTTTGTATGTTGTAAACTGAGCTATTCCCCGACGAGGAACTGTTAGTCGAGGCTATGCTATTCGACGATATCTGACGTGGCAAAGACGACTGTCGTAGCGACGACCTCAACCCGCCGTTATTCGCAAACGGGGATCCCGGTAATGTATTGGATGGTTTATAAAGCGGAGGGTTGACGTACGCGGGCGGTCCGAATCCGTTCGTTTGGTCAATCCCGTTTCTATCGTGGTTCTGACCGTAAATTTGGTTATTCTGGGCGAAGCACACTCTGTGCGTCGGGCTAAAACTAACCGGCGGGTTTGCCTGAGTAGGAGTGCTGCAATTCGAACCCACATTAGACAACGGTGGGCTAGTGCACGGAGTATTTATCCTCGATTGAGTCGGAGTCTGATCGGGAGACAGCGGTTGAGTGGGAGTCCTTTCCGGACTCAACACATTAGTCGGGGTGGGAGTGGAACTGTCCTTTCTCCGTTTGATTGTCCCGGTGTCTTGTTCCTCGGGCGGTGGTGGCAGTGACATGAGCGACAACTGGCTGCCTGTCAGTTCGGCACCCGTCATCGGTGGCAGTTCGTTGGGGTTCGGGGGCGGGGGTAAGCTGTCAAGCGACAGATTCGAGTTGTAGATTTCTGGAGGCGGGGGTGGCAGTTGATAACTGGGCGAGTCGTTGAGGATGACATCGCCATTGGTTTCAGGGGGTGGTGGCAGCGACGTTATTGAGTCAGTCTGAAAAAAATATATCGATAAATTAACTGTAAGCATGAGAAAACTTGTGAAGCAATAAAATACAGCAATACCTAATGCCCCAATCACCATAAGTGAAGCAGCAATAAACAAAACAACTACAAATTAGGATTATAATAGTCACTAACAAAAGCTACGCAGTAAGAAAATTATAGATACTACCATGCCAAACATATTTTTTACATTCGTTTGTTCAATTTATTTAGCTTTAAAACATCTTCGACGTGTGATCGGGCTCGAATAAAGCTATCATTTAATTTTCTGTCGTGCTGAATCTAACAAATAAAAATAATACGTTAACAAGAAAAAGTTATTAGTCACAATACTACATAGAAAGAATAATGGGCTCATATACCACTTTTTTTTTATTTTTGCAATGGATAGATATTGCCTTTAAACGTCCGGAAACGCTAGTTTAGTTGCAAAATTGAGTTGAATACATAATGAATGGCTGTGACGTAGTTACCATTAATTTAAGAACCGGCAACGTCACCTTCTTCCCTTTTCGTCTTCCGTCAAATGAAATGACCTGGGCCTGGGCCTCGGACCTGGCCTGTTAACCTTTATAAATATAACCGCTATCAAACTATCAATAATTGTCTGCAAACGTTTCTACCTGCGAAAATTATCAGCCCTTTGCCCAATGCGTTAGAAGAAAATAAGCAAGTAATCTTTACTAGTTATTATTTACTGGCACAGACCTATATAGCTAGCAAAGTCTGCGCATCGTTATAATAGTCATGGAGGTTGTTCATTCCCTCTTGTGAAAACACCACTCTGGAAAATTGTTTTTATCGGTGCCTATGCCGACGAAATTCGTCGAAAATGGTTGTTGGAAACAGTTAGCCTTCCAAGGAAGAAAACGTTTTTGTAGGTATTATTGCGAACACCATTTCAACGTAAGTACCTACCTACCTACAAATATTATCTATTATAGATAGTTTGAAGCACTTTTTACTTCTTTTTTAATACTTACTGTCTTGGGGATATTACTTAAGACTACATCTACCTGAATGTAATAAACCTTACAATAACCCCTGTTAATAATTTTTATTACATATAGAGACTAAAAGTTTATACTAATATTAAGTATTTATAGTTTATATTATTGTACACTTAAATCAATTCCTTTCATTACAAATTCAAATTTTTATTTCATATTTAAGTTCTTACTTACTCTTTAATCGAGCAACTTTTATTGCAATAATTTTTGTAAGAATAGTAAGATACATTTTTCTTTTTTTAGTTTTTTTTAACGTGAGGCTAAGTATTGGATGTTCTTCAAAACTGTGGGAAGCAAGATTATCTTGAAAACAAATTGTTTCCCTTCCAATTCATGTAGTGAGGATAATAAGACGAATTCGAGAATTTGCAATGCTCAATATACATTCGAGGGTAAAGCATCAATTAATATACTTTTTAGATCACATAATAGTTATTGTATGAAGCCTTATAAATATAGAAGGCCCTTTAATTTTATGAAATATATTTAAGTTAAATAGATAAGTTGTATTGTAAATTATTGCTCAATGAACTGCAAATTATATTGTGTTCATTCTTTCCCTAATTGGTTACCTTTTTATAGTAAAGTTTGAATAATCATTCATGTCTAAAGTGATATTTTCATTTTCTTTTTGTTAATGACAAATATTCAGAACCTAAAAAGAAGAAACGTTCTACAATCATAGCAGAGAGACCGGAGAGGCGGGAAGGGACGTAAACCCACAGCTTCGATTTGGACGGCGAATCCCGTGCAGGGCGGACGTGAGGCCGCGAGTTTAATAAACGAACACACCATTTCCAATTCCACATAATATGGCAGATTGTCCGATGTCGCGTTCACAAATCCTTGCTCCATACTGTGATAAGTTCGATTTGCCATGTAAATGACTATTCAAATAAGAACATAAACTTGCAGTGCAAATTTGAACTGTATAACCTAAGTTCTCACACGTCAAACGTTGAGTGTGAAATGAGTCCTGGTAAATAAAAGTTGACCATTTATTTGACGGGGCTAAGCAGTATTGCCAAACTTGCATGGCCGTTTACCTGGCTACCGGGGTCGTATAGAGTGTATTAATATAATGATAATATTGTTGTTAATTACCATGATCTGCACTGAAATTATATTGAAAGATATTAACAATAATAAATTCTTTTAATAAAAGTTATATCAGGTATTTAATAATACCATAATATCCTAACAAACTATATCAGAAGTCCAGTAAAATTTATCAAATACCCCTTGTATAGGGAAGGGCAACTACGTCACAACCTTTGGCGGGAAAGTTTTATTTATAAAATTACAACAAATCTAAAGCAAAAATTAAAAAAAATTAAAGACACGGCTCGATTTTTTTGTCATTTTCTACCGATAGATAAAAAATTTATTATTTTTGTCCGAAGTATATGCGCCCATTAGCTATACCTGGACCAACACTATATTAAAGACCTGTGCATAGCGCTGTTTCAAGCTATCGCCACTGGCGCTACACGACGAAACAAATTTACACGGTGGTTTTAGTTAAAACACCATTGTTGCAGAATCTTTTATAAAATAAAAACATGCAAATATGTCTGTTACAACGAAGTTAATATTCAAAATAATATAAAATATTTGTTTGTTAATTCCCTCTAATTTGACAAGTTCACATGGCATATTTCCATACATTTTCTTAAGAAAAGCGAGTCTAAAAAGCAAGCAAGAGTATTTGGTACCTTTTGGTTTGAAACGCAGTTCATGGCTAGTTATAGTGTAAGTAAGCATAAAACGCATTAGATTTTTCAGTTTCTTCTTTATATGGAGGACTATTGGTTCGCTTTGAAGCTATAGACAAAATTTTCTATTTTCATTCCTGCATACGTTAAAAAATACTCTTCCAAAATAATATCTTTAATTTTCGCTTCTTCAGCTGGTTGATCAGAACGTACCATAATTCCAAAATAGTGTTTATTCTTCTGGAATTCACCTAATGGTCTGTGCATACCATTTTCTTCATGTGCGCGAAAATTTCATGTTATCACAAACAAATCTACTTCGAAAAGCCGTATTAATAGGATAAAACTGCCAAATACTGGACGCAAAGACAATTCGTTACCGTAAAAAGAAGGTAAATCGTAATAAAGCTGGATATTTAAAATTTTGGATTTTTTAAACGCCAGAAACCGACATCCCAATAGCCACAGAATACCCCCCTATAACCTATAATAAGTCGCCGTTTTTTTCGTCGTGTAGCGCCACCCCGATCCGTAAACAACAATGAAATATGACTGCACGCTGTGTTGGTCCAGGCTATACAATACATCCATGGATGGACTGTTTTCCACAAACGATTAGTGATCAGATCCATATATGGATACACTGTATGTTTTTATTTCCAATAGGGTACTTGACAATATTTTTAATTGCTCTAAAATTGTACTCTGTTTACAGTAGATGTACCAACATAAAACGTAATAAATGAAACAACGGCTTTTAACACTTATTTATTTATGATAATTAAAGACAAAGTTGCACAATTTTGTTCAGGCTGAAATCTACAGTTTCGTCGTTCTATTGTCCAGAACGCCAAAAGTGGCAACTCTGTGCCTCTCAGGAGGAACGGAACTGTAACGTTGCCGGTGCCCGTTTGCAATATTTCGTGGAACAAGGACAAATTGCAGTTTTCTATTCAAATATCTCCAGCTTGCCTATGAATATCTGTTACTTAATGTATTGCAACTTTTGAGCTTTAACTAACGCAATTGCACACACAAATTTTGTCACATAAAGACTTTTTTATTCCGCATATTGACTCCTCTATAGCAAAATGGTGTCTGTTTATGCTGCACACGCTGGAAACTATATCCTTCATCTCTGCCACGTAACAGTTTAGTTAAAATATCTGTATACGGAACGTACTATAAATATTCAGGTATCAATAATGGGGGAAATATTCGCCTATGTGGCAACGTTACCTGCCCACCTAGGCATCTAACCATATGCATATATCCACATGTCATCTAACATGTATGGTTTTTTGATCGGCAGATGACATCCCGTGATGCCAACTGTCATTCCGATTCCGTATATCGCTAAGTCAAAACATTAGTAGATATTAATATCTGTGCGATTTATTATAGTTTGTTATTTATATTTACTATTATATATATTATTTGCGGACCTAGTTATCGTGTTGTTAGATGTATAAGGTAAGATATCATGGACCCTAAAAGGAAAATCCGTAATTTGCCGAAATTGGGATGCTTTTTAAGTAGCACAAATTTTTTCTAATAATCCGATGTTGGCGTCTGCCGAAATTCATGGGATAAAACTACAAAGGTTTGTACCTACCTACGTTGTAGTAATAGTACAGTTGTATTATGAGTTATTAATAAAGAGAGAACCTCGGCCTAGGGACCATCTTGAAGGCGCGTTTATAAAGGCGCCATAGTGCTTAATATTGAGCCCGAATTCCGGCCCAACCTAGCCAAAAAATTTGCAGAAAAACGATTGAATAGATATTTACGAAAAAAAAAACACTTCTTGACTAAATGTGGTTTCACGCGGCATCATAAGTCTGGGAGTTTGAGGTTAGAATTCTGAAATTTCAACTTTCCTTGCAACTTTCACTGCCGAATAAGGTTATGTCTTAGAACACTTTAGTGGTATTGCTATGTTGCCAAATTGTCTTTTTAAAACACTTGTGACGTCATAAGTGCTTTCCCGCCAAATTTCGAAGAAAGTCTAAAAACTTGATAAGTACGTAAATATATATTTTTTAAATAATCGTAGGGTCTTGGGCAAGTGTCCAGGAATTGTTTTATCAAGTTTGTAAAATTTCGTCAAGTACCCTATTTGAAAACCACACTCACCATGCAGGAGGGCATGTTGTCCATGTTCGTCGGGGTGACGGGACTCCTCAACGAGCTGGCACTTGGCGGCCTCTCGCCAAACGGACTTGCCCTCTCGCCAAACGGCGAACTCTTCTCCCTAACTGGAGTCCCGCAGGGAGTGGAATTCCCGCTTCTCCCTCCCATCGACTCCGCCGATCCCCTCATCTTGTAGGAGTGTTGTCTTTTCAACGTGCCGGAGTTGGAGCAGGAGTCATCAGTATTATTCGATTTCCTCCTGCTGTGTCTCCTTGTCAGGGTGCCGGTATTGGTGTAAGAAACTGGACTGGACGGTAGGACTGTACCGTCGACTTCATCTCTGGTTTCGCCCACTTCCTTCAGCTGTCTAGTAATATTAGTTAGTGGAAGACTTGGTTTCATGGATGGCTTTCTTTTTATTGTACCTGCAACCAAATCATTACATATTAGGGATATTGAAAACTGCAAAAATACCTCTTTTACAGCTTGAATTTAATAAAGGTCTTGCAGAAAATTTCCATAGTTTTTGATCACAAACATACAACAAAAGAAAGTGTCTGTTTGGAGACAGAGCCACCTAAGGTACAGTTCGTGCAATCTAAGCTGACACGCGAAAACCTCAGTCTAAGAGCCAGCAATCCATAAGCAGCTTATTGTGTGGCGCTTATACTGAGGTTCTCGCGTGTCATTAGAGTGCACAGACTATATATGAATGTGTTTCAGAACTGTTGATATCGAGGGGGAAATCACTGGCAAAATTGTGTACACTAAAATTCCAAAAAGTGCCAAAAATGCCAGATTTAGATTAAAAAATACCAAAAAAAGAACTATAAATGCCAAAAAATTCCAAAAATTCCAAGGAAATTCCAAAAAAAATTACAGGAAAATGGCAGGAAATTCCTAGAAAATACCAAAAATTCCAGAAAAATTCCCATTTTTATTTGAAACACCATGAAAGGGGAATTAAATAATAAAATGGTTCTAAATAAATCGTATGAATGAAAAATATCAAAAATGATACATAAAGAATTCGAATAATAAAATGAAATGGTATTTTTCTTTAAGCAGGGGGCACTACACGTGTCTCAAAAATTCCAAAATGATACATAAAGAATTCGAATAATAAAATGAAATGGTATTTTTCTTTAAGCAGGGGGCACTACACGTGTCTCAAAAATTCCAGACCCGTATTAGCACATTTAATTTTTTGGGCTCCTTAAGAAAAGTTCACCCTCTATACGATTTTTTGATAATCCAATGCGGGAATATAAAGTTACATACTATAGTATTGAATGCCAGGTAAGTATTTGTTTTTTTTTTGTCAAACTTTAACAGGCGTCAAATAAATTATCAAATTGACCAAAAAACCCGAGGCGAAACCAGTCACAATTTAGTGAAAAAATATAGGTTGTTTCAGTTTTAAATTGACAAAATTTGGGAAATAGAACTTCTAAAAATAATGCCACTTTCTGGTATACACTTAATGTCTCCATTGGCTCCCTAAGGTAAGTACAGGGTGTTAAATTTCGCAAAAAAAAAAGAAAGATATTTTTAATACTCACTGAAACTACATTGATATTTGCCCTCATAGACCGTCAGACAGTGACAGATTTTCCTTACTGATTTTCTCATTTATGTCTTGGAGAGGGTTGAAAGGTAAATCGATGCTGAGTCGGAAAATAGTAATTTTAAGTTTGGCCCCCGGGGAAAACATACGGAAAATTCTATTTTTCAAAACAGAAAAAAAAGGTACTAATTCTCACTTATGCCATGTTCAACGTATGATTTCTTATACTATTCCGACCTCGAAAACCCAAAGGCATAAGTGTAGCGTGTGGGAAAAGGGTTGAATTAAGAAGTTTGGCAGATCACACAAAAAATGACTTGGTTTACTAACTCCGTCAGTTATGCCTTTCGAAATGGTGAAAACTTATATCCTCACTAGCCCAAAAATTGATTGGCAGAAGTGACGCGTGGGGAAAAATGCACTTTTGGGTCGGAAAATAAGTCGGAAAAATTTTTTTTTCGTCAACTGATTTCTGCACTTATGCCTCTGAAACTATAGAAAGTTTTATTGCAATTCATTTTATCCCTGACAAAATCAGTTGACGAAAAAAAATAATTTTCGACTTATTTTCCGACCCAAAAGTGCATTTTTCCCCACGCGTCACTTCTGCCAATCAATTTTTGGGCTAGTGAGGATATAAGTTTTCACCATTTCGAACGGCATAACTGACGGAGTCAGTAAACCAAGTCATTTTTTGTGTGAGGAAAATATTATTAGATTCTAAGAAGCCGTGCAATAGTTATTGCCTGCGAAATATTGGTCAAAACTGATAAATCACCTTGTACATATGTAAAAAAGGATAGATGTGGAAAGGACTATCTGCTCGAGTATGGGGGGACCTATTTTCGGATTATACACTTTTTATTATAGACATAATTGTCGCATATTTTCAAATTTTGTAATAAGAAAAATTGACAAACTACTATTATTAAGTTGTAATGCGCATTATGCAGAAAGCAGATTATTCACATCAAGTTAAATCTTCAAGTCCGGACTGCTCAAAATATAAAGAACATATGGAGATACACAAATAAATTCCAAGAAAATGCCAAAAAATTCCAAGAAAATATCAAAAATTCCAAGAAAATACCAAAAAATGACAAAAAATTCCAGAAAATTTCAAAAAAATGAGAAAAATGCAAAAAAAATGCCAAAATTTCCAAGCGCGTGTGGCGTGTACACTAAACTTCCTCAGTGATTTCCCCCTCGGTTGATATTTATTGAAAACTTTCAAGAATATCTAAAATTCTAGGGGATCCGATTTAGGCTTAATATGATTCTTCAAAGATTCCTTAGAATGTGATGTTTACGATAAATAATTGTTGACTTACCCATTGGAAACTCAGAATCAAACGCATTTTCACAACTAGAAGGCGCCCCATCAGACATACATCCACTGGAACTTGAACTACTTGCCCTACTGTGTCTTCCTGAGCTGATTTCGCTTGGTGCCGAATAGGTTTCACTTTGAGTGCCATACCCCGCCTCACTTCCAGGGTACCTGCAAATAATCGTCAATAAAACCGCAGAATATTGGAAAATTTCTTTTACATACCCTTGAGTCGGAGTAGTCACAGTGGACTGAAGACTCTGCACTGCTATAGAACTCACAGAACAACTCCTGGCATGTGCCAACAGGTCCAAATCCTCTTGAGCCAATTCATCCATCAGTGCCCTGTAGTTTTCCATGAGCTGCCTGCCGAATTTCGCTATTCTCATACCAACCATCCACCTCTCGAGGGTTTGCTGGTCTTCCGCGCATAAGTACTTGATGAATTTCGTTGATTTGGGCTCCTGAAGACGCGGGTGTTTTATCGCAAAGCAGAAATCCGTGGGAGCTTTGTACTTCTTTCTCCAGCCCAGCCCGTAATAGATTTGGTTGTTCTCAAAAGTGGTCAAACAGACCAAGTCTTTCGCGGATTTAATTTTGTCTTTTGGGAAGTAGTATAAACCTGATGCTCTAAGAACGAAATGATATTTTTTCCAGCCTTTTTTTGAATCAGCCTTTAAGTACAGTGGCCCCTCGACTTCCGGTAGACTACTAGTTGTTGATGAGAAGAATTCCTCTAGGAGTATGTTTCTGGAATGCTCGTCGAAGTCAGAGTTCTCTCTGTTTTTGTCTGTAGGAGACAGTAGAAATTTTTCGGGTTGTAAAAATAGTTTTATTTTGTCCGGCCTCTCTACAAAATATATCTTATTTTTTGAGTCTCTCGTCCACAGAAGTAAATTATCTACTAGGAGTTCGTGGTCTTCGTAGAACCTCTCTGAAATAAATAATACAAATGATAATTATATGCCTTTCGCCTTCAATATATGTAGAAAAGAAAACAAGAAGAGAATACCCAAAAGTTACTTCACATTACTTACCCATGTATAAATCAGGCAGGTGTTCTACAATGGCCCATTTGGGATCCATTTGTACATGGTTCTTATCAGCTAGCAGTCTAGTAACATACGAGCACAGCATCTTTTCGTCGACCAGCAACGATTTGGCCGACCCGTCCGTCATGAAGACCTTCAGGAACAGCTTCTGGATGTTGGCCTCCTTGATCTTCTCCATCGCCATGCGGATCTTCTCCGCTTTGATCCTGGAGGCGTCATCCTATAAACAGAAGAAATACGTGAATATAAAATTAAAAAAGAAAATATATAGGATATACTGACACTACCAAAGAGAAATCTTTTTGTTTGCAGAACTATTTAAAATTTAACTATGTCAGTAGTTTGTGCTTGTACAAGGATAAAAATGAGGTATGCAAATGCCTTCCGATGACTTGCAGTAACCATCAAGTTCGACATTTATTAGGCAAAAAACGCTTCCAAACTCAACCTATTTGTCGACATATTGAAAAACTTATTAGTAAATAAAAAAAATTTAACAAAAAAATAAAACCTACTTCAAAAATTTGCGCGTATGCACACTCCACTAAAAATTTAAAAAAAAAATTAACATCGACTTCACAAATTTGTCCGTATGCATATTTCAACTAAAGTTTTAGAAATATTTTTCTCTTTCTAAATTGAGTTATCTTTGGATTTGGTGACAGTCAAGGCAAGGAATTTAAATCTATTTAGACCGACTCCAAAGATAACTCAATTTAGAAAGAGAAAAATATTTCTAAAATTTTAGTTGAAATGTGCATATGGGCAAATTTGTGAAGTCGGTGTTATTTTTTGTTAATTTTTTTTAAACTTTTATTGGAGTGTGCATACGGGCAAATTTTTGAAGTCGGTTTTTTTTTTGTTAAATTTTTTTTATTTCTTATTTTTTAGTGAATTTTAAGAATTATCGAAATCGGTCCAATATTAAATTCCATCCCCTATTTGTTCACTCCTAGGATTGAAATTTTCCTCTTCAAATTTAATTTCTCTTGAAATTTAAATATGACCAACCCTAAGGTAACCCCTTTCTAATAAAATAAGAATCATCCAAATCGGTCGAATATGAACTTTCATCCCCTATTTATCTACCCTTGGGGTGGAATTTTTTCTTTAAATTTAAATGGGACCACACCTAAAGTACCCCCTTTCCAATAAAGAAAGAATCATCGAAATCGGTCCAATATGAAATTTCATCCCCTATTTTCCACCCTTACGGGTGGAATTTTTTCTTCAAATTTAAATGGGGCCACTCCTAAAGTAATCCCTTTCTAATAAAAAGAGAATCATCGAAATAGGTCCAATATGAAATTTCATCCCCTATTTTTCCACCCTTAGGGGTGGAATTTTTTCTTCAAATTTAAATGGGGCCACCTCTGAGGTACTCCCTTTCTAATAAAAAAGAATCATCGAAATCGGGTCAATATGAAATTCCATCCCCTATTTGTCCACCCTTAGGAGTGGAATTTTTTCTTCAAATTTAAATGGGACCATTCTGTAGTTATACCCTTTCAAATAAAAAAGAATTGTCCAAATCGGTTTATAAATGACGGAGTTCTGAGGTAACAAACATACAAAAAAATGCAACCGAATTGATAACCTCCTCCTTTTTTTAAGTTGGTTAAAAATGTTTCCCTTTCAATTCTCTATCAGGGTAGGTACATACCAATTTTCATGAACTCACAACAACTTTAATTTGTTGTCAATTATTTTCAAATTATTTTATTTTAATTTTTTTCAGGTTCTATCCACACAAAGCCCTTTATTTTAAAGAAACCCATAGTATAAACACTAAATTATTTTAATCAGTAGTCAAAAAATTACGAGAAAGCTGTTTTTTTGTGGACTCCTTCATTAAGGTGACCTTAGTACGTCCTGTGGCGTTCGCTTAGTACTCCACCCCTTCGACAGTGTGGAAAAGAGTACGCATTTGCTAAAAAAATACAGACCGTATCTTTCCGCAACTTTAACTCAAAAAAGTACAAAAAAAGTGTAATGACCTTTTTTGCATAGACTTTTATAAGAAATAAGTGCTACTTTCGAGTTAATGGCCAAAAACAGAAAAACGCCATATTAAACCCCTAAAAAACATGACTCAAACTAATTGTGTAACGGAAATTTTGTCTCATTCCGTTACAGCATTTTAATTTCATTAAATTTATCAATTCATTATTGAACCACCCCTGTAACCGAAAGATAATGCTACGCCTATCGCGCATACGATCAGACTCTTCTTCTGACGTGGATTTGTATTTTGTGGTTGTGTGAATATTGGTCGGCGATCCATATGCCAAAGTTCAGGTATGTAACTAAATAATTCCCTTAGATTGCTTGTTAAAGTAAAATACCTTTTAATTCGTTGTGCTTACTTTTGGCAATAAATACCTGATATTATTCCGATCATATCAAATTTATCTAACTAAAGTGATTTGTGATTAGTCGATTCCCCGGTCAAGTGTCAATTTTGTCGTTCATCTATCTAACCTTTTTTGTGGTACGACTCACAAACACAAATGGAAATTATATTCAAAAAATGTTAGTTTGTCATAGTGCCTTTCTATTAAGAATTTTCGCGGGTTATCTATAGAATTCGATAGAACATTCCATAATCTCGAAACCGGATATCGTACCACAAAAGGTTCTGATTAAGTTCTCGTTCCGAAGACACTTTCCGCTGCGTTCTCAAGGTGCTCGCATCGTATTTTTGGCTTGGCCACTTTTTTCAATTTTGCATCCCTAATTTAGCGGTGTGATCAAGAGTGTATCGTTGAATTTTTACTATTCATTAATTAATATTTGTTATCTTTCAATTTCATGTGAAACTTATCTATTGGAGCCCTGGTTTTCTGGTGCAGTCAACCACGTGTACTACCCCATGAGTTCAACTTCATTTCAGCCAGCACAGAAGGGGTCCACAGGGGCTCGAGCGCCGTGGAAGTCCGTGGAAACCCTGGTGAGTAGATTTTATATCATTTATCTTTTTCTTATCGTATTTTTTGTACCGTTTTCTCGAGATATCTACTCACCTAGCTTCTACGAACTCGAGCTGTCCTCTGGATTTCGGCCTGTGTTCTGCACCTGATTATATTGCCGTATCTTAAACTTTTTTAACCTTTAACCCTTTTCAACGATACCTCTCTAGGTCTGATCCCGAAGGAACGTAACGCAGAGTCACCTCAGTTTTTTTATGCTATTATCATTATATCATTGAATTTTCTCTTTTACGAACTAAATTTGTTTTACCTACCCAGAGAACATATAAGCGTGTGTTAATATAACTTTTAATCAAAAACAAAAATCATTCTCTTGTCCTAGTCTGAGGTTCAGATTTCTTTTAAATATCAAGTTTCAAATTGTATATATCTCATTTTTACTAGTAAATATTTTGCATTATTTTCGCTATCTCTATGCACAGTGTTTTTTTAAATAATTATAAAGATAGCCTAATTAAATTAGTCATACATTGTTGTAATTAAGATAGTTTTACTGACAAGAGACTTAAGAGATTGGGTACTGCTTGGTTTTCGACTTCACAGATACTTCGAAGCTGTTACACCACACCTCCTCCAACATCACAAGCTCTGGTTTGGTCACGTGCAGCTAAGCGACAGATCCACCAGCCACCACAAAGACCCACGTCCCAGCTAGTCGCCACTGCAGCGTTGCAGCTATAAGTGGTCTGGTTCGGTTCTCGCATATTGGGCACGGACTTACATGAATGTGGAGTTGAGGTATTGTGTCGAACTCTATTAATTCTACCCAAGTCGAAAGGACAGAATCGAGCGCAGTTAAAATCTCAGTCGGTGTGTAAACTAAGGCGATTACTTAACCTCAATTTTTCAAATTTACTTCTGTTTAAATTCCAAATTTACTTCTGTTTAACTTATGTAACTGTGAGTAGTATAACTTCCTTTTGTAAGTTAATTTAATGCAAACAATTTTCGAATTGTAACTTTCTTTTGTAGGTAAATTTAATGCAAACGATTTTCAAATTGTAACTTACTTTTGTAAGTCAATTCAATGCAAACGATTCTCAAATTGTAATAAACTTGTTTTTAGAATATAGTGTTTTATTTATACATAATACATTTTTCTTTGTAGTTTTTTTTAAGTAACACCTAGTTGTTACAATTGAACTTCTTAGGATGTACTATAGGGGCACCTCAATGAAGGTCTCCAGCTTACTCGTACTTTTTTTTCACTCGACTACTTACTGGACTAATCTTCAATATTCCAAAAGTTTCTCTGCAACCGCCCACCAAGTTGGTGGCACCAACTCACCTGGTACTGCTGCGCGACCGCCTGCAGGTGCAGCTTGGTCGAGTTGACGGCGCCGCCGCCGCTGCTCGCCGACGACTCGCTGGACAGCATCGACACGGTGTCGCTGAAGGCGCTGTCGTTGTCGGGCGAGTCGGTGCGCGGGTGGGGGGGGCCGGCGCCCGCCCCCAGCGCCGACGCCCGCGACGACTCCGACGCGGCGCCCCCCGGCCCCGCCCGGCTCGACGCCTCCGACGACGAGCGGCTGTGGGTGCGCGACTCGTGCAGCGACGACACCTTCTGGCTGTCTGCAACAGCAAGGATAACACCTCAGAGAAATAGCCGAGGACAAACGGAGCAACAACAAAAAGTAAACAGTATGATGCCACGTACTCCATTGTTTACAGTCAGTATTTCATTTCAAAATAGACGGGTTTAATAATGCAATTAAATGACGACACAACTCCCATAACATTAAAGCTGTTAACTCTTTGTATGCGACAATTTTAAACTAAATCGCGCCATACTTATAGTATGGTGATTGGTGATAATTAACACTTGAATAAAATCGTCAACAGACACTTCAAATCGCCCAACATGGCAACGCCGCCGCCGCATTCAATCTCTCTACATTGTTTGTCCCAGTGGTTGTTTACACGTGTGTATTTTTCGTGTTTTCAAGTGTTTTTTTTGTTGATTTATAACTATTTATTAGTATTTAGGACATAGTGACTGATTTTATATACAAAGGGACGCAGAAAGTGTGTGGCCAAATTGATATTCATCATAACCTATCACAAGTAAACATTGTACACACAGGCGTAATATTTGTTTATTTCGGTAAATTTCTGTTAGATGTAGGTTGTAACGGATTTTTCCATCACAAAATCCGTTACTCGTTTTTATATTTTGTTATTAACATAAAGTCATTATTTTCAAACATATATCTCATATTTAATAACTAATTTATTTTCCGTACAGTTTCAATTCATTTATAACAGTGTATTCGATTTTATTAAGACCTTTTTCAAATTTTAAAACTTTCTTTCAAATTTCAAATAATTCAAATTTTCGCGCGCCATATACGGAAATGGCCGTGTACTTTCGCCTAGCCTCGAACCCTGGCATATTCAAAATGCGAAAATTCAAGTGTCTGTTTACATTTCAGCAGGTATGTAGTTAAAAATCTGTATTATGAATTACTCGATTTTTCGGTTCTGTTGATGCATAATTCAAACATAAACACTGTTTAGTTGATTAAATACGTTTCATGCTAAATTCTGATTGGTCTACAGTTGACGGGTGACGTAGGTTCTACCGGCCACCTCGTCGGGAGGGTCCGACCTAGTTAGAGTTTGCTCCCGTCTTCGCCAATATCGAGTCGCGCAGAGGCATCTGCCCATTTCCCGCCAAATTTTCGGCATTTTCGGCTTTTATCTAGTTAAATTTTTGCCATCGGTGATTTATTTGAGTGGTTTTGTATTTTAATATCGGGGATTGATTTCGTGTGACTAATATTTTTGGGTTTTTCTGTTTTCTATGTCCACGGCGTCGTGAGGCAGCGACGCTTGCCCGAGGCATTTCCTTTTTGGCTGCGTAGCTGAGGAAGCGCGGGACACAGCAAGCAGGTGGTGGCTGTTTCTCCTGGAAAACCCCACAGGTGAGTAATTTCTTTTGATTTTTGCTTAGTTCAGCAACTTTACTACTCACCTGTGGCGTTTTTTTTACGTGCTATTTTTTTGAAGGACTCATTTCGTCCAAGGCCCCGGCCATCTTTAGCTCAAAAACATAGCATTGTCCTTTTTTGAATACCCACCATCTTGCGGCTGTTATCTTATCAAATATTTTCAAGTTTTGGTCACATTAGTCACACATTGCGTTCTTATTTTTCGGGTTAAGTCTCGATTCTGTAGTACGGAGCCACTCGGGTAAATCTAACACCGATATTTTCACTTTCCTAATAAATTCGTATTGCCTTTAGTTTATCAGCTTTCTTAGTTTCTCTATTTTACCGTTCAAGTCTCAAATAAACTTTTCGCGTTTAATAAGTTTTAAAATTTCTTAAATTTCAAGAATTCGGGCTGGAGCATTCTCAAAATTTTTTCTTCTTATTAAATATTAAGCACTTTGCTATTCCGGTCAGTTCAACAATATTATCTATAACATTTAAAAAACTATGCATAGTTCCCAATAGCTTAGTATAGTTCTAAACATTTAATTTTTATCGTTATTTGTAAATATTAAATAACTTTGATATCAAAATTCAATATTAAATATTAATCGTAACCTAGTGGTTTTATTAATTTTTGTAGAAGGCTTAGACCTTGTCTAATGCTGTTTTTTCTCTGATTTGTTCATGCTTGCACACCATCTCTGAGGACGCTACGATCACAGCCCTCTGACGACGGAACAACGTGACGAAAGTTGCGTAGGCATCGAGTGGAGTTGCGTTGGCATAGGTGTTGACTCCTGGTCAGCTCTACTTCGGCGACGCCCTGAGATATCTGCTAGCCTCAACATCTGCAACGCCTATTCGAGCAGACAAGGACCGGAGGAAGCCCTAGCCACGCCCCACACTACAACGAGCCTCGTTTGGGCGTAAGAAACGATACACTCAGTTCCAACTTAAGGATCAAGGCTCAAAGAACTTATAGCTGAACAGTCAGAGTATTTGTAAAGACAATTCGACCTTTTTATTGTTCTCAAACCAATTATTAACTAAATTTAACTCTCCTAGTTTATTTTAATTGTTCAAATTTAACTTCATGCTAAAGTTGATTTAATTATTTATAGTTGTCTTTTAAAAGTTGTCAAATCAAAATTGTGAGTCTCAAATTTGTGATCAATAAATTATATTGTAATAAGGTAACAGGATTTTATTGGACAGACCCAAGTATAGCAAACCTAGGATTGTTATAAGGTTGACTACAAACGTGTGCATTTTGATACTTTTGCTCCCTCTATTCCTTGTTATTTCTCTACTCTACTAATCTTGATTGCATATAAACTCTCCACATGTTGCGACTCAATTAAAACTTTTTATAGGAAATACCGGCAGCTTTATTTTGTGAAAAATTAAAAGGTTTTAAACTAGAGTCGACTGATATACTGGTCAGTTTTGATGTAGTCTTTGTTTACGAACGTTTCTATTCGGATACTTTAACAATACTAAACGATATTTTTGCTTCTCATTGTATTTCCGCGGGTACCGTAGAACTTATTGAATTTTGACTGAAGTCCACGTATTTCACTTTTCATAATAGACTTTT
Organism: Pseudeuparius sepicola; assembly: GCA_963920635.1. Lineage (NCBI taxonomy): Eukaryota > Metazoa > Arthropoda > Insecta > Coleoptera > Anthribidae > Pseudeuparius > Pseudeuparius sepicola. The sequence goes on from OY987299.1 coordinate 14,581,848, forward strand.
TGAACAAACTTCTGGTGATAGCCAACATATTTATGTAATCTTTTGAACACCAAGCTCTTGAATCCGCAGATCTAAAACCAGAATATTGGTCTAGATATGGGTGATACTTTTCTAATTTGGCCTCACGGTGAGGATACCCTTTCCTCTTTCCTTCATCACCTAAACTCCCAGCTCGAAAACATTAAGTTTGCCATGGAAATTGAAAAGGACGGTTTTCTTCCTTTTCTGGATGTGTTGGTCTCACGGAGGATGGATGGTTCTCTAGAACACTCGGTCTACCGGAAATCAACACATGCAGATAGGTACCTAATGGTTCCTCCAGTCACCACCCATCCCAAAAACAATCCGTTATTAATTCCTTAGTCTATCGAGCAATATCCCTTTCAGATCCTGATAATCTTAAAAACTGAATCATCTTACCTCTACTTGCTAACAACATTATACTCTTATCCTAGTATCCATCGCTCTATTGAGAAATTTACTAACCACAACAACCATACTAACAGACGCGTAAATGACAAGCCGACCACTAGGCTTTTCTTCTTTATATCCATAACATGACCATTAGCATCTACAAAATCCTAAATGGACTTAACATACTAACAAGATTTTCCAAGCTCCCTAAATTATCCTAATATTGTCGACCGCTTATGGATATTATCGGACATTATACGATTGAGTACGAATGGTGTATTAGTACAGTAAAACTAACACAAAATTAGGCCAAACCCAAACATCCAAAAAAAGTCCTTTCTAGTGCGAAATAGTTCCATACCCTCCTAAGAGTTAGTAATAAAAAGTTACACCACCACCAGCGTCGGGTTTCGGGGGGAGGGGGTGAAAAGGGCAGGAAATTCTTATTTTTCAGTTTTGCGTGAATATCTAGTAAACTATGAGGTTTAGCGCAAACGTTATCCTATACGCAAATGATATACATTAAATTCCGAACAAGAATTGATATGTACAGAATTTTGGTAAAGTGGACGGTTTCCATGATATGGAGGGGTAAATATTTCTTTGTTTTTATTTCACGTAGTTTTTGTTGAAAAAACTTAAAATGATTACAGTATAAATTAGTAACTGAATAATGTATGTAGAATACGTATAGATATATCTATGCATATTACACCCATAGATTGTTATTTTTTGTCACAACATAACCTCATAAGTATATGACTATAAATATGTCCAATACAAGTTAGTAGCCTTAGTTAATTTGTACTCACTTTTTGCCCTCATTCATTATAGCCTTCTGATTTCCATTCGTTCTTTTATGTCAAATCATTCCCATGTCTAATTTGTGCTTAGCTTGTAAAAATGAGAAAGTCATGAATAGGAAGCTCATGTGAAAAACAAGAAAATATATATTAAACAATCCTCATCGTATGCTTCTGCAGAGATGGGTGCATCCAAAACTGCGAGTGTCGAAGAAGTGGTCTCAATTGTTCAAGTATGTGCAGCAACTGCTTAGGACTTGCGTGTCTCAATAGAGATACTGATACTGATTTGTTTCCTCTCACCAGCCCGAGTGAACTATTTGGTGCTGACTGATAACGCAATTAATGATTCACCTAAAACTTATAACCTTTTGTATCATTTTGATTTCCCTCCCATTTTTTCAATATAGATTGTTTAATATATTTTCTAGTTTTTCACATGAGCTTCCTATTCATGACTTTCTCATTTTTACAAGCTAAGGACAAATTATAGGGATGATTTGACATAAAAGAACGAATAGAAATCAGAACGCTATAATGAATTAGGGCAAAAAGTGAGAACAAATAATTAACTAAGACTACTAACTTGTATTGGAGATATTCACAGTCATATATATACCTATGAGGTTATGTTGTGACAAAAAATAACAATCTATGGGTGTAATATGTATCTATGTATGCATAGATATAACTATATATATTCTACATACATTATTCAGTTACTAATTTATACTGTAATCATTTTAAGTTTTTTCAACAAAAACTACGTGAAATAAAAACAAAGAAATCTTTACCCCTCCATATCATGGAAATCGTTCACTTTACCATAATCCTGAACATAACAATTCTTGTTCGGAATTTAATGTATATAATTTGCGTATAGGATGACGTTTGCGCTAAACCTCATAGTTTACTAGACATTCACGCAAAACTGTGAAAAATAAGAATTTCCTGTCCTTTTCACCCCCTCCCCCCGAAACCCGACGCTGGTGGTGGTGTAACTTTTTATTACTAACTCTTAGGAGGGTATGGAATTATTTCGCGCTAGAAAGAACTTTTTTTTTGATGTTTGGGTTTTGGCCCAATTTTACTGTTACTATACAGGGTGTTTCATAATTGCATGCTGATCCGGCAGGGGGATATTCCTTGGGCGATTTTAAGACAAAATTTTCATATTAACATAGGTCCGGAAACGCTTCATTTTCGATATACAGGGCGGTAAAAATTGAAGAAAAAATCGGTTTTTTTCAATATTTCGGAGACTGGTTTAGATATTTTTGTGATATTCAGTACACGATATCTGCGTATAAAAGCAAGTATTTTAACAAAAAAAACATTTGTTCTGATTCCACCAGTGGCGTCCCCACAAACAGGTCGATACACATTTTTGAGAAAAAAAATGTGACGCCAATGCTATTTTTCAAAATAAGAATTATTTTCCTAGTCTTTGTTGTGTGTCTATCAAAAATGAGCTCTTGACTTTTTGGCCTACGACGGACGGTTTCCGAATTAAAAAATAAAAAGCATTTACTTGCTATGCCGCTATGGCAGATTAATTTATTATTGAAATCTTAACAATGAAATTAATTAAATCATATCAGGTGTTGAAAATGTCGACCTGCAAGTATGCACGCCTCAACTCTTCTTCTCATAGATTCGCGTACTCGTTGAAAAATTCCTGGCCTATTTCTTATAGTGTTGCAGGAATCTGTTATGCGATTTCTCAGTTCTTCTTCAGTTTGGATTGGGGTGCTATAAACTAAGGTTTTAAGATGGCCCCATAAGAAATAATCTAGACTGTTCAGGTCAGGGGATCTAGGCGGCCATAATTCTGTTCCTGCTCTGCCTATCCAGCGATTATTGTAATTTTGGTCCAAATAGGCACGTGCCAAAACACTAAAATGCGCAGGGGCACCATCGTGCATAAACCACATTCGATTTCGGATTAAAACGGGGACATCTTCCAACAGCACTGGTAAATCATTTTCAAGAAAGTGACGATAATTTTCTCCATTTAATGTTCCTGGCAGAAAAAAGGGTCCAATTAAATAGTCGTCAACAATTCCTGCCCACACATTTACCGAGAATTGTTCTTGGTGATTGACTTCGACGATTGCATGCGGGTTCTCTTCAGCCCAAAAGTGATTGTTGTGGAAGTTTCTAATTGCATTTCGGGAAAAACTGGCTTCATCAGTAAATAATACTTCTCTGTCAAATAGTGGATTTTCAACAATTTTTTGAATAAACCATTGGCAGAAATTTATACGAAATGGAAAATCCCGAGGCAGTAAGGCCTGAACCCGTTGAATATGGTAAGGGTATAACAAAAAATCGTGAAGTATCCTCCAGACTAAAATATGGGAGATATTCAAATTACTATCAATTTTCCTTGTGCTTATTTCGGGATTTTGCTCAACTGAATTAAGAACAGCTATTTCAGTTTCTTCTGTTCTTGCGATTCGTTGTGCCCCTTTTAAGTGGTGATCGGGTTTAAAACATCCCTTCTCGCGTAGTCTCCTATGAACGCTTGAAAAAGTTCTTGCATCTGGCACAATTCTTTGCGGAAAACGCTTTGCATACAGTCGCCTGGCTTCAAATGCATTTCCATCCGCAAGACCGTACATGTAATGAATATCGGCAAACTCGGCATTCTCAAACATATTTTCTTATACTTATATCAATCACTCACATTCAGATAAAGTATTGAAGTGAAAAATTTGACACTTGGTTGTAAACACAAAACTAAATCTCAGTGGCCTACTAGATTTTAAATAATAAATTAATCTGCCATAGCGGCATAGCAAGTAAATGCTTTTTATTTTTTAATTCGGAAACCGTCCGTCGTAGGCTAAAAAGTCTAGAGCTCATTTTTGATAGACACACAACAAAGACTAGGAAAATAATTCTTATTTTGAAAAATAGCATTGGCGTCACATTTTTTTTCTCAAAAATGTGTATCGATCTGTTTGTGGGGACGCCACTGGTGGAATCAGAACAAATGTTTTTTTGTCAAAATACTTGCTTTTATACACAGATATCGTGTACTGAATATCAAAAAAATATCTAAACCAGTCTCCGAAATATTGAAGAAAAACCGATTTTTTCTTCAATTTTTACCGCCCTGTATATCGAAAATGAAGCGTTTCCGGACCTATGTTAATATGAAAATTGTGTCTTAAAATCGCCCAAGGAATATCCTCCTGCCGGATCAGCATGCAATTATGAAACACCCTGTATATGTACAGTGCTATTCATAAAGTTTGCACCAAATGGGAAAAATTTGTATTTTTCTATTTTTCTAAAATCTGATTTTGGGATATGTTGGTGCATGTCTTGTTTACACTTTTGCGCCTAAAGAGGGTCGGGACGTCACAGCCCATGCCTGTCAAATTTGACATTTAAAATAAAAAATTGGGAAAAATCACGTTTGCCTTGCAAATATCGGAAAAAGTTATTTAAAAAATGTGTTTGTATTGCACTATTGTGCCCCTATGCAAATTTTCAGGAGGATATCACGATGTTCGTTTTTTCTTAATTATTTCTCTTCAAATCGGTACTCGATATTTTTTTCCCGAAAATAACCGAAGAAACTTATTTAGTGGTTGCTCTCTTACTAAATCATAACAATACAAATAAATTTCAATGCAAAGTTAAGGAGAAAAATGAGATTTTTTTAAAATAGCTATTGTGTAAGAACGCAGTCTTGGTGCAAAGACTCTTTCATTTTAAGATAAGTTTATTCCCTGGGCCAGTGTTGTAATATTTTTACATAAAATCCTTGTTTATGTCTCTGTTATAAACAAGGATAAAATAGATCCATATTTTGAAATTAAGTGAAACAAAATTATAAGGTACAGTTTTGTATCGAATTTTATGGATTCAGTTTCAATTCCAGGAATATCAAGTAAGAAAGACGAATATTCTGATATCCTTCTGAAAATTTGCACAAGGGCACAATAATGCAATACAAACACATTTTCTTTTTCCCAGTTTTTTTATTTCAAATGCCAAATTTGACAGGCATGGGCTGTGACGTCACGACCCTCTTTAGGCGCAAAAGTGTAAACAAAACATGCACCAACATATCCCAAAGTCAGATTTTCAAAAAATAGAATAATACAAATTTTTCCAATTTGGTGCACACTTTATGAATAGCACTGTATATCCAGTGCCATGTGGACAAATGTATATTATAGTAACGGGACGTACTGTATCAACGCGTTAAACAACACGGCGTATCCGGTTACATCAACCGTGCCAATCTACACTTGCCGTGCATTATCTGGACACGGGGCACCAAGTCTTGCTTAATGATACTAAAATCCTTTTACAAAGTTGTTGGAACGCGTTTTTCCCGCATTTTCGCCTGTTCCCCCCATTTCCAGTGTTGCTATAAATACCATCACAGGTAATAGAACAATCAGTCTCAGTGTGATCATCGGGCCCTGAGAATGTTCCGTGCAATCGAGGACGAATTCCAGCTTGGAACGAAAGATTTCAATGACGCAGGATTCATCCAGAAGAGACTCATCTCTACTAACTTCTCATTCGACGCTTAGACTAAGCTAAGCTATGGAGGGCCAGTTTGACTAGTCACATCTGAACCTATCTATCTCGTATCTATCATAGCACGATATTGCATATTTTTTATCAATAGACCTACGGAATTCGAATCCTATTCGCGCTTTCGTAGAAAATTATCGTGAGGAGTTATTCAAAATATAAAAATCTTGAACTAGGCTATGCTGGCTATGTCTTAGTTCCTTCTCTTACTTTAACGAGATAATCCTGGTCTCCGAGAGGATTGCCCGTGCGGAAACTACACTATAATAAGAAAGTACGAGCCACAAGCCATATCGATTATAATACCAAACGTTCTATTCAGAAGTCAGTCCCATATTTTACAAACCATTATTAAACACGCCTTGCTCTTACAATTAAAAATAACCTAATAATATAACATTTACCAGATGCAATGGCCTTTTCCTACTTTTTCGTTTGATATCTAACTTTCTAAACCTTATATCAGTGGCTGATCAACATATGAAATTTATTGCTGGTTTTCAATAGACGCCCGCATTTCGAGTTTACGCTCCAAAAGTTTGGAGAACAAATCTTGACTAAGTACTTTTACTTTCATCCTATTTTTTTGTCAAAATGCAAAAATCGTTGATATCAGATCAGAGAGCGTGAAAAGAACCAACAACACCATTAAAAATCATGTACCTACACTTGTAGAAATCGTATGATAATAATTATTATTATATTCCAAAGTTGACTGCGACAGGAATTTAATATATTGCCTGCCTAAAATGTGTACAGTAACACAGAATGCCTGTATAATTTCTCAGTAATTAACTTCAGACTAGTCATTAAGCGACATAGTTACTTCCAGAGCCTGGAGCTATATTAGCTATATTAGACTATTAATACGTATAATGTATCTACCCCCTATCCTTTATGCCTATAGAAACTTAGATGACGACCTCGTATCTGAAAATTTACAGATTATGTATTAGTTTGTGTGAAGTTGCGTATCCTATAGCGAAGTAGGAAAATCAAATTATAATCTGGTTAATCACATACAAGATGATGGCATCACGTTTAAATACATGGTGACGCAGGAGTAGAGGCTTTGAATTCGCGGAATGCTGAAGAATGCTGAAAATGTAACCCCAAAGTCAAAGTTGTATTTAAAAATAAATCATTAACTAAAAATTTTCACAGCGTGCTATGAAAATGGTATTATTGTTATAATATTAGTGAAAAAAAAAACGACATTATTGAATGTTATGTTTCTTGCGAAAAGAAAATATATTTATAACAAATTGGGAATTATTACTGGAAGTTTAAAAAAAGAAAGAAAAGAAAAATAAACCACGACATGTTTTAACTGCGAGAATATGCAGGAAACCGAGCAGGAAACAGTCTTATAGTTCGTGGAAAATCCGAGACATTCTATTAAAGATGCATCGAGATATTTGCAAATGTCATGGAGCTCAGTCCAGAGAGTGTTGAAAATGCATAAGTTTAGATCATATTGTTGTGGCCCAGTTCTGTAGATAGTTTCCTGCTCTGCATTTGTTAATGCCAATGACGTTAAAACCTATAGACGTGGTGCCCCATTGTTAAAATGCCCTTTATTTTGACTCCAAGTTTAAATATACCCATACTACTCTAAAAACATGCTACAAACAAAGACAGAAAGTCAACCATCAACCAACTATACACCCGGTGATTCCCGGTTATAGTTACTCCAGAATCACACTTAGATATCGCATGTTTTTTCTTGTTTGGGGGCGCCGGAAGCATCGGAACCTCACCTGAAGACTCGGGGGATGGTCTAACGACGCCCGCCTCCGAGCCCAGAGTCGAAATAAGTTCGCTACGGCTCGTCAAAAAGGGGCAATTTCTGACAATCTCGCGACATTTTCGGAATAATTTAATGGAGCGCTTAGATTGTGATTAGTTCTGGGCGTCAAGCGTTTATCAAAACAAACCTGTCTATAGGTTCTGACGTCATTGGTTAATATAGTTTTGTCATGACTATTTTAAAACCATTTACTTAATCGAAGAAAAACAAGAAAAAATAAAAAATCAAAGTAGGTCTAACGCTTTCAACACCTAAGTAGCTTACCACGCTGAACAAACTTTCTTTATAACTTTTTTCAGTAGGTACCTCTACAAATAGAGGCAGTTTACTCTTATGCTAATTAACGTTTTTTTTTTTCAATTTTCTGGTCACCCAGTATTATAAGTAATATTAAATTTTTGCATGCCAATCTTATTTTAAGAACAAGCAGACTTTTTTTTATGAAGAATAACTTTTTCTCGAAAAATCAAATTTAAGAAACTTTACAAGAGTGCTGTACCACATCTGGGGACACACTGTATATATATATCATTGAAAGCAGAAAAATGCGTAATTTCGAAAAATCGAGAAATATACAGGGTGTTACATCTAAAAAACATAAATTTGGTCTATATCTCCGAAACGTAACATTCGTTTGTTTTTCTGAATACATACCTACCTATACTTTGCAAGAACATTTTATACAATTTCATATATTTTTTCACATTAAAAACAAAAAAGTTAAGGAGGTAGAATGTTGTGGGGTTGTGAATAACCCTGTACAGGGTTGAAAGTTTTAGGATTTTTTCCGAACCGCTAGGATCTATTACTAGATAAAACAAACGAGTGTCGCAAATTTATGAAAAAATATAAACTTACTTTTTTTAATGGAACACCCTGTATATTTGTGGATTTTTTAATTGCACGCATTTTTCTGATTCCAACAATATAAATATGTTATATGTTTGTTTGCTCTAAGCATTCGCATGATATTCCAAATTGCAGATAAATACGATTTTTACATTTAATCAAGGTTGCCATTGAAAAACATTTCAACTTAGGCAAGGGCATTCCTGTCAATCCATTATTTTTGGGACAATACACCTTAGTACCCTACAACTTTCATAAATAAAACGTCATCACCTCGCGACGACCTTCATTTGACCGTGTTCCTAACTAGGATAAATGTTGCTAAAACAGAAATTGGGTACTGGAGTGCAAAAATTGCACAAGTGTCTGTAAGATGGCGCTGGAGTTGGAGACCGGCCATTGGTACAGAGCGAGAATAAAAAGTAATGTTTCGCCTTGCTAAAATAAGTTTCCGTTCCTTATAAGTTGTTTTGTTGCCCGGCAAGGTCGTTGGTCGGAACCAGGGGTCTAGGGGGAGGCAGGCGGACCGACCCCCTTTTTTTATACAAATAACAGCACATCGCTTCCATCCTGGCGTATTTTGGGATTGAAACTGTGAATTGTTAAACACAAAATAATAATATGAATATTTACGCTCCTTTATTTTTCTATATTTTTTCATAGTTATTAAGAATATTGTTGAGTAAAATATTAAGTAAGAGGACTACCTACCGGCTGTCAAATCTACTGTCATGACATAATAATTCTCCCTCAAAACCGCATGAATGATCACAATACTTACCCTAACTGACATTTAGAATTTATGTCACTATAGTTTTATCTTTTATCATTCTATTAACTTTTCATTAAGTACTTAATATTGATAAACCGAAAGAAATTAAAATTCTGTTGTATTTGATCCAAAGTTGACGTAAAGTTGTGAATTTTGTTAGATACGTGAAATACCTACTATTTGCTGATATCTTAATATATGTATTATTTTGGCATACATTTAGAGTAATGGAAAATGTAATGTAAATAAATTTATAGGTACTACCATAGAAGAATTTACGTAGTAGATTCTTCTATGGTACTACCTAAATGCTTGCCGGTACATCAACTTTGTGTCAAACAGAATTTTAAAGCGTTAATATAATTTTCTTTTGAAAAAGACATATTCTTATCGATATTTTTTAGTAATAATAAAAAGTTAATAAAATTATACAATGATACTCGTATATTATGTTGTATAGCTAGTGATATAAAATAGTTTTTACGAAGTAATGACTTTTTAAAATTTTAAGAAATTTTATAAATAGGAAATAGGCGCTTATGTAACATTAAAATAGAAACGACTTTTTCAAGTTAAACGTTTTGAAATTGTAACAAATAAGCCAATTTTTAGGGATTTTATTTTTTAAATATAATTTTTGACAGATAGCGAAAGTCACGTGACCACGTTTGAGTCGGTTATTTTTCCTCGTTTTTAATCGAAAGGTAACCCCAAAGTTAACTGCATATGTGTTCTATTATTATCCGTTAATAAAAATATGTTTAAATTAATAAAAAGATACATTTTGCACCATCTTCATTTTTTCCAAAAAGGTTTTTTGGTTATAACTTCTGTTTGACGTTCGATTGTTTTTTTTCCAAACGACATTACATTGTTTGGAAAAAACTGCAACAAACTGGTTTTTAAATCATTAATTTGTCTCAAAAAATACGGAATGGTTAAAGTGAATGTTCTTATCACCTTCAGGCGGACACCCTGTACCTAATAAAAATATTATTTAACAAATAATAGTACTTTTTGAAATTGAGCCCATGTGTTGACAGGTGGCCGTGATTACAGCCCAAAAGTAAAGTTACACACATTGTTTAATGTGCTTTTTGAACCTAACAAAAAAAAGTTTATCAAAATCGGTAAACAAATAAAGATATTTTACCAGGGTGGTAACTCCTTAACGGAGGTCACACTGTAGATGTTTAACATATAGGTACAGAAGATGTTCTTTCGCATCAATATATCGTTTTCATTTTTTATTTTCGAGATATGTATTTATCTTAATTATTGCGTTACTTAAAATGTGTGTTTGAATGTAGTGTTAATGCAAACGAAGAAACACCTTATGTACACATAAAAGACCATGTTTCATTTCATTGAAAAAACTAAACATAATTTTGTAGAACTTTTAAGCCAGCAATACTATACCTACAGAAAACGTGCCGAATAACATTCTTTAACTAAAGATATGCCTTTAACAGTAAAAAATTTCAGCTCGATCGGTTGAAGATATCTGCTTCAAAATTGAGTTGCAAGATTCCACCCGAACAAATTACATACATACATACATACATACATACATACATACATTGCAAGTTAAATAAAAGCTTTTAAAAACACAGTTGACATTCAAGTGACCTTGAAAACGTCGTCTGCCTACAAGTGAAAACGTGCGTCTTACATTGCACCGCATATGCTTCAACTTTTATGTGATTTTTTGCGATTTTCGTTTTTGAGATATTTATAATAGCTGCATTTATTAAAATGGAACACCCGGTCACAGAATATTTAGTTATTCTGTGACCCGGTATAGATAATTTTCGACATACCTATACATATAGAGACATAGACATATGAATCCTCCCCTAATATCAGTTTATATGCTAACGATTGTATTTTCCTCACGAAAAATACATAACGGCGACATACGTATAAATAATGCAAAGTCAACTAAAGGAGTTTTTAGTGCCGCCGTGTACCTTTCAAGCTAAAAATCAATGAACCATTGCTAAAAAGAGAGGGGTTAAAATCACAAATCGGAGTCTTTGAGCTACGGGGGTCTCCCGAATATACCTTTTGAAGTTTTATATTATTTTAATATTAAAAATTCGCAATTCATAGTATATAATAATATGGAAGTAATACAAAAACATAAAAAAGTAATCAGAAAGCTTAGTTGATTAAATATTATATCGCCAAAACGTAAAATTGATCATATGAACATAATATATGTAATTAGTAAACTGGACCTGTAACAACAGCGTCAACCGTTCATCGTTCGTCTGTTTTTCGCGCCATCTGATAAACAATAGCTACACTTTTGGTATTCCCGCTGCATAATTTAAGGGTATTTTGCCTATGTTTTTTATTTACAACAAGACTGGATAATTACAATGTTTATTACCGGGTTTTCGTTCCGAGCATATTCCGAAACCTCTGCCCATCTTAACGAAGGTAAAATTCCGGCTCAAGAGACAAAATAGACGAATTTATGCCGGCATAAAGTTTGAAATTCAAAAAAAATTCTCGCCCATAGCTTTTAAACTAGTGTCATTAGTATCTATGGATATTTTAAAAATACCCGTCTTTTTTGTAATCCTTTGAAATTCGCTACTTTTTCCAGCTAGTTGGAAATAAAAATGCATTGATACAGGCAACCAAACATACAATGGCGAGGCCCCCCTTAAGTATTTTTTTTCTAACTCGAAAAACAGAGGCTCTAGCTAGGGGTGGGTCAAAATATACGGGAACACCCTGTACACAGACTAGGTACTGCACGCGTTCGGCATAATATGCCCCATAAAACAGGCACTTATTTCCATGGCCAATGTTGAGGTAGTCTTTAAGAGATCTTTGACTTCTATGAAAGTCTGGCACCGTTTCAACGGGCGGTCTCGCGCTATCCAGGATTAGGACAGACGCGCGCCAAAGCGTTCCCAGTTCCCAAGGACCGGCCAAAATAGAAGACACCAAGATTGCGCCGAACGATAGCCTATATATTCACCGTATTTTAAGTTCAGGGTGAATATCTTGCCGCAAGCTTAGCGCTCTCGGCAAATTTAGATTTCTGGATTGGCTGAGAAGAGATGCGCAGTTGTATCATCTGGAAACGCATGGAATTATTTCACCGTGTATTGTTTTATTATGGATATATTTGAATGCAGAAATTGCGGCAGTTCATCTTTCCGCATGGAGAAGCTAAAAAACCCAGGGTGATGCAGTTTTTTTTCCGAGGAATCTGAATCTATCGAGACGGAAATCGCCCTGAGTACTTTTGACACAATATTTTGGTATCTGATACGGTGATAGGTGTCAGTATGTGGTATTTAGATACTTTTTCAAGTCATTATGCTTAGCTGTGCGGCTTGTGGCACTTCCCTGACCCCCAAAACTAAAATGTTTGAGGATAATAATCCATCGGTAAGTTATTTTGTAATTTAAATTAACTCTTGAGGTCATGCACCAAAGTGGCATATGCGTTTGTGTAAGTACCTACTTCTTCATAATTGGAAATTTAAAATTAGAATTGCTTATTATCGAGGATTCCTAAACTTATAGACATAAACGAGCCTTATAATGTTTTGCCTGTATATAAGGTGTAACTTAAGTACGTTAAAATATTTCAGGATGATGATCCTTAGCCAATTATAAGAAAAAAAGTTCATATAAACATGTGTCCAAAAATGCTTCATTTTTTATATACAGGGTGTAAATGAATAAGTGCGAAAAAATTCAAGTGGTGAATCTTTGAGTGATTCTAAGACGAAAAGTTTATATAAACATATGTCCGGTAATGCTTCCTTTTCAAGATACAGGGTGTCAAACTCTTCTTAAAAAATCGCTTTTTGTTTTATTTTGTTACATTTTGTTACCAGCTAAAAACAATATTAGAAAGTTTGAAGTATGTCTAATTATAAAATAGAACGTAATTATGAGAATATTCCATGGCTGACTATGTGAAAATTAAAAAACAGAAAATTAGCCATAGCTCTTTTATTTTTTATAATAACTATGCCGAGTATTATATCTTTGGAAAGCTCAGAAAATGGCCGATTTTATAAGGCAACAGCCAACTATGATTTACATTTAAAAAAACACAAGTGTATGTCATATCTCAAAAATCACAAACAACATAAAAAAATTGATTAGATTATGTTATCAAGCCCAAAATTATGTACAATTTTTGTCTCTACAGTTTTTCTGCATAATCAGAAATAACGGAGCTACAGAGATCTGATGAAATAGCAAAAAATCACTCTTTTCAAAATATCTAGTGAGCCATGAACTTTTTTAAAAATCAAAAAGGGGCATTAGATTGAGCATTCAAAACTGCAATTCTTTCCCCATTTAACCTTTGTTGTAGCTCCGCTAGTTTCCGAGATCCCCATAGTGGGCATCGAAAAAAACTTACCCTATATATTTAAAATTTTCACTAGTAATCGCCCTAGTGCTTGAATTATTGCCGGAAATTTTTCGAGTACACGAATTTTCTTAAAAAATTTTTTTATCAATTTTCTTAAAAAATTCGTGTTAGAGAAAAATTTCCGGATATTAATTCAAGAACGTGGAGGATTCGGTAAGAAAATTCCATACCTACACGTAAATTAAACGAAATTATTATCAAAATTTTTGTCGGGTATCTAATTGTTACAATGTCACATTATAATAATGACATTTGTCAAAAAAATTTCCGCTGTAATCACCTCCTGCTGTCTAGAGCAAGTGAGAATATTTCCGGAAATTTTTTGAATTGCCATGACAACGAAGCAAAAAACGAGCCTCTGATTGGTCAAAAAAGGTAGGTATGGAATTTTCTAAAAAATCGCCTTTTCCCAAAACGATTTATTTATTCTATCACACTTGCAAAAAATGATACCTGACATTTTTTGCAAGTGTGATAAAATAAATTTAAAAAATCTAATTTGCCATGAAACGGTGATAGATACAAAAAGAAGTCAAGCGACATTTTTTGTTGGGAATCATCCAAAACTGCTACCCACTTTAATTTCGTACAGGGCCTTATTAACTTTTTTCTTGAATTTTTCTTCCAATTCACCCATATTTCCGCCACTGGTTCAATTTAGAGCTTGGAAGTAACACATTTAAATGGGCCCTAGCCAAGTATGACGTGTACCAAATTTGGTTTAAAAAAGCTCTACAAATAAAGAAGTTATGGGAAAAAAGACGATTTTTTTAGAGAAATTTAAGACCCCGTATATCGAAAACGAAGAATTTTTGGACACATGTTTATATGAACTTTTGTTGTTAAAATTGGCAGAGGACCACGATCCTGAAATATTATAGCGTAGTTAAGTTACACCCTGTATATTACTGATTTCACGAAAAATGGGGATTTCTACCGCGATTAGTTTGTCGAAACAACTTAAATAGGTGCCCGCCACTGTAAAAAAGGAAACAGCATCCCGCCATATGCAGAGACTGTCCCGGTCGTGTTAAGCCCAAATTTGCTCCTTCCTGGGGTTCTTTATTCAAAGCTACCTTCAGAACTGACAAGGTGTTCTCGAAAAGTTAAGACAAAAAAACATTTTTTCGAAAAAATATTGCTTGTTTGTGTGCATTTTTGATATTAAATAATAAAAACTGTGAAATACACTGTATATAAAGAATGGAGGTCATTGCATCAGCTTCCTGTTGTGTAAGGCATTGCTTCCTTTGCTGCTTATCGATTACATAAATATATTGCGCTGATCTATATCTTCGTGGCAATCCAATCCGCATAATATACAAAGCAAGTAAAACAAATTCAATAAATTCTTTTTTAGTATCCAAAAGCAATGTATAAAATTCACTTCTCAGGTAATATTGGTTGTTTGTCCCGATGTAAATAAAAATCTGTTCACGGTGGGTTCAGAGCTCGGTTCAGAGCGTTGACTGACGTATTAATAAAGACTGCTAACGGCTGTCACGTCTGACACTTTTTTGGCTCACCATGCGATTTCCAGAGACAAAATACAATGAAAAAATACATTGTCAGCCATCACTAAATTTTTTTCCAGGAAATGAAGCTATTAGACCGAGAGATAGTGACAGATTTTTGGACGTGATTTTACTCAGTATGCCTTGCAAAGGGCAGTATGTGGCACATATTCTCACAATAATAAGATATGAATCAGAGAGTCCTCCTGGGTTCTTCATATGAAAAACTGAGTTTTCAATTATTCGAAAAATATGCGTTTTGATATGATTTTAGTCAGGCTGCCATGTGTTTTATAATGAAGTTCAAAATAGAAAATTCCTCGGAAAACCATAGGCATACCGTTAGCGTGGGTCCAAAGGGCTATTATTGCCACGTGAACTTGTATTTTAATAATTAATTTTTCACGTTTCTGAACAGGCTGCCAATGAGAAGTATGCAAGTTCTTATTATGAAACTGCTGAAAAAAGGATGGCATACCTTTTGCGCATGTCCAAGTACTGTTTAAACAGGGTGTCTACCAACCTGGAAAACCTGGAAATGTCAGGGAATTATTTTTGGTCAGGGAAATCAGGGAAAAGTCAGGGAAATCTATCAAATTACCTGGAAATTTGTGGTTTAATAGATATAAAAATAGGAAATCTTTAATTCTTACAAAAACTAATCAAAATTATATCATATTCATTTTGATTCTACTCCACAGAGATCACATATTATGGTATTTATTTATATGTGATCCCTGTGCTTCTACTATACTCCAAAGATAATCTAACTAAATAAGATTTTACGAAGCTATTTATTTTTGTTTTGAAGGTGTTTATTTTTTATATGTTTTTTTTATTTTGGAGAATGTGTAAAAGATATTTGTTTGTTTTATACGTGATTTTATATTTTTACAATAAATCGTGTATCTTTATTTTTTACAGGTTGGCTCATTATAAATTGACACGCCATTGCTACTTATTGAGGTTAGAAAAAAAGTTTTTTTTTACAAAAGTTATAGATACTAATACAAAGTTTTTTGTGACACTATTGGACCTTATACAGTGTGTTCTAGAAAGTCGTGGCAGACATAACTTATGTTTCTTTAAATGGAACATCTTGTATATTTTTGTTATATGTTCGCTCCAACCGTTCGTTCAGAACTAAGCCTTTTTTTTTAGGGATTACTCCTTGGGTCATAGGCTGCCATGAAAGACAAATGTTAAATTATAGTAATAGCTGACAGTTTGCAAGTATATTCATGCTATGGAAAACATAATGGGCTCTTTTAAGATTTCAGGGAAAATGAAGTAGGGAAATTGAGAGAAATAAGAAATTTTAAATAGTAACATAGGTAATAAACTTCGTCAAATTTATTGTTTTTAATTTAATTTTTTGAAAGCGACAATGACATTTAGAAAAAGGATATATTTTTATACGTTTTTGTGGGATTATTTAAAAAACAGAATTTATTATGACAAACCGAAAAATGTAGAAACACTGAAAAGTAGAATTCGGGAAGAAATCCACATATTAAATACTGAACACAGCAATTTTATTGTTGCCCCAATAAACAGAAACTTAGTAGCAAATATCAATAAATTCATACGTATATCCTTTTTCTAAATGTTATTGTCGTTTTCAATAAAAATTAAATTTCGAACAATAAATCCAACGAAGTTTATTAACTATGTCACTTATTATTTAAAATTTCTCATTTCTCTCAATTTCCATTCTTAATTTTCTCTGAAAACTTAAAATAGCCCATTTTGTTTTCCAACGCGTGAATATACTTGCAAACTGTCAATAATTGTTACTATAATTTGGCCTTTGTCTTCCATGGCAACCTATGACCTAAGGAGTAATCCCTCTCAAAAAAGGCTGTTCTGAACGAACGGTTGGAGCGAACATATAACATACATGCTTCATTGGAATCGGAAAAATGCGTAGAAAATATACAAGGCGTTCCATTTAAAAAAACAAAAGTTATGTTTGCCACGGCTTTCTAGAACACACTGTATAAGGTCCAATAGCGTCACAAAAAACGTTGTATTAGAATCTAAAACTTTTGTAACAAAACTTTTTTTTCTAGCCTCAGACACTAGCAAGTTAAGGGGGGTGTCAATTTATACTGTACTTTATTAACCTCGTTAGCAACAGTTTCTGCCAAAAAGTTTAAATTCCAAGCCACTTTATAACTTTCTTCGAAAACATAATCGGACATAATTTGCACATTTATTTAATTAATGTCAGATGACATCACTAAAACTAATAGTCCGCTTTTGAATTTTTTTGTTAGTAAGCACGATCTTTCAGAGTAATTTCATCCTAGGGGATCTGTTGACTCTTTCATTTTATTCAAATTCGCATATTTATCTCAGTAGGTAGGTATTAGTCAGGGAATTTTTTGCTTTTTGGTCAGGGAAAACCTGGAAAAGTCAGGGAATTTTAAAAGCTCGATTTGGTAGACACCCTGTTAAATTGAATGTTATTTAATGATTTAAATTAAGTATTAAGTATTTAAGTATTTGGGGGTTGTGATCGATAGGCATCTGCGCTGGGACCGCCATGTGGATCTGTTGACAAATAAGGTCAGGGGATTGCTATGGCGTTTTACGTTTTTGAGGGAGTACTTGGATTTGCCTCATTTGAAGGCGGTATATTATGCGCTCGTTCAGTCTCAACTAAGTTATGGTATTATGGGCTGGGGAGGAGTTGCACAGTGTTACCTGAAAAAATTAAACATATAGACCGGGAGATAGTGACAGATTTTTGGACGTGATTTTACTCAGTATGCCTTTCAAAGGGCATTATGTGGCACATATTCTCACAATAATAAGGTATGAATCAGAGAGTCATCCTGGGTTCTTCATGTGAAAAACTGAGTTTTCAATTATTCGAAAAATATGCGTTTTGATATGATTTTATACAGGCTGCCATGTGTTTTATAATGAACTTCAAAATAAAAAATTCCTCGGAAAAAATAGGCATACCGTTAGGGTGGGTCCAAAGGGCTATTATTGCCACGTGATCTTGTATTTTAATAATTAATTTTTTCACGTTTCTGAACAGGCTGCCAATGAGAAGTATGCAAGTTCTTATTATGAAAATGCTGAAAAAAGGATGGCATACCTTTTGCGCATGTCCAAGTACTGTTTAAACAGGGTGTCTACCAACCTGGAAAACCTGGAAATGTCAGGGAATTATTTTTGGTCAGGGAAATCAGGGAAAAGTCAGGGAAATCTATCAAATTACCTGGAAATTTGTGGTTTAATAGATATAAAAATAGGAAATCTTTAATTCTTACAAAAACTAATCAAAATTATATCATATTCATTTTGATTCTACTCCACAGAGATCACATATTATGGTATTTATTTATATGTGATCCCTGTGCTTCTACTATACTCCAAAGATAATCTAACTAAATAAGATTTTACGAAGCTATTTATTTTTGTTTTGAAGGTGTTTATTTTTTATATGTTTTTTTTATTTTGGAGAATGTGTAAAAGATATTTGTTTGTTTTATACGTGATATAAGTACTGTTTAAATTGAATGTTATTTAATCATTTAAACGAGTTATTCGATGTAAAGTGTACTTGGACATGCGCAAACGGTATGCCATCTTTTTTTCAGCATTTTCATGATAAGAACTTGCATACTTCTCATTGGCAGCCTGTTCAGAAACGTGGAAAAATTAATTATTAAAATACAAGTTCACATGGCAATAATAGCCCTTTGGACCCACGCTAACGGTATTCCTATGGTTTTCCGAGGAATTTTCTATTTTGAACTTCATTATAAAACACATGGCAGCCTGACTAAAATCATATCAAAACTCATATTTTTCGAATAAATGAAAACTCATTTTTCCATATGAAGAACCCAGGATGACTCTCTGATTCATACCTTATTATTGTAAGAATATACGCAACATAATGCCCTATGAAAGGCATACTGAGTAAAATCACGTCCAAAAATCTGTCACTATCTCCCGGTCTATATAACCGTGAGAAGTTTTATAAATACGTCAGCCAACGTTCGGAGCTTTAATATGTCTATGGAGAATGGCAATAGATATTTTCCAATTTATCCAATTTGTTGTTAAGAGAGGCCTCCTTATTCAATGCTAACCGGAAAACCATGTGAATATCTCGAAAACGATAAGTGCCTATGATGTTACATTATCATTGAAAAGGTAATTTTAAGGACTATTTAATGACTGTTTAATCTACAGAAAAATAACAATAATTTCCAAAAATATTTACCTATTTATTTACGGTTAAAGCCAAAGTGATATTCGTGAGCAGATTTTATCAATATTTTTTTTTAAACCATTTTTTAGGCCCTAACTTTTGGAGAACACCTTGTATGTCAATTCTGCATAACCCTGATTTTTAATTGGTGCTTTTGTCTCAAAAAATAAGGAAATAATATAGGACACTATTAATCTGCGACACCCTGTTAGTGTAAATTTTCACAAGCGCGTTGAAAAAAGTCTAGTGTAGACAGGGTTGGCTCCCCAGTGGGTACCAACCCTACTGGGTTTTTTTGGGTCACCTACCCAAAAAAAAAACAAAGTGGGTTTTTTTAAATAAGGTGTTTATGATTTTAGAATTTTTTATTTGATTTTTTTATGGTTGAATAAGGACTGATCAGTGAACACAGAACAGAAACACAACATATAACAGCACGAAACAGGTCTGGACTCTCCTATTCTGTACACCATTTAATCTGAACAGAAGACAATATTGGATAATTTCTTATTTAGGTATTTTTTTTATTAGATATGTATTTTTGTATTGGAGTAAAATATCAATTTTTCGTCTTTTGTAAATATTAGTCAGGAAATTGAATATTTTATTAATAGCAAGGTGGAAAATAAAAAACCCAATTAAACCCAAAAAAGACCCGATTATTAAACCCAAAAAAACCCACTGGGTTGGGTTTTTTATATAAAACCCGGGTTTTTTCCAACCCTGAGTGTAGATCAAATATTTTACCTGAGAACCGTTTGCTGTCCCTGGCGTGGACGATCTCCCTATCACATTGGGTGCCCAGGGCGCACAGCTCGCCGAGGATGGCGTCCAGGTCTACGTCCTGGGAGTCCTCCAGGTTGGCCATGGAGAAGCGGTAGCTGTCGATGCGCGGGGCCGCCATCTCGGAGTTCAGCGGCCTTAGGTGAGCAGTCGGGTCCAGGCCCTGGAATGACGACAAAACAACATTTTAGCCATTCCAACTTCGCATAACCAATTTCGAAAGAAAGGAATTGCAGATGGTTTCGTATTTGGCGGATTTTTTTTAAATCAAACTTGAGAAAATGGCTATAGGTACAATCTTAGGGAAATATCCTATCATGGAGTCGCAGTTTTATTATACGCCAATGGGCTTATTACTGTATTTTAACAGATTCCTTATAGACGCTAGGGGGTGCTAAGTTCTGACGATCACGAACAGAATAAAATTATGTGTGTAGCCTGTGTAGTCAAGTTACTGGTGGCATTTTTGAACAACTCCTCTAAACAGTGGTGCGTTTTGGTGCATTTGTGCATTCTGTGCGCAGTTCTCAACACATTTTTTGGATATTACATTGATGTTTACAAAAGAAGAGAAGAATTGACATTGGAAAATCAAAAATCTATAATAAACTGAGACTAACTAACTTAGACCATGATGTTTTATCGTCACAGCAGAAAAATGTTTCTTTCAAAATTTAAAAATCGCTAAAATTATTGATCGTTTCGGATCGATATTTCTACATTTTTTAAATTTCTGTGGAAACGACCAGGATATCATAGTGACAGATTTTTGGACGTGATTTTACTCAGTATGCGCATTATGTTTTTCTCAGAATAATAAGGTATGAATCAGAGAGTCATCCTATGGGTTCTTCATATGAAAAACTGAGTTCTCATTTATTCAAAAAATATGCGTTTTGATTTTTGACATGATTTTAGCCAGGCAAAATAGAAAATTCATTGGAAAACCATAGACATACCGTTAGCATTGGCCCAAAGGGCTACTATTGTCACGTGAACTTGTATTTTAATAATTAATTTTTCCACGTTTCTCAACAGGCTGCCAATGAGAAGTATGCAAGTTCTTGTTAGAAACTGCTAAAAAAAAGGATGGCATACCGTTTGCGCATGTCCAAGTACAGTTTAAATTGAATGTTATTTAATCATTTAAACGATATATTCGATGTAAAGTGTAGTTGGACATGCGCAAACGGTATGCCATCTTTTCTTCAACAGTTTTATGACAAGAACGTACATATTTATCATTGGCAGCCTGTTCAGAAACGTGGAAAACTTCACGTGACAATAGTAGCTTTTTGAGTCCACGTTAACGGTATGCCTATGGTTTTCCGAGAAATTTTCTGTTGGATACAAACACGTACCTACTTCTTAAAGTTTGTGTGTTTCACACTGTTCAAAATTATGCAGCTTATAAATTATGTTGCGGTATTATTAAGCATTATATCAATGAATTTATATACCTTTTACATTGCTAAATTCTTGTTATTTAGACCTCCGCCTCCGTTAAAATTTATGACACATTCAGAAAATAAACCAACGCCGGCAGGGTGTAGGTATAATCGCATTTGCCTTGGATACCCAAGCGTCGTGTTTGTTTACTCGAACGCTACAGTCGAAGCTGTCAATAAACTCGTTCAAAATGAGTCGTTTTGGAAATGTAAACATAGAAGAAATCAATACAGAAATTATTAAATCGTATTCGTGAAATAATCTTGACAAATACCACTCGTGCCGGAAATTTTTCTAGATAATTTTATTCTCAGGCCCTATTTTGCCCATTAGCAAAACCACTCGTACAAATTGGACTTTTATTTTCTCACTTTTTGTGATAATTTGCACAAGTGCAATTACCGGTAATTGCACTAGTGCAAATTATCGCTAGCAGAGGCACATTACAATAAGGAGCTACCTTATTGGATGCAAGCAGTATGAGGGAAATAATCGCTGAAATCCTACTCTCTTAGTTACGTCTTAGTTACGCTAAACCAATAACATATTCAGAACCGAAAGTTTAATCTAAATGACAGCAGCTGTCAAACTAACTATTTGCAGTTGTTAAATTCTCTTTTTAAATACAATTCGTGGTATGCCTAATAATAGATAATACCTTTCCTTAATTTATCACTCATTATAATCCCAATGCTAAGAAAATACCACTCCTGCTGCGCAGTCGTGGTATTTTCAGCTTTGGGATTATAATTCGTAAAATTAACGAAAGGTATTATCGATAATAGGCACACCACTTGTTATATTACCCCTGAGAATATACGCAACATAATGCCCTTTGAAAGGCATACTGAGTAAAATCACGTCCAAAAATCTGTCACTATCTCCTGGTCTATTACGACATCTTGTGCAACTGGCAACTGCGTACCAGCCTTGACGCGCAAGCTTACCAGCTGATTGGGAAAACTTCTAAAAAATTGTTTTTTTTTGTTGACTTTAAAAAATAGATTCGTATTAAGCTTTTTTTACCATCTGCAATTAATCATGACTGAATCACCCTGTATAGTTGATCCAAAAATCTACGCAACTGGAGATGAAGAACTATTACACCTCCACAAATTTGACAAACATCCGCTAAAGAATTCCCGAAATACGGAAATTATTAGAATAAGAAACTCGATGATTAAAAATTATTGATGATAGATTTGTTCACGAAGAAAAATCCTAAATTTAACGTGGAACTAGATAAAATGAATGAATGACATTTATCTACATATATAAAAAAGTATTATCATGATCAAAACCCCCATTTACCGTTCACCGCACTTTAGGCCGTTACATTCACCGACATCAGCGAAGAAAATCTGCTAAAAATCTCTTTCAACCCACTTCCGCCGAGTATAAAACATCCACTTAATGGCCGGGTTCGTTCACCTAAGAGCGAGTTATTTATCCGGAAAATGGAAGCATTCGGCGCCCACCCCAATCTTAGGCCCGGGCAATAATAAGGCATACAACCCTCTATCTCGTGAAGCGAAGCGGGCGAGTTTTAATTTTATTTTCGCTCCTCTCGGATGACAGTTCGCGCATATTAGGGAAATTTAGGAGTCGGAGTCGGGTTACGCCGAAATCAGCGGCGTATCCAGGATTAACGTCTGGGGGCGGGGGGGCAATCAGTTATAAACAACAAAACTCTGTCGATAATTTTAATGGATAAAAACAGAACAAAAACATATTCTCTAAAATAAATAAATACAGGATGTCCGGAAATAAATGCACCAACTTGAAAAATTAAAAAGAAAAATGGAAAATATGACGAAAACTTCATAATATGAACATGGGTCCGCAGATGTTTTGGTTTTCGAGATGCAGGGTGTTGAAATTGAAATTTTATTTTCGATTTTTTTAAGTAACTTTTGAGACGACAAAATTTTCTTGCAAAATTTGGTAGCCGGGTTTTTTTTTTTGGGAAGAGAAGTCATAATAATAATAATTCTCACCCTCACAATACTCCAAACTAGGAGTACCCCAGAAGCAACCATATGCTTGTGCGGGGGAGGGGGGCAATTACTATTATTTTGTCTTCGTTGCCATTTGCGGCTAGGGCCGACTTTTTTCCCGATAGAACTAGGGTAGCATTCGCTCAAGTACTACAGAAAAGCCTAGAAAACCGTAGTAATCTCAGTGAGTGTAGGACAATTATTAGTAAATCACACGGATAAAGCCTATTTAGGAGCAATACCGTGAACCCACATTTGTCCAGCGCTCTTGGCCATAGCGGTGTTTTTCTTTAAAGACATATGCATGCGCCTGCCTCGAACCAAGGTCGATCGAAGGCAGAAAAACATGCAGTCTAAAAAGTCAGTAGAGGACGCTGCGTACGCTACCATTATTTAATTTAATTTGCCCTAACTTTTTTGACGGTAAACTTTCACGACATTTTGTGAATGTATCCTCTTCCAACACTTTTCTAAGCAAAAGCGTTATTCAGTACTTGGTGAATAACGCCAAAGGTGACCATTTTCGAGAAATGTTCAAATTTCTGCATCTATGCAGGTGCATATCGACACCCGTATGCAATTAAATTGAAAATAAAATTTAAATAAACGGGCACATTCATTTTTTGACAGTTTAATTAACTTTTTTTTTCAAGAAAATTTTGTCGTCTCAAAAATTTACTTAAAAAAAATCGAAATTTCAATTTTAACGCACCCTGCATCTCGAAAACCAAACATCTGCGGACCTATGTTTATATAAACTTTTCGTCATATTTTCCAATTTTATTTTTAATCTTTTAATCTTTTTTAAGTTATTACCGGACACCCTGTATAACATAAAAATAATTCTTCTTCGAACCAGTAAAATCTATATCACAAAATCAAATATTATTTTTTTGGCCTTGAGCTCGTCAAATATCTCCTCTGGAGATATGGGTATTTCAGGGTACACATAGGAGTGTTAACCCATTCAGTCGGTTTTCGCTAATATTGTTTCTAATATAATTTTTTTAAATTTTCAGTTTTGAAAATGTTCTTTCTGGCGTGGCGGTGCACACAGTAATTGTGCAAGATATATTTAGTAGGTTGTTTTGCCTAACTTACGGTTACGCGCTACAACCGACGGAGTGTGTGCATAATATACGGCGGCGCGTTCTCATATCTACTGCACAGGTTTTAATTTTGAGAAAACAAGATGAAACAAATAACAAATTGTAGATGTTTGATGTTCACTGCATTTTCAGATTAGGCCAGGAGTATATAATTGTTGGTATTATTAATTTTGATATTACAAATCTCGTTTATCTCGACAGCTCTGGGAGGCAATTGCCCTCTTTGCCCCCTCCCCCTGAATACGCCACTGCGCCGAAATATTCCACAACGAGAGAAAGGCCGACTTAAGGGAACTCCTGTAGACGTCGAGAGATGCCACGTTTAAAAAATTAGGGAGGAAAATATCAGAAGCGGAGGCTTGCTTGAAGCTATACAAAAATCTTTTCCGTCGAAGCTTAATGTATTTTGAAAGAGACATAAATAATTGAAAGCAGTAGGTAAAAAATTTATGTTTCGATTGTTGAAGTTAACAGGTGTTTTGGGGCCCGTTTTGCCAATTTCAACGTTGAAGTTAATATGTGTTTTGGGGCACGTTTTGCCAATTTCACCGCAAACGGTTGATTTTATCGTTATGAAACAAGAGTACACTTTTGTTGCAAAATTAAAAGATACACTGAAATGATGGACCTGCAAGACCAAAAAGATAACCTCAAAAAAGCTTCAGCAAAAAAATTAATAGAGGTTGTTAATTTTTACCCTTTTTTATGGCACTCTGTAAATGAATAAACTACCCTAAGGCGTCTTCCAGTAAGTAGATAACACATACCAAATTTAAAACTTTTAAGTAGCGCCGTTATTGAGATATAAATAAAAAAATACTTTTCACCCTGTAGACCAGAATAACTTGGCAAGGAAAGCCCAAATCGAAAAATTTTATATGAAAGACCCCCTTAAAACCACCTGCCGAACACCCCTTTAAAGTATTTAGTATACATTCTGACTCACCCTGTATACAGGGTGATTCAGTTTTAATCTGCAACACTTCAACAGGTGAAAAATAACCGCACTTTCTTCTATAAACTATATCATTCTAAGGCCTTATAAAAAAGTTACAGGGTGTTAAACTTGCAAGAAATATGTGGAATTTATTAAATATTTTACAAACTAGTTGAGATATTTAAGTCATATTTGGTACACGTTATAACGGCATGGGTTAGCATAAAACATGTTAATATCAACCATCTTGAACAACCAGTGGCGTAGAAATGAGTAATTAGTATAATTTATTTAAAAAAAAAATAGAACCACCTTGTATAGCAATAAAATGTATTCAAATTCTTATGTAATTTTTTATTGTAAACAAAAACGTTCTCTTAGCATTTTTTCATATGTGTCATGGTTTCATAGCAAATTTGATTTTTTCGTATTATTTCGGGGTACTTCTGAAAAATTAACTTAAAACTTTTCTCCATAAGAAACACTCAAAGTAGAAAAAATATGTTTTTTACTTTAAATACGGTAACTTTTCCCAATAAACTTACCCATTCAAGGTTTTTACTTTTCAAGATACAGAGCGTAACATTAATTGTATCTTCCTTAATAAATGTTTTAGACCCTGTATCTTCAAAAGTATAGCCTTAAATAGGTGAGTTTATTGGAAAAAGTTACTTTATTTCAGGTAGCAAACACATTATTTATACTTCAAGTGTTACTTATGGAGCAATTTTTTATATAATTTTTCAGAAGTACCCCGAAATATTACGAAAAAATCAAATTTGCTATGAAACCATGACACATATGAAAAAATGCTAAGAGAACGTTTTTGTTTACAATAAAAATTTACATAAGAATTTGAATACATTTTATTGCTATACAAGGTGGTTCTATTTTTTTTTTTCTAAAATAAATTATACTAATTACCCATTTCTACGCCACTGGTTGTTCAAGATGTTTGATATTAACAGGTTTTATGCTAACTCATGCCGTTATAACGTGTACCAAATATGACTTAAATATCTCAACTAAGTTTGTAAAATATTCAATAAATTCCACATATTTCTTGCAACTTTAACACCCTGTAACTTTTTTATAAGGCCTTAAAATGATATAGTTTATAGAAGAAAGTGCGGTTATTTTTTGGTTTTCTATCACCTGTTGAAGTGTTGCAGATTAAAACTGAATCACCCTGTATAGGAAAACACCGCTGATGGCCAAGAGCGCTGGATGAATAATTGTGGATTCACGGTGTTGCTCCTAAATAGCTTTATACGTGTGATTTACTAATTATTATTGTCCTACACTCACTGGGATTACTACGGTTTTCTAGGGTTTTCCGTAGTACTCGAGCGAATGCTATCCTAGTTCTATCGGGAAAATACGGCCCTAGCCGCAAATGGCAACGAAGACAAAATAATAGCAATTGCCCCCCTCCTCCGTACAAGCACTCAGTTGTTTCTGGTGTACTCCTAGCTTGGAGTATTGTGAGGGTGAAAATTATTACTTATTATTATTAAGTACGGTCCTGCGCGGTCTTATGACACCTGGGGTAAGACTGAAAGGAGAGATGGATATTTTGCTGGTCGAAAACAAAGGATCACTTTTCCTACTGATTTATTATTACACTGTGGTATTGGCTACGTGCTCAAAGAATAATCAAGGACAGAGGGAGAAAAAGCATCAAAATGCACACGTTTGTAGTCAACCAACATCTAAATAAAATGAAATAAACAAAAATTACGCCCGTGTGTACAACGTTTACCTGTGATAGGTTATATCCTGAGAAATATCAATTTGGCCACACACCACACACTTTATGCGTCCCATTGTATACAAAATCAGTCACTCCATAACCCTCCGGGGTCAAACGTGCAGTAGGCCAATAAACTGACCAGCACCACAACCTCAAAAGACGAGCATTCACTAAAAACCTTTTAATTCGCTTCCACAACAAAATGTGCAAAAGCCGCAACCGCAAGCGGAATGGCGCATAAACATCGTAAATCGCCACATAATATTATGGCTGTCCTTCACCTACTTCCGATGCTGATATCAGACTTCCACAATTCCACATATCCGCATTAACTTGATTATTTTTCTTGGCCCAAAAACACACCCTTTCCAGGACCTACATAAAAAATGGGTTTATCTGATAAGATACCGTTTTTTTTATAGAACAGCGTTCCATAATAATTGGAGTGATTAATGGAAAGAATGAAAAAGGTATACGAATGTAAAATATTACATCATTTGGGTACACAATAGTGTCCGAGATCGCATTTTATATGAGAAATTTTTTTATCAGTAGGTAATTATTTAACTTTAGTGTTAACTTTTGCTATAAAAGCTTCGCAAAATAACCCACTCAAAGGGGGTCACGTGGCTTTCGCTACCTGTCAAAACTTAAAATAAAAAGCACTTAAAATGGGTTTATATTTGTTGAAATTTCAAAAGTTAATTGTAGAACAAGAGTAGAAGTTATCCATATCGATGGTTCGATGGCGATGTGAATATTTCGCACTAGAGTTGTACACTGTATTTTTGCTACTCGTACACAATGTAGAGGGTGTCTCATTTTCGCTAGGTACTTTTGCAGGTTACTTTTAGAGATATGGAGATGGGATTTTCGAGACACTGGTCTACTTTGTCATGAAAAGAAAGGCCCCATAGACAGAATTTTCATGTAGAATTCAGTGGCGTACACGGATTCTTTCTAGGAGGTAAGAATTTCAAAATATAAATATAACCCGCAAAAGTATCGATAAAGTATGGATAAACGGTGGAAATAATTCGACCGTTTTGGAATAAAATAAATTCAATGGTTGCTTATCCATTCTGTAGGTTGTAAGCGAAACTGCAAATTTATATGTTTTTTTTTCTCCAATTTATCAAACTTGAACGCTCCGAACGCTACGCAACCATAAGAATTTTCCGAAAAATTGAAACTATTTTGTATCAGTAGCCTAATAATATACTATGTGGCAGGTCTAAAAGAGTCGTCTGGCGAACATTGAACAATGTGTAGAAATGGGATAGCTATGAATCGAGAGGGAAATCACCGAGGAATTTTTGTGTACACGCGCTTGGAATTTTTGGCATTTTTTTGTATTTGTTGGATTTTTTTGGCATTTTTGTAATTTTTTGGCATATTCTTGGAATTTTTTGGCATTTTCTTGGAATTTTTTGGCATTTTTTGGAATTTATTGGTATTTCTCCATATTATGTTCTTGATATGTTTTACCATTAATTGATATTTTTTCACCTTTCACCTTTCTTTAATAATGCGCATGCGCGAAGTCTCAAGGACGGACTGAGCAGTCCGGACTTGAAGATTTAACTTAACAATAATAGTACTTTGTCAAATTTTTTCCGCCAAAAGTTATTACAAAATTTGAAAATATTATGCGACAATTTTGTCTATAATAAAAAGTGTATAATCCGAAAATAGGTTTCTAAAGGTCTCCCATACTCGAGCAGATAGTTCTTTCCTTTCCACATCTATCCGTTGCTCACCTTTCCATAGTATTCTCAATATTATCCTTTTTTTACATATGTACAAGGTACAAGGTGATTTATCAGTTTTGACCAATATTTCGCAGGCAATAACTATTGCACGACTTCTTAGAATCTCATAATATTTGAGAACATATCAATGTAGCTTCAGTATATTAAAAAATATCTTTATTTTTTTGCGAAATTTAACACCCTGTACCTTCCTTAGGGAGCCAATGGAGACATTAAGTGTAAAGAAGTGGCTTTGTTTTTTAAAGTTCTATTGTTTCCCAATATTTGTCAATTTAAAACTTAAACAACCTGTATTTCTTGAGTAAATTGTGCCTCGGGTTTTGGTTTGGTCAATTTGATAATTTATTTGACGCCTGTTGAATGTGTAACCAAAAAAAAAACAAATACTTACGTGACATTCAACACTATTGTATGTAACTTTATATCCCCGCATGGGATTGTCAAAAAATCTTATAGAGAGTGAACTTTTCTTAAGAAGCCCAAAAAACTTAAATGTGTTACATCCGGGTCTAGAATTTTTGCATGCTTAAAGAAAAATACCATTTTATTTTATTATTCGAATTCTTGATCATTTTTGAGCACTGCCTGATCAGTATATTCTTTTATTACTAAATAAATGAGCAGGTTTTCCTACATAGAAACACCACTTTGAAAACAATTTTCTAGGATGTAAAAAATCTAATATTCCCTGCGCAAATACCTAATCCCGTCAGAATTTGTAACGAAATTTATGTTAACTTTCGTTACTACGGTAATAACCTTTTGACTCTCCCGATATACCGCGGATTTTGAACCACAATTACCGCCACCATTAGGCAACCAGCCATACACAGTGAAGGAAAGTATCCGTAATACCTGGAATTGACAAATTTCACAAGTTTATTCATATACAGGTACGTTGTTTCTTTGCCTTTCTAATTTAGCCTCAAACAAATTCATATAATTAACAAATTGAAATTAATGAGGTATGTATAAGAGCAAAGGCCTCAAATAATATGTTGGTTGCTTGAAGAAGACGAACCTAACCTTTAATGTTTTGGTGGTCTGGAAATCACAAGGATAGGTGGGAGTGACAGACAATTTCCGCTGGCTTTTTCCTCTCTGCTCGTCGTCGAGACAACAAGTGCGGCACTGATTCAGCTTATGCACGTTTGATTTTTTCTTCGGAATTTTCAATCTTTGTTCATCGTGCATGGGTTTCATCTTTCAATAGCGCGATTTAGTGTAAAAAAGACTGTTATCATTAAGTTTTGCGTGCTAGGCTGATATTTTGGTTTTCTGTTGTTTTTCATGTGACCACGCCGGAGTTTCGTCGGTCGTGTTAGGTTTTCCACGGACCAAGCGGTCTCGAGGACACCGTTGAAGGCTGAGCAGCGAAGGTTGATAGCGTTTGGTTCTGGCTGCGACGACACCACGGTTTGGGGTGAGTATTTTTCGATTTTTCATTTTTTTGAACATTGGCTTTGCCGTCTTTGCGAAAAATATCTCACTACCAGATCGGCTGTGCCTTTGGGAACCACTAGCTATCGGCTGATCGCCTTATCAGACCGTTATTATTGTTATTTTAATATTAAATTTTATGGTGAAAGGAACTCACCGTTTTCGATTCAGTAGTACACGGTAAAAATAGTTGATTAGATCGGAGCATTATTATTATTCTTTTACACTAAATCAGCCGCTTTTTGAGTGCCACAGCCTTGTTGTTTAAATGACAGATTTGTTTTTTTTATATTCCTATTAATGTCTTGAGTAGAGAAGAAGCCTGAATTTTTTTTGTTGTTATCTGCTGATCAAATTTCAGTAATTTTTTTTATATTTAAAGCGATTACATATTTGTTTTTTTTTTCTATTAAGTGTCAAGGAAATCAAGTTCTTATTGTACAATATAGCAGTACAAGCTTTTATACTGCATCATGTTTTAACCACTTTTCTCAAGTCAGGAATATCACCATTTGATTGTCGTTTTTTGTATAGTATAGTTTGTTGGAAATTTCTTAAGCTGTCACTGTGCACAGTTGTATTATTATAATATAAAAATTTCACTATTATTAAATAGCTACAACACCTAGTTGATCTTTGTAAAAGCCACCGGCTTATTTTCTGAGTGTTAGAACAGACACTGTGGTTTTGATTTCTTTTTACATGTAACCACACCAACAAAGGAAGGACTACCCATAGCACCACCACCACCAACCAACCACGATCATACTATATTGGTACCTGTCGCAGCACACCACAGAACCCCACTCAAAACTCACGACCTGCCTCCAGCGAGAGCTAGCTGTGGAAGTGCACACCGTATTCAAAGGAGTCTGGGTGACGGGTGGCTGTGCAGCTACCTATCGTCAACAACATTCGAGGTATCCAAAAGCGGTGCTAGTCGAAAATTCCAAAGAACCTTTTATGTGTCGACTGTTCTAACAAGTATAAACTTATATAAAGAACTTTCAAAAGATAATTTTACCTAATTTTAAAACAAATCGTTATTGTAAAAAGCTGAGCGATTTCCTACAGACTTGTAAGACGTAGTTCAAAAGTAATTATTAAATCTGGTATTTTTTAATTGTCTTGTTTTATATGAGATCCATCTTCTGTACTCAGTTTCGGTGCTACATAAATAAAAGTATAATTATCTGGCTACCAAAAATCAGAGCCGTTTAGTCATAAATTGCACAGCTAACAGCTTCAGTAAAAAGGACTTTGCAAAACGAAAACAACGCAAAATGCAACATAATCCGGACGTAAACGGCCTGCAAAGTAATTGAGTAAACTTTACATATGTGTAAATTTTTATCCGCCCGGCTCTCAGGAAATTGGTTGGCAAATGTATGAAGCTGTAAACAGTGAAAAGTTTATTCAACGGCTTGTAACAGCAGCTGCAGCACACTTTTCTATACTATATGAATATACAGGGTGGCCCATTGGAAATGGAGGCACGCCCGTAAATTTTTTGTTTTTCATCCGATTTTAGCCATTTTTTTCTGAAGATAGGTCGTAAAAACTCTACTTTGGAGCAACATTTCAGGTCTTAGTCTCAATTTCCAAAGACCACTACGATTTTTTTCTAGTACACCGCAGCATTAATTAGGACACCCCAAAACCCTACATACCAAATTTGAACAAAAAATATACAGAGATTTCTATTTTACAGGGTTCGAAAGAGGACCAAAATGATGAATTATTGAAAAAAAAACATTAATAAACACAGAAGTAATTTATTCCTTTACAAAATGCCAACCAACAAATAAAAAACAATTTAAATTATTGGACCATTCTCAATAAAGTCACTGTCTAAAATGATACATTTTCTGTGCACCTGTTGTGGCACACCAGCCACCTTAACTCATATGAACTTACTATGACTCTCAGGCTTCTGTATTTTTAGACTTAGTTCGTTTATAGTGTCTAGAGCGGTTTTGATATTATACTCGATTTCTGACCCCAAAAAAATCAGTATTTTGAGATGGCACCGAGGATGGCACAGAGGAAGACACCCTGTATATTTTCTATTGAATCTTTACACACAAATAATATGTTAATTGATCCTGTTGATCATCCAACTGTTTTAAGGAGATTCCATGGGACACTTGACTTGCCAGATGTCTTTAAAATTACTATTTTGCTCAACTTTGACAACCCCCAGAAAGGAACTCCCTGTATATTTTTTGTTCAAATTTGGTATGTGGGGGTTTTAGGGTGTCCTGATTAACACTGAGGTGTCAGATTTTAAATAAAAAAATCGCTAAACGGTTTTCGTCACCGATATATCGTTGGTTTTCGTCTCGGTTTTCATCATTTTTAACTAGAAAAAAAATTCGTAGTAGGCCTTGAAAATTGAGATTAAGACCTGAAATATTGCACCAAAGTAAGAGTTTTTTGTTACCTATCTCTAGAAAAAAAACGGCTAAAATCGGATGAAAAAAAATTTTCGGGGGTGCTTCCATTTCAAATGGGCCACCCTGTATATAGTATGAAAGTGCCAATCGAGGTGCCAATATTGCTGGAAGCAATAATAGTAGCACATGCAGAATCGGCTGCAGCAGCAAATAATAGTAACAACGTTGATTTAGAGAAATTGTACAGAAAACAAAAAGTCCAACAGGAAATAATTTTCTTTGAATTCTGTGTAAAATCTCCAGCTCTTAAGAGGCTACGATACTTATGAAATCCGCCCGAAATGCCCGACTCAATTCAGGACAAACGTCGCTCGATTAGATATGCCTATCCTTTTCCTTCCTCTGGTCCCCACGACTCCCCACTCCAGCCTGCCCCTTCATAGTGCTACGATTGAGGGGCAGGCCGGCCGTGGGTACTACACTGAGAAAACTCTGTCACTTTGTAAAAAAACCCTGTTTAATTCAATATGAGATATTATTCCTCAAACTCAAGCAGAAGCTTTTTTGTAACTAACAATAATCAATTCAATTACAATTGATATTGAATTCTAATGAATAATTTAAATGTAATATTTTATTTCAATAAATAGCGTGTTCTGGAATTGATTCTATAATACTTCTTTTCTAAGCACATTCTTTTGTCAGAACAACATAACGTTTCATGGTGTTGAATTGAATAGGGATACATTTAACTGTTCATTATACTGAAATTACAACTATTGTCACTGAATTTTTGCTGGATTTGTAATACTTAATTGTGGGTACTAATATCAATTATAGCCATTCACTTGCAGTGTTCATTATGACTACGAACGATATAGAGTGTAGGGTTGATTCAAAACCTTTAATTTGCGATCACTGTGTGCACTCCTAAGTTAACCCCCAGTTAACCCTGAAAAAATCAGCTTGTTTTAAAGAATTTTTTTTTACCCTTATAAAGCACTTTAGATAGTGGTGATCTTTTACCTATATCTCGTGAAGTATTGAAGTTAAAAAAAAAACTTCATGAGAGAAAGTTGTAGAGAACGTAATAATGTATACATAAGAAGAAAAAAAATTGTACACATGAGAAGAAAAAAAATTGCAAAAAAATGTTTGCAAAACCACTCCTATTGCGGGGTTCGTAACACGACTTCGACGGTGATTTTTTGGGGTTATACTCAGGACGCTACCCACAACCAACCCTGAAAATATCTACCTGTTAAGAATCATTTTTTTTCTACCTCTATAAAAAAATGACAATTTGCTTGGACTATGATTACTTACATTGATGAATATAAAAGTTGCAATTAAGTTTTTTGTTCATCCAATGAATTATAATGTTTTTTCAGTTGCTTCTGGGGTACTCTTATATAGTTTGGAGTAGTCTGAGGGTGAGAATTATTATTATTCAAATAAAATAAATTTAATTGTTTAAATAAAACATAAGATATTGTAAAACCGAGGTTATGCTTTCATTGTAGTATGCCAATTTTAGTATCGAAGTGACAATACGTCTTCTTAACGGAAATTCAAACTATTTTAAACTTATTGGTTCATCTGCAATTACGTCAAAAGTATAGATTATATTGTTGGGACCACATGGATTTGCTTGTATATTTAAAGTAGGTAATGGAAAAGTGACTATATACACGAACTCACTAAAATCACAACAGTCTTTTTTCCTGTGTAGACGTGTAGATAATATCAGTGACTATAGAAGGAATTCTATAGTCACTGATAATATGAAATAATAACT
Source organism: Pseudeuparius sepicola (assembly GCA_963920635.1). Taxonomy (NCBI): domain Eukaryota; kingdom Metazoa; phylum Arthropoda; class Insecta; order Coleoptera; family Anthribidae; genus Pseudeuparius; species Pseudeuparius sepicola. Next base: position 14,616,658 of record OY987299.1, read on the forward strand.
CGTGCCGGCCGCCGCCGACGGCCGCCGGGGTCACACGAGTCTCGCCGATGCCGACGAAGAAGCGCGAATATATATTTAAAAAACGGCGGTGGCCTGTTTGCTTTATTGCAAAAATGATATTTTTCAGGGCGTTCACTTTTCGTTGGCAACACACTGCATAGCTTTTTGGCGTCGAAGCAATTTTACTATTATTTTTCATATCAGCAAAGGTGCATGCTATGAAGGGTTCGTGTATAAAAAAAACTTGTAATTTCTCAATTATAAAATCTAAATTAACGATTCGATTACCGAATTCTTCTTGAACCACATTAGGGTCAGTTGAACATCTATTAATGTTTGATTGGATAATTGTTCTGCATAATAGTGTTGCTACGACTAAAAAAGTGCGTCTAAAGTCTACTTCTTCAAAATGTTTTATATAACTAGTAGGTATTCCATATTTACATTTGTGTAATAATAAATAAATCTAACTAAAAACTTTCTACACTGTAAGAGTTCACTTTAGAGGGATTAGAGTGAATAGGCCATATTATATCACAACGGTTTCGTTAATCTATAAAATTACATCCTCAAGGACTAATTTATAGAGTTACGAAACTGGTCTCCCTTTTTAAATAAAGTAATAGTTGTGAGATAATAGGAGCTATTAATTTCTAATCCCTTGTAAATGTTCCATTCAAAGCCCTGTTTTTCCCAGAAAGTTTGTTTCCCAAACCCTATGCACCTGCAGTACTACTTATACCTAAATCCGAATAAGTGTGCAAAATGCAAAATATGTAGGTACCCCTCTCTCAAATTCTGGAAACCATATTAGGTACCTACGGGAATAAAAGCACTCAAGCCCACAAATTACTCCTATTGGTTTCACTACATGTGACTGTTGTGACATCATTATCAAACATTATAGGTATTCTTGCCCTGACTGCGGTTCAGTTTCAGAACCTTATTCTAACAAATCTGAATTATCGAACATCCTAGAAAATGTATTAAAATGTCATAAATTCGACAGACTGGAACAATAAAATGTACTATTTTTATTTTGCCCGATTTTCAACTCCAATGACTTTCGAACAATCTTCTAACGAAGAAGTTTCTAAAACTGACTGGATGTCAGAATTATTATCGTTCCCTCTGGAAAGTATATAAATTAGCTTTTATCATGCAGCGATTTACATAGGAATTCGTTTTCAAAAAATGCTTCACATGACCCATTTATTTGGCAAAATTATTACTTGTACCTATCACATTTTTAAAGTAAAAATCAAGCGCACAATTTGGTCTAGAATTTAAATTTACTCTTTTTGCACGACCAGGCCATTTTATGCCCTAGGGATTAAACCATTTTACACAAAAGCAAAAAGTAGGTACTTTGTGAATAATAATTATTTATTTTCTAAAATTTATTTGTGGCGCAATGGATTAATAATTATTTATTTATAATTCCTGGAGGAATAATAATAATGAGTATTATTATATGCCAGTCGACATACATAATGTCGCGGTAGAAAATATTTTCTTCGGGTACTCGGAAATATAAATATTTGCTAACATACTAACATTCAAAACAAGCGAAACACAAATAAGGGAGACTGAGACTAATAAAATGAAAAATGAAACATCTGATATCGATTGAAAGTTCTCCTGACGTGGTTTCCGAGCCCGGTGAGGTACGCCGAAGTAGGGGGAAGTAGGGGAACCACGAGTTCCAGCGAACGCCCGCCCGCCTATCTCCGTACGTCTAATTCCTGTTCGAATGGCCAATTCACGGATCATTTTATTGCCGGGCAATGGGTTCGTAGTTTTCAAATCATAGCCAAACGAACAAACGTATCGACTTGAAAGTAGTCTTAAAATAATGTTATAGAATGCCTCAATCGTCGTTGTGTCCTTCGAATTATTTTTGAGTGGTGGAAATACTCGAAATTCTTAACCGAATATAGTCGAATTTCGGGTATGTTTGGCATTTTTTTTCACAGTGTCACATTAGTCCTGCACAGTTCGTGATACACAACGACGATTCTTCGTAGTTTTATCTAAGCCACAAAAAAAAATCAAGTGAAAATATTAAGAAATGCAAGTAGGAGATGTAAACTACGAAACCCTTGAAAATGGGGGGTATCGTAGCGCCTTAAACCAATACAGAACAATCTTGTATAGATTATTTCCCTCATACTGCTTGCATCCAATAATAATAAAAATCGAACCAATCATATGCCTCTGCTAGCGATAATTGCACTTGTGCACACCAAAGCGGTAATACCACTTGTGCAATTATCACTTCGTTGCTTAGCAACCGCGAATCTGTTCGATACAAACACGTACATCTTAAAATTGGTGTGTTTTACAATATTCTAAATTATGCAGCTTATAAATTATGTTGCGGTATTATTAAGCATTGTATCAATGAATTTATATAACTTTTACATTGCTAAATTGTTGTTATTAGACCTCCGTCTCCGTTTAAATTTATGACACACATTCGGAAAATAAACCAACGCTAAGAGGGTGTAGGTATACCTAATCGCATTTGCCTTGGATATCCAAGCGTCATGTTTGTATACTCGAACGCTACAGTCGAAGCTGTCAACAAACTCGTTTAAAATGGGTCGTTTTGGAAATGTAAACATAGAAAATAAAAAACCAATTTATACTCGTGATCTTTCTAGGCAAAATAGCGCTTTCGAAAAAATTATCGATAAAATTTCCGGCACTTGTGATATTACATACGAATATTTCAAATTACCCACTTTATTTAAAGAGCAAAATGGCGCCCAAACTGTTTTGTTTCGCTCGCCTACTAGACGATCCGCGTACCGATGATTGATGACGTGGTACCAAGATTCCCGATACGGAATAAACTAAGTGGTCTGGTATAAATGACGTCCATTGAAAACTTCTATTAGGCGCGTGCGGAGTAGAGAATCGTGTTTAATGAACTGTCAAACGCAGACAGTGGACTCATTGAGTCCCGGTGTGTTCAGTTTGAAGCGCAACGCCGCATGAAGTCCGATTTTAACACCAGGTGAACAGACAACGAGCGCCGCGCCCACAGCCACTAGTTTTCTTTGTGGCTGCTCACCATTGTTTCGGTAGTTGAATGTCCCCCGTTTTCGTGTTGGGAGCTTGTACAGGGTGTGAGTGTTACCGGTAGTTCTCATTCTCAGCAGGGACAGATCGAGATCGAGATATTTCGACTCTTTCGCATTATTTAATTCGATTTTGCTTACACTTTTACCGAGTCTTTAAAATAAATAGACTAGCTATATATGTATGAATATCGTCATTTACAATATTAAGTTCACAAAATATACTGAAACTTACTAAGTTACTTCTTTGACTGACGTATTAATAAGACTTCTCACGGCTATTGGGAATTCAAATTAAGATCGCAGCGCCAAGTAGCCATTAGTTGAACTAACGTCGATGACATTGTTTCATAACCAAACTTTTTCGGTCGACGATTTTTAACAATTTATTTAGTTTTCCTGTGTATTTTTGTAATTGTTTTGTGTGTTTATTGTTTATATGTTGTTATTTTCTAATTGTATATATTTTTTGTTGTTAATTTTGTTGAGATAAGTTCATAAATCCAACAGTGGTTATAGGTTGTTTCTAGGTCAGGTGTGTACTCAATTTTCGTAATTCTTCCTGTTTTCGAGAATTTTTAGAATAAAAAGGCTCGGATAACCCCTAGCCTTGTAGATTGTGGTAATATTACCTAACAGTATTAACTCTAGATCAGTAGTTGAAGGGGAGAAAGACGGAGAAAGTGTTTGCTGTAGGGCATAAACCAATGGGATACCTACTTTTATTAAATTCTTGCCTTTTGCCTGCAAACAAGTGCTTTGCAGTCAGATTTCCATCAGATAATTAGTGACTTAAAAGATTCGCACTGCTAAAATTCAGTAAAAATGCAAGGCAGGAGGTGGAGGGCGATGCAGGCATATTTCGGCTTTTATAATACTATTATTGACCAGGTGTTTAAGGTTTCTAAGAAAGAAAGGCATAATATCGAGCAATGTCCATTGAAAAATGAATACTACTACTTGTTTGTTTTGTGTTTTTTGTTTTTAGAAAAAATCTGCCTGAGTTAATTCTCTTATCCCATTATTAGTCTCAAGTCTCAACATAAACTTTTCCTGCGTTTTTCCTAGGAAACGCATATAGCTTAAATTTGTCTCAGTATTCTTTTTGGCCCAGGAATTGCACTGGGGCACACAATAACCGTTGTTAGAAGCCATGTTCATTCGCTTGGTCTTCTTTGTACTATCCAGGTAAAACCAACGTCCTATCACATAGATACTGAATTTAATAACAATAAACAAAAATGTAACACAGATAAAAAAATAAGAATAAAAATGTGATAAAAATGGTTAAATTCACGGCCGGCAAATGTAAACACTTGGGATGGGAAAAAACGAATGTCACAGAGACTAGTTCTACATTTGGCCACCAGGTGGCGTATCACTTAGCTTGAATTCCCAATAGCTTCATATTCTGAAAAGTAGATGGTGCCTATCGTCAACAATGTATTTTGCATTGTATTTTGTCTCCGGGAAGCGCATGGTGAGCCAGAGAACTGTCAAACATGACAGCCGTGAGCAGTCTTTATTAATACGTCAGTCAACGCTGACTTGCTTGCAGATGAAGGATAACTTGATGTGTAAGTGAAGTCAGAATGTGCACTGATTGTATTATTATTACAAGCCGATAGAAGGCAATCGTATGGCAATCAATAATATTGATCACTGGAAATAAACGTTAAATTAAGTGCGTCTTTTAATCCTTTCTACCTGTGTGGTTCTCTTTTAGTTTACCTATTATTGTACCAACATTAATTTGAATAATAGTAGGGAAGGACGAGAGTACTTTAGCCTACATAATATAAATTTAAACTGGGAAGACTTTGTATTATGTCCTTACTCTTCAAATTTACGAAAAGAAAGTTTTAACACCTTTATGATAGGTGTACGAAAAGTTTCGCTGATTTATTTCCATAAAACATATCAGTCAAAATAAAACTTGTGTCACCAAAGCATCACCAACTTTTCTTATGATTAAATTCAGACTAAAACTACCCGTGTGAGGTTGTTCCTATGCATTTGTTATAGTTTTTTTTTTTTTAATGAAAGTAGGTTGGTTTCCTTTTAATTATAGGAATTGAGAAATTGTTAAACGCCTGTGCTGTGGATTTTAAGAAGACATCCAAGTTTCTTAGAGTTTCCGTTTTTAATGGAATGAAAAATGAATTCAGTAAGCTCAAATTTCAAATTAATTCCATCATTAATTATTTGAAGCCCTATGAACTTAAAGCTGCAGTGCAAGTTCTAAGTTTAGCAAGCTTATGTTTCGCCTTCTTTATAAAATACGCAATGCATATTTACAGACTACTTCTGGATACAGTAAACTAATACATTACATTATCCAATTTTATTATAGAACAAATCCAAGTCTGCCTTTTCTTCTTAACTACCCGAGTACACAAACACAAACAATAAACTAACGTAACTAATACAACCTAAACAACAAAAACTATCCTGGAGCTAACTATATGCAAATAAATACATTTAGCATATAAACGAGTGATCAATATTTACGATACCCATCGACAGCTCCGGTCTTTGTCGCATAATAACTAAGTACTGTTATTTGAATATTGTTAATAACTAATAACAAATAGGAATAACCAAAGACATTATAACCTAACGACGTCATTGGGAATAACATTTATTATGTCGCAGGCATGCCGAATTGTTAATTTGAGCAATACGAACACAACAATGAAACTGTTTACTGCTCCTGGCAACTCGTGCGCATTAAATCATCTGAAGTGCAAAGAGCCAACACAGGTGAAAACCTATTGTTATAAATGGTTAAAGGATATCGCATGTTTTTTGCCAGGGGGTACAGCTAATAATGTAATTTTTCAACAGCTATAGACTTAAGTGTGTAGAAACATGTTGTATCAATCAGCAAACCGCTTCACTTATCAAGCCTATTTATTTTGCGATAGTTAAGTTTATACTGTGGTAATATGCACAAAGGATAGCAGGTCGCTTCCTAATCAATCTAATAAGACAGCGTCCCTCGAATTCAAATGTTTTTGGGGTAAACAACTTGTGCATGGAACTGAATATGATACCTTCCATAATTTATTGTTCTAGAATTCGCCTAAAATATTGGAATTTACTATTACATAACGTATTTTTTTACTCTGCAGAGGTTTCCGAAAAGACAAAAACATTTAACTACTGCAATTGATCACTTCTGTATGTTTTAGCGTTCGGTTATATATCATTTCATTACAATATTGCATGTTGCAGACTGTTCATACACTAACGATTTGCGTAATTTATTGATGGAATATTGGGAAATAAATTCGCTTTGAATAACCGCACTGTGATCGTGATTAATAATAATTACTAATGGCGGCATGGCAATTTATGGAAATGCACTTCTGTTTGATTTGTACGACTGGGATCTGCATTTCGACGTAAAAATAAATGAAATCAGTGTCAGTCCAGAAGTGTTGCCTAGCATAAAAGGTGTACGAAATAGTCGGAAATAGTAAGTATAGGGGTAATAAGAAATTAAATATATCAAAGGCGTTATGGTGTCTACACTGTCAACTTGGCTACACAACACATGTAGACTGTATAGTATAGATTCATAAGAGGAAAAAATCCAATGTAAAACTGACTCCTTAAATTTTTGGTTGCTAACTAGGTGGTTAGAAAACACTTCTATCTTGACTGTTTGAGAAATGCATAAATGATGTTATTCAGTTTAGACCACTGTGAAGAGTATAAGTAGACACACTTTTATAATTTACTGGATTTTATCTATGACTGTTGGCTATTTTTAAAATGTTGCTTCGTTTATTTCCCTTGCAGATAAGCTAGTTGGTGTCAGTATACTCGTGTATTTCTATTTTTAAAATAAGATCATCTCGAGTAAACTTTCCATTAACTTAACAACCTCACCTCTAAGGGCCACCAAAAAAGAAACTAGCCTCATTCGGCGATTCGGATTTCCATTCCGATTCTGAAACCTTTATGTCCAGTCTGTATTGGTTTGATTACAATACAACCGGATCGGATACGTAGAAAATTAACTCCGCATTAACGATGCGGAAATTAATATCCGCCAGGAATATCCAGGAATAATAGCGAGCCGATCTGAGGGAGGGCCAATGACAACAAAGAGCGAAATATTCTCATGGTGTGATACAGAGCGTAACACTCGGCGTAACATTAATTTTATCTTCCTTAAATGTTTTAGGCCCTGTATCTTCAAAAGTATAGCCTTAAATAAGTTTATTGGAAAAAGTTACTTTATTTAAAGTAAGAAACACACTTTTTCTACGTTGAGTCTAACCTATCGAGCAAATTTTTTAGTTAATTTTTCAGAAATACCCTAAAATAAAAAAAATCAAATTTGCCATGAAACCATGACACATGTGTTTTGCTCAAATATCTTAACTAGTTTGGTAAATATTCAATAAAGTCCACATATTTTTTAAAACATTAATACAGTCTAACTTTTTTATAAGGCGTTAAAATAATAGGTACCTACAGTTTATAAGAGAAAGTTGGGTTATTTTTTGAAGATTTATTGCCTGTTACAGCTTGGTCTCTTAAAAGTGAACCACCCTGTATGGAGTGACTATATTTTATCTTTTCTAAGAAGGATTTTGGAGACCATGCTTATAACAACTATTTTCTTTTCTTGAGTTCTGTTATTAACTTCCTTTTTTTCATTTTCTGTTCCTTTAGAATTACCCGAGGAATTACCCCAAAGACGTAATGCATCTGGAAATCAGGTATCTTATTCCAAAAACCCTGTTGATCTCGAAAACAAAGATTTCCAAGACGAATAATTCTGAAAATACGAAAAATGAGGGAAATTTTTCTACACCATTAGAGCGTTTCGAAGACTCCATGAGCGTATCTCAGAAAAAGTTTGAGGAGAATAAAATATCATGTCCCTCCGCAATAGGGAAGTTGACGGTTTTTCAAATTCAGTGCCAGTGGATTCTTTTTACCTTCAACAATATCGTAGTACATGTAATTTGCTATTTTACAGTTTTGTTAGAGATCCACTTTCTGTTTTCCCGCCAATTTGAGCGATTTTTAAAAATTTACGTCGCAATAGTTTTTCCATATGTAAATGTACTCTGCGATCTCTTCTTCTTCGAACCTGGCTGTATCGGTTATGCCGTAAACCGCTGTGAAGCAAGTCACAGAACGATGCCCAGATTGGAATTTCCACTGTTGTGAAGCTGTACGTTTTCGAGCAGATTGAACTATGATACCTATTTCATTAGTTATATTTTACTTTTTAATAATATTTATGTATGATCGATTTTTCGATATAATTTTATATTTAGAATGCCTAGTTACTTTTATGACATGAAAGTAAAATGATTTAGGACTGGCAAAACTAAAATAAACATAAAGCATTTTTTTAATGTCATACCCCGATTAAACCTGACAATTGAGGAAATAAAGGCTTGACGTTCGACCACAGACGACAGTCCACACCACTGTGGACGTGGACACAACAGTAACATAATATTTTACTATTTCGACGACGATGAATACTGAGAATCATAGAAAGGAGTTGTATTTGTGTGTATTTCTTCACAATGACGAAAAAGTGCTTTTATAGCTATTGCACAAATACGTCCGACAATACTAACAAAATGTTTGTGACCGTGCCCATACTGCGCCAGATAAAAAGCAACTGTGGTTTATTTATTTTATCAGAATCTCTTACTAACACAACGTAGACACACTGCAAGAATACGTATTATACTGATAAACTTGTACCTGTAAACGATAAATATATACCTAAGATGTAATCCCAATAAATTAATTTAATCTGGTATTTCCTACCTACCTTTCAACACAGTAAATAGAAAAATTAATTCTTTATACTCCTGCCTTCCTCTTCTTTATTATTGTTTAGACTAGAAGATAATAATAAATAATATGTTTCTACGGCAAAAGCTATCATCAAAAACAAAACTGTCGAAAGTTTGGATTTGCTGGTTATGTTGTCCACTGCCAGCTGAAGGATATTTCACAATGTCCAATTATTTTTATTTCTTCTTCTTCTGAGCTAGCGTTCGGCAATTTTCTGGATTTATTGTGACGCAGAAACTCCCGTCGGCAAACCGAATGAAGATTTAAAAAATCTTCATTTTATTTTCAAATTATGATTTAATGCAACACTTTTGAGGAAAGTTATATGTCGAGTTATATGTGCTAGTAGTGTAATTTTTGTGATACTTCATCCGCTGATTAGCATTTTATCTCGAAATTCGATTAGAGGAAACTTCCCTATTCTCATTTGTCTTTGAACTACAATAATAATAACCAAGTGAGCGAAACTGTACATAAATAATAATGAGCCTCGTAATGTCAACTGGATATATCGACAAAAATGTAACGAAAAATCGATTTCTGAGATTCAGCGGTAACCCTGCCCTTTATCTTTTAAGAATGTGGTTATTTTGTACGATTTACTCATTCTTTTAGAGCGTGTACAGTTGTTGCTGTGTTCTAACGTTTTACTGTTGGGTTGTCTTTAATAGAATGAAAACTGCTTCCAGTATTTTGGTGAGCACTTTTAAACATCTACCTCAAATCCGCTTAATTGCAAAAGGGCCCGGCCGAGCGCGAGGGTGGGCAAAACGAAAAACTCCCCGTTTTACCGGTGTCGCGATTTTTCAACGTCTCGCCGGTAATTGCTTGGATTTGTTGCGGGCCAACCTTGCCGGTCTCTCTCCTTCGCGCCCGAATCAAAACTTATCTTTTGTCCCCGGCCTCCTCGACTGTGAACCGCCGCTGAAAAGCTTCCGGGGCATTAGTTCTCGTCTTTCCTTTTGTTTGTACCGGGAAATACGTCAACATGTCGGTTTTCTTTGTCGCTCGCAATTGGGTTCTGATAAATATTGTTGTTCGACGGCGACCGATCTAAAGGAAACGTACGGAGAAAGATTCTGCTTTGTTTGTTTGTTTAATTGGCCGTGCACGCTCCCTTTGGTTTTGTCTCGCAAACATATTTTTCCTTTTAGGTTGGCGGATAATAGGGTACTTGACAATATTTTTAATTGCTCTAAAATTGTACTCTCTTTACAGTAGATGCTCCAACATAACAGTAATAAATCAAACAACGGCTTTTAACCCTTATTTATTGATGATAATTAAAGACAAAGTTGCACAATTTTGTTCAGGCTGAAATCTACAGTTTCGTCGTTCTATTGACCAGAACGCCAAAAGTGGCAACTCTGTGCCTTTCAGGAGAAACGGAACTGTAACGTTGCCGGTGTCCGTTTGCAATACTTCGTGGAACAAGGGCAAATTGCAGTTTTCTGTATCTCAAGTATCTCCAGCTTGCCTATGAATATCTGTTACTTAATGTATTGCAACCTTTGAGCTTTAACTAACGCTATTGCACACACATATTTTGTCACATAAAGACTTTTTTATTACGAATAATATGTTCCGTATATTGACTCCTCTATAGCAAAATGGTGTCTGTTTATGCTGCACACGCTGGAAACTGTATTCTTCATCTCTGCCACATAACACTTTAGTTAAAATAGCTGTATATACGGGACATACTATAAATATTCTGGTATCAATAATGCGGGAAATATTTGCGTATGTGGCAACGTTACCCGCCCACCTAGGCATCTAACCATATTCATATATCCACATGTCATCTAACACGTATGGTTTTCTGATCGGCAGATGACATTCCGTGATGCCAACTGTCATTTCGTATCTCGCTAAATCAAAACATTAGTAGCGATTTATTATCGTTTGTTACTATTACATATTGTTTGCGGACCTAGTTATCGTGTTGTTAGATGTGTAAGGTATCATGGACCCTGAAAGGACAATCCGTAATTTGCCGAAATTTGATGCTTTTTTAGTAGCACAATTTTTTCTAATAATCCGATGTTAGCGTCTGCCGAAATTCATGGGATAAAACTGCAAAGGTTTGTACCTACGTTGTAGCACAGACATATATAGGTCTGTGGTTGTAGTAATAGTACGGTGTTATGAGTTATTAATAAAGAGAGGACCTCGGCCTAGGGACCATCTTGAGGGCGCGTTTATTATAAAGGCGCCATAGTGCTTAGAAGTACTGAGCCCGAATTCCGACTTTAGGCCCAACCTAGCAAAAAAATTTTGCAGAAAAACGATTGAATAGATATTTACGAAAAAAAAAAACACTTCTTGACTAAATGTGGTTTCACGGGGCATCATAAGTCTGGGAGTTTGAGGTTAGAATTTTGAAATTTCAACTTTCCTTGCAACTTTCACTGCCGAATAAGGTTATGTTCAGAACACTTCAGTGGCATCACTATGTTGCCAAATTGTCTTTTTAAAACACATGTGACGTCATAAGTGCTTTCCCGCCAAATTTCGAAGAAAGTCTGAAAACTTGATAATTACGTAAATACTTATATATTTTTTAAATAATCGTAGGGTCTTAAGCAAGTGTCCAGGAATTATTTTATCATGTTTATAAAATTTCGTCAAGTACCCTCGAGAGTACCCTATTCTATCGTTAAATTTTCTGCTAGGCATTTCCCACTATTCCTGAGCAGCGACGTAGGGTAAATACCTAATAGCACAAAATGGCCAGTTTCAAAGTTATCGGAATCCCTAGATCTCATTATTTACATTTGTTCTGCTGCCATAAACAGGCCACAGTCTAATACCCGATAGTACAGAACGTAGCGGGGTTGTCAGTGAAACACATCTTGGTTTTATCTTAAAATGGCACTTTATAGTCGAATCTATGTACAAAAGACAACGTTGGAGGTTGACATTGAAGCAGAAGTGTCGAGTTACTCATTTTTATAACGTTTGAAATCAATTAGTTTTTATACATGATATGTGGTCTTGCAAATAAAATTCAATTTCGTGATAGTCGCTTGAATCACTATACGAAAAACTGGCAATATTGCGTATACAGCGTCAGTTTTTCATACGCATTCCTTCCGTTGTTCAAGATCCGCTTTGCGGTTTATATATATATATATATATACATATATATATATATATATATATATATATATATATATATATATATATATATATATATATATATATACATTGTATATTATCCAGTTTCCTCCGAGGTTTCCTCCTACATTTCTTCTATCTTCATTCTAAAAACCGCTCCGTTCGTTACGATCTCCGTGTTCGTTTGTCAACCCAAACAATGCAATTCTTGGAAACGCACTTCAGCCGTCATTGTTACTTATTCAATATGCGTCATTTTTGAATAATGCTTCATCAGGCAGCACGTGAAAATAAACCCAAAGGCCCGATTTACATAGCTTTTGTCTGCCCGCCAAGGGCCTTCGATGGGAGAGGTGAGAGCACGGAAGATGGGGTATGAATACCAGATTGTAAGTCTAGTGGACAATTCGTTATAACAAAGACATCACGCAATCGATCATAGTGCATCGCCTGCTACGTTTTTCACGGGTCTGTTGAACACAATATTACTTTCTGTTTTATAGTCCTCCTTACGGCAGAATGCGTGCGACGTAAGGGGGAAGAACTCGCAAATGTTATAGAATTAGTCACAGTTCAGGGGCGTAGCTCAATTTTGTGTAACTCACTGACTTAATTTTCATATAATTGTTATTTAATTACTAGTTTTTTCTTTTTGTTAACTTTGAGTGTTTGCCCATTATCACCTTTTCTTGTAATTATTACATTTACACTCGCTAATCTTACATCCTTATTGTCATTGTATCTTGGGTTATGAAGATTTCCACGCAGGTCGCTTTAGCAGCCTCCGTGGCGATGTTAGTACAAGCCCCAAAATAGGGGATGTGCTGACTGAAGCTGCAAATGTGCTGTTGGCTCCTGCCTGGACTTCATTTGTTGCTTCCCAAATCATGCCTATCTTTTGATTTGGTTAATGTTACACCGTACTGATGATTGCCAAATAGCATGAAACACGTGTATGCGGTTATAACACCTCATAACATTGGCAATTATTTCTCGTGCTTGAGAATGCAACGTTCTTCCCTGTTTACTCATTTTGCACACGTTAACCCCCGAACATACGAAACGCCACTGAGCTCTCTGAGCCGGCGGAAAAAACTTGCCAGTGGCCTAAAAAATGAGGTCTGTATGGTAGCCCAAATACGCAGTTAACTTTACGTACAATAGAAACAGGCACAAAACGCGTTGGCTAACTGGCTTTGTCAGCCGACTCCTTCGCAGAAGTGCTGTGTTGCCGTATTTCAAAGGCGATGGTAGACGCGACGATGTTGAAAAAAATATAATAGGTGTTTTATCACACCGCGTTATAACAGAGTTCAGAAATTCGGCGTCAATATGATAAAACTTGTATTCGCCAATAAATAACGACTACTCGTATAGGAAATCTCGCAACGCTGCCTGCATTCTTTAGAATCGTTTTTCTTCGTGCTTTGGACTACACGTGGTTCCACGTTCGTACTACCTAAACCGTTTTGTATCCTTTACCATGAGCTTTTCTAGCGACAAAGTACAGTTTACTCGTATATTGCATTCAAGTGCAATTCTCACCAGAACCTACTTAAATTACAAATCCACGAACTGGCTTGCTGCTCTACCGCTTTCACGTGCCACCTTGACACGCCATTTACTCCGCCAAAGGATCGAATTGCGATTATTCCAGGATCTGTCGGATATTAATTTCCGCATCGTTAATGCGGCGTTAATTTCCTACGTATCGGATCCGGCTGTATTGTAATCAAACCGGGAATAATAGAAGCTGGAATCTGGCCCAATGCCAGGATCGATCGAGCCCTGTGTCAAGCCACCTCAACCTCCGGAGATACTTTTCATATTAAAGGATTCGGAATGGAAATCAGGATCGCGCATTGGGGTTAGTTCGTTTTTCGATGGGCCCTCGGCGACGAGGTTGTTAGGTTACTGGGAAGTTTGCTCGATGGGCTTTTATACGATCTTATTTTAAAAGTAGAAATATAAAAGTTCGGAGTAACTTATCTGAAAAGGAAATAAGTGGAACGAAGTGGAATATGATAAAATGTGAAATGCGAGTAATGCGGATCTCGCGGATTATATTAGTTTGAATTTTTCGAGGGGTAGTCACTAGGCTTTTCAGCCTAAAAATATAACTATATATCCAAAAACTCATATCCATGAGATATCCAAGCATATCCACTATATCTAAGTATATCCCCATTATATCCAAGTATATTCGCGTAGGTATATTCAAGCATATCTAGATCTACCCTTCGAACCACCTATATCCATTTCATTTTTTATTAAGTTTTTAATTAAGTAGGTTAGTCTAAGAAAAGTTAATCGGAGCGTTTCGTCGTGCATTGCAAAGAAAACAGGGTAAGCCCATTTTTTATGGGACTAGCAGTTATTTTGTTGGACTTTTGATGAAAATCAAAGTGAGTGCAAAACATTTTTTTATAAAGCTTTATTATCAAAAATAAAAAATATAAAATAAAAGCATACAATAATTCTATAACAGCGCAACTGCAGCCGGATAAAGTCTATATTCCATATGTTTGGGACACGTTATATATCCATCCATATCCAAAGTATATCCAGTATATCCAAAATATATTCAGTATTTCTAAAATATAGTATTTCCAAAAGATATCCAATAGGTATATTCAAAAATCCAGTATATCCACATATCCAAGTATCTCAAAACTATATCCAAGAAGATGTACTAAAGTCTATCCAAGTTACAGCGGCAGTAGATATAAACAAAGTCACATGACCGCCTTGCGATCGATTACCAGGGTCGGACTAATATGAGATTCCAAGTGGCTTGTAATTCTGAACTAATTCTTTTAGAAGTTCTAAAATTTGTGTTTCTACCTTTTGTGGATCTTTATAAGGAAACTCCGACTGAGGGAAGAGCCGGCCCTGCATTCTGCTCGCCGCGTAAACACTTGACATTTTATGATGGCCAGACCAATAAGAGAATAGGTCACGTGGTGGCCAATGTTTTGATCCACTGCCTCTGTAACTTGGATAGACTTTAGTGACTACCCCCTGGGAATTTTTGAATCGTTGGCAATAGAAGTTGGACTGTATGTAGTCCATTTACGTTAAAAAGTCAGTAGAGAAAACTTATCACGGCGTGACCTTTCTGTAACTAGGTGGTTACCCCTCGGGTTACCCCCTCGACTGGCAATGCAGTGGGATTATCATACTATAATGATCGCTTCGCTCTCGGGATTTTATCAGAAAATACTTGCGATATTACATACGAAATTGCCACACTCATTATCGTATGTAATATCACAAAATATCAATTTCCGGCACTTGTGATATTACTTACATACGAAAATACCACACTCGTGGTATTATCGTATGTAATATCACAAATGCCGGAAATTTTATCGATAATTTTTTCGAAAGCGCTATTTTGCCTAGAAAGATCTTTTATTTTATCTCTGAAAATAAAAACCAAATTTGTACGAGTGGTTTTGCTAATGGGCAAAATAGCGCTTAAGAATAAAATGATTTAGAAAAATTTCCGAGATTATTTCACGAATACGATTTAATAATTTCTGTATTAATTTTTTCTATGTTTAGGTACATTTCCAAAACGACTCATTTTGAACGAGTTTATTGACAACTTTGACTGTAGCGTTCGAGTAAACATACATGACTCTTGGATATCCATGGCAAATGCGATTATACCTACACCCTGTTAGCGTTGGTTTATTTTCTGAATGTGTGTCATAAATTTAAACGGAGACGGAGGTCTAATAACAACAATTTAGCAATGTAAAATGTAAAAGTTATATAAATTCATTGATACAATACTTAATAATACCGCAACATAATTTAAAAGCTGCATAATTTAGAACAGTGTTGTAAAACACACCAATTTTAAGAAGTACGTGTTTGTATCGAACAGATTCGCGGTTGCTAAGCAACGAAGTGATAATTGCACAAGTGGTATTACCGCTTTGGTTTTGCACAAGTGCAACTATCGCTAGCAGAGGTATAAGTACCTATTGTGATTGGTTGGATTTTTGTGGAAGGAGCTACCTTATTGGATGCAAGCAGTATGAGGGAAATAATCGCTGAAATTGTCACCTGGTTGGTTAATATTTCAAAAATCGTGTCATTTTATTGGTTCATATTGGCAGGTGGCAGGCATCGAATTCTCTAGCAACTATCCTAATAGAAAAATCACCATAATCAGTAAATGTCACCACCTCGGTCACCACAGAAGATATTGACATTATCTATTCCATTGACCACGGCACAACAGTCGCAGAACGACCACGACAGCTTGGAAGCAACATTTAAGGAGATAAATCCTAATGACTTTTGCAGGGTACACGTGCACTGCGTCCGATATTCGATGCCTATACTCTACTGTTTGACTTTGCCCATGTCACCTACCACCTTCGCTACCACCTTACAGTCTTTCCACCAACACAAACCGCTCTAATTGTACACTGTACCACCGCAGTTGTCGCAACGCGTGACAATTCAAAACCCGCTCAAACCCCGCGCACCGTCCTTTACCTTGCCGCCGAACTTCCACCCTTTGAACATCGCCACGGGGCACCGGTCCACCCAACTCCACCCTACATGGTCCGTCCGCGTACCGCGACGCGCCAACTACGATCCGCCGGCCGGCGCAGCGACCATTCGGCGACGCGACGCGGACGCTTCCGCGTGTGACGTCACACTGGCCCGGGATCGGCGGGATCCTTCCGCTGGCCGCTGTGCGAGTGGCGTCGTCGGGGCGGCGTTGCCGCGTCGACGCGGACGGAAGTCGAGAGTGGTGTGGGAACGGGAACTGAATAGGCTAATCAGATTTGTCGGAGGTGCGCGCGGGGCAGTGGGACTCGGGGACGGGGTAATTCGTCGGGAATGCTGTTGAAGGGAACGAAGTGCGAATGAAACCTAATTTAGTATATCGTTTGAGAGCCCTCCGTTCTCACAGTACAGGCTTCAAACCAATAATAAACATAGACTAATAATTCAATACAATACAGATCCTGAAAAGATAAGGTCATTTTCTACTTTATCCACTTTTGGGTTAGCGAAAAACTAAAATTACCTTTGTGTTGTAGGTACATAATCCCAGAAACACGGAAACCACTTTCATATGTTGCGGTAATGACCGGAAGTGTCCCGAAAAAATTATTGAAATCTAGAGACAATAATACGTACAAAACCAGCGCCATGATGTTTTTCAGCGGCTATTGAGGGTGCGCTGACTTGGTTACTAGGCAATGATGTCAAACGCACGAATTAAAAATGTTTCCTTAAAAATTTTCCTTATCCTGAGTGTAGCGATTTACTTATTTAATTACAAAAGTCTAGAGAATATTTTCGAAACGAAATTGACATCATATTTGATATTTTCCTTGCCCTAAAAAGAAACTTGTTTAACTCCCACAGGGTCATTGTAATGATAGAAAGGCGCAACTCCGTTGTCAAACATTTTTAATTCGTGCGTTTGACAACATGGTCTAGTCTAGTAACCAAGTCAGCGCACCCGCAATAGCTGCTGAAAAACATCATGGCGCTGGTTTTATACGTATTATTGTCTCTAGATTTCAATAATTTTTTCGGGACACTTCCGGCCATTAGCGCAACATATGAAAGTGGTTTCCGTGTTTCTGGGATTATGTACAACACAAAGGTAATTTTAGTTTTTCTCTAACCCCAAAGTGGATAAAGTAGAAAATTACCAAAGATAAAAAAAATGTTTAGTAACATTAATTTGCCTGAGTTAGTAATAGAAATCTAAAACAAAACAATGCATTGCCAAACTTCTTCATAAATTTATCTTGTATTTACAAAATAAATGTTATAACTAACGTTAAAAAAACATAAATTTTGAATAATTAGTTGATATTTCAATCTACATATAGTAAAAATTTGGACAGTTATCATTTAACAATAAATTTTACTGATTTTGTGAATTTACTGACCCTACTTATTCTATAAAATAGCTTATTCTGGCTAAAGTTTCAACGTTTCATGAGCTCTTTGTGATCGATGCGCATCTGCTTTATCATGCCCCAACAGCTGATCCAGAGTTCGTCGAAATTTCGCCGTTTGTGTTTCGAGTGTTTACTTTTGCGATATTCTTGTTTTTTGAGGAGATTTTGGGGTTACTGGACAAAAGACATATGTTGTTAAGTTAGTAATTAGTGAATTAGTGTAGTTTTAAGAACGATGGGAAGAGTAAAGTGTTGGATTTGTGGCAAAGGAAACGTATCCTCTGGTTATCATATGATGCAGAATTAAGTGTCAAGTTTTTGTTTTGAGTACAGGTACAGGCTGTCAGATATAGTGTATAATGGGCGAAATCCGGCCCTAAAGTTTCATAAAGTTTTATATCATGACATTATTAGCAAAGGACGCAAAAGCCTGCGGTAACAGACTGTTGAGAATTGACCCATGGACGTAGAACTCGGTTTTTTCTTTTCTGCCAAACGGATATCATATAAAAATTCTAAAAAGTTTAGAGCTTTTTTACTTACCAACACAACTCCTACTTATCTGAATACAATAATTTAGTAATTTCAGTAAAATCTCAAAGAGCTTGCGTCTTAAATACGATATTCTCTCCATTAAGTTTTATATCCTATTGGAATAGCTGCTTCCTTCCACATCATTCTTTTTAAAACCATTATGTAATAGTAAATTCCAATATTGCCGATTTCAAGGCAAACGCTACCCTTTTGTTGCAGGATAAAAAGGTGCACTACAATTATTATAAACCCAGCAAATTCAAAAAGATAGCCACTCTGCAAAATTTCACTTCAGCAGCTTGGTTATTTTGGTAAATATAGCCATAATTCAATTTTAAAAAAAAAGATCTTCAACGCACTGTATCTATTAAACAAACAACATTGTTGTAAGGCATATTGGCCTCAATTGCCATATTTTGATTCCCATTATCTCCGATTTCGGGACTTCCCATTCCCAATGAATTGTATACGCATATCAAGCGATGTGGGTAGAATCCCCCACATCCGTGCAACACGGCAACGCCGCCATACTACGAGAGCGCGGCACTCGTCTGCACACGCCGGCGCCGGCGGGCGCGGGTTTGTCGTTCGCCCGCCGCCCGCCACTTTCCGGCTTTAATAATTCAACAGGGTTCAAGGTTCGGCGGTTTGGGGTTTTAGGGGCACTGCTTGCCACCGAAAACCACGGGACAGATTTAAAACGGTGAATCGCCCGCCCCGGGGTTAACGAATGCGCTCCCCAAACGTGCACGGCAGTCACGGTCGGGCCGCTCCATTTACCATTGACCTTCTAGGTATAGGTCTCGGAATCCCCTGAGCCCAAGGTTCTGTATTTGGGACGTTCTTTATCGCAGAGATAATGTCTTCTAGCCGCAAGCAGTACGCCGTTGGCCGACGCTCCGAGTGGTTCGAAATCAAGGCCCCCTCTAACCAACATCAACATCGAAAGAAACGACACCGAAGTTAACTACCTCCCTCACAGTTTCTTCTCTCCACATGTCCAACAAAGCTCCTGTTATTCATTCATTCATCACCATGTCGCATGCCTGCACAGTGCACACCCAGGCAATAGGTACATGGCAAACTGTCACCACAAAAACCATATGATCCTGATCATATTCAAAAAGTACGTGCAGATCTTTACGTCTTACAAGGTTGAAATCAGACCAGCAGTTGAATCTAGTCAAGAATCTAATGACTTGCTAAAAAGTCACATTTACCACTCCACTTCTCAATGGTGTAACTTTTGCACAGAAATTGTTTGAAATATCGTCCTTCATGCCTAATACAAGCTTCCACTCTTCGTTGCATAGATTTTATATTGCAGTATCGAGGCTATTTTTAATTTCATTCGCAGATACACACCCGACGGAGATTTCAGCAAACAACTTTTATTATCCAGCAACAAGACCAAGTAACATTACTATTTTTTATTCGCCTTATTCAAAATCCACGAGAACCGGACGATTTCGGTAATTCTGAGGTGTGAGCTGTGAGTCTCTTTTCGCTTGGCGGCTGGTGAAAGACTGAGGAGAGTCATGCTCGATGCTCGATGCGCTGGATTCCGAAAGGTTGTTGATCGCCGCATTATCAGCAGGTGCACTACCGTGCGAGCGTGAACCAGTGACACTAAAAATGTTTCTAAGTATAATAGCAATTTTGTCATAATTTCGTGTTTTTTATTTTATTTTTTTCAAAAATAAACCTCATAGTTGAAAACTACCGCCCGTTAAAATTCCTCTACTAATCAAAGATACACCTCGTATGGGCACTCGAAAGTATAAAATAAGTTGCGAACTCAGGATGAAACAAGCAAGGAAGAAAAACGTCCGCGAATGTGTTTTTTGCCGCCAACTTATGAAACTTCCGGCAGGGAAACAAAAACTTCTGAATCCCATTTTGCGCGGCCGGTTCAAGGATGATAGAAATGAACTGAAAATGAAAATGGCCGATGAGAAAAGCCCGGCTTCCCAGTATCTGGTTTGTTCAGGCGGATATGGGGCGCTTGTTATGTTTGGTCCTATTATGGATGATTTATTTCAATAATTAAATTAAGAGACAGAGATAGATAAACAGACAGACAGACAGATCGATATATATATTTCTTGCAAGTTAAAAAATTTGTCATCTGAGGCAACATTACATAAGGTATACCCAAAAGCAATAAAACAAACCACTATACAAAAACACGCAATTAAAAATAAATTCACCTGAGGAATGTAAATGTAAAACTAAACTTAAAGTGTATACAAAATTTCAGCTCAATCAGATGTCAAGAAGTGGTTCTAATTCAGCTTGCAAGATTCGACCCACACATACAGAGTGTTTCACTTAAGAGTGAAACAACCTTATATCTTCTTTAATTTTTAACAGACCAGAACGAAATTTTTACCAAAGGTATATGGCATTGTCGCCTAACTATTTCCAAAAAATTAGTTGCCTACTCTAAAGTCAAAGCCACCTGCGAGGTCACAATTGAGGCTAAAAATCCGAAAATTATATTAGGCTTTTTTTTTTCAAAAAAATGTACTAAAAGAAGTTGTTCAGAATCGATTTAGAACCCTAAATCCAAGATTTTGTTAAAATCAAAAAATATTAAATAAAAAAATAAAGTCCAAAAATAGCAATTTAAGAATTTTCTGCGTTTAGAAAAGTGTGCCATGCAAGTTTTGAAGGCTAGTTGTTTTCAAAAAGTAATCATTTCAAAATAAAATTAAAAGCTACAAAACAAATTTTAATTATTTCCGAATTTTTACTTAATTTTTTTTAATTAATATTTTTTGATTTTGACAAAATTTTGGATTTAGGATTCTGGATCGATTCTGAACAACTTTTTTTAGTAAATTTTTTTGAAAAAAAAAAAGCCTAATATAACTTTCGGATTTTTAGCTCCGATTGTGGCATCGCAGGTGGCTTTCTTTGACTTTGATATAGATAACTATTTTTTTGGAAATAATTAGACAACAATGCCATCTACCTTTGGTAAAAATTTCGTTCTGGTCGGTTAAAAATTAAAGTTATAAGGTTGTTTCACTCTTAAGTGAGACACTCTGTATATACATTCATACATACATACAAACATACATTCATACATATATACATACTAACAGAGCAAGTTAAATAAAAGCTTGTAAAAATGGTATGGTATAAATGAAGTCACTTCGAACAGCATAAAAATAGAATAGAATAGAATACATTTATTTTGCAAAGATAATATATACATATTATATAGCAATAGTCAAGAACAATAGTTTCTCAAAAACCAGAACACTGGTTACAGAGAAACATTTAAATACTATTAAAATAGTCTACTTAATGTATTTACAATATGACAAATACAACACAAAAATAGAAAAGGACTGATCGAAGTGTATCACAGAAAATGATTGGGCGGCGTTTGCTTTGTAAAACAAGACCGAGTCATAGCCGGCGCGCGGCCCTTAATAATATTATACAAATTTTATTTAAATAATCTAAAAAAATAATAAAATAAAATAATTCAAACCAAACCAAACCAATAATTTTGTTACACACAAAACAAGACCACACAAAAATCTATACACAAAACCAAAATCCGTAAAATAAAGCGCAATCCTTATTTCCGTGCACGGCACTGGTTATACTGGTCTAACTGGCCCACGTCGACACCTGCTCCATGGATCTCCGAAACGCCGACCAATGAAATCGCTACGCTCGCTTTCTTATTGGCTGCCTCCTTGACTAGGTCGACGTCGACCGCATAAAAACCTTTGAATTTTATACGGGTGATTTCTGCTGATAAGCCTGGTATCACTGTGTTCCAGGTGAGTGCATTATTATAATGTAACCCAACAAGATTGCCGCTCAGACAACAGCATTTGGGGCGACCAAGAGTAAACGAGAGCGGTGTCCAATAATGCCACCGACTCCTACGCCACCCGGAAGCTCCCGAATCGTTTTTTTTTGTCGCCAACTTATGAAACTTCCAGCCGGGCAACAAAAAACTTCTGAATCCCATTTGGCGCGGCCTGGCCCGAGGCCGATAAATAAAGTGAGAATGAGAACGGCCTGGAAAGAAAAGGTTTCGCTTCCTGTATCTCGTTTGTTCAGGCGAGTTGAATGGGCTGCTTGCGGTTGGTCCTGCCAGCGATTTATTTCTATTAAGACCAGACAAGATAAAGGGATAGGGTAAACATGTGGACGCGCAAGAACGGAGGGATTGTCTTAAGGCTGGGTTGGTACCAAATTGATATTATCCAATTTTATAAAAACAAGTCATATAATGAAATATACAGGGTGTTCCTTAATGACATGCTAATACTTAAGGGGGTTATTCTTGGGCCCATTTTAAGAAAAAACTTCATATGAACGTATGTCGTAAACGTCCTAACTTTTGAGATACAGGGCGTTAAAGTTCATTTTTTTTTAATTAAATTTTGGCTACATCTCCCGAAATAATTAAGCTGCTGTACTGAAATTTGGCACTGCTATGTTTTTGTGATGGAGAATAAGCTGAAAATGTCAATTTCACCGTATCTCACAGAGGGTGCCACTTGCGCTGTTTTTTGATCACGCTTTTACGCGTAACTTTTTGGTCCTGCAGGTCCATCATTTTAGTGCATCTTTTCATTCTGCAAGAAAAAAGTACTCTTGTTTCATAACGATTAAATCAACCGTTTGCGTTGAAATTACCAAAGTGTGCCCCAAAACACCTGTTGATTCCAATATTCGAAACATAAAATTTTCACCTACTGCTTTCAAATGTTCTGTGAGATACGGTGAAATTTACATTTTCAGCTTATTCTCCATCCCCAAAAACATAGCAGTGCCAAATTTCAGTTCAGCAGCTTGATTATTTCGGGAGATGTATCCAAAATTCAATTTAAAAAAATGAACTTTAACGCCCTGTATCTCAAAAGTTAGGACGTTTACGACATACGTTCATATGAAGTTTTTTGCTTAAAATGGGCCCAAGAATAACTCCCTTAAGTATTAGCATGTCATTAAGGAACACCCTGTATTTAAAGAATTAGAAACTCGATTTTAGAAAACTTGATTACACGGAATAGGTATATATTATACAGTCTTTGACCCGTACAAAAAATTTAACCGAGGGTAAAGTTGAACCCCTTAAGCACGCCTATTAAGTTATTAAAAAAACTCAAAAATAAATGAGATAAGTTTTTAAAAATTGATATTTCTCTATAAATAATTAATATATTTTTTAAATATTCTAAAATAAGAATACGATTTTTATGTGTGCCAACATTGCAGACTTTAAAGTAGGATGGGAGATGGAACAAAACGGAAAGGTTATTTTCGAGTTCTGGGTTTCGACTTTACCCCTGGTCAAAGACTCACCCTGTATTATCCTAATGGGCACGTGGCACTAATTAATAACAGGAAAAACCCCACACCTGATACCAGCTGACAAAAAAAAAACAAGGAACATAATATTTGTAATTTGTTTTCATTGCCTAGTGCCTACTAAACCAGCTTTTTATAAAGGAAATTATAGTTGTGATGTTTGTAAACCAAAAAGGTCTAATAGTAGTTGTGTTTCCCAAATATTTCTGAATTTTTTTAGTTTTGTTATTAATACACACTGCCAATAAATGACTGCATCACCAGTATTGATTAAAACTTTCACATATTTTTCTAAAATAAAAGTTTCTTTTCATTTCGTTTCTTATCAGTGAACTTTTTAAAATAATAAAAAAATAAAAAATGTAAACTAAATCAGAAATTAAATAAAAAGTGTGAAATGTGCTTATTTCCAGCAATTGTTAAGAGAAAAACTCAAACTACGACTCGTCACTATGAGAAAAGTTACTATTTTTTCTTTCTTATTAATTAGGTATGTTGATACTGCTGAGACCGATTTAAAATTCGAAGTTAAATAAATAGATTATTTGTAAATATATGTATATGTTATGTAGAAACGGAAAATCGAGAAAATATATAAACATTTGTCAAAATTTAAAAGCATATGTTCAATTGTTTTTATTAATAGGGTATTTGACAATAAGTTTCATTGCTCTAAAATCATACAGCAGATGCACCAACAGAACACGCGATAAATAAAACAACGGCTTTTAAACCTTATTTATAATAATTAAAAACGAAGTTGCACAATTTTCTTCAGGCTGAAATGTACAGTTTCTTCGTTTTATTGTCTAGAACGCCAAACGTGGCAACCTCTGTGCCTGTCAGGAGAAACGGCATTGCAATGTTGCCGGTGCCCGTTTGCAATAATTCGTGAAACAACGGCAAATTGTACTTTTCTATTGCAACTTTTGAGCTTTAACTAATGCAATTGCACACCAAAAGTTGGCACATAAATACTTCTTTTATTAAGAGTGTTTTGTGTATATTACGTGACAGGGCAATCCGATAATTTGCCGAAATTGGTTGCTATCATGGATCTAATAATCCCGTTATAACGTCTACCGAAATTCGTGAGATAAAACTGCAAAGGTTTGTATGGTGTAGTACTAATAGTATTATGATTTTGAGTTATTAATAAACGGAGAACTTGCTTTTATGAAGGCGTCACAATGCTTTGAAGTACTGAGCTCGAACCCTAATCCTAGGACCAATCTTGCTAAAAAAATTGCAAAAAACGCGACTGAATATTACGAAAAAATACTTCTAGACTACATTTTCACGGGGCCTAAGGCTGAGGGTTTGAGGTCAGAATTTTGAAATTTCAAATTTCCCTGCAACTTTCAGGGCAGAACAAGGTTATGTCTCAGAATGCTTCATTGGTATCGCCATGTTGCCAAATTGCCTTTTTAAAACACTTGTGACGTCATAAGTGGTTCCCCGCTTTAAGAAATAATCGTAGGGTCACATGCAAGTATCCAGGAATTGCTTTACCAAGTTTGTAAAATTTCGTCAAGTCCCCTATTCTGGGTCAGATTTAGATAAAGCCCTACAAATTTTGACTTTTCGTTTGCCTAAAACTAAAACTTATTGTTTGTCTAAATCCATCCGTCTTATTGCTTATCTAAATCCAGCATTATTTTATGGACACGTCGAAAATATAAAATAAATTGTGGAATAACCAAAAAGTCTTTATCGTACTGAATAATCCGCAACCATTATAGTTATTTTTGCGCAATTTTAAAAGTCACAAATGGTAAAAAGTACGAGATTTAAAACCTAAAATTGCTAGGTGTAGATTCCGGGCGAAATAACAAAATGTAAATTAGCTAAACGTCAAGCTAATTGAGGGAGAATTCTGCGTTTTAAAGGGTAGCTTTAAAATCTGCATTTTCAGCGGTTACCACACAGCTACGCATTCAGAATTAAATAGGCAGAAGGGAATGTCTGCGGGAGATAATACGGCCCTTTGCGTTTCGGGAATGACATTGTTTGGTTTACGGCCAGTTTCGTTTACACTAGAAAAGGACGCTTCATAGAAATGCGGTGTTTGGGGAATATGGGCTTTTCCAACTAGATTATGTTTCATTAAGGAACGACACAATAGAGTTCAACCGGAGTTCATTAAAATGTACCGGTGTTTACTGTTTGCTTATACGCGCTGGTACCTACACGACCGACGTTGAAGAAAATGAATAAAATATAAAACAAACAGGCGTTGTACAGGTTTGAACGATGTTATCGTAGTAGAATCAGAAAGCTTTTGGGCTTCAATCTTGAAACACAATCTAATATACAGCACAATAATACATAACTCCTATAATATATGTGCCGTTTTTTTCCACGATTTTTTTTATCAAAATTCCATAAGAAGGTAATATGAAGTGTCGAATCTAGGTATAGTATAAATGAACTCACTTGGAAAACAGTGATATACGGGGCGCGATCTGTTTCATAGCAGCAGAAATCACCCGTAAAAAATTCAAAGGCTTTTATGCGGTCGACGTCGACCTAGTCAAGGAGGCAGCCAATAAGAAAGCGGGCGAAGCGATTTGATTGGTCGGCGTTCCGGAGATCCGCATGGAGCAGGTGTCGACGTGGGCCAGTTAGACCAGAATAACCAGTGCCGTGCACGGAAATAAGGGTTGCTTTAGTTTGAATAATTATTTCAAAGTTTATTTTATTTTTAGACCATATAAATAAATATTATTAAGAGCCGCACGCCGCCTATGACTCGGTTCTGTCAGCGTCCAGAGATGTAATAAGTCCGGGCACTCGGCCTTGTGTAAACAAACGTTTCCCTCTTCCCCTCTCCCGCTCCCTCGGGCCGCCGTCATCGGAGTACGGCGATCGATATCTTATTTAATAAGAAAAGAAGCTTACACAGTGTAGCTGAGAGCGGTTCGTTCGCATTCTACCGGGTGCGCGCAAAATATTACCGACCGACCGTGGCTGTGTTGTAGCGTCGATGGAATTCAGTCAACGGTTGTAGTAATGCCTGCAGTGCGGATGGCTGTAAAACCAGTTCAAAAGACTATATTACCTTTTTTTCATTTCATAAAGACCCTGAAAGGTAAGACTGAGTTTGAGGCACCTACCTACAAAAATTAAGACTTTTTATGTGACATTTGTATACTTAGGTATTAATTGAAGAATAATAATAGAATAATATAGATATAATATTAAAATAGTGAAGGTGCCAGCAATGGAAGAATGCCTTAGGGTCCATCGGAGGACATAAATTGTTTGACAAATGCTTGTTGTATGTTTTGTTCAATTATTTAAATATCAAAATATTTACCTACAGGTAGAGTTGTGCCGTTTGAAAGTTTCATTTGAAATTTTCACATTTGAAACTTTCAAAAGTGAAATATTTCGCTTATCCCATGTAGTGAAATTTCAGTGAAATTTTCGACAGTTTCAAGGGAAAGTTTCACTTCATAAATTTCGCGAAACTTTCTCAGAAATTTCCTTAAAAACGCGAAACTTTCTCATATATTTCATTAAAGTTTCGCGAAAACATATGCGGCAGGCGACCATCCCTTCATTTAATTTGGATGCGCCCGCGCCCGCGCCGGCTGTTAAACGGGAAGTGATATAACAAAATAAACATAATTTTTGTTCCACTAATGATTTATAACAAAAACCGCTATAATCCGCCATTTTGATTTTTTCAAAAAAATAGTTTTTTGGTCAAAACTTATAT
Organism: Pseudeuparius sepicola; assembly: GCA_963920635.1. Classification (NCBI taxonomy): domain Eukaryota; kingdom Metazoa; phylum Arthropoda; class Insecta; order Coleoptera; family Anthribidae; genus Pseudeuparius; species Pseudeuparius sepicola. The sequence goes on from OY987299.1 coordinate 14,644,257, forward strand.
TTTTTGCTCGATTGTTTTTTCTTTACTGCATTTGGTTTCTTGGAAAAACTACACAAGTTTAGTTTTTGAACCATCAACTTAGCCTAAAAATTGCTGAGATAATCGAGCGTAACGTAACGTCTTATATGACTTGTCACCTAGACACTCTGTATGTTTTGTAATTAATACTACTATCTCTATCTGGGAAACTCTATACCTATGCCACTTCATACACATACATAATTTTTGGGCTTGGACTGTTTATAGGAAATGATTGCGAAATTTGAAAGTTTCAAATATTTCAAAGTTTCGTGAAAATTTCTATAGGAAATTATTGCGCAATTTTCACGTGAAACTTTCTTTAAATTTCATAAATTTCAACATCACATTGAAAGTTTCAAATATTTTCCGAAAATTTCATAAATTTAGAAAGTTTCGCGAAAATTTCTATAGGAAATTATTGCGAAATTTTCACGTGAAACTTTCTTTAAATTTCATAAATTTCAACATCACATTGAAAGTTTCAAATATTTCGCGAAAATTTCTTTAAATTTCATAAATTTCGAAAGTTTCGCGAAAATTTCATAAATTTCGAAAGTTTCGCGAAAATTTCAAAGTGAAATTTCACTTTCCCTAGAAAAGTGAAATTTGCCCATCCCTACCTACAGGATGAAAAAGTAGATATGATTAGTTTAACTCTTTGTCGTTAAATATTTATTTGTTATGTTTTTGTTTCCTCTATGTTTTGTTAGGGTTTATTAAAAATGAACGTAAAACATAAAAAATTGCATTTTTATTCATGTTCCATCCAAAGTCTACAGATATACCTTACTAATTATGTAGATTCTGGTAATAGCTACCTTGTATTTTAATTTAACTGTACCTACCAAAAACTAATGGTATGTATACTTACCTACACAAATAATGTTGTACCAAAGTCTACAAATAGGTATACTAATATTTGTAGACTTTGGTAAATAATGGAAAGTCAATACGAACCTGCCCCCGTATAACTAGCTTGACGGCGATTTCGTTAGTCGACCCTCGTAAATGCGAAGCGTGCGGGATGACGTTGATTTACGACCAGTCGCAAAAAACTGTTTGCTTTTCCGAGAGAACAAAGAAGTGAGCCGACTTATAGTATTCTCTAGACTTCGGTCAAAGTTTACAGAAACTTTGCTTTGGTCTTGTTCTACAAAGCAAACGCCGCCCAAGCATTTTATGATGTTTTTTATACTATACAAAAGCTGTTGATTATACTATGAAAAATCTGGCAACGACGCGTATACAGCTTTGGTTTTTTTTATACGAATTCTTACCGTTGCTCAAGATCGTAGGTCGGTCTATATTTTGAATGTTTCAAGGTCATACCATTTTCGTTGCGTCGTTGCCCCAATTTCAGCATTTTCGCCGATCCCCCCCACCTTTCCGTCCCAGTTTTCGCGCAACAAATCATTTAAATTTATCGCCCTCTGGAAACAACACAAGGAATGAATACCTAATAAGGGCAGTCCACGGAAATTCGCTAAGTTCGTTACGAGAACAAATTCGCCACGCCTGCCCAGTTTAAATTTTAAACGAACTCTTCCCCTCCCTTTCACTTTCCCCATTATGTCTCGAAAAAAACTCAGTTTGCGGAAAAAATCAAATACAAATCCGGCCCCCAAATATTTACCATAAAAAACACAAAGCCCGGCGGAAAAGAATTTAGCCAACGAAATGAAATTATGTATGCCTTGCTTCGACATGCTTTAGATTATTTTTCCGGGAGAAGATTGGGCGGGATAAGGGGTATAAACATTTTTTCACTTGAAGGATGGGGTACGAACTTGCTTACTGCATAAAAAGGTTTTAGGAGGAAATTTCAATTTTCATGCAGAAAATTGGGATAAACTGGATGTGTTTGTACTAGTAGGGCTTCTGTACGAGTTTGTTAGTAACCTACAGTGAGTCCCTAAATTGTAAGTCCAATCAGCACACATTGTAGGATGGTGTATGTCTCAAAATATTAAATAGGAAGTGTAAAGCTTTAAGATTGTGGGCAATTAAAATAAATTAGTATTAGGCATTGAGAACAGAAAAATTAAAAAAATATAATGCTTATTTATAACCTGGTATCAGGTGTGGAAAGTTTTTATGGGTCAGGTGTGGGGTGCCCCTTTTTATACTTTTAGCCCTAAATTCAAGTTTTCTGCTAAATGGCGAAAAAATATTATTGGCAGTTTTAAATCCATTAAAAATGTTTTATACAGATGTAACTTTGTTAGTACATAAATTTTAACTGGCGGCAGGTTTAGATTCCAAAGCAACCCATGAAGTTTACTTTTGAAAAACGGTTGGTGCAAACATATATGATATATATCTAGTATATCGTTGTAATCGGGAAGAAGCGCAGATTAAAAAATCTACAGGGGGTTTAATAAAGAAACATGCCCAACCCTGGTAACTTTTTTATTTTATGTTCAATTGTTTTTCTGAATGCAGATTTGGACAATTTAGGAAAAATTACGTGGGAATATTTTTTTTTTCAGGTCAAAAATAAGAATAAAGTGTATCCCCAGATTGTGAAACTGTCAAAATCCTAGGTTTACTTTGATTTTTGAGCGTTTTAATTTTTTAGCAGAAACAAATCAAAGTAGACCTAGGCTTTTGAAAATTTTCACCAATATTAAGTTTTTCATTGTGAACAAGTTTTCTTAATAACATTTTGGCGTAAAACCTATAAAAAGGGCACTTTACTGATGTGGAAAATTAGTTTCTACATAATTTCCAAGCAGGGCTGCTCCCCAGAAGCTCAAATTTCAACTCTTTTTTTTTGTTATTTACACCTTATGTGAACGAACTCAATCCGGGGACACACTGTATAAATTTGAAGCGTATATAATATAAGCCGGTGTACTCTTATATGAATCATACTGAACATTATAAAATTCTTTGCAGTTAAACATCGGATAACTCCACGTTTGACGCATTTCATAAGGTACTTAGAACATCATAAATACTGACTATTTAAAATTTTATAGCGGTGAATATGAAAATGAAATTCAATAAAAGTATACAGATCTCGTCAATCCAGTGTGTACAGGGTGTCCCAGTTAACGTGATAAACCCGATTTTCTCGGTAATTTTAAAGATAAATCGATGGTTCAAAAACAAGACTTGTGTAGAATTTTACGAGGAATTCGAATGTGACGTCAAAAAATACCGTTTTCCAAAAAATTGTGAAGTTGGATTTTAACACGAAATGTTAGTAATAAGTATACGGGGAGTAAAGAAAAAGGGTCGGTTTTCATTTCTGACTTCTGGTTTTACCCAAAGTGATCATCACTTTGTCAGATTTTTGAGACAACCTGTATATTTTCTGCTTTTTAGGTTATTTTTCTTCTCCCAATTCCAACGATATAATATACTTTTATATAGTTATCTCTAACGATATATTTTTAGCATCCCATGCAAAGATGTGAATTTATCACAAGTATTTGACGAAATTTATCAAAAAATAAAAATTTACTGCTTGGTTATTTTTAGAGATAACTATATAAAAATATATATGGTTGGAATTGGGACAACAAAAGGAACTTAAAAAATCCAAAATATACAGGTTGTCTCAAAAATCTGACAAAGTGATGCTCACTTCTGATAAAACCGGAAGTCAGAAATCAAAACCGATATTTTTTTGTTCCTCCCCGTATACTCATTACTAACATTTCGTGTTAAAATCCAACTTCACAATTTTTTGGAAAACGGTATTTTTTTAAATAACATTTTAACAACACCCGGTATATTAAATATTCGAATTCCTCGGAAAATTCTACCCAAGTCTGGTTTTTGAACCATTGATTTATCTTTAAAATTACCGAGAAAATCGGGTTTATCACGTTAACTGGGACAACCTGTGCATTGTACAGTGTGTACAAAAAAATGTTTTATTTATTTATAAAATGATTCGAAATTTTTATCGCAAAACTAAAGCTTGAAAAATCGAAAAAATCAAAGTGAACCAATTATTTTCAAAGATTTCTGCTATATTCTTACGCAGTCTGTGTATAGAGATGTTGCAACTGTTTTTTTTTTAGGTTTAGGCTCACCTTATGGCAAAAAATGTACCATTTTTATAATAATCAAAAGAACATTGATCGAAGTCATATAAGGATATATTGGAAGATTTTTTTTGGGGTACAAATTACCTATACTTTTGTCTGTATACAAGGTGATTCAGTTATGATGGAAACAATTTTAAATAAAAGTGGAAAAAACTAAATAAGAATTTGGAATTTAAAAAATTGTAATGTCCACAAAAAAAACATTTTTTCAGAAGTGTATAAAAAACCCCTTATTAACGGCGCTTGAGAAAATCTAAAAGATCGGTAAATTTTTAAGGTTTTTAAATTTTTGGGGAAACATATTCTGCTGTAACGATAAAAAGATCATGGCTTATGTTAATTTATTACCTTTTTTACTCGCTGTTTGATTATCCAATGTCAATCCTTTTCTTCTTTTGTAAATCTTAGTGTAATGTCCAAAAATGCGTCGAGCATCAATTAAAACTGTGCTCAAAATGTATAGTCAAATTATTTTCAGAAGTCCTTACTGGGACTGTCAATTGGTAATTTCGCCATCCTAAGTTGGCATCAATGCAGCAAAAGCAACCGGGTCATAAGTCCAGGTCAGTAACGAGCCCATTTGCACAATGAATAACTACTAATAGCACGAACAACAACAACACAGATAACGGTAAAACTCACGAAACGTACAAAACCCGCGAATATTTTCACTGCCCGAAGTTTGAACGATCCGGAAAACCTTCACGGTCACTTCACAACACCGAAATAAAATTTGCCTGAGTACCCACCATAGACGCAGCCAAGTAGCTGATTATATCAAAATAACAAAATGAAAGTGTTTCCATGACGTTGAAATTATTATTAAAATGAGTTGCAGTCATAGTTATTTTTATTTGTAGCGGTATAATCGTGATTGCAATAGGGTTTTTATTTTATTATGTTCTTTTTTTTTTCGTATCACTTGGGTAACTTTTCACGTCATAAATCAATGAGTGACGTTATTAACTGGTTGAGACACATATACCAATGTTATACCCATGGTTAACAGAAAATTCCTAGGGATTTTGTGGAGAATGTCATCTGACAAAATCGAGACTTCTTACAGTAATAGGAGTAGACCACAGCCGACTCTAGGAGAAGCCCTGAAGTAGAGAAAACTGGCAACAAGGGATGCGGGTCCACGTCGCGTGCCCGACGCTGCATGTCAGTTGATTTTACAAGAAATTTACCAGAATTAAATTTGTGTAGTGCGGGTAGTGCTATCGTCGCGAGATTGCTACGACGAGGCAGTGTGTCTCTGGGTGAAAACAGACAGCCCGAAGTGCAGGCGACAGCTTTTTTTATAAATTTGTTTTGTTTGTCCAAAAGTTTATAAGAGTTCGAAGTAAATAATCGTTCCTTTACTATTTCAAGCCTCAAGATGCCTAGAACCGTCGAGGGATGCTAGAACTTAGCTATATAGCTGGCTGTAAGTCAAATCGTAATAATAACTTGAAGTGGCTAGGTTTTCTTTGCTTGACGACAAGCGGTCAACTTGTATTCATTTTGGGCTTTCCAAAGGACGAAAATTTGAGAATAAAATGATTAAGGGGCAATTGCATAGGCAAACTAAGGTACCCTTTAAAATTAAAGGAGCTTTCTAACAATCCAACCATTGTTTACTATTGTTGCAAAAGTTTCTTTACCTAATGTTAAAGTCAAAAGATAATTTAGTTGAATGTATTATGAAATTGACCCTAAATGCCATTTCAATCAGAAGAGATTATTCTCCTTCACAACATACTGTTCTCTGTTCGCTTGTTTGTATTTTGATGAAAATTTAACCATAAGGGAAGATAGATCATTTGCCTGATGGCGCACTTTGCGAAAAATTCTCACACAAATTCGACTTACAACAAAATGTAGTCCCCTCTATTTGCCCAAGTTTACCATATTATTTGTCGAAAATGTACCTATCCACACCAGGAATCGTACTTATTATAAATACTTATACTTCTGTGTATATTTTGTTATTTGTTACTGCTTGTATTGTCTGTTAAACAAATGTACCTACTTAGGTACCCAATTATTGAAACAAAGTTCACATCTATTAGAAAAGATAAACTAAGCCAAAGTGCAGACTGCTCTATACGGCATAGACCCGTTGAACCGTCCCGCTGCGGCGTTGCCACATGTTTGCACAGGGCTTCTCCTAGAGTCGGCTGTGGGTAGACTAACGCGCCAAAACGTCACGCAAAAAATACAACCTATAGCCAAATTAGGTTAAGGGGTCGCATACGATAAATCATGAAGTTTATTCATGCGACGGGAGGCCGATGTCGGGTCCAATCCCCTTAATACCCACGTAGGTGGTCTGCGCGATGTATTGTTCTGGCCCGTCGCCTCTCCCCCCAGCCCCCGTCAACACCCCGCGTCGCGTGTCCGTCGCTATCGGCGGGGCCGGGCCCCAATTTGGGAGTGGCCGGCCACCCCCACCCCCTCACGCGCACAAAAAAAGCGTATTGTGTATTGTCCCCCCTACACCCGGTGACATATGGCGGTTCGAGCCGGCACCGTGGCAATGATAAAGGCCTGCCAGCTGGCCACGCGAAACGTCATACGTCATCACAGGGAGGTCGGGAGGTTGCTTTTTGTAGTTGTTTACTTTGACTTGTCTGGCGATTTTCCTGTTTTAAAGACCGTTTGTTGTGTGTTGGACTGTGTTTTTTTAGTAATATCGGACCTGGAGTTTTATTAATAAGGTGGTAAAACAGCAGTGGTTCAGAATAAAGTGATTAAAGTTCAATTTTAGTTTATAGGTTTTAGGTTGTGTCTATACTTTCGGACTAATTTAAATCATGCCGTGGACGTGTTCCGTTCCCAACTGCAAGGGAAACTACAAATGCGGTCCTAATGCGTGTCCGCTTTTTCCTCCATAAAGACCCCATTTTAAGGCAAAAGTGGGTTAAGGCCATCAAAAGAGATTTTGTTCCTACACAGTTTTCCAGGATTTTGGTTTGGACTGTTGGAGAGTGTTATACCTAACAATTTTACATGATTAAACGTAACCACCTTGAAATCAGTAAGTTTTATGGTTTTATTTATTCGAATTTAGTTGTATCTAGGCAGGCAAATAAGAAATAATTGGCATTTACGAAAATTTTACCGGTAGATTTCTAAATGCACCAAAACCCCTTGAAAATGTGACTTTCACTCTCGTAGATTATTATCCGTGTTGTAAAACCATGAGCTATATATGTAAACAATCATTTTAAAGTGTTTTTTTTACCAAATTTACCAAGTTGGCACCTTGAAATTTTAATTTGGCGCCTTAGGCTCACCTCCCTTGGATGACTCATCGCTTTCAGCTGCCGGGCCTTGTTATTGCGACAGTGCCGGTCCAATCCCCTTAATACCCACGTGGGTAGTCTGCGCAATGTATTGTTCTGGCCCCTCGCGTCCCCCCAGCCCCCGTTAACACCCCGTGTCGCGTGTCCGTCGCTATCGGCGGGGCCGGGCCCCACTTTGGGAGTGGCCGGCCACCCCCACCCCCTCACGCGCACGAAAAAAAGCGTATTGTGTATTGTCCCCCTATACCCGGTGACATATGGCGGGGCGAGCGGGCGTTCGCGATTTCGATTGCGGCACTGACGGATGGGCGTATTTAGGCCATTTAGGGAAATATTCCGGCAATTTTCAGGTTCTGAAAAAAAAGTTTTGAAGTTTGAAAATTGTCTGGTATGCATTCAAATCAAAAGCAATAACTAACAAGTGCAATGGAAATCCCTGAACAGGTATACAGTGTCCTCTAAAAAGTTCGCATTAAGGACTAACCCCAAAATTATAATAAAATATATGAGGAGATACTGAATATGTTTAATAATTCCCAATTATTGTAACCAAAAAAACTGTAGAAACATGCATAAATCATACAATAAAATTCTTATCGAAATAAATTGAAAATAGAAACTACGAAAGAACACCTAAAGAAGTACACAGAAAAAAAGAGATGTCTTAGATTAAGTAAAAAACATTTTCTCGTTTTTTTCTTCAATTTGCGCCCTTCAAATGAAGTTATTTATTTTTTTCTGTTGCAAAGGAATTATGTTACATCGAAAAACCCAATAATATTCTTTGGTTCAGTAGCGACTCGTGGACTCGTGGGTTAATACATTAGGGGGCTATGTTTTGAAAAGAAAAAAGAACACATTTTTGTTTTTAGTAGTAATTACGTATTTTTTGTATAATTAATAAAAAAGTGCATAAAACAATAATTCCCCTTTTTCTCGCTTTTTTTAAGTTAACGCAAAAAAGTAATTCGTACTAAATAAATCTACGCAAAAGTAGGTACTTACCCCTTCTCGATGTTTATTATATAAAAATTAATAAATAGTAAAAACCTTAGTTAAAAAGTTACCTTTGTTTTGAAACATTGGAGTACTTTGAAGAATGCAGGTGCGGAATTATTGTTTTTAATTTTAGTTTTTTATATTTCGCACTGTCACTGTCTAACGCTAACGCTCTCTTGTTTCGCTTTAGGTTTATTCCAAGTTATTATGAGTCATTAAATGATAGCAGATTTAAACCACCCACGATATTTCTAAAGTTTTCTCTCAGGTAAATGACTTCCAATATGGTTTAATTTTTCTTTGTGCAAGATTGGACAAATCTAACAACTACTGTATTTAGTAGGTATCAATAATGGAAAATTGAGGGATACTAGCCTTGCCTAAAAATGCTAGTTCTATACCTAGAATAATTCATGTGCCGAACAGGAAGGTAGTTTTTTTATTTTTTCATATAGAGTGTGTCCACGGATTTAGTTTACATAAGGTTTAAATAACAAAAAAAAATCGAGTTGAAATTTGAGCTTCTGGAATCAGCTCTGCTTGGTTTGAAACTAATTTGTGACATAATAATTTTAGTTTCGAAAAATCACGTAGGTTATGCTTTGGAAATTATGAAAAAACTAATTTTCCACATTAGTAAAGTGCCCTTTTTGTAGGCTTTACGGCAAAATGTTGTTAAGGAAACTTGTTCAGAACGTAGGTTTGCGAAATTTCGAAAGTCTAGGCCTAGTTGTTTTTTGGCATTTTTCCACTTTTTTTAGAAAAGTGCACTTTGTGTAGCTTTCACATCAAAATGTTATTGAGAAAACTTATTCACAATGAAAAACTGGATAGGTGTGAAAAAATTAAAAAGCCTAGGTTTACTTTGATTTTTGTGCGTTTTATTTTTTTAGCAAAAAAAAATTAAAGTCGACCTAGGCTTTTGAAATTTTTCACATCTATCCAGGTTTTTCTTTGTGAATAAGTATTTATAATAAGATTTTGATGTGAATACTACACAAAGTACACTTTTCTAAAAAAAAGTCTGGAAAATGCCAAAAAATCAAAGTAGTCTTTCGAAATTTTGCAAAACTACTCAGTTTTTCATTCTAAACAAGTTTTCTTAATAACATTTTGCCGTAAAACCTACTTAACTGAGGTGGAAAATTAGTTTCTTCGTAATTTCCAAGGCATAAGTGATTCTTCGAAAGTAAAATTGTCACAAATTAGTTTCAAACCAAGCAGGGCTCAGAAGCTCAAATTTCAACTAGATTTTTTTTGTTATTTACAGCTTATGTGAACTCAATCCGTGGACACACTGTATATGTTTTAAATCTGTGAATCCTATTCTTGCCCATGTCTTATCCACTCCTTTATAAAACAGTCAACAGGAAAAATAAAACAGGGCATTTAATTTGTCGCATCCCTATTTCTTTTTCATATTCTCTACTCGCTTGCGCGTTTGGAACCTTTGAAAGCAATGCTACGAAACTAGACAAATGACGGTATCAATATTCGAATGCGCAATTAAAGGTATCTATCCACTCCCGAGTCCGCTCATTTCATACTTTATCCGGCTCTCCATTTATTTCCCATCTATCCCATTATGAATGGTAATGAGTCCATTACCGCAGACCATTACCTCGTCGCGCTTATTCCGTTTATCCGAAAATTTCATATTTTGACGGCATCGCGAGGCATGAAATAGAACCCGCCATTCTTCCCGGCCAATTAAGTGCGATTGATATAATGCCCGGCTCGTTTTCGATTCCGGGTAGAGCGTGCGGAGTTAATAAAACCGTTGGGTGGTTGATTCGAGGTAGATACGACCTGCTCAGAACAGGTCCATCGGAAATTCATAAGGATCCTCGCCCGAGATTTGTCCGATGATGGGAATTTATATATTCTGTTAGGTATAGGGGTTGTTAGTTAGATCGATTAAGTTTATTCTGGATCAACACTATATTAAAGACCTGTGCATATAGCGCTGTTTCAAGCGATCGCCACTGGCGCCACACGACGAAACAAATTTACACGGTGGTTTAATCATAGTATTCTCTAGACTTTGGTTTAATGTTAAAACACCATTGTTGCAAAATCTTTTATAAAATAAAAACAACAACGAATTTAATATTCAAAATAAAATAAAATGCTTGTTTGTTATATCCCTTTAATTTTACAAATTTACATAGCGTATTTCCATACATTTTTTAAAGAAAAGCAGGTCTAAAAAGCAAGGAAGAGTATTTGGTACCTTTTGGTTTGAAATTAAGTCCATGGCTAGTTGTAGTGTAAGTAAGCATAAAACATAAAATGCATTAGATTTTTCAGTTTCTTCTTTATATGGAGGACTATTGGTTCGCTTTGGAGCTATAAACAAAATTTTCTATTTTCATTCTTGCATACGTTAGAAAATATTCTTCCAAAATAATATCTAGAATTTTCGCTTCTTCAGCTGGTTGATCAGATCATCCCATAATTCCAAAATAGTGTTTATTCTTCTGCAATTCACCTGACGGTCTGTGCAGTGTGCATATACCATTTTCTTCATGTGCATGGAAATTTCATATTATTACAAACAAATCTACCTATAAAAGCTAATAGGATAAAACTGCTAAATACTGGACGCAAATCACGCAAAGACAATTCGTTACGGTAAAAAGAAGGAAAATCTTAATAAAGCTGGATATTTAAAATTTGGGACATTTTAAACGTCAGTAACTGACATACCAATAACCACCCTATAACCTATAATAAGTCGCCATTTTTTTCGTCGAGTGGCGACACTCGGCACTGTTGCAATAACAAGGCCCGCCAGCTGAAAGCGATGAGTCATCCAAGGGCGGTGAGCCTAAGGCGCCAAATTCAAATTTCAAGGTGTCAACTTGGTAAATTTGGTAAAAAAACACTTTAAAATGATTGTTTACATATATAGCTCATGGTTTTACAACACGGATAATAATCTACGAGAGTGAAAGTCACATTTTCAAGGGGTTTTGGTGCATTTAGATATCTACCGGTAAAATTTTCGTAAACGCCATTTATTTCTTATTTGCCTGCCTAGATACAACTGAATTCGAATAAATAAAAGCATAAAACGTACTGATTTCAAGGTGGTTACGTTTAATCACGTAAAATTGTTAGGTATAACACTCTCCAACAGTCGAAACCAAAATCCTGGAAAACTGTATAGGAACAAAATCTCTTTTGATGGCCTTAACCCACTTTTCCCTTAAAATGGGGTCTTTATGGAGGAAAAACCGGACACATTAGGACCGCCTTTGTAGTTTCTCTTGCAGTTGGGAACGGAACACGTCCACGGCATGTTTAAATTAGTCCGAAACTATAGACACAACCTAAAACCTATAAAATAAAATTGAACTTTAATCACTTTATTCTGAACCACTGCTGTTTTACCACCTTATTAATAAAACTCCACGTCCTATATTACTAAAAAACACAGTCCAACACACAACAAACGTTCTTTATAACAGGAAAATCGCCAGACAAGTAAACGTAAACAACTTCAAAAAGCAACCTCCCGACCTCCCTGTGATGACGTAGTGACGTTTCGCGTCGCCAGCTGGCAGGCTTTTATCATTGCGACGGTGTAGCGACACTCCAGTCCGTAAACAACAATAATTAAATATGATGTCATGCTCGGGTCTTTAATATAGTGTCGGTCCAAATGTCATACATAATAATTCAATGACAGTTTTGTATACAGTCTGTTGTAATATAAATGTTGACAGTGTATCTCCAATTTGATACAGTACTTCCACAGCAACTAAAACTTTACTTGTTCTCAAAACGTTTGTTCTCCTTTCTTGCAAAACACATTAAAACATGGCACAGCTCTCGCTGTACATCTTTTCTGCCTACCGTATTCTGTCAAAGGACAATAGACTAACACATTAAAGTTACAGCTAACCTAAACCTCATCATTTCAGAGAACAGAGTGCGTTCTATCGGATAGAGCAAACCGTCCAGTGTAGAATTGAATACATTAATTAGGTAATTCGTAATGTTACACTATACAATATTGTAAATTTTTGAGATAATAAATATCTACTAATACTACTAATACCACAGCTTACCCTAACATCTAATACTATGAGCTACGAGCAACCTTATTCTAATCTAACATTTCTATAAAGGGTCTGCGCCCTTTCACATCATTTCATTAATTGTGTTGACTGTTCTAGCTCTATATCGCGTAGTATTATAGTGAAATGTCGGCGACCAGTTTCAATTTTATATTATCGAAGCTGTCACATACTGCTCCCGGTGAGCGATGTTAATGCTCTAGTAAATTGTTATTATTGATGTGTCGCCCTCTCCCCATATACCATCCCCTACAGTTAAGGGTTTTAAGGGTTGCGCGCGCGTCAAGAGCGAAGGGACTATTTGAAGCGCGAGTGGTCAATTTTAGTTAGGAGATAATCGATTGGCCACATACACAATGCAGAAATTAAATTGTCGTCAAGTAAACCGGACTTATGAAACTCAAAAGTGTTAAATCCAACGTTTTATCATTTTCCACTGAGTTTTCGAATCAGATCAAAAATAAAGTAGGTATATCTATACTAAAATCAAATAATTCTGACGCCTGATGTAAAATAGAACATTTGCGTTGAGATATTCGCCAGAGCCGCACTGAAACACGACCTTTATTTAATTTTACTTTTTCAATTGTTTACGTCAAAATATTTGGGAAAAAATATTGGCTTAATTAAAATGGTTCAAAACATGGATAAAATTATTTGTGGCAGTGTCTAAATAGCTGAAAACAACAAGATAAAACCGCATAAATACACTTTTGCGATCAAGAGCATCCCTGTTGCCAGGCGCGCTGATATTTTATGGCCTATTGACCAATCGCCCTATTTCGCATAGACCGACGTACCTTCCATACGTTGAAGGTCACATTGAATTCAGAGGCATTGCGCCTAGCGAGGAAACATTATAATTTATTGTAATTCTATAGAAGAATTCCACCTTCGAAGTCCTAAATGAATAGAGTGCTAACGTAATACTTTTAAAGAGTAAGCCTCAGTCAAAGAAATTTTCTTTACTAGATTGATTGTTTTAATATTTATAAAAATATCTTATGCCTATGATCACCGTAGGATAAGGATACTAGCCAGCGGTTAATTTTAAGGAAGGATTGTTTCGTGGCGTATATTCTTTTATTTTTATTTTATTATTATTACTTAATAATAATCCTCACCCTCGCAATTCTCCAAACTAGGAGTACCCCAGAAGCAACTGAATGCTTGTGCGGGGGGGGGGCAATTACTATTATTTTTCCCTCCTTACTCCTTGCCATTTGCGGCTAGGGCCGACTTTTCCCAATAGAACTAGTATAGCATTCGCTCGAGTACTACGGAAAACCCTAGAAAGTCGTAGTAATCACAGTGAGTGTAGGACAATTAGTAAATCACATAGATAAAGCTATTAAGGAACAATACCGTGAATCAACAATTTGTCAAGCGCTCTTGGCCATCAGCGGTGTTTTCCTATAAAGATATGTGTATATTTTCATAAAAATTCTAAATAGGCATTTCCGTCATAATAGTAACACGGTGAGGGTGACAATAATTATCATATTATTATTTTTGAAAAGTTATTACTTTCAAAAGTTATGACCGAAAATAATTTTTAAAAACTAACATTCACTCAGATCCCGGGTATCCCCGATACCATAAGGATCTGGCTCGGACGAGACCCTTGCCATGTTATCGGGCCTTAGGTGACATTGATGGTGTTGGACGCTCCTGCATTCCCCATGAATTTCCTGACGGTTCGGGCTGTCGCAAGTAGTACCGCTTTCTGCATGGACCTGTAAAGATTATCAGTTAGACCCAGCTCTTTGATGTTTCTCAGCAAACTTTTTGGTATAACACCAGTTGTTGACACGATGATTGGAATCGTCTGAACGTTGTCCATTTCCCATTGCCTTCTAATTCGTTCTTCTAAGTCTCTGTACTTCGCAATCTTCTCGACTTGCTTCACACGCAGCTTGATATTGTTCGGGATGGCCACATCAATCAGAGTTGTCTTCCTAGAAATTTTATTAACTATTATAAGGTCCGGTCTGTTATGGGCAACTCGTTGATCTCTCAGAACTGTATACGATCCCAGTACATCTTGTAGTTGCTGTTCTCAAGAACAGGCTCCGGTGTGTAGCTGTAATAGGGGATCCTCTCTGCCTGCACAAGCAGCAGTTTTTCCGCCAGTTCCTGGTACAAGATCTTGGCAACCGAATCGTGTCGTTCCTTATATTCCGTTGATGCGAACATCTGACATCCTCCTGTTATGTGCTGGATTGTTTCTGAAGTTGGGCACCCGTATCTGCATCTGTCATCCACTACCGATGCATCTCCTACAATGAATTTTAGGTAGTTGTGAGTTGGTATAACCTGATCTTGTCTGGCCAGTAAGAAGCCTGCCGTCTCGGGGAACATTCGTCCCGAGGTCAGCCAATAGTTCGACGCTAACTTGTCGCTTATTATTATTATTATTATTATTATTATTATTATTGATATATTCTTACACACTGTTCGTCAGACCTTTAGCTTTAGCACTGCCAGATCATTATAAGAGATAAAGACGCAAGAAATAAGTCGGTACAATAATATCATATTATGACGTAGGTACAAATGTCGCCACATTTACAATCTATATTTTTACTATATTAGAAATATTTGTCTAGTTATTTTGTCTCGAGAATTGTCATTCAAATAGGTCGACGACCTAGTTACCAAACTCTACAATACAAAAACGGAACGGACAACGACAAAAGCTCCCAGCGCGTGTCGTCTTTCTTCTCTCCTGCATTAACCCGCCGGAGGGCCGCCTAAACCCCCTCTTAGCATTCGTACGTCGCGCCCGTCGTAGGAGGCCCGCGCTTCCGGTTTATGTGACAATGGCGTCGACCGTTACTTCCGGCGCGTCCGGATCCGCATCCCGCTCCGAGCGGGCCCCCAAAGGATAATCACGTTATAAATTGGCGCCATTGATCAGGGCCGGAGCGGACCTTAATCGAGGTTTATTCGGGCCCTAATGCGCGGCGTTGTGGGAATTCAAACGGATCGTTTCGTAATTTCGAAATGTCGGTGTGTGAATCGACGATGATTTCGTTTGGGTCGAACAGTCCCGCCCAGTGAAAGGGGAGAAACGATTTTTCTCATATGAGCAGAAATAGCGTCTCTTTTAGAAAGGACCTAGAGCCAAAGAATCACACAGGTCACCTTCATTATCCTTTTAGAATGCAGTAAGGGTACACGGGTGTTCGTACAAAAGATTACCCCATTTAAGTCCTACTGTTAGTTAAGACTCAATGTACAGGGTGTCCCATTTTGGGTGTTTTTCTCAAAAATCTCGGTTATTATTAAAGCTAGAGGGTTGCCGTTTTCACGTCGTCACTGTACTACTTTTTTGAGAGGAATTTGGTGGACCAATCAGATTTTAGATAAGTTTTATAGTTTCCGCGCATTGGCGCAGGACTGGAAATTTTCGATTTTTGGAAACCTCTCTCCTGGCTACAACTTATATATATCGACAAATTTAATCAACTATTTTTATAGATTTTTTGGCGTAGAATCGAATGGAATAATTAGTTTTTTGATAGCGTTAATAGTTTTTGAGATATGAACCAAATTTAGCTACCAAAAAACTAATTTATTCCATTCGATTCTACGCCAAAAAATCTATAAAAATAGTTGATTAAATTTGTCGATAGATATAAGTTGTAGCCAGGAGATAGGTTTCCAAAAAATCGAAAATATCAGTCCTGCGCCAATGCGCGGAAACTATAAAACTTATCTAAAATTTGATTGGTCCACCAAATTCCTCTCAAAAAAGTAGTATAGTGACGTGAAAACCGCAACCCTCTAGCTTTAATAATAACCGAGATTTTTGAGAAAAATACCCAAAAACATCTAAAATGGGACACCCTGTACAGCACGAGCGTGGTGATTCACATTTTGACCCATAAAATGGCTTTTTTCAATCTGTAGCGAGCAACACGCATATTTTAAACTTTTGGTCAATACAAATTTTAATCTAAGTAATTACTCACATTTTGAGACAAAAATTATTTAAAAATATTTATCACAATGGCCGTCATTAGCATTTGCGCAAAAAGCCTACTGACGGCCATTGTGATAAATATTTTTAAATAATTTTTGTCTCAAAATGTGAGTAATTCTTCAAAGTCTTCCTTAAAGCGCCTATAAGGGTTCAGTTCTACAAAGAAAAACTACCAAACACTCCTCTTCCACCTCAACCTGTTATTACAAGATGGGGCACTTGGTTGGAAGCTGCATTTTGTTATTGCGACAATTTTTGCCAACTGAAAGATCTAATTTCAGAATTTTCGAACGAATCTTCCCAGTCCCTTACAGATGTTAAACAACTATTCGAAAACAAGGAAATAAAGAAACAACTTTCCTTTCTAAAGGCAAATTATAGCTTTCTTTCTAAAACAATAACACAAATGGAGGAATCTAATTTGCCATTAACCCGAAGTGTAGAACTGGTAATACAATCTGAGGTTGCTTTTCAAAATGTCACAGGTAAAATTGGGGACAAAATATTTCAAAAATTTAGAAATGTGATGATGGAAAAAAATAGTGGGTTTCAATTTCTTAGCCAAGTAGCAAATATTTTAATGGGAGATTACCGAATCCATCGATTTGGATGATAGAAGACAACCTTTTTTAATTGAGAATTTTGAGCAACATATAGTGGTTTATTGTTTTTACAAGACAAGAGAAGACAACCTTTTTTAATTGAGAATTTTGAGCAACATATAGTGGTTTATTGTTTTTACGACTAAATTTCAACCTGATTTTTATAATTTATAATAAATGCATATTTAGATTTAGTTCTATCGACCTGTATGTAGAAAATTTAAAATAAAATATTGTTACTTTTAGAAATTTGTATGTACATTATATATGTTTATTTGTAAATGAAACAATAAATTTATATTTTTATTTCTTAATTTGCATATTTTCAACATTTTCCTGCATATTTTGACTAAATTATTTGCATATCTATGCGCATATTTTTAGGGTTTCGACTTGCATATTTGGGTTACTCTAATTCTAATCATAACATATCGTTTCCGTCTCCGGAGTAACAGGCGATTTTTCTTCCCCCTTTGAGAAATTTCCCGCAGAACCACGAGCATCTTTTTATTTCCCGTCCCGTTGATGGATAGACTCATCCCATAACAAACACATCACAGCTACATCATATGGATAATGTATCATCGTAAATATCCCCAGCAAAAAGGATGAGCGTTACTCCTTTAGAAATATTGTTAGACAATATCGTCGGATTTGGAAAAGCAAGAGCAACTTAGATGGGGACGTTCCTAATAATATACAGGCTTTACGAAATTAAGGGTTCAGTATTGGCATAAGTAAAAAAGTTTTGGATAATCAGGATGACCTAGAGAATAGCGATTTATTTATTTATTTCACGAATATACTTTTCCAGCTATGGACTCTCGTCGTTAAAATATACAATAATAATTGATCCATATCCATTGTATATTTTGGGCACAGCTTTTGCTTTTTAAATGTGAGTATACAGGGTGAGTCGAAGTTAAACCGCCATACTCAAAATTTGAGTAGTATTTTTAAAAATAAATGGGGTTCTTCATATAACATTTTGTCCAAAAACGCTTCGTTTTCGACATACAGGGCGTCAAAGTTTTCTTTTAAAAACAGAAAAAAATTAGTATTTTCGGTTCCACTTATGCTATCGAGTTGAAAATTGGTACTTTTATGTTTTCTGGGACGGCGATTATGAATTTTCTATCAACTTTCTTCTAGCCGCTAGAGGGCGTTGGCTACGTCGTTACTTTCGAACAAAAGTGTTTTAAACCTTTTTGTCGTTGAAAAATCTGCATTTTAGACAGCGGAATATTAAATTACATTCGATTTTGAACAAAAAATGTCTCTTGTAAAAATACGAAAACCTTAACCGTTTTCATGAAAAACGCAATTTTGTGTCGCGGTGAGCGTGAATTCGAAAAAATTAATATTTCGTAGTAGGCTGAGAAATGGGATTTATTTATTTGGAATTCTTTATTTACAGTAGGTATTGTCCTAAATTAACAATTTTTGTGAAATTAGTAATAAAAAGAACTTTAACCAAGACAACTTTATTAGCAAAAACCGAGGCAAAAACATAACGAAAAAATTATAATAAAGTTGTCTTGGTTAAAGTTCTTTTTATTACTAATTTCACAAAAATTGTTAATTTAGGACAATACCTACTGTAAATAAAGAATTCCAAATGAATAAATCCCATTTCTCAGCCTACTAAGAAATTTTAATTTTTTCGAATTCACGCGCACCGCGACACAAAATTTCGTTTTTCATGAAAACGGTTAAGATTTTCGTATTTTTACAAGAGACATTTTTTGTTCAAAATCGAATGTAATTTAATATTCTGTTGTCTAAAATGCAGATTTTTCAACGACAAAAAGGTTTAAAACGTAGCCAACGCCCTCTAGCGGCTAGAAGAAAGTTTATAGAAAATTCATAATCGCCGTCCCAGAAAACATAAAAGTATCAATTTTCAACTCGATAGCATAAATGGAACCGAAAATACTATTTTTTTTCTGGTTTTAATAGAAAACTTTGACGCCCTGTATGTCGAAAACGAAGCGTTTTTGGACAAAATGTTATATGAAGAACCCCATTTATTTTTAAAAATACTACTCAAATTTTGAGTATGGCGGTTTAACTTCGACTCACCCTGTATAATTCGTGACCGGATATATTCTTTTTTTCCCTCTCCTAAATCTCGAGATTCAAGTGCATTAGCATTCCACATATGCCCCTTCACAAAACGGCAGATATTCATATACTGACGAATTTATTGGACGTTTTAAACTGCGATAAAAAACATATCCAGCATTCTAACCGTGTAGGGGAACTCGGGGTCCGTTGCCTTAATGCGTTTACCCTGCTTAACTCGAATTTAAATTCGAGTCATCGGACCCTTCCAGAATTTTGAAATTGATAAGGCGGACGCGGAAGAATTTCGGGTGATGTATGACGCGGTTGGTTCCTTTAAAAAATGGCCGCAATTTATATCTACTTACGGCTGGCAGGGAGCTCAAAGTTCAACGCAGGAAGTAACTTACCTGAAAAAAGAAAGATCAACGTATTAAGGTAAGCAAGATAAAGTTGTGTTTACCACGGGCGTAGCCAAGGGGGGGGGTTTCGGGGGTTCAAAACCCCCCCCCCCCCCCCGAAATAAGCAAAATATTACCTAATATTATACCGAAAAAAATACGAGGAGTGAAGAGTTAAATTATTATTACGTTTGAATATATTATGTAGTAATAGTAGCGCCTAGCGCCATCTTTTGACGAGAGGCAGACGCAGTTGCAGCCGAACTATTTTGTATTGTAGGGACACTTTGCGTTGTTTCTCGATTATTCGCCACGCCCCTCGGTCGAAATGAGCGGAACTTCATGGAAGTTTCTGGACGGCTACTGGGCTGCTATATAAGCGGCGCCGCGGCGCGTGACCGCGCTTACGGCAGTATTGTTCCATGCGAACTCGAAGCGAATAAAAGTGAAAAGTGGTGAACGAATAGTGAAGAGAATTAAGTGTACCGTGTAAGTGAGTAATTTTAGTGCGCTGTTATTCGATGATCTTGTTAAGGATAGATACGTGAATCATTATTACTGTCGAAAAATGGAGGGGAAAAAAAGGAAGGGTGATAAACTTAAAGGTATGGACTACTGGAGAAAGTGGTGTAGTCAAGGTCAAGGGGTTTCTAATAAAGAAACAAGTTTGGATTTAGCTATCAAAGCTTCAGCTACCTTGCATGCTGATAAGAAGACTGCCTACCCCGAAATCTAGTTTGGAATGCCTAGATATGTGCGATAAAAACCTTTATCCTAATATTTACACATTACTACAAATCTTGGCTACCGTTCCTGTATCCACTGCTACCCCAGAAAGGTCTTTCTCGAGCCTAAGGAGACTGAAAAACTATTTACGAAACACTACAAGTGAAAACAGACTTAATGGTTTGGCTCTAATGAACATTCACTATGGAACAGAAATTCATGCAGATGAAGTAGTGGATATATTTAAAAGAAAAAGCCGAAGATTTCTTCTTTAATGGTTTTAGATTTAGCGCAGAGGAACGAAATTAATTTATCCATTTCATTTAAAGTTAAGAACTTTATAAATATGTCGTAGTTTTTCGGATGAATATATAGATATTAAATTTCATGTAAGTATATTTTTGTTGTATTATTTACTTCTCAAACTAAACCCCCCCCCCCAAAACTAAATCCTGGCTACGCCCGTGGTGTTTACGAAGATTACGTTGTTAGAGTGAAGGCTACAATACAAACCCTTACCCTTAAAAGCAGGCCTACATTTCGATTTTTGGGCTATTAATTGGGTAGCTTGGCCGATTTTGCTCAAATTTGGTATAGGCGTTTCTTTAAATCTAAATTAAAAAATTCTTCTTGCCATTTTGATTTGATTTTTGTATTTACGTAGTATTTACTAAGTCACGTGACTGTCAAGGGTGCTCCTGGTGGCCAAAAGAAGTTTCACCCAATAATGTACAGCCATTTTGTAGCAGCCTGTACCATAATTTTATTAAATAACATTACTTATATAGGATGGCAGTAAGTTATGAACAACCGTGTACAAACCGTTTTAATAAAAGAAAGTTGGGGAAACAAATAAGGTATATAGTAAAAAAAGAAGCTGGATATTGGCTCTTATTATGATTCTCATAATATGTGTTGCGAGTTTGGAGAGGAAATAAAAGTAGCCCAATTTTCCTTATACGAAAGAGGAGAAAAGTATTACTAAATTTTAATTAACAAAAAAATACAAAGCCACATTAAAAAATTTTTCGAATCTGGTGCAAACTTTATAAATAGCACTGTATATTTGTTAAACAATATTTTGAGCAATACAAACTTCCCACCTTGATATGAAATTAATACGTTCATTTAACGATACGAGGGAGTACGCAGTTTTCAGTCAGTTATTAACTTCTGTTTTCAATTATACGGGATAATGCCACTCCAAAAAGAACTGTTGTGTCTATATTATTTTATAAAATAATTCGAATCAAGATGAGTTGATGAAATAAAAACCAGTGGTAGCGCCGGTAGCGGCATCTCTATCTTACTGCAAAGTATAGTTACTCCAGAGCCAGAGCCATGGCTAGTCAGAAGCATTATTGAAACCGTCCGCAAAAAATCCCGCTACACCAACTTTCAAACTTTAATTTTGGAACGAAAATAAATTAAAACAGATAAATTGTAATGTCTTACAATTCTTGCGACTCGATACTAAGTTGAGGTATAGGTATTTTAATTCGTTTATTAGTTTCTATACAGGGTTTCCCAACGAAAACTTGACCCTCCCAAAAATTAGAAAACCAAAAAATATTTGAAAATTTGCCGAGACCCGTTGATTTTTGTTTTTGGGGGAGCTTTTTTGATAGTCAAGCCAACCCGATATGTTCATCCCCCTAACCCCTAGCAACCCCAACTTTAAAATTTCAAATGGAACTACCCCCCTTGTGCCCTTGTGGCGCATCATTTTATAGCCCTTTTTATTGCGAATACAGTGATATATCCTTTTTAGAATTCTGTTGAGATTTAACAGAATTATTGGCTAAAAACGGAAAGTTGACAATCCACTGTATTTCTACACAAATGCCCGCCACTAATAAGTTTTTTATCTACTACACACGACCAAATTACCTAGTTTTTATTGAAGTGTCGATCAGTTTACAAAAAAGTCACAAATGAAAAAGCTGAAGCAAAACAAAAAAGTTCATTCGAATTCAAACCTTATATCTTTTTAAAATATGTAACAAAGAGTCACTGTCAGGAAAAAAAGTTCCCGTTTTTTTCCTTGTAACCACGAAATCGTTAGTTTCAGCCTGCTATATTGAAAGTGGAAACGTATTTTCGAAATGGTTTATTCTATCGCGGAAAGGGTATAAATTGTTGCAATTTGCTACAGCTACGAATTGCAACAATTTCTAACCTTTCCCTGATAGAATAAACCATTTCAAAAACACACTTTCAATAGCAGGCTGAAATAACAACTTCGTGGTTACAAGCAAAAAACAGGATTTTTTTGTGATAGTGACTTTTTGTTACATATTTTAAAAAGATATAAGGTTTGAATTCGAATCAACTTTTTTGTTTTGCTTCAGCTTTTTCATTTGTGACTTTTTTGTAAACTGATCGACACGTGAATGAAAACTAGGTAATTTGGTCGTGTGTAGTAGATAAAAAAACTTATTAGTGGCACTGTACTACGCGTACAGTGGATTGTCAACTTTCCGTTTCTAGCCAATAATTCTGTCAAATCTCAACAGATTTCTAAACACGATACATCACTTATTTTATTTTATTTTACGTATTTGCAATAAAAAGGGCTTTAAAATGATGCGCCACAAGGGGGGTAGTTCCATTTGAAATTTTAAAGTTAGGGTTGCTAGGGGATGAACATATCGGGTTGGCTTGACTGTCAAAAAAGCTCCCCCAAAAAAACAAAAATCGACGGGTCTCGGCGAATTTCCAAATATTTTTCGGTTTTCTAATTTTTTGGGGGGGTCAAGTTTTCGTTGGGAAACTCTGTGTAAAATTGTATGCAAAATATTTGGTGTAGCAGCGTGCGGAAATTTCAACAATAGTTCTGACAGTGTATGTGTAGCTTTCTCTATGGTCACTCTGAGCAATGCACAGTGCACAGTGCACAGGCAGCCAGCCAGAGTCGACGACACGCCGTATGGTCGGGCAATTCGTCAGAAGAGGACCGTACAAAAGTGAAAAACGTTTCGTTTGTGCGACCGAAATGGACGTGAGCGTCGGCCCATCGACCGATTTCACGCGAGCCTTTGACCCTGGGATTGACCATGCACAACGCTCCCATCCCATCAGGACCGCGCGTGAGAAACGTTGGCCATAGAGTTAGGAGCTGGAATAGAGTGAGAACTCGTCTGAAGGCTTGTCTGGTACGGTAGGTATAGTTTTTGACCAAGTTTTAGATCACTGAAGATACAACGACAACAAAGAAGCCCTGGAAAATATGTAGATCATGGTCTTGGATCTTAAATCTTTCTGTGGTATAACCAGAACGACATGAGGGAAGCCATCGATAAGTGGAAGCTGAAAGATAATAAAAAGAAGTGCGTTAAATTGCATATTGAATGTATTAATTAATATTAATATTGGATGTTTACGATGCCCCGAGAGATGACTATCCCAGCACCAGTGCTGACAATTGCATTGGAATGTTTTGAAGAATGACAGGACCGTCGTTGGAAGAAAGGTGCATTCATTTTATTTCAATACAGAGTTACCCACATTGAATAAAATTTTAACCGCCTTGAAGCAATATGACAGCATACCACCAATTAGTGGAGATAAGTTATGGAAAACACTGAAGGAAATGCATTTTGCCTTTGATAAATACCCCCGAAAATCACAACTAATTGAAACTGATACAATTGTGTGCTGGAGAAGGAACTATTTAAGAAACATTAGAAAATTTCGCATGGAACAAAGGAATATTTACTACATGGATGGATTAACGAAGGCTATACTGTGAGTAAGGTGTGAGATGTGGAAGAGTCGTTACATTCTAGATAGTAGTAATATGTATTATTTTTTTGTTGTTTACGCAGTTTTTATGTCGGTTTTTGTACTTATTTTTATAATGCAAATGTGAGTGTAAATGCTTGCTGTGAAAGAAATTAGAAAGTACAAATGAATTTGTTAAATGTCAAAAAAATTGCTTACGATACCGCAATTCTACCTGTTCGGTCTCAATTTCCATTGTGTGTTATTATTTGGAAGCTTTTTCCAGGGGTCCCCTGATAAACTACATTACTTCTGTTCTAAACTATCTATATTTTTAGTATTTTTCATACAAACCCAGTAGAGGATTTGCATTTATAATTAGCCATGAACTATCCTTTCATTTCCCAACAGATTATAACTCAGAAAAGCTGAGAATGAGAAGCCGCTATCTGGGTTTACGTTATATTAAACATAGTTTTAATCTTAGACAAGGAAAGAGAGAGGACACCACGCTTGCCTAACCTGCCGTATCTAGATTTTGTTACGTCCTCTCTCTTTCCTTGTCTGAGGTTTAAGTAAAGAACAGAGGGAAGACTAGAACAGTACAAGGGAAAACAAAAAAGCGAATCACTTTAACTTTGGCGATATCATCAATAATGACATGCCGTCAACTGAGAAAAGAAATAATGTCTTGCTTATCAGTGTCTTCCCCGATTTTGTCGGAGAGGGATTTCTTTATTTTTTGATATTTTTTTGTAAAATATGCACTTAAAAATAAAAAAATATTAATTAAGTATTTATGACAAAATTCATATCTCATTTAGTTTAAAAAAATAAAACTTCATAGGCATGTTACAGGGTTCAACTTTATTTACCTCTGGTTGCACTGGTCAAAGACTCACCCTATATTTTGGAGACAATAATTGAAGAAAATTTGGCAGCCCGCATGCTATCCTGATAGTTTTTTAGACGATAACACCGTTGTCACTAAACAACACGTCTTGGACAATACCTGCACACACACAACCGATGAGATTTAATTATGAGATCGAGTTCCATTCCCACTTTTATTTACGCTCGTTGGTCGAAGGGGCTGGCGTCGGTGCTAAAGCACCGACGAATTCATTGTCCGAGAGTCCGACAGACCTCCAGACAATTTCGATTGTTTGTTTTCAAAGCAACATTGTTTTCGTAAGATTGGGGAGACGAAAAGCGTACACCTCTCTACTCCCACGCGAAATCGCAGATTGTTCATCCGAATTCGGGGGCATTGGGCTGTAAATTTATGTTGAGTGGGTGTGGTGCGGGGATTGAGATTGATATTGTTGATATGCGATTGAGGTCGGGTAGATTTGACACCTACAGGACTAACCGAAATGAAAATGAAGACGCCATTATACTGTTGCACAACACCATTAAAGTTTAAAAAAACTGTTTTTCTTGTTAAATTTCAACACCGTATATCTCACAAATAAAACAGCTGCAGACCTCCGTTCAAATAAAAAAAGCTCTTAAAATCATCCAAGGATTATCGCCCTTTTTGGCAACATTTTGATTGAAAACGGATTCATTTCGAAAAAGACACCAATAAAACATTATCATCGAAATATTTTTAAAGAAGGTTATAAAAAATGCTTCCTACATAAGGCAGCGCATACGACTAAATCCAGTCATCTGAATATCTATCAAGATATATAGCAAAAGAAGAGAAGTTCTTTGTAGTCCATATTCAATGAAAGTGGGTCAGAGATAAGAGGCAATATCGTATCATTTACAGAAGCTTTTTGGCAGCTTAGGCACGGAGTGTATTCAAGTGGCTGGAAATCCGATATACGAAAGATCATGTCTAAAAAGTTACAAATCTTCGTATAGAGTGAGCCAGAAAAATACGAAATTTTCATATTTCCTGGCATTTTGCAATTTTTCAGTGCATTTTTTCTGATCCGCTTGGAAAGAAAAATGATAACGTTTTTAGATATAATTTGCTATAAATGCTATAAATTAAGAGTAACCCAAATATGTAACACGCATATTTGGCATTTTATATGCACTTTTTTAAATATTTGCATATATCTTTAAAATATGGCATATTGTGCATAATTGCAAGAATTTAGGATACCTAATTTAAATCTTTGGCAAGCGTTTCATTCGTTTTTGGGAACAGGGGTCGGTGTCTAGGTAGGTACCTGGTTTTCCCAAAATAATATAGGTAAATTATAATTTTATGGGCACTAATCCTGGTGATCTGAAAACGAATAAAGTAGGTATTAATACCTATTTAATAAAGTACAATTATTGAAAAGGACAGGGCAAAATTTGAAAATCTTTTATCCGAAGTTGATACATGTAACTTGCCCTGCTCATACTTTAAATAGGGTTGCTGAGGAAATTAGAAAACATTTTCGGCTTGTAAATAGTTTAATTTCCAACATGAAAAAAGTCTTCCTTAAAGCGCCTATATAAGGGTTCAGTTCTACAAAGAAAAACTGCCAAACACTCCTCTTCCACTTCAACCTATTATTACAAGATGGGGCACTTGGTTGGAAGCTGCATTTTTTTATTGCGAGAATTTTTGCCAACCGAAAGATCTAATTTCAGAATTTTCGAACGAATCTTCCCAGTCCCTTACAGATGTTCAACAACTATTCGAAAACAAGGAAATAAAGAAACAACTTTCCTTAATAAAAGCAAATTATAGCTTTCTTTCTAAAACAATAACACAAAAAATGGAGGAATCTAATTTGCCATTAACCATTAACCGGAAGTGTAGAACTGGTAAAACAATCTAAGGTTGCTTTTTAAAATGTCATAGGTAAAATTGGGGACAAAATATTTCAAAAATTTAGAAATGTGATGGAAAAAATAGTGGGTTTCAGTTTCTTAGCCAAGTAGCAAATATTTTAAAGGGAGATTTTACCGAATCCATCGATTTGGATCCTGTGATAGTGAGCAATTTTAAAAGCCCACCTCTTACATCGGTTGATGTGGAAAGGAGTTTCTCCATTTATAAATTTTTATATTCTGATAGAAGACAAAATTTTTTAATTGAGAATTTTGAGCAACATTTAGTGGGTTATCGTTTTTACAACTAAATTTCAACCTGATTTTTATAATTTATAATAAATGCATATTTAGATTTAGTTCAATCGCCCTGTATGTAGAAAATTAAAAAAAAATACTGTTACTTTTACTATGTATAAATGCATTTAGAAATTTGTATGTACCTATATTATAGGTTTATTTGTAAATGAAACAATAAATTTATATTTTTAAAGTATTTCTTAATTTGCATATTTTCAACATTTTCCTGCATATTTTGACTAAATTATTTGCATATTTATGCGCATATTTTTAGGGATTCGACTTGCATATTTGGGTTACTCTACAAATAACTATTCGGAACTTTTATATTGATTTCTACGTTACGTTGGATAGAAATGGCCTGCTGCCACGGGCGTAGCCAGGATTTAGTTTTTTTTGGGGGGGGGGGGTTAGTTTGAGACGTAAATAAGACAACAAAAATATACTTACATGAAATTTAATATCTATATATTCATCCGAAAAACTACGACATATTTATAAAGTTCTTAACTTTAAATGAAATGGATAAATTAATTTCGTTCCTCTGCGCTAAATCTAAAACCATTAAAGAAGAAATCTTCGGCTTTTTCTTTTAAATATATCCACTACTTCATCTGCATGAATTTCTGTTCCATAGTGAATGTTCATTAGAGCCAAACCATTAAGTCTGTTTTCACTTGTAGTGTTTCGTAAATAGTTTTTCAGTCTCCTTAGGCTCGAGAAAGACCTTTCTGGGGTAGCAGTGGATACAGGAATGGTAGCGAAGATTTGTAGTAATGTGTAAATATTAGGATAAAGGTTTTTATCGCACATATCTAGGCATTCCAAACTAGATTGCGGGGTAGGCAGTCTTCTTATCAGCATGCAAGGTAGCTGAAGCTTTGATAGCTAAATCCAAATTAGTTTCTTTATTAGAAACCCCTTGACCTTGACTACACCACTTTTTCCAGTAGTCCATACCTTTAGGTTTATCACCCTTCCTTTTTTCCCCTCAATTTTTCGACAGTAATAATGATTCACGTATCTATCCTTAACAAGGTCATCGAATAACAGTGCACTAAAATAATTACTCACTTACACGGTACACTTAATTCTCTTCACTATTCGTTCACCACTTTTCACTTTTATTCGCTTCGAGTTCGCATGGAACAATACTGCCGTAAGCGCGGTCACGCGCCGCGGCGCCGCTTATATAGCAGCCCAGTAGCCGTCCAGAAACTTCCACGAACTTCCACAAAGTTCCGCTCATTTCGACCGAGGGGCGTGGCGAATAATCGAGAAACAACGCAAAGTGTCCCTACAATACAAAATAGTTCGGCTGCAACTGCGTCTGCCTCTCGTCAAAAGATGGCGCTAGGCGCTACTATTACTACATAATATATTCAAACGTTGTAATAATTTAACTCTTCACTCCTCGTATTTTTTCGGTATAATATTAGGTAATATTTTGCTTATTTCGGGGGGGGGGGGGGGGGGTTTGAACCCCCGAAACCCCCCCTTGGCTACGCCCGTGCCTGCTGCTTTGATGCAACCATTCTTGCATAAACCAGTCATTTTCGTAAAAAACACATTCCCAAATATCATTTTACCCTCAAGTGTGAGTTTATGGAGTTGCGCGTTTTGGTGAAAACTGGGGGCCAACCCCCTCGGTCCAATTACATTTATCATGTCAACAGTCCCACGTTCCCCCCGTGTTGTTTCCACAAAGCGCCCGAAAAAATTGAATTAATTGCAGCGGCCGTTGAAATTCCGAAACCCAGCAGCTGCGGAATTTCATCTCGGCCAGCTTTGAAGCTGAAATTGATGGAATGCAATATTTTCAGCGAGGAGGTCCTCGGAAAAAAAGATGAGATGAGGTCGGGATTTCTCATCTTATTTAGAGTCTTATTACAGGTTGCGCATGGAGTCGTCAGAGAAAAATAAATAAAACTTATTCGGTATTAAAATTACAATTTTGACTCTTCGGGGAATTACAGCAGCGGGTGTTGGAATTTATATTTAATTGTATTCACAATATACGGGTATACGCAATGTATGGTGTTTAGGTCAAATCTTGCAAGCTGAATTAGAACCACTTCCTGACATCCGATTGAGCTGAAATTTTGCATACACCTTTAGTTCCGGTGACAATACAATATACAATACTCAATATTGTAATACTTTCAAAATGGCCGTCGCTCCAAGATGGCGGATAATGTATTTTTTTGTTAACCCCCTTAAAGGGCTTGAAGAGTAGAAAACGATAGAGTTAGTGACATCACACTAAATTCAATATGGCCGCCCTTCTAAGATGGCGGATAATGTATTTTTTGTCAACCCCCTTAATATGGGTATCAAATGAAAGGCTTGAAGAGTAGAAAACGATAGAGTTAGTGACATCACACTAAATTCAATAAGGCCGCCGCTCCAAGATGGCGGATAATGTATTTTTTTGTTAACCCCCTTAAAGGGCTTGAAGAGTAGAAAACGATAGAGTTAGTGACATCACACTAAATTCAATATGGCCGTCGCTCCAAGATGGCGGATGATGTATTGTTTGCCAACCCCCTTAATATGGGTATCAAATGAAAGGGCTTGAAGAGTATAAAACGATAAACTTAGTGACAAATATGGCCGCCGCTCCAACACGGCGGATTACATTTTCTTTTCCCTTAATATGGGCCTTAAACGAAAGGGCTTGAAGAGTAGAACTAAAAAGTTGAAAATAAAATTAATAGTAAAGAAATATTTTTAAAAACAAGCTTTTATTTAAATGCTTTGAAAAGAAGAAAACAAACTTTATAATAAATCAAACCAAGGCAAACCCATAATTTTGTTGCATTATACAACTGTATATGATATATAAAAGCTCCCTTGCCAAATTTCAATATCACATCGTTTCGAATATTCGAGTGAGGACTTTTATTCTTCGGTTGTGCATAGTGAATTGAGAAAATGGAGAAAAATGAAGTGGTAACCTGCAAAATATTGGATGACTCCGAAGGAAATTTACGAGGATATGCATCGAGTATTAGGTGATGATAGTCCTTCATATCAATATCAAACAACTGTGGTTCTCGATTTTTGAACGACGAAGAAGTGATTGAAGTTGTAAACGGCTGGTTGGGAGAGCAAAAAACAATTTTATTTGCAAAGTTTCCAAGAGCATCAACATCGTGAGAAATGTATTATACTTTCAGGGAATTATGTAGAAAAGTAATAAAGTTTTTGAGTACCCAGTGTATGCCTGGATCAAATTTCAACTCAATCCTTTCACTACTCTTAACAAAATAGTAATTTTTTGCGGAAAAGTACGAACTTTATCAAAAATCAAATCAAATCAAAACTTCTATAAACCGTTAGTTTTTGAGATACACCGCGTTTAAAAAAGCTTAAAGCTTTAGTACTCTATTGTTTTGTTTCGGAAATTATCACATACTTTACCAAATTGTTCCGAATAGCCAAGAAGCATTATTTACAGATTTTTTTATGTTGTAGTCAATTTGTACTTGAACTGGATGAGAAATTTACATAATGTAATCATTTCTCATATTTGCATAGTTCATCTATATTTAGCAATAAAAGTTATCAAAGAGATCAAACGGCATTACCAAGGTCCGAGCCAAGGTCATATAGAAACATACGCCTCAAATAACTAGAGCGTAAATCATGGAATATTTTAAATATCTGAACAGCAGTTACTCTAATAATAATTTTGGGAACAATTTTTAGAATCCTAAATCATGACCAACACAACAACGTCATTTCTTAGATTTTTTCTAGGAAGTAAGCTTGTGTATGAAACATACTTAAAATGAATAATACCTTGAAGATATTAGAGGGGTAGAACCCCAGAAAAGGACGAATCAGAAGTGGCACTTGGCTAATTTAAGAGGGCAGAGGGGTATTTTTATGAGGTGGTGGGGACGGAGAGTATTGCTAGGCCGCCAGATCCTTAGAAAGGTTAAAACATGTCAACATATTTTTCACTATCATTTATTCATTTTGGGTAGGTATACCAATAAAATTAATATGAAAGCAATTAATATTATCTAATGTGTGCCGGTAGTAAAATTATAATGTTTTACGAACCATTTATTCTATTTATCTGAGCCCAGAAAACCCACAACCTGACCCCTGTTTTCTGGGACTTGATTATGAAAGCGGAATGCTTGACAACAGCGCGGCGCGGCGCCACAGATTCCGTTCTTGCGGTACTGCCAGATCGTCCAGTCGGGAGCTGGTAACCAAGGCAACCCACAAAAATATAATGCAAATGAATTTAGTATAAAATGAAATCGTTGATAATTTACTTATAAAAATGTTAGTCCTTGATAGTATTTTGGTTGATATTAAATTGAAGGCGATAAAAATAGCTAAATGAATTTAAGGAAATTGTCAGGCATAAAAGCTGACGAAGTCCGGCAACGTCGTTCGTGGCCTACGACTGACGCGCCGCCTAACGCCAGACGCCAGACAGCGTCAGTATGTTCAATTGAGGTTAAACTCCTTATAAAACGTAAACAATAAAACGAAAAACGATTACCAATTTCTAAGTAAAAAAGCCCAGTATTATTATCATGACTGTGATAAAAGTATCCAAAACAGGGACCAGATAAGGTGTACAATATGTATTCAGCTCAACTTGACTGCTTGTGTTGTTACTTCGAATACTTCGTTGCTGTATTTACACTAGTGCATTGTGCCCCAGAAAACCCACTTTGTGCTTAGGTTTTGTGACGAAATGGCCCCGCAATTATTGCTGTGTTCGTGGATGTTCTAACAACACGAGGAATGTTGGGATAAGTTTTTTCAAAATACCTGCTGATGAAAACAGGTAGGTACCTATGTGTAGTTTGTCCCTACCTTGTTACCACATTATTACATCCTTAGGTATTATAAATTTTATGTCCTACGTAGGTACTACCCCTTTTACTGGAGTATTACCTACCCCAGAAAACCCACAAATGGTTTCCTACTGATAATACCTACCTAACTATGGTTTTTAATTTTTTTTCAAGGTGTTATGCATGGACGAGAAAGTGTGGAAGGCAGGATTTGTTAGAAAAAACACCCACACAGCTTTTTATTAATTATAAAGTTTGTTCAATGCACTTTGAAAATAGTATGTTTGCAAACCAGTCGAAGTCTGGGCTAAAGAAAACAGCAATACCAACTGTGTTCTCATCATGTAAGTACCTTCATTGGTATTTATGGAAATTAGTGTATGCACGGCCCGATTTTCTTGACATTTTGACCCCATAATTACCCCTTCATTATTAGATAATAATATGTATTTTTTGCTGATACTTGTAATTTTGCTGCATTTAATTTTTTTTACTAGGTTATATCGATGAGGCTTCTTCACAGAGTCCTTCTGTGTCTGTATGCAGCAATTTGACTTTGTTAGAACCTCAACGAGAACTTGATCAACCAGTCTCGATCGCTCAACCTTTGGATCAACCAAGTACACCCCATCTGTCACAGTCACCTATAGGCGATCTCCACAGCATTACCGAATTTTCAGTTGCATCAAAAGGTAATGATATATATTCACAAACTGTTATTATAGTATACACACCCAAACTTATATGACATCACGCATTATTTGCGATAATTTTTTTTGTCAAAAAAATTATATGTCATGGAAAGTCAAAAGTGTTTACTAACAAAAACAGTTAAATGTGAAAAACCCGACAATATAAATTGTAATAAATATTAAGTGATTCCATATTATAAGTTTGGGTGTGTGTACATATATTGTAATTTTTTGTATTACTTATTTTGTTATTGAATAATTCTATTTTTAGATGCTAGTCAACAAACTTATCTTAGTTTGAGTGCACATAGTCCGAGAAAGCATTCATTAAAGTTACAAATAAAAAAACTCCAAAGAAAGTGGCATCCGAAGTTGGAGCAAGCTGTCGACAGTGCCGACACTGAAATAAATGACGAACAATTTCTTGCCATTTGTGAGAAAAAACTGTCTGCTTCAATGCTACTATTTGTAAGGCATTATTTAGAAAATCCCAAAAAAGATCCACAGGGATATCGTTACTCTTCAGATATGAAACAATTTTCCTTAACAATTTATTTTCTAAGCCCAAATGCTTATAGATTTTTAATGAAACCACTTTATTTGCCATCTAAAAGCACTCTTCAAAGAATAACTAGCAAATGGCATATAACTGCAGGTCTTAACAGTTTCATTTTTGAGGTTATTAAATCAAAAGCTACAAATTTAGAGGGTTCTTCAAAACAGTGCATTCTTTGTATTGACGAAATGTCATTAAAAATGTTTTTATTTTACAATAGATCTTCCGATACCATTGTTGGCTTTCATAATACATTGAAGGAAAAAAGATATGCTCCTGCTAAATATGTTTTAGCTATTATGGCTAGAGCAATATTTGCTAAGTGGAAGCAACCAGTTGCTTATTTCTTTATTGATACTTGTTCAGGGGAGGAATTAAAATTTATTATTTTTGAAGCAATAAGGAAACTTAAATCTGTAGGATTACTAGTAAGTGCGTTAGTGTCTGATCAAGGATCAAATTTTGTACAATTTTCAAAATCAGTTGGTATCTCTCCAAACTCTTCACATTTTTATGTCGATAGCGAAAAAATATTTTATATTTTTGATGTGCCGCATCTCTTAAAATCAACACGAAATAATTTTTTCAATTACACATTCGAAACCTCTGAAGGATGTACAAATAAAACGTATAGGTATTTACCAAATTTATAATAAACAAAAACATAAGCGTTTGGCTCTTCGGCTGTGTCCAAAATTTACAGATGAACACATTAATTAGAATCCTTTTAAAAAACTGAAGGTTAGTTTAGCCGTCCAAGTTTTCAGCGCAATGGTAGCTGCGGCACTTAATTCCTTTATTGAATTCGGACAATTCCCCCCTTCGGCAAACGCTACAGTGTCATTTGTAAAAAAAAGTTATTTGATATCTTAAATTCCTCAAAAATATCAGGCGGTAAGAAATACAAT
Source organism: Pseudeuparius sepicola (assembly GCA_963920635.1). NCBI lineage: Eukaryota > Metazoa > Arthropoda > Insecta > Coleoptera > Anthribidae > Pseudeuparius > Pseudeuparius sepicola. The sequence continues at coordinate 14,678,280 of OY987299.1, forward strand.
AGACTTTTCTGCTCAAAGGAGCAGATTACCAAGTCGATTTTTTAAAGGAAATGTTTACATATTTTGAGAATATTAAGATTTTAAAACAAAATATAGAGGTAACCAATAAAGTTAAATTTTTGAAAGGGTGGCAAATCACAATAAATTCATTTTTAGGTCTTTGGGAAAAATTTCATTGTTTAGAGTTTAGTTCCTTATACACTCGACGCTTAAATCAAGATTGTCTCGAAAAATTTTTCGGCACTATTAGGCAGCAAGGGGGAAATTGCTTGAATCCAACCCCCATCCAATGCGAAAGGGCTTTCAAAAAATCATTTTGTTTAAATTATTTCCAACACGCGGATGGGGCTAATTGTATTGAGGATTTTGATTCATTATTGTCATACGTAACCACCGAACATACACAAATTTACAACAAAGTTGTTGTGGGAAATGCAAGATCTATTTTTTTCTGATTTAAGTTCGGCACCAGATTATATTGATTTCGAACTACATGAATCAAATAGTATATCATATGTTTGTGGATATTTATTAAGAAAGTGCTTGGAACAACATTCATGTGAGGTTTGTATTAAATATTGTAAACGTCATACATTAGGGGATACTGATTTGTTTACTTATTTTAAAGCATACAAATCAAGTGGTAACGAAACCTTTGGACATTTATTTTCACCTCCTGATAATTTCCTAAATTATATTAAAACTCTCGAAGTTAATTTTTGTACCCTCTTTCCAAAGTTTGCTTTAGAAGAAAATGTTTGTGTGAAATTAAAAAATAAGCTGCAAAACATTTCATATCAACATCCATGCCCTAGTTTTAATCATGCCTATTTATTATCCCTTTATGTAAGATTTGGAATCTATTCTTTAAAATTTTTAAATCGTGATATCGTTTCTAATAAAACTAATAAAAATTATAAACTTCGAAATTTACATTTATAAGTGCTGCCAGGGGTCATTATTTTTAAAAATTAGGCTAAGTTGATAATGTATAGTGTGCATGTGCATAATATGTACGTAAGTAGTTTATAATATCTTTTGTATTTATAGGTATTATATTTTATATGTGCTATTGTTTTTGAATTTTTTTTATAGATTTTAGTAATAAACATTTTTGATAAATAACCTTTTTTTACTACCAGTGATACGAAGGTCAACCAATTTTGCAAATAATAATTGTTATGGATCTATATAAAAAAAAACAAATTAATTGCCAAGCTATGAGTTTGGACGCAAGTCGATTGAAATATTGTAATATTTCAACCACCCAAGTAGAATAGTTCACTTGAACCTAAATCATAGTTGTTTCTAATTAATATAGGTAAGTATAAAATAATAAAGAGGAAATATTGTGAAATTTCCATGTACAATAAAAAAATGTATTTTTCTCTTTAGTAAAATATTAATATTTATTTTTTTTCGTCAGTAAAATACCTACTTAAAATCACTTCTGGAGATTCAAATTGAACTAGATCTAATCCCAGAAAAAAACTTTACTATTCTAAAAATTAATTTTGCTATATAAAACACAAAATTTTCTATAGCCCGGACCTGATCGTGCCAACGCAATGGGCAAGTTCTACTCTGTACAAAATACGGTGGGCGTGGCCAATGCGCAGATGTCAACGGCGGAGAGTTCATTTCCTATGCGCGAGAGGGGAAATTGGAACCGCGACATCAAAGGCGCCGAAAGCAAGTGCCACTTCTGATTCGTCCTTTTCTGGGGTAGAACTGTCCTTAAAATACCTCGCCTCTGATAAATAAATACAAGACTGCATACATTCGACATAATCTGTAAATAAAAAATCTAAACGTGTTATTACAGAGGCCCGATAATAACATTAAACCCAAGTAAATGAACGATATACACTATAGTAGCTTAGTAATTATAAACTTGTGAGGCTATAATTAAAATATACCACAGCCAACTAAAAAGCAAATAAATTGATGTAGGTAGGGACAGTGTTTATTTAGAGCGCCACTGTTTAATTTTGTACAACAACCCTAGTTCAAACTTCTAAGAAACCTAACAGGTAATTTTGTTCACATAAGTAACATACTGCCGCTAAAGAAAACACAAATTAAATATGTGTGATGTCAATGTAACAATAATATTAACATATCTTCGCCCCCCTGTACGTAATGTCGTTGACTCCTACCGATTATTCAAAGAACACGTTCCACACATATGCATATATGATTGCACGGCTGAGAAAAATTACAGTGCATTAATAACAATTATTATTGTCAAGGTAAAATTACATAACGTGGACATGAAGCAGAACTACTCAAGTTAAAAGGACTATATTTACGACTGGGAAGGGGACAAATCAGCGGCGATTTTGAACAACTGTAGAATGCAGCAGGCCCCGTATTTCACAACCTACAATCCACTTATGCGTGGTCTGTTATTACGCTGTCAGATTTATTTATTTGTACAGGTCTGTTCTATATTCAGAGACTTGTAGTACGGTATTCACTTCATTATTTCCGTTGTGGTTATAATTAGGTCGCCAAAATCACGGCATATATACACCCATATCCATTCATATATGATGGTAGCTGGGAAGGTTACTTCCAACGCACTTCTTAACATTATGCATTTTCCCAGTTTTGTAAACCATAATTTCGCCATAAAATATTCGCGAAATATTCAGTATTTCAAATTTTCCGCACAAATTAAGTCACGGATCCCTACCATTAATATTTTGTGAAACTTGCAATTTTATTACTTAATATTCTGTGAGTATAAACAAGTCCTTGTCTAATTAAAGCAAGTTACTCAAGCACTGGTTAGTATGGAGAATTTTGGAACAGGTACATAAAAAATATGAAAATAAACAAGAGGTAATAACACTTTTTTATAGAGAAAAAGATCACCTTTCAACAATACAGTTATTTACAATTTTGTTATTAAAATTCGTGAGTATCGGTCATAATATTTATTCTTTAAAATTTTATTTTACGACGTTTCGACAACTCAGTTGTCATCATCAGGTATTTTTTTAATAATAAAAACAAATCTTTTCCACATACAGACACATTAAAAATAGATTTTTAAAAGCTAAAATGAAAAATTGAATTTTAGTAGGTACATATCAATGCTAAAAATTATTATACAAGTTGAAAAAAGTAATAATACAATAAGGATATAAAAAGATTCTCTATATAACGAATTTTAATAACAAAATACACTCTACGGTCAAGAAAATTGAGTTATTTACAATGCGAGATGTGTAAGGACACTTTTTTAGCCGAGGAGGCCAAAAAAGAGCTTACGCATCGAGTGATGTATTACATTTTCTGCTACCGACAACTTCATATCATTAGATACTTTGAATATGAAGTAGATTGTTCAATTATTTCTAAAAATAATAATCAGTGATAAATTGGGGCAGAATGCTGTGCTAATAAAAATATAAATAAAAAATAGTTGGGCCTTGTGCCTTGTGTGGGACTTGAACATGGGACCTACGACTTACTAGTTGCACCTAGAGGTTTAACATCACGGAAAAAAACAGGAAAAATTGGAAAAAAAAGGTTTTTTCCGTTTCTTTCCGAAGCCCAAAAAATAATAATGCTTTATTTAAAACAAATTAAATAAACAAAACACTTATTGATCAACAATAATTCTTTTTAACTTTTTATTATACATTGTGGTCATTTAAGTGTGCAACATATGGGATTCTTTTTTATTAATTGCACAACGAAAATACAAATATTCCCGAAAGTTGGTGTTCGATAATCATATTAGGCGCACTTAGAATGGTTGCAAGTCAAACAGCATACAGGTTAGGTCAAAAAATATATAAATTGTACAAGAGTAAAGTACCCTTATTTCAGAACATTCAGCAAAATGTTATTAAGAAATGTTGTCTAGAATTAAAAGTTATGCCTAAATACCAAGACATGGCCTCCTAAGAAAAAGAAATATATATATTTTTTAAAACATTAATAATTTCCTAAAAAAATTGTTTTAATATTCACCCTAAACAATTTCATAAATCATCAAATTTATATCAATTTCGCATAACTTTGTTCATATTCAAGCATATTTGTAAAATTAACTTAGATTTTTAATTTTTTAGGGAATCACAAATTTTATGTTTGTTGCAACGATATTAAACGAAACTTTAAAATTTCGCAAAAATTCTTCTGAACAAGGTAAAACATTAGTAATGATAATGTGTATATTAAAAAACTCTCATTTAAGGTGCAAAATTTTTATTTTAAATGTTTATTAAGAAACCGTAGAAATTAATTGAAACATTTTTTTCTTAGGAGGCTATGTTTTGGTATTTAGACATAGCTTTTAATTCTAAACAACTTTTCTTAATAACACCTTGCTGAATTTTTTGAAATAAGGGTACTTTACTCTTGTACAATTTTCATATTTTTTGACCTACCCTGTATGCTATTTAACTTGCAACCATTGTAAGTGCACCTAATATGACTATTGAACATGCATCAACTTTCGGCAATGTCTGTATTTGTACATACATTATAATATTATTAAATGATTTTATTTAAAAATATTTATTTTATTTCTTTTTTATTATGTATTATTTAAAAAAAAAGTTTTTTTTTCGTTTTTTTTTCCAAATTTTCCGGGAAAAAAACGGTTTTTTTCCAACGATCAGTTTTTCTGGAAATTTTAAACCTCTAGTCGCACCCTCTCACCTTGCGGTAAACAAGTGCTTGCAATTTTCGCCTGTTAAGCTGCTCTTACACACACCCAAACTTATATGGAATCAGGCATTATTTAATTAATTTAATGTTTACTGTAATAAAATTAGGTTCGTGGATTTTCAATCATTTTTCTAATATAAATGGATTAAAGAAACTGTATTTTCATTCCCAGCAACTAATTTTTTATTAAAAAATTCTTCAGCGAAAATAGCAAGTGATTCCATATACAGTGACCGGCAGAAAGTTGGACACAAATGGAAAACTTTTTTATTATGAATTTCTCAGAAAATTTTATTCTTGATAAAAGTTGGTGCATCATTTCAAACTTAAAAGGCACATATCAAAATTTAAATATCTCTTTTTGGATACGAGGTAGATTCAAAAATGTCAAAATAACTCAAGAGTAAAGTACCCTTATTTTTTGAAATACGGTAAAAAGTTACTTACAAAAGTTATTTGGAATCAAAGGTGGATGTCATATTTAAAGTCACCGCCACCTAGTAAAAAAAAGAAATTTAACTTTTTTTGTATTTTTTTCGACCACCCTGTGTATTACAAAAAAAAAACAAAATACTGCAAGCGCAACTTATCATCGAATATCACATGAATTTGCTACTAATCTTTAATTTTGTTAGCTAGAAATTTAAATTAATCGAAATCAGAGTTTAAAAATATTAAATTTTTGTGTCCAACTTTCTGCCGGTCCCTGTTTAAGTTTGGGTGTGTGTATTTTTATGACACTGAGGAAACTTTCCATATTATTAATTTTTCTTTTGCATAATTCGTGTCCCTCTCTGATCAAAACCAGTTCATAAAACGATCGTTTGAATTTTATGCCCATATTTAAAATGAGTAATTCAATATGGGGACTCTGTATTATTCGGTACAGTCTATTATGGTCCAAATTTGCAAAAATCCTCTCTCTGAAGGACCCAGACTCACCGGAAGGTGAAAGGTGTTGCCATTATCGCTAAAAGTTTCCGTATACGTGCCGGATCCAGATGGTCCCCCGGTGGAAGGTGGAAGTATAATTTCCACTTTAAAAATAGCCTGGACGCGGATTGCCTTCAAGTGGAAGCAGAAAACTCCGTGAGGTGCCTCGGCAATTTGAATACGTGAATGCTTGAACAACCCAATTTGGTAAAACAGTTTGAAGAATATTAGGTAGGTCGTGCGTAGGTCTAATAATAATAAATATAAGGGGACCTTAGTGGCCCATGACAAATAACTTGTGAAATTTTTTATAAAAATCTGTAGACCAGTTTTTGAGAAAACCCAAAGAAACTGTAAAAATTTTAGTATAATATACAGGAATACAGGGTGAGTTTTTTTTTTTCGATGACCACTATGGGGATCTCGGAAATTAGCAGAGCTAGAACAAAGGTTAAATGGGGAGAGAATTGCAGTTTTGAATGCTCAATCTAATACCCCTTTTGGATTTTTAAAAAAGTTCATGGCTCACTAGATATTTTGGAAAGAGCGGTTTTTTGCCATTTCATCAGATCTCTGTAGCTCCGTTATTTCTGATTATACAGAAAAACTGTAGAGACAAAAATTGTAGATAATTTCGGGCTTAATAACATAATCTGATCCAATTTTTTATGTTGTTTGTGATTTTTGAGATATGACATAAACTTGTGTTTTTTTAAATGTAAATTATAGTTGGCTGAAGCCTTATAAAATCGGCCATTTTTTGAGCTTTCCAAAGATATAATACTCGGCATAGTTATTACAAAAAATAAAAGAGCTATGGCTAATTTTCTGTTTTTTTTTTTTAATTTTTACATAGTCAGCCGTGGAATATTTTCATAATTACGTTCTATTGTATAATAAGACATACTTCAAACTTTCAAATATTTTATTTTTAGCTGGTGACAAAATGTAACAAAATAAAACAAAAATTATCATGATGGAGCTCCACCACATAATTACTTGCCAGTAAGAAATTACCTAGATCAGCTCTATCCAAATAGTTGGATTGGGAGAAATAGACCTATTTCCCGGCAGTCTTGATCCCCCGATTTGTCTGTTTTGGATTTCTTTTTGGGAGGAACAATACAAAATAAAGTATGAGACAATTAATTGATGAATTAAGAACAACTGTTTCAGAAGCAATTGCCAGTATTGACAGGCGCTCTCTAAGAAAGGCGACAAATTCAGTTTTAAAAAGATGCAATATTTGCATAAATAATAAAGGTGGATTGTTTGAACACCTTTTAAAATGAATTTGAATTTGAGTTTTTTAATTTTTGTTTTATTTTCTTACATTTTGTTACCAGCTAAAACAAAATATCAGAAAGTTTTAAGTATGTCCAATTATAAAATAGAACGTAATTATGAAAATATTCCATGGCTGACTATGTGAAAATTTAAAAAAATCAGAAAATTAGCCATAGCTCTTTTATTTTTTGTAATAACTATTCCGAGTATTATATCACAGAAAATATACTACTATATACTACTATATTTTCTGTGATTATATCTTTGGAAAGCTCAAAAAATGGCCGATTTTATAAGGCCACAGCCAACTATGATTTACATTTAAAAAAACACAAGTTTATGTCATATCTCAAAAATCACAAACAACATAAAAAATTGGATCAGAATATCTTATTAAGCCCAAAATTATCTACAATCTTTGTTTCTACAGTTTTTCTGTATAATCAGAAATAACGGAGCTACGGAGATCTGAAGAAATAGCAAAAAATCACTTTTTTCTAAATATCTAGTGAGCCGTGAACTTTTTTAAAAATCCAAAAGGGGCATTAGATTGAGCATTCAAAACTGCAATTCTTTCCCCATTTAACCTTTGTTCTAGCTCTGCTAGTTTCCGAGATCTCCATAGTGGGCATCGAAAAAAACTCACCCTGTATATAAATAAGTACTTTCCATAAAAATTTTGTAAATAATTTAGTGTACAGGGTGAGCGAAACTCGACGTCCCAGGCCTACAGTGGGGAAACGAAAACTCTAAATAAGGTCCAATTATGACCGAAAATGAGCTTTTTTGATGTTTTGGAAAATGGCCGCTGTGACGTCATCGATATTATTTTCCCAGAAACATACCATTTTTTCCCTATATGTTGAAATCCTTATCATTCTCAACAATTATTGTAGGAAAAGATTTTCTGTATATTTTATTGTTCAAAATCTACAGCTCGATCTACAGGATCAAATATGTAAAAAAATACGGAATTTTTCTAATCATTTTCCGAAATATAGCTAGCCATGGAAACAATTATTGATAGTCGGAAATTATTGGAGAGTATGTTATTAGGGTGCCTCGCGCACCCTTAAATTTATTCAACCGGAATATTTTTTAATTTTTTTTTAACAAACAATAATAGCAACCAAGTAACAAGCACAATTCAAAAATTTAAAAAATATTTCAGTTGAATAAATATAAGGGTGCACAAGACACCCTAACATACTCTTAAATAATTTCTAACTATCAATTGTTTCCATGGCAAGCTAGATTTCGGAAAATGATTAGAATTTTTTTTATGTTTTTTTACTTATTACACCCTGATTTTGAACAATAAAAGATACAGAAAATCTCTTCCTATAAAAGTTGTTGAGAATGATAAGGACTTTCAATATATAGAGAAAAACTGATATGTTTCTGGGAAAATAATATCGATGACGTCACAGCGGCCATTTTCCCAAACATCAAAAAAGCTAATAATTTTCGGTCATTATTTTCCGAAATTTTATTTTGAGTTTTCGTATTCCCGCTGTAGGCCAATGTGTTGGCGAAACAATTATTGCCAGGTTGACAAGTTATAGCGAAAATCGGTAAACCAAAGTAGTTTCATTTGATACAGTCAGTATGAATTTTCATCAAGTAAAAAACCAATCAATGCAATATGCAATATTGCAAAAATGTGTTTGGTTTAAAATATTTACCTACCTTATGTAGGTAGAATCTATAAAAAGAAAACAAAGAAAATAATTTGAAAAAATTGGCAAAAAAATTAATGTTATTCTAAGTTGTAAGTCCATAAAAATAGGTGAAAATTGGTAAGAATTGAAAGGCAAACATTTTTTTTAAGTTTTTTTGCTGGCAAAGTCAAATTATTATTATTTTCCACACTGTATAAACAGTAAAAATTACCCTTATAATTTTTTTCACGATGTTATTGGAATTCTAGGGTGTAATAATAAACTGAAGTACTTATTTGAATATAATATGACAATAAAAATTTGAAATTCATAATTCACGTCAAAAAACATACCTAGGTATCGCCATGTAGGTAAGTTTGAACAAAGGATAATGTGTTATATTCTCAGAAACCTGAACTTTCTACATTAGAAGTGGGAACTTGAATAAAAACAGCACAATATTCAGTTATCAAATCGCAAAATTTATTATCTCCAGGCACGCATTCTAAAATTTAAAATATTGTCAATATCACAATAAAGTAGTGTTTTAACAAAAATAGCAGCTTACTTTTATCGTTTATCTAGTGGATATGGATGCGTTTTTATATCGATATTTAGTGTTTTCTCTAATAATCACTTTCATTAATTCCACGACGAGATATTACTGCAAAAACCATCATTCACATTTAATTGCACTTCATTGCATACTGTCAAGCAAGCGCCTGCTTGGCCGACTACAGTGGCTTTATACAAGACAGTGGCGACACGGTCATGTTTCGTCAAATTAGAGGTGGGACTATTTAAAAAATATGTCGATATTGTGAATCCAGATCCAGTATCGATTTTTTTTATCCATATGACTATATAATATATAAATATGGCCGCCAACGGTATTGACGTGTTTAATTTGCCTCCAGACCAAGCGTGCCGTAAGTGCAAGTTTACACCGGTAAATGGTCTAAAGTGTGTGAAGTGCGGTGCACTGGTTCATCCTGGATGTATTAAGTATCTCAAAAATGTGAAGATCATCGAAGAAAACAAGTATTTGATTTGCTGTGAAGATCCAGAGGTTGACATTGATAAGTCCTTGGAAGTCACAATAAATCCAAATCCACACGTAAAATCCTGCAGTGCTCAAAACGCTGATTTGGAAATCAACTACTTGAAACTTCTATCTGTTGAAAAAGACAATCTTTTAAGCGAAAAAAACACTGTGATCAGCTCCCAAAAGGATTTAATTGTAAGTCTAAAGGAACAAATTGTTTATTATAAATCATTGCATATTCAGTGCGTGCCACCTAGCGTCCGGGGGACGCAGCAGCAAAAACGAAACTCGGCAAATAAATCGCACAAATGCCAAGGTTCTTCCGTCCGGACAGTTTCCTGCGGACAAGGAGCGTTAGTTGAACCCGGGCGCAGTTCGCCTTCGCAAGCAGTTGCCGCAGCCCCGTCATTGGGCACTAGGAACCAGGCACCCAAGCATTCTTCGAAACGAACAGAGACTGCAAATTCACCGTCTGGCACATCGCTGTTATCCCCTCAAAAACATCAGGTCATCTCTGCTAAGATGGTATCGAGTGCGATCAGCGAGTCTCAGACCCTATCGAAATGCAATGAGTACATTAACATGAACAATGTGGAAGACGGCTTCACTCCCGTAAATAGGAAAAGAAAGTCTCGTACAAATCCACCACCCATTATAGGATCTTCGGTCGACACTGGTCTTCGGAGCGCCCCAAAGCTGTCAATTCTGCACGTATATAAGCTGCATCCCAAAACAACTTCAGAGCAGTTGCAGGCCTATCTATTGCCGATTTTTCCTGAGGTTACCTGTATGCAGCTCAAGGCTCGTTTTCCTGAATACTATTCTTCATTTAAGATTACTGTTAGTGAGGGCAACCTAGCAAAAGCGGAAGATCCTTCATTGTGGCCGGCAGGGTGTTCTATCAAGAAATACGTGCACCTACGTCGTAGGGTCGACTGACTAGTGGGGAATGAAACGAATATGATAGTGAACCCAAGAAATCTGTCAGCCCCGTTGCGTGGTGATACCCGTGCATCATGTTCTGGGGTTTTTAGCTTGTTTCATTTGAATATCCAGTGCCTCTCAAACAAACTAGATCAACTTTCGCTCTACCTGGACAAGTATAGATTTGATTGTATCTGTCTATCCGAACATTGGTTGGAGGAGAGCGCCCTCAGGTCTGTAACTATACCATGTTTCAATTTGTGCAGTTATTTTTGTCGGCCCAAACACAAACATGGAGGTGTCTGCATTTTTGTGAACGGGCCTATGTTGGCAGAGCCTCTCGATCTAAACAAGTTTTCTAGTGTATGTGTTGCTGAATTTTGCGGCATACGTATTGAGAAACTGAAAGTCACTATTGTGTGTGTATACAGATCTTGTTTATCTGACTTTCATTTATTCCTAGAATATCTAGAGTCACTTTTGCATCACCTAGCCAACTTAAATGACGATAAAATTGTGCTAATTGGCGACTTTAATGTAAATTTTTTAGTCCCTTCCACGTGTTTGGTCGATTTGACTTGTCTGGTGGAAGAATTTGGTCTTGAGTTGTGTGTCTCGGAGCCCACAAGGGTGACGCTGCGGTCCTCTACATGTCTAGACAATGTTATGACAAACTTCTCCCTCGAACGCTTACGGATTGAAGTCGTCGATCCCTGTTTGTCTGACCACAGGGCCCAAATTGTTAATGTTTTGAATGTAGATGCCAGGCCCCGTGAGCCTACATTTCAAAGACGGTTTTCTGGCCACAAATTAAATAAGTTCAGGGAATCTCTAGATCTCCTAGACTGGAGCTCCTTTTTTACTTCAAATGACGCTAACGTTCTAAGTAACGTTTTAATTCAGAATTTCTCATTACTTGTTGACAAACATTTTCCATTAAAAAGGGTAAACACTGAAGGTAAACGACCTGTACATTGGTATACTGATTCACTACGCAAAAAAAGAGATATTTTGTCTGTGGTCAAGACGGTGTGCGACTCAAAAAAAGATCCATTTTTTGTCGATATATACAAATCTTTGAAGGCCGACTATAAAAAAGATGTGCTGCGAACAAAGTCAGCTGCATACAATTCCTTTATTAAAAACTCAGACAACACAAGCAGGGATAGTTGGAGATTGATCAATTTTGAAAACAATAGACATGTCGAACCGTCATCCGCGGGTATTCCCGGTGAGGAATTTAATGCTTTCTTCACTTCAATTGCAAACAAATTAACACAGAGTATTATAACAACTAATTTCACTGATATTTACCCCAAAGCACTTGAACAAGTGTACTTAAATTGCAGAGCCGGATATCCTAAATTTAATTTTTTTCCTATTGATGAGAAAACAGTTGAACGGGCAATTGGTTCATTGAGAAGTTCTTCAGCATTGGATTTTTACGATCTAAATAGTAAGACTGTTTTTGCTTCGGCAGATATTCTGATTCCCCTTTTAACTCATCTTTTTAATGTTTGTATTTCTACAGCGGTTTTTCCTGTATCTTTTAAATGTTCGAGGGTATTGCCGCTGTTCAAGAAGGGTGATAAGGAGTTAATTGAAAATTACCGCCCTATTTCTATAATCTCTATTTTCAGTAAGATATTTGAAATTATATTGAGGGATATGTTATATGGATATCTTGAGGAAACACACTTAAATGTCCTTGACGCTCTGCGACCTCGCCAAGGCCTTTGATTGTGTCGACCACGATTTGCTTATGTACAAACTGAGCTTATTGGGCGTGGATCAGCAACCTCTAGCACTTTTTAATTCATATTTTGAAAACCGCCGCCAATCGGTCAGTATAAATAATGAAAACTCAACCGTTTTGCCCATTAAAAATGGTGTAATTCAGGGCTCGGTGCTTGGCCCATTATTTTTTCTCATTTATATTAATGACTTTCCGGGCTTTGTCTCGCCCTGTAAAGTGCAGTTGTTCGCTGATGATGCAACTCTAATTTGCTCGAGCCCTTCGTCTACTATTCTAGAAGAAATTCGTTCTAGTATTGACGCCACCGCCAAAGCCTGGTTTTCCGCAAACAAATTGCTCATGAACGAACGGAAAACGCAGAGGTTAATCGTATCATCTAGTAGTGCAAATACTGGTGGAGACAGCGTCGCCCTTTTGGGTTTCATCATAGACGACGGGTTGAGTTGGTCCAGGCACGTCGAGGGTGTGTGCAGAAGTTTAAGTTCAACAATTTATCAAATAAAGAAACTTCGTCCATTAGTAAATAGAGATATTTTGCGGAATGCCTATTTCGCGCTTTTTCAGTCAAAATTGCAATATGGTATTACCCTATGGGGGAACTCATCTAATGCCGTCAGGGCCTTTCGCTTGCAAAAGCGTGCCATAAGAGTCTTGCTAAACCTTGGTCCTAGAGAGTCTTGTCGATCCCATTTCAGAGCTCTCCAAATCATGACACTCCCTGCGCTCTTTATATATCGTAGCTTGTTGGAGATCCATGACAAAAAGCATGTATACAGCAAACAATCCGATATTCATGGATATCCAACACGAAACAAAGATGTGCTGCGGACTCATCGATACAGACTGGCCAAATCCGCAAGAAATTCTCTAGATATTCATTTATACAACCGTCTGCCTAGCTCAGTCAGGCTATGCGATAAAAATGAGTTTAAAGTAATTATTAAACATATATGTTTAAATAACATTTTTTACAGTGTACAAGAATTTTTAAATTGTGAACTTTAAGTTTGTTTTTTTTTTATTTATTAATTGTTTGTATTTTAATAGTACCTAAATGAGCACGTAGAGAGGGCGAGTATAGTAATGTATATATATTTATGAATATTCTTTTCTGTCATTCCCATAATACGTGTTAATTTTAATTGACTTGCTACACATACTTTTTGTATTTTGTGGTCAAATAAACAGCTATCTATCTATCTATCTATCTATTAAATAAAATCAATTTACTGCCCATTTTTTGAGAAATAAATGGTAAAACGTACCTACCTGTTCCGTTTCGTTTATATTTTAAAATTAATTACTAATATCAGTGACTATAATGCTAATATTTAATGGTTGTCACTGAACATGTCTAGAATAGACGAACACATTTTGAGCATGTGTTTGTATTTTGAAAAGTTTAGAAATGAGCAGGTAGCAATAAACAGAAAATTTTAAAAATATAAAATAGGGAAAACACAATATAATTATATGGTACTTTTAGCTTAGGAAATAAAGTAATGATAACTACATTAGGTATAATAAAACAACTCCAAACGTAGGCATGTTCAATTTATAGTTGGTGTTTATTTATTTATTTATGAAAAGTGATATTAGAATCTTCAACATCCTTCCCTTTGGATGATTTTTCTTAAGCCCATTGTTTTACAGGAGTAACAGCCTCTCAAAATATTTTTGGTTTAAATAAGTAAAGCTTTCATGAAAATGTTCGCAATTTGCTCCATTGTGCTTGTTTGAGACCATAAAAACTTGTCTGGAGTCTACAAAACTCTATTGATTGAATCTTCATAACCTTTTAGTTGTTTCACATAAATATCTTCATCGATTTTTCGATATAAGCGCATGCTGTAGAGACATCCATCGAGTCAATTCAACATTTTCACCAGCAGCTATATGCTTAATATTCCTTTTATTATCATTTATTTTCATTTTATCATTATCATTTGATTACAGGGCTAAACGTTTGGTTGTAGTCTTCACCTTTTCTTTGTGAACAACCTTTCATTACCAACCTCGCCTAGTATTTTTCTATTGATCTATCCGGAATTATCCTCTCCTTGTATATCCATTTACAAGATACTATACCTAATGCTTTCTTGTCTTCTGGAAGTCTCTGTAAAACTCATTTTTGTTTTATTCATGTGACTTCATTTCTTTAGGTATCCATTACAGCTAACCATCACTTTATCCATTACACCTTCTTCATATATACCTAGTTATTGGGACCACTAATTTTTAAAACATTTGCAACAGCTTTCATAACCAAGTTTTAAAATTTTGCTGGTTTTGCAATTTTCTACGGTCCCTCAGCTTATTTTCATTTCTTCATGATCTTCCTCCTGCTAATCAGTCTTCTTTTGACCTTCTGTACCGCTTTTTCCAACTTCTTCATTGTATTCTTCTTCTGAATAACCATCATCTTCTTGCAACCTTCCCTCGCTTTTATACATTTCTTGTAAGACAACCATCTACGTTGTGGTCACCTTACTTTACTTTTCTCAAAGAAAAACACAGATAAAGCGCAGAAATATGATAATACACACATAAACAAAGCGTACGTCGTACGTCCATAATAAGGGACAACACGAATGACGGATCTGTAGAATGACGCCGTCATTATGAAATCGATACAAATAAGTCGATCCATTATGACAGAATTTGACGAAACATGGCGGAACCAATCAAAAATCGGTTGTCGCCACTGTCTCTTATCGTCGATGGAGGAAGGTAAAGATTAGTTTCCTAATGTGAAATATCGACTGACTCAATACTCTTCGGAAGAAGATGGAGCCACCGTCGAATACTTCTCGGCGCGGTGGGGGAAACGAGGCTTCCCAGTCCGACACGGTTGTCCGGTAGATGGCGCACTTGCACCATCCTCGGATTACGTCTCGGCGTTGAGGTGGAAGAGAGGCTTCTGTCCGGTAGATGGCGCACTGCGCACTTGTAATGCGGCTTCCCAAGACGAACTTTTGTTCGGCAGATGGCGCGCTTCGCGGCTTGCCAAATCTGTTGATTTGACCTTGGTTGTTTGCGTTTTTTGTGCTGGTACGAATGAGTCATCGCCATCGATCGATGGCTGGAAGATATATTTTAGATTTTGTATTCCAGCGTTCGATTCGAGTCGCCCGGCCGCGGCCCCGCCCCCCTCTTTGCCTATGGAGGCGGTTTTTTTAAAGTAGCGAGTAACGTTATTAATTGTTAATGACAAATGTCTCGAGTCCTTTTAAAATAATCTTTTTATAATGGAGTTATAACGTTGATTGATTCCTTCCTCCATCGACGGTTATACCTAATATTCATATACAACAAGGTGACCAACTCCTGGGGCTGACGAAAACCGGGACAGTAGTTAGGTACCTAGCCAGTGGTCCTTCTACGCTTCTGAATGTTTTGTTATTTTTATATCTTTATATTTAGAGAAAAAAGTTTTATTTGTTTTACGAGAGTTATGATTTTATTTATGTTTTCATAAAACATGTATATTTTGTTTTATTAAAAAAATACATTATCTACTTTTTTTTAATTGTTATTATAATAATAATTAAGAAAAGAAAAATCTAAAGCCAAATGAGACATTTAGGGGCCGCTTGGGAGACAAATGCCCGGGCTGGTTAGGTAAAGCCCATCCGCCCCTGTACCTAGCTATTTTTTACCTATAATATGCAACTGTCAAGTTTTGTAGTTTAATCAACTTATGATTTTGTTAGAATTATTGATCTAGTTCATGCTTTTAACCAATAAATACCACCCAAGGGAAACAAAAAAGAATTTGTGATCAACTAATATAACAAAAATAAAATTTAACACAAAGCCACAGGTACATAAATTAAAAAAAAAACAAATACTGGCTGTTTACAATATACAGGGTGGCCCAGGATAAGTGAGCCAATATGTGTAAAAGAAAAAAAATTTCGCGTTTAAATTTGATTGTTTGTGGTTCTCATAAAATTTTTCGATACCTTGTATTTAGAAGCCATTTTAGCGCGTTAGAAAAAGGAAAGAGTGAGAAAAACAAAGTAGGTAGGCCATCTTTCCAAAATTTGGTACCAGGTGGTAACTTTTAATTGGGTTTTAACAAATTACATAGGGTCTTCGGCTCTCTTGAGGGCATGAACATTTTTGTCGATTTGAAATATTTTATTTTCTTATCTATTTTCTGTGCGGCCTAAAATAACCGAGAAAATCGCTTAATAAGAAATAAACAAAAAATGCATAGCCTCAAGAGAGCCGAACACCCTGTGTAATTTTCTGAAACTATCTGAGTACCCAGTTGCATAAAGCTTCTTAGTGCCATCAATTTTCAATATAATAGTTTTCCTCTATCTCTTAAAATAAATATGCTAGGGCTATTAAATTGTTTTGCTCAATTTGAGGTATTTTTTATATTGCGCGTCAAGTTGGCTATGGCTGCCGATTTCTTTTGCAGCACCACTTAGCTGTCCAAAATTGCCACATTTTTGTTTCTTCACGATTTTTTTATTGTAGGACGCAAAATAAGTGAGAAAATCGCGGTGGTATAGTTCTAAAATAATCATCCTGTATATAAAAAATAAGTTGATCAGTTATATAAAATTTATAAAAAATATTACAAAAAGTACAGTATGAAACAAACATTTAAAAAAAACTATAAGTTTTAAGTACAGGGTGGACCAACGTTTGGCGCCCTGCCGGAGGGGTCACCCATGGGGGCCCTGGTTATGATGTATGTAGGATATGATGTATTCATATGTAAATAGATGTAAATTCTTTGCCTTGACTGTTACCAAATCCAAAGGTAACTCAATTTAGAAAGAGAAAAATATTTCTAAAATTTTAGTTGAAATGTGCATACGGGCAAATTTTTGAAGTCGGTTTTAATTTTTTCGTTATATTATTTATGCTGTAAACCGTTGATTGAATCTTCCGTCGACGTCTAAACCAAATTTTCTGTATGAATGACAACTATATAAATTTAGCTAGACATCATATTTTTTATGCTTAGGTATGTCAGTGTTAATACTTATGCTTATGAAATATTGTGTATAATAAACGATATGCTTTACTAGGTATGCTACTTCAGTACCTATATCACATAGATAATCGAATAACAAAACATGAAGATAATATTATAGGTATATTCCGTTGTTTGAGAATCGACGATATAAACTTTGATTATATACCTATTATAAACAAGGATTAAAGGTATCAAAGCGTTGATGTAGAACTTTGGAGAACAGATACGTCATTGTTCCCTTCCTCCATCGGCTGCGAATATGAAAAAATACTAAGAGATACTTTTTGTTAAACATTTTTCTGAAGTAATAAATTCTAATAACACCCTGTAACTGCAAGTGTGAGCCTCAGAAGCTTCATTTCAACCTTAAGTTCGACGGCTCATCCGATCATGTGACTGAAAAAACTATCTCGTATAATTCTAGAGATACTAAAAAATACGTGTATTTTTCTCTAAACTTCTATGCTCTGTATAAAAAAAAACTAAGGCCCGTAGAAGAAAAAAATATATGAAGTGCCCTTATTTTGACTCCAAGAATACGTGGTTTCATTTTTGACCATCAGTTCAGTTACACCCTGTATACAGTGTCTTAAGACTATTTTACGGTATAACTTTCCAATACCGCCCTGTTTTCGAGATAATAATGATAATGACAGAAAGTTGGACACAAATGGGAATTTTCTTTATTTGAAGTTTCTCAAAACAAATTATTCTTGATAAAAGTTAGTGCTTGTGCTTAAACTCAAAATCGACCTGTAAAAATTTTAAAATTTCTATTCGTATACAGGGAAGGTTGAAAAATATGAAAATTCCTCAAGAGTAAAGTAATCTTATTTTTAGAACTACAGCAGTATAGCACTAAGAAAAGTTGTTTGGAATCCCAAGAAAATGTCTAATATGAATTCACAGCCACCTATTCAAAAGAAGAAAAATCACACTTTCGCATTTTTTATTCACCGTATAATAGATAATATTAATATTAGCTATGCATTTTGAGGCACATCTTCAAGCATGACAGTACGATACCAACGATTTTTATTTACGTTCAACTAGCATCTTAAAAACACTTAATAACTGAAACTTCTGCAAAGTTTGTCGTTTTTTTGTGTCCAGGTAAAATACTACTACAATTTCAAACATAACTTAGCAACTAATTTGTGGAACACAAAAATATTTTAATAGAGCAATAATTTAAGTTATTTAATAAATGACAATTCAACAATAAAAATATCACAACAAAAAAATTATTACGAGAATAAACATTTTAGTGACTACTCTACATGTGACCCTTCCTTCGCTTCCTTTCGCCTTCAACCAGCGACTATCCCACTAGGCAATATAACAAATTTTTGAGGTAATTATGGAACGTAGTGTATGCACCGCCCGATTTTCTTGAAATTTTGGCTACCCACCTATTTTCGAGGTCCCTGACCAAGAATCTAACCTCAGTTTTTTGAGGCCGGACGTAGTTTCCGAGAAAATGAATTTTCAAATTTCCTTTTGACACCCGACACCCCATTTTCACGGCGACATTTGTGGTTATAATCCAGATAAATTTTTAGTGTACGCAGCTTAAACTGATCACCACCCTATGCTGCAGAAGGCGCAAAATATGGTGGTGATCAATTTGAGCTAAATTCATCTCGATTATAACCAAATATTACCGTGAAAAAGTGGGGCGTCAAAAGGAAATTTGAAAATTCATTTTCTCGGAAACTATGTCCGACTTCAAAACACTGAGGTCAGATTCGTGTTCAGGGACCTCGAAAATAGGGGGGTAGCCAAAATTTCAAGAAAATCGGGCGGTGCATACACTATGCTCCATAATTACGATTTTTGAATACGCTTCTTCAATGTTTGAATACGATTTTGCAGACTTCTAAACTTCACAACTCACAACGCTTTCGGCTACGGCTTTTTCAACCTGCCCAAGTTCAATTTTTTGTTTTTTTTTTTATTGGGGACCTTCCCTACGACTCGTGCTCGATTTGGACAAGGTATTGCACCTAAAAAGTAAGTATATTTTGTAAAAATATAATGAAATTAACTAGCCATGAAAATTTAAAACCTTTAGCTAAACGTGGAATTTTTAAAGGTGCACGCAGGGTTGCCACCTTTTCAATTTTAAAATACGGGACGTGACGGGCGTTCGGGGGGGGGGGGAGGGGGGCTACAAAATGTTTTACTGAAAAAGGCCAATGAAAAGGAATAAAAGAAAACCACTATTTTTTGTTTTTGTTTTTTCTTGAAGATAACACAAAAACAAAACAAAACAAATTATGAAACTAAACTAAATAGATTCTTTAAAAATAAAAAAAAAAACAGAACATTTTTTGTTTTTTTTTCTTGAAGGGATAAACTTCCAAAAACAAATTATCATGGCTGGCTAATCACGACTAACCAAAAATAAATAAATCCTTTAAAAATAAAAAGAAATCACAGAACATTTTTTGTGATATATCACATAACACACAAGAAATTGACATTTGACGAAAATTGTAGTGTGGCGCCAATGAAGGCATGAAGGACTATAATTTAGTAAATTTTGTGTTCACATGTGAGTCGCGGCTTGGACTCTAGATGGTGGTGATTGTGCAAATGCCGTTCGCATGTAACATTTTTAATTTTTCACCTTAAATTTTGAAAATACGGGATTTATAGCGTCCCGTATGAATGTTTGCCGGGACACGGGACATTTTACTTAAGGAAGTGGCTATTTATACGTCCGACGGATACAAACGTCAGTATACGTCTTGCGCTCTCATTGGTCGATTGAGTCACGTGACACATAACCTTACTTCTACCGTTCGATGGATTATGAATCGGCTTGTTTACTAAGTCGATTGGATGATGTCCGAGATTATTCAGACCTTATCTTGTCTCATTTTGTATTGCGTATGCCCTACTTTTTCTGCGATGGGTGCTGCGGAATGAAAAATGAAGTGGTTATTTTATTATTTACAATGATGTAATCCACCCGACATTCGGCACCGCGCCGAATGTCGGGGGTAGCCACAATTTCAAGAAAATCGGGGGTGGGTTACAACGCCGAACATCGCATCGGGCGAAAATACGGGGTACCTACCTAGCCAAAATTTCAAGAAAATCGGGGGTGGGTTACACCATTGGAAATTATTACCACTTATTTTTTCATACGGCAGCGTCTATCCCTCAAAAAGGAGCAGTGCATACGCTCCTTATTGCAAAGATGCTTGAGAAAAATGCACTTCCGACGTATCTAAATATTAGTTTACTTCGGCTTCGGACGTGTACGGAGTTAAATGCACGTCCAAAGAAGTCACGTGACTCAGCCCGCCAATGAGAGCGCAAGACGTATACTGACGTTTGTATCCGTCGGACGTATAAATAGCCACTTCCTTTACTTAAATACGGGACTGTCCCTTGAAATACGGGACGGGTGGCAACCCTGGGTGCACGTAAAGTTTCACCAGTCGATTCTACAACACACCGTTGATTGAGGACCATCGACGAACACACGTAGTCTCCCTTTCAATGTCTTGTGTTAAAAGTGTTGTTCACAGACCTACAATAACCCAAAGCTTTATGAAAAATATATAAAAATGTAGCATGTAACTTACCTTAGAATGTTTCTTGACTACAAAGTCAGCCCTTTTTATGGCCTGCACCCATTTTGCGCTCAAAACCGGATCCTTAGGAAAGGAAAAAACGGACACTTTTGGCTTTGGCTCGGTTAGGTTAGGCAATTTGGGCGTCGATTAATTCGTTCCTTCATCGACGAATTTGGGACACAACACTTCTCGGGCATGGCTGAGAAAACACAAGAAAACACCCATTTTGATATTATACATACAACCAGAGACTTGCCTTGATGGCAAGTCTCTGTATACAACAAAACACACTTTCACTTCCTAACCTCCGTATTTAGGTATCCTTTATCTGATGGCTCAAAACATGAAATGTTTTTGATAGGCACACACTAATTATCGGACTAGAACACCACTGGTCCTCTGCACACTACTGTATCCACCAAATACACGTAATAACAATCACAGATTACCCAGTAACGATAATATAAGTGGAAATAAAAATAAGTAAACGAGGAAAACGAGGAACAGATACAGATCAAAAACAAAAACAGCTGGACGTCGTCGCGTCGGACGACAGTAGTTGTATGGCCTTGTCCATAGGTGGCGGTGCGCTGACCGCGTAGTTTTCTGCGCTCTTCCGTCGTCGATGGAGTGACCTTTTGCCCGAACCGTTGATTGAAGATTCCTTTCTCCGTCGACCGACTCGAATGGTGGTTTCGGAATTTGGCGCCACCGTACGGACGCGTGTCTGTGAAATGTAAGAGAACGAGACAGAAACATTTAGTAACAAGTGGGAATGTGACAGACAGACCATAAGGATCATATTCGCATGCCACCCTAAGGGAGGATATCTTCCCCTTCTTCAATCAACGCTCTTATAAAGCCACTGTATTGCCGACTTGTCGGCAGCACCATCTCCTGGAGCAGAAGCAAAATAAACACGGGTGCACGTAAACCTTAAATAAATTATTGTGCATAATTCATTTTTCGTGCAAATCGTTCATATTAACAAACAACAGCGGTTGATTGTTGTTGACAAGCACCACTAAAAATGAAAATAAAATTTTAGCCTGCTAATTATTTTCATGTTAAAATTCACATATTTAACAGCCTGTACGCGTCATACAAATAATAAATTTGTCTGAGCTGTACGCAGACTACTCCAATCTATACACGTTTAGAAAAATATTAAACAGTTAGTTATTAAACATTAAACAGTTAGTGGGTCCCGTGTCCTTTTGTTACTGTGCCCATATTATTTTTCAAACGCTGATCCTATGTCTACTCAATATAAATATTTAACCTTGACACAACCCGAATCGTGACTGTTCGCGAGAATAAAAAAGTCAAAACAAATACCGGAAGTTAAAAAATATTTTATAGTCACTCCTATAACCTCCACATAAGTATTTAATTTGATTAGGTTTGTAGATCAGATCTCATTTTTTTGAACATTTTGAACTTTTCCTTTTACGGAAAATCCCAAACCTCTTATATTCTCATACTTTGATGTAGGAAGTAGTCCGAGTTTCGCTAGATAAAAATAAATTTAGAAAATCTTGTGCATGTGCTTTTTGCAATAAAATAAGAACCGTCCGAAACCAAGAGGCGTTGGTCTACTGGTTTACTGTTACCGAAAACGTACCCTTAGCACACTTTGTACTTAGAAAGGCATTTGGGGTTCGTGGAAAGCGTGACAGCAGAGCGTTTTCCGCATCCTTTATCAACCGTATATGGCAAGGGGTGGGCGTTTGCGAGGAGGCTAGTAATCCCCCGAATGCCTATGTAGGGAACACCCCATTTTCGGTGAATTGCTCGGAAAATCTCAAGCGAAGTCCGCACAGTCAAAATGCGGGGAGTGCCATTGTGAAACGCGCAAATTCTATAGGCGAAATGCGGAGTAAAACCGGAATTACTCTAGGATTACAGCCCTCGAACCGGAATATTTCAAAGTGAGTACGGGCGGGGTGTAAATGGCGGAAATAATTGGACTTCGATATGGAATAAAGAACCAGGCAGCGAATATTGGGATTTTTTCTAGTTGCTGGTATATGACTTGCAGACGTTATAAAATACACTAAGTACTCTGACCATCAAGTAATAATAAAAAATCCAAATTTGATATCAGCAAAGAATAAACATAGACAAATAGACAAATAATAAACATAGACTAATCTAAAGGCTGCCAATATATAAAAAATGCCTACTCAAAACAAAACTTAAGCCTGCATCATAATATGATAACCAGAGGTTACGATTCCTATGCCACAAATCCAACACATTACTCTTCCCATCGTTCTTAAAACTACACTAATTCACTAATTACTAACTCAACTTTATGTCTTTTGTCAAATAACCATAAAATATCCTCAATAAAAACAAGAATACAGCAAAAATAAACACTCGAAATCTCAACGAACTCAGCTATTGGGACATAATAAGCAATTTCTTAAGGATATTATTTATAGACCAAGTAGGATCAGTGAATTCACAAAGTCAGTACAACTTATTGTTAAATGATAACTGTCCAAATTTTTACTAAAAATGTATCAACTAATTGTTCCAAATTATAAAGAAAAATAATACAATATAAATTTATGAAGATGTTTGACAATGGTGCGGAATCATTGCATTGTTTTGTTTTAGATTTCTATTACTAACTCAGACAAATAATGTTACTAAACATTTTTTTATCTTGGCGGGGTCTATATTGTATTGAATTTTATTAGTCTATGTTTATTATTTGTCCGAGGATAAAACATATTATAAATATACAGGGTAGGTGCACGCAAAAGCTGAGCAAAATTTTAGAGTTGAAATTTGAGTTTCTGAGGTTCAGCCTTGCTTGGTTTGAAACTAATTTGGTCCAATCAGGTATGCCTTATATTTCACATGAGTAAAGTGCCCTTTTTATAGGTTTTACGACAAAATCTTATTTACAAAACTTGTTCAGAATGAAAATCTGAGTAGGTCTGCGAAGTTTCAAGAGTCTAAGCCTTCTTTGTTTTTTTCCCTTCCTCATTCTCTTTAGAAGAGTACCCTTTCTGTAGCTTTCACATCAAAATGTTGTTAAGGAAACTTGTTCATGGTGAAAAACTGAGTAGGTGTGAGAAATGTAGATTTTTTTCTGCTAATAATATGGGTCATATTGATATAAAATTTTCATTTTAAATGCAATTTTCTATCCAATGTTGAAGTCCTGCTATAAAAAAAACTCACTCACTCTGTATAGATCAATAGCATATAACACGTGCAGCGAAAAAACATCAAAATAATAATTATTGTAAAGTAAAAAAAATCACCATAAGAAGTTTGTGATGGCTATACATTGGAAACATTGAACACTTGAAGATTTTATACATGAAGGAATTGCAAAAAAACCTTTTCTAACAAGTTTCTTCGATAAGTGGAGTTTTTTCAAGTCAAATTTGAAACTTGTCGTGAAATTATTACTTTACAATTTATTTTGATGTCTGGTCTCTTTGCACGTACTTTGTACTTATCTACATGAATAAGTCAGATTATTTTATTAAATTAATTATTAGAGAAATTAAATAAACTTTGCACAACAAAATGTTTCTGGCTCAAAAATATGTCTGCCATAAAATATGTACCTGAAACGATATTTAGGTAACGAAAAGTATTTAAAGGATGACTTTCTCGTGAACAAAAATCGAAAGAAAATAATTTTTAAAAAATGACGAAAAAATTAATGTTGTAAGTTCATGAAAATTGTCTGAAAAAGGTTCTAGCAAATTGTGGACCAAAAACCAGCAATTACTTTCATGTTGCACTATTATGTAAACGAATCTCTGCCATCGGACTCCTTTGCATAATCTCTACCATCAGATGCAGGTGTGTGCTTCTGGCGGCTTTGGCAACCGCGCCAAATCCCTCAAATATTCCCATAGTCAGAGGCGAGTGCCGGCGGCACCTCGACGCCGTTTCCGATCCGATTTCCAGCTATGGATACGTGCCTGCGGATGTTATTCGCGCCTGACTAGTTTCTGCGACAGCCACCGCGTCTGCGTCTCGTTGTAAATTTAACCCGGAGACGTTGGAACAAGCGCAAAATTAATGCGGTTTTTGCTTCCCGTCTGGGTCTACCGGGTGACGCGAAAACATCTACAGAAAACAACATCCGGTTAAAATGCCATCAAAACTAATTAACTGATCTGGCAGGCTAAAGGTGTCGCCTGGCGAACAGTGTGTAAGAATACATATCTCCATAACAAGAAATCGAATAAGCATAAGAGAGATGGGTGGACGGGCACTAACCGCAAGTAACTTCGATTAGGTGGGAAATCCCTCAAAGCAGGCGTGGCGCCACCTCTACTATACAATTTGCCCGTGCTTCACCCCACCACCTCCCATTACTTCATTCCCTGATTATACTTCATTTCTGATTGTGGACACACATTGTTCGCCAGACGACACCTTTAGAACTACCAACTACAACAAACTAACAATTTTTTGAAATTATTAAATTAAAGAAAATTTATCCAGTATATTAATTTTTCATCAGTTTAACACCTGTACGTTCTTTCACCTTCTGTCTACTGACCAATAAATAAAAGAAAAATAAAAAATTCGAGTCATATAATTAATAATAATTTATGAAGTATAAAAGAGTATTTTTTTTATTTGGTAAAAATGTAGACAGAAGACACCAATTGGATATTTTGAAAACCTGTTTTTGCGATTCTTTCATCTTTCATTATTTTTAGGATCATTTTTGGCTGAATGTATCTATTTACGACGACATTTTACACGAAGAACTAAGTAATAAAATTCAGTTTATTGACAAATGCTCTGATTTATGTTTTTTACTTGCTTTCCGTTTTTTATTATTCAAACATTTATTTTATTGCCGTAGCTACGGGATTTTCTCTTCAAGCCTATAGAAAAGGGATTTTTGACATTACCAAATTGAAGTTTGTTTCCTCTTGTTGTTATGGGGAACTTAAGATGATTGCAGATATCCGACTTACCTGGAAAAGAAGAGAAAATCAAAATAATTAACAATATTAATTAATTAATAATATTAATAGGATATGAAAAGGGTTAGGAGTACATTTTTAATGGTTAGTTTGTGTCGAAGAACAAAATATGCTAGTTAAAAGAAGATTTCAATAAAATGCTATTACTTATAGACCGGGAGATAGAGAGTCATCCTGGGTTCTTCATATGAAAAACTGAGTTTTCATTTATTCGAAAAATATGCTTTTTGATATGATTTTAGTCAGGCTGCCATGTGTTTTATAATGAAGTTCAAAATAGAAAATTCCTCGGAAAACCATAGGCATACCGTTAGCGTGGGCCCAAGGGATTATTATTGCCACGTTAACTTGTATTTTAATAATTAATTTTTCCACGTTTCTGAACAGGCTGCCAATGAGAAGTATGTAAGTTCTTGATATGAAACTGCTGAAAAAAAGATGGCATACCGTTTGCGCATGTCCAATTACAGTTTAAATTGAGTTATTCGATGTAAAGTGTACTTGGACATGCGCGAAAGGTATGCCATCCTTTTTTCAGCATTTTCATAATAAGAACTTGCATACTTCTCATTGGCAGCCTGTTCAGAAACGTGGAAAAATTAATTATTAAAATACAAGATCACGTGGCAATAATAGCCCTTTGGACCCACCCTAACGGTATGCCTATGGTTTTCCGAGGAATTTTCTATTTCGAACTTCATTATAAAACTAATGGCAACCGGACTAAAATCGTATAAAAACGCATATTATGAAGAACCCAGGATTACTCTCTGATTCTTACCTTATTATTGTGAGAATATACGCAACATAGTGCCCTATGAAAGGCATACTGAGTAAAATCACGTCCAAAAATCTGTCACTATATTCCGGTCTATTAATTTATGTAATAGTATATTCAACAACAAGTTAAGTAATGAGGCATACTTATTGCATTGAGAGTTGTACTCGATACTATGTGCATGGCTTGGACAATGTGAAAAAAAACTGAAATTTAAAAATGTTCACGCGTACATTTTCTGAATATTAATTACTTGACACAAAAGTGTAGAATAGCTTTAAAAAGCTTCAAATTCCAAAGCAAAGCCACCCATTGCAAGACTGTCATCTATGACAAAACAGTAAGAATTGCAAGTAGGTCTGGGTTGCCCCAGAATTTTGTCTAATGGACATACATAATTGACCTTACAGAATTCAAAACATAAAAATCATAAATATTTTTTTGATATTCACTAGCACCAAAATTTTACAGAAATATCCTACCTTACTGCCAGACTTATTCATAAATTTTAAGTTATGCTCTGAGTAAGGTAGCAATGCTACAACCCAATGCTAAAACCGCCAAAGCAGGCTTCCAACAAGAACATTTTGCATACCCACAAATAGTCAAATTCAAATTCCTCTATGCAAAAAAAATCTAAAGCCAACCAAGCATACACCGGGTGTCAACAGTTTACATATTTTCCGCGGCCAACTGTACTTGGACAACTTTATATAGCACACAAGAACGCAAAGTCCCGCAAACCGGCCTCAGATCTTGCCCGCTCTGTCCCATGCATAATGCCGCCGCCTGCCACCGTTGTTGCAAAAGTTCCGCAACGCGGAAGTTGCCCAACAAGCGAACCGGCGGCGTTGTCATCGCCACGTCGATTGTGTTAATGCAAATCGGCCCTTTCATCTTCATATTTTGCTGCCTCCGCGGTACGATGTGCGCGCGGTGGTCCGCAGAGGTTTGTGTGGGGTGTTCCATATGCCAAAGTGATTCTGACGACTCATCGCAAGGATTTTTGAGCGAGTTCAAAACGCACCACCGGGAAGTCAAATCGACAACACGCTTCATTTCCGCGAGAAGACGAGGAGAGGGTCGAGGCCTACGATAAAGACAGGCCATGGCGCACAAAAATCACGTTACCATCTTAGTCCGACGTTACATGTCATTTGTCACATAACTGAAAGCGGCAGCTTGGGTTTTGAGAAGTTTTAAACGTTTAAAGTGTTTTTAAACGTCTTAGTTTACATTTTAGAAACAAGTTTGTGTCTAGTGCGCGTGTGTCCTGGCGGAGGGGAACCGCCCAGGTGTTATTATGGCCTCTGGGTGGGAGCCGTGCTGTCCAGGAGTATTGGTGCCGCTCGCGCCGACGCGTCAGCGCTGTAAGGTGAATTCTCCCCCCGGAATGAACAGTGGAGCCTGAGACACAGACGGGTGAACTGCTTACGGGAGATCCGCGAGTTCAGACGGTCCGGGTGGCTGGAAGCCGTTCCCGTTGACCACGTTCGGGTTTGTGTATTTTGTATTCGCCATTCACCTTGTGCGAAATAAATCAGTGTTGTAACGTACTCGAAGATTTTCGTTGTCGACCCACGCCCTGATACGGTTCCTATTCGGCCTTTCACGCTGCCGATCAACTGGGACCTCGTCAATATTTACAGTATACTGAGGTGAGTTTTCAATTTTATTTCGTAAAAAATAACCTAAATATCAAATATTGAGTCTGTTTATATTATAAGTATTTATACATGTTACAAAAGCCAGGACGAAAATGTCACCATAACAACATTTGCTTTGCCTCGGGATGAAAATTTGCGCCAAATTGGATTCGTCAAATTCCAACTGAGATTTAATTTCTAAAAAACCCTTAAGTGTATGTGTGGTTAACACATTTTCAAGAAAGTGAAACAATTAAAGTGGACAAATGTGTTGTGGGAGGAAAATACCTTTAGAGAACATCACCTAAGCTAAAGGAAGGTGCTGTCCCAACAATTTTTGAGAATGTGCCAAAATATTGTGAGTGCAGTGCCGTTTAACTGTCAACCCAGAACAGCCGAGGCAGGTTGAAAATTTTGAAAAAACAGTTAGAGAAAGCCTGGATGCACAAAACCAATAATGTAATAGATGAAATAAAACTCGCCAAATTGTTACGAAATTG